>CM054060.1:385951237-387334044 GCA_028641055.1 Alopecurus myosuroides
TTTTTAAAATTTTCTAAATTTTAACTATGGTGATTGTTTTCCAAGATAAATCTACATTAAATGAGAAAATAATCCTGACCTTGAGCTATTCACGTGGAAAGTTGAACCTAGCTTGAATTTGATATTTCCTCCCCTTCCAGCTAATTTGTGTTACATATTTTTACCATGCCATATTGGCGTTTTTATCGTGGCCACCAGTATGTGTCGTGTCCTCTCGCCTACTATTTCCTCTCTGTGCTCACGAGGAATATGTCTATGGCTTTTCCATGGAAATTGTTAAACAAATATTATTATTTATATTAAACTGTTATACTTGTTTACTATTCTTTTTTCAGTCCATGGCCATAACTAATATGATGTGCTAAATATTAACCATTTATTTTAAAATAAAATTACATTATTTATTACGTCTTAACAAGATACTGAAGGAGAATCCACTCAAATGAGAGAATTTTTTTTACATGTTTTCTTGCATGTCTAGTTAATATTGTGCATATGTTGGTGTGTATCCTTGCCTATCTTGGTACATGCCTCTAAATTGTATGCTATAATAATATTTTGATAGGAGTTTCTAGTTTATGAATAGGTATACTAAAATAGAGCAATATATAGTATATGTTGTTTAAGAGTATATTTTCACTGAACTATTCGTATGTTAATGTCGTTTTCGAGTGAAAGGTGTCTTAAATATAACAGTGGGTTCAATTATATGTTGATTATATGCATTGGCATGCACTTGGTACTGAAACAATGTTGGACTAGCTAGAACTTAGTAGAACTTACCGGGTGTTCGGTAGAGAGAAACTAATAACATAAAGAACTAGTTTGGGATTCCCATCAAATTGATCTACTTTTACGCACCGCACATTATTGGGTTGTGGTGTGAACATACGCGTAGTAATTGGGTCCTTTTTCCTACGTATTCACTAGAAACATTACGGTTGTAAAATATTCACTATAATATAGGGTGGTTAATGCACACAATTAGTATGTCAATGGTAGGAAAAAGGCTACTCGTACTATGCCCAAAACCCATGCTAGTAGCGTGTGTGTGTGGTGGTGGTGGGTGGGGGTGGCATGCTATTATTATTACACTAGTGGTAACAGCTGGTACCATTAGCGTGCCTTCACCACACGCTACCAGTAGTGGCGTTAGTGGTAGCGGACAGAGTCTGCACATGCTACCAGTAGGTGAAAGGACAACGATGTCGCCTAGAGAGGGGGTGAATAGGCGATTAAAACATTTCCGGTTAAGTCTTGCTAAATGTGGAAATAAACTAGATGTTTAATGTAACAAGCACACAACCTTAAAAAACTAGGCTCAACTATGTGTACCAACAAATTATGCTAAACAAGACAAGTAACAAGATAATAGCAAGATATATAACTTTAAGCACTAAGGCTATCACAATGTAAAGTGCATAAGTAAATAGCTCGGTATAGAAATAACCGAGCCACACGAAGACGATGATGTATTCTCGAGTTCCTCCTTTCCAGGGGAATCGTCTTGTTAGAGGGGTGTGAGCTACGTCACGAAGGCCTCAAGCTATTCTCCGATAGATCTCACCACAAAAGTCTAGTTCACCTTCCACTATTGGTAACCTTCAATCTCGAGGCACGCATCCACAAGTTAATTGGAGACTCTCGATGTCACCACAAACTATAAAAAGTCCCTGGCTGTAACCTTCAGTATGGTACACACCTCCATAAAAAGGTCCGGGTGCTCCACACGCTACAACGGTACCCAAGTACGGAGTATAGCTGTAGTCCTGAAGATAATCTGCATAAGAGAACAATTTATACCATTAAAAATCTTTTCATTTCTACACAGTTACATCGACCAAATCACGGCTAGCGTTGTCACCCTAATAAGCCTTTTAAACCTTTTGTCCACTCCATTTAGACAATTGCCAAAATTATTGGCAATGCTTGTTGAGGGAAATAAGATATAACTTATCTGAATGATTGACCATACAGAATTAGCAATATTGCAATCAAATAATAAGTGTTTGATTGTCCCGTCTTTATGTTAGAAGACACATTGTCTATTACCATGTCAACTGCGTTTTGCAAGGTTATCTTTAGTTAATATAATACCTCGACGAAGATACCACGCAAAAACCTTATTTTTTTAGTGGTATGTTTATCTTCCAAATTTTCTTATTATTATCTATTGGCTCTGCGGGTTGCAACATTGCTTCATACATAGAGTTTACCGAAAATTTACTCATCCACCCCCTTAGTCAGATTAATGACCTCCAAACGTTGGAGTAATTCATTCCAAGCCGAGAGACGGGGACGAAGGAGGTCTCTCCTAAACGGCACTTGTGGTGGAAAAGATTTCAACACCGTACCAATAGTATGACTTTTGTGCCGTCCAAGGACTATATTGTATAAAGCTGGATATAGTTCCCGCAGTGTGATATTACCTAACCACCTATCCTCCCAGAACCTTATCTATGAACCATCTTTAATGGAAAAGGAGCTAAATGGAAAAAATAATTTCTTCATTTCTGTTAGGACATACCAGAAGTGTGAATCACCAGGTTTCCAAGAAACTTGAGAGACTACACTTGAGCCTAAATACTTTTTCCTAAGAAGAGTTTTCCAAACCCCCTCTTCGGTAAGAAGCTTAAACAACCATTTACTGAGTAAGGCTCTATTCTTGACCTCTAGGTCATGAATCCCCAGACCACCGTGATCTTTAGGGAAACACACTACATTCCATTTAGCCAATCTATATTTTTTCTTTTCTCCATCCCCTTGCCAAAAAAATCTTGATAGAAAATAATATAATCGATGGAAGACTACTTTTGGTAATTGGAAGAAGGAAATCATATATATAGTACCATTTACTTAGGACTGAATTTATGAGAACCAATCTTCCACCCAGGGAAAAAAAAGCTTTCCTTTTTAGCTATTCAATCTGGCATGCAATCTTTCCTCCACATGTTTCCACCGGGCAATCGTAAGCCTCCTGAAGTGAATTGGAATGTCTAGATAGCTGACTGGAAACTGACCCTGACCACATCCAAATAACTCAGCATATTGGTCAGCATCAACCTGAGCGTCCCCAAAACAAAACAATTCGCTTTTATGATAATTGATCTTAAAACTAGAAAGTTGCTTAAAAGCTAAAAGAATCAATTTCAGATTTCTAACTTTTTTCCATGTCATGATCCATAAAGAGAATTGTGGCATCTGCATATTGAAGAATAGACAATCCCCCATCAACTAGATGAGGGACTACCCCTTCAATCTGACCCTAAAGTTTTGCACGTTCAATGATAATGGCTAACATATCTGCAACTATATTAAATAGTATATGTGATAATGGGTCGTCTTGATGTAACCCTTTTTCGTTTGAAAGTATGGACCAATGTCATCATTGATTTTGATAGCCACACTCCCTCCTGAAACAAAGTTACGAATCAAAGAATGGTACTCTTCAGAAAATCCTTTCATTCTAAAAATTAGATGAGTACTACTGGGTGTTGGTGTTAAATCTTTAGACTTTTTAAATTGAATTCAATGAAAGTTGCCAAAGATAAAGTTACATGTCATGTTTCCCTTGAAATTTAATTGTAATAACCGCAAACAATGGAAATGGTTAAATTAGCTAACCTAACGGACTATGGCACGAGCGAGTGACACGACCGAGGTAAACCGTAACCGGCCGATCTACCAGCCTCCATCCCTGGCAACTGATACGTCCAAAACGTATCTCCTTTTCCGAACACCTTTGATGTTGTTTACCTCTAAACTTGTGAGTTTTGGATACAACTAACACGGACTAACGTTGTTTTCAAAAGAATTACCTTGGTGTCTCGTTTAGTGCAAAAAAATCAATTTTCAGGAAATTGCCCGAAAAAGATCCCAAAGTCCCTATTTTACCCGAAGACCCCCGGAGTCAGAAGAAGAGCCGGAGGGGGCAAGGAGGGGCCCACACCATGGGCTGGCGCGCCCCCCTAGGTCGCGCCGCCTGGTAGTGTGGCTTCCCCAGGCACCCCCTCGGGCTCCCCTTTCGACTAATTAACCACCGTGACCTAAAAACCGAGGGGGGTTCGTCATATTCTAGGAAACACACAAAGCGCCGCCACCACCTCGAAACTTAATCCGGGGATCAGAAGTTCCGGTTCTGGTGCCCTGCCGGGACGGGGATTCGGAGGAGATCATTGCCATCTTCATCGCCACCACTTCTCCATCAACCATCCATGATTCTCCCATCCATCTGTGAGTCCGCTGTAGGCCGAGAGGGATGGAAGGGATTGGATGAGATCGTTCATGTAATAATGCCAGATTGTTAGGGCATAGTGCCTAGTATTCATTGTTAGTGCTTTATATCGTTGTTGCAACTTGTTATGCTTAATGCTAATCACTAGGGCCCGAGTTCCATGGTCTTAGATCTGAACATGTTATTGTTTCATGAGTATAACTATGTTTCTTGATCATATCTGCAAGTTGTTTACACACATTATTGTCTGGAACCCGAGGCCCTGAAGTGACAGAAATTGGGACAACCGGAGGGGATAACTATGATGTGAGGATCACATGTGTTCACACAGTGTTAATGTTTTACTCCGGTGCTTTATTAAAAGGAGCACCTTAATTACCAGTAGTTTCCCTTGAGGCCTCGCTGCAATGGGCTGGTAGGACAGAATATGTTGTGCAAGTTTCTCACTGCGAGCACGTACGACTAAATTGGAACACATGCCTATGGTTTGCCTAGCACTTGGATGCTTTATTATTATCTATCTGCAATGCCCATGTTTTGATTATTATATGAACTATTTTATCCATGCAATGCCCGTTCATCCATCCCTATGCCTAAAGTACTTTAGTCATGTTGTTTCCCGCAGTTGCTACCGCTGTTACTATTTTACTCATGCTGTTATTTTACTACTGCTACTGCTATAAAACTATTACCACTGATAAACTGTTGCGAGCAAGTCTACTTTTAGGTGCAGCTGAACTAACAACTCATATATTAAGGCTAATAAGTATTCTTTGGCTTCCCTTGTGTCGAATAATTAAATTTGGGTTTTACTTCCCTCGAAGACGGTTGTGATCCCTTATACTTGTGGGTCATCACCAACCGCCACTGCGCACGCCCAGCCGACATCCGTGCCAACTATTGTCGAGCCCTTCCATCTATGTATGTTGCACCCAGAACGGTCATCCCTGTCCAACTCCACGATCCACGGCGAGTCAGGCGGTGGCCGGTAGTGAGGGTGATTGTACGAAATTTATAGCTATCCGAGACCAGTTTCATTGGAAGCTGAATAATTGAACTATTGAATGCCTGAAGGTATATGCAAGTTGTGGAGGGTCCCTTTCTAATGTGTTGTTCATCTAAGAAAAAACGCTCGTCCAAAAAATATAGATCACATCTACCGTTGCCGCCGACCCTTCTCTAGCCATGCTAACCTCGCTGCCGCCGGACTCACCGCCTGGCAAAGCCCGTGCGGGACGGCGGTGGTGGGCTCTCTCTCTCCATACGGGCGTACCCCTTCCCCGTGATTGCTTAGATGACGATAACGATTTGGTGGTAGCAGCGTGGTGGCGTGGCTGTCCAGAAGTGATCCCGACGAGCGGAGGAGACGGTGGCCGACATCTTGAAGGTCGTGCCCCAATGGTTGTAGCCGATGGATCCATACCCTTCTGGTCTTGGCCTAGGCGGGACCATTCTTGCGCCGTGTGATTATGGGTGGCGTGGCGGTGCTTGGATGCGCAGACGGAAGGGAACCACGGTGGTGTCTCCGTCGATGGGATAGGCGGGTGCGGGATCTCGGGCAGTGGTTCTGCTGGTTTTTTCCTGTGGCGGTTGTCGTGGATGTGCCGGGCGGCGGGGTGACCAGAGTTGGAGGTGTTGCACCCATGTAAGTATCTTGCCTCCAATTCTTGAGAGCGCATAGCCCTAGGTGTTTTGAATAATTGTGGTTTGGCCCTGCTGTTCTTCGAGCGCTAAACAACCGATATGATTCATGAAGGCTTCCTTGATCTGGCCACCAACGTGTTCTGGTCTTTGTCTTGGAGATTTTCACAGTTTGGCAAAGAATGCTACTAGATATTTAGAGTGGAATTGATGCGGTCGTGCGCGTCCTCCTCTTCAGCCAGTGTGGCTTTGTCTGGGTGAGGTGCGAGGCTTCGTGTTATGTCAGTGCCATGGGACATGTATTATTATATATTTTCATGAAACTGACTGAGGTGGAGAAAGTGTAGGGTTTCGTAGCAGAAAACAAAAAATTGCGTAACAACGATAACCTATAAAGCCAAGATCTATCACTATGAAGATATAGAGTAATGGAGGGGATCAATGTTCATACCCTTGAGGAACGAAAGCGGGGAAATACTCTGGTGAAACCGTTACCGATGAGGTCGAACGTAGCCAACCTCAAGGTGGTGTAGTCGTACCGGCGACTGATGCCACAAAAGGCAACACCTCATAGGTCTAAACACATACGGTGTAGACGACGACTTCTAGCTCTGGTCCAGCAAAGCAGCAAAAGTTAAAGACTTGGACCAAAGAACCAACAACACGACAGTGTGCGTGGGGTGGATAAAACCTCGACTCATGTAGCACACATGGGGAACCATAGTTGAGAGTAGAGAGAGAGAAAGAGAGAATTGGTGCCTTTTGGGAGAGGGGGCCTCTCCTTATATAGGGGATGGAGGAGACCACCCTCCTTGGCTAACCCATGTGGGACTATCCCACGTGGTGCGTCCATCCAAGGGAGGGGCAACCGCCCACCTCCTAGTGGGCTAGCTCACTAGGGAGGCAAGATCCTCCCCCATTTTCTCCTAATTGGGCTCTTTTCCTTCTGGGGCTCATTTAAGGCAAAAAATGGCTTTAAAAATTAAATAAATAATGTATCTAATTATTATTTACAGCAATTAATATTTAAATACATATGAGTTAATTTATCTAGCTCTGGAACACCTTTCGTTGCCCTCCGATCTCCATCGGATAAATCTCATAACAATTCTGGCTCTCTTCTCTATCTTTCTCTTCGGTGTCAAATCAACTAAACGTCATCTATCCTTAAGTCTGCCACCCTATAGTTCGAGATCACTCTAGACATGATCGAGACTCCTATCCAATTAATGACCAATAACGGGATCTGGAAACCCATGATGGCTTTTGTGTGTTTCACGATTATCTTTGTCGCTTGAATCTGAAACGTCAAATCTCCACTCCTCTTGCCATGTTATACTTAGTTTGTCCGAGTTTCGATCTCTGGTATCTCCATACCTAGTTCAATCTCGTTACTGACAAACACATCTTCGTGACCTAGTTACATGCTTTCAAGCTTTACTCGATGTAATCTCACTGAGTGGGCTCGAGAGTATCTATCCATTACATGGATTGGAAAATGCCGCTCTTGATGCATACGCCTCTACATATCCCTCCGAAAATATGATAGACACATTTATAATCACCCTGTTACGATGTGATGGTTGATGCAGTCAAGGCAACCTCGGAGACAGTGATTAAATGTGATCTCACGGTCAAAAGGTTTGGGTACTACGTTTTTCATTTTATCACAATGTGATACATATGTAATAGGTGTGTGTCCTTCACATCATTCATCCAATGATGTGACTCCATTGTCAATTGACATAAATGTTCATGATCAGGAAATCTTGATCATCTGTTACCCAATGGACTAGTTAAACAGAGGCTAGTAGGGACCTAGTTTTTACATACCACGCGTGTATTAATGTTTCTGCTTAATACAGTTGTAGCATAGTATAACACTTATTATGAACATATATGAGTTATGATAATAAAACATCTTTATTATTTTTCTCCAAAGCATAACTCCTTTAGAAAATTATGGTGGCTGGGATCGGAGGTTGGTAATGATGGAGAAGGTATTTGCCGCGATGAGGACTATGCGGCCAAATATCCGGCCCACCATCTATGAGCAACACCGGATGCGTCTAGGGGTTCACGGGGCCAGAAATTTTTGGTCCGGGAAGGCCGGAACTTCCCAGGTAAGTGAAGAAAATTCCGTTATGGACACCTGGAATGGCTAGATTTCGTGGGGAGGTACCTCCCCTTCCTCAAGAGGAGGTTGCCCAACCTTTTTTCTCTATCCTCCATTGTTGACCTTCAAAAGTTTGGGTTTCTCTCATTCCAATAATTCATGCCCTCTTTTAGGAAAAAGAGAGAGGTGATCTAGATCAATTATTCCCCCAATAAATTTCTTCTCTTAGTGAGGGGAATCAGTTTGATTTACATATTGGGATTCATTTGTTGATTATGTTATTCTTCCTCTCATCTTTCTCCATAGCATTAGTTGCTTTGGTGGGATTTGAGAGTGAAGGACTTTGATCACTTTGTGTGTTCTTGTCATTGCATGAGGTGCATCGGTTTGAATTTCCTACGAGATTCATGGAAGAGAACTTCGTGAGCTTGTTACTCTTGGGTTCTTGGGCACCGGAGAGATTGTTTCTCTTGGGTTCACTGAGCACCCTAGATGGTTAGTGCTTGTAGAATCCAGCTTGTTGCAAGAAGCTTCATTGAGAGCCTCCAATTGAGTTGTGGAGATAGCCTCAACCTTGTGTAAGGTTTGGTCACTGCCTTCAACACGACTTCTGTCGCACCCGGACTTCTAGAGGATACTCACCGTACGAACTGAACAGTATTTTGGTTGGATTACGGGGCTTAACGGCTCCCGCGTCCCCTTACGGGTAGGCCAGCACTTATGTGCGACAACCAACCGTTACTGTTCACCGTCGATGTAAACTATCCTGTAGAAATCAGGATACTACCATTGACTTACTTCATACCATACACACATGGTACGTCAACGGTGTTGAACAAAAGGATAACACAACATGCCTCTAAGACACAAAAGATTGAAATAAGGTTGCAAATGGCCTTCACTAAGGCAGAAATATCAAATACAATCATCCAGAGGACACATGTCCCAACATAGCATTCATTACATCAGCGGAAGCAATCAAAGGTGTCTGGGTACAGACAAATCCAACAGGCTTAAGAAGCCGGAGAAAATAAAGAAGACGAAGCCCATCCACGTAGGTCCTGGATCCAGCCCTGGTCCAGCTATCTACTCGTCTGCAGTCTCGTCAAACTCCACGAAGTAGCCATCCTGGTGGTCATCGTAGCCGTAGTCGTAGTCTGCGTAAACCACAGCCCCAAAGGGGTCAGTACAACAACGTACTGGCAAGCAAGACTCACAGTTCACCAAAGTGTAGCCCGTCAACACCAAGCACAGATGCCTTGGGATCAACGGAAAGGAGGTGTAAAAGATGCTGCAACTGGCTGCACTAACCATCTACAGAACATACTACAACTTCCGGTGTAACAGAAGGAGATAAGATAGCGTAACGTAACCAACTATAGCTAACCACCAAACAAACCCATCCTGGATCTCGCCCCTTACCCAAAGAAGCAACCCGAGGATAACTCACCCAGTTGGATTAATGATGGATCAAGTTATTGTATCAATATGGCTATTACTAGTCAATTTATCATTAGTTAGGTGTAAGTTGTTCTGAGTACTTGTTAGCCAGTACTTTCACCAAGTCAACCATAACCGCGGAAAACACGGCTTCTCGAGAAGATTTATCCCTGCAGGGGTGCACCAATTTGGCCGTACACGTAAGAATAACCCGCCAGATGGGAAGGCCTTTCCCACCAAGCGGGGCACTCAACACAACTCAACTCTTCTTCGCATCAAGCCCAAAGCACCACGTGCTGTGCGTGCGCGGCTAATCGAGCCCCCCTAAGAAAAGGAGGACCCTCATAGCACTGGAAGACCACGCCGCCCTAAATGCCGACTACAAAAGTTCCACCCTGGCCTCGGGTTCGTACCTGCATATGCGTGCATCAAATGGAAAGCCCGAACTAAGTGTGGTGATTTGGACGAGATGCGGATCGAGTCAAATTGAGGGGGGCGCCCATACACGCTTCCCACATGCGGATAGTGCGCTCATCATGGATCAGTAGACAAGACCCTTTTCCTATTAGGGTCGACACTAGCAGGCCTCAAAACCACGCCGGGCCTCCTGCCGGTGCCTTATCAGCAAATTTTTAATACCTCAAATTAACAAATTGTTGATTAACATCGAGCCCCAGGATATAACAGATATAATAACAGAAAGTATCGGATAACAGAATCGAGCAAAACAACCCTAAGCATGCTAGTAAGACACGGGCCCAAGCAACGGGGTTTTAGGACTGGAGGTGTGGCAATATCAGGGTTTAGGGTATCATGTGATAGGTTCGTAACAGAAACAACTACCACTATGGCTAGCAGAAAAGAACAACGGAAAGTATCGGTAACCAATGTTGAAAGGAACACAGTGGTTCATGTGAGTGATAACTTGCCTGCAAACCCAGTAGCCGGGTACTGAGCTAAATCCTCAGAAGGGGTGTGGTAAAGGTCGTCGGTATCAACGTCGTCGTCTATCCGAGAAGAAGCAAACAAACCAGGCAGAAATATAAACAATCATTATCATGGCATAGTGCACAATCAAATATGATGCATGACAAGTTAATGGTTGCTTCAAAATAAACTAGATAACATGATAACACAATTTAAATGGACACATATGCAATTTTGAGTTGCATATGAAAAGCCCATGGATTTTGGTTAGATTATTTGTTTTCCAACTAAACAACAGGTGCTAGTGTTTTAGTATGATGCATGCAAAAGGAAAACAGCAAAATAACAACATTAGAATCAAATTAAAATAGGGTGTAGCAATTTAGAATTTTATTATTAATTTAGGGAATTTTTGGGTGCCTTAAAGGTGACACACAAGTATTTGTTGTTTTCAACCATTTAAAGTGTTCAAAACAAACAATAAAGTTTATTTTTGAAAAGAACATCAAATTTTAGTTGGATTACATGTTTCAAATATTGAAATAGGAGTTAGGATTATTTAATTATGAATTAAACAATATTAAACAAGTTTTAAATGAATTTAAAACAAGTTTGAATTTAATTGAATTTTTATTTGTTCCAAACATAATTTCAAACTCACATTTGAAAAGTTCACACTTTGATGGGTTGAAAACATATTTTGCATGTTCAAAAATATTTTATTTTGAGCAAGTTATGATTTTATCAAATTTAAATGAATTAAACAAGTATTAAATTATTTAGGCAATTTAAATTGTTCAAACCATGAAACAAAATTTATATTTGAATAGGTTATTTGAAGTAGCATTGAAAACATATTTCATTTGCATGATTTGGATTTATTATGAATTACTTATGAATTTTGGCAAAATACAATTGAATGATTTGAATTTAAATTTGAATTGCAATTTGAAAGTTCAAAACAGTACACAAATAGATTATTTGGAAAGGTTATGAAATTTGGAACAGAAAACATATATAACTTTTATTATTTAGAGTTAGGGATTAAAAGTTATTAAAGTTTTGCTTTTAGGGATTAATTCTGTTATTATTTAAAAAAGATTTGGAAAATAACAGAAATGTGGAAAACAGAAAGCACCGCGCAGTGGCTAGCCATAGCCACTGCCAGTGGGCCACAGGCCACTGTGGCACTGCGCGCGTGCTTGCGTGGCAGGGAGAGCCCATGACGGGTGGGACCTCGTTTTCGGAATAAATCACAAAAAGGTTTGCAGCTCCTGGGACTCGAACCCGGACGCTGCGCAACGAGCGAACGGAACCAAGCCACTGTGCTGCTGCGGAGTTTTTGTCAGATAGGAGCAGGCGGACAAGATTAGCTTCAGTAAACGTTAACTGAATTTTCGTGCAGAACAACTGAACCCAAATCACGACGATCGCTGGCCGGCGACGATCTCGCGCAGGGCGACGCTGCAGTGCTGCGCTGCGTTGGCAAACAAACGGCTGCACGTGCTATTCGAGATGCGCAAGGGCAGGAGAGGGAAGGGAAACGGGGAGCAGGCGCTCACCGGCGGGTTGAGGCAGAAGGTTCCGGCGACGGCGGCGTTGATGGCGGCGGCGACACGGCACTCCTCGAGCTCAACGGAGGGTTGGGGGGTGGAGTAGAACACCCGGCGGTTCCGTTCCCACTGCTCAACGGGACTCCGAGGGCATCACGGTGACGGGAACCTCGCCGGTTCAGAGAACGCGCGCGGCGGCCGTCAGAGGAACGCGGGGAAGGTGACAGAGAGCGTGCGCGGCGGCGATGGAGGGGTAGCTAGGGGGGTAGGAGGCTTAGGGTTCGAAGGGGAGGAACCCTAGGGGTTTTGTAGGGGTTGCGGGGCGCCGATGGCCGTCCGCGGGCGCCTGTCGCCGACGTGGCGGCGCGGATGCCTGCCGTACTCCAGGAAGACGACAGGGAAAAGACCGAACCGGTACGCGCCTCGCTAGGTGGGCTCGGCTGCGCGCGCGGGGGTGAGTTGGGCTGGGTAGCGCTTAGGTGCTGCGCGCGCGGTAGGTTTCTCTTTTTTTTTTTTTTTACTTTTTTTTTTTGGCTGAAACAGAATTTGGAAGAAAAACATAGGTTTTAGGTTAGAGAAAAATTTGGAAAAATTAGGGGAAATTCCTTAGGTCAAATGCAAACATTTGGCAACTTTTATTTTCAAAAGTTTAAATGTTTGATTGCTTTTTAAAATTTAAACCAAATTTGGGTGATATTGTTAATATTAATAATCATTAATAAAACCAACATCTAAAATAGGGTAACCCCTATGGTAAATAAGCAAATTGAGTTGATTGGTTTTGGTAACAACATAATTTCAAAAATGGTTCTGTTTTGGGTTCTTGGATTTTAATTTTAAATGTGTTTGGAACATAAAATAATTGATTTAAAACCATCATTTTCACAATTGATCCCTAAGGAAAAACACGAAACAAATTGGCTGTTTTTAGTTGTGATTTTTATTCAAAATGTTGTAACAGAGAAAGTATGAAACCATTGTTTGAATAAGGTTTAAATTTGAGTTGTGAAAACAGTGGAAAACAATTGCAACAATTAAAAACAAATGCAAACAACATGGAAACAAAATGATGACATGATGCAGTACTTTAATAAACATGCAACAAACATTCTAAGGGGATGATTTTCATACTTGGGATGTTACAAAACGCCCCCCCTTGAAGGAACCGCGCCCCGAGATTCCTCCTGAGAAAGGAAAAGGTCCGGATACTTCTTGCGAAGATCCTCTTCGGTCTCCCACGTTGCCTCTTTATCGGAATGATGCGACCACTGCACTTTCAAGAACTTTGTGCTCTTGTTGCGAGTCTTACGCTCGGTCTCATCGAGAATACGAATAGGGTGTTCCTCATAAGAGAGATCATCTTGTAGTTCGATGGAATCATGATCAACTGCACGATCTGGATCTTTGAAACACTTCTTGAGCTGTGACACGTGGAACACATCGTGCACTTTGGATAGCTTTTCTGGAAGTTCAAGACGATAAGCATTTTCTGCATGCCTTGAGAGAATGTTGAAAGGACCAATGTATCTTGGTGCCAGCTTTCCTTTCACACCAAAACGATGAGTGCCTCTGAGGGGAGTTACACGGAGATATGCCTTATCACCAGGTGCATAGATCATATCCCTGTGCTTGCTATCATAATAGCTCTTCTGACGAGACTGAGCAATCCTGAGATTGTCACGAATGATACGAACTTTCTCCTCGGCTTCCTTAACAATGTCAGGGCCTAAGAGTGAACGTTCACCAGCTCCAGACCAATTGATTGGACTCCTGCATCTGCGGCCATACAGTGCCTCAAATGGTGCCATGCCTAGGCTTGCCTGGTAGCTGTTGTTGTAGGAGAATTCAGCATATGGAAGGCAATCCTCCCATTTCATGCCAAAGGAGAGACCACATGCTCTGAGCATATCCTCGAGAATCTGATTGACTCTTTCGACTTGCCCCTGAGACTGAGGGTGATAAGCCGTGCTGAACAGAAGTTTAGTGCCCAATGCTTCTTGAAAACTCTTCCAGAAATGAGAAGTGAAAATACTTCCACGATCTGAGCTTATTTCCAATGGAACACCGTGAAGAGGAACAATCTTTGCTGTGTAGAGTTCTGCTAACTGGCTAGCTGAGATAGTTTCCTTGACAGCAAAGAAGTGAGCTACTTTAGTGAGACGATCAATAACAACGAAGATTGCATCGTTGCCCTTCTTGGACTTTGGAAACCCAGTAACGAAGTCCATTTCAATCATGTCCCACTTCCACTCAGGAATTTTGAGAGGTTGGAGAAGACCGGCTGTTTTCTGATGGACTGCCTTAACACGTTGACAAACGTCGCATTCAGAAACGTATTGAGCAATTTCACGTTTCATGCCAGGCCACCAATACAGTGTCTTAAGATCCTGGTACATCTTTGTACTTCCAGGGTGAATGGAGAGAGGAGTTTCATGAGCCTCCTTGAGAATGATATCTTTTAGACTTTGAACTTGAGGAACTGCAATCCGTCCTTCAAAGAACACAGTTCCTTTATCATCAACTGAGAAGGACTTGAATTTCTCCTTGCCTTCCTTGATGTGCTCAACCATCTTCTTGATTTCAGTATCACGAAGTTGTTCAGAACGAATCTTGTCCTCGAGAGTTGGACTGGCTGTCAAGCTAGCAAGGTATCCCTCAGGGACAAGACCAAGGTTCAGCTTCTGGAATTCTTCATGAAGTGGAGGTTGGCTTTCCATGATCATGAGATTATTGCAATAGGACTTGCGACTGAGAGCATCGGCCATAACATTAGCCTTGCCTGGAGTGTAAGAAATGGTGAGATCAAAGTCCTTAATCTTTTCAATCCATCTCCTTTGCCTGAGGTTCAGATCTGGCTGAGTGAAGATGTATTTCAGACTCTTATGATCGGAAAAGATTTCAGTTTTGTTACCCAACAAGTATTGTCTCCATTTCTTGAGGGCAAACACAACTGCTGCTAGCTCAAGATCATGTGTGGGATAGTTTTGCTCATGTGGGTTCAACTGACGTGAAGCATAAGCCACAACTTGACGTTCTTGCATAAGAACTGCACCTAGACCTTGGAGAGATGCATCGCAGAATATCTGGAAAGGTTTGGTAGTATCTGGGCCAACCAGAACTGGGGTGGAAGTGAGTTTAGTCTTCAGGAGATTGAAACTCTCATCACACTGTGGAGTCCAAACGAACTTCTTGTCCTTCTTGGTGAGATCAGTGAGCGGTTTTGCAATCTTGGAAAAGTTTTGGACGAAACGACGGCAATAGCTAGCCAAGCCAAGAAAACTTCTGACTTGCTTCACCGTCTTAGGGGGTTTCCAGTCAACAATTGCCTTAACCTTTTCAGGATCAATGGCTATGCCTTTGGCAGAGATGATATGACCAAGATATGCAACTTCTGGAATCCAGAACTCACATTTGGAGAACTTGGCATACAGACGATGCTCGCGAAGTTTCATGAGAGTAGACGAAGATGTTCTCCATGTTCTTCCTCGGATTTTGAGTAGACTAGAATATCATCGAGATATACCACAACGAACTTGTCGAGGTATTCATGGAAGACAGAATTCATGAGTCTTGAGAAGGTTGCCGGTGCATTGGTGAGACCAAAGGACATGACGGTGTATTCATATAGACCGTAACGAGTGGTGAAAGCTGTTTTTGGAATATCTTCCTTTCTGATCTTTATTTGATGGTAACCCATCCTCAAGTCCAACTTTGAGAATATTGAGGCTCCAGCAAGTTGATCAAAAAGATCATCGATACGAGGAATTGGATACTTGTTCTTGATGGTTTTCTCGTTGAGAGGACGATAGTCAACCACGAGTCTTTTTGTTTGATCCTTCTTGGCAACAAACAGAGTTGGGCAACCCCAAGCGGAGGAACTAGGCTGAATGTAACCTTTCTCCATGTACATATCGATTTGCTCCTTCAACAATTTCAGTTCAGGAGGAGCTATCTTGTATGGATGCTTAGAGATTGGAGCAGTACCTGGTTCAAGCTCGATCACGAACTCAACTGCTCTGTCCGGAGGCATCCCTGGCAACTCTTCTGGAAAGACGTCAGGGAACTCACAAACCACCGGAACATTTTCAAGCAGAGGTAGAGGTTTAGCATCCAGGGTGTACAGCTGAACAGAACTTGATTCACTTGGAGAATAGACTATCTGGCCGGAAGGGTGGAACAGAGTTATTGACTTCTTAGCACAATCAATCGTAGCTTTATTGGCCTTCAACCAATCCATGCCAAGGATGACATCAATGTCAGAAATGCCAAGCAGAATGAGGGAAGCAAGGAATATGTGACCTCCAATTAAGATCTGATTCTCATGACTGATCTTGGAAGTTTGCATAGTTGCTCCAGGGGAGTTTACTACTAGCGGGGAACCCAAACCAACAAAAGGTAGTTTAACTGCTGTCGCAAAGATCTTTGACACGAACGAATGCGATGCTTCGGTATCAAACAACACTTTAGCTGGGTTAGAGTTTACGGGGAATGTACCGAGAACGACGTCAGCAGCCTCCTCAGCTTTGTCGGCCTTGATATGATTCACCCTCGCGGTCCTCCCGATAGACCTGTTGTTGGAGTTGAAGGCTTTAGCCGGGGGAGCACGAACCATTGCCTGGTTGGTGTTGGGGCGAGGAGGTGGTGGAGGTAGCTGCCTCTGAGTGCACTTATCAGCGTAGTGCCCAGTCTCCTTGCACTTGAAGCAAGTGACGACACGAGGAGGAGCTGGCCTTGGCTGCCCCATTGGAAACCTCTGACCCTGCATCTGAGATGGGTTGGGTGGGCGGGGACCAAAGCCTGGAGAAGCTTGGGCATTTGGAGCCCTAGTGATAGCACTGTTTGGCACCCAGATGCGGCGCTTCTGCGGAGGGGTGGTCATGTTGGAGGAGGAACCACCCTCACGCGAGTGCTTGCGCGACTCTTCGAACGCCTTGCGCCCATTCTCCTCATTGAGCGCGGTGTTCACGAGCTCCACAAAGTCCTTGCACTTGATGTTGGTGAGAGCGTACTTCAGTTCCGGGTTAAACCCTCGGCGGAACCTTGCCATCTTCTTGGCTTCAGTGGACACCTCGTCACCAGCGTATCGAGCGAGACGATTGAACTCGTTCTGGTAGCCGAGGACGTCCAGCTTGCCCTATTTGAGAGAGCAGAATTCCTCACGCATCCTTTCCATGAGACCATCTGGGATGTGGTGCTTCAGGAAGGCATCCTTGAAACAACCCCAGGTGATAGGATAGCCAGCTCTCATGGTCTGGTAGTTCTCCCACCAGGTAGCTGCCTGACCCTTCAGTAGGTAGGTGGCGTACTTGACCTTATCTTCCTCAGCAACATGAGCAATCTCCAGAGCCCTTTTCATCTCCCTGATCCAGTCATCAGCATCCAGAGGCTCACGTGTTGCCACGAAAGCTCTTGGCCCCATGCTCAGAAACTCCTTGATGCTGACTCGCGGAGCATTCTGGTTGTTGTGCTGGTTAGCCTGGATCTGGGCCATCTGAGCCACGACCTGAGTCATCTGAGTCAACAGCTCCGTGAGCGGAGGTGGCTCAGGCGGGGAGTTCCTGGTTGGAGGCATCCTGAACAGAAATGCATTTTAGCACAAAAACAGCAAAGGATAGACTTGGTAACTGTAACACCTGTGGTGTTACCTGTTTGCTTTGTTTGCATCATTTGCATCACATTGCATTGCATCATGTTTGCATCAACTGCAATTTTTCAAAACAATTTAAACTTTCCCCCTTGCTCAAAAATTTCCAATTTCAAAATTGCAAACTAAACCACTCCTTGTTCTTCAATAGTTTGAAAATTGTTTAATCCAATTGCTTGTTAATTTACTCCCCTCTTGTTAAACCCTAATGACTACTTCCAAAATTCAAATCAAATCACTCTTTAAATTGATGGTTTAATCAAGGCATTAATTCAAGCAATTAACTCCAAATCATTTTCAAATCCAAATCTACTCCCAAAATCAGTACCTTTTTCAACCCATAAAGTTCACCACACCTTTGTACCATTTAAATCATTTTTAAAAAAAAAAACTTAGGGGTAACCCTATTGAAAAGGCTTGTTTTTCTAATATTAAGTAATATTGAAAATTTCCTTAATTTGGATTCAAATCCAAACAGCACATGTAAAAGTTGAAATTTTCAAAAATCCTTTTGCCAACTGTTAGTTTTTGAGCTAACATGTTCCCCTGAATTTTCTCAGGATTTTTAAAATCCAAAACATTATCAAATTCATCACATTTTGTTTTCAGCAAAAAAAAAATAAAGCAGAACAAAAAAATAAAAGAAGAAAACGGGCGTCAGCTACCCTATCTACCCCGACCCAGCCCACCTAAGCTTCTAAACCCGCAGCCCAGCCCACCAGTGAGCGTACCGGTTCGTTCAGGCCGCCCCCGTCGTCTCTGATGCGTACGGCGCGCATCAGAGCACG
The DNA here is from genome assembly GCA_028641055.1 of Alopecurus myosuroides. NCBI lineage: Eukaryota > Viridiplantae > Streptophyta > Magnoliopsida > Poales > Poaceae > Alopecurus > Alopecurus myosuroides. The sequence continues at coordinate 385,969,581 of CM054060.1, forward strand.
CCACGGCGGACGCAGTTGCGCCTCGACGGCCACCGCGCGTCCTGGCCGCCCTTAAGAACCCCTACGAACCCTAGACCCCCTGCCCTAATCTCTGTGCCCCTCTCTCCCCTCGTTTCCGCCGCCGTCCCTCCTCTCTACTGCCACCAAATCATCTCTCTGCTGCAACCCCGGCGAGCCACCGCCTGAATACCTCGTCGCCGCCGCCAATCCATCGCACCACCTACCCATCTAAGCTCGGGAACGAGCTCGTCCCACCTCCCTCTCTCTGCTGGACACGCTAATTCCCCCGGAGACGCTCGCTATCGTCGCCGCCGTCAACGACCTCGTCTCCGGTCACCGCGACGCCTCTCTGAACTTTTGCTCGTCGCCGGCGCAGTCGACCGCCGTCTTCCACGCCGAGCCCTGGGATCGAGCCAGCACCTCCCCGTCGTCCTTCTGGACACCTGCATCGCGCGCGAGCGGGCCCGTAGCCACGCCGCCGTCCAAGTTGCTGTCGCCGGCCACCTCGTCATCGCCCCTCTGCCTCGTCTTCAGTCGCCGGTGAGCGCCACCGTTTCCCTTCCCTATCTCTGTGGCAACGCATCCGTGCACGCTCCCTCGCTTCTGCATACGCCCATCCACGTCGCAGCGAGCGCTGCTGTGTACCTCAACGCCGGCGATCACTGAACTTCTTGCTCTGTCAGTACTGGAAGCATCTGTTCGTCAGGTTCAGTTAACCCACAGACTGAACCTTAACCTGAAACTTTCGCCCTATCTGTCAAACACGAATCGCATCGCAGTGGTTGCACCCTCTCTGCATCTCCTCGAGGGCGCGGGTTCGAGTCCGCTGCGCCCCAACATTTTTTGGCTTCTTTTCCTTCCGCAGCGGGGAAGGCCCACCTGGCATAGACCCAGTGGCCACGCAAGCGTGCGCAGGGCCACGCTGTCCACTGGCCCACTGCGCAGTGGCAGTGGGTAGCGAGAGGCTGAGTAACAAAAGTTTCTCTGCGCAAATCAAAAATTCCAAATCTCTTTTAATAAACAGAATTAAAACACTAACTTTGAAATTCCATATCTTTTGTTTTATAATTCCAACCAATACAAACTTTATATGAATTCTGATCCAAATTTTATACTCTTTCCAAATATGTAATTTGTGTTCTGTTTTGAATATTCAAAATGCAATTTAAATTCAAATTCAAATGATTCAAATGCAATTTGTAATAATTCATAACTAATTATTCCTAAGTCCAAATAATTCAAATAAAACATGTTTCTCATACCATTTTGAATTCTCTATTCAAATATAAATTTTGTTTCTGGTTTAAATAATTTAAAATTGCCTAAACTATTTAAGTCTTGTTTAATTCAATTAAAAATTGTGTAATATTGTTTAATTCATAACTAATTAATCCAAAGTCCAATTTCAAATTGTGAAACATGTAACTCAACTAAAATTTGATAAACTTTTCAAATATAAAATTTGTAAATTGTTTGGCACACCCTAACTTGATGAAAACCATAATTGTTTGTGTACCATGTTTAAGTAACAAAATTCCAAATTTGATAAATGCCTTTCTAAATTGTTAACTATCATTTCAATTGCATTTAACTTTGTTATCTTATTGTTCCTCATCATGCATGCATCATTCTAACTCACTTACACATGATGCTATTGTTAGAACAATTAATTCAACTAAGGCATGGGTTTGCCATATGCAATCTTTGCATATGGAATCCATTTAAACTTGTGTATCATATCCACTAGTTTATTTTGGTGCATCTATTAAACATGACATGCATCCATCCCTTGTTCATGCTGGATCTTTTGCCGTAGTAGTAATTGTTGCATTCCGGTGTTTGTTCGAGGTTCGTTGCTTCTTCTCGGATAGGACGTTGAGATGGTGTGAGCAACGACAAGTTCTGCTACCTTGCGGGATCTCAGGCAAGTATACTCACTTGCATGCCATATGGCTGCCTTTCATCACTTGTTACCGACACTTCCGTTGTTCTTTTCTGCTAGCCTTAGTAGTAGATTGCTTCTGTTACGAACCTATCACATGATACCTTGAGCCCTGATATTGCCTCATTCCCATACCTACAGCCATTGATTGAGCCTGTTCCTATCTAGCATGCTTAGGGTTGCTTTTGCTCGAACTCGATGTCGGTTACTTCTTCACTATTATTATTGTTCCGGGGGCTCGATGTTAATCAATCAAACCTGATAATTGCTAATGGTAAAAATAATAATAATTTGATGATAAGGCACCGGCAGGAGGCCCTTTGTGGTTTTGAGGCCTGCTAGTGTCGACCCTAATAGGAAAAGGGTCTTGTCTACTGATCCATGATGAGCGCACTACCCGCATTTGGGGAGTATGGGCTCCCCCTCAGTTTGACCCGATTCGCATCTCGTCCAAATCGCCTCATTTAGTTCGGGTTTTCCATTTGCTGCATGCATGATTTTGCGAGCCCTTGGATCCCGGGTGGAACTTTCGTAGTCGGCATATAGGGGGACACGGTCTTAGAGTGCTATGAGGGTCCATTTTCTTCTGGGCCCGAGTAGCCGTGCGCCCAAGGTGCTTTGGGCCTGATGCGAAGAAGGGTTGGATTGTGTTGAGTGCCCCGCTTGGTGGGAGGCATTCCATCTGGCGGGATATTCATGAGTGTGGTTACTTTGGTGCATCCCTGCAGGGTAAATCTTCTCGAGAAGCCGTGTTTTCCGCGGTTATGGATTACTTGGTGAAAGTACTGGCTAACAAGTACTCAGGACAACTTCAACATAATGATCTATCATGTTTCACCCAATGATTAATAACTTGACTAGTAATAGGTTATTCACACAATAACATGACTCATCTTAATACCACGGTGTGAGTTATCCTCGGATTGCTTCTTCGGATAAGGGGCGAGATCCAGGATGGGTTTGATTGAAGTTATCTTTCAGTTGGTTACTATCACTCGATCTTATCCCCTTTCTGATAGTTGGAAGTAATAGAATCTCTGTAGTTGGTTAGTGCAGCCTGCTGTCGCTTATTTGCAATAACCCCCTTCCTTTCCGTTGATCCTAAAGTATTTGTATCTTGTGATGACTGGCTACGCCGGTAACTTGTGAGTATGGGTTTTATCCCCCTTGCCAGTACTTAACCGTACTGACCCACGAATCTCTTTCGTGGCTGCAAATTCCAACTTGCAGTCAACAGGTTTGAAGTCTGACGACGTTAGCTTGGGAATCCCTCCGGCTTGGCCTGGGCAGGGATTGGACGCCTTCGGTTATCTTCAGGACTCTTAGTCCAATTTGGATCTTGTCCGTAGCCGGACGTTTGTTTCTTCCGCTGTTATTTGGATCTTTGTAATGTATCAGTCGTAACCCTGGCTCGTTTGAGTCATCTTGTATCTATCTGTTTCTGTTGTAATTGTGGATTATTCGTGAACTATTGTAATGTTATCATAAATGGCAACCTGGAATCGGTTATTATGCGAATTTGGCGGGAATGCTGAAATCTGCATAGTGCCCGATCTCGGGGCGTCACAAATGGTATCAGAGCCTTGGTTCCGATTCCCGAGATTGTTTCGATACGAATGGTTATCGAAGCAACGGGTCCGCAAAGCCTGTAGGATAACCTCGCTAACGGTCGTTGTTTCTAGAGTGTCAAAAACTATTTCTGCTAAACTATTTTGGAAAAACATCTCGATAGGATTCTTGTTTTCTCCTTATCCCTATTCTATTTCCCCTCCCATCTTATTTGCTTTGGAGTCTCCCCCTTTGTCTATCTTTCAAAGTATTAGGATCCTACGTGGGTGGACGTTTTCTGAGCCCTTAACCTAATAGGTTCGATCATCGGAAGATTCCTGGTGGAAGAACATCGTCGTCACTCCGAGCAAGAATCTCTTGTTAGTGGTGTCGAGGAGATCAACCGGAAGCACGAAGAAACGATAGTCGAACTTCTTTCCCCTCCCGGGTTAGCAGGTGGATTGCGAGGGCGCAATCCCTTGTTAGTGGTGTCGTCTGTAACACCTGTGGTGTTACCTGTTTGCTTTGTTTGCATCATTTGCATCACATTGCATTGCATCATGTTTGCATCAACTGCAATTTTTCAAAACAATTTAAACTTTCCCCCTTGCTCAAAAATTTCCAATTTCAAAATTGCAAACTAAACCACTCCTTGTTCTTCAATAGTTTGAAAATTGTTTAATCCAATTGCTTGTTAATTTACTCCCCTCTTGTTAAACCCTAATGACTACTTCCAAAATTCAAATCAAATCACTCTTTAAATTGATGGTTTAATCAAGGCATTAATTCAAGCAATTAACTCCAAATCATTTTCAAATCCAAATCTACTCCCAAAATCAGTACCTTTTTCAACCCATAAAGTTCACCACACCTTTGTACCATTTAAATCATTTTTTAAAAAAAAAACTTAGGGGTAACCCTATTGAAAAGGCTTGTTTTTCTAATATTAAGTAATATTGAAAATTTCCTTAATTTGGATTCAAATCCAAACAGCACATGTAAAAGTTGAAATTTTCAAAAATCCTTTTGCCAACTGTTAGTTTTTGAGCTAACATGTTCCCCTGAATTTTCTCAGGATTTTTAAAATCCAAAACATTATCAAATTCATCACATTTTGTTTTCAGCAAAAAAAAAATAAAGCAGAACAAAAAAATAAAAGAAGAAAACGGGCGTCAGCTACCCTATCTACCCCGACCCAGCCCACCTAAGCTTCTAAACCCGCAGCCCAGCCCACCAGTGAGCGTACCGGTTCGTTCAGGCCGCCCCCGTCGTCTCTGATGCGTACGGCGCGCATCAGAGCACGCCACGGCGGACGCAGTTGCGCCTCGACGGCCACCGCGCGTCCTGGCCGCCCTTAAGAACCCCTACGAACCCTAGACCCCCTGCCCTAATCTCTGTGCCCCTCTCTCCCCTCGTTTCCGCCGCCGTCCCTCCTCTCTACTGCCACCAAATCATCTCTCTGCTGCAACCCCGGCGAGCCACCGCCTGAATACCTCGTCGCCGCCGCCAATCCATCGCACCACCTACCCATCTAAGCTCGGGAACGAGCTCGTCCCACCTCCCTCTCTCTGCTGGACACGCTAATTCCCCCGGAGACGCTCGCTATCGTCGCCGCCGTCAACGACCTCGTCTCCGGTCACCGCGACGCCTCTCTGAACTTTTGCTCGTCGCCGGCGCAGTCGACCGCCGTCTTCCACGCCGAGCCCTGGGATCGAGCCAGCACCTCCCCGTCGTCCTTCTGGACACCTGCATCGCGCGCGAGCGGGCCCGTAGCCACGCCGCCGTCCAAGTTGCTGTCGCCGGCCACCTCGTCATCGCCCCTCTGCCTCGTCTTCAGTCGCCGGTGAGCGCCACCGTTTCCCTTCCCTATCTCTGTGGCAACGCATCCGTGCACGCTCCCTCGCTTCTGCATACGCCCATCCACGTCGCAGCGAGCGCTGCTGTGTACCTCAACGCCGGCGATCACTGAACTTCTTGCTCTGTCAGTACTGGAAGCATCTGTTCGTCAGGTTCAGTTAACCCACAGACTGAACCTTAACCTGAAACTTTCGCCCTATCTGTCAAACACGAATCGCATCGCAGTGGTTGCACCCTCTCTGCATCTCCTCGAGGGCGCGGGTTCGAGTCCGCTGCGCCCCAACATTTTTTGGCTTCTTTTCCTTCCGCAGCGGGGAAGGCCCACCTGGCATAGACCCAGTGGCCACGCAAGCGTGCGCAGGGCCACGCTGTCCACTGGCCCACTGCGCAGTGGCAGTGGGTAGCGAGAGGCTGAGTAACAAAAGTTTCTCTGCGCAAATCAAAAATTCCAAATCTCTTTTAATAAACAGAATTAAAACACTAACTTTGAAATTCCATATCTTTTGTTTTATAATTCCAACCAATACAAACTTTATATGAATTCTGATCCAAATTTTATACTCTTTCCAAATATGTAATTTGTGTTCTGTTTTGAATATTCAAAATGCAATTTAAATTCAAATTCAAATGATTCAAATGCAATTTGTAATAATTCATAACTAATTATTCCTAAGTCCAAATAATTCAAATAAAACATGTTTCTCATACCATTTTGAATTCTCTATTCAAATATAAATTTTGTTTCTGGTTTAAATAATTTAAAATTGCCTAAACTATTTAAGTCTTGTTTAATTCAATTAAAAATTGTGTAATATTGTTTAATTCATAACTAATTAATCCAAAGTCCAATTTCAAATTGTGAAACATGTAACTCAACTAAAATTTGATAAACTTTTCAAATATAAAATTTGTAAATTGTTTGGCACACCCTAACTTGATGAAAACCATAATTGTTTGTGTACCATGTTTAAGTAACAAAATTCCAAATTTGATAAATGCCTTTCTAAATTGTTAACTATCATTTCAATTGCATTTAACTTTGTTATCTTATTGTTCCTCATCATGCATGCATCATTCTAACTCACTTACACATGATGCTATTGTTAGAACAATTAATTCAACTAAGGCATGGGTTTGCCATATGCAATCTTTGCATATGGAATCCATTTAAACTTGTGTATCATATCCACTAGTTTATTTTGGTGCATCTATTAAACATGACATGCATCCATCCCTTGTTCATGCTGGATCTTTTGCCGTAGTAGTAATTGTTGCATTCCGGTGTTTGTTCGAGGTTCGTTGCTTCTTCTCGGATAGGACGTTGAGATGGTGTGAGCAACGACAAGTTCTGCTACCTTGCGGGATCTCAGGCAAGTATACTCACTTGCATGCCATATGGCTGCCTTTCATCACTTGTTACCGACACTTCCGTTGTTCTTTTCTGCTAGCCTTAGTAGTAGATTGCTTCTGTTACGAACCTATCACATGATACCTTGAGCCCTGATATTGCCTCATTCCCATACCTACAGCCATTGATTGAGCCTGTTCCTATCTAGCATGCTTAGGGTTGCTTTTGCTCGAACTCGATGTCGGTTACTTCTTCACTATTATTATTGTTCCGGGGGCTCGATGTTAATCAATCAAACCTGATAATTGCTAATGGTAAAAATAATAATAATTTGATGATAAGGCACCGGCAGGAGGCCCTTTGTGGTTTTGAGGCCTGCTAGTGTCGACCCTAATAGGAAAAGGGTCTTGTCTACTGATCCATGATGAGCGCACTACCCGCATTTGGGGAGTATGGGCTCCCCCTCAGTTTGACCCGATTCGCATCTCGTCCAAATCGCCTCATTTAGTTCGGGTTTTCCATTTGCTGCATGCATGATTTTGCGAGCCCTTGGATCCCGGGTGGAACTTTCGTAGTCGGCATATAGGGGGACACGGTCTTAGAGTGCTATGAGGGTCCATTTTCTTCTGGGCCCGAGTAGCCGTGCGCCCAAGGTGCTTTGGGCCTGATGCGAAGAAGGGTTGGATTGTGTTGAGTGCCCCGCTTGGTGGGAGGCATTCCATCTGGCGGGATATTCATGAGTGTGGTTACTTTGGTGCATCCCTGCAGGGTAAATCTTCTCGAGAAGCCGTGTTTTCCGCGGTTATGGATTACTTGGTGAAAGTACTGGCTAACAAGTACTCAGGACAACTTCAACATAATGATCTATCATGTTTCACCCAATGATTAATAACTTGACTAGTAATAGGTTATTCACACAATAACATGACTCATCTTAATACCACGGTGTGAGTTATCCTCGGATTGCTTCTTCGGATAAGGGGCGAGATCCAGGATGGGTTTGATTGAAGTTATCTTTCAGTTGGTTACTATCACTCGATCTTATCCCCTTTCTGATAGTTGGAAGTAATAGAATCTCTGTAGTTGGTTAGTGCAGCCTGCTGTCGCTTATTTGCAATAACCCCCTTCCTTTCCGTTGATCCTAAAGTATTTGTATCTTGTGATGACTGGCTACGCCGGTAACTTGTGAGTATGGGTTTTATCCCCCTTGCCAGTACTTAACCGTACTGACCCACGAATCTCTTTCGTGGCTGCAAATTCCAACTTGCAGTCAACAGGTTTGAAGTCTGACGACGTTAGCTTGGGAATCCCTCCGGCTTGGCCTGGGCAGGGATTGGACGCCTTCGGTTATCTTCAGGACTCTTAGTCCAATTTGGATCTTGTCCGTAGCCGGACGTTTGTTTCTTCCGCTGTTATTTGGATCTTTGTAATGTATCAGTCGTAACCCTGGCTCGTTTGAGTCATCTTGTATCTATCTGTTTCTGTTGTAATTGTGGATTATTCGTGAACTATTGTAATGTTATCATAAATGGCAACCTGGAATCGGTTATTATGCGAATTTGGCGGGAATGCTGAAATCTGCATAGTGCCCGATCTCGGGGCGTCACAGTAACCGACAGATAGATTATTCCGACGCATGAATAGATAACCAACAGGTACATCATCACATGTTCAAATACATCAGAATATCCAACACACCAATACATGGTTCGAAATACAAAGGATAACTAAACATAGCTAGGAACGGATACATCGGTACTCCCATGCTCATCACGCAGGACGGCGGTGAGTAGTACGACGAGAGATACGGTGAGGAGGAATCCCCCGGAAGTAGGTATGACGACGATCCACGTAGAGCGGAACTGCTCTGAGAGGGACTCTCGGTGTGGTGAAGTAGAAAGCGTGGTCTCCCTGTGCTCCGAAGCGTGGAATCCCAGTGTAACCAGCTCCGAGGTCGAGAAGTGGACCTCTGATCGGCTCGTAACCTCCAGCATCTGGCAGCGGTAACCCAGCTGTCTGAACGATACGTGCAAAGCGCTCGTCTCCAACAAAGTCTGTGGTGTACGTCGCCAGACGAGTGAGAGCAAGGTGGAGCTGCTCCCTGACTGAGGCTAACTCCTGAGAAAGTGTGGAAGCAACTGCGTCACTGTGCCTCACGAACTGAGCAGTGGTGTGCAGCCTGGAGCTATCAGACTCGTAGGTATCCAGGTTGCCGTGGAGAGTGAAGTGAACTCCCGCCGACGTGATGTAACCACGGGGAATGTGACGATAGATAGAATCGTCAAACCCCCAGTAGTCAGCACGGAGGACGGTGACACTCACGTAAGCTGCCTGCTGCACGGCCATATCCACTGTGGAACCTACTGCCTCGTAGCGGTGGACAACGCTCCTGCCATCATCCGACAGAATGTAGACGATAGCCCGGTAGTAGGTCTGGTCAAACTCTCGCTGCTGCTCGTAAACCTGGTACTCTGGTGCCCAATGGAACCCCAGATAAGTCACCATGTCTCTCAGCATCTCCGGATAACCGGCGGTGCTCTCACAGCGAGTCATCCGAACCACCTGCGGGAAGAACCTGAGATCCATCTGCAGATGATTTGGGAGGTTTTGATTAGACTCCGGTAGAAGAAATGAAGTGGAAAACAACAGCAAGATTTCAACGGACGAAAGGTTCTTTAGAAGAACAGGATATCGAAGCAACATCGGGAAAACGAGACCAAAAGTCCTGAGGTACTACGGAGAACCCAAAACACGTGAAATCCTAACTTGAAAGTTTAGGTGAGAACAGAAAACAACGTTGCACTTCCTTACCAGAAAAGGGTGGGTGGGTGGGGAAAGAAGAAAAATGGCAGAATTCCTACTCTCACGCTTCATTTTTCCTATATAGCTACAAAATAGTTTCTAGACTCAACTGCGACCAGTAAAAGGGATCCTACAGGCAGACAGGCTCTGATACCATTTGTCGCACCCGGACTTCTAGAGGATACTCACCGTACGAACTGAACAGTATTTTGGTTGGATTACGGGGCTTAACGGCTCCCGCGTCCCCTTACGGGTAGGCCAGCACTTATGTGCGACAACCAACCGTTACTGTTCACCGTCGATGTAAACTATCCTGTAGAAATCAGGATACTACCATTGACTTACTTCATACCATACACACATGGTACGTCAACGGTGTTGAACAAAAGGATAACACAACATGCCTCTAAGACACAAAAGATTGAAATAAGGTTGCAAATGGCCTTCACTAAGGCAGAAATATCAAATACAATCATCCAGAGGACACATGTCCCAACATAGCATTCATTACATCAGCGGAAGCAATCAAAGGTGTCTGGGTACAGACAAATCCAACAGGCTTAAGAAGCCGGAGAAAATAAAGAAGACGAAGCCCATCCACGTAGGTCCTGGATCCAGCCCTGGTCCAGCTATCTACTCGTCTGCAGTCTCGTCAAACTCCACGAAGTAGCCATCCTGGTGGTCATCGTAGCCGTAGTCGTAGTCTGCGTAAACCACAGCCCAAAGGGGTCAGTACAACAACGTACTGGCAAGCAAGACTCACAGTTCACCAAAGTGTAGCCCGTCAACACCAAGCACAGATGCCTTGGGATCAACGGAAAGGAGGTGTAAAAGATGCTGCAACTGGCTGCACTAACCATCTACAGAACATACTACAACTTCCGGTGTAACAGAAGGAGATAAGATAGCGTAACGTAACCAACTATAGCTAACCACCAAACAAACCCATCCTGGATCTCGCCCCTTACCCAAAGAAGCAACCCGAGGATAACTCACCCAGTTGGATTAATGATGGATCAAGTTATTGTATCAATATGGCTATTACTAGTCAATTTATCATTAGTTAGCTGTAAGTTGTTCTAAGTACTTGTTAGCCAGTACTTTCACCAAGTAAACCATAACCGCGGAAAACACGGCTTCTCGAGAAGATTTATCCCTGCAGGGGTGCACCAATTTGGCCGTACACGTAAGAATAACCCGCCAGATGGGAAGGCCTTTCCCACCAAGCGGGGCACTCAACACAACTCAACTCTTCTTCGCATCAAGCCCAAAGCACCACGTGCTGTGCGTGCGCGGCTAATCGAGCCCCCCTAAGAAAAGGAGGACCCTCATAGCACTGGAAGACCACGCCGCCCTAAATGCCGACTACAAAAGTTCCACCCTGGCCTCGGGTTCGTACCTGCATATGCGTGCATCAAATGGAAAGCCCGAACTAAGTGTGGTGATTTGGACGAGATGCGGATCGAGTCAAATTGAGGGGGGGCGCCCATACACGCTTCCCACATGCGGATAGTGCGCTCATCATGGATCAGTAGACAAGACCCTTTTCCTATTAGGGTCGACACTAGCAGGCCTCAAAACCACGCCGGGCCTCCTGCCGGTGCCTTATCAGCAAATTTTTAATACCTCAAATTAACAAATTGTTGATTAACATCGAGCCCCAGGATATAACAGATATAATAACAGAAAGTATCGGATAACAGACTCGAGCAAAACAACCCTAAGCATGCTAGTAAGACACGGGCCCAAGCAACGGGGTTTTAGGACTGGAGGTGTGGCAATATCAGGGTTTAGGGTATCATGTGATAGGTTCGTAACAGAAACAACTACCACTATGGCTAGCAGAAAAGAACAACGGAAAGTATCGGTAACCAATGTTGAAAGGAATACAGTGGTTCATGTGAGTGATAACTTGCCTGCAAACCCAGTAGCCGGGTACTGAGCTAAATCCTCAGAAGGGGTGTCGTAAAGGTCGTCGGTATCAACGTCGTCGTCTATCCGAGAAGAAGCAAACAAACCAGGCAGAAATATAAACAATCATTATCATGGCATAATGCACAATCAAATATGATGCATGACAAGTTAATGGTTGCTTCAAAATAAACTAGATAACATGATAACACAATTTAAATGGACACATATGCAACTTTGAGTTGCATATGAAAAGCCCATGGATTTTGGTTAGATTATTTGTTTTCCAACTAAACAACAGGTGCTAGTGGTTTAGTATGATGCATGCAAAAGGAAAACAGCAAAATAACAACATTAGAATCAAATTAAAATAGGGTGTAGCAATTTAGAATTTTATTATTAATTTAGGGAATTTTTGGGTGCCTTAAAGGTGACACACAAGTATTTGTTGTTTTCAACCATTTAAAGTGTTCAAAACAAACAACAAAGTTTATTTTTGAAAAGAACATCAAATTTTAGTTGGATTACATGTTTCAAATATTGAAATAGGAGTTAGGATTATTTAATTATGAATTAAACAATATTAAACAAGTTTTAAATGAATTTAAAACAAGTTTGAATTTAATTGAATTTTTATTTGTTCCAAACATAATTTCAAACTCACATTTGAAAATTTCACACTTTGATGGGTTGAAAACATATTTTGCATGTTCAAAAATATTTTATTTTGAGCAAGTTATGATTTTATCAAATTTAAATGAATTAAACAAGTATTAAATTATTTAGGCAATTTAAATTGTTCAAACCATGAAACAAAATTTATATTTGAATAGGTTATTTGAAGTAGCATTGAAAACATATTTCATTTGCATGATTTGGATTTATTATGAATTACTTATGAATTTTGGCAAAATACAATTGAATGATTTGAATTTAAATTTGAATTACAATTTGAAAGTTCAAAACAGTACACAAATAGATTATTTGGAAAGGTTATGAAATTTGGAACAGAAAACATATATAACTTTTATTATTTAGAGTTAGGGATTAAAAGTTATTAAAGTTTTTCTTTTAGGGATTAATTCTGTTATTATTTAAAAAAGATTTGGAAAATAACAGAAATGTGGAAAACAGAAAGCACCGCGCAGTGGCTAGCCATAGCCACTGCCAGTGGGCCACAGGCCACTGTGGCACTGCGCGCGTGCTTGCGTGGCAGGGAGAGCCCATGACGGGTGGGACCTCGTTTTCGGAATAAATCGCAAAAAGGTTTGCAGCTCCTGGGACTCGAACCCGGACGCTGCGCAACGAGCGAACGGAACCAAGCCACTGTGCTGCTGCGGAGTTTTTGTCAGATAGGAGCAGGCGGACAAGATTAGCTTCAGTAAACGTTAACTGAATTTTCGTGCACAACAACTGAACCCAAATCACGACGATCGCTGGCCGGCGACGATCTCGCGCAGGGCGACGCTGCAGTGCTGCGCTGCGTTGGCAAACGAACGGCTGCACGTGCTATTCGAGATGCGCAAGGGCAGGAGAGGGAAGGGAAACGGGGAGCAGGCGCTCACCGGCGGGTTGAGGCAGAAGGTTCCGGCGACGGCGGCGTTGATGGCGGCGGCGACACGGCACTCCTCGAGCTCAATGGAGGGTTGGGGGTGGAGTAGAACACCCGGCGGTTCCGTTCCCACTGCTCAACGGGGCTCCGAGGGCATCACGGTGACGGGAACCTCGCCGGTTCAGAGAACGCGCGCGGCGGCCGTCAGAGGAACGCGGGGAAGGTGACAGAGAGCGTGCGCGGCGGCGATGGAGGGGTAGCTAGGGGGGTAGGAGGCTTAGGGTTCGAAGGGGAGGAACCCTAGGGGTTTTGTAGGGGTTGCGGGGCGCCGATGGCCGTCCGCGGGCGCCTGTCGCCGACGTGGCGGCGCGGATGCGCTGCCGTACTCCAGGAAGACGACAGGGAAAAGACCGAACCGGTACGCGCCTCGCTAGGTGGGCTGGGCTGCGCGCGCGGGGGTGAGTTGGGCTGGGTAGCGCTTAGGTGCTGCGCGCGCGGTAGGTTTCTCTTTTTATTTTTTATTTTGTTTTACTTTTTTTTTTGCTGAAACAGAATTTGGAAGAAAAACATAGGTTTTAGGTTAGAGAAAAATTTGGAAAAATTAGGGGAAATTCCTTAGGTCAAATGCAAACATTTGGCAACTTTTATTTTCAAAAGTTTAAATGTTTGATTGCTTTTTAAAATTTAAACCAAATTTGGGTGATATTGTTAATATTAATAATCATTAATAAAACCAACATCTAAAATAGGGTAACCCCTATGGTAAATAAGCAAATTGAGTTGATTGGTTTTGGTAACAACATAATTTCAAAAATGGTTCTGTTTTGGGTTCTTGGATTTAAATTTTAAATGTGTTTGGAACATAAAATAATTGATTTAAAACCATCATTTTCACAAGTGATCCCTAAGGAAAAACATGAAACAAATTGGCTGTTTTTAGTTGTGATTTTTATTCAAAATGTTGTAACAGAGCAAGTATGAAACCATTGTTTGAATAAGGTTTAAATTTGAGTTGTGAAAACAGTGGAAAACAATTGCAACAATTAAAAACAAATGCAAACAACATGGAAACAAAATGATGACATGATGCAGTACTTTAATAAACATGCAACAAACATTCTAAGGGGATGATTTTCATACTTGGGATGTTACAACTTCATAGTGGAAACGAGCATCTCTCTCACCGGAGAAGCTCAAGGAGAATAGCGTGAGCACAACCGTGTGTTCGAGTGCCTTGGCGGCTCCACACCTCTCCAACAAAAACTTACTTCCATTATGGAAAAAACTCCAGGAATCATCTCGTGTCATAGTGTTCCTCGATTATCTCTTTACTCTAACCTTTACTTATGCATTTACCTTTGCGAGGCCATCGTTCTTGAAGTTATTTATCTTCCTATCACTTATTTATGCGTCTTGTTTAGCATAAGCCATTGGTGTACATAGGTGAATCTAGTTTATTTCGCATTTATTAGAGGCCAAACCATAATTATTTTAAAGCGTCTATTCACCCCCTCTAGGCGGCATCCTTATACTTTCACCTGTGTGTCCAATGTTTGGAGACATGAACATCAGTCATGGTAAGCAGGGCATCAGCATACTTGGATTGCATTCTTGGTAGTGCTCTTCGAGTACCGAGCCACAATTTATAAGGTGAAAACTCAAAGTCTAGTCTTCATTTGTTGTATCTGTCATTGACCTTGCTAAAATCATTGTTTTGGAAACTCGAACCGTCTCCATGGTGAAAACCTAAGATCTACAGTTGGACGATGATAGCGTGTGTTCTTTGTTTCCTTCTTAGAGGTTCTTGGAGGTGTTCCTTTTTGATAATCTCGTTTTATAGTTCTGGTGTTGTCTTCGGTGGTGGTTTTGGTGCTACTGTTGTGAGTGGTTCATCACCGCGACGACGTCTTTATTTTTTTTCTCCTTTTTTTTTCTTCTCTTGATGTGTGCATCTATGATGTCTTTAGAGATCTTGTTGGTGCAGAGACGAGGTGTAATTAGTACCTTCGCCATACCTAATATATTCCCTTTATAAAAAACACGGTGCGATTATTTTCTAGATATCATTTCGAATTATCTTTTTTTTATAAAATTACAATTTAAGAAAAATAAAATCTTTTGTACTTGAAACATTATCTACCTATCTATTTATAACATGTGCCACGCGTTGCGCGTCGATTTTTATTCACGTGGATTTTCATGCGTAACAAAAAAAATCAAGAGAACCGTGACAACACATAAATACTGAACCGGTAGTAGTATTAATTCCTAAGTCATGTGCCAATGCATTGTCTCTTAGGCTAGTCACAATGGGGAGCAACATGCACTAGTAACATACACATTTTCCTAGACTATCTTACTACCTCAATAGTGGAAAGTAATATATAGGTAGTGTCATATTTTTTAGGGTATAGACTCATTGTGTATTGGTATGTGTGATGTTATGGTAACATAGCTAGTTATCATTCTCATCTCTCTTCTGATCTTGGATTCTTTGGAGGATGAAAGAAGCCTTAGTCGGCCTGAATTTAATTTCAGGAATATTGTTAAAACCCACCTGAATAAGTTGCTTCTCTCCCAATCTGCTTATTGGAAAAATAGATGTACCATCAGATGGGTACAACTTGGTGGGGAAAATGCAAAATTCTTCCATGCCAAAGCTACTGAAAGATTTAGATTTAATACTATTTCTGAGATTAAAAATGAAGATGGCATAACATTGCTTGACCATCAGCATAAGGCAGCTGCTTTTTGGACATGTTTCAAGAATAGAATGGGGGTCTCCATCAATATTTCTCAGTCTGTAATTCTTTCTAATTATATAAAGCCTTCCAATAATTTGGATTGCCTTATTGAAACTTTTACTTCAGAGGAAATAACTAATGTTATGAAATCTCTTAAGCCTGATAGAGCTCCTGGACCAGATGGTTTCAATGGTCTTTTTGTGAAGAAGTGTTGGGAGGTGCTAAAAAAGGATTTCTCTCAACTATGCCATGACTTTCACTCAGGGAATTTGTCTTTGCAGAGTATCAATGATTCTTTTATTACTCTCATCCCAAAGAATAATTCCCCTCAGACTGTCAATGATTTCAGACCAATTTCTTTGACTAATACCTGCCTCAAATTTGTCACCAAACTGGTTGCTAATAGAATGCAGAACATTATCTGTGGTACTATTCATGATAACCAATATGGTTTCATTAAGGGTAGAACTATCCAGGATTGTCTTGCTTGGTCTTTTGAATTCTTATTCGAGTGCCAACAATCCAGGAAGAAAATTGTGGTCCTCAAAATTGATTTTGAAAAAGCCTTTGATACCTTGGATCATGATGCCATTTTGCAAGTCCTAAGAGTGAAGGGTTTTCCAGAATTATTTATCACTTGGGTTAGAGAAATCCTTGCTTCTGGATCTTCATATGTGCTTTTAAATGGGATTCCAGGCAAGAAGTTTATCTGCAAAAGAGGAGTTAGGCAAGGAGATCCTCTGTCTCCCCTGCTCTTTGTTGAGGGAGCTGATTTATTACAGAGCCTTATTAATAAGGCCTACAAGGATGGTCTACTCTCCCCCCTGTTCCAGTTCGAAAAGACTTCCCTATTATTCAGTATGCTGATGACACCATTGTGGTTCTGCCAGCTTGTAAAAAAGATCTGGCTATCTTCAAAGATATCTTGCAAACTTATGCAGCTTTCACAGGGTTGAAAATCAATTTTCACAAATCATCTTTGATTCCTATTAATCTTGATCATGAGGAAACCACTTCTATGGCTGATTTCTTTCAGTGTCAAGTTGGGACAATGCCTTTCACTTATCTGGGACTGCCTATGGGCACTACTAGACCTACTATTAAAGATTTTTCTCCTTTAATTGATAGAGTTGAGAGAAGGCTTTCTGCCACTTCTTCTTTTCTCTCCTATGGTGATAGATTGGTGCTGGTAAATTCTTTGCTATCTTCATTACCCACCTATTACATGTTGTCTTTGGTCATACCTTCTGGTGTTATTGAAGTCATTGATAGAGCTAGAAGGCACTGTTTGTGGAGTAAAAGAGGGAAGGATAAAGCTAATTCCCTTGCTGCCTGGTCTATGGTGTGCAAGCCTAAGAGAAAGGGGGGCCTTGGTATCTAGAATCTGAAAGTGCAAAACTCTGCCCTTCTGTTAAAGCATCTTGATAAATTCTATAATCAGGAAGATCTTCCTTGGGTTCAACTCATAACAGAAGCTTATTACCACCAGTCTGTCCCTCATGCAGTGATTGAGTCTGGTTCTTTTTGGTGGAGAAATATTCTGGCTTTAAATGAGGAATATAGGAAGATCACAACCTGCTCTGTGGGGAATGGTTTCACTGTGCTATTTTGGGAGGATAATTAGCAACCTCAATTGCTTAAGATAACCTTTCCTAGGTTATTTTCTTTTGCTAAGGACAAGCTACAGTCTGTTCATGAGTTTCTCTTACATGAGGATTGCATTCATATTTTTTCCTCCCTTTGACCACCCAAGCAAATGATGAATTACTGGTGTTGAAAAGTATGATTCTAAATTTTAGACTACAGTCAAATCAGAAAGACCTGTGGAGGAGTTCCATTTCATCTGCCAAGTTCTCTCCAAGCTCTTTTTATAAACATCATTTTGCTCCTCTTCCTGATGATATGCTTTCCTATGGGATTTGGAAGAGTAAATGTCAGTCTAAGCATAAATTCTTTGCTTGGCTATTGCTACATGATATAATTAACACAAAGGATATGCTTGTTAGAAGGCATTGGCAAGTCAGTGACTCATCTGATTGTGTACTTTGTTCTGGTCATGTTCATGAAGACTGGAGACATTTGTTCTTTAATTGCACATACAGTACAAGGATTTGGAACTATCTGCAAATTCCTTGGGTTCCAGGTTCTTCAATCTTTGCAATCAGGACTGCCAAGAGGCATTTCCCTGGTCATTGTTTTGTGGAGATAATTATTCTAGCCTGCTGGAGTATCTGGAAGCAGAGAAATGGTTGGATATTCAAGAATATCAAACCCAGTTTTAGAGGTTGGAAGGCCCTGTTTATACAGGAAGTCACCCTGCTTAAGTACAGGGTGAAGAGAGATCTCTCTGATTTTTTGACATCATGGATTGATTCACTCCCCTGAATCTTTTGTAAATATGTACATATTGTAAATAACTTTTATTTTTTTAATAAATGGGGGGCTGTGGGGGTTTCCCCCACAGTATTGGTGTCAAAAAAAATGTTACTCCCACCGTGACCAGCCTGAGCACGTTATTATACAATCATTAATAATTTAAGAGACAACCATGCCAATGCACTGTTGGTTATGAATTGTATCAATATTTAATGATTTGGGATCATGCATGCATATAATTGGGTTAGCTACTCCCTCCGTCCAAGTTTTTAGGTCCCCTAGCTAAAAACTATATTTCTCGAAACATGAACATAGTAAGGCTCCAAAAGTATTAATTCCATTAATTGCAGCTCCTAGAATTACCCCTAGCCGCATTTACTCTCTCTCTCTCTCTCATTTTCCTCTCCCCGCCGTTTGCAAGGAATGAGGTGTGAACATGAGCTGTTTTCTACATGCACCAAGGAATAAGGTGTGAAAGTGAGCCAGTTTCTGCATACATGCATGATTGAAGTGCCCTGTAAAATTCGATCTAGGTCCCGCTTCTTATTCTAAGAGGACCTATAAACCTGGACGGAGTGAGTAAGATACAATCACACTCTGTTTTTTTATTAACTAGTATGTCATGTCAGCAAAATACCTATGAAACCGCACTAATGCCTTCCGTAATGCATTGTCTCTTAGCGCGGTATCCTAGGTAGTGCACGATTGTAAGGTACAACCATCCTGATGTATTGTATGTTAAGTGTTGAGTAAGCATGTATTTATTGATTTTGGCCTTATACTAATATGTGATTGGTCTAACAAGTTATTTTGCCTATGATATCGTGCAAGAGCCGTATCCTAAATAAGATACAAAAACCTCCTCTTTTCTCAATAAATATAGTGCCACGTCAGTATTATGCCTATGATATTGTGTCAAGATACTACCAATACGGAAGGTCTAAGGCCTGCCCCAATGCATAGTTTCTTAGCACGTTACCATAAGTGCATTAATAATTTAAGAGACTACTAGTCCAATGCATTGTTTCTTAGATGTTGTCTCTAAATTTAATAATTTGGTGCTCATGCATGGATGTGATTGGGCTATTAACCATTTTTACCTATGATAGTGTGTCAATGTTGTATACAACCTCACACTCTCTCATCATTAAGTAGTGCGCCACATAAGCAAAACGTCTATGAACCCGCGCTAAGAAACCCCCATTGGGACAGGGCTAAGAAACTAGCCAATGCAACTTTCTTGACACGGTTTCATATACATTTTACTTATATGGCATGCTAATTAATGAGAAGAGATAGAGATGTTATATCTTAGCTATAAGATACAACCCTTGCAGATGACCATATACAAAAATTGTTTCTAACCTCCTCGAAACAGGCTTTTGCCCCGCTTTATAAATAAAGCAACACCATACAAGTCAACATACAACTCGACACCACACCCGACACCACACCCGACACACCCAAGGCAGCAGGATACAAAGGTGCAAAGACCAACTACGCTACCCTAAAAGTACACAAAGCCGCGTCCGACGAACGATGCACTCCAAGACGGTGCCTCCAGGAAGGGCACGACACCGGAATGCCGCCACCGCCGGATCCAAGGGATCAGGGTTTTCACCCGGAGCAACTCGAAGAACAGAGGATAACCACAACGACGCCTTCATGAAGGAGAACGGCGTCCGTGCCGTCGGTCTAGCCAAAGCAAGGCAAGGTCTTCACACGGCAAACCCTCCACTTCCGGAGGACGATGTAGCCACGGCCGCACCAATCCCACCACTCGTCGAGCACTAGCCACCACGCCGCCCACACGGCCATGGCAACTAGAATGCACCCGAGCCATGAGCTCCACCCACGAGCGTCATGACTTCCACCACCAGAGCCGCCGCCCCGCAAACCAAACCCGAGGCAAGACAAACAACACCACGATGAACCAACGTGGAGATGGAGGTAGGCGAGCGCTAGTTCCAAGCCCGCCAGGCTCAGAGCAATGTAGCAAGAGGGCAGCAGAGATGCATTGCATCCCGCAAGCCGACGACGAGGTCTAGGCCCCTCTGGCCCGGATCCGGCCACCGGCTGCACCACCGCCCAATGGAGGAGACCGTCCTCCACCGCTAGACGCGGCTGCCGACCAGACACGTCAGTAGGAGCACACCAGGCCTACCTGGCCCGGCCGGGCCCGATATGGGCCCGTAAAGTTCCTGTCGCCACGTTGCAGCACGAGGGCTGTGGCCGCCATCCCCCTACCACGGTGCACCCGCACCACCCACCACCGCCATCGCCGGGAACCCCGTGCACCGCCGGTCACTAGGGCTGGAATTAAAACTCAAAACTCGCGAGTTAAACGAGTAGCTCGCAACTCGACTCGGCTCGGCTCGAACTCGTTGTCCAACGAGCCGAGTCGAGTTTTCATTTTCGACAGTAAACGAGTTCAAGCTAAACGAGCCGAGTTTACGAGTACTCGTTTAGCTCGTTTAACTCGGTAAAAAGAGTTTCTAATGATATTTTTATATATGTGAATTATTTTTTACTGATTATTGTAGTTTATTTACTACAAATTATTTTATGGTGACATATTTTCATCGATTATTGTGATGATTTTATTATACATGCCCCAAATAATAAAAATAATTATATATAAAATATATAATGTCGACTTTTATAATTTTACTAAATAAAAAAAAAGTTAAACGAGTAGCTCGCGAGCTACTCGCGAGTTCACCGAGCCGAGCCGAGTTTTGATTTTGGACTCGTTTGTTGAACGAGTCGATCCGAGCTCGACTCGTCACTTGACCGACCTTGAGCGAGTCGAGCCGAGCTGACTCGGCTCGGCTCGAATTCCAGCCCTACCGGTCACCGTCCGATTCGGTCATGCAGGACCGCCCAGAGCTGAGCCAGAGAGGTCGCGCCAACCACCGACCACCTCCTAAGAGACGACGTATTGAATTAGTTGTATCTTAAGTATTTAATTCTTCTATGATAACGTGCTAAAGTCGATGCAGACCTGCATTACTGCATTTACTAAAATAATAAGAAGAGAGAAAATTTTGAAAGAGGAAAAAAGGTTAACGGTCCGGCCTTTAACGTCGCCGCGTCCCCACATTTCCAACCCGTCATTTGCTCTTCCCTGTTTCCCTGTATAAATAGCCAGCGCCATCTTCTTCTCCTACCTCCGTCGACCCTCCTCTTCCCACACGCACATCTTTCTCTCTCTTTCCCTCCACACACGCACCTTCGGCAACAATGGCGGACGAGAAGATGCCCAAGCTGCGCGAGGCCGTCGCCGGCCTCCCCCAGATCAGGTCCGGCCGCCGTCTCTGCAAGTTTCCTTCATCTTCCTCTGTACATGTGCGAGCAATCGATGTCTGCCTGTGTCTTGACGAACGGATTGCATTTTTTCATTGTTGTGCGTGTGTGTACATTGCAGCGACAACGAGAAGTCCGGGTTCATCAGCCTCGTCTCCCGCTACCTCAGGTAAATCCATCATTCAGAAACGATTTCTTTCTCTGAATTCTGATGCTGCTGTTTTTGTTTTTTACAACGATGGTGTGATCTGATGTGTGTGTTTGATATTGTTTGCGAGTAGCGGCGACGAGGAGCACATCGAGTGGCCCAAGATCCACACCCCCACCGACGAGGTGGTGGTGCCCTACGACACCATCAGCGCCCCGCCCGAAGGTGCGTGCCGCGATGAGACGGCCATCATCTTCACCACCACCATCTTTCATTTTGCCCTGAACTTGATTTGGATGTGTAGACCTGGCAGCCACCAAGGCGCTGCTCGACAAGCTCGCCGTGCTCAAGCTCAACGGCGGCCTCGGGACCACCATGGGATGCACAGGACCAAAGTAAGTCATCGCATCATATTCAAGAAACAGCAAAATGAGTGACATTTTTCCTTAATTTCTCCACTTCTCACTCTGAAAATGAGATTGGCAAAATAATCGATCTGTCTATGAGCGTTGCAGGTCGGTCATCGAGGTCCGCAACGGGTTCACGTTCCTCGACCTCATCGTTCTCCAGATCGAGGTGGGGGGTCGAACTCAAACATCACAAACATCCAGCTGTATCCCTTTAGGATTCAGATAACAGTATATTGTGTTGCAAGATAACATTCACTGAATTTATTTCTTTTGCAGTCCCTCAACAAGAAGTACGGCAGCAACGTGCCACTGCTTCTGATGAACTCCTTCAACACCCATGACGACACCTTGAAGGTAGATCATCGCCATCATTAAGATCTCTCTTGACTATTTACTTGGAGGATTTTTCAGAATAGGCTAATTGGTAAACTTGCACTGTAGATTGTCGAGAAATACGCCAAATCAAGCATCGACATCCATACATTCAATCAGGCATGTCAAGCCAGATTCTTCTACTCTGTTGCTCAAAACTTGTTTGAATCATGATTTATTTTTTTACCTTCTAAAACATGCTAATGGCATTTACCCATTTTGTTCCCATATGCAGAGCCAGTATCCTCGTGTCGTAGCTGACGAGTTCTTGCCATGGCCTTCTAAGGGGAAGACCGACAAGGATGGCTGGTAAAATATCCTTATACATCACTAGATCAGAAAATTCATCTTAACAACAAACAAATTTTAATTTTAACAGCCACTTCAATACACAAATATGAAGGTACCCTCCTGGCCATGGTGATATCTTCCCATCCCTGATGAACAGCGGCAAGCTTGATTTACTGCTATCACAGGTTCGTAATCATCTGGGGAAATCTTTCCATCCCAAGTTTCCATGCATCTGACGTTACTTTCCTGACACCATTGCAGGGAAAAGAATATGTGTTCATTGCTAACTCGGATAACTTGGGTGCAATAGTGGACATGAGTATCCTTTTGTAAACATGATATTCGATATTTTAATTTGACAAAAAAAATCACTAAAACAAGAGACACCCTGCTTATCTACTTAACTACTGAATAGAGATACTGAACCATTTGATCCACAAGAAGAACGAGTATTGCATGGAGGTATGTAATTGCACTGATGTACAATATGGAAAAATTCACATTTGGTTGGTTGGTAAAGTTTAACAGCCTTCCTTCAGGTTACCCCGAAAACTTTGGCCGATGTGAAAGGCGGCACATTGATCTCCTACGAAGGAAGGGTTCAGGTTAACTTATATTTCTTCATTGTCGTCGTATAAGTTTGTGAACCAATTTTTCCGAATGATAGTAGGGAAATGTGTCTGGAAACATAACGAAAACGATTTTCCTTTTATTTTGCCAGCTTCTGGAGATTGCACAGGTTCCTGATGCACATGTAAGTCATAAGCTACTAATTGCAATGTCATAATAAATGATCAAAATATCAGACATCAATTACTGTATATATTTTCTGAGATTGTTTCTGCATTCTTCTGAAACTTAGGTGGATGAGTTCAAATCAATTGAGAAATTCAAGATCTTCAACACAAACAATCTGTAAAGTGAATTCATAAAGTTTAATTCAGCTTTTAAGAGATCCTTTCAGTGTTATATAACATTACTACCTGCTTTAATAGATGGGTAAACTTGAAGGCTATCAAACGCCTTGTCGAGGCTGACGCACTCAAGATGGAGATCATTCCAAACCCCAAGGTAAGAATGCATTTCAACGAACTCTTCTCGCACAAAGATGGCTTCATGAGCTTGTTACTTTTTATCTATGATTTGTGAAAAATGTAAAAAATATAAATAAATCATGATGGACTCCTTTCAGGAAGTTGACGGCGTGAAAGTTCTTCAGTTGGAAACAGCAGCTGGTGCCGCAATCAGGGTACGACAAAATACTTTGAAAATATAAATCCATTATTATACCTGTATCCTACCTATAAAGATAACAAAACATATTTTGTTGGATCAGTTCTTTGATCATGCAATTGGTATCAATGTTCCAAGGTCCCGGTTCCTACCGGTAAAGGCAACATCAGATTTGCAGCTAGTGCAGGTTCGTATGAAACGCTGAATAAATTCTTTAGTTCAACACTTGTATGTCTAACTGGAACTATTTCATCTTGCAGTCTGATCTGTACACCTTAGTTGACGGCTTTGTTACACGCAATTCAGCAAGAACAGATCCATCAAATCCCTCCATTGAGCTGGGCCCTGAGTTCAAGAAGGTCAAGCTCTAACCTTCATTCCTCACAATAAAAATATTTTAGAGCTCCAAGTGCAAATAAGATGGCCTTCTTTCTTCATACAATGGCAGGTCGGGAGCTTCCTTGGTCGCTTCAAGTCGATTCCAAGCATTGTTGAGCTGGACAGCTTGAAGGTTTCCGGTGACGTTTGGTTTGGTTCTGGCATCGTGCTGAAGGTATCTCCAGCAATTTTTTTGAACTATTAAAATCTTTCTTATAGTTTCAGTTCTTGGACAATATTTCAAGATTATCTGCACCTGTATTTTTTATGCTTCCATACATCTTTATCTGGACAATGTGCAGCTTCGCTTCTGACATGTTGTTGTCTTGAGTTATGACTATTTATAAAGACATACATCTCAATCTATTTAAAACATGAAGTGATGAGGCTTTTTATTTTTATAGGGCAAGGTGACTATCACAGCAAAACCTGGTGTCAAGCTGGAAATCCCAGATGGCGCAGTTCTAGAGAACAAGGTATCATTTCCCAAGATGCACACGGTCATCGGTCTTTCAAGAAATTCACAGTTTAAGAAAATAAATATCAAAGTTCTAGTGTGTTTGTTTGTTTATCAGCACTTCTCGTCTGAATAAAAAGCAAATCTGATAGCACCATCAATTTTTTCTAACAAGAGAACATTTACTCTTTTATTTCAGAATATCAACGGTGCTGAGGACCTTTGAATGAGCAGCAGATCGTGCGTCCTTCAGAGTGGCAGATCGATATTACCATTTTCTGTAGAATCATACGGGCACCATGAAACTGCGGTGAATATTTTGTACAATTTTTCTGCAACATAACTAATGACAAGTTCAAGTAAATATTTCCACCTACTTACTGTTACAGTATATGTGGATTGCACTAGCCCTTTCCATCAATTCGGACTTTTGGGATAGTTGGCTAGTGCATGAAGCTTAACACTTACATCTTGGTTCTGGTATTGGAACTTTCTTGTTGCAAACAAGCATTTTTCCAGAAAAAGTATTTTCTTTTCAAAAACAGAAGACAAAAAGCTTGCATCTCGACACATTGATAGATATCCGGGCAAAATATACTGTCATCATATTCTCAGTTACATGTATGGTTAATAAGAAAGAAAAATGTATAAAAACAAATACATTCCTCTAAAATTCTTCACAAGTACCTCATCAATCTTTCACATCCAGTGCACATAAGAATGGTCAATTTTCTCCAGGAGGGATCAGTTGCAGAAGCTCTATATCCAGTTCAAAACTAGCATCAGGCTGCAAAGAAGAAGCATAGAATGAAATGACAGCGCGTCAGCAGTCAAATAGCCAATCAAAATACAAGACACTGAAGTTTTACCGGTATCTCATATGCCCCCTTTTTCGCATAGCCGAGCTCTGGGGGAACAATTACCCTCCTCTGTATAACCAGACACAACCAACCCAGAAGATCAAGTCAGCGATATAGTAAAGACTGAAGGCCAGATAATCTGGAATCACTTGTGAGCTAGTTCTCTTTCCTCGCACCTTGCCCCCTACTTTCATCCCCTCGGTTATCATGTACATGGCTGGCGGAGGCTTCGGCGAAGCCTGCGCAGAGTAGAGCCCATTGGCAGTGTCTGCGAAATCCCGCTTTCGCTCTTTTCCGGGCAGCGATCCGACAGTGAACACGTAAGGCTACTAGAGGAAGACACACAGACATCTTAGTCCTTATTGTCCTAAACAAGTATCTGTCCAGCCCACTAGTTTCCACACAAAGATGGGAGGAAGTCAGTTTGCCACATAACCTGCGCGATGCTCCGGTTCCCTGCCAGGAGCTTGGCTTCGCGGCTTGACACGACCGTGATGCTACGGTATATGCAGTCGAAATGCACCTTCAGCAAACAGCAACGCAGTCAGTTTTCAGTTTAGGAGTGAAGGGTGATGTGTAGCTGGGAGCAGTTCATTTGAATAATTACCTGCACAGTTGACCCCTTCTCAGCAGTTGGGCCCTTCCCTTCGACAAGATCATAGTACTTCAGGCCATCAGCTGCCACCAGACAGTTCCCAGATCAGATTGCTCGGACATCGCAAATCGGAGTTTAATTTAGCAAATAGACTGAAGATTCATTCCTCAGAAAGCCTATATAATTTAGATTACGAACTGCATTTGCGATTCTTACGGATTAATTAACAGCGAAAAATCTGACACTCTAAATTCAGTCGGGAGGGGAGGAGCAAGGTTCGGGCAAAAAAGAAAAAAAGTTCTAAGCAGGAATCAAGAAACCAGCGGACGCACTGACGTACGCGTAGAAGAGTAGTCTTCCGGCGGTATTTTCCGGCGGCCCCTCTTTCCGGCGAGCGCGGGCGGCGGCGGCAACGAGACGGCGGTGAGGAAGCCGGCCGAGAGGAGGAGCTGCGCGGCCGCCCTCCGCCGGGAGAGGCAGCAGGGGACGGCGGCCTCCCTTGAAGGAGGAGAAACTGGGGAGGGGAGGGAGTGGCGGCGGTGGTGGAAGGTTCTAGAAGGCGGGGACGAGGAGGCCATGGACGTAGGCGGAGGCATTTGGAAGGATGACGGGTCGAAATGGCGCGCGCTCAACTGCCGCCACACCACCACATCAGCATATCCATTGCCCTTGGTAGGATACCAGAATGTCCGAATATCCTATTTATTTTCCCCTTTTATATCTCCCAAATTATTATTTTCCTGAAATTATTTTTTGTTTGTACTAGGATTTACAAGAAAGTGTGATATTTGTAATAATAAAATTTTCTGTGTTAATAGAACAAATTAGTACCTGATTTTTCCTAGAGTTGTCAGTGCAATTTAACCAAAGGCGGCTAGCTTTACTTCTCGGATACGGAAATTCAAATCTCTAGAATTATAATTTAGCTCTGACAAGAAAAATGAAAAAAAAAATGCATGCTCACATCCATTCATTCAGGGCCAAGAGAGGCAACATCCACGGATAAGAGAGACTCTGAAAAAATGCACTCAGACAAACACATCTCATTCCATTCACAGCAACACCAGGGACAAGGACAGTTACTACTACTACTATACAATTTCCCAGTTGCCAGAAACCTACAGGTGTAAATTCCCTAGAATCTACCTCTTCACTCGGCTAGATATCGGGTAGGCTGACCTAGAGACAGCGTATCTCAGGTCGAAAAACGTATACATATAATAATAGATTAGCTTTGTACACATGGATTAGCTTTCTATATCGACGACGCCGTTCCTGACCGGTCTCGCAGAGGCAGGCCTCTCGATGTCGAGAGCGGCAAGGCTGCTCGTCGAGGTCCCAGGCAGGCTCAGTGACCGCTTCCTGTTCTTCGGCGGCTCCTTGTCATCGACAAACGAGATGAACCTCCGGATGCTCTTCTTCGGCTCGTGTCTCATGTACTTGCGCAGCATGATGGCGAAGTAGATGAGCAGCGCGAGGACGCACGCCACGCCGCAGATGAGGAACAGGCCCCAGAAGCTCTCCAGGCGCAGCTGGTTCGAGTCGATGAACTCGTTGGTGTCGGTCGCGCACTCGCCTGTCTTGAGCCACTTGTCGTGGATCCGCTGCAGCTCCCCATTCTCTGACAGAGACAGGATCGCGGTGGACAGGTCTACTTGAAGTGGGGAGTCCCTTGGAAATGCCTGGCAGAACAAACTCTGTAAGGTACTACTTTTAACTTGTGAAATAAAGTAGGCGTAGAATTTAGAATTCAGCCACAGACAAGTGCAAGAAACGTTGCATTATACTAGGCAGTGCACGTAGCTCTTGAAAGTAAAACATGTTATTTCATGATTTTAACACCAAAATATCGCATCCTTATATTGGTAATATATGTAAGAAAATGGTTCAAAAGTACTTACAAAGCCCCATCCTCTGCTGGTGAAATCTGAGCCAGCTACTGCAATCTTGCAGTAAGTTGACAAAAACACTTCCACATAGGGTCGCTCATCGATAATGGCCATAACGCCTCCTTTCTTAGGGCCTAGCTTCAGGGCTTCAGCATATTCTTGCGGGGAACCGAGAGGTCTTAGCCTCGAACGTGATATGTTCAGTTCCCTGACCATGTATTCTTGTGCAAAAGAACCAACTTGAAAACCAACAGGATCATCGCTGTTTTTCAGGTCATCAATTCCCCTTATAGAAGTATCAAGTTGTTGCACGGTCAGGATGGAAGTAAGGCTCGCAGTATAGCTGGACTGAATGATCAAAACAACAAATAGCCATATGAGCAGGACACCACGCCCTAAGGTGCTCATTGTGTTTTCTCCTGGGAACAGATACAGAAATCATGAAACACCTGTGTCAGAACATAATGTTATTCCTAGTACAAAAACACGATGGAGAAGGTTGGTTTACTCACTGTGTGCAAAGAATAAAGTCGAAAAGCTGAACCTGCAGACAATCAAAATTGAGATTATAAGTTGAGAGCAAAGAAAGTGACATGGCAGTGCCTATGAAGAGGTAAATGAAACATAAGAAAAATAGAGTAGCACATTCTCATATCATATGAAAATAAAGACTGTGTCCTCTATACTTATACCACTGACCAGTCACCAGAAGACTTAAGATTATTAATAATCACTAGCATTTGTGTATGTTATCTGGCAAGGTTGCTTTAAGGTGCTATGTACAATATACTGCAGAAGACTCGTAGAAACCTCAACTTCTGTAAGAAAACTGAACCGACATACATGCAGCCAATGCAAAAGCCAAAAGGTGCAAGTCAGCTCCTTACCAGAAAATAGTTATCATTTGTTGTCGTGGTGAACCGCGGAATTCGTCATTAATTCGATGTTCAAGAATCCAAACAACCACACCCACAATAAGAAAGAACACCCCTGTAATACACCACATTTCCAATGTAAATGGCTGCAAGAATGCCCAGGACGTCGTAATATGCTTTTTAACCGGAGACAAGATAACCAAGCCCGATTCAATGAACGGCTGGGTGAAATCAGCAATAACTGTCCGGTTCATTGTAATTGCAATGTCCCCTATAGCTCCATCAAACTCCTGCATGATAAGATAACCTGGGTCAGTATGGTATGATGGAATGTGTACAAGACAAAAACATTCCATACTTACATTTGATTCGACCATCTGTATGAGTTTATCATAATGAGGATTTTCGGTACCATTACCAAAAGGTACAAACTTGTAAGTAACTGGATAAGGAAGCAAAGCCAATGCCTGAGTAAAGACATCGATGCAATAACCCTTCATTGACCCAGTAACATTGTCTTTCGTGACAAACTCTCTGAAGCTAAATCTGTTGGGAACACCAATTTTCAACTCCTTGGCATTAGAAGGAAAAACCCAGCCTCGAGGCCTCTGTGCAGTCTCCCCAGGCCAAATAACATCGTAAAGACGCTGATTGGCTAGAGAAGTATTAGGGGGCTTTGAATATAGATCCTCTGGAGGGACTGTCGACAACAAGCCAGAATAGTTTGACCAAAAACCAATGGTCCGCATGCCATTTCCGAGGACATTTATGATGTCATATGCAGGACGAATGAGGTCACCTGAAACATCAAATTGCACTTTCCCAGACACCCCAGTGAAGTTTACCTTTCTAATTTTCTCCAGCAATTTAGTTCCCATGTCAAAAATACTCATTGCTTCAAGGTGAAGAGTTCCCCCAGTTGCATCACGCAACCTTGAGTCATTTGAAAAGGAGATTCTCCCGCCATCATCAAAGAAGGCATCCAGAGCATGAGCTACTGCCCATACACTATCATAGACATAAAAACCATAGGAACTTAATCGAAGATCACTATGATTGTACTTCTTACTTAGCCTGCTCCACTTAGAGATCAAATTACTCTTCATCTTTGAGTTGGGGCTGTGTGGCCGTAAAGTAAGAACACCTTGCATGCCATATATGATGTCAGCAGGAACCGATGAATTTGAATCAAGATAAGCAGAAAGCCAGTCAGTTGCAATCCATACATATCCATTGCCCATCATGTTTAGTCGGTTCGCCATAGAGAAAAGCTTGAGTCCAGGTGCAGAACCAGTATGAAGGATGATAACACGAGACTCCATATAACTGACACTAACTAACAAATTTATGAGGTCACTATTTTTAGCATTGGCAGGAAACCCAACCTTGTAGGAGATTTTGCAGCGCTTTGCAGCAAGTGCATCATCCAAGGCAGCAATGCCATTCCGACCATAATCATCATCAATGTATACGGCAGTCACTATCTTCCAGTGGTTGTAGTCAACAACTGCTGCCACAGCCGCCATTTGATAGAGATCACTGGGAGCAGTCCTAACAAAGAATGGGAACTGTATCGATGAAAGAGTTGCATCAGACGCAAAGGACATCATAGGGACTCGGAGCTCATTTGCTACGTATGAGATGATATGAGCAATTGTGGAGCACTGGGGCCCAATGATTGCAATAACATCAGTCTCCATGAACTGCAAAGCTGTTACAAGGAAATATGGTATCATCGTCACAACTCGAATAGAAGCAAGAATTATTTTAACTACGCAAAATGAATGAGTGACATGATAGCTGGTCTACCTTGAACCATGCCAAGGAAACCATCTAAGCAACTTGCATCCTTCATTAGAACATTTAATGTAGTTCCATTTAGAACTGTTGGATCAGAGTTGATATCTTCCAAGGCTGCATGGATGGCAACCGCCGAAACGCCGCCGGTGGTGGAGTTCAACTGAAGAATAGACCCAATATTCACAACAGGAGGCCTGGCAGCTAAGCTCTTGCAGATGCTATTAGGGAACAAAAGCAGGGACAGAACCGAGAGCATGAGAAAAGCTATCTCCATTGTGCCTCAAAATGGTGCAAAAGCTACTGGACGCTTATCAGCATGTTAGCAAATCAAAAAATGAGTTGAAACGCCCTGCAAAAAAAAACAGAACAACAGAGCAGATGTTATTGTGATACCAGCGCTTAATTTGTTTATTTCCTAGATTAACAAAGTTCATTTAGAAGAGTATCAGCATTTGGAGCTTCAATTCATAAGTTGAAAAAGAAAAACAGTACTAATGAAGAAGTAAATGTCAATTTGAAGGAAGCAATTGAAGTAATATGATCAATCCGTTGGATTGAATATCCCGAAGAAAAGCACCTTGACAGAACAAAGAGAGATGACTGGACAAAGCAGCTTGTGCCATTTTTGCTCATACATGTGGCCTCATCCAGGGACAAACTAAGGAGAGGTCTGGCCCTTGAGAGAAATCCAAGCATGTGGCGCGGCCACCCTAATACTATCTCCACAGAATACACGGAAGCTGCGGGGCCTGGCTTTGGGTTATGCGATGCATTTATTATATTCCTTGTGTCAATCAGACAGCAACCAAATGAACAGACAGACATACGATGCTTAAGGCTGGGTGCTTCCTGTTGCAACAAAAAGTATAGAAGGGAACAATGCCTGAAATGGCAAGCGGGGAGACCAAGTAAGCACAGATTCCAGCATTTCATGCGTTTCGTGCTTATTTTGTATACTAACTGAGGATTAACTGAAAGGGCTGAAGCACCCAAAAGACCAGACGGACCGACACTTTGCGGGCAATCAGTCGAACACCTTGTGAACAGCAAGAAACGGTGTGGAGCAGCAATCAGGGCCACCACCATTACTGGGGGGTCAACTTGTGGGCGGGCAGCAGGGAGGGGTGCGGGGGGCAGTCCAAGAACGCAGATTTCTGTCGGAACCCCCCAAGAAAGGGCGGGAAGGTTGGGCATTGGTGGGTAGCAGGGAAGGGGATGGGGATTCGGGAGCAAGAACAGAGGAAGTTCAGAGATTGAATTGGACTTACGAGTTGGATTCGGTCCTTACGAAGAGGAAATCTGGCTCTCCTCCGACTGCTGGATGGCCGCGGCGGCGGCGGTCGAGTCCTCAGGGCAGGGCAGGAACGGAGGAGCAGGACCCCACGACGGCGACCGGGAGCAGCTGCCGTTGAGCTCATGGTATTTTTTTAGGTGAAGGGTATTATAGCGGAGGGAGACAGGGGAGATGAGGAGGGAGATGGAGATGGTACCTGACACCCTGACCGGTGGGGCCCACAATAAAGCAATGGCTTTCCCGCACATGGTCTGCCACGTTGGCTATGGGCCTAGGACAACAAGATTTGCCAACATGTTCGTGATATATCGATTTGACATAGGAGTACGTAGGTCGTCGTAGATGGTATAAATGACAATACCATGCCCCACTATAGCAATACTTTTGAATGACAATAGCATGTGGGGTGGGGCTGCAGTGGAGATTTCGTGCACCCGAGCTCTAGTGCTCTCGGTCTAAAAAAAAAAACCCGAAAATCGTATTTACAAGTTTCAAAAAAAATAAAAATGGTTCTTGATAAGTTTCGATTTGAAAGCCTTGTATTGTGAGCTACACAAAAATGACAAGTGTACATATCTATAATACAGTATTTGAAATCCCCAAACTTTCTGAGATTTTATCAATTTTTTGTAGCTTATAGCATTAAGAATTTCACGTTGCGATTTTGCACGTTTGTAGGCTATACCATGGACTACCCAAGAATTATTTTCAATTTTTTTTGAAACTGGTATAAATTTTAAAGGTTTTTTAAAACGGAGCGAGCACTAGAGCTCGGGAGCCAAAATGACTTTCCAGGTGGGGTGGCGCAACTTTTTGTTAGGGACTATTTTTTTCAAAAATTTAAAAGTGCAAAAAGAAAGGATTACAATGTGGCAATTTCATTCATGGTTCCGTTATTGAAGATCGTATGGGTAAGAGTGGTCGCTTATCAATCCCACCATTGTTGTTTTTGTTGCTCTTTTTTTCGGTCAATAGTGTCTCAACTAGCGCTCCTATGTTTTCTTTCATCTTCTCTGACTATAGCCGAGCGGTAAAACTCTCATATGGTTCAAGTCAAGAATTAACAGAACGTGATGCCTGCATCGTGTTAATACAATCCAAAAAGGAACATAGGTTGATAATGTCGATAGGAGTATTCCCCCCCCCCCCCCACCCCCCTATGATGTCGAGCCCCTAGTTGAGCGCCTTGATGCGACTACCAATTACATGGGCATTAAGGTTACTTCTTAGGAAAAATAGCAAGGGGTTGCTGCAACTCAGACCAACATTGGATGGACCATATGCCCCATGGCCTTCAGCTTGGAGTTCCAAGATGTCCACTTCATACATGTCGCTGAGCCCCACCATGCACTTACGCTCTTGTTAGAGATTTTAAAGATTTCTAAGTTTTTTTTGTACATTTAAAATTATACAATAGTTTAAAACCCTCATCGGCTCACATTTAATTTTTTGAGCCCGCCACTGACCGCAACAATCTTTAACCGACATTATCTGGCAATGTATATCTGGCGCAGTGGCAAACCTAGAAGCTTCGGAAAGCATGTAGTCAGAGAACAAAAGATATCACTGCTGGCAAGGCCGGGCTAAAGTACGTGGAAAAAAAAGGCAGCATCTATAATAATTAACACTATTCAACATTCATATTTTCATATTATTTGCATTATATTTTTTTGGATAAAGGTTCGATAGTTTTCCCATATGGATAGTAGACTAGTAGTAGAACATTACGGTGTGGAAGTGGGACTATATACTCCCTTTCTCCATTCAACAATATTTGACTTCTATTTGTCCAAATATGAACAAAACGAAGTCAAGTATTGTTGAACGGATGGAGTATTTGTGAACTTTGTACTCGGTGTTTTTGACCACCTTCTTTCAACGGCGGACAAGCGCAAACGACAGCCGACGTCATTGTCCACCTAGAGATTTCAAAGAACGTGTGGTACACATGGTAGACCAAGCCGACGTCATTGTCCACCTAGAGACTCGACGTGCCTTGCATGCACTGTGACACGTGGCAGGATATTACTGGTGGTAGCCCATCCGGCCGGTCCGTCCCTTTCTATGCGTTTCTTCCTCTCTTTGTCCTGTACATGTCGCCTATATTCTACGCAAGATTCGTCGTAGGGTGTAGCTAAGGTACGTGTATGTAGACGGATAGCTACCTGTACATGCGCCGTACGTTGCTGCGTCTCCATGCAACCTTTGAGCCCTGGAGTGTGTGACTGTGCAAAGAAAGGTATATAGCTTTTGGTTCTCTAAGAAAAATTGTACAGGTTTAATTTGTAAGGGAAACGCTGCTAATCCCCCGGAGGATCATCCTCCGGGTCGCGCGCCCCACCCCACTTTATCTCCAGCACATCCACGTGGGCGGGCCCCACGCACCCCCACCCCACCTTATCTTCCTCTTCCTCCGCTCCCGCAACCAACTATCTTCCTCTTCCTCCGCTCCCCACCCCACGAACTCCAGGTCTTTGTCCTCCATGACGACGCAGCCAAGGATGAGCTGATGAAGGTTGGGAAAGGCCGCGCCGCGCGGTAGGGCGGCGGTGTCCGGGAACACCCAGGCGCCGATGCAGAGCCGGCAGAGGGAGGCGCAGCTGAAGAGCGAGGAAGGGATGGGCAGGGCGCGGAGGGCACTGCTGGGCGACGAGGACGAGCTCGTCGACGCCCTTGGTGGCAGAGCACAGCGCGGGGAGTCGCCGCAGTCGGCTACCTTCGATGCGCGGGCCAGATGCACTTCGACGAGCACCACCTGCGCGTGGACAACGCCCACCTCCGCGACGAGATCGACGGGGATGGAGGCCGCGGCGCCTCACTCGCCTGCCCTTCCTCCCGCCGCCGTGGTCCACGGCCGCGACCGGTGCGTGGTCGGGCGCCGCCGTCGGCAGTGCTGTCCGCTCCCCAGGCGGGACGGGGAGGATCCCCCGCGGCGGACGGCGGCCCCGCGCGTCGCCTCCCCCCTGCTGTCCGCTCTGGGCGGTGCGGACTACCTGGTGCCCGCCGGAGCCGGAGCCGGGTCTCTGGGGTGGACATCGCCGTCGCGGCGCCGACGCCCCTGGCCGCCCTCGACCTCGTGGATTTTCGACAGCGTCCTGGTGGCCAACACGCGGTCCACGGTGGCCGGCGTCAAGCACGCCGCGCGCGTCCTTCAGAGGAGGACCGCCCAGGCAACCTCCCGGATGCATTTTATGTGGTGCAAAAACGGTGCTACAATAGTGTATTTTTGTTTGCTTTTTTTGTGTATTTGTTTTGCTACTGAAAATGACTGGAAGCTAGCTAGGGCTGCATGCATTAATTACTACTGAAAATGAAATCAATCGTGTACCACAAGCTTAATTACAGCTGGACGTACATAAAGCTGAAACATCACTTTCTCACATATTTCTTCGTCTCGTACGTGCGAAATTTAGGAGCCTGGGCCTGTCATCGGTTGGGAGATATATTACGTTCTATAAATAGCACTCAGCATCTGGATTATGACATCGGGGCTGAAAATTGATGATCTCGTTGTGTCACGTGTACACACTGAATTTGTATGCACCACTCATTTGCTCCAAAGAATCAGAACTGGTGGATAACAGTGAGGAACATCTTGTACAAAAAAAAACAGTGAGGAACATAGTACTCACTAGTGGAAACAACCCCTCTCGTCCAGGGGACCGGGGGGCAGCTGTCCCGGTTGCAACCAAATCCGGGACAAATGCCCTGCATTGATCCCGGTTCGTGCGCCCGGGGCAACAGGAATCGCCTGGGCGCATTGGTCCCGGTTCGTGGGGGGCATATCGGTCCCGGCTCTTGCCACGGACCGGGACCAATGCCTAGCCACAGGCCACGTGGCACGCGCATGACCTATTGTCCCGGTTCAGTCCACGAACCGGGACCAATGCCCCCTTCCCCTATATATACTGCCCCAGCCCCCCCTCCTTCCATCTTTTTTTTTTTGCTTGGAGGTGTGAGAGAGTGTGGTGTTAGTGTGTTTTTTTTTACTATGCACACGAGGTGTTCGACGAAATTCCCGAGACGCACACAAGCTCACTGAAAATGGTATCTTCGACCGAGGTTAACAAATTATCTTTTTCATTTGTAACTGATACATAAAAAAAATATTATTTGTCGATGTACTGTGGTCATCTCTGTATTAATATGTTATTGTAATGTATTTTGATAAACTTAATTATATGATGCAGATGGATGCACGGCAGCGATGGATGTACGGTGACCGACGCACTTCCGAGTATATGGCAGGCCTGAATGCATTTCTTGATGTAGCTCAGGCGAACAAAGATAATGGCTTCATGTGTTGCCCATGTGTTGATTGTCGGAACGTCAGAGAACATTCTTCCGAAAGAATCCTTCACGGCCATCTACTTCGGAGAGGTTTAATGCCCAGCTATAATTGCTGGACCAAGCATGGAGAAAGAGGGGTTGTGATGGAAGACGATGAAGAAGAAGAAGAAGATGAAGAAGAAGAAGAAGAAGAAGATCCTTTGTTCCCTGAATATGACGATACTGCAATGGAAGAGAATGCAGAAGAAGGAGGTGATCAAGAACAGGCATCAGAAGAGCCCGATGATGATCTTGGCCGAGTTATTGCTGATGCAAGGGAAGACTGTGAAAATAAATTGGAGAGGTTGAAGCTGGACAACATGTTACAGGATCACAAAAAATTGTTGTACCCAAATTGCGAAGATGGTAGCACAAAGCTCGGTACCACACTGGAGTTGCTGAAATGGAAGGCACAAAACGGTGTGACTGACAAGGCATTTGAGAGTTTACTTCAACTAATGAAGCCAAAACTTCCAAAGGATAACGAATTGCCTGAGAGTACGTACGAAGCAAAGAAAGCTCTCTGCCCTCTAGGATTAGATGTGCAGAAGATACATGCATGCATTAATGACTGCATTCTCTTCCGCGGTGAGAAGTACGAGAATTTGGATGAATGTCCGATATGCACTGCACTGCGGTATAAGATCAGAGCAGATGATCCTGGTGATGTTGACGGCGAGCCCCCCCCCCCCCCCCCCCCCCCCCCCGTAAGAGGGTTCCTGCTAAGGTGATGTGGTATGCTCCTATAATACCACGGCTGAAACGTCTGTTTAGAAACAAAGAGCATGCTAGGTTGTTGCGATGGCACAAAGAAGACCGTAAGAAAGATGGAAAGTTGAGGCACCCCGCCGATGGATCGCAGTGGAGAAAAATCGAGAGAGACTTTCCAGACTTTGCAGGAGAGGCGAGAAACTTATGGTTTGGCCTAAGTACAGATGGCTTTAATCCTTTTGGGGAGCAGAGCTCCAGTCATAGCACTTGGCCTGTAACTCTATGTATGTACAACCTTTCTCCTTGGTTGTGCATGAAGCGCAAGTTCATTATGATGCCAGTTCTCATCCAAGGCCCGAGGCAACCTGGCAACGACATTGATGTGTATCTAAGCCCATTAGTGGAAGAACTCTTAGAACTGTGGGGCAAACCAGGTGTACGTGTGTGGGATGAGAACGAACAAAAGCCATTTGACCTACGGGCGTTGCTTTTCGTGACCATCAATGATTGGCCTGCTCTTAGTAACATTTCCGGACATACAAACAAGGGATACAATGCATGCACACACTGTTTAGATAAGACTGACAGTGTTTTTTTGGATAAATGTAAAAAGGTTGTATACCTGGGGCATCGTAGATTTCTTCCGATCAAGCATCCCTTAAGGAAAAAAGGAGGGAAGCATTTCAGAGGTGAGGCAGATAACCGAAAAAAGTCTGAGCTCCGTAGTGGTAATGATATATTCGATATGGTCAAGGACCTAGAAGTAATCTTTGGTAAGGCTGCTGGCAGCCAACCAGTTCCATACGGCCCTGATAAGCGCGCACCCATGTGGAAGAAGAAATCTATATTTTGGGAGCTACCCTATTGGAAAGTTTTAGATGTCCGGTCTTCGATCGACGTGATGCACGTGACAAAGAATCTCTGTGTCAATCTGCTATGCTTCCTGGGCGTGTATGAGAAGTCAAAAGATACGCCAGAAGCACGGGAGGACCAGCAACGTATGAAAGACCCAAGCAACAAGCACACAGATACAGGGCGCCATTCCTTAAGAAGCTACGCTCTTACTAAAGCAGAGAAGAAAATATTCTTTGAAGTCCTTTACAGTATCAAGGTTCCGTCTGGCTTCTCGTCGAATATAAAGGGGATAATAAACATGGCAGAGAAAAAATTCCAAAACCTGAAGTCTCATGACTGCCACGTGATTATGACACAGTTGCTTCCGATTGCATTGAGGGGGCTTCTACCGGAAAATGTTCGAGTACCCATTGTGAAGCTATGTGCATTCATGAACGCAATATCTCAGAAGATAATCGATCCAGAATTTCTGACAAGATTACAGAGGGATGTGGTCCAGTGTCTTGTTAGTTTTGAGTTGGTGTTCCCACCATCCTT
The DNA here is from genome assembly GCA_028641055.1 of Alopecurus myosuroides. Classification (NCBI taxonomy): domain Eukaryota; kingdom Viridiplantae; phylum Streptophyta; class Magnoliopsida; order Poales; family Poaceae; genus Alopecurus; species Alopecurus myosuroides. The sequence goes on from CM054060.1 coordinate 386,008,001, forward strand.
CTTCAACATTATGACTCATCTCCTGGTTCACCTATGTGAAGAGATTCATATTCTCGGTCCGGTATTTCTACACAATATGTTCCCCTTTGAGAGGTTCATGAGAGTCTTGAAGAAATATGTTCATAACCGTGCTAGGTCAGAAGGAAGCATCTCGAAGGGCTATGGAACAGAGGAGGTCATTGGGTTCTGTGTTGACTTTATTCCTGACCTTAAAACAATTGGTGTTCCTGAACCGCGGCATGAGGGGAGACTGAGGGGAAAAGGAACGCTGGGAAATCAAACAATGATACCTAGGGACGGGCATTCTTTGACCAAAGCACACTACACGGTTCTACAAAATTCTATGTTCATGGCTACGTATGTCGAGGAACACAAGAATATTGTACGGTCTGCAAACCCGGGGAAGGATGACTCATGGATTAAACACGAACACATGGAGACTTTCGGAAGTTGGTTGCAAACACATCTTATAAATGACAGCACTGTTGAAGATCAGCTGTACATGTTGGCAGGGTCACCATCTTCGACTATTGGGAGTTTTCAAGGGTACGAGATAAATGGGAATACATTTTACACGAGCTCCCAAGATAAGAAGAGCACCAACCAAAACAGTGGTGTCCGCTTTGATACAACAAACGAGAATGGAAAAAATGACACATACTATGGTTACATAGAGGAGATATGGGAACTTGACTATGGACCTTCTTTTAAGGTCCCTTTGTTCAAGTGCAAATGGGTCAACCTGAATGGAGAAGGGGTAAAGGTAGACCCGCTTTATGGAATGACAACAGTGGATCTCAACAATATTGGTTACAATGACGAACCATTCGTTCTAGCCAATGATGTGGCTCAGGTCTTCTATGTGAAGGACATGTCTTCCAGACCGAAGAAAAGAAAAAATAAGGGAACAATTTCATCATACGATGAGCCGAAGCGTCACATAGTTCTCTCAGGGAAAAGAAACATCGTGGGAATCGAGGACACGACAGACATGTCAGAAGATTATAATAAGTTTGTTGAAATTCCACCCTTCACAGTGAAAGCTGACCCCACCATCCCGTTAAATAATGAAGATGCTCCATGGTTACGGCCGAAGCGATCATAAGCAAGGGACACGAAGAAAATTCAGAAGACTAGATAGGGATGTTGTTGGTGATGTGTAATAATAAACGTGGAATACATGATCATAGTTCTTATAACGTAGTATGAACGAGATTTTGTTAGCCAAAATGATATTTATACATATTCTGTGATTATGAATGGAGTAGGTGCAAGTTTGACCAATAATTTGTATTGATCGGTCAAAAGCTGGCAAACATTGAGTGCTTGACAACTATGACCAGCCTGACTTCATTATTATTCTGTTTCTCTCTCCTCCGTATTATTGCAGGATTATAACTACTTTCATTGGAGTTAACCACCATAAACAACCCAAAAAAGTTTTGACTGACTGTTTTACATCGATAGGGGATGCAGTTGCTTCTGCTTGGCCAGGGACTGTCCACCGCTCGGATATATATCAAAATGCAACGAAAGTATTAAGGGATATATTGCACTGTTCGAAAATTTTCGCTCATGATTTTAGTAGGTCTTGGCGAAGTACAATCTGAAGGATAACGAGTGGCTACGTAGATTGTATGAGGATAGAGAAAGATGGACTTTGCCTTACGGGTGTCATATATTCTGCGCAGATATTGCAGGCACACTTCGAAGTGATAGCAGGGATACCATCCGGACAGATATCATTAAAACAGAAATAGAGCTTCGATACTTTTTTAACAGATATGATAAATTTTTGGAGGAGAAACGTCTAACTGAACAACGAAGATCCCAAATGTTGAAGGCGGAGGGGAGCTCGACGGCGACGGCGGACGAGCAGAGGAGAGGAAAGCGCGACAGCAACGACGCGGTCTCCCCCCCGACCGCCCGTCTCTGCTTTAAGTCTGATGCTCCCGCTGCGGCTTGCCGCGTACACGGAAGTTACTATGTTTTCAAGCGGGGGTCGGGATAAAGGGAAAATACGTGTGGATGCGCAGAGTAAACCTTCGAAGGAAAACTATGGTTTTTCTGTTGTAGACGAAGATCTCAAATTCACCGTGTCAATAAGGTACAACTCGCTTTGTCGAACTTTATATAAATCACCCGGGATGCCTTGTATGCTCTGGACTAACTCGGAAGATCACGAGAGAAAACAAAAATTGTAACATTTTTATATTCAAATTATATACAAATGATAAAATAATTAATATTTTCAATAGTTAGAATAATTATTTAGTTAAACGAAAAATGGATTTAAATTAGTTTTGCAAATTCTAGCATTTTTCATGTTTGAATTTTTGTCAAATTTGAAAGTATATAGAAGTTGTTAATGTGCAAACTTAACCCTTTTCAAATTTTGGCGCTAAAAAATTTTGGGCGCGCAGGATGCCACCGAAATTCGAAACTACTTTTTGGTCCCGGCCCGTGGTACTAACCGGGACCAAAGGGGCTCTAGTCCCGGTTGGTGGCACGGGCCGGGACTAGAGGCCCAGGTGTATAAAAAGAGCGGCCCTCTCTCCAGGCCGAACGAACACCCCAGAACAGTGGACATGGCTTGGCGAAGCCATGCCGGCGGCGGGAACGAGCAGACAGATCCCGCCGGCGGACCGCCGGCGGGAATGGGCTAGGGACACAGTAGACTAGGCACACAACTTATATTAAAAAAAAGGCCAGGGGCCTTGCTTACATAGATAGGGGCGGCGCGGCCACAGGCGGCCGGCCGTACTTGCATAAAGGGGGCGGCGGCGCGGCCACAGGCGGCCGGCCGTTTTCTTGGGGGGGGGGGGGGGTAAGCTTAGTCTAGGGGGGCGCGGCCACAGGCGGCCGGCCGATCTACTCGTCCTCCTCGTCGGAGGAGATGCACTGGTAAGGGGGTGGCTGCCACAGGTGGGCAGGCGGCTGGGCCGGGCTCGCCGGCGGCGGAGGCATCGGGGGCATCGGGGGCGCGTACGGCGGTGGCGGGGGCAGCACCTCCCGCTGCGGCGGCGGTGGGGGCAGCACCTCCTGCTCCGGCGACCAAACGCCGCCGGTCCAGGCCCAGTTCATGCCGTACTCCAGGCCTGGGGGGAGCGGCTGCGGCGGCGGCTGGTCCTCGGACGCCTCCCACTCGCCGTACAGCGCGTGCCACCAGGGGGTAGGCTCGGTAGGGGGCGGCGGCGGCAGCATGTCGTCGGCGTCGGCGGCGGCGGCGGCCACGACCCGCTCCCACCTCTTGACCTCGTCCTCGATGAGGGTGCGGCGGGAGGCCTCGCAGGCCTCCTCCATGGCGGCCCGGAGCTCGGGGTCCTCCTCCCCGGAGAAGTCCTCCGGGATGTCCTCGAGGAGCCACAGCTCCCTCTGCCGGCCGGGCGGTGCCGCGGGGTAGTCCGCCACGTCCACCTCCTCGCGGGGGGCGGGGATGAAGGAGCGCCGGCGCTGCTCGTGCTCCTGCTGGAGCCAGGTGGCGCAGTAGGGGGAGCTGCGCGCGTACGCGCGCTCCCTGCGGAGGGGGGCCGGCAGGAGGTGGCGGCGGCGGTCGATCTCCTCGAGCAGCGCCTCGCCGGTCGGGGCCGGCGGCACAGGGATCCGCTGGGGGTTCAGGTGCCAGCCGTCCGGGAGGTGGACGTCTGGCCAGAACACCGGCGTGGCGTTGTTCCAGTGCCACTCGGCCTCCACCGCCCGGATGTACCGGCGGAACCGCTTGCCCTTGGGCGCGGCGCGGGGCGGCGGGCGTGCCGCCGGAGGTGGCGCGGGGACGCGCGGCGTCCCGCCGATGCGGACGCCTCTAGGGCCGTAGCCGAAGGCCTCCGCCGGCGGGGGTGGGACGCGGCCGGCGCCGCTCGAGGAGCCTTCGCCGTCGTTCCTGGGACGCTTGCCGGAGCCGCTCGAGAACCAGCGGGACATGGTGGCTAGGGTGGCTTTGCCTTGGGAGCGGCCGGGGTGGATGGGTTGTACGGGCGGCGGGGGCCCTTTAAAAAGGACCGGGGGGGGGGGGCTGGCATGCCAACCGGCGGCCAGAACGTGGCGGCGATTGCAGGCGGCCATGAATGCGGGGCGGGAGCCGAGGCGTGGCGGCGGTTGCAGCTCGCACGCGCGCGTGGGGAAGTGGCGGCGCGGGAAGCCGAGGCGGGGCGGGAAGACGAGGCGACAGTGGGCCCTTTGACCGCCCTATGGTCTTAATTTAAGGGCCAGGCGAGCCAGCCACTAGGCCGCTGGCCAGTGGCCCCTTCGAACCGTTGACCGACCATAATAAAAGACGCGGGCCAGTGGACCCTTTTGACCAAAAAATGTGGCCAGTGGGCTTAATAAAAAGATGTGGGCCTGGACGCGGTTGGGGAAGGGGAGGCCAGCTGGGGATTGGGAGACAGGAGCCCAAAAAACAAAAAAAAAAACCTGCCGCCGCGTGGGCCTGGACGGCTATATATTTTTTTTTTCAAAAAAGTATCCATCCCGGTCCCTTGAACGAACCGGGACGAACTCCCTGACCCAGGTTCGCCACGTGGCCGATCCTTACCATCCCGGGTCCTGGCACAATCGGGACCAATGGGGGAGGGCCATTTGTCCCGGTTAGCCCATCCCGGTTGCACAACCGGGACAACTGGCCCTTACGACCCGGGACAAAAGGCCCTGTTTCCACTAGTGACTGGGCATCAGCGCGGTCCGTAAAATACGACTTTCTTGTTTAAAGTTAGCAAAATTTAGTTAGAAATAATTAAGTAACGAAAACAAAAGTGTTTTCGATGCATGGGAAATATCTATAAAACATCAACTTATTTACAATGTACTGTAATATTTTAGTACACGATCAATTAGGGTAGATGGAATTGTAATTTGTAAATAAACTCTTGCAATGGGGTTCTAGTTCTAATCTAGCAAGTAGAGTGAGCATAATTGAATGTGCTAATTGGACTCAACCTCAAAATATCGGTTGCTTCGTGTGAAGTTTATGCATTTCCCAAAAAAAGAACATATGCCATGCATGCAGCCTTCTATTATGCTTTCGTCGGCGTTTCAAGCTAGGTATTTGCATCTAGCCCTACCGTGCCTAGAAATATATATATAGTATACTTAGGAAGCTACATATTTTATTTTGACAGTGTATTGAACAAGCTAACTAGATAGGTTGTGTCAGGTGATCGATTCCCCATCCATTCGCAAAAAAAAAAGGTAATCGATTCCGTACGTCATGTTAATTAATCTGGATTGATTCGCATGTAAATAAACTTAATTATAATCTATTCCTTTACGCACGTCGTCACTCCATGCACAGAAGCAAATCTTTTAGTTGTAATAAAAACAGATGCATGATGGTTTACATTGGTTTTCATAATGATTTTGACGTCTTTTTTAGTACGTGAAAAAGACACATTTCTTCAAAGTCGTCAAAAAGGTATATATAGTGGTAAGGCTGATATCTCCACACTCCACTACATGTGACTAGCATCATTTTATTTGTTCGAAAAGGCGCATGTGGCCAGTATCTGATTTCTGGCTGGAGAAAATTCCTAGGCTTTACATTTAAAATTGTTTGTGCGACCACACAAGTACGTACGTATATATATGTGGACATGCATGCATGTTTCCGGCTGCCAAAATGGTGCGATCGTGCGTTGTGCCAAACAAACATGCATTTTGATGCTTCGCACATCAGCAATAAAAAGAATAGTTGAAAGTAAATCAATGGTGTGCTTGGACAGCTTGGTTTGGGACGGAGAACGGACCGCTCGTTGGCTCTACCTTGTCATCTCATACCGACCAAACATATCCCACAAAATCAACTTGTCTGATCCGATATTTAAATTTGTTATATATAGTCTTATAACAATATATTCAATTGAAGTCGACGATCAAATTAAGTGATCCTCAATCTGGCTCCACTTAGAGCAGCTCCACCAGCACCGCAAATAGACGGTCTGGCGCTAGATGGACGATATTGGGAGCGTCGGCACACGTTGCCAACCGATTGGACCAGCTTTCCTAGCGGCGGCCAAAACAGACCGTCCAAATAGGTTTTCGATCAAATTTCACAAAATACATAGTTTAACTTCAAAGTTTCAGCCACAAAAGTGCCACCGTCTCCGACCATCACATATTATAGAAATCAAATGCCCGATGTTGTTTCTTCCGTCACCGCCTGAGACTACACCGTCACCTCCCGTGTGGTCTCCTACATCTTCTCCAACATTGGCTGCCCCGGTATAAGGCCCATTTCACGCAGCATGTGTTGTTGATAAATGGCATGCCCAATAGACTCAAGCTCATGACTAGCTCTATTTTGTTCTCTAGAAATTTTGCTACCGCTAGTTCTAGTTGTATTCAACATCTGCAGGTACAATTTTCGAATGCCAGTTTTAGCTATGGGTTTCTACTCTGGTACTCAACCTCAAGAAATGGGTCGAGATGCGAATAACTAGATGTGCTAATTGGACTCAACCGCAAAAAATCTGTTGCTTCATGTGAATTTCATGTATATTCCCAAAAAAGGACATATACCATGCATGCAGCCTTATATTGTGCTTCGTCGGTATTACAAGCTAGGTATTTGCATCTAGCCCTACCGTTCCTAGCTATTAATATATGTTGAACAAGATAGTACTCCCTCCGTCTCAAATTAATTGTCACAAAGTTTGACAAAAGTTGACGTATTTAGACATAATTTAGTGTTAGATACATTCACTTTTCTCAAACTTTGTGACAATTAATTTAAGATTGTTTTGACAGTGTATGGACCAAGCTAACTAGCTAGATTGTGTCAGGTATGGTGATCACATCCGTACGTTTGCTAATTAATCCAGCTTGCTTCACATGTAAATTTATAATCTATCCATGTAAGCAAGGCATTACTCCATGCATAAAAGCAATTTTTAGATTAAAAAACACATGCATGATGCTTCTTTTCGGTTTTCATAATTAATTTGATTTTTTTAAGTACATAAAAATAATATTTCTTAAAAGTCAAAAAGGGATAGTAGGGAGGCTGACACGGAAATACTAGACCTACGGATTGTGTGGGCTACAGGCACTGTTACGGATAAACGTGGCGTGGGTTGATTGGTTTCCTTTTTATTGCTAGCTGAAAATCCGGATCTTCCACTGATTTGATTGGTTTCGATTTGAGTCCGTAATTAAATTCTGTAGTCGAACCCTACACGTCGGTCGGGTGATCCGGCCGGAAAATCGGTCGTTTTTTCCATCATCCGATCGCGATCCGACGCGTAGAATAAGCCAGCGTGTACTTTTTGCACTTTCACCCTTTAAGTTTTAGTAACCCAACCCGCGGTACATATTAGCTCCACATAACGAAATGGTATATCGTGATGCCCTTAATGTTGCCTATATTTATAGCAAAAATGTCATTTCAACAAAAAGTCGAGTATTGCAACAAAATTCCTCGTCCCGCGTACAATTATTTTTTGTTAGTGCAACAAATCACCTTCACATTTCGACAAAAAAATGAGATTCTAAAAAAAAAGGTGGAGAAGCAATTTTTTTTTGCAACAAAAATCATCAGCAATATCAAAAAAAATTAAAACAAGCACAACAAAAATATATTTTTTTGCGGAAAAACAAAAAAATGTTTAAGCAACACATATTTTGTTGTAGATTCATTTGCAACAAAAATCTCTAACTATTTCGACAAAAACAAAAGCAATTGTAACAGAAAAATTGTTTGCAACATTTTTAAAAAGCATGTAAACATCTTCGAAAAAATGTAAAATGTCGTGCAATTTGTTGTACACTTTTGCAAACATTTGATGTTTATTTTCGCAACAAAATTTATATGTGTGTTACATATTGATATATCTTATGCAACATCGAAAAAATTAGGGAAGGCATAGTGAAAAAATATATATGCATGTGCCGCTGAGAAGAACGTAGTAGAAAGGAAAAAAAAAACTGTGCCAATACATGTAAACGGACTAGTAATACGAAAAAGCCCAGCAACCGGCCCAGTAAAATATCTCATGAAGGAGGGGGTGCAGCAGTGCAACAAAAAGCCCACCTACCTGTGCGCGTGGCGCACACTCTCCAGACGCGATTGGTCGGATGATTCTTATCATTTTCCAATTCTGTAACACACGCTCCGTCGATGCAGCATTGCTCGAGGCTGACATCTCGATCCACCACATGTGACTACTATTACCATTATTCTTTTCTTTTCCTAGAAAAGGTACATGTGACTAGCATCTGATTCTGTGTGGAGAAATTTTCTAGGCTTAATTTAATTTAAAATTGCTTGTGCACCACACTAACGTATGTATGTGAACATGCATGCATGCATGGGCATTTTTTCCGGCGGCCAACATGGTGCGATCGTGCGTTGCACCAAACAAGCTGGAATTTTGATGTTTCGCACATCAGCAAGAAAGAATCATTGAAAGTAAATCAATGGTATTCTTTGTTTTAGTGGAACCAGACGGTGAGCGGACCGTTCGAATGATCTCCATCCGCTAATAACCTGTCATATCAAACCGACCAAACATCCCACATAACCAACTTGCCGATGTCGGAGGTTTGAATACTTTACATTTAGTCTTATAACATGTATTTAACTGAAATCGATGACCACATTTATCACCAAAACTTTTGTTATGTGGAACTAAACTATGCATCGTATCCGGGAAAAGTTTCTAGGCTCAATTTCTATGCATGACACATGCCTCTTGTATTATTAGTCAAATTAATGGTCAAAGTCGAAACATCAAAAACAAGAATGCCAAGAAAAAAGGAACATGCATATACTTATCCACAAGATAAGTTGGAGGGGTAAATCATTATGGATTTGACGTGTCTTTCTCATAGCTATTCTGTACTCTAACTAGGAAAAAAAATGTAATTTTGGTGACATGTTGGAGGGGTACGACTAACGAACCATGTTGCTGATACAAATGGGATTAATTGGGTGTCCACTTTTATGTTGCTATAGCCTATAGCAAGCAAGGAAGTGCATGCAGGTGAAGGAAAACATATGAGAGGTGGAGAGAGAGCCTTTTGCCCCGCAGAACATTTTGTCTGCGCAAAAGGCAAGAAACGGCCGTGACTTTCGCAGTCAGCCACCAACCGGATGCCCTTTTCTCTGCACCTCTTTTTTCACAATACAATGTATAATGTATTCCCTACCGAGTCTGCCATTGGGACAAAAGTAAATATTCTCTAGGATACAGATGTGTACTTTCCATCTGGGATACAGATACAAATGAAGATCCAACTGGGATACATGGCGATATCAAAATGGTGCTATCGATCGTGCATTGCAGCAAACAAAACACCTCGAGCAATTTTTGATGTCTCACACACCAGCGGGAGAGAATCAGGGAAAGTAAACAATGGAATGCATGTCTGGTTTGAAGGACATGACAGTGATGTTGGACAGTTCGATCGATCTCGGCTAACTTGTCATCTCAGAGCAAACATATCCCACCCATGAACAACTTGTTGAGGCTAGGGCTACTAGGATAGGTTAGTCCATCAATGTTAAACCAAGTGCTGAGTCGAGTTGTAATGTCATGTGGAATCGTCGACTCGTGCGCTTAAGTCACGTATACACACTGAATTGCACGCACTGGAACTAGTGGAGAATGATGAGCAATATATTTTAACGTTTTCTCGGCATCGGCATGGTCTGTATAATATGAATTCTTGTTTAACCATTACTTCCCCCACTACAGGAATGGCCCTATGTGCCGACGGCCAAAACATGTGCCGACGGACAAATGTCGGGCACCGTCGGCACAGGGGGGTCAGAGCCCCAGCCTGCGCCAGAGGCCGTCGGCACGAATTTGGCCGTCGGCACAACACCCAAAAGGCCGACGGTGGCCCTCGGCAACCATTTAGCCGTCGGCACAGCGTCAAAGAGGCCGACGGTGGCCCTCGGCGGACGAAACGCCGTCGGCACAGGTTACTGCGCCGTACTGCGCCGGCTGGCTGGGCCCTACCCAGTACTATGCCGACGGCTTTGCCGTCGGCACAGTGAACTTTTTTTTTCTTATTTTGTGCATGCATGTGTACTATCAATTGATAAAATTAATATGTTAATATTTTATGTTTAAAATATATAAATTCACAACCGTTACCATGTATCGAGAGATCTAAGTCGATTTCATTTATTCATACTACACCGACACAACTATCGAGTGGGTTTTCACACACTAAGTCTATTTTATTTGTGTTTTATGTTTGTATGGCCTACCCTAACACAACCAAGCGCCTAGTTCCACATTGCTACCCCCTTTCGACGCCGTTACCGCGTGTTTCCGTATAAGTCCGGTATTTCTCCTGCGGGTCTAGGGTTTCACCGGAGGGGTGGATCCGGAGCGTCTGGACCCCAACACAAGCAAGTTTATGCCATAGCATGTTATTATAGGTGTGTTGTGTGCTTTTGATGGCAAAGATTTCACTCCGGGGTGTGGGCCGCTTCACCGGCATCCACTTCTCTCTCGTGAGTTTACACGCGCTTATAGGGTGAAACCCCCGTATCGGACGAAACGTCGTGAATCTTCCGAAGAGGTGGGTTCTACCTTGTTGTTTTATGTTCCTATGGCCTACCCTAACACAACCAATCACCTAGTTCCACAATGCTACCCCCTTTCGACGCCGTTACCGCGTGTTTCCGTATAAGTCCGGTATTTCTCCTGCGGGTCTAGGGTTTCACCGGAGGGGTGGATCCGGAGCGTCTGGACCCCAACACAAGCAAGTTTATGCCATAGCATGTTATTATAGGTGTGTTGTGTGCTTTTGATGGCAAAGATTTCACTCCGGGGTGTGGGCCGCTTCACCGGCGTCCACTTCTCTCTCGTGAGTTTACACGCGCTTATAGGGTGAAACCCCCGTATCGGACGAAACGTCGTGAATCTTCCGAAGAGGTGGGTTCTACCTTGTTGTTTTATGTTCCTATGGCCTACCCTAACACAACCAATCACCTAGTTCCACAATGCTACCCCCTTTCGACGCCGTTACCGCGTGTTTCCGTATAAGTCCGGTATTTCTCCTGCGGGTCTAGGGTTTCACCGGAGGGGTGGATCCGGAGCGTCTGGACCCCAACACAAGCAAGTTTATGCCATAGCATGTTATTATAGGTGTGTTGTGTGCTTTTGATGGCAAAGATTTCACTCCGGGGTGTGGGCCGCTTCACCGGCATCCACTTCTCTCTCGTGAGTTTACACGCGCTTATAGGGTGAAACCCCCGTATCGGACGAAACGTCGTGAATCTTCCGAAGAGGTGGGTTCTACCTTGTTGTTTTATGTTCCTATGGCCTACCCTAACACAACCAATCACCTAGTTCCACAATGCTACCCCCTTTCGACGCCGTTACCGCGTGTTTCCGTATAAGTCCGGTATTTCTCCTGCGGGTCTAGGGTTTCACCGGAGGGGTGGATCCGGAGCGTCTGGACCCCAACACAAGCAAGTTTATGCCATAGCATGTTATTATAGGTGTGTTGTGTGCTTTTGATGGCAAAGATTTCACTCCGGGGTGTGGGCCGCTTCACCGGCATCCACTTCTCTCTCGTGAGTTTACACGCGCTTATAGGGTGAAACCCCTGTATCGGACGAAACGTCGTGAATCTTCCGAAGAGGTGGGTTCTACCTTGTTGTTTTATGTTCCTATGGCCTACCCTAACACAACCAATCACCTAGTTCCACAATGCTACCCCCTTTCGACGCCGTTACCGCGTGTTTCCGTATAAGTCCGGTATTTCTCCTGCGGGTCTAGGGTTTCACCGGAGGGGTGGATCCGGAGCGTCTGGACCCCAACACAAGCAAGTTTATGCCATAGCATGTTATTATAGGTGTGTTGTGTGCTTTTGATGGCAAAGATTTCACTCCGGGGTGTGGGCCGCTTCACCGGCATCCACTTCTCTCTCGTGAGTTTACACGCGCTTATAGGGTGAAACCCCCGTATCGGACGAAACGTCGTGAATCTTCCGAAGAGGTGGGTTCTACCTTGTTGTTTTATGTTCCTATGGCCTACCCTAACACAACCAATCACCTAGTTCCACAATGCTACCCCCTTTCGACGCTGTTACCGCGTGTTTCCGTATAAGTCCGGTATTTCTCCTGCGGGTCTAGGGTTTCACCGGAGGGGTGGATCCGGAGCGTCTGGACCCCAACACAAGCAAGTTTATGCCATAGCATGTTATTATAGGTGTGTTGTGTGCTTTTGATGGCAAAGATTTCACTCCGGGGTGTGGGCCGCTTCACCGGCATCCACTTCTCTCTCGTGAGTTTACACGCGCTTATAGGGTGAAACCCCCGTATCGGACGAAACGTCGTGAATCTTCCGAAGAGGTGGGTTCTACCCTGTTGTTTTATGTTCCTATGGCCTACCCTAACACAACCAATCACCTAGTTCCACAATGCTACCCCCTTTCGACGCCGTTACCGCGTGTTTCCGTATAAGTCCGGTATTTCTCCTACGGGTCTAGGGTTTCACCGGAGGGGTGGATCCGGAGCGTCTGGACCCCAACACAAGAAAGTTTATGCCATAGCATGTTATTATAGGTGTGTTGTGTGCTTTTGATGGCAAAGATTTCACTCCGGGGTGTGGGCCGCTTCACCGGCATCCACTTCTCTCTCGTGAGTTTACACGCGCTTATAGGGTGAAACCCCCGTATCGGACGAAACGTCGTGAATCTTCCGAAGAGGTGGGTTCTACCTTGTTGTTTTATGTTCCTATGGCCTACCCTAACACAACCAATCACCTAGTTCCACAATGCTACCCCCTTTCAACGCCGTTACCGCGTGTTTCCGTATAAGTCCGGTATTTCTCCTGCGGGTCTAGGGTTTCACCGGAGGGGTGGATCCGGAGCGTCTGGACCCCAACACAAGCAAGTTTATGCCATAGCATGTTATTATAGGTGTGTTGTGTGCTTTTGATGGCAAAGATTTCACTCCGGGGTGTGGGCCGCTTCACCGGCGTCCACTTCTCTCTCGTGAGTTTACACACGCTTATAGGGTGAAACCCCCGTATCGGACGAAACGTCGTGAATCTTCCGAAGAGGTGGGTTCTACCTTGTTGTTTTATGTTCCTATGGCCTACCCTAACACAACCAATCACCTAGTTCCACAATGCTACCCCCTTTCGACGCCGTTACCGCGTGTTTCCGTATAAGTCCGGTATTTCTCCTGCGGGTCTAGGGTTTCACCGGAGGGGTGGATCCGGAGCGTCTGGACCCCAACACAAGCAAGTTTATGCCATAGCATGTTATTATAGGTGTGTTGTGTGCTTTTGATGGCAAAGATTTCACTCCGGGGTGTGGGCCGCTTCACCGGCATCCACTTCTCTCTCGTGAGTTTACACGCGCTTATAGGGTGAAACCCCCGTATCGGACGAAACGTCGTGAATCTTCCGAAGAGGTGGGTTCTACCTTGTTGTTTTATGTTCCTATGGCCTACCCTAACACAAACAATCACCTAGTTCCACAATGCTACCCCCTTTCGACGCCGTTACCGCGTGTTTCCGTATAAGTCCGGTATTTCTCCTACGGGTCTAGGGTTTCACCGGAGGGGTGGATCCGGAGCGTCTGGACCCCAACACAAGCAAGTTTATGCCATAGCATGTTATTATAGGTGTGTTGTGTGCTTTTGATGGCAAAGATTTCACTCCGGGGTGTGGGCCGCTTCACCGGCGTCCACTTCTCTCTCGTGAGTTTACACGCGCTTATAGGGTGAAACCCCCGTATCAGACGAAACGTCGTGAATCTTCCGAAGAGGTGGGTTCTACCTTGTTGTTTTATGTTCCTATGGCCTACCCTAACACAACCAATCACCTAGTTCCACAATGCTACCCCCTTTCGACGCCGTTACCGCGTGTTTCTGTATAAGTCCGGTATTTCTCCTGCGGGTCTAGGGTTTCACCGGAGGGGTGGATCCGGAGCGTCTGGACCCCAACACAAGCAAGTTTATGCCATAGCATGTTATTATAGGTGTGTTGTGTGCTTTTTATGGCAAAGATTTCACTCCGGGGTGTGGGCCGCTTCACCGGCGTCCACTTCTCTCTCGTGAGTTTACACGCGCTTATAGGGTGAAACCCCCGTATCGGACGAAACGTCGTGAATCTTCCGAAGAGGTGGGTTCTACCTTGTTGTTTTATGTTCCTATGGCCTACCCTAACACAACCAATCACCTAGTTCCACAATGCTACCCCCTTTCGACGCCGTTACCGCGTGTTTCCGTATAAGTCCGGTATTTCTCCTGCGGGTCTAGGGTTTCACCGGAGGGGTGGATCCGGAGCGTCTGGACCCCAACACAAGCAAGTTTATGCCATAGCATGTTATTATAGGTGTGTTGTGTGCTTTTGATGGCAAAGATTTCACTCCGGGGTGTGGGCCGCTTCACCGGCATCCACTTCTCTCTCGTGAGTTTACACGCGCTTATAGGGTGAAACCCCCGTATCGAACGAAACGTCGTGAATCTTCCGAAGAGGTGGGTTCTACCTTGTTGTTTTATGTTCCTATGGCCTACCCTAACACAACCAATCACCTAGTTCCACAATGCTACCCCCTTTCGACGCTGTTACCGCGTGTTTCCGTATAAGTCCGGTATTTCTCCTGCGGGTCTAGGGTTTCACCGGAGGGGTGGATCCGGAGCGTCTGGACCCCAACACAAGCAAGTTTATGCCATAGCATGTTATTATAGGTGTGTTGTGTGCTTTTGATGGCAAAGATTTCACTCCGGGGTGTGGGCCGCTTCACCGGCATCCACTTCTCTCTCGTGAGTTTACACGCGCTTATAGGGTGAAACCCCCGTATCGGACGAAACGTCGTGAATCTTCCGAAGAGGTGGGTTCTACCTTGTTGTTTTATGTTCCTATGGCCTACCCTAACACAACCAATCACCTAGTTCCACAATGCTACCCCCTTTCGACGCCGTTACCGCGTGTTTCCGTATAAGTCCGGTATTTCTCCTGCGGGTCTAGGGTTTCACCGGAGGGGTGGATCCGGAGCGTCTGGACCCCAACACAAGCAAGTTTATGCCATAGCATGTTATTATAGGTGTGTTGTGTGCTTTTGATGGCAAAGATTTCACTCCGGGGTGTGGGCCGCTTCACCGGCATCCACTTCTCTCTCGTGAGTTTACACGCGCTTATAGGGTGAAACCCCCGTATCGGACGAAACGTCGTGAATCTTCCGAAGAGGTGGGTTCTACCTTGTTGTTTTATGTTCCTATGGCCTACCCTAACACAACCAATCACCTAGTTCCACAATGCTACCCCCTTTCAACGCCGTTACCGCGTGTTTCCGTATAAGTCCGGTATTTCTCCTGCGGGTCTAGGGTTTCACCGGAGGGGTGGATCCGGAGCGTCTGGACCCCAACACAAGCAAGTTTATGCCATAGAATGTTATTATAGGTGTGTTGTGTGCTTTTGATGGCAAATATTTCACTCCGGGGTGTGTGCCGCTTCACCGGCGTCCACTTCTCTCTCGTGAGTTTACACGCGCTTATAGGGTGAAACCCCCGTATCGGACGAAACGTCGTGAATCTTCCGAAGAGGTGGGTTCTACCTTGTTGTTTTATGTTCCTATGGCCTACCCTAACACAACCAATCACCTAGTTCCACAATGCTACCCCCTTTCGACGCCGTTACCGCGTGTTTCCGTATAAGTCCGGTATTTCTCCTGCGGGTCTAGGGTTTCACCGGAGGGGTGGATCCGGAGCGTCTGGACCCCAACACAAGAAAGTTTATGCCATAGCATGTTATTATAGGTGTGTTGTGTGCTTTTGATGGCAAAGATTTCACTCCGGGGTGTGGGCCGCTTCACCGGCATCCACTTCTCTCTCGTGAGTTTACACGCGCTTATAGGGTGAAACCCCCGTATCGGACGAAACGTCGTGAATCTTCCGAAGAGGTGGGTTCTACCTTGTTGTTTTATGTTCCTATGGCCTACCCTAACACAAACAATCACCTAGTTCCACAATGCTACCCCCTTTCGACGCCGTTACCGCGTGTTTCCGTATAAGTCCGGTATTTCTCCTGCGGGTCTAGGGTTTCACCGGAGGGGTGGATCCGGAGCGTCTGGACCCCAACACAAGCAAGTTTATGCCATATCATGTTATTATAGGTGTGTTGTGTGCTTTTGATGGCAAAGATTTCACTCCGGGGTGTGGGCCGCTTCACCGGCGTCCACTTCTCTCTCGTGAGTTTACACGCGCTTATAGGGTGAAACCCCCGTATCGGACGAAACGTCGTGAATCTTCCGAAGAGGTGGGTTCTACCTTGTTGTTTTATGTTCCTATGGCCTACCCTAACACAACCAATCACCTAGTTCCACAATGATACCCCCTTTCGACGCCGTTACCGCGTGTTTCCGTATAAGTCCGGTATTTCTCCTGCGGGTCTAGGGTTTCACCGGAGGGGTGGATCCGGAGCGTCTGGACCCCAACACAAGCAAGTTTATGCCATAGCATGTTATTATAGGTGTGTTGTGTGCTTTTGATGGCAAAGATTTCACTCCGGGGTGTGGGCCGCTTCACCGGCGTCCACTTCTCTCTCGTGAGTTTACACGCGCTTATAGGGTGAAACCCCCGTATCGGACGAAACGTCGTGAATCTTCCGAAGAGGTGGGTTCTACCTTGTTGTTTTATGTTCCTATGGCCTACCCTAACACAACCAATCACCTAGTTCCACAATGCTACCCCCTTTCGACGCCGTTACCGCGTGTTTCCGTATAAGTCCGGTATTTCTCCTGCGGGTCTAGGGTTTCACCGGAGGGGTGGATCCGGAGCGTCTGGACCCCAACACAAGCAAGTTTATGCCATAGAATGTTATTATAGGTGTGTTGTGTGCTTTTGATGTCAAAGATTTCACTCCGGGGTGTGGGCCGCTTCACCGGCATCCACTTCTCTCTCGTGAGTTTACACGCGCTTATAGGGTGAAACCCCCGTATCGAACGAAACGTCGTGAATCTTCCGAAGAGGTGGGTTCTACCTTGTTGTTTTATGTTCCTATGGCCTACCCTAACACAACCAATCACCTAGTTCCACAATGCTACCCCCTTTCGACGCCGTTACCGCGTGTTTCCGTATAAGTCCGGTATTTCTCCTGCGGGTCTAGGGTTTCACCGGAGGGGTGGATCCGGAGCGTCTGGACCCCAACACAAGCAAGTTTATGCCATAGCATGTTATTATAGGTGTGTTGTGTGCTTTTGATGGCAAAGATTTCACTCCGGGGTGTGGGCCGCTTCACCGGCATCCACTTCTCTCTCGTGAGTTTACACGCGCTTATAGGGTGAAACCCCCGTATCGGACGAAACGTCGTGAATCTTCCGAAGAGGTGGGTTCTACCTTGTTGTTTTATGTTCCTATGGCCTACCCTAACACAACCAATCACCTAGTTCCACAATGCTACCCCCTTTCGACGCCGTTACCGCGTGTTTCCGTATAAGTCCGGTATTTCTCCTGCGGGTCTAGGGTTTCACCGGAGGGGTGGATCCGGAGCGTCTGGACCCCAACACAAGCAAGTTTATGCCATAGCATGTTATTATAGGTGTGTTGTGTGCTTTTTATGGCAAAGATTTCACTCCGGGGTGTGGGCCGCTTCACCGGCATCCACTTCTCTCTCGTGAGTTTACACGCGCTTATAGGGTGAAACCCCCGTATCGGACGAAACGTCGTGAATCTTCCGAAGAGGTGGGTTCTACCTTGTTGTTTTATGTTCCTATGGCCTACCCTAACACAACCAATCACCTAGTTCCACAATGCTACCCCCTTTCGACGCTGTTACCGCGTGTTTCCGTATAAGTCCGGTATTTCTCCTGCGGGTCTAGGGTTTCACCGGAGGGGTGGATCCGGAGCGTCTGGACCCCAACACAAGCAAGTTTATGCCATAGCATGTTATTATAGGTGTGTTGTGTGCTTTTGATGGCAAAGATTTCACTCCGGGGTGTGGGCCGCTTCACCGGCATCCACTTCTCTCTCGTGAGTTTACACGCGCTTATAGGGTGAAACCCCCGTATCGGACGAAACGTCGTGAATCTTCCGAAGAGGTGGGTTCTACCTTGTTGTTTTATGTTCCTATGGCCTACCCTAACACAACCAATCACCTAGTTCCACAATGCTACCCCCTTTCGACG
Organism: Alopecurus myosuroides; assembly: GCA_028641055.1. Taxonomy (NCBI): domain Eukaryota; kingdom Viridiplantae; phylum Streptophyta; class Magnoliopsida; order Poales; family Poaceae; genus Alopecurus; species Alopecurus myosuroides. The sequence continues at coordinate 386,026,088 of CM054060.1, forward strand.
CCGTTACCGCGTGTTTCCGTATAAGTCCGGTATTTCTCCTGCGGGTCTAGGGTTTCACCGGAGGGGTGGATCCGGAGCGTCTGGACCCCAACACAAGCAAGTTTATGCCATAGCATGTTATTATAGGTGTGTTGTGTGCTTTTGATGGCAAAGATTTCACTCCGGGGTGTGGGCCGCTTCACCGGCATCCACTTCTCTCTCGTGAGTTTACACGCGCTTATAGGGTGAAACCCCCGTATCGGACGAAACGTCGTGAATCTTCCGAAGAGGTGGGTTCTACCTTGTTGTTTTATGTTCCTATGGCCTACCCTAACACAACCAATCACCTAGTTCCACAATGCTACCCCCTTTCAACGCCGTTACCGTGTGTTTCCGTATAAGTCCGGTATTTCTCCTGCGGGTCTAGGGTTTCACCGGAGGGGTGGATCCGGAGCGTCTGGACCCCAACACAAGCAAGTTTATGCCATAGCATGTTATTATAGGTGTGTTGTGTGCTTTTTATGGCAAAGATTTCACTCCGGGGTGTGGGCCGCTTCACCGGCGTCCACTTCTCTCTCGTGAGTTTACACGCGCTTATAGGGTGAAACCCCCGTATCGGACGAAACGTCGTGAATCTTCCGAAGAGGTGGGTTCTACCTTGTTGTTTTATGTTCCTATGGCCTACCCTAACACAACCAATCACCTAGTTCCACAATGCTACCCCCTTTCGACGCCGTTACCGCGTGTTTCCGTATAAGTCCGGTATTTCTCCTGCGGGTCTAGGGTTTCACCGGAGGGGTGGATCCGGAGCGTCTGGACCCCAACACAAGAAAGTTTATGCCATAGCATGTTATTATAGGTGTGTTGTGTGCTTTTGATGGCAAAGATTTCACTCCGGGGTGTGGGCCGCTTCACCGGCATCCACTTCTCTCTCGTGAGTTTACACGCGCTTATAGGGTGAAACCCCCGTATCGGACGAAACGTCGTGAATCTTCCGAAGAGGTGGGTTCTACCTTGTTGTTTTATGTTCCTATGGCCTACCCTAACACAAACAATCACCTAGTTCCACAATGCTACCCCCTTTCGACGCCGTTACCGCGTGTTTCCGTATAAGTCCGGTATTTCTCCTGCGGGTCTAGGGTTTCACCGGAGGGGTGGATCCGGAGCGTCTGGACCCCAACACAAGCAAGTTTATGCCATAGCATGTTATTATAGGTGTGTTGTGTGCTTTTGATGGCAAAGATTTCACTCCGGGGTGTGGGCCGCTTCACCGGCGTCCACTTCTCTCTCGTGAGTTTACACGCGCTTATAGGGTGAAACCCCCGTATCGGACGAAACGTCGTGAATCTTCCGAAGAGGTGGGTTCTACCTTGTTGTTTTATGTTCCTATGGCCTACCCTAACACAACCAATCACCTAGTTCCACAATGCTACCCCCTTTCGACGCCGTTACCGCGTGTTTCCGTATAAGTCTGGTATTTCTCCTGCGGGTCTAGGGTTTCACCGGAGGGGTGGATCCGGAGCGTCTGGACCCCAACACAAGCAAGTTTATGCCATAGCATGTTATTATAGGTGTGTTGTGTGCTTTTGATGGCAAAGATTTCACTCCGGGGTGTGGGCCGCTTCACCGGCGTCCACTTCTCTCTCGTGAGTTTACACGCGCTTATAGGGTGAAACCCCCGTATCGGACGAAACGTCGTGAATCTTCCGAAGAGGTGGGTTCTACCTTGTTGTTTTATGTTCCTATGGCCTACCCTAACACAACCAATCACCTAGTTCCACAATGCTACCCCCTTTCGACGCCGTTACCGCGTGTTTCCGTATAAGTCCGGTATTTCTCCTGCGGGTCTAGGGTTTCACCGGAGGGGTGGATCCGGAGCGTCTGGACCCCAACACAAGCAAGTTTATGCCATAGCATGTTATTATAGGTGTGTTGTGTGCTTTTGATGGCAAAGATTTCACTCCGGGGTGTGGGCCGCTTCACCAGCATCCACTTCTCTCTCGTGAGTTTACACGCGCTTATAGGGTGAAACCCCCGTATCGAACGAAACGTCGTGAATCTTCCGAAGAGGTGGGTTCTACCTTGTTGTTTTATGTTCCTATGGCCTACCCTAACACAACCAATCACCTAGTTCCACAATGCTACCCCCTTTCGACGCCGTTACCGCGTGTTTCCGTATAAGTCCGGTATTTCTCCTGCGGGTCTAGGGTTTCACCGGAGGGGTGGATCCGGAGCGTCTGGACCCCAACACAAGCAAGTTTATGCCATAGCATGTTATTATAGGTGTGTTGTGTGCTTTTGATGGCAAAGATTTCACTCCGGGGTGTGGGCCGCTTCACCGGCATCCACTTCTCTCTCGTGACTTTACACGCGCTTATAGGGTGAAACCCCCGTATCGGACGAAACGTCGTGAATCTTCCGAAGAGGTGGGTTCTACCTTGTTGTTTTATGTTCCTATGGCCTACCCTAACACAACCAATCACCTAGTTCCACAATGCTACCCCCTTTCGACGCCGTTACCGCGTGTTTCCGTATAAGTCCGGTATTTCTCCTGCGGGTCTAGGGTTTCACCGGAGGGGTGGATCCGGAGCGTCTGGACCCCAACACAAGCAAGTTTATGCCATAGCATGTTATTATAGGTGTGTTGTGTGCTTTTGATGGCAAAGATTTCACTCCGGGGTGTGGGCCGCTTCACCGGCATCCACTTCTCTCTCGTGAGTTTACACGCGCTTATAGGGTGAAACCCCCGTATCGGACGAAACGTCGTGAATCTTCCGAAGAGGTGGGTTCTACCTTGTTGTTTTATGTTCCTATGGCCTACCCTAACACAACCAATCACCTAGTTCCACAATGCTACCCCCTTTCGACGCCGTTACCGCGTGTTTCCGTATAAGTCCGGTATTTCTCCTGCGGGTCTAGGGTTTCACCGGAGGGGTGGATCCGGAGCGTCTGGACCCCAACACAAGCAAGTTTATGCCATAGCATGTTATTATAGGTGTGTTGTGTGCTTTTGATGGCAAAGATTTCACTCCGGGGTGTGGGCCGCTTCACCGGCATCCACTTCTCTCTCGTGAGTTTACACGCGCTTATAGGGTGAAACCCCCGTATCGGACGAAACGTCGTGAATCTTCCGAAGAGGTGGGTTCTACCTTGTTGTTTTATGTTCCTATGGCCTACCCTAACACAACCAATCACCTAGTTCCACAATGCTACCCCCTTTCGACGCTGTTACCGCGTGTTTCCGTATAAGTCCGGTATTTCTCCTGCGGGTCTAGGGTTTCACCGGAGGGGTGGATCCGGAGCGTCTGGACCCCAACACAAGCAAGTTTATGCCATAGCATGTTATTATAGGTGTGTTGTGTGCTTTTGATGGCAAAGATTTCACTCCGGGGTGTGGGCCGCTTCACCGGCATCCACTTCTCTCTCGTGAGTTTACACGCGCTTATAGGGTGAAACCCCCGTATCGGACGAAACGTCGTGAATCTTCCGAAGAGGTGGGTTCTACCTTGTTGTTTTATGTTCCTATGGCCTACCCTAACACAACCAATCACCTAGTTCCACAATGCTACCCCCTTTCGACGCCGTTACCGCGTGTTTCCGTATAAGTCCGGTATTTCTCCTTCGGGTCTAGGGTTTCACCGGAGGGGTGGATCCGGAGCGTCTGGACCCCAACACAAGCAAGTTTATGCCATAGCATGTTATTATAGGTGTGTTGTGTGCTTTTGATGGCAAAGATTTCACTCCGGGGTGTGGGCCGCTTCACCGGCATCCACTTCTCTCTCGTGAGTTTACACGCGCTTATAGGGTGAAACCCCCGTATCAGACGAAACGTCGTGAATCTTCCGAAGAGGTGGGTTCTACCTTGTTGTTTTATGTTCCTATGGCCTACCCTAACACAACCAATCACCTAGTTCCACAATGCTACCCCCTTTCAACGCCGTTACCGCGTGTTTCCGTATAAGTCCGGTATTTCTCCTGCGGGTCTAGGGTTTCACCGGAGGGGTGGATCCGGAGCGTCTGGACCCCAACACAAGCAAGTTTATGCCATAGCATGTTATTATAGGTGTGTTGTGTGCTTTTGATGGCAAAGATTTCACTCCGGGGTGTGGGCCGCTTCACCGGCGTCCACTTCTCTCTCGTGAGTTTACACGCGCTTATAGGGTGAAACCCCCGTATCGGACGAAACGTCGTGAATCTTCCGAAGAGGTGGGTTCTACCTTGTTGTTTTATGTTCCTATGGCCTACCCTAACACAACCAATCACCTAGTTCCACAATGCTACCCCCTTTCGACGCCGTTACCGCGTGTTTCCGTATAAGTCCGGTATTTCTCCTGCGGGTCTAGGGTTTCACCGGAGGGGTGGATCCGGAGCGTCTGGACCCCAACACAAGCAAGTTTATGCCATAGCATGTTATTATAGGTGTGTTGTGTGCTTTTGATGGCAAAGATTTCACTCCGGGGTGTGGGCCGCTTCACCGGCATCCACTTCTCTCTCGTGAGTTTACACGCGCTTATAGGGTGAAACCCCCGTATCGGACGAAACGTCGTGAATCTTCCGAAGAGGTGGGTTCTACCTTGTTGTTTTATGTTCCTATGGCCTACCCTAACACAAACAATCACCTAGTTCCACAATGCTACCCCCTTTCGACGCCGTTACCGCGTGTTTCCGTATAAGTCCGGTATTTCTCCTGCGGGTCTAGGGTTTCACCGGAGGGGTGGATCCGGAGCGTCTGGACCCCAACACAAGCAAGTTTATGCCATAGCATGTTATTATAGGTGTGTTGTGTGCTTTTGATGGCAAAGATTTCACTCCGGGGTGTGGGCCGCTTCACCGGCGTCCACTTCTCTCTCGTGAGTTTACACGCGCTTATAGGGTGAAACCCCCGTATCGGACGAAACGTCGTGAATCTTCCGAAGAGGTGGGTTCTACCTTGTTGTTTTATGTTCCTATGGCCTACCCTAACACAACCAATCACCTAGTTCCACAATGCTACCCCCTTTCGACGCCGTTACCGCGTGTTTCCGTATAAGTCCGGTATTTCTCCTGCGGGTCTAGGGTTTCACCGGAGGGGTGGATCCGGAGCGTCTGGAACCCAACACAAGCAAGTTTATGCCATAGCATGTTATTATAGGTGTGTTGTGTGCTTTTGATGGCAAAGATTTCACTCCGGGGTGTGGGCCGCTGCACCGGCGTCCACTTCTCTCTCGTGAGTTTACACGCGCTTATAGGGTGAAACCCCCGTATCGGACGAAACGTCGTGAATCTTCCGAAGAGGTGGGTTCTACCTTGTTGTTTTATGTTCCTATGGCCTACCCTAACACAACCAATCACCTAGTTCCACAATGCTACCCCCTTTCGACGCCGTTACCGCGTGTTTCCGTATAAGTCCGGTATTTCTCCTGCGGGTCTAGGGTTTCACCGGAGGGGTGGATCCGGAGCGTCTGGACCCCAACACAAGCAAGTTTATGCCATAGCATGTTATTATAGGTGTGTTGTGTGATTTTGATGGCAAAGATTTCACTCCGGGGTGTGGGCCGCTTCACCGGCATCCACTTCTCTCTCGTGAGTTTACACGCGCTTATAGGGTGAAACCCCCGTATCGAACGAAACGTCGTGAATCTTCCGAAGAGGTGGGTTCTACCTTGTTGTTTTATGTTCCTATGGCCTACCCTAACACAACCAATCACCTAGTTCCACAATGCTACCCCCTTTCGACGCCGTTACCGCGTGTTTCCGTATAAGTCCGGTATTTCTCCTGCGGGTCTAGGGTTTCACCGGAGGGGTGGATCCGGAGCGTCTGGACCCCAACACAAGCAAGTTTATGCCATAGCATGTTATTATAGGTGTGTTGTGTGCTTTTGATGGCAAAGATTTCACTCCGGGGTGTGGGCCGCTTCACCGGCATCCACTTCTCTCTCGTGAGTTTACACGCGCTTATAGGGTGAAACCCCCGTATCGGACGAAACGTCGTGAATCTTCCGGATAGGTGGGTTCTACCTTGTTGTTTTATGTTCCTATGGCCTACCCTAACACAACCAATCACCTAGTTCCACAATGCTACCCCCTTTCGACGCCGTTACCGCGTGTTTCCGTATAAGTCCGGTATTTCTCCTGCGGGTCTAGGGTTTCACCGGAGGGGTGGATCCGGAGCGTCTGGACCCCAACACAAGCAAGTTTATGCCATAGAATGTTATTATAGGTGTGTTGTGTGCTTTTGATGGCAAAGATTTCACTCCGGGGTGTGGGCCGCTTCACCGGCATCCACTTCTCTCTCGTGAGTTTACACGCGCTTATAGGGTGAAACCCCCGTATCGGACGAAACGTCGTGAATCTTCCGAAGAGGTGGGTTCTACCTTGTTGTTTTATGTTCCTATGGCCTACCCTAACACAACCAATCACCTAGTTCCACAATGCTACCCCCTTTCGACGCCGTTACCGCGTGTTTCCGTATAAGTCCGGTATTTCTCCTGCGGGTCTAGGGTTTCACCGGAGGGGTGGATCCGGAGCGTCTGGACCCCAACACAAGCAAGTTTATGCCATAGCATGTTATTATAGGTGTGTTGTGTGCTTTTGATGGCAAAGATTTCACTCCGGGGTGTGGGCCGCTTCACCGGCATCCACTTCTCTCTCGTGAGTTTACACGCGCTTATAGGGTGAAACCCCCGTATCGGACGAAACGTCGTGAATCTTCCGAAGAGGTGGGTTCTACCTTGTTGTTTTATGTTCCTATGGCCTACCCTAACACAACCAATCACCTAGTTCCACAATGCTACCCCCTTTCGACGCCGTTAGCGCGTGTTTCCGTATAAGTCCGGTATTTCTCCTGCGGGTCTAGGGTTTCACCGGAGGGGTGGATCCGGAGCGTCTGGACCCCAACACAAGCAAGTTTATGCCATAGCATGTTATTATAGGTGTGTTGTGTGCTTTTGATGGCAAAGATTTCACTCCGGGGTGTGGGCCGCTTCACCGGCGTCCACTTCTCTCTCGTGAGTTTACACGCGCTTATAGGGTGAAACCCCCGTATCGGACGAAACGTCATGAATCTTCCGAAGAGGTGGGTTCTACCTTGTTGTTTTATGTTCCTATGGCCTACCCTAACACAACCAATCACCTAGTTCCACAATGCTACCCCCTTTCGACGCCGTTAGCGCGTGTTTCCGTATAAGTCCGGTATTTCTCCTGCGGGTCTAGGGTTTCACCGGAGGGGTGGATCCGGAGCGTCTGGACCCCAACACAAGCAAGTTTATGCCATAGCATGTTATTATAGGTGTGTTGTGTGCTTTTGATGGCAAAGATTTCACTCCGGGGTGTGGGCCGCTTCACCGGCATCCACTTCTCTCTCGTGAGTTTACACGCGCTTATAGGGTGAAACCCCCGTATCGGACGAAACGTCGTGAATCTTCCGAAGAGGTGGGTTCTACCTTGTTGTTTTATGTTCCTATGGCCTACCCTAACACAACCAATCACCTAGTTCCACAATGCTACCCCCTTTCGACGCCGTTACCGCGTGTTTCCGTATAAGTCCGGTATTTCTCCTGCGGGTCTAGGGTTTCACCGGAGGGGTGGATCCGGAGCGTCTGGACCCCAACACAAGCAAGTTTATGCCATAGCATGTTATTATAGGTGTGTTGTGTGCTTTTTATGGCAAAGATTTCACTCCGGGGTGTGGGCCGCTTCACCGGCGTCCACTTCTCTCTCGTGAGTTTACACGCGCTTATAGGGTGAAACCCCCGTATCGGACGAAACGTCGTGAATCTTCCGAAGAGGTGGGTTCTACCTTGTTGTTTTATGTTCCTATGGCCTACCCTAACACAACCAATCACCTAGTTCCACAATGCTACCCCCTTTCGACGCCGTTACCGCGTGTTTCCGTATAAGTCCGGTATTTCTCCTGCGGGTCTAGGGTTTCACCGGAGGGGTGGATCCGGAGCGTCTGGACCCCAACACAAGCAAGTTTATGCCATAGCATGTTATTATAGGTGTGTTGTGTGCTTTTGATGGCAAAGATTTCACTCCGGGGTGTGGGCCGCTTCACCGGCATCCACTTCTCTCTCGTGAGTTTACACGCGCTTATAGGGTGAAACCCCCGTATCGGACGAAACGTCGTGAATCTTCCGAAGAGGTGGGTTCTACCTTGTTGTTTTATGTTCCTATGGCCTACCCTAACACAACCAATCACCTAGTTCCACAATGCTACCCCCTTTCGACGCCGTTACCGCGTGTTTCCGTATAAGTCCGGTATTTCTCCTGCGGGTCTAGGGTTTCACCGGAGGGGTGGATCCGGAGCGTCTGGACCCCAACACAAGCAAGTTTATGCCATAGCATGTTATTATAGGTGTGTTGTGTGCTTTTGATGGCAAAGATTTCACTCCGGGGTGTGGGCCGCTTCACCGGCGTCCACTTCTCTCTCGTGAGTTTACACGCGCTTATAGGGTGAAACCCCCGTATCGGACGAAACGTCGTGAATCTTCCGAAGAGGTGGGTTCTACCTTGTTGTTTTATGTTCCTATGGCCTACCCTAACACAACCAATCACCTAGTTCCACAATGCTACCCCCTTTCGACGCCGTTACCGCGTGTTTTCGTATAAGTCCGGTATTTCTCCTGCGGGTCTAGGGTTTCACCGGAGGGGTGGATCCGGAGCGTCTGGACCCCAACACAAGCAAGTTTATGCCATAGCATGTTATTATAGGTGTGTTGTGTGCTTTTGATGGCAAAGATTTCACTCCAGGGTGTGGGCCGCTTCACCGGCGTCCACTTCTCTCTCGTGAGTTTACACGCGCTTATAGGGTGAAACCCCCGAATCGGACGAAACGTCGTGAATCTTCCGAAGAGGTGGGTTCTACCTTGTTGTTTTATGTTCCTATGGCCTACCCTAACACAACCAATCACCTAGTTCCACAATGCTACCCCCTTTCGACGCCGTTACCGCGTGTTTCCGTATAAGTCCGGTATTTCTCCTGCGGGTCTAGGGTTTCACCGGAGGGGTGGATCCGGAGCGTCTGGACCCCAACACAAGCAAGTTTATGCCATAGCATGTTATTATAGGTGTGTTGTGTGCTTTTGATGGCAAAGATTTCACTCCGGGGTGTGGGCCGCTTCACCGGCATCCACTTCTCTCTCGTGAGTTTACACTCGCTTATAGGGTGAAACCCCCGTATCGGACGAAACGTCGTGAATCTTCCGAAGAGGTGGGTTCTACCTTGTTGTTTTATGTTCCTATTGCCTACCCTAACACAACCAATCACCTAGTTCCACAATGCTACCCCCTTTCGACGCCGTTACCGCGTGTTTCCGTATAAGTCCGGTATTTCTCCTGCGGGTCTAGGGTTTCACCGGAGGGGTGGATCCGGAGCGTCTGGACCCCAACACAAGCAAGTTTATGCCATAGCATGTTATTATAGGTGTGTTGTGTGCTTTTGATGGCAAATATTTCACTCCGGGGTGTGGGCCGCTTCACCGGCGTCCACTTCTCTCTCGTGAGTTTACACGCGCTTATAGGGTGAAACCCCCGTATCGGACGAAACGTCGTGAATCTTCCGAAGAGGTGGGTTCTACCTTGTTGTTTTATGTTCCTATGGCCTACCCTAACACAACCAATCACCTAGTTCCACAATGCTACCCCCTTTCGACGCCGTTACCGCGTGTTTCCGTATAAGTCCGGTATTTCTCCTGCGGGTCTAGGGTTTCACCGGAGGGGTGGATCCGGAGCGTCTGGACCCCAACACAAGCAAGTTTATGCCATAGCATGTTATTATAGGTGTGTTGTGTGCTTTTGATGGCAAAGATTTCACTCCGGGGTGTGGGCCGCTTCACCGGCGTCCACTTCTCTCTTGTGAGTTTACACGCGCTTATAGGGTGAAACCCCCGTATCGGACGAAACGTCGTGAATCTTCCGAAGAGGTGGGTTCTACCTTGTTGTTTTATGTTCCTATGGCCTACCCTAACACAACCAATCACCTAGTTCCACAATGCTACCCCCTTTCGACGCCGTTACCGCGTGTTTCCGTATAAGTCCGGTATTTCTCCTGCGGGTCTAGGGTTTCACCGGAGGGGTGGATCCGGAGCGTCTGGACCCCAACACAAGCAAGTTTATGCCATAGCATGTTATTATAGGTGTGTTGTGTTATTTTGATGGCAAAGATTTCACTCCGGGATGTGGGCCGCTTCACCGGCATCCACTTCTCTCTCGTGAGTTTACACGCGCTTATAGGGTGAAACCCCCGTATCGGACGAAACGTCGTGAATCTTCCGAAGAGGTGGGTTCTACCTTGTTGTTTTATGTTCCTATGGCCTACCCTAACACAACCAATCACCTAGTTCCACAATGCTACCCCCTTTCGACGCCGTTACCGCGTGTTTCCGTATAAGTCCGGTATTTCTCCTTCGGGTCTAGGGTTTCACCGGAGGGGTGGATCCGGAGCGTCTGGACCCCAAAACAAGCAAGTTTATGCCATAGCATGTTATTATAGGTGTGTTGTGTGCTTTTGATGGCAAAGATTTCACTCCGGGGTGTGGGCCGCTTCACCGGCGTCCACTTCTCTCTCGTGAGTTTACACGCGCTTATAGGGTGAAACCCCCGTATCGGACGAAACGTCGTGAATCTTCCGAAGAGGTGGGTTCTACCTTGTTGTTTTATGTTCCTATGGCCTACCCTAACACAACCAATCACCTAGTTCCACAATGCTACCCCCTTTCGACGCCGTTACCGCGTGTTTCCGTATAAGTCCGGTATTTCTCCTGCGGGTCTAGGGTTTCACCGGAGGGGTGGATCCGGAGCGTCTGGACCCCAACACATGCAAGTTTATTCCATAGCATGTTATTATAGGTGTGTTGTGTGCTTTTTATGGCAAAGATTTCACTCCGGGGTGTGGGCCGCTTCACCGGCGTCCACTTCTCTCTCGTGAGTTTACACGCGCTTATAGGGTGAAACCCCCGTATCGGACGAAACGTCGTGAATCTTCCGAAGAGGTGGGTTCTACCTTGTTGTTTTATGTTCCTATGGCCTACCCTAACACAACCAATCACCTAGTTCCACAATGCTACCCCCTTTCGACGCCGTTACCACGTGTTTCCGTATAAGTCCGGTATTTCTCCTGCGGGTCTAGGGTTTCACCGGAGGGGTGGATCCGGAGCGTCTGGACCCCAACACAAGCAAGTTTATTCCATAGCATGTTATTATAGGTGTGTTGTGTGCTTTTGATGGCAAAGATTTCACTCCGGGGTGTGGGCCGCTTCACCGGCATCCACTTCTCTCTCGTGAGTTTACACGCGCTTGTAGGGTGAAACCCCCGTATCGGACGAAACGTCGTGAATCTTCCGAAGAGGTGGGTTATACCTTGTTGTTTTATGTTTGTATGGCCTACCCTAACACAACCAATCACCTAGTTCCACAATGCTACCCCCTTTCGACGCCGTTACCGCGTGTTTCCGTATAAGTCCGGTATTTCTCCTGCGGGTCTAGGGTTTCACCGGAGGGGTGGATCCGGAGCGTCTGGACCCCAACACAAGCAAGTTTATGCCATAGCATGTTATTATAGGTGTGTTGTGTGCTTTTGATGCCAAAGATTTCACTCCGGGGTGTGGGCCGCTTCGCCGGCGTCCACTTCTCTCTCGTGAGTTTACACGCGCTTATAGGGTGAAACCCCCGTATCGGACGAAACGTCGTGAATCTTCCGAAGAGGTGGGTTCTACCTTGTTGTTTTATGTTCCTATGGCCTACCCTAACACAACCAAGCACATAGTTCCACAATGCTACCCCCTTTCGACGCCGTTACCGCGTGTTTCCGTATAAGTCCGGTATTTCTCCTGCGGGTCTAGGGTTTCACCGGAGGGGTGGATCCGGAGCGTCTGGACCCCAACACAAGCAAGTTTATGACATAGCATGTTATTATAGGTGTGTTGTGTGCTTTTGATGCCAAAGATTTCACTCCGGGGTGTGGGCCGCTTCACCGGCATCCACTTCTCTCTCGTGAGTTTACACGCGCTTATAGGGTGAAACCCCCGTATCGGACGAAACGTCGTGAATCTTCCGAAGAGGTGGGTTCTACCTTGTTGTTTTATGTTCCTATGGCCTACCCTAACACAACCAATCACCTAGTTCCACAATGCTACCCCCTTTCGACGCCGTTACCGCGTGTTTCCGTATAAGTCCGGTATTTCTCCTGCGGGTCTAGGGTTTCACCGGAGGGGTGGATCCGGAGCGTCTGGACCCCAACACAAGCAAGTTTATGCCATATCATGTTATTATAGGTGTGTTGTGTGCTTTTGATGCAAAAGATTTCACTCCGGGGTGTGGGCCACTTCACCGGCGTCCACTTCTCTCTCGTGAGTTTACACGCGCTTATAGGGTGAAACCCCCGTATCGGACGAAACATCGTGAATCTTCCGAAGAGGTGGGTTCTACCTTGTTGTTTTATGTTCCTATGGCCTACCCTAACACAACCAAGCACATAGTTCCACAATGCTACCCCCTTTCGACGCCGTTACCGCGTGTTTCCGTATAAGTCCGGTATTTCTCCTGCGGGTCTAGGGTTTCACCGGAGGGGTGGATCCGGAGCGTCTGGACCCCAACACAAGCAAGTTTATGCCATAGCATGTTATTATAGGTGTGTTGTGTGCTTTTGATGCCAAAGATTTCACTCCGGGGTGTGGGCCGCTTCACCGGCATCCACTTCTCTCTCGTGAGTTTACACGCGCTTATAGGGTGAAACCCCCGTATCGGACGAAACGTCGTGAATCTTCCGAAGAGGTGGGTTCTACCTTGTTGTTTTATGTTCCTATGGCCTACCCTAACACAACCAAGCACCTAGTTCCACAATGCTACCCCCTTTCGACGCCGTTACCGCGTGTTTCCGTATAAGTCCGGTATTTCTCCTGCGGGTCTAGGGTTTCACCGGAGGGGTGGATCCGGAGCGTCTGGACCCCAACACAAGCAAGTTTATGCCATGGCATGTTATTATAGGTGTGTTGTGTGCTTTTGATGCCAAAGATTTCACTCCGGGGTGTGGGCCGCTTCACCGGCATCCACTTCTCTCTCGTGAGTTTACACGCGCTTATAGGGTGAAACCCCCGTATCGGACGAAACGTCGTGAATCTTCCGAAGAGGTGGGTTCTACCTTGTTGTTTTATGTTCCTATGGCCTACCCTAACACAACCAAGCACCTAGTTCCACAATGCTACCCCCTTTCGACGCCGTTACCGCGTGTTTCCGTATAAGTCCGGTATTTCTCCTGCGGGTCTAGGGTTTCACCGGAGGGGTGGATCCGGAGCGTCTGGACCCCAACACAAGCAAGTTTATGCCATAGCATGTTATTATAGGTGTGTTGTGTGCTTTTGATGGCAAAGATTTCACTCCGGGGTGTGGGCCGCTTCACCGGCGTCCACTTCTCTCTCGTGAGTTTACACGCGCTTATAGGGTGAAACCCCCGTATCGGACGAAACGTCGTGAATCTTCCGAAGAGGTGGGTTCTACCTTGTTGTTTTATGTTCCTATGTCCTACCCTAACACAACCAATCACCTAGTTCCACAATGCTACCCCCTTTCGACGCCGTTACCGCGTGTTTCCGTATAAGTCCGGTATTTCTCCTGCGGGTCTAGGGTTTCACCGGAGGGGTGGATCCGGAGCGTCTGGACCCCAACACAAGCAAGTTTATGCCATAGCATGTTATTATAGGTGTGTTGTGTGCTTTTGATGGCAAAGATTTCACTCCGGGGTGTGGGCCGCTTCACCGGCATCCACTTATCTCTCGTGAGTTTACACGCGCTTATAGGGTGAAACCCCCGTATCGGACGAAACGTCGTGAATCTTCCGAAGAGGTGGGTTCTACCTTGTTGTTTTATGTTTGTATGGCCTACCCTAACACAACCAATCACCTAGTTCCACAATGCTACCCTCTTTCGACGCCGTTACCGCGTGTTTCCGTATAAGTCCGGTATTTCTCCTGCGGGTCTAGGGTTTCACCGGAGGGGTGGATCCGGAGCGTCTGGACCCCAACACAAGCAAGTTTATGCCATAGCATGTTATTATAGGTGTGTTGTGTGCTTTTTATGCCAAAGATTTCACTCCGGGGTGTGGGCCGCTTCACCGGCGTCCACTTCTCTCTCGTGAGTTTACACGCGCTTATAGGGTGAAACCCCCGTATCGGACGAAACGTCGTGAATCTTCCGAAGAGGTGGGTTCTACCTTGTTGTTTTATGTTCCTATGGCCTACCCTAACACAACCAAGCACATAGTTCCACAATGCTACCCCCTTTCGACGCCGTTACCGCGTGTTTCCGTATAAGTCCGGTATTTCTCCTGCGGGTCTAGGGTTTCACCGGAGGGGTGGATCCGGAGCGTATGGACCCCAACACAAGCAAGTTTATGACATAGCATGTTATTATAGGTGTGTTGTGTGCTTTTGATGCCAAAGATTTCACTCCGGGGTGTGGGCCGCTTCACCGGTATCCACTTCTCTCTCGTGAGTTTACACGCGCTTATAGGGTGAAACCCCCGTATCGGACGAAACGTCGTGAATCTTCCGAAGAGGTGGGTTCTACCTTGTTGTTTTATGTTCCTATGGCCTACCCTAACACAACCAATCACCTAGTTCCACAATGCTACCCCCTTTCGACGCCGTTACCGCGTGTTTCCGTATAAGTCCGGTATTTCTCCTGCGGGTCTAGGGTTTCACCGGAGGGGTGGATCCGGAGCGTCTGGACCCCAACACAAGCAAGTTTATGCCATAGCATGTTATTATAGGTGTGTTGTGTGCTTTTGATGCCAAATATTTCACTCCGGGGTGTGGGCCGCTTCACCGGCGTCCACTTCTCTCTCGTGAGTTTACACGCGCTTATAGGGTGAAACCCCCGTATCGGACGAAACGTCGTGAATCTTCCGAAGAGGTGGGTTCTACCTTGTTGTTTTATGTTCCTATGGCCTACCCTAACACAACCAAGCACATAGTTCCACAATGCTACCCCCTTTCGACGCCGTTACCGCGTGTTTCCGTATAAGTCCGGTATTTCTCCTGCGGGTCTAGGGTTTCACCGGAGGGGTGGATCCGGAGCGTCTGGACCCCAACACAAGCAAGTTTATGCCATAGCATGTTATTATAGGTGTGTTGTGTGCTTTTGATGCCAAAGATTTCACTCCGGGGTGTGGGCCGCTTCACCGGCATCCACTTCTCTCTCGTGAGTTTACACGCGCTTATAGGGTGAAACCCCCGTATCGGACGAAACGTCGTGAATCTTCCGAAGAGGTGGGTTCTACCTTGTTGTTTTATGTTCCTATGGCCTACCCTAACACAACCAAGCACCTAGTTCCACAATGCTACCCCCTTTCGACGCCGTTACCGCGTGTTTCCGTATAAGTCCGGTATTTCTCCTGCGGGTCTAGGGTTTCACCGGAGGGGTGGATCCGGAGCGTCTGGACCCCAACACAAGCAAGTTTATGCCATAGCATGTTATTATAGGTGTGTTGTGTGCTTTTGATGGCAAAGATTTCACTCCGGGGTGTGGGCCGCTTCACCGGCATCCACTTCTCTCTCGTGAGTTTACAGGCGCTTATAGGGTGAAACCCCCGTATCGGACGAAACGTCATGAATCTTCCGAAGAGGTGGGTTCTACCTTGTTGTTTTATGTTCCTATGGCCTACCCTAACACAAAAAATCACCTAGTTCCACAATGCTACCCCCTTTCGACGCCGTTACCGCGTGTTTCCGTATAAGTCCGGTATTTCTCCTGCGGGTCTAGGGTTTCACCAGAGGGGTGGATCCGGAGCGTCTGGACCCCAACACAAGCAAGTTTATGCCATAGCATGTTATTATAGGTGTGTTGTGTGCTTTTTATGGCAAAGATTTCACTCCGGGGTGTGGGCCGCTTCACCGGCGTCCACTTCTCTCTCGTGAGTTTACACGCGCTTATAGGGTGAAACCCCCGTATCGGACGAAACGTCGTGAATCTTCCGAAGAGGTGGGTTCTACCTTGTTGTTTTATGTTCCTATGGCCTACCCTAACACAACCAATCACCTAGTTCCACAATGCTACCCCCTTTCGACGCCGTTACCGCGTGTTTCCGTATAAGTCCGGTATTTCTCCTGCGGGTCTAGGGTTTCACCGGAGGGGTGGATCCGGAGCGTCTGGACCCCAACACAAGCAAGTTTATGCCATATCATGTTATTATAGGTGTGTTGTGTGCTTTTGATGGCAAAGATTTCACTCCGGGGTGTGGGCCGCTTCACCGGCATCCACTTCTCTCTCGTGAGTTTACACGCGCTTATAGGGTGAAACCCCCGTATCGGACGAAACGTCGTGAATCTTCCGAAGAGGTGGGTTCTACCTTGTTGTTTTATGTTTGTATGGCCTACCCTAACACAACCAATCACCTAGTTCCACAATGCTACCCCCTTTCGACGCCGTTACCGCGTGTTTCCGTATAAGTCCGGTATTTCTCCTGCGGGTCTAGGGTTTCACCGGAGGGGTGGATCCGGAGCGTCTGGACCCCAACACAAGCAAGTTTATGCCATAGCATGTTATTTTAGGTGTGTTGTGTGCTTTTGATGCCAAAGATTTCACTCCGGGGTGTGGGCCGCTTCACCGGCGTCCACTTCTCTCTCGTGAGTTTACACGCGCTTATAGGGTGAAACCCCCGTATCGGACGAAACGTCGTGAATCTTCCGAAGAGGTGGGTTCTACCTTGTTGTTTTATGTTCCTATGGCCTACCCTAACACAACCAAGCACATAGTTCCACAATGCTACCCCCTTTCGACGCCGTTACCGCGTGTTTCCGTATAAGTCCGGTATTTCTCCTGCGGGTCTAGGGTTTCACCGGAGGGGTGGATCCGGAGCGTCTGGACCCCAACACAAGCAAGTTTATGACATAGCATGTTATTATAGGTGTGTTGTGTGCTTTTGATGCCAAAGATTTCACTCCGGGGTGTGGGCCGCTTCACCGGCATCCACTTCTCTCTCGTGAGTTTACACGCGCTTATAGGGTGAAACCCCCGTATCGGACGAAACGTCGTGAATCTTCCGAAGAGGTGGGTTCTACCTTGTTGTTTTATGTTCCTATGGCCTACCCTAACACAACCAATCACCTAGTTCCACAATGCTACCCCCTTTCGACGCCGTTACCGCGTGTTTCCGTATAAGTCCGGTATTTCTCCTGCGGGTCTAGGGTTTCACCGGAGGGGTGGATCCGGAGCGTCTGGACCCCAACACAAGCAAGTTTATGCCATAGCATGTTATTATAGGTGTGTTGTGTGCTTTTGATGCCAAAGATTTCACTCCGGGGTGTGGGCCGCTTCACCGGCGTCCACTTCTCTCTCGTGAGTTTACACGCGCTTATAGGGTGAAACCCCCGTATCGGACGAAACGTCGTGAATCTTCCGAAGAGGTGGGTTCTACCTTGTTGTTTTATGTTCCTATGGCCTACCCTAACACAACCAAGCACATAGTTCCACAATGCTACCCCCTTTCGACGCCGTTACCGCGTGTTTCCGTATAAGTCCGGTATTTCTCCTGCGGGTCTAGGGTTTCACCGGAGGGGTGGATCCGGAGCGTCTGGACCCCAACACAAGCAAGTTTATGCCATAGCATGTTATTATAGGTGTGTTGTGTGCTTTTGATGCCAAAGATTTCACTCCGGGGTGTGGGCCGCTTCACCGGCATCCACTTCTCTCTCGTGAGTTTACACGCGCTTATAGGGTGAAACCCCCGTATCGGACGAAACGTCGTGAATCTTCCGAAGAGGTGGGTTCTACCTTGTTGTTTTATGTTCCTATGGCCTACCCTAACACAACCAAGCACCTAGTTCCACAATGCTACCCCCTTTCGACGCCGTTACCGCGTGTTTCCGTATAAGTCCGGTATTTCTCCTGCGGGTCTAGGGTTTCACCGGAGGGGTGGATCCGGAGCGTCTGGACCCCAACACAAGCATAAATAGTGTTCAATTATTTTAGAATAGTATTTTTTGTTTAATAATAAGCATGAGTCTGATAAGGACAGGCTAACTTTGTTTCCTCCATGTTTAAGTCCATTAGACAGAGCCATTCGTACAATTTCTCAATTATGTACACATAAGTCGTAAGCCTAGCAACTGGAATCTATTAAAAAACTACTCTTAGAGAGAGTCTAACTATAAAATATTGAGAGGAAAATCAACACAAATATTGAGAGGAAAATCAACTCTATATATGAATTGGCGCTAGCAAGTTAATATGCCAAAACTAAATATCGAGAGGAAAATCAACACAAATATGTTCATATCTATATACTCACTTTGTCCTTTCATTGTTGTATAAAATAATTGAACACGTGAATGAATAATAAAAACAAACAATGAATAATTGAACACGTGAATGAATAATGAATACTCATTTTTTGAAAAAAAAGTGTGCCGACGGCAATGCCGTCGGCGTATGTAAAAAAAAATAGAGCCACGAGTGTGCCGACGGCAATGCCGTCGGCGTAGTCTTATCCGCAGAAACTAATCGAGCCGGGACGGCGCGGTCGTCCTTGTCCACGTTTCCCCCCCCCCCCCCCCCCGCGCGCGCCCAACCCACGCATCTCCACTCCCCGCCGTCGCCACCGTCTCCCTACCGTCCTCCCCGCCGTCGCCGCCGTCTCCCCGCCGTGCCTCCATCTTCCCCGCAGGAGGCCGTCTCCCTGCCCCGCCTCCGCCGCAGGGTGCCGCCGCAGGAGGCCGCCTCCCTGCCCCGCCTCCGCCGCAGGTCTCCGCCGCAGGAGGCCGTCTCCCTGCCCCGCCTCCGCCGCAGGTCGCCGCCGCGGTGCTGCTCCTCCTCCCAGCTGCCTCCCCCGGTCACCACAGCGAGCTCCAACCCGAGGTGAGCTCTTGCACTTTTGATTTTTAGGGTTTAGGGTTCCTCCTCCCAGCTGTTCAATCGAGTTAAAGCATAGAAATAAATCAAATCATCTGCCGGGAAGAAATTAAACTTCATACATGTTAATTTTGATTTTTGTACTTGGTAGGAATCTAAATTCTGTATTTGCTACAACAACCACATAGAAGTAAGCAGTCAAGCTTTCAGGACTGAAATCTGGGCATAGCCGGCAAGCTTTTCTTTTCATTATCTCTCATCTCTGGAATTTGTACAAGGACGAGGCAGCTGTATACTGATTCCTGTGGGGAAGATACATACAGAAAGGGCGAAAGATAAAAAAAAAGAGACCCCCTTTTCCTCCTAGGTTCTAAAACCATAACTTATGGAAAATCTTCTCTTACAGTATACAGAACATGTACGGTGCAGAATTCTATAATCTTCTTGGAGAATCAAATGTTTGTGTTGTTTTCCGTTGAGGGATTTCAAGCCATGGATAGTTGCTTGGTCGTGTAGGGTACAGCGCATTGTTGATAGGGCTGTAGTTGGCTGCTCCCGCTGAATATGCCGGATGAGGAGGTGATGGCAAGCAACTCCGGTTTGACTGCTTGTACTGCCGTAACGGGCTAGAGCATGGTGACACGGGCAGGGACATGTTCATACGCACGTTGGATGCGTTGCTGGACAAACCAGATTTACAGATTCTGTTAGACAATGGAAGAGATGTAGTTTATCAATTTTTTAGTGAAAGTAGTAAAAGAGAACATACATAGTAGTAATCCTGCGAGTTGATATCGCAGGAATGGAAGATGCTGCCACTGGTAAGTTTCTCATCCCGAGATTGGTATCCCGCAAAGGTGATAAGCTTCTGTAGGATGATAAATCAGCGCTTGTCTTTACCTGAAACATAACTATAGCAGTGAGAAACTAAAGGGATAACCAATATGACAGTAATGGCCATCTATACCAACTGGTTATTATACAGAGCACAATTATCTTTCATAATATAGTCCACTATTTGATAGTATAGTCCACAAGATTTAGGAAAACATAAAAGATATCAATGTGAGTGAGAAACCAATATGAACACAGATTTGCACCTCCATTTCCTTCATTCTTTCAGTGTCGGCCAATTTGTATTTCACTGTAATCAAATGGTTGCATTGAGAAAGGTACATATAATCGAATACAAAAAAAGAACACTGAGTTTTTCTCAACTTCTTTACTGAAGACAAAGGCACGCCATGAAATCAATAACACTGCCGACCAGTAAAAGTAGAGTTGGAGGGAGACATGTTATAGGATTGAGTATCACATAGCAACAAATAGATTGGTTACTGACATCAGAAAACAAAAGAAAATGAGAGATACGGATATCCTGGTGCAGCGGGGCCAGAATCTTGCCATGGAAACATTGTCCTATATTTCTAATACTTGTTTCAAGATAGTGAATAGCTGATTGGTAATTTGCATAAAATAAAATTGAAGCCAACGCTCAGCTGATACGTCGAAGATGTCACACAGAAACGAACAGAATAAATCGACCATGTACGCTTCATTTTAACCTCTGTGAGCAAGTCAGCAAACTGAGAGGGTTTCACAGGTACCGAAAGCGATACGCTGACTTGAGAGATGTGGGAGGGAAAGATTTCTTTATATAATTAGTTGCTGCTAAGCTCCACGGCTCCTTCCCAATGCAGGTGCGGCCAACTTTAGGGAGGACCTCGTGCAGCTTGAGCTATCCTGAGTACTGACAGCGAAGGCCGGTGAAAAAACCATCAAGGTTTGACATGATCTACTTAGTTATATAGGATGCGGAAATAATTTGGGCAGGGCTCAAGGGATGTAGTGGAAATGTTTTCTTACTATTTTTTGGCTTTATAAACACAATATACTTATTCTGTCAAGCATGTAATAAACTAACCTGGCAATTACCATCTCCTTCTATCTGATATTCAGCTAAGCCATAAGTGCCCAACCTGTCAAAAAGAAGTGTGAGGTACAGTGGCGGAGCTTCAAACATATATTTGGGTGGGCCAAATCAAAAAAGAGCAAGAAAATCACGTTTTAGCTAGTGTGTTGCTGCTATTGGAGGGTAATTTGGAAGGAACTACATGGGATTTTTTTTTCAACCTATCCAATCACTAGCTAATAATTTGGGAAAGAAAAAAACACACGTGCTGGTGTGTTGTCTCGATGTAAATGAAGGGAAATTGGAGGTGAGCTGCTATTCTGCATTTGACGCAGTGACGCTTCTGGGCAGCTGGACATCAGACTATGGCCAACCCCTTGGACATACGATGAGACATGAGAGACCGGGCGACTGCTGCCTGCCATGCCGTTGCTGTCCGGCTACTTATCCCCAATCTTTTTTTGTTGTGACTCTAATTTTGCAAACCTACTGGCTCAATTGCTGGCTTAAAATGATGAAGACACAGAGGGGAGTGGCCGAATCGACCATGGGGCGCTGGTGCTCGTCTCGTGGATGGGAGTGCTACTGAACTGGGCTTGATCAACTGCTTCTGCTAGTAGCCTAGTACCAATGAACTGGGCTTTAGGGCTGTGAGGTAAATGAGCCTAACATAAAATAGAGGGGGAAAAGCAATAAAAAAAATGCAACCTTTACCTTTCCAATAATGATTCATGGTCTATTGTTGCATTATTAAAATCGGGAATTTTCCCATTAACTCGAGGAGTGTGCTGCAAATAAGAGCGTCGTCAATGACTTGATACGAAGACAAGTATTAGAAAAAATAGGAACTTGGAGCATAAGAATTATAGACTGCAGGTGCTCACATCACAATCTGCCACTAGCACTTTTTTCTGAACTGAAATCTGCAACCAGCACTCCCACTAAGAACTACTCGAAGCCTGTGGAGCACCAACAGGGGCAGACATAAGGTTGGGGTATGGGTGTTCAGCCGAGCCCCCAACTTCAATTGGAAAATGAACTGCTGCTACTAGTACGCCACCAACCAAACAAATTCGTGACGGAATGGACGAACTAGAGTATCCATCCTATCCCACTCCCACCCAGGGAGAAAATATTTTTGGTTTCAGATTGATAGCATAAAGAGCGTTAAAATTTCTTGCGGCCATCGAGCTTTAGAACCACTGGTTCATGGGGCAGCAGCTGCTCACGAGGATATGCATTAGAACAATTTTAAGATCGGTTAAGGAACCGTTTATGTTACTTGTTCTTTGACGGCCGTTTATTTTACTGTAATTTCGTAAAAAATGTTGCAATGTTTTAATGGATGTTCATTGTGTGGTTTCAGATGGCGTAGGTCCAGCCGTGGTCTTATCGAGCTTCTTCCGTGAGTCCAAGGCGGCGCGTCATCGACTTTCTCCTTCCTTGCAGCTTCGACGACCTGCAGCTTCGCACCTACGCTCGAGGTGAGCTAAATTTTCTTCTCCTCTGCCCTTCTGCCCCTTGCTCTGCCCCGGCCTTCGAGCCGATGTCACATTTACATTCATGTTTAGTCGCGTAACCCTAGGCGTCTCCCGTCCGGAAGGGTTGCAAATTTATAAATATGCAGGACTGTCCGTCTCTGCATATTTATAACCGTAGCTCTTCCGGATTGTCCACGTTTTGGACAGCTCGGGTATGTGTAGTTCGGTTCGTGTCCCATGTTCTGCTCCTTCCTGAGACGGATTTCGGCAGCACCCCCCGTTGTTCTTCGGATGCACACCCTCTCGGCTTGAAAAGTTCGAGACGTGTATTCTGAAGAACAGCGGGGAGGTGCTGCCGAAATTCCGTCTCGGGTCGGGGTAGAACATGGGACACGGACCGATCTACACATACCCGGGTGGGATTAAGCCCCTACCTATTAGACATGTAGGTGAACCGTTGCATGCTGTAAAATATAAAATTTTGTCGTAATTAATCCGATGACATTGTAAAAAAGTATTATAACTTGCTGCATTTTAAGAAATGCGTTGTTGTTTGTCTCCCAATAAAGCAGAGGATGTCTGGTAATGAGTGGATGTACAGCGGCCGTATTTCTGTGACTGAAAGAACAGATGAGTGGGAATGGAAGACCAACATGTTAGTGAAAGAGTTAGCGCGTGGTTCAAAGTCAGCGGTTCGCCCATTATGCCCTTGCTCTAATTGTCGGAGGCGGCATCGTCATGGAAAGGTTGAAATGACTAAACACCTATGGTTGCATGGATATATGCAGAACTACGTGACGACTGTCGACTTTGCTCAGTACGAGCGTGATAGAGGAGAGGTGATGCGCCAGCGGATCAATGGCATTGAGTACGATGGGATTAGGAACTTGTTAGATGATTTCCGTGATGCCGACATGCCTGATTCGCCACCTCAAGTGGAGGAACAGCCCGAACCGGAGGAACCGGATGAACCCGAGCCAACAGCGAAGGCCTTCTTTGAAATGATGGGCTCGGCTAAGAGGCCGCTATATGAGGGTGCAAAGATTTCTCAACTCGATGCCATCTATCAAGCACTAGCCGACAAGGCCCGGTACTCCACCACCCGTGCTGGATTTGAAGCTAATCTGAAAACCTATGGTAACATGTTGCCCGAGGGGCATTGTCTGCCTAAAAGCATGCACGAAGCGAAGAAAGTCTTGAAAGGGCTCAACATGGATTATACAAAGATAGATTCTTGTTCAAAAGGCTGCATTCTGTTTTGGAAACAGTTTGCGGATGACAAGTACTGTAGCATTTGTAAGGCGTCTAGGTATCATGAGGTAAAGGGAGCCGATGGTCAGTTGAAGCAGACGAAAGTCGCTATGAAGATTCTTCGGTATCTCCCATTCATTAAAAGAATCCAGCGGCTGTATTGGTCCGAGGAGACTGCCAAACAGATGACTTGGCACAAGATGGGGAAGAGATACACAGACGAGCACGGACGGGAAAAGATGGGACATCCATCTGATGGTCAGGCATGAAAGAATTTCGATGCAAAATACCCCGATGAGGCAAAAGAGGCTCGAAATGTCAGGATTGCGATAGCAACAGATGGATTCAATCCATATGGTATGTCGACTGCCTCATACAGCTGCTGGCCCGTGTTTGTTATTCCGCTCAATCTCCCTCCTGGAGTCTTAATGCAAAGGAATACCATATTTCTGTCGCTGATCATTCCAGGGCCAGAATACCCGGGAAAGAATCTGAGTGTCTACATGCAGCCGCTTGTGGATGATTTGGACCACTCTTGGCACCACGGGACGTTCACATACGACCGGGCATCAAAGAAAAACTTCTTAATGAAAATTTGGTTCCAATACTCCATGCACGACCTTCCAGGGTACGCTCTATTCTGTGGATGGTGTTACGCTGGTAAGTGGCCATGCCCAGTGTGCAGGAACCGATTGGAGTTCCTCTGGTTAAGCGCGGGTAAGAAGTATTCCTCGTTTGACATGCATCGACAGTTCCTCAAACGAAGGCATCGATTTAGAGAAGACAAAAAGAACTTCAAGAAGGGCAGAGTTGAGCGTGTAGAAAAAAAGATACCAACATTCGATGGTGCAGCTGTTGATGCCGAGCTACGTGCTCTTGTTCCCGCTGGGGGAAATGGCCCACGATACATCGGATATGGTAAAACACACAACTGGACTCACGTGGCAGGCTTGACGCAGCTTGATTATTACAAGGATCTCGAACTTCCCCATAACATCGATGTGATGCACACCGAAAAGAATGTCGGAGAGTCACTCTTTCACACAATCCTGAACATTCCTGAGAAGTCGAAGGATAATGTGAAGGCTAGAGTCGATGTCCAGAAACTCTGTGATAGAAAGAGATTACATATGCAGCCTCCTGACCGCCGGCGAAAAAATTGGTTTAAACCGCTCGCCGACTACTGCCTTGACAGTATTCAAAAGAAGGAGGTATTCAAGTGGCTCAAATTCATTGTCATGTTTCCTGATGGTTATTGTTCGAATATAAGAAAGGGGGTCAATCTTTTAACGGGAAAAGTCAACAGGCTCAAGAGTCACGACTATCATATATGGCTTGAGCGTCTGATGCCGGTGATGGTTCGAGGGTATCTACCCGAGCGTGTCTGGCGAGTGCTCGCGGAGTTGAGCCATTTCTTCCGCACGCTTTGTGCTAAGCAGATATGTCCTGTGATTATTCAGAAGCTGCATGATCTAGTGCCGGAGTTGCTATGCAACTTAGAGATGATATTTCCGCCAGGCTTCTTTACTCCGATGGCACATCTCGTTGTGCATCTCGCGAACGAGGCACTTTTGGGTGGACCGGTGCAGTTTCGTTGGCAGTTTTGTATTGAGAGAGAGTTCAAGTACATTAGAAACAAAACTGGAAATAAAGGTAAGATTGAAGCATGCATAGCTGAGGGAGTATGTCTTGAGGAGATGGCAGACGCCGCGACAACGTACTATCCTGCTGAAGTTCCCACTATGCATAACCAGGCATCTCGGTACAATATCGACGAGCCCAAGCATGACCCACAGCTCCTCCTCTTCCAATGTCCCGGTGGCAAGTCAGGTGGCCGAGAAAAATATACCTTGACCAAGGAAGAGCAAGATTGCATAATGCTCTATGTGCTTACGAACATGAAGGAAGTGGTCGATTATATCAGGTAAAATGGTGGTACAAATTACTTTCCAACTAGTAACCCTGTTTCGATCTAATACGTATTCTCTTCTTTTAGAGAATTCACGGATGAAATGTGGTCTGGAGCGGAGGAACCATCTATCGGAGAGCTGGACACTCTTCTGAAAGAGGGTGCTCCCGGACAGAAAAAATTTGTGTCTTGGTTCATGGAAAAAGTAATTTCTAACCTCTCCCTATTACCTTGCAATCTGTGGCTTGTCCCTTTCGTTACACCTATCTAATGCACAAAACAATTTGTATCGTATTTGTAGGGAGCTAATCCCAACGTTCAGATGACGGATGAGTTGAGATGTGTTTCCCAAGGTTTTACCCGTAGCGTCATGAAATATGAGAAGTATGATGTGAATGGGTATCGCTTCCATACGGAGGATCACCAGAAGAGTCGGCCGAATGCAAAAACGGTAAATACCGGGGTCTTCACCCGAGGCGCCGATTCCATAGACTACTACGGAAGGTTAGAGAAGGTATACGAGCTGACGTTCAATCGCAACAACGTAGAACTCAAGCTCGTTGTGTTCAAATGCCACTGGTTCGACCCCGTCCATGGATACAAAAGTACCCCTTCCATTGGGTTAGTTGAAGTTAGGCCTTCAACCACCTATAGCGGAGCCGATGTCTTTATTGTGGCTCACCAAGCTAAGCAAGTTTATTATTTGCCTTACCCATGCCAGAAAGAGGCACTCAAGGGTTGGGAGGTCGCGTTCAGGGTATCGCCACATGGTAAACTACCCATGCCGTCCGACGACGATTATAACAACATTGACCCGAAAACGTACCAAGGAATTTTCTATCAAGAGCAAGAGGACTTCGGGGACTTTGACTTACAAATGGGTGGTTTTGAGGACCTCGAGAACAATGCGGAAACTCGTGGTGAGTCAGTGGTGGATCTAAAGGACATAGACATGCTCACCAAGCTACATACAGACAATGAAGACGATGATGAGCCACCACCGTTCGAAGATCCTCTAATTTACTACTCACGTGATAGTGATACGGATAGTGAGAACGAGAACCCACCTAATTATGAGAGTGATGATTCTAGGTGATGTCTTTATACTTAGTATTTTATCTTAGCATTTTTTATGCAAGTTTCACCATTTTATACTTAGTATTTTTTCTTTTGAACATGCCTAGTGATGCTCTACATTTTATGCCAAGTTTCACAATTTTATGCTAAGTGCCTACATTTCACCATTTTATGCTAAGTGCCTATATTTTTACTATGTATATGTGATTTAATTGTTTTCTATTTCTCGATGCAGGTGATTGGACAATATGAGCCAAGGCAAGGAATCGTCGTCGTCCTTGCTCAAGAAGATTACACGGAGTGGTAGATCCTTGATTCGCAATCGGCGCTACCCCGTGGACGACGATGCGGTTGGAGGACGAGGACGAGGACGAGGTGGAGGAGGAGGAGGAGGAGGAGGACGAGGACGAGGTGGAGGACGAGGACGAGGACGAGGTGGAGGTGGCGGGGGAGGTGTAGACTTGGAGCCTCCACCCTCCGCGTCTGGTGACGTGGCTTCCCAGCTGCAGATAGAGTATAGGGAGGAGGGGGAGACGGAGTCCAGACGGGAGGAGGAGGAGGAGTACAGACCGGAGGAGGAGGAGGAGGAGGACGAGGACGAGGACGAGGAGGTGGAGGTGGAGATGGAGGGGGAGGTGGAGGGAGGAGGAGGGGCACCGAAGAAGTTGCGAGTTCGCGGGGAAGCGGGAGTCCCCGGTTTGGATAAGCAGCCTGCCACGGAGGAGGAGAAGACTCTTATTTGTCCAAATAAGAAGGAGTAAGTTTACTAATTTTGTAATTTTAAATATGTAGTTTCATTTTTGGCATATGTACTAATGTTTGATTATTATGCAGCAATTGGACATATGCTGAAGGGAGCCGCCAGCCTTCGAGCTTGCTTGGAGCTCTGATCCGGCTTTATTGGCCGGGCTTTTACACCACGGCTGTGGATGGCGAGCCGAAGTTGGCGACTTCTTGGCTGGACTACGAGGCTGCCGATTGCGCGCCCTTCGGGAAGGCTTCTGACGCCGTGATCACCAGGTTTTGGGTAAGTTATATTTTCTTGAGTTTCGTTCGTAGTTGATGACACCACCGTTCTAACTCGCAATTTTCTTTATGCATGATTGAAGTGCTTTTTCCGGGTGCTTGAGGAGGATAGAGCCGCGGCGGTTCGGGTTCTCCGCCTGGCGTGCGTGAGGTTGACCCGCCAGGTGTGGTACAACCAGAAGCACACCGCCATCAGCGCGTTCATGGCCGAGAAGGGCAAAAGGGCCAAGAAGCAGGATAATGTCGAGGACCCACCCAAGATGACACCCGAGGATTTCATGAGGGTAAGTAAACTATCTATGTCATTCTACATTTCAGTTAAGTTGCCATTGCATTGCCTCCTATTTACTTCACTATTGAATTCTCAGGTCATTCCACACTGGGCCGAAAGACACGAGGACGCATGGGCGGTGCTGGCTAGGAGGTGGGCCGGGGAAGACCCCGAATTCGATGCCGTGAGCAAGCGGAACAAGAAGAACCGAGGCCACGGGGGCACCCACAGTGGAGGAAGCCTCAACACCGACCGCTTCAAGAAGAGGATGGTATGTACATATATGGAAAAAATGGTTTATTTTCTATCATGCATGTTTCTACTTGATACACATAACGCTTACTTTTGCGATGCAGGAGAAGCAGACTGGGGTGCCAGCTACTTACTTGGCGGCGTGGAAGACGATGAGGCGGAAGAAGTCCGTTTCGGACGCCGCCACGTCCTCGGCTCCTGAGTACTACGGCACAACCGAGGAGGACATGCGGTCTTACACCTCGGCGTTCCAGATTCTGCACCCGCAGGTCGAGGACCCCTTCGAGCACGAGTACGACGAGACGGCGTTGATGCTAGCGGGGAACGGGAGGGAGCACGGCCGTCTGAGAATCCTTGATAAGGTGGCCACGCCTACCGCGAGCCTCACTCGTATCAAGGCTACCCTCCCCGTCGACGCCGTCCCTGTCCAGCCTCGTCGACGGCGTGCTGGAGCTGCCTCTGCCTCTGCCGATGTAAGTTCTCATTCTCATCATGTTTTCTGACATTCCCCTCTGCATTGCTAAGTTGTCGATATTAACTTGTTTCCTAAATTGTAGCCGGAGTTCGATGCGGCCTATGCCGCCGCTTATGAGAAGTACAAGGAGGACCTACAGGCGTGGCAGCAGAGGACCGACGTCCTCAATGCGTACCATAGCGCGGTATCGAGGGTAAGTTTCCAATCCATATTTCTGCAAAATATGACAAGTCTAAATCATCTTGGCAACACATGACATCTAAACCATCTTGTAGGCGATGGTGAGGTGGATGACCACCGGAGAGAGAGGATCGCCTCCAGGAGAGCCTCCTGAAGCGCCAGGGCCGGTCCCGATATTCACATCGAGGGATGAGTTTGCCCTCACATACTACGCAGAGACCCCGGTATGTGTTCTTTTCCACACGTCGATTACTGATTTACTTTGCCTCTAAAGTGTCTAACTCGTGCTCGAACATGTAGGGTACTGGAGCTTCGGAGAACACGGCTTTTGGCCGGGCTTCTCCTAGTGGCTCCCCGGGTTCGCGCCAGACGACGCCGATTCACGGCCGTGCTTCGGCCACTCCTGGTACCTCGCCTGGTGGCTCCGGAGCTGGTTCGACGGACGCGACACATGATCGTCCTGTTTTCACGAGTGGAGACCTGAGCTTCACCCCTTCTCCTAGCTAGGGATGTATCTAGATCGATGTATGGATGTATCCGGATCGATGGACGTATCAGGATCGATGTATGACCTTAAACGATGTTTGTCTGGATGTTTTGATGGTTAATAATGATGGTACTGAGTTTCTAGATGTTTTGGTCAGCGTAGGCCCTGTGCCGACGGCATTGCCGTCGGCACAGCCTATGCCCAGGAGCGCACCAGCGTGCTCCACGTGTCCCCTCCTGTGCCGACGGCATTGCCGTCGGCACAGCTCCCGCCCAGGAACGCACCAGGTGATGCCGCGTGTCCCTCCTTGTGCCGACGGTGGCCGTCGGCACAGCGGCCACCACCAGACCAACGCTCTGACAGCATGGGGCCCGCTGTCAGACCAAGGTGGGGCCCACCGCTCAGCTATGCCGACGGCCCCCGCACCTGCGCCGACGAGCCGTGTGCCGACGGCAAGGTGCCGACGGCCACCGTCGGCACAGAGGAGGCCGACGGGGTTCTGACCTGTGCCGACGGCAAAAAGCCGTCGGCCTATAAACAGATTCCTGTAGTGCCCGATCTTTTAAAGTTAGCAAAATTTAGTTAGATGTAAAATTAATACCAACTCCTTGCCATAATGTAGTGCATATGTGATATTTTAACAATCAAAAGTATAAATTTTGACCTAGTTTATTGAGAAAATTATTGCTCCGATACTAAATGTATACCATATGATAACATACTTCATGACGAACCCACTGGTATTAATTTGGTATTATATATGTTGGATTTTTAAGATAAACTTTGTCAAATTTGACATGGTTTGACTTTTAGAAGTCTCACATGCACTACATTTTGGCAAGGAGAGACTAATTAGCATAGAATTGTTTTTATGGCATATATATGCAAACATAAATTTTTATACTATAATTTAAATATTTTTCTTAGAATCAATTAAGATGGAGGTAAGTGTATTTTGTAATATAAGTTTTAGGGTGGTTGGCATTTTTATAAACCGTCCATCCAACCCGATCTAATGGTTGTAAACTAGACGGAACTGGACTGACGGAACCTGACGGAACCAAAAGCGTGGGGACAGAACCAACATTTTGTGGCGACGGTACTAAAAACGTGGGGACGGTACCAATATTTTGTGGGGACGGTACCAAAAACACGTGGGGACGGTACTTACATGGTTTGTGGCAATTAGCGTTAGAAAGTAAAAAAAAAAACCACCCATCATCTCACCGCACAAACCTAGACGCTGGAGATGCACTTGCCGGCAGCGAGCGACGGCGGTGGCAACGACTCCTTAGCCTCTGCCACAGTACCACTCGCGACTAGGTTCGTCCTGGAACCGCTATACATCAAGCTCGGCATGGAGGACGCCAGGGCCATGGCCTCCTGCAGCCGTTCGCCGGTCCGGTCGTGCCGTATTGGCTGCTGGCCCAATTCCCCGGCTGAAAACCACATCGCTAGCTGCAAGATCCTCTTGTCCGTGCATAGCCAAAAGGTCTGCTCGTCCGTGCTAGTTGAACATGGCGTCGCAGCCTGCCGCGCGCAGCGCTGTCCCAGTTGCACTCGTTTGTGCCCTCGCTGCCGGCGACGGGGGCTGGCTTGTGTGGGACTGGGAGTCGAACGATCGCGTCCTCGACAGGTACTACACCACCGACCTAGCGCGCTGTTAGGGCTGCTGTAGGCTAGTGAGGCTGCTCAATGTTTAGTCCCACCTCGCCTAGGCAAGGGGCTATGACCAGTTTATAAGGGAGAGTATCCCTCTCCTTTCAGTCTGGGCTTTTGGGATGTAGTGGGCTCTCTACTTGTAGCTGGGCCAGATGCGCATGAACGTCCGAATCTAGGCCGAGCGCTGGGCTAGGCTTGAGTGGACGCTAACATCTGGTATCAGAGCCAGCATCGCCATGCCTTCCTGAGGGGCTTCTCAGGGGGATGGGATGTTAGGGCTGCTGTAGGCTAGTGAGGCTGCTCAATGTTTAGTCCCACCTCGCCTAGGCAAGGGGCTATGACCAGTTTATAAGGGAGAGTATCCCTCTCCTTTCAGTCTGGGCTTTTGGGATGTAGTGGGCTCTCTACTTGTAGCTGGGCCAGATGCGCATGAACGTCCGAATCTAGGCCGAGCGCTGGGCTAGGCTTGAGTGGACGCTAACATCTTGATTAGCTAAGTGTCATAATAGCATGTTCTAGTTTGATTAGGAGTTGGACCATGCACGTGTTCTAACCTAGTCAGACTAGTACTAGTTAGTGTTGAGTTAGGAAGTGTTAAGTTTCCTAGTGTGTCTGGTTTGCATGCCATACTAGTGCGTACGTATCCTTATGGTACTAGGAGCCGGCGTTTGATTAGACTGGTGTCCGGATAGGTTTGTTATTAGCTAGCTTGTTCTGCGGGTATATATACGCACCAAGTCTAAGAAGAGATTGTACCGAGAGCATTGAGAGAAATAAAGAGAAAATCAAAGGGCGCGATACGTGCCCTTGGCAAAAATATTTTCTTGCGCGTCTTGTCCGTCTAGTTCGTATGTGATCGATCCTGTGGGAAATCCCAACAATTGGTATCAGAGCGAGGCCGAGAATTTGAAGCCCCGCTTGCCCCGGGGAGGCGACCCGTACTAGCGCCTCGGGGCGGGCGATCGTTGTTCGCTGGAGCGACAAGAAGGAGAAGACGACATGGAGCGCGGTCGTAAGCAAGGCAGTGGAGGGATGATCCTTGAGGGAGCGGTGGTGCCGACGTGCGGTGCCGGGAGTCTCGTCAAGATTGTCAACCGGGTGTTTAGATGAGTCGAAGTGTGTGCACGTTTACACGTGTGGTCGGCGTCATGTGAGTGAGTCGTCGGTGTGTCCAAGTGCTCGTCTGTGTGAGGATCTGTTGCAGTTGAAGCGTCGCGGTTGAGGGACTGTCCGGTGTGATTTATCACCATGGACGAAGGCGCAAAAACAAGGTGGCGTGTGGCTATCAGCGCGCCTCAACCAGATCTATATGTCTCGACGAGAGGATCAAGTTCAAGTGTGAGGGGGCGGTAAACCAGAGAAGGTGAGTCTCTTCAGTGAGGCCATGACTCTACATGAGGCTGGAGTGGATGGTCTAGTCCACGAGGTGTCGGCATGTATCACAGCTAGATGGATGGAGTGATCCACGGGTGGTGTTACCACAAGGTTTCTAGCGTGGCTGGGTAGTCCATATCATGTTTGAATTGGTCCGTAAAATTCGCCAAGTCGAAATTGAGGAGAGCCAATTAGACTTGTCGTGGTGCGAGAAGTAGATAAGACGCAGATCTGCAAGGGAATCAAGATCGGAGGAGCATGGAAGACCTAAAGTCAAGATTAGGGAGAGATTGTTAGCAATAATAATCTTGATTAGCTAAGTGTCATAATAGCATGTTCTAGTTTGATTAGGAGTTGGACCATGCACGTGTTCTAACCTAGTCTGACTAGTACTAGTTAGTGTTGAGTTAGGAAGTGTTAAGTTTCCTAGTGTGTTTGGCTTGCATGTCATACTAGTGCGTACGTATCCTTATGGTACTAGGAGCCGGCGTTTGATTAGATTAGTGTCCGGATAGGTTTGTTATTAGCTAGCTTGTTCTGCGTGTATATATACGCACCAAGTCTAAGAAGAGATTGTACCGAGAGCATTGAGAGAAATAAAGAGAAAATCAAAGGACGCGATACGTGCCCTTGACAAAAATATTTTCTTGCGCGTCTTGTCCGTCTAGTTCGTATGTGATCGATCCTGTGGGAAATTCCAACACGCGCGGCCCGGCGCGCTGACCGACTGGGACCTGAAGCACAACCACATGTCGCAGGACGATGCGCGGGAGGTGCTACAGACCAGCGACGCCGTGCTACGCGTTGTAGGTGACAAGATAGCGTCTCTAGGTTTGTCTGCCAGGACGACAACATGCAGCAGTAGCGAGCAGATCAGATCATCGATCCCATGTACACAATATGCTGAATCTGTGTGTTAACAAATTCAGGGGCAAGTAGTATTATTACTATAAAATAGTGTATACAAATTATATTTCTCAGTTTTCACTAATTTTATTCAAGAATATTTGAATACGCTGCTTAAATATTGTATTATAGTTGGAAAATGCGAAGAGCTATACATTTTCAAGTTTTATATATACGCATTAGAGGTAATCTCACCAAGACGTGAGCCGAATCAACGGTTTTAATCGACGGTTACAAAAAAATCATGCTATAATGAACGGTCTAAAAAAACGCCATCGACGGAACCGGACGGAACCCGTGGTTCCGTCCCAATCACCATAAAAGAGCTCTTTTTGTAAAGGTACTTGTGTGTTAGACCTATCAAGCAAGAGTCTGAGAAAAAATATATTTAATGTAGTATTTATGAAATCAATATTAGTGTGCTTTGCATCAAATTACATGACTTATTTCTACCCAAAAAAAAAGGTGTCCACGTACACGTACTGCATTCAAATAGAATCGAGCTTATTACTAGCTAGCTCTATTCTGACCTCTAGAATTTTTTCGAATGCTAGTTCTAGTTGTACGGCCGGGTTCGAGTTCTACTCTAGTAACGACGAGTAGAGGTGAGAATAATTAAATGTGCTAACTGGACTCAACCTAAAAGTCGGTTGCTTCATGTGAAGTTCATCGTTATTTCCAAAGTAAGGGCACATACCATGCAGCCTTCTATTGTGCTTCGTCGGTGTTGCAAGCTAGGTATTTGCATCTAGCTAGCCCTACCGTACCTAGCTAGTAATATATGCTGAACTGGCTAGATATTTTGTTTTGACAGTGTATGGAATAAGCTAGCTAGCTAGATTGTGTCAGGTGATCACATCCGTATGTTTGCTAATTAATCCAGCTAGCTTCACATGTAAATTTACAATCTATCCATCTAAGCATGACATTACTCCATGAACAAAAGCAATCTTTAGCTACAAAACAGATGCATGATGCTTCATTTCGGTTTTCATAATGATTTTGACTTGTTTTTAGTACATATAAAAAGAACATTTCTTAAAAGTCAAAAAGGGATAGTAGTGAGGCTGCCATCTCCACTACATGTGACTAGCATCTGATTCTGTCTGGAGAAATTTTCCGGATGCCCAAATTGTTTGTGCACCACACTGTACGTGAACATGCATGCAAGGCTTTTTTCCCGGATGCCCAAATGCATGGTACGATCATGCGTTGCACCAAACAAGCTGGATTTTCGATGTTTCACACATCAGCAAGAAAGAATCATTGAAAATAAATCAATGGTATGCATGGTTTCAGTGGAACCGGATGGTGAACGGACCATTCGACTAATCTCGATCGGCTAATAAATTGTCATCTCATACCGACCAAACATCCGGGGGCTCCTATTTGCCGCGCCTCCTGCGGGGCGGCGCAGGTGGGTCGGCACACTTAACCTTTTCCCCCATTTCAAAGTAAAAAAGTCTGAACAAAAAAAAATTAAACCAAAAAAATTAGAAAAACCGCGACTAAACAAAAAAAATTGAACAAAAACATCGCACAAATTTAACAAAAATAAAATTAAACAAAAGAAATTTGAACAAGGAAACGAAAAGAAAAAAAATAAAAAAATGTACTGGCCGCCGAAAATGGGCCAGCCCAACAGCCCCTCCCCTTCTGGCGGCGCTACGAAAAACCGTCGCCAACGGGCGGTAAATAGGTTTTGTCCAAACATCCCACACATAACGACCGACTTGCCTGATTCGAGGTTTGAATATTTTTATATTTAGTCTTATTTCAATGTATATTCAACTTAAAATTGATAATCAAAGTTGTACTCAATCCGCGCCTCTACTTGCATGGTGCACACGCATTTTGAGATTTAACTTTGACCATCAAATCGATCACCATTATGTGGAACACAAATTATGCCATCATATCTGAAAGAAGTTTGGAGTGGCGCGATTTCTTTTACACGTCTCATTTATTATTAGTTAAATTAGCGGCCAAAGTTGGATCCTCGCTAAGCTAGGCCGTGGATGTACAACCCAACCACCCAGTTTCGAATCATCGTGGACACGAATTTGGTTTCTTATTATTAAAGGAAAAATCGTTATGGGGTCTTCCCCGGCTTCTTTCCTCTAGGATTTTCTTTTAACGCCCGAAATTGAATCACCGAAGCGGTAATGCCAAGTACATTGACTGTCCATGACAACAAAAACATATTTTCGAAAAAAGACACAAATGGGATTAGTTGACTGTCCATGACGGACACCATTTTCATGTTGCTATAGGCTATAGAAAGTGTGGAATGCGTGCAGGAGAAGAAAGACACGAGAGGCCTTTTGCACCGCAGAATCTCTTGTCTGTGCACAAGGCCAGAAACTGTCGTGACTTTCGCAGCCAGCCACGAACCGGGTTCTCTGCACCTCTTTTTTCAACACACAGTGTGGGATAACGTATTCCCTGCCGAATATGCCATTGAGACAAAATTTTGCATTCTCTGGGACAAAGATGTAACGACGATCCAACTGGGATTCAGATATACGTAATATATATATTTCCCAGAAAGTCCTCTGCGGAAGCTTTGGCCAAGGAATTTAGAGTAACATCCAGCTGAATATAGGGTACATATACTGGGAACTAAATCCTTTCCTTAATACAGATAAATACGCATAAAGTGTTTATTTTACTAATGCATATTAGTTTTATAACTGTCATAAAAAAATATGGCCTTACGATCAAAATCAGGCCGCTATCCTAATATGTGCAAATGCATATGCACAAACAAAATAACACAAATATCATCCAACTTTAGGCCGTCCGGTGGGATGAAATGGAACAACAGCGAGATCAAAATGGTGCAGTCGATCGTGCATTGCACCAAACAGAACAATTCGAGGAATCTCCGATGTCTCATCACACATCATTATGAGAACCATGGAAAGTAGTCGATGACATGTTTGGTTTGATGAACCAGACAGTGATACTGGACGGTTCAATCGATCTAGGCTAAATTGTAATCTCAGACCAAACATCCCACACATGACCAACTTGTCGAGGTTCAAGGGACGGAAACGTCCTAGGCTACTAGGATGGGAGAGTGCATCAATAATAAATGGAGTGCATGCCGAGTGGGGCAAGGTTCTGTGAATTCATCGACTTATGTGTGCTTAATTGACTACTAATATATTTTTAGGGCCCAAAAGTTTAAACATAGGCTCTTTGGGAAGGTTGGATATGTTAGGAATTCCATCATAATATAGCAAGCAGGGGAATTGGGTGAAATGGGCTGGCCATGGTGCTGACACTAATGGAATTGAGTGTCCATAGTGGACACGACTCCCCTATTGTATCATAGAAAGGAAGAGAAGAGAACACATGAGAGCTTCTAGGCTGCAAAATCTATTGTCTGTGTAAAGGCAGGAAACGGCTGTGACTTCTGCAGTCAGCCCTGAACCGAATTCCCTCCCGAATCTGCCATCGAGAAAATTAAGTTACTAATATTATTTTTGCTCTAGCTAGCTCCTAATAATGATAATCCAGCCGTGAATACATAACTGTTTCATAGAATTTCATCCGGGGAAGCTAGCTTAATTTGGCCAAGGAGATTAGATCAACATGTCAGAGTATATGGTCCTGAACCGGACACAATCCTCCCCTTATCATCCCTTAATGACATATGTTCGCATCTTAATTTCTACCACTAACTCATCGGGCCGAATCGGGATCTCGAGATCTCATCCAGCACGCCATCTAAATTCTTGGTTTGGGGGTTGTTTTCACCTAGCTAAAAAAAAGGCCCTAGTCCACCTTCTTGCTCTACTTGGGATCTTTATCATCTCCCTTGCTGGTTTTCTCCTTGAACTCCAACAGCTGTTAGCAAGTGGCAATGCCAAATATATAGTCAGAAAGAAATACATGCCTTGTATTTTGATGACAGGCCACAATATAATATAAAATAAGATAACAAAAAGAGGTAAGGAAAAAGCTTCACTGGCATCGCTTCTCTGTTCCACAAAGAGTGAGCAGCGACGAAACCAGTCACGCCAGGGACGTTATATAGAAGAGCAGGCTGCATATCAAAAACGAAAACACGACGAGGAGAGGAAAAAGGTGTTCATAATTTTTTCAGAGATCGACGGACAACTGAGAGCAATGAAGTAACTAGAAAGAACCAACATGTGCAGCTTGAATCCAGTTCGTCACAGCTACAGTTGCGGTTATACCCGCTGTGTATCCAAAAATGCACTACTGAAGTAGCGGTTCTTGATCCCTCGCAAGACGTAAAAACACAAGGCAAGTGCGACAAATCTACCAGGAATCAAAATGAGAAATATGCATTTTGTGTTGCAAGGTTAATGTTGTCAGAGTTAATGAAACATATATCAACAACAATGCACTGGCTATGATATTTGTACTAGCAGCTTGCAATAGATCATTAGTTAGAACAGAGTTGTCACTCATAATGTAGCTGCCAGTACTATTAGCCCACAAATCAAAACACAAGTCCACTGCAAATATCACTAGAATACGAGGTAAAACAAGCCAGCACGTTTATCACTAACCAGGAATTACGATATCACCAAGGCCAAGCGTAAAGAACCGGCGTGCAACATCTGTAGTGGGAAACCAAAGCTACACAAAAAGGAGAGTGACATGTAGATGATATAAATTATTTCTAATGAAATGGAACAAAATGCCGATGGCAAGGGAGTTAATCTGTCACACTCCAGTTTTTGGACCCTTGAACTGTAGTTCAAGGAGACAAAATTGTGGGCCAACAATTTTTTTAACAACATGTTTGTTTGAACCATCATGTGTATGTGACAATATTCATATATGCAATGCAAGGATTGTTTCATTTTAGAACCAATACAATTTTTTTCCTAAAAACACTTTTATGTTTTCTCTAATGAGACTTTGGTTATTTTTTTAATTCCAAGACTTGGATCATGTTTGATTGCATCTTGATTTAAACACTTAGCCTTGTTGGATCCAAGAAAATAAAAATACAATTTGAATTATGGAAGTTTTCTTTTAACTTTTCTATTAAAAAATTGCGTGAAAATATAGCCAAGTACCTGTTTTCCACACTTGTTTTCAATGGGTTATATTATTCCATTTTGTGTTTTCTTGACTTATATTTGTTCTCTGATATGTGGAATACAAAACTACAAGCTTGGTTTGATTTATGGACTTTGAAAACAATCATTTGCATGTTTGTTTTTGAGGAAGAAAAATAAGACAGAAAAATCATTTTTACAAAACAGAGAAAAACAGAGAAAAACAGAAAGTAGCCCTTTTTCCACTTTGTTATCATAGCCTTCCACTATTCCAATTTTGTTTTCAAATGGTGTTTCTGAAAGTTTAAAACATGTTTAACAATCTCCAACTTGGAAAACAAAATTTGGATTCCATTTGGTCCATGAAAACAAGCTGGACATTTTGATCTTTTCATCTGTTTCCAACACTTTGAAATGTTTCTAATTCATTGTTAACTGCGTTTTCTGAATTTTTGTTGGAACATTACTTTTACAGAGATTGGGCTACTGTTTTCATTGATTTTTATTGCAAACTTTGAAGTGCCACTTTGCCATTTGTGTTCCCTTATACTTATACTAACATAGGATGCTCTGGTTGTGTTTCTAGAAGGTCCAGGGAGAGAGAAAACGTGAGGTGAAGATGAGGGGACAGAGAGGAGAGGTGCAGGGACAGGGCACACAGTGCATGGTCACTGTGGCCATGTCGCCGCCGTTTCCTGCTCTTCCTCCACATGGTGAGCAACACTCGACCACCCCACACCTCCCTGACACCTTGCCTCACCTTTTGCACGTCGAGGTGCGCCCTAGAGCATGAGCCCTTGCCGAACGCCACGAGCCCGAGAGCATCCCCATGCCATTGAACTCGACGCCGCACCTATAAGCCATCTCCTACGCCACCCTCTCGCTCCCCAAACTCACCTCCACCCGCTAGTTCGGGCCCTCGAGCCCTCTGCGAGCTCCACGGAGCAAAACCTCGCCGCCGGCCACCGTGCACGGACCAACGAGGTGGAGCACCTCCCGTGCCCCCCAATCTCTTTTTCCGCCACTAACGCACTCCCCGTAGCCGTACGAGTCCCACTAACACGCTCTTGTGATCCCTTGTTTGCAGATACGTCGCCGCTGTCCACGTCGCTGCCGTCTGGAGCCGCTGTGCACGCTGTTTTCCTCGCCCCTCCACCGCCCGGACACCCTGCAACACCCTCGACGCTGCACCACCATCTCACGCAGCCCCACGGTGAGGAATCACCCACTCCCGCGCCGCCGTCGTGTTACGTTGCGAGCACAGAGAGAGGGGAAGAAGATGGTCGAGGACCGTCGATCTAAGGATCAACGGACCCTGTTGAACCCTGCCCTTTCCTGCGCAGCACGCGTGCACGCTCGTGCGCTGGGCCCGTTTGGCCTTTTAGTTGGGCGGTGCAGCGAAACCCATCCCACTCCTGTGTGTTTTCTTTTCTTTTAAAATCAGACAGAATAGAAGTGCTTTACTCTTGCTCTGTGAAAAATAGGATTTGTGGAAATAAAATTCCACAAAAATTCATGGCAGTAGATTAGCATTTTCTTAAACAACTCCAAGTGTTAGATCGAAGATTGCTTGTTTATTTTTGCTATGGTATAAAAAAAATGCCACAGACTATCTGTTAGACCATTTGGTGCATAACTTTTTGTGAATGTATCTGATACGTCATAAACGTATCCCTAATTCATGATGCTCCATGATGATATTATACCAATTGCTACATGTTTTCTCCCTTTTTTATGTCATTTTTATCGATTTTCCGGACTAACCTATTGACAAGATGCCACAGAGCTAGTTCCTTGTTTTCTGCTGTTTTTAGTTTCAGAAAAGTTGTTCTGGAAATATTCTCGGAATTGGAAAGTTCGAACTCGGAAGTCCTATTTTCCCCGGAAGCATCCAGAAGACCAAAGAGGAGACGAAGATGGGCAACAGGGGGGCCACACCATAGGGTGGCGCAGGTCCCCCCGGCCGCGCCACCTATGGGTGTGGGGCCCTGGACCTCCACCGCCTTTGCCCTTTCGCCTATTTATGCCCCCCGGATGGAAAACCCTAAACACCTGATCAAAATCCCCGAAAAAGTTCCGCAGCCACCGTCACCGTCAACCCTAGATCAGGAGGGTTCTGAAGCTGTTTTCCGGCACCCTGTCGGAGAGGAAATCATCACCGGAGGCTTCTAAATCACCATGCCTGCCTCCGGAGTGATGCGTGAGTAGTTCATCCCTGAACTACGGGTTCATAGCTGTAGCTAGATGGTTGTCTCCTCCTCGTATGCCTCCATGTTTAGATTTCGTGAGCTGCCTATCATGATCGAGATTGATCTTATGTAATTCTATATGCTGTGTTTGGTGGGATCCGGTGAATATTGACCTGATGCCAAGTCGATTATAGTCTTTATTGCATATGTTATTTTTGATCTTGCATGCTTTCCGTTGCTAGTGGTTGCTCTGGTCAATTAGTTGATAGTGACTCCAAGAGGGAGTATTTATGCTTGATAGTGGGTTCATGCCTCCTTGTTTCCTTGCTCGAGTGACAGAAACGTGAAGGGGGAGGATGTGATGTTTCCATTAGGGAAAAAACAGCGGTGAGAGTGCTCGCGTGCATAATCATTGCTTACATTACACACTTTGTTTAATCCAATTATCTGTTGCTTGCAACTTAATACCTAAGGGGGTTCGGATGATAACCTGAGGGTGGATTATTAGTCATAGATGCAGATGGATGTCGGTCTATGTATCTTGTTGTAATGCCCGCACTAAATACCATAGTAATCTTCATGTTATATTGTGCACTACGGTGCATCCTCTATTTGTCAATTGCCTAGCTGTAATTTGTTCACCCATCATGCTATCTTTTATGGAGAGACACCACTAGTGAAACTATGAACCCAGATCCATTTTCCACACTGTTAAACAAACCACAACATTTTCCTTCTTTCTTTACTTACTGCAAGCATACACTGTTTTCCACACTATACGTCTAATCTTTGTTTTCAGCAAGATCGGTGAGATTGACAACCTCACTGTACCGTTGGGGCAAAGTATTTTGGTTGTGTTGTGTGCAGGTTCCACGTTGTTGCTGACACCGGTGAAGCGCCAGCACCAGCGTCAGTGGCATCAACCTTCCGAAGATTCTCTTTCTCCTACTGGATTGATAACCCTGGTTCTTAACTAAGGGGAAAACTCCTACCACTTTGCTCATCACACCCTCCTCTTGGTGTTTCCAACAACACATAGAAGTATCCATTTTGGTCAAATCAAATTGTTTTGAGTATCCCTTGAGTAGATATATCATTACGGCTTGACCATGCATCAAGGACATTT
This sequence comes from Alopecurus myosuroides, assembly GCA_028641055.1. Classification (NCBI taxonomy): domain Eukaryota; kingdom Viridiplantae; phylum Streptophyta; class Magnoliopsida; order Poales; family Poaceae; genus Alopecurus; species Alopecurus myosuroides. The sequence goes on from CM054060.1 coordinate 386,067,512, forward strand.
ACCATTTGGAAATTCCATCCGTTTTGGTAAAAGACCAGTAGGCATTTCTAGGATTTTTAGAGAGAGTTTAAAAGTGATTTTTGATGTGGATCCAATTGGATGAGCTTGTGTATCAGTAGATCTATGAAATCTTAGCTTGGAATAATTTTTAGAGTCATAGATTATTTTTGGCATGCGAAACTATATTTTGCACTTTTCTGTTATTAGTATTTTTTGTGAAAATAGATTTGATTAAATGTTTGTTTGTTAGAAACTTGTTTCCCAGCATGTGTAGATGAGTTGATGTCTGTTATTAGGTTGTTTGCTTGCAGTACTAGTATGTTAGGAAGTTTGTGCATGTTTGGAAAACAAATAGAAATAGTGTAGATTTATTTTCTAGTCTTTTTGTTGAATAGATTTTTGTGAGCAAGTTTTGTTAGGTTTATTACGTAGGTTTTTGATGTGTTTATGTTGAGTCCAGTACCATTTTGGTACTGATTATAGGATAGTATCACCTCTGTAAGCTTGCACTTTATTGTATAGAAAAGCATGTCTAGATTTTTTTTTTGGTTTGTTTGACTATGTTGTTTTCACTAGTATGAGTAGTTGTGTGAGGATTGCTTTGATAGATTATTTTCTCAAGTGAGACCAGAGGCATTTTGACCTCTCAATTCTTTGGTATATTAGTGGAACACCCACTGGTCCCATTGCATTTTGGTTAGGGATACAAATTCCCTACCATACACTTGTTTGTAAGTGACATATATTGTTATATGTTTGTTTAGTATTTTCCACCAAGGAAAATAGATGATGACTCTACTTGTTTGATGGGAGTGGTTAGTAATTCTTTGTGACTCCTAGAATGTTTAGTTGTGGTACATTTGTTGACATAATGTTCCCTTGGGAATATCATGTTAAGAAGTGTTTGACCATTGTTTTGATTATTTTTGAGTGTTGGTGCTAATAGAAGTATTTCCCTAGTGTTGGTAAATTATGTGTGGATATAATATTCATTGAGGTTTTGTTTTTAGAAAGTGTTTGTTTGAGCATGTATTGAGTGCATAGCTACTGGTTGTATAGCTTGTCACTTTGATGTTTGTTATTGGGTTGTTAGGAAAACATGATTTATTAGACTTGGTTGATTCTTGCTAGTAGTGGTTTTCATAGAGTTATTTTAGTATATTTGCTTACTAGCATGTGTAAGGTGTATGTATTGTTTGTAGGTATTTATATTCATGTATTTCTTGTTTAGGAGAATGCATCCTTGTAGTGTTGTTTGCTTTTCTATTAGTATATTAGTGTCACCACTAGATATTATGAGTTGCTCTAGTATTATTGCATTTTCTATTTTATGGTAGTATGTTTGTCCTAGCATGTTTTCACTTCTGTTATATTGACTTGACTTTTTAGTTGCTAGTTGTTATTGATTGTGGAATAAATTGTTTCTCGTGGCATGCTTGTGTAGTAATCTTTCATATGAGTATGCTTCTAGTGAACCCTTGTTATTATTCTATTTTCTAGCTATATTATGTCTTATGTTTATTGTGCTTTAGAGTGTGGGTTATGACTTGTTACAATTGCACTGGTTTGTTTGGTTATATTTATGAGTGAGTGATTCTTTAGTCTGTGTGTATACATAAGCATAGTTAGTAACTAGCTTGTTCATATGTAGTTTGTTTTTCTGTTTGGAATTGTCTGAGTGATTACCTTAATATGAGTATTGTACCTTGTTATATATGCGTTGAGTGAGTGGTAAACTTGTTTGGTGATGCTTGCTTGTGTTGTTGTTAATACCCACTGCCATGGTTATTTCTTTGAATGCTTGTTATTAATTTAGTAGTTTCATCTTTGTGACCACAAGATATTTTTAGCTTCTTAAATGTCTTGGTATGAGAATGGTACACCCACTCAACCTATGATATTTATTATGTGGAATATAGTTTCCCAACCATATGTATTTCTAGTGATAGTTTTTTACCCTCAGTGTTTGTGAGGTAGTTCTCTTGATAACTTTTGAGTGATTGCGCTAGCATAAGTTTGTTACTGTATGTGTTGCTTTGTGATTGATTGCCTTCATTGGTTCTGGTGTGTTATTTAATCTTTTTACGGCGTTAGAAAACGAAGAAGAAGAAGAAGAAGAAGAAGAAGAAGGAGTTGTAGAGCTGTATGTGTGTCAAGTTCAAGCTACTTCAATGCCAGGGACACAAAGAATTTTAAGGCAATCCATCCTGATGCTTGCTACTAAACTTATCATTATCTATCATGCATGTTTTACTTATGAAAGGTTTACAAAACTTTGGTTATCAAAAAAACTAGTTGTGTGTGGCTATTACTACTATTAATATTATATAAATTATTATAATGCCAGTAGTTGAAACTTGGTGTTACCAAGCCCATAGCCAGCAGATGGTATTGATTACCACCAAAAGTATAAGTCCCTAAGTGGACACCCTAAAAAAATATGACTTTTGCAAAACAAAGGCTTTATGGAAAACTCGGTGGAAAGGCGAAGCCTTATCCACAGGAGAATTATTGAAGTGGTCCTTTTTGGGAAAAAGGTGTTTTCAAAAATGACACATAACCTAGTCTTCGTCCGACAACCTTTACCGTACTGCGACTCTACCCCAACATGGGCACGGGGCTTAAGTTGAAACTTGTTTTTGTTAGTGTGTGTTCTATCTCAATTAGCTATAAGGGGACTGACTCCCTCGAACCGAAATGTCGCCAAGTTATGAAACGCGTGGCATACAAAGTGAGGGATTAAGTTCTTCTCCGACCGCAGCAGTTAGGTCTCTTGTCATGGTGAGGTGGGACCTGATGCCGGGGAGATTAAACCCAACTGAAGAGATAGTCATTTACTAGCTTGAGCATAGTGGATGGTTAGAATCAGTTATGTGATGTTCACATACTGTTGATACAGTCCGTGGTTGTTCACGGCGGATGTTCTGGATCTTGTGGAATGTGTACACCTCTGCAGAGTCAAACTATTCTGAATAGCCGCGTCCTCGGATATGGAGATTTGAATGGCCATGTAGCTAGCATTTTGTCAATTTTTTCAAAAAGGAGTTGTGAAAAGGAGTTTGAACTTATGAAGTGTTGAAAGGAGGAACTTTGTACCAACGAGGTACGAATGAAGAAAAGCCGGAAGTTGTTTTACAAAGAAAAACTCTCTTTATAAAATAAAGTTTTACAAAAACTCTTGGACGTGCAATATCTACAAGAGAAAGAAAACTATATTATTTTATTTTGAAGTATCTTCTTCAACAAAGATACAAAGATTTCCAAAATCAACTATGATGTATCCTTCATATATCATGGATAGTGAACCCTATGTATAGCCTACCTACTGCACCATATAAGCATACTTGCATTCTATAAGCTTCATGACGGGTGTCTTGCAGAGTACATTCAAATGTACTCATATTGGTTTCTGTTCGACGCAAATTTGCACAAAGTTTTGAGGTTTGGTTGACACGTTAAAAGATGCAATGCACAAGAATTGAGCTTGCACTCAAATATATATACGTGCATGAAGCTAGCTATTTCAATGATCAGCTGGTTGGTTATTCCATCGATCGGCTAGCTATGTGATTGATTTTTCACGTACATGTATAGCTTGCAATTCGTCGATCAATACACGTGCATGTGGCTGAGCTAGCTGTGCCCATGATCGATCGATTCATGTATACATGCATGGAGCTGGCTAATTGAGTCGGCTTTGCATGAACATTGGCCAGGGCAACTAAAACGTGTACAAGCGTCGGGCAGCTAGACCTGTACAAGCGCCTATATGTATACGGATTAGATACCGATAAATGTGTGCAGGTCTGCCGAGACGCTGGTCACGTTAGTCGGATCGGTTTTCTACTAGCTAACCAGATATTTTTCGCCATTGAATCAAACAGATAGGCTCACCGCTTCTTTCGGAAGAAGGCGACGCATCCGGCTGGATAGCAAAGGAGATATGCTCGCCATGCACAACAGACGCCGAAGATCACGTAGTTCTGGCGATGGATCGGCCGGACGTCTCTATCCGCTCACACCAGCGCCCTATAAAAGCACACGCGCAATGAGATTCCAGGGAACACGCGGACCCGGACGCACAGCTCGCTGGAGGAGGAACACGCACAAAGCCTCACGCAGCTCATCCATCGATACATCTCCACACAACTCTCACGGCCAGAACCCATCCATCCAACCTTCATATATTCATCAGCACAACCTCCATATTTTCATCAGCACCAACACGCCATAGACAGCTCTCTTAGCCCTCAAACGATCTACAATTACTATCCACTAAGCACTAGCCATATATTAGAGGCACACATACCAGGAGCAAGGAAGAGGAGGCCATGGAGGCAAACCGGCTACGACTAAACGGTGAGGATCATGGTTAAATCTCTCGTCCCTCTCTCTCTTCAACAGGTAACATGTACGAGCACACCTGTATCTCGCATGGCGGCATCGGCGAGGCGGCCGGCGTACAGTCCGGCGTCATCTGCACTTTCATGTCCATGTCGACGGGGCAGCCGGCGTGAAACCAGGCGCCATCTTCATCTTTACGTCGGCAAGGCGGCCGGCGTGCAGCCCGGCGCCGACACCATCGCCACCTCCATGTCCATGTCGACAAGGCGGTCGGCGTGGAGATCGGCGTCATCTATATTACCATGACGACGTCGGCGGGGCGGCCGGCGCACAGCCCGGCGCCATGCGCATCTCCACAACAACGTCGGCGGGGCGGCCTCCGCGCAGCCCGGCACCATCTTCATCTCCATGTCGGCATCGGCAAGGCGGCCGCTGTCGAGCCTGGCGCCGTCTTCATCTCCATGTCGGCATCGGCGAGGCGGCCGGCGTTGAGACTGGTGCCGTCTTCATCTCCTTGTCGGCATCGGCGAGGCGGCCGTTGTTAAGCCTGGCGCCATCTTCATCTCCATGTCGGCATTGGCGAGGCGGCCGGCATTGAGCCCGCGCCGTCTTCATGTCCATGTCGGCATCGGCGAGGTGGCCGGCGTTGAGCCCGTGCCGTCTTCATCTCCATGTCGGCATCGGCTAGGCGGCCGGTGTCGAGCCTGGCGCCATCTTCATCTCCATGTGGGCATGTAGCCCAGCACCATGTGCACCTTCGCGAGGACGACAACGGAACGGCGGCCGGCGTGCAGTCCGGCGTCGGCTTCATCTCCACCACGACGTCTGCGAGGTGGCCGGCATGCGTCCGGCGCCATTTTCATGTCCATGTCGACGGGGCCGCCGGCGTGCAGACCGGCACAACCGACACCACCCTAGAACGGACCGGAGATGGCAACGTCCTGGCGCTCCGCGTACCACGTTAGAGATGATGACGCTGGCGCTCTCACGTGAGGTTGCGGGCATGTAGCCCCGTTGCCGATCTCATCGGCGCGAGGAAGGAGAATAAAGGCTTTAGTGTTCAAGGGCTCGGCAAGGCTCGCGCGGCGCCACTCAATCGAGTCACGCTGGTTTCCGTGGTCGTCCACGTCAAGCCATCTTCCACGACCAAATGGACGCCGCCTGTATCCGGGCACCTGGCTTCATCAACCCGTGCAAAACTAGGTTCATGCATGCACTCAAGGTGGATGCATGAAAGGTGCACTCACGACCAGTGCATGCGTGCGTGCTCTAGATGCATGTGTAGTCATGGATGGCTATACGTGCACCCACGGCTTTACCACTGCTCCACGCATTCTAACCGGAGCTTGTGCCGATTCCCCCTGGGACCCATCTGCATGAAATATGTGTGGTGGCCAGGCATGGGAAGCCAAGGGTCACGTCCCACCTCACACCATGGGATGCACACGGCGTCAACAATATCACCGCCAACCTGAGAGTCATCCAAGACGCGCGACGCTCCTGCCGCCGCATGGAGATGACTCGGGATGGACGCCCCTCAAAAGGCGTCTCGACACTACTGCGCCGCAACCCCGTGAGACGGCGTACTTGTCTACGCCAACAGCCATGAACTTGGCGTTGGCCAAGACGAGGAACCGACCACATCGGTTAAACCTACTCATGTGCGTGCGTCGGTTTCACACCGACGCCGACTCCACCAACAACGTACTCCCACGAGACTTACCCCTTGCACACCCCGACGAGGCTGCTGGTCGTCAAGAAGTCCGAGCTGAACGGACCCATGCTACCCCAAGTTCAACTACATCAACACCGTCAAGACCGACGAGGCGCGACGGCGAGGGCGGGTGTGGCCGGAGCTAAGGCCACACTATTTGCGGCGCGTGTACCGACGAGGACACGGGCTCTGCCGCTGCCCACACACACATCACCACCACATCATGCATGGAGAACGTGAAGCGAAGACGACGAAGACGACCACACGGCTTAATCGGAGGTGTCTCGCGGCGTAACCCGCGGGAGTAATTAACCGGGTGTCTTCCGAGGCCCCGGGAACCGGAGATCGCAATCGCCACAGTTAGGATGGCCGCGCTAGCAGGCCACGGAGCGCATTGTATTAGGGATCTTGTAATTTGTTTCTCCAAGAGAGATTAATGAAATACATGTTTCCCTATCTTTTCTTTCTTTTGTGTACTACGGTACACTGGCACGCCCGCATTTCTTTTCATTTACCCGGCGCATGAGAGAAACACGCTACCCTGGCCATCGCGTTCTAGCACCCAGAACGATTGTTTTTCTCGTGTCAAACAAATTGGCACGCCCGGTGGGACCCGGTTCTCCTCCCATCTTTGCTTCGCTGTGGTCGTCAAAATCGTCTTCGCCCGTTCATCCGATCCACATAGCATCCTGCATGACAAGCCACCGGTGAGGAGCCCCGCTGATCAAGGATCCTCTTCATGCAGGAGGACTCGCTCACATCGACAACTCGGAGCCTGTGGTGATCCAATTTGGATCGCTGCCGCCCATGGTTGTCATCGAGCTCGGCGACAAGACGTACTTCCATCAAGCCCAGGAGCCAGCGCAGTTTGAAACTGTGCAATCCAGGAAGGCACAAAGGCGGGCATCCGCCAAGGCCAAGAGGGAGCGCCGCGAGCTAATCCTCGAGGCGCGCGCCCTGTTGAAGGAATCAGCACTGGCGGACATCCAAGGAGACATGGAGGCTGCTCAACGCCTCCGTGCAGAGGCCACCAACAGGAAAGCTGGCGCGGCGTCACTTCACGCCCATACACCTGCTTCGTCTCCGGAGATGCCTAAAACTGACATTAGGCGCACGGAAGTCGAGCTTCTGGAAGGCTTGGAGGCTATCTCCTCCAACTTGCGGAGGCTTATGACGAATGCACGTTCGTCTGACAGCCCGCACCCACTACGCAACTATAGGAGGAAGTACCGGATGGTACAACGGCTCCATCAACAAATAAGCTCGCGCATTGCTCAAAGCGCGGTGCCGGAGGAGGATTGGTCTCTTGGCACTAAGGACCTTGCGGACAAGGTGTTCACGTACATGAGCACCCTATCCCCTCCTTACGACTTGTTCCCCGATGAATGGGCGAACGAGCCGTCCAAAGTCAAGCACCTGGTGAGACGAGCAATCATGAAGGAGTTCTGGAAGCGGCGCTCCCGCAAGGAGCCTGTTTTGCCAGGCCCTACGGTCTCCATCAACTCTGAAGATACTCTGCGGGGTATGTGGGCACCATGCCTTCACATTTCGGCAGCTGACGGCATTCGCAACGACAACAGGTTCGCCGTTCTTCGGGACGAGGCGCCTGCACCACGCGGAGAAGACCTGCGTCAGGAGTTTCGCCGTCTCCAGGAGCAGATGAACAACATCCAGAGGCAGCTCCATGGACAAGGGGCGCCAAGTACATCATCGACACATGAAAGGGGCGGGATGAGACGCCCAGGCCCTACATATCGTCCTCAACATGAGCGCCAAACTTTGGCGCCTCGACGACAAGCGTCACCAACCCGCCCACTGCAAAGGGGGCATCCCAATGTGCCCCCGCGCTGGAATCGGTGGTCACGTCATCAAGGTGAAGAGAGGATCGCTCGTACCGCTCAACAGTGGCGACCACGGGACCCTCTGCGAGCTCTGCTTCCGCCTCGACCTTCATCCCCTCCTAGACGAGGAGGCCATCTTCAAGAACAACCACCAAGACAAGCAACTACTTCATCCACTCGACAAGTTGTGCCACCACCTCTTCCCACCCCACAGGTACCCCCTAAAGCCTCAAGGGCTGCTACGGAGAATCAGCGTAAGCGTGAGAGGCGACGGAGGAATCGCCGAGTTCTGTACCAAGAACTGGAGGACTTGGTGTTGCACCACACCCAGGTTCGACTACGGCCCGATGGAGGTGTTGTCCAAGAAAATGATAGGATTGGTTTCCGCATCTCCCCCAACTTGGAGTGGCACGAGCGGTATAACTACCTGCTCAACCGCCTCGCTCCAAAACCACGGAAGGCATCCGTAGGAGTTGCAGAAGAGAAGAGCGCGGCAATTGCACCCTCGCTGCCTCTTGCAACGCCACGACAAGACGGTGAACAATCGGCGCCCACCACATCCGTGCAGGAGCAAAGGGAGCCAACACCGACAACCACGCCAATGGAAGGCATCGAAGAAACTCCTCCTTCGGCCTCCTCCAGCCCTAGTGCGGAAGCTGCGGCTGCCGCCATCGCTGCATCGGGGCAAAACGCAATGCAAATTGATGGGCCTCCTCTTGTTCCCCCTCCGGGAGTAGAGCAAGACGGATCCATTCTTCAACAGGGGGCTAAAGGAAAGAAGGAGCCGAAGGAAAATAACCTCGCCTTATGCGGCACTCTTGCGGTGCGCCCTAGGCTCGAGGACAACAAGGGATGGCAACCTCCTCAAGTCACCCATGAGTTTGGCTATCCCTCAGATGAGGAAATTGTGCCAAACCCGAAGGCTAACTTCAAGAAAGCCTTCCTGCCACGCCTAGGACATGTACGTTCATGGTTCAAGGGCACCGATGAAGAGCCTAAGTCCAACACTTCCACATCACAGGAGGGAGCAAGATCTAATGCCCCATGTCTTCCTATCACGGCGGGGAAGGCTTCACTCTCCGATGGAGATGCAGCAAAGCATCTGGATATCTCGCCACGCCGCTACACTGACATTCACTCAAGGCTCCCTCGGGATCCAGACGTGATTTTGCAGGTTGCAAGCCGAGCCGGAGTCAATACACGGCTAAGGAACATCGCACGTCAAAGTGTGGAAGATGGATTGACCAGCGAGGGGGAGCACGGAGAAGACCACAACGACGAAGAAAGCTTCTCCGACACATCTTCCTCGTCTTCGTTGGAGAAACTTCCACGATCTCCTCGATACACCGAGCTTGCTCCTTCTGTGCCATCAGATGGAGAAGAAGGCATTGAAGACCTCCATACTGCACCGGCCCACATGGCGGTGGACGGTTTGGGAAGCAATGAGGACCCGACTGCAGAGGCAAGCGCATCGACGGCGCGTGGAGCCGCCCTTGAGGAACAAATGAGAGAGCAACGCGAGAAGATTGCAGAACTTTCGACGAAGCTTGATCAGTTCATCGAGCTCATGACAAACAGCAATAAGGGAACTCCGCCACATGGTGGGCCACATCGAGTAGAAGACCCGCAAGAGGAGGAGTTGCAGGCCGGTATATTAATGAGAACACAACATGACGAGGGGCGCCAAGAATCAAGCGCTCATGCCCATCAGTGGGCTACGCCTGCTGGTGCCTCCAACGCGGCACCACAACCAAGCATGTTGAAAGGCTACCACGACATTGTTGAAGATATGGTAGCAAAGAAGCTGAAGCAGATGACGGTGGATCGAGCTCCTCGCACTTCAGAGAGCGAGCTGGAAAAGCCATACGAGGCATGGCATGACCTTATGTCATTCCCCGCAGGGTGGCACCCACCAAAGTTCCGTCAATTCGACGGAACTGGTGATGCAAGGGAGCACCTAGCATACTTTGAGGCGGCATGCGGCGACACTGCGAACAACTCATCACTTCTTCTTCGCCAGTTCTCAGGGTCGTTAACCGGCCCCGCCTTCCATTGGTACAGCCGTTTGCCGGTTGGGTCCATTGGAAGTTGGGCAGGCATGAAGGATGTCTTCAAGAAGCACTTCGTGGCCATGAAGAAGGACTTCTCCGTCGTTGAACTGGCACAAGTTCGACAGCGACGAGACGAGTCCATCGACGACTACATCATTCGTTTCCGCAATAGCTATGTGCGTCTCGCTCGAGAGATGCACCTTGAAGATGCCATTGAGATGTGCGTTCATGGGATGCAACAACACTGGTCACTTGAGGTCTCTCGGCGCGAGCCAAGAACCTTTAGTGCTCTGAGCACAGCGGTGGCGGCCACGAAGCTAGAGTTTGAGAAGTCACCACAGATCATGGAGCTCTACAAAAATGCAAGCGCATTCGACCCCAGCAAGCGCTTTGCCTCGACATCCAAGCCAATCAGTAATGGTGGCAAGATGAAGGCATCGGCAGAGGCGAACGCCACCAGAGTTTTCTCATCCACTCCGCAAGGCAATGTGCCCTTCCTAGGTGCAAGAGGTGAACAAGCTGATGGAAGTCAACGCCCCTCGATACAAGAGCTCCTCAAGAAGCAATACATTTTTCGTAGGGAGCTGGTGAAGGACATGTTCGAGCAGCTGATGCAGCATCGAGCCTTAAATCTGCCGGAACCTCGAAGGCCTGATCAGATGGGCATGACTAATAATGCATTATTCTGCAAGTATCACAGGTACGTGGGTCACACCATTGAGGATTGCATCGCCTTCAAAGAATGGCTCCAAAGAGCCGTTAATGAGAAGAGGATCAACTTGGACCCGGAAGCTATCAACCCAGACTACCGTGCAGTGAACATGGTGTGCGTAACATCACCCTCTACACCAAGGCATGGTGGTGGGCATGAAGATTCATGGGTGCCGCTCTCACAAGTGGAGGACAAATTGTCCAATCTTGTCCTCTCCACGACATCAACGCCCATCCTGCGACGGGAGGTGACTCCGGCCATATGCAAGGAGGAACCTTGGAACATGGTCCGACGAAGGCCGTACCCGAGGAACCTGCCACCTCGACCTCCTCGGATGGCATCACCAACACACTCTTCCCCGACAATCCTAAGGCGAGTTGACCCAAGTCAACGGCGTCCCCCACCGAGATTTGTCCCCAAGTCTGAGGGGGACGAGTCATTTCCCCGACATGGACGCGTACTTCCCACCTTGGGGCAATTCATTCCACGTAAGTGGGAGTTAAGACTAAAGAAAGACGCAAAGGGAGGAGAAGATGAAGTTAACCCCTCTCAGCCACCGGTTATTGAGAGTTGCAATGTCGTTCTCGACTACAAGGAAGAGCCTAGCTCCGACTCAGATGACATGTTCACCCCTCAAGAACATGAAACACTTGATGCTGAAGAGGCGATGAAGAAATTGCAGGTAGAAGAAGTGAACATGAACTTGCGCGGAGGCAAGGTTCTACCTGACCTCGTAAAGTCCAAGCAAACCAAGGTGGACAAGCCAGTGGCGCAGAAGGAGATACCCTCACAGGAGGAACCATCTAAAGCTCAGGCCGAGGGCAAGGTGAAGTCACACGACGTCGACTACAACATAATTTCCCACCTCAAGCGGATTCCTGCCCTTCTGAGTGTGCATGATGCACTCATGTTGGTGCCGGATCTTCGTGAAGCCCTTGTCAAGGCGCTCCAAGCTCCGGAAGTATATGAGGTGTGCATGGCAAAACATCGTCTCTTCACCAACCCCTTGTTCGTGAATGAGATTACGTTCGACGAGGAGGACAATATTATAGAAGATGGTGCCCATAACCGGCCACTCTACGTGGAAGGAAATATTGGCGCTGCACACCTTCGGAGAATCCTCATCGACCCAGGATCTGCTGTGAATATTCTGCCCCTTCGGAGCTTGAAGAGGGCCGGTTTCACAATAGATGACTTGGAGTCCACCGACGTGATGATATGCGGCTTCGACAACCAAGGGAAGCCAACATTGGGTGCCATCACGGTGAAGATCCAAATGTCAACATTCAGCTTCAAGGTGCGGTTTTTCGTCATCGAAGCAAACACCTCTTACTCGGCTCTGTTAGGAAGGCCGTGGATCCACAAGTATAGGGTGGTGCCTTCTACTCTTCACCAATGCTTGAAGTTCCTTGATGGCGACGGCACGCAACAACGCATCACTGGCAACACCAACCCTTACACCATCCAGGAGTCGCACCATGCGGATGCGAAGTACTACTTCCCCGTCGAAGATAGTGACCAGCAACAAGGAAGGACGACACCGGTGGTTGATGTCCAAATCAAACCAGGTGTCACGCCGGCAACCGAGACAAGGCGTCTCATCATGTCGTTATCGCCAGGCGGTACACATGGTCCCTCCCCTCGGGGCCGCAAGTATCCTGGGCGTACACGATCTTCTTCGACCAAGCATCACGACTACAAGCCCTCCTCCCCGGGAGCGACGGGGAGTTCTACTCCAATTTTGCTGGGGGCGGGATCTTCTACACCTGCCCCATCGGCCCCATTGCTCCTGAAGGCGAGATTTCCTTCATCCACGCCAATCACGTTGAGGTCTGCCACGACACCTCTGCAGGGGGCTATCACATCTTCATCGACTTTGGTGCACCAAGAGCCCGGCGGTTTAACACTTGGAAGCTCTGCAGGTGCCCAGGGAGGGTTGAAGACGCTGACAGGCAGCAGTAATGCGCCGTCGGCCATCACGCTTCGGGCACACAGCGCTCGGAAAGAAGAGCCGGTGCCCGCCCAAGGAGGGGTGGTTAGAAGAAGAATACAAGAAATGGAGGAAGTTGCACGGGGAGCTCAAGACGTGCAGCCCCCGTCCCTCTACATATCTGTGACTTCTCCATTAGAGGTTTGGGCTATCCCAAATTCATCTGGGTCTCGAACCCAAACCATTTTTTATAAAGTTCCACAGGTACAACATTGTGACTCTATATTTGAACTCCCACGACCTCGCGGTGATACAGAAGAAGGCTGAGCCCAAGCTGGCTCGCTTGATGGAAAATGCCGGCTTCACCCTTTGGCGGAACAATAGGGTGCCGCCACCACCCGCTGTATGCGAAGAGTGGTGGAGGCAAGCAGAAGATCTCATCAAGAACAAGTACAAGACTCGACCCAGGTTCGGGCTCGGCTACGTCAACATTGAAGACTCGGACGATGGGGGAGAGGAACTTGATGGTGTGCCACGAGTCTCTTGCCATGCGACGTCTGTCTCTTCGGGAGACGACATTGAACCTTCTCATCGCGGTCGTCGTCAACACAACTCCATCGAGAACGAGCCCGCCGAGGTGGACGTGGGGCAGGACACCACTCCAGCTCCGCAAGAGCTTGAAGATGGTGGGCAACCCACCATCGATGAGCTCGTTGAAGTTAACCTTGGGACGGAGAAGCATCCACGCCCCACTTTCGTTAGCGCCACGCTGACGGAGGAGGAGCGTGAAGGTTATCGAAGCTTCCTGATGGAGTACCAGGATTGCTTTGCCTGGAGCTATAAGGAGATGCCGGGGCTGGACCCTCGTGTTGCTACACACAAACTAGCAATCGACCCACGGTGTCGTCCCGTGAAGCAAGCACCACGACACTTGAGGCCAGAATTTGAAGACCGGGTCATCGCCGAGGTAGACAAATTGATCCTTGCAGGTTTCATCAAGGAGGCTCAATATACTGAGTGGCTGGCCAACATCGTTCCTGTGGAGAAGAAGACTGGCCAGGTGCGCATCTGCGTGGACTTCCGCGACCTGAATCGTGCGTGCCCCAAGGACGACTTCCCTATTCCGATCACGGAAATCATCGTGGACTCCACCACGGGGCATGGTGCGCTATCATTTATGGATGGCTCGTCTGGCTACAACCAAATCAAGATGGACCCAGATGATGCCATCAACACCGCGTTCAGAACCCCAAGGGGCAACTACTACTACACCGTCATGCCCTTTGGGTTGAAGAACGCCGGTGCCACGTATCAGAGAGCCATGACACGCGTTCTCGGCAACTTGATCCACCATAAAGTGGAGTGCTATGTCGATGACATGGTGGTGAAGACCAAAGATCGCCAAGATCACAAAGAAGACCTACGTGTGGTCTTCGAACGGCTACGTCAACACCAACTCAAGATGAATCCACTCAAGTGCGCATTCGCCGTGCAATCTGGTCTCTTCCTTGGCTTCGTGGTTCGCCATCGAGGCATCGAGGTCGAACCAAAGAAGATCAAGGCCATCCTGGATATGCCTGCGCCTCAAAACCTCAAGGAGTTGAGGACTTTGCAGGGGAAGTTGGCGTATATCCGACGCTTCATCTCCAATCTCTCCGGACGCATTCAACCATTCTCACACCTCATGAAGAAAGGAGCTCCATTCGTGTGGGATGAGGCCTGTCAAAATGGCTTTGATGAGATCAAAAGGTACTTGCTTAATCCTCCTGTCTTGGCAGCTCCTGTAAAAGGGCGGCCACTCATACTCTATATTGCAGCCCTGCCCAGTTCGTTGGGTGCTTTGCTTGCCCAACACAATGAGGAAGGCAAAGAGGTGGCATGCTATTACTTGAGCCGCACCATGGTGGGTGCCGAGCGCAACTACTCTCCAATAGAGAAGTTGTGCTTGGCCCTAATGTTCTCCCTCAAGAAGCTGAGGCACTACATGCTAAATCACGAAATCCAGCTTGTTGCAAGAGCGGATCCTATAAGGTACGTGCTAAGTCAGCCTGCACTCATTGGGCGACTTGGAAAATGGGCTCTTCTCATGATGGAGTACGACCTCGCCTTTGTGCCACAGAAGGCGATAAAAGGTCAAGCTTTGGCGGAGTTCCTCGCAGCTCACCCTGTCCCTGATGACTCCCCGCTCATCACCGACCTCCCCGACGAGGAAGTCTTCACCATCGAGCCTGAAGCACCATGGGAGCTCTACTTCGACGGCGCCTCGCGCACTGAAACTGACCCCGATGGCGCCCCTAGGAGGAGGGCGGGCGCCGGCTTGGTGTTCAAGAATCCACAAGGTGGGGTGATGTATCACTCATTCTCTCTGATGAAGGAGGAGTGCTCCAACAATGAGGCGGAGTACGAGGCACTCATCTTCGGCCTTCTCTTGGCTCTCTCCATGGAAGTCCGTTCCTTACGGGCCTATGGAGATTCTCAACTCATCGTCCGGCAGGTCAACAACATCTATGAGGTGCGTAAGCCCGAGCTGGTGCCGTACTACAACGCGGCCCGGAATCTCATGGACAAGTTCCGGCAAGTTGACATTCTCCATGTTCCACGAAGCAGGAATGCACCTGCTGACGCCTTGGCAAAACTGGCGGCGGCATTGGTGCTCCCAAGTGAGAATCCTATGCAGGTGACCGTTGAAGAAAGGTGGCTTCTACCCGCCGTTCTGGAGCTCATCCCGGCGGAGTATGAAGTCAATACCATCATGGCAAATGCCGTGGAGGAGGTTGATTGGCGACGACCCTTCCTCGACTACTTCAAGCACGGCAGCCTCCCCGACGACCCCGTCAAGAGGCGCCAACTGCAACGGCGACTTCCATCCTACATCTATAAGGCTGGTGTCTTGTACAAGCGGTCTCATGGGCAAGAGATCCTGCTAAGGTGCGTCAACCGAGGTGAGGCTGATAAAATTTTGCAGGAAGTGCACCATGGGGTCTGTGGCGGCCACCAAGGCGGTGCCAAGATGTATCACAGCGTACGTCTATCCGGGTACTATTGGCCAGGAATTGCGAGGGACTGCGTGCAGGTGTCCAGGTCATGCCATGGCTGCCAAATTCATGGCGACTTCAAGCACCGACCGCCGGTCCCTCTACACCCCACAATTCCCTCCTGGCCATTCGACGCC
This sequence comes from Alopecurus myosuroides, assembly GCA_028641055.1. Taxonomy (NCBI): domain Eukaryota; kingdom Viridiplantae; phylum Streptophyta; class Magnoliopsida; order Poales; family Poaceae; genus Alopecurus; species Alopecurus myosuroides. Next base: position 386,083,276 of record CM054060.1, read on the forward strand.
TGGGGAATTGATGTTATCGGCCCCATTGATCCGCCATCTTCTAGGGGTCATCGCTTCATTCTTGCTGCGACGGACTACTTCTCCAAGTGGGCGGAGGCCGTTCCCCTACGAGAGGTGAAGAGCGACAACGTCATCAACTTCCTAGAGCGAAATATCATATATCGCTTTGGGATACCACATCGCATCACCTCCGACAACGCCAAAGCCTTCAAATCTAGTAAGATGCACAGGTTTATGGCGAAGTACAAGATCAAGTGGAACTACTCCACCGGCTACTATCCCCAAGCCAATGGAGCAATCGAAGCCTTCAACAAGACGCTTGGCAAGATACTCAAGAAGACGGTGACAAGACACAAAAGAGACTGGCCCGAGCGTCTCTTCGAGTCTTTATGGGCGTACCGTGTTACAGTCCGTACCCCAACTCAAGCTACTCCTTACTCCCTTGTCTACGGGAGTGAGGCGGTATTACCACTCGAGGTCGAACTGCCCTCTCTAAGGGTGGCCATCCAAGAAGAACTCACCAAGGATGAACAGGTACAGCTGCGCTTTCAGGAGCTGGATGCTCTTGAGGAAGAGCGCCTTAATGCCCTGCAGAACTTGGAGCTCTACCGTCAGAACATGGTGAGAGCTTACGACAAGCTTGTCAGGCCGCGCGTATTTCGGAAAGGTGAACTAGTCCTCGTACTAAGACGTCCCATCGTCGTCACGCACAAGACGAAGGGGAAGTTTGAGCCGAAGTGGGAAGGACCCTACGTCATCGAGCAGGTATATGATGGAGGTGCCTACCAGCTGGTTGACCATCAAGGATCCCGGCCTATGCCACCGATCAACGGAAGATTTCTGAAAAAATATTTTTGCTAAAATTTTGGTTCTTCCATTGCCATTTTGTTTGCTTCTTTTTTCCAATGAGGAAACTTTTTCTATCGGCTCGGATCCATAATGCATTTCACTTTGCATAATGTGGATATTTGTTTCCTCATCTAACAAAACAAATGGCTTTCCCTTATCACACCACGCTGCTGATTGAAGATTGGGCTTCCTTAGAATTTGTCGGAGGGTGGCACAAAGTGCCAAGTGGCAGGTGGATCGGCTCCTACACCCACAAAGCACGACACGTCCCAAGTGTATGCTTCCAGAGGCAGTAGAGATGACTACTTGGGCACTTCGGCTGAGGCTCCACGCCACTCATGCTTCCTGGTGGGCCACACGCTCATAGAGGCTCATGCCCCAGGGGAGACCATAGGAAAAGATCATGAAAGGGCTGCCCAACTTGGTGCGTAGCCGCGTGACAACCTTGGGGTGTGCCATCAGAAGCTCCAGATAAAGTGCCTGAGGGTTCCTTAGTCCACCAAGGTGAATGGTTGCCTTCCAAGTTCTCAAGGTGTTTCCCCAAGAAAACGCAGAAGAAGTCCAAAGAAGTTCAAAAAAAAAAAAGAGTTCAAGCAAGCTCATGAAGTCCATGGCCGTTCAAGTGGCCCCAACAAGCAGTCCCCAGCAGCGGACAAATACTCTAGAGTCCAAAAGGAAGATCCGAAGGTCCCAAGCATCGAGGGCACCATTGGAAAGAAGGCGGGAGGTAGCTGTTCACCACCCCTCAATAGGCACGGAAGTTTTCAAGCCGTTGTCCCAAAACCATCTACCCTCATCCTACCATGCCCAAGTCTCTGGGTTCGTGGGGTATCTCGCAGGGGTCATGGTTGAGCCGTGGGTCCCCTCGATACCATGATGGGCTAGGGTATGACTCTCTACTGCCTTCGGAAGCATCCCTAAAGACGGCGTCTCCATACACGTACACGGAAGGAAAAGTTGTGATCGTCATGGTCTTTCGACGATTCCCGATGACAAATCCTTCGGCGGCCTTTTCGAATATCACACATATAGCTGGGGTATAACGGGAAAGCCAACATTTTTAAAAACACAACCAACAAAATTTTGTTTTCTTCATTCGTTATTTCTTGCTCTTGGTTCCTTTTTCCTCAACCTCGAGGAGGCGCCTACTCCAACCTAAATCGGCAACACCAGGGGCAACATGTCCTTGGTCGTCTACAACACCGGGGCGTCATGTCTACGTCATCGACAATGCCGCGGAACATCATCACCTCACCTAGGCCATCCACCTTGTGGCGTTGGTTCTATATGACGGAGTTCACGCCGATGGCTTCCTCCCGGCGTCTCACCTACACCAACACGTCAAGATATGGGAGCAGTGAAGCGCGCCAGTGCGGCGAGCGCGGATCTGTGAAACCCTTCAATCCAGTTGGCTGGCACCGCAATGTGCGGTCCCAACTTGAGTGATAAAATCACCTTCAGAACATGGCAAGTTCTTTCACCATGGAATGAAGACAAGACAAGATTAGCGGGTTGGCTGGCACCATACATGATCCCAACTACCTATCCTGGCTGTGGACGTACATGCCCGCGCTATTCGACATCGGCATTCGGCATCCGCGGCGAGTCCCGTCAGGCCGAAGGATCGACTACATCAACCAGACTCCAACAGTGGGGCTAAACAAGAGCCGGTTCAACGAACTGTGCTTACAGGCCTGTCGCCGCTACTACGGCGTCGCAATCACGCCATCGGCAGGGGCACCCCGCTGGCGCTTGCACCTGCTGCGTCGCGTAGAAGACATCAGGCTGCACATATAATGATTGCGCCGAAACTTCGCCAAGCCAAGTTCTTCTTGCTTCGCACGTGACCTCGCCTTGGCGAGGGGCATTTGTTCGACGCAAATTTGCACAAAGTTTCGAGGTTTGGTTGACACGTTAAAAGATGCAATGCACAAGAATTGAGCTTGCACTCAAATATATATACGTGCATGAAGCTAGCTATTTCAATGATCAGCTGGTTGGTTATTCCATCGATCGGCTAGCTATGTGATTGATTTTTCACGTACATGTATAGCTTGCAATTCGTCGATCAATACACGTGCATGTGGCTGAGCTAGCTGTGCCCATGATCGATCGATTCATGTATACATGCATGGAGCTGGCTAATTGAGTCGGCTTTGCATGAACATTGGCCAGGGCAACTAAAACGTGTACAAGCGTCGGGCAGCTAGACCTGTACAAGCGCCTATATGTATACGGATTAGATACCGATAAATGTGTGCAGGTCTGCCGAGACGCTGGTCACGTTAGTCGGATCGGTTTTCTACTAGCTAACCAGATATTTTTCGCCATTGAATCAAACAGATAGGCTCACCGCTTCTTTCGGAAGAAGGCGACGCATCCGGCTGGATAGCAAAGGAGATATGCTCGCCATGCACAACAGACGCCGAAGATCACGTAGTTCTGGCGATGGATCGGCCGGACGTCTCTATCCGCTCACACCAGCGCCCTATAAAAGCACACGCGCAATGAGATTCCAGGGAACACGCGGACCCGGACGCACAGCTCGCTGGAGGAGGAACACGCACAAAGCCTCACGCAGCTCATCCATCGATACATCTCCACACAACTCTCACGGCCAGAACCCATCCATCCAACCTTCATATATTCATCAGCACAACCTCCATATTTTCATCAGCACCAACACGCCATAGACAGCTCTCTTAGCCCTCAAACGATCTACAATTACTATCCACTAAGCACTAGCCATATATTAGAGGCACACATACCAGGAGCAAGGAAGAGGAGGCCATGGAGGCAAACCGGCTACGACTAAACGGTGAGGATCATGGTTAAATCTCTCGTCCCTCTCTCTCTTCAACAGGTAACATGTACGAGCACACCTGTATCTCGCATGGCGGCATCGGCGAGGCGGCCGGCGTACAGTCCGGCGTCATCTGCACTTTCATGTCCATGTCGACGGGGCAGCCGGCGTGAAACCAGGCGCCATCTTCATCTTTACGTCGGCAAGGCGGCCGGCGTGCAGCCCGGCGCCGACACCATCGCCACCTCCATGTCCATGTCGACAAGGCGGTCGGCGTGGAGATCGGCGTCATCTATATTACCATGACGACGTCGGCGGGGCGGCCGGCGCACAGCCCGGCGCCATGCGCATCTCCACAACAACGTCGGCGGGGCGGCCTCCGCGCAGCCCGGCACCATCTTCATCTCCATGTCGGCATCGGCAAGGCGGCCGCTGTCGAGCCTGGCGCCGTCTTCATCTCCATGTCGGCATCGGCGAGGCGGCCGGCGTTGAGACTGGTGCCGTCTTCATCTCCTTGTCGGCATCGGCGAGGCGGCCGTTGTTAAGCCTGGCGCCATCTTCATCTCCATGTCGGCATTGGCGAGGCGGCCGGCATTGAGCCCGCGCCGTCTTCATGTCCATGTCGGCATCGGCGAGGTGGCCGGCGTTGAGCCCGCGCCGTCTTCATCTCCATGTCGGCATCGGCTAGGCGGCCGGTGTCGAGCCTGGCGCCATCTTCATCTCCATGTGGGCATGTAGCCCAGCACCATGTGCACCTTCGCGAGGACGACAACGGAACGGCGGCCGGCGTGCAGTCCGGCGTCGGCTTCATCTCCACCACGACGTCTGCGAGGTGGCCGGCATGCGTCCGGCGCCATTTTCATGTCCATGTCGACGGGGCCGCCGGCGTGCAGACCGGCACAACCGACACCACCCTAGAACGGACCGGAGATGGCAACGTCCTGGCGCTCCGCGTACCACGTTAGAGATGATGACGCTGGTGCTCTCACGTGAGGTTGCGGGCATGTAGCCCCGTTGCCGATCTCATCGGCGCGAGCAAGGAGAATAAAGGCTTTAGTGTTCAAGGGCTCGGCAAGGCTCGCGCGGCGCCACTCAATCGAGTCACGCTGGTTTCCGTGGTCGTCCACGTCAAGCCATCTTCCACGACCAAATGGACGCCGCCTGTATCCGGGCACCTGGCTTCATCAACCCGTGCAAAACTAGGTTCATGCATGCACTCAAGGTGGATGCATGAAAGGTGCACTCACGACCAGTGCATGCGTGCGTGCTCTAGATGCATGTGTAGTCATGGATGGCTATACGTGCACCCACGGCTTTACCACTGCTCCACGCATTCTAACCGGAGCTTGTGCCGATTCCCCCTGGGACCCATCTGCATGAAATATGTGTGGTGGCCAGGCATGGGAAGCCAAGGGTCACGTCCCACCTCACACCATGGGATGCACACGGCGTCAACAATATCACCGCCAACCTGAGAGTCATCCAAGACGCGCGACGCTCCTGCCGCCGCATGGAGATGACTCGGGATGGACGCCCCTCAAAAGGCGTCTCGACACTACTGCGCCGCAACCCCGTGAGACGGCGTACTTGTCTACGCCAACAGCCATGAACTTGGCGTTGGCCAAGACGAGGAACCGACCACATCGGTTAAACCTACTCATGTGCGTGCGTCGGTTTCACACCGACGCCGACTCCACCAACAACGTACTCCCACGAGACTTACCCCTTGCACACCCCGACGAGGCTGCTGGTCGTCAAGAAGTCCGAGCTGAACGGACCCATGCTACCCCAAGTTCAACTACATCAACACCGTCAAGACCGACGAGGCGCGACGGCGAGGGCGGGTGTGGCCGGAGCTAAGGCCACACTATTTGCGGCGCGTGTACCGACGAGGACACGGGCTCTGCCGCTGCCCACACACACATCACCACCACATCATGCATGGAGAACGTGAAGCGAAGACGACGAAGACGACCACACGGCTTAATCGGAGGTGTCTCGCGGCGTAACCCGCGGGAGTAATTAACCGGGTGTCTTCCGAGGCCCCGGGAACCGGAGATCGCAATCGCCACAGTTAGGATGGCCGCGCTAGCAGGCCACGGAGCGCATTGTATTAGGGATCTTGTAATTTGTTTCTCCAAGAGAGATTAATGAAATACATGTTTCCCTATCTTTTCTTTCTTTTGTGTACTACGGTACACTGGCACGCCCGCATTTCTTTTCATTTACCCGGCGCATGAGAGAAACACGCTACCCTGGCCATCGCGTTCTAGCACCCAGAACGATTGTTTTTCTCGTGTCAAACAGTTTCGTCCCTGGTATTTACTTGCCAGACTTTGAGGAGGAGCCTCAGGAGGAGATCTACGAGTAGGAGTACTGCACTGATGGCCTTGCAAGCTAGGATCGTCTCCGGGCCAGCAGCCTGTAGGTTAAGGTGTGACTTGGGCTCTACTACGTTGTGTGTGTTTTGTCTTCCGCTGTGTGTGTTGTATGTTTGCCCTGCGTGGCAATTGTGTAAGACTTGGTCTTGTGACCATGTCTCTTTTGTAAGTCTTTCTGTAATCGTGTAATGGATAATGTATCTGTATGCCAACTTGATATGTTGTTCACGACTCGTGTGATCTGGGATCGTGAATGGATGCATATCGGAGGTCCTTGAACTGTGGTTCAGGGGGACCTTACAGAGTTGGTATCAGATCTATCCTGACCTTAGAAGACCTTAGTTAGCATGGACGTTAGCCAGTACTCTGAAAATATGACTTATAAAACTAAGTTACTAAGATGACTATATACCAAAATATTCTATATATTCCAACACCTCTATGTTTTTGAAAAAAAACTCTACTTATACTAAGTTACTTTAGAGCATCTTAAAATTTTGCACACTGTTACCTAACATAAGCTATTTTAAAATTTTGTGTAGATGGCAGTTGTCTTTACCGAGTCCTTCCGGCTGGGTACACATGCACATTGCTACCGCCGCTTTGAGGAGAATTTGATCAAGATGACTTGTCTTATCGGTTGCCCAGTACCTGAGTTGAATGGAGCTCAGATTCACCATGATGGACGGGAGTTGTCCTGGTTGGTGGTATGTACCATTCGTGCACCTTTGCTAGCACCGTCGACCCCAGAGATCACTTATGAAGTGAAGGGGAACAGTTGGGAAGATGGTATCCTTAGATTGATGCAGCTGACTATCGCAAAGCTCGCGAACTTTTTCCGCAACAAGTTTGAAGGCACCCCCTATAGATACTATGGGAGGCGCGATGACGATGACAAGACAATAGATGTCACTGAAGACTTTGTATTTGCTCGTCATTTCTAGCACATGGAGGGACAGTTGCACAACACTCAGTTTGCCCTTGATAGACTCAGGGGAGAGTTCGACATCCGTGTAAGGATATTCCAACTGGAGAAAGACCTGAGAGTTTCTTCGTCTAATGAGCACCGTCTCGGAGCCCAAAGGATGACCATGAAGTATGTTGACTCCCACCTTCGTGCACAAGTGAGAAGCCTCCAGTTTCAGCTTGCAACTAGCCAGGCTAGAATTTAAGAATTGGAGGAGCAGCTACGCGCATCCTCGAGCACGTAGTATTGCCGCAGGATGTTAGGAGTTTGTGTTGTTCCCATCCAAGACGCTTGTTTGTTTGTGCTGTGTGAAATCTGCTAAGAACTATGTGTGAGCTAGATGTGTTGTAAGACCTATGCTTTTTCTATGTGAAACCTACGTTTGTGTTATGTTGGTTGAGACTCTGCTTTATGTGTATGTTAGTCTATGTTTGTGATTGTGGTTTTCTTCTTAGAGGCTTGTCTTTGGTGTTGTGTTATCTACTCTCTCTTATGAGCTGGTTTGTTTCACAAGTTTTAAAACAAAACCACCCATTTATCTGGTCTCGTATTATGTCTTTATTTTCTTCAGTATGGCCAGCGATTTACCTCCACCACCTGAGCCGAAGGTTTCCCAACCTTTTGCGCTGATAATGGAAGACCGTGAAGCCGCCTGTGCAGACCGCAATGCCACCCTTGCTGCCCTACAGCACTTTTCTCAGCTCAGCATTGCTAATGCTGTGAATATCCTTATGAAGGAACACTAGCGCCTGCTTGCTGGTGAGAATCGCCAAAGGAAGATAGTGACGCTAGGAGAACCTAGTTCTCCTATGACTCGCAGTGCTTTACCTGCAATGCCACAACCCCCAAGGAAGCGTGAGAATGTCCGGCCTAAAACCACGGGTTGCTATACCTATGGGAAGGAAGGACATTCCGCTCACGAGTGTCCCAGAAGAATCGTGTTCTAGTTCATCCTGATGAAACTCTAGAGACCGAGAGTCCAACCCCGAAGAAGCGAAAGAATTTGGTAAAGGAAAATCGAGACCAAGAATACGTTAAGGAAGCACCTGAGACTCATGCCATAGTTATTGGTACGTTTTCGAACCAGATCTATGACCGCCACAGTTCTTGTTTGACTTCGTACTCTGAGAAAATCTGACGTGATGGAACACTAGTAGTTTCTCGTCGGACTAGTAAAAAGTATCTTTAAAATTAACGACACTAACGGACTATACCTAACTCCAGCTTAACACCTAACCAAGTTTTAAAATTACTAACAAAATTTTCAAAACCATGGAGAAAGGTGCCGTAGGATGTTTATAGCTGTTTGAAGAAAGAGGAAGTTGAAGAGAATATTGGATTTTTGAGCTATGCTTTTACTAGACAGTAAGATCTCTCGTGTATCTATTTTGGGAGAAGCCAGATTCTAGGATGTAAGATTGTGGAGATGAATTTGAGGTTTAGCTTAGTAGTGAAAGTTTGAGTAGAATATGAGGATTATTTGAGTTGAGACAAGGATATGTTATAGTATGTATACTTTGGGGCTAACCAGTTGTGGACCCCACAACTTGGGAAGTTACGTGGAACTAAAATTTGTATCATAGAAGAAATGATTGAAGGTTTGGAAATTTTGGTGGAAAACTATTGGATTCTAAGGGAGCACCTTCTAATGCTGAGGATTGGATTGATTATGAGTAGAATATTGAGAAGAATTTGTGGTATTGGGATGAAGAGGATAATGGTTTGCATAAGGGATTCTCATACTGGATTATTATGGAGGTATTGATTGTAGTAGAAATATTATGTTGGATGGTTATAAACATTTTGATTTTTGGTTGGAGTAATATTGGACTGTCTTATGAGAGGAAGGTAAATTAGTTGACATAAAAGGATGATTTTTGGATTTTAGGAAAAACTAATATGGCTTGGAGATAGTAGATGGATATTCTTGGAGATATATTTTCGGAGCATGTCACGCTCTGTTGGGATTTTTCTTAAAGAAATGGCTTAGCATGATGATGAGATAGGAGTATGGAGAGTTTGAAAATATTTTTATAAGTAGCCAGAAAGTGGATCACATCCCTAAATTATGGGTATATGATTATTGGATTTTTGGTTTAGCATTAGCACTATGATCATAGTGAAAATAACATTTGCGGGAGACAAATGATATGAGACTTGTTTTTCTAAGAGTAGATTAGATTAAGAAAAGATAGTGGATTTCCTGAAATTTTAGGAAAGGAGCAATGGAAAGCTCATTTATAAAAACAGATTGGTGGATATCCGATAGATTGAACTATATAATGATGGGAGAGTTTATGTCCAAAAGCATATGATAGTGGGATGATAATCTCAGCTTGATATCCCAGAGATGGTTCTAATAACTAGTTGATAGTGGCAGGCCTATCAGAGATATGAGATTGGAAACTAGTAGATCAGTGTCTAAAGAGTAATCCATGGATAACTATTATGGCTTTGAGAAACAATAAGTTTGAGGTTTAGAACATGGCACCCAGACCTTTGGAAAACTAACCTACCGGTGGATTTTTGGTAAGATTAATCAAAGGGGGGAAGCACCTGTGCTAAATTTTACCAACCACCTAACAACTATTTTGGTAGACTAATGTTCTAACACTCTTGTTTTGGCCACACCCTTCTTTTGCTGGCATGCGCATCTCGGGACGAGATTCTTTTAAGGGGGTAATGTCTGTCAGTTTTTGGACCCTTGTACTGTAGTTCAAGGAGACAAAAATGTGGGCCAACAAATTTTTTAACAACATGTTTGTTTGAACCAACATGTGTATTTGACAATAGTTATATATGCAATGCAAGGATTGTTTCATTTTAAAACCAATACAATTTTTTTCCTGAAAACACTTCTATGTTTTCTCTAATGAGACTTTGGTTATTTTTTTTATTCCAAGACTTGGATAATGTTTGTTTGCATCTTGATTTAAAATATTAGCTTTGTTGGATCCAAGAAAACAAAAATACTATTTGAATTATGGAAGTTTTCTTTTAACTTTTATATTAAAATATTTTCCTGAAAATATAGCCAAGTACCTATTTTCCACACTTGTTTTCAATGGGCTATATTATTCCATTTTGTGTTTTCTTGACTTATATTTGTTCTCTGATATGTGGACTACAAAACTACAAGCTTGGTTTGATTTATGGACTTTGAAAACAATCATTTGCTTGTTTGTTTTTGTGGAAGAAAAATAAGACAAAAAATGCATTTTTAGAAAACAGAGAAAAACAGAAAGTAGCCCTTTTTCCACTTTGTTTTCATAGCTTTCCACTGTTCCAATTTTGTTTTCAAAAGGTGTTTCTGAAAGTTTAAAACATGTTTAACATTCTTCAACTTTTAAAACTAAATTTGGATTCCATTTGATCAATGAAAACAAGCTGGTGATTTTGATCTTTTCATCTATTTCCAACGCTTTGAAATTTTTCGAAGTCATTGCTAACTGCATTTTCTGAATTTTTGTTTGAACATTATTCTTACAGAGATTGGGCTACTATTTTCATTGATTTTTCTTGCAAACTTGGAAGTGCTACTTTGCCATTTGTGTTCCCTTATACTTGTACCAACATAGGATGCTCTGGTTGTGTTTCTAGAAGGTCCAGGGAGAGAGAAAATGTGAGGTGAAGATGAGGGGACAGAGAGGAGAGGGGCAGGGACAGGGCACACAGTGCGTGGTCACTGTGGCCATGTCGTCACCGTTTCCTGCTCTTCCTCGACGTGGTGAGCAGCACTCGACCATCCCACACCTCCCTGACACCTTGCCTCACCTTTTGCACGTCGTGGTGCGCCCTAGAGCACGAGCTCTTGCCGAACGCCACGAGCCCAAGAGCACCCCCATGCCATTGACCTCGACTCCGCGCCTATAAGCCATCTCCTACGCCACTCTCTCTCCACTAGCCTCCCCTCACTCCCCAAACACACCTCCGCCCGCTAGTTTGGGCCCCCGAGCCCTCTGCGAGCTCCACGGAGCAAAACCTCGCCGCCGGCCACCGTGCACGGACCAACGAGGTGGAGCACTTCCTGTGCCCTCCTACCTCTTTTTTCCGCTACTAACGCACTCCCCGTAGCCGTACGAGTCCCGCTGACACGCTCCTGTGATCCCTTGTTGGCAGATACGCCGTCGATGTCCACGTCGCTGCCGCAATCGCCCTGCTCAACGCCAACGTCCGGAGCCGTCGTGCATGCCGTTTTCCTCGCCCATCCATCGCCCGAACACCCTGTAACACCCCCAACGCTGGGCCACCATCTCACGCAGCCCCACGGTGAGGAATCACCCACTCCCGCGCCGCCGTCGTGTTCCGTTGCGAGTAGAGAGAGAGAGGAGAAGAAGATGGTCGAGGACTGTCGATCTGAGGATCAACACACCCCATTGAACCCTGCCCTTTCCCGCGCAGCACGCGTGCGTGCTCGTGCGCTGGGCCCGTTTGGCCGTTTAGTGGGCGGCGCAGCGAAACCCATCCCACCCCTCTGTGTTTTCTTTCTTTTAAAATCAGACAGAATATAATTGGTTTATTTTTGCTCTGTGAAAAATAGGATTTGTGTAAATAAAATTCCACAAAAATTCATGGCAGTAGATTAGCATTTTCTTAAACACCTCCAAATGTTAGATCTAAGATTTCTTGTTTATTTTTGCTATGGTATAAAAATGCCTCAGACTGTTGGTTAGACCATTTGGTGCATAACTTTTTGTGTATGTTTCCATTTTGGTCAAATCAAATTGTTTTGAGTAGCCCTTGAGTAGTATATCATTAGGGCTTGACCATGCATCAAGGAGAGTTGCCATTTGGAAATGCCATCCATTTTGGTAAAAGGCCAGTAGGCATTTCTAGATTTTTTAGAGAGAGTTTAAAAATGATTTTTGATGTGGATCCAATTGGATGAGCTTTTGTATGAGTAGATCTATGAAATCTTATCTTGGAATAATTTTTAGAGCCATATATTATTTTTGGCATGCATAACTAGATTTTGCACTTTTCTGTTATTAGTATTTTTGTGCAAATAGATTTGATTAAATGTTTTTTTGTTAGAAACTTGTTTCCTAACATGTGTAGATTAGTTGCTGTCTGTTATTAGGTTGTTTTCTTACAGTACTAGTATGTTAGGAAGTTTGTGCATGTTCGGAAAACAAATAGAAATAATCTAGATTTGTTTTCTAGTCTTTTTGTTAAATAGATTTTTGTGAGCAAGTTTTGTTAGGTTTATTACCTAGGTTTTTGATGTGGTTATGTTGAGTTCAGTACCATTTTGGTACTGATTATAGGATGTTATCACCTCTGTTAGCTTGCACGTTATTGTATAGAAAAGCATGTCTAGAAATTATTTGGTTTGTTTGACTATGTTGTTTTCACTAGTATGAGTAGTTGTGTGAGGATTGCTTTGATAAATTATTTTCTAAGTGAGACCAGAGGCATTGTAACCTCTCAATGCTTTGGTATATTAGTGGAACATCCACTGGTCCCATTGCATTTTGGTTAGGGATACAAATTCCCTACCATACACTTGTTTGTCAGTGACATATATTGTTATATGTTTGTTTAGTATTTTCCACCAAGGAATGCGGTAGGGGAAGCCCCTACAGCGATTTTTTTTAAATATTAAGAACCCAAATCTGCGTCCGTGAGGACTTCAACCTGGGTGGCTAGGTTGTACATCCACTTACCTAACCAAGTGAGCTAGGCTCACTTCTTTTTTGGTTATATTTATGAGTTAGTGATTCTTTAGTCTGTGCGTAGACATAAGCATAGTCAGTAACTAGCTTGTTCATCTGTGTTTTGTTTTGCTGTTTGTAATTGCCTGAGTGATTACCTTAACATGAGTATTGTACTAGTATTATGGTTGTGTTTAGTCTTACATTGTTATTTATGCTTTGAGTTAGTGGTAAACTTGTTTGGTGATGCTTGCTTGTGTTGTTGTTAATACCCACTGTCATGGGTATTGTTTTGAATGCTTGTTATTACTTTAGTAGTCTCACCTTTGTGACCAAAAGATACTTTTAGCTTCTTAAATATTTTGGTATGAGAATGGTACACCCATTCAACCTATGATATTTAGGATGTGGAATATGGTTCCCCAACCATATGTATTTCTAGTGATAGTTTTGTACCCTGAGTGTTTGTGAGGTAGTTCTCTTGATAACTTTTGAGTGATTGCGCTAGCATAAGTTTGTTGTTGTATATGTTGCTTTGTTATTGATTGCCTTCATTGGTTCTGAGTGTGTGTCTTTTATTCTTTTTACGGCGTTAGAAAACGAAGAAGAAGAAGGAGTTGTAGAGTTGTACATGTGCCAAGTTCAAGCTACTTCAAGCACAGAGACACAAAGAGTTTTAAGGCAAGCAATCCTGATACTTGCTACTATACTTATCATTATCTATCATGCATGGTTTACTTCTGAAAGTTATACAGAACTTTGGTTATCAAAAAAACTATTTTTGTGTGGCTATTACTGCTATTAATATTATATAAATTATTATTATGCCAATAGTTGAAACTTGGTGTAACCAAGCCCATAGCCACCAGATCGTATTGATTACCACCAAAAGTATAAGTCCGTAAGTGGACACCCTAAAAAAATATGACTTTTGCAAAACAAACGCTTTATGGAAAACCTGGTGGAAAGGCAAAGCCTTATCCATAGGAGAATTATTGAAGTGGTCATTTTTTGGAAAAAAGTGTTTAAAAAAATGACACATAACCTAGTCTTTGCCGGACAACCTTTATCGTACTGCCACTCTACCCCAACATAGGCACGGGGCTTAATTTGAAACTTTTTTTTGTTAGTGTGTGTTCTATCTCAATTAGCTATAAGGGGACGGACTCCCTCGAACCGAAATGTCGCCAAGTTATGAAATGCGTGGCATACACAATGAGGGATTAAGTTCTCCTCCGGCCGCAGCAGTTGGGTCTCCTGTCATGGCGAGGTGGGACCTGATGCCGGGGAGATTAAACTCAACTGAAGAGATAGTTATTTACTAGCTTGAGCATAGTGGATGGTTAGGATAATTATCTGATGTTCACATACTGTTGATACAGTCCATGGTTGTTCACGGCGGATGTTCTCGATCTTGTGGAATGTGTACAGATCTGCAGAGTCAAACTGTTCTGAATAGCCGCGTCCTCGGATATGGACAGTTGAATGGCCATGTAGCTAGCATTGTGTCAATGTTTTCAAAAAGGAGTTTTGAAAATGAGTTTGAACTTGTGAAGTGTTGAAAGGAGGAACTTTGTATGAATGAGTTACGGATGAAGAAAAGCTGGAAGTTGCTTTACAAGCAGTTTTACAAAGAAAAAAATCTCTTTCTAAATAAAGTTTACAAAAACTCTTGGACATGCAATATCTACAAGAGAAAGAAAAGTATATTATTTTATTTTGAAGTATCTTCTTCAACAAAGCTACAGAGATTTTTAAAATCAATTATGATGTATCCTTCATATATCATGGATAGTGAACCCTTTGTATAGCCTACCTACTACACCATATAAGCATACTTGCATTCTATAAGCTTCATGACGGGTGTCTTGCAGAGTACATTCAAATGTACTCATATTGGTTTCGTCCCTGGTATTTACTTGCCAGACTTCGAGGACTAGCCTCAGGAGGAGATCTATGTGTAGGAGTACTGCACTGATGGCCTTGCAAGTTAGGATCGTCTCCCGGTCAGCAGCCTGTAGGTTAAGGCGTGACTTGGGATCTACTATGTTGTGTGTGTTTTGTCTTTCGCTGTGTGTGTTGTGTGTTTTCCCTACGTGGCAATTGTGTTAGACTTGGTCTTGTGACCATGTCTCTTTTGTAAGTCTTTCTGTAATCGTGTAATGGATAATGTATTTGTATGCCAATGTTGTTCACGACTGGTGTGATCTGGGATCGTGAATGTATGCATATCAGAGGTCCTTGAACAATGGTTCAGGGGGACCTTACAGAATCCACTAAGACAAAGTACTAGCCTTTATAGGCACATCAACTGATTTAGCAACAGTGGTCATAATTGGAGTGAAGAACACACAAAAAACTCCATACACAAAAAGTCCAACGTGAAATTGCAAGAGGTATAGAGAAACCATTCACATATCAATATTAAGATATAATCAAAGGATTCAGTGACAGCATGTGGAGTGATAGAGAAAGATTCAGTCATAACTGATCAATACATTCATACCTCCACTTGAATTTATTATACTACACGTTCTCTTTAACATAATGAGTAACAAAATTAATATAATCTTTCTTACGCTGATCACTTTAGATATCATATGTTAAATAAACCAAAAAGGTTAATGCGATAAAGTTTTCTCCTAATTTCCGATGCGTATTTTAAAAGAATATCCCTACTTCTAGTTTTTATAGAATGCGGCTTGAAATGAGAATAATGGACAATTTTGTCGTGGTGTGGAGAAGACAGATGCCATGGGATGGCTTAAGTGTTGGGGCCAATGGACGTTGTAGGTATCCGGGGAGGGATCGCACGGCGAGTAGCCGCGCTCAGGTATCACTATCACTGCAAACAACAAGAACTACCCAGGTTCGGGGCCCTCGTGTGGAGGTAACACCCCTACTCCTGCCTATCTCTCTGTGTGTATAATCTCCGAGTAGCCACAGTACAAGTTTGCCTCTTAGCCGAGTAGCCACTCGGCTGTTCTGTCTCGCTCTAGTGCTGGTCCTTGTAATAAATGCGATCTGGGGCAACGTCCCTCACGCAGGAGGGGGCAGGGCACCTTATATACTGGTGCCCAGCCGAATAAACAAAGACTAAAAGGTACAACTTGATGGGACACGCCCTCTGTGAAGCAGAGCACGCCTCCGGCTTCTCGCTGACGCCGGCGCGGGAAGTCGCCGCGCTGTTCGGCAGATGGGACCTGTCCACCCTGTCAGTCTCATAGAGTAGGCCCCCTGACATGTCCTGTCCCCTCTGTCAGTGACAGGACTTGACAGGCGCCTACCTCACTGTAGCCACGCCATAGCGCGGATAATCACGTGCTCCGTAAGTTGAACCGCACGCCTGTACGGCTACAGGATACGCGGGATCCTGTCAGAACGGCTCCATTGACTTCTTGCCCGAGTAGGAACGCAACCCATCTACTCGGACCATAACTTCTCTATTCGGACGAATACAATCTTCCTTAATATCTTCTCTTGGCCTTCAGTACTTATGACCGGATAAAGACTACCGGGTAGAGGGTACCCGGGTAGCCACCAACCCGGCCAACAGTACTCTGATCTTCGCCTTTACCACTTGCCTTACCCCTACTCGGGGGTAGCCCCCCGACATTAGTCCCTGAAGCTGGTAGAGTCCGGTGAACTTGTTCACGGGGCCCTGCCAGCTTAAACCAAATTAGTCTTCTCAAAGTAGTAATGCCGAGTTGCACCTCCACTTGGATCAAGGACTCCTTCTCTACTCTCTCCAACTGTGGTTACGAGAGAAACTTCCTTGTAGCCGAATAGAGCAATCTCTCTGCTGCGCGGCCGAGTAAATTGACTTAGTGAAATTTTGAACACGATCCCGCTGGATCAGACCAAATCCATCTTCTCGTGTCGCTACTGGGCACGTGTCATGCCCACGTACCCCCGACGCCTCGGTGCCAGGGACATAGCAGGCCACGCGCCAGTCTCTGCGCTTAGGGCCCACAGCCCGTTAGGTCACGTCGCACGGGTACTCGAGAGCCCACGATCTGGAACGTGGGATTAACTGCGCCCGTTATGCGCGCGTTTCGCGTTGTGTGCGTTTCTAATGGGCAGTTAACCCACGCCGCACGATCAATGCCCACGATTGATCCAGTAGTAACTGCAACGCGCGGGGAGAGATAAATACCCCTGCGCCGCCTGCCTGTTCTCTTTCCTCCGCATTTCCCAATATCGCACTCCCCTCTCCGCAGTCGCCGCCGTCGAGCACAGCGCCACCGCGCGCACTCACTGCGCCGCCACCTTGAGATATGAGAGCAAGCATCCCGGCGTGCCACCGCCGCCATCCTCAATCTCCACGAGCTCTTCATCTCCTTCCAGCAACCACCCTTCCATGGCTCCTCACGGAGACGAGGCGGTTTCCGCCCGAGCCGGCTGGGAGGGCTCGGACGTCACTGCCGAGGACTGCCAATGGCTGGTAAACACCCGCCGTGTTCCTCCCGGCGTGGTTTGCCGACATCCTGGCACCGAACTTGTCCCGGCACCTGAGAAGAACGAGTACGTCGTTTTCCTTTCCCACTTCAAATGCGGCTTCGGCCTTCCCATCTCAAAATTCTTTTCCGATTTCCTCCGCCACTTCGGCCTCCAGCCATATCATCTTCCACCAAATGCTATCGTCATGCTTTCCATACACGCCACCGTGTGTGAGGCCTTCCTGGGTGTCTACCCAACTGTCCAGACATGGGAAAGGTACTTCTTTCTCCGCAAGCAAAGTGTTCCCGATCCTGGGAATACTGAAGCCCCTCGCGCGATGACCCAGACGGGTAGCGCGATGATGTTGCAGCGCAAGACCGGGCATCACCCGCGGGTGCTCGGATTGGAAACCGTGCGCAAGTGGCAGCGCGGCTTCCACTACGGGAAGAACGTGCCCGCCGAGAAGGGCAAGCCCATTGAAGACCGGACAGGGATCCCGAAGTTCAAGAACACGCTGCCCACCGAGCAGAACTGGGGCTACGATCCAAAGAAGGCCGTCCCAGACGTCCTCCAGGTCGAGAACCGCTTGACCGAGTTGGTGGCAGAAGGGCTCCTTCAGGACAATCCAATCGCCTGTTGGATCTCGCGCCAGGTACTCCCGCTCCAGCACCGAGCACACAAGATGTTCCACATGGGAGGTCCTCGGGATTGCACCAGGACTACAACCTTTGAGCTCAGCAAGGCTGAGGTGGCCATCAGGGCCAGGTCTATCATGCAGAACACGCTCACTGACAACTGGGCATACGGCTTCGCGCCGTATAGCCGTCTCAAGAAGATCCCCCAGGTTAGTGCACTTCGCTGCACCCTTATGATTTGTACTTGGCACCGAGTAGTACTCCTTTTAGCGTCATATGCTTTGTATTTGCATGCTATGCTGAGTAGGAACCTTTAGCTTTGTATGCTTTGTCTTTGCATGATGTTCTGAGTAGATTCACTTAGCTTCATGTGCTTAGTGTTTGCACGCTATCCCGAGTAGAACTTCTTAGCTTCATGTGCTTAGTGTTTGCACGCTATACCGAGTAGAACTTCTTATCCGAGAACTTAACTCACAGTGCTTGCCTGTACCAACAGCACATCAACCGCCAGAGAGAAGAGGACAGTGAAATCTTTGAGTCCAACTGGCATGAGGACTGAACTGAGGATGACGCCAAGGCATACGACACCCAAGACACCTTGTGCATCCCTCACGCCAATCAGCCCGGTAAGTCTCGAGCTGATGCCTCTATTCGGGATTGGTCCGAAGATGATCAAGGTGACTTGATTCACCTTTCCGCGTACCCGCAGTTTGCTTTGCTTCCCTTCTTTTTTGCTTCTTCTGAATTCTCCCCTCTTCTCTGCAGAGGAGCCTGATGTGGACGAGCTAGAGGAGCCCGTGGACGCAGTTCCTGTGTCCATGGCTGCTCCCACTACTCGGAAGAGGGTTGGCAGCGATGCACATGCACCTCCTGGCAAGAGAACCAAGAAGCAGCCAGCCAACAAAGCCGTTGCTTCCCATAATAGGTAGGCCCCCACCAACAAGAAGACGATGTGATGGAGCCAGCCCGCCAAGACCAAGTGCAGCCAGACGCTGCACCGAGTAGCCAGCCACCTGTGCCGCCAACTCAGCAGGCGACTCCACCCCGCGCCTCAGTTCCTCTACCAACTCAGCAACCATCTCCGCCAGTTCAACAAGTGCCACCACCCTCTCGGCCAACTCCAATGCCAACTACCAAGAAGACCACCAAGTCTGGAGCTGAGGCAACCCGGACGCAGCCGAAACGCGCTGCCTCACAGGTTGGGCAGGTGCCGTAGCCCTCCAAGCCGCAAGACGGGAAGTCCGGGAAACTGGTCAAGAGTACCCAGCTGACACTCACTCCGCCCACATCAAGCGCCAATCCGGTTGCCTCCGGGGTCACCTTTGGCCCTGCTGAGAAGTCGAGTGCTGGTGCTGGCGCCAGCGTGCAGCGCAAGTATCCTGAGTACTGGGTAGATCTGTCGCAGCACCACCAAATCCCGCTGTCGAAGGAGGAGAAACGACTAGTCGCTCTCAAAGAGCGCCAAGCCATGGGAACCTCCAAGTCCAAAGGAAAGAAGGAAGCCGTGGCCATCAAAGAACTTTATTCCCGCGGCGAAGACGAGGAGGAGCTTCCCGAAGAAGGCCTTGCGGCCATCTTGGACCGAGTAGGCCACATCGGGAAGGCCTGGGACAGCAAAGTGCTCGGCAACAATTCCTGGAATGGTACCGAGTTGGGGAAACTCGACCATTATCGAATGGACTGGAACAAGGCCGACATTGGCTCTGTTGGCATGACGGTCGCCAGCCCTTGCTGCACCTTGACCGAAAGGCTGTTTGTCCTGCGCAAGAACGCCGATGACATCGAGCAAAGCTATGTTGTAAGTGTCTCTCTCTTCTTTGTATTTTCCGAGTTGCTGATTTCTTCTTTCTCTTCTCTTCTTTTCTTCTTCTCTTAGTCATTCTCCCAGTCCCCGAGATTCGGGCCGAGTAGGTGAAGACTCAACCGAGTTGACATTTACTCGGGCCAAATCTTCCAGTACCCATATTTTCCTTTCTACTCTGCAGAATAGCGTCCAGAAAAGGACACAGATTTTCCGTCAACTTCTCTGGAACCACCGCCAAGCCAGGGAGCGGAACCAAGCCGTGGAGGCCGAGAAGAAAGACAAGGATGCTATGGAGGAGAAAGCCCTGGAGCGCACCCTCAAGCTTTCTGAAATAGAGAGTAAGCTTTTAGCATCTCGGTTTATGCGTTTAGTACTTATGCCCGTTATTTGCTTTTTGCTCAATTGATGTCTTCTCTGTAGGCGAGCTCAAGGCTCTGGTGGAAAGGCACCAGGACTGCGAGGTCTTCGCTGCCTCTGCACAAAGAAAGATCACTTCTCTGGAAGGTGAACAATCATCTCTCTTCTCTGTATTTGTCTTCTCATTGTTGGCTACTCTACTGATAACGCTCTTCTACCCGCAGAAGAATACAAGAAGTTCCGGGAGCAGCATCTGGATTGCCTCACACCCGCTGAAGTACAAAAGCAAATGCAGGCCCGGGAAGTGGAGATTGAGAAGGAGCGCGCGGCCGAGAAGACCGAGTTTGAGAAACTCCAGGTCGATCTCACAGACATGCTCCAAACCGCAATCAACCAAGTCCGCGAGAAGCAGGAGTTTGAGACGACAGCCAAAGGTGAGAAGCGAGCAATCGAGCTGGAAATATCCATGCTCAAGGAAAGGAACCGAGCCCTTGAGGTTCAGATCAATGACTCGCGCCACGTCCATGACAAGTATCTCCAAGAATCAGAGGACTGGAAGGTCAAGCTGGGGGCCTTGCTGGTAGAAATGGAATGTGAGTTGCCGCTACCCCCTTCTTCTCTTGTCTTTTTCTTCTTTGCCTTCTTCTACCCGGTTTTACTTCTTCTCGGTCTCTGTTTCTGACTCAACTTAGTTCCTTATGAAGATATTTTCCCGGAACTCCGTTCCGCTGGTGTGCCCGCTTTGGACAAGGCAAGACATGCTAGGGCTGCCTCTTGTCTGAACATTGACAACACCTCCAGCATCAATGACCATCTCCTCAACATCAAGACACAAATCCGCTCCCTCAAGGGCCTGGGCACCTCCATGGTGTCCACTGGTATCAAGTTGCACAAGCTCTTCGGGCCCGAGAAGGACGCCCCGGAAACCTTCCGCGAAATCGCCGATCACCTGGATGAGGTTAAGGTGGAGCTCAAGAAATGGCGTGCCTCCGCAGCTCGGGCAGGAGCTGACGAGCTGCTGCACTTTGTCTTGTCCCGGTACGAGAACTTTGATCTCCAAAGGATCAGTACGTGCCGTGAAGACTCCAAGTGGAACGAAGATCCGGATTGCGTTGCTCGCCGAAAAGAGGTGGCCTATGAGCTCGCCTCCTACTCCGACACCAGCGTCTTCATCGATGGCCCCACCGAGCCTGATACGGATGTTGGCGAAGAGGACAATGACGAGGATGATGATGAGGATAGCATTATTGATGAAGACTTGGCCGACTTCGAGGAGGGTGCCGAGGAGGAGGGATCCAAGCAGGAGTAGGCCAAGGGGACGGAGGGGAATGAGCAGGAAGGCAACGCCGAGGACTCCGAGTTGGCAGCCAACCCATAGGCCAAGCAGTCGCAGTCCGCCGCGCAGGAGGCCACCATCACCATCGAGATAGTGATCGAAGACCTGGCTCCTGAGTTTGGCGCGACTGTTGCTGCTACGGACGGTCTTTACCCTCTAGCCTCCGACTCTGCAACGGTGTAACATCCCAAGTATGAAAAATATCCATTAAAATGTTTGCTCTCTGTTATTTTATGTTTTGCATCAGGGCATCATGTTCATTGCAATTGTTTTGCTTGTTTTCCTTTTGTTTTCCTCTGTTTTCATTTGTTTTCCAACTGTTTTCATTTGTTTTCCTTTGTTTTCTATTTGAATTTCAAACCAAAATTCAAACCTATTGTTTCATCCTTGTGATGTTACAATTTCCAAAATGATATTTCAAAATAAAACAATTGTTTGTTTCCATTAAAGTGTGATTCCAAACTGTTGTTTTGTTTCTATCAAAAATTCATCTAAATAATTGTTCATACTTGTTATGTTACATTTTCCAAATAAAAGTTTCAATTAAAACCACTAGTTGTTTCTATTTAAATAGAACCATTAACTTGTTATTTCTATTTAATAACTCATTTGAATCAATTCACATTCAAATTCAAATCACATTGTCCAAAACAGCAACCATGTTGATCTTATAAAAAATTGCAACACAATTATTAATCATATGCTTCCAATCAAAATTATTTGTTCACCCCATTTAAATTTTGGTTGCAATAATCACTTAATCTCCAAAATCATTTAAATTGGAATCAAATTTCAAACAGCACCCAATTGGAAAATTATGAAAATTACCAAAACATTCTAATCTTTTGTTTCCATCTATTTCAAACTAAAGGTTCATGCCATTTGAATTCCTGTTTTTAATATTTCAATCAATAATCAAATTCATTCCAAATTTGAGTTAATTACAAACAGCAAGTTGTTTTTGAAATATTTGTAAAACAGAAGTTGACAATTGGTTGTGGTTGACCTAATTAACACACCCAACTTTTTATAAAATTTTCCTAACTCCCAAAACCCCTCTTTTCTTCTCTAATTCATTTCAGCAAAAAAAAAATAGAACAAAAAAATATTAAAGGAGCAAAGGGAGAGAGGCAGCAGGCCCAATTTTTTCCCTCAGCCCAACACCACCCCAACCCACCTTTTCCCTTCTGGCCCGTACCCCCCTCGCTTGTCTTCTTCCTCGCAGTACGACTCCCTCTGCACCACACGATCACCTCCCCCCTCCTCGATGCCCAGCCGTACTGTATGGACCCCAGACCGGCAGTCTGAAACCCTACGTATGCATACATTCACGATCCCAGAAAGATCAGTTGTGAACAACATACACAGTTGGCATACAGAAATACATCATCCATTACACGAATACATAAAGGTATTACAAAGATGATCACATGATCAAGTTTAACGCAACTGCCAAAAGGGCAGGCAACTTATCAAACACAGCGGAAGACAAATAAAACACAACGTAGTTGAGCCCAAGTCACGCCTTAACCTACAGGCTGCTGACCCGGAGACGATCCTAGTTCGCAAAGCCGTCAACTCCGTACTTCTCTTCATAGATCTCCTTCGGAGGTTCCTTCTCAAAGTCTGGCAAGTAGATACCAGGGGCGAAACCATAATGAGTACATTTGAATGTACTCAGCAAGACATCCATCATGTCACTTACCAACATGCAAGTATGCTTATATGGTGGAATAGGTAGGCTATAAATAGGGTTCACTACCAATGGTGTTCATATATGATGACACCACAGTTGCAGTCAGGTTAATCTGTATCTTCGTTGAAGAAGATACTTCAGAAGAAAATAATATAGTTTTATTTCTCTTGTAGATATCACATGTACAAGAGGTTTTGTAAAGCTTTGTTAAAGAATATTTTCTCTTTGCAAAACTTCTTGGAACCAGTTTCCAGAATTCTTGCTTAGAGTAGAAAAGGTTTTCTTTGCAAAACATTTTGTTTTGTATATCAGCATCTGGCTTTTCATCATCGACGATACCTCCACGGTATAAGTTTCCATTCCTTTCCGAACTTCACAAGTTCAACACTTCCTTTCCAAAATTTCCCTTTCAAAACTCCTTTTTGAAAACATTGACACAATGCTAGGTACATGGCCATTCAACTGTCCATATCCGAGGACGCGGCTTCTTCGAAAAAGTTGTACTCTGCAGAGGTGTACACATCCACCAGATCCAGTACACCTCCCGTGAACAATCACGGACTGTAACAACAGTATGTAAACATCAGGTATCTGATCATAACCATCCACTATGTTCAAGCTAGAATATGCCTATCTCTCAGTTGAGTTTCACCACATCCCCGACACCGAGCTAATCCCCGCCAAGCCAGGATGCCTCAACTGATGCATCCGGAGGGAAAATTAATCCCACACTTTATATGTCTCCACGACATTCGGTTCAGAGGATCGCATCCCCTATAGCACATTGAGATAGCACACACTAATAAGAACAAACTTCAAGTTGAGCCCCTTGCCCATGTTGGGGTAGGGTGGCAGTACGGTAAAGGTTGTCCGGCGAAGACTAGGTTATGTGTCATTTTTGAAAACACCACTTTCTCAAAAATGACCACTTCCACATTCCTCCGGAGAACAAGGATCCGCCTTTTCTCCGGGTTTTTCTGTAAAGACTTTGTTTTGTAGAATCACAATTTTAGGGTGTCCACTTAGGGACTAATATATTTGATGGTAACAAATACCATATGGTGGCTTATGGGCTTGGTATTACCAAGTTTAACTACTGGCATGATAGTAACCTATAATATAGTATAGTAGTAAATTCCACATCAAAAATAGTTTTGATAATCAAGCTTTTGTAAAACTTCAGAGGTAAAATATGCATGATAGATAATGATAAGTATTGTATCAGCAAGCATCAGGATGGCTTGCCTGGTAACTCTTGTGTCCCTGGTGTTGGAGTGACTGGAACTTGAAATAGATCTTCACGACACTTCCTTCCCCTTCGTTTTCTAACGCCGTAAAAGGAATAAAGGACACACATTCAGAACCAATCAAGGCAAGCAACAATGCATAACCATACATACAGCAAGGAAAACTAATAATAACCTATCACTCAATTATTAATTGAGGCAAACAATCAAACAAACACACTTGGCAGAAATGCCATTCAATAAGACAGCTTAAGGTTGGAGGAATATATCTCACAACCTTAATATCATGGATTCAGTGGGTGTGCCACTCTCATACCAAGATATTATTAAGCCCAAAATACACTTAGTATCACAAGGGTGAGACTACTAAAAGTATATAAAGCATGCACAATAATAATCATGGCAATGGGTCTATCAACCACACCACAAAAAGAACAAGATAGCTAATCTACTAAGCCTAAATTCACACCAAGAATGAATAAGACACATGATTTGCAAAAGTTACTTTTACAAATCAGTGAGCCTACACAAGTGTAACAAGGTAATAGACTCATCAAAAAACACACAATTCTCATAGTGAGAGCAATAGAAACAATGAATAAAAAGGAGGAATTCTATTGACATGTTTCTACTAAGGGTTTGCTATGCAAGCAAGCATAATAAGTAAAGTACTAAAATGCGAACAAGGAACCATGTTATCATAATGGGAATGAAAACATGTCCTCATGCAAGGATACACAATTATCCACCAAACACAAGTTGGCAGGAAAATAATTTAACACAACAACTGCTAAGGAAACTAGTACTACTCAAACATGAAGAATCAATGGATGCATTTCAATCAAGTAATTGAAATACAACCAGAGGGTCCATGTTACAAAAACAGTAGTGAAAAATTATCTATACTTGCTATAACAAAAATATCCCATTTAATAAAACAATGCATCAATTTGCAGGGCAACTCCTACATACTAGTAGTAATAAAAAGGGCATTACTAGAGGAATCAAACAACACTCCAAGAATGTATTTTTCCTAGCAAGCCACACATGATTACAACCACTTACAAACAGAAGCATACCCATTTTTGTTTAGCACAAAAATTCCCAAAGCAAAAATACTAGGCACTCATTAGTTATGAAACTATATCAAAGAAAC
This sequence comes from Alopecurus myosuroides, assembly GCA_028641055.1. Classification (NCBI taxonomy): domain Eukaryota; kingdom Viridiplantae; phylum Streptophyta; class Magnoliopsida; order Poales; family Poaceae; genus Alopecurus; species Alopecurus myosuroides. The sequence goes on from CM054060.1 coordinate 386,108,601, forward strand.
ACATCTAGTGTGGGGGAAATAATGTTTCCACCAAAAATGCAATGAAACCAGTGGGTGTTCCACTAGCATAACAAAACATTAAGAGGTCACAAAGCCTCTGGTCATACTTGACAAAAATTACAAAAGCCTAAACTAGCATCTAGTGCAATAACCATACTAGTAGAACATAATAGGGTGCAAAAATAAGCAAGGTAATGATACTCATGCTATTGTTTTCACACATGTGAAAACTTTAGGGGTCAAGTACTCATAACAACCTTATCAAAATGCTACTGGACCTATGGAAATAACACAAAAATATGTGGCTACTCAACCACAAATATTGTGCTAAAAATTCTACACATGAGAGAATTTTTCCAAACATCCTCATAGTTATGACAAAGCTACTCATGCTTTTCTACCAAATCAAATGCACTATAGCAGAGGTGATAACAACACAATATAAGTACCAACATGGTACTGGATCTAATATCTCAACACAACAATTCAATCACTTGCACACAATTTAATCAATCAAAAATTCTATGCAAGTAATAACTAGAGGCAAAACATATGATATTAATATAAATCCTATTTCTTCTCCACTCAAGTCCACACAATCTAACATGCTAAAATAGTTAAGTAACACTTAGAAAACAAGTTCACACAACTTATACATGCTAGAAAAAAATATTGCAACACAAAAATATATTCACACAATTTAATTAACTAAAATGCCAAAATGGCAGAAACAAGCAATATACAGATCTGTCCACCAAATTTGGTAGGATGCTCTAAACATTAAACCCTTCTAGGTTTGGATAGTCCTAAACATATACAAGACCATACAGTTGAGTTTGCATCAAAATTCATTTTTAATAATTTTATAAAAATCACCAAAGTGCTCTCTGGTGTTTTACCAAATTGCATGCCATTTCAAAAATCCAATGAATTTGGAAGCAAGGTTAATTGCTTCAGTTAGGAAATTTCAAGGGCTTTCCAATGCAATTTGCCTTACTTCATTCTGAGTTGCGGATTTAAAATGGTGCTCATTTTGGTGTTTCTGGTACCTGTGGTCAAATCATTTTTTATTGCAAAAATATCCATCCAAATGTAGATCTACAAGTTGGAGGTGGTTTAGAATTAGTTGAGGTACCACTGTGAATTTTAGTTTGGTAAAAAGCATCTTTTAGGTTGCCTTTTAGAGCCTAAAGTAAACAGGTCTGTTTCTGTGAAAATAAAATTGGAAAAGAACTAGAGTTGGGCCAGATCTGAATAACGGGCCGGCCAGACATTCTGCACCGCGGGGGAACCCAGCCGCGGTGGCTGACCAGTGGGCCTGGTGGCCACGCGGCAGCCACGCGAGCAGAGGGGCGGCCCACCCGCAGGTTCAACTTCTTCCGCGCGGGCTCGAGGTGCTGACATCAGCGTGATGCCAGGACGGCGTCATCGCCGGCGGAACGGATTCCGGCGAGCGGCAATCGAGCGAAGACCGCCACCGTTTTACGAATTAAACACATCTACGCGCAGCCCATGTTGCGGGGAACCAACTAAGGGGAGGCTCGTTTCCAGGGAACCCACCGGAGACCGGCGGCAACGGCGCGTGGCGGCGGCCGGACGCTACCGCGGCGAGACCACGAACTAGGGGGAGAGGGAGAGGGGAAATGCGACCGCGAGGAGCGCCTGCTCACCATAGATGCGCGGGAGGGCTCGGCTAGGGAGGAGGAAGGTCGTGGCGGCGGGAATGGCTCGCCGGAGTCGTCGGGGTCGGAGAAGAAAGGTCGACGGCGCGGCCTCCTCGAGTCGTCCCACCTCGATTCCTCCTGCAGGGATGCTCAACAAGGAAAGGCGGAGAGGATGAGCACCACGGAGAGCGGCGGCGAGCTCCCCAGTGGCCAATCGACGGTGAGCTCTAATGGCTAGGGTTTGGTTTTGAATTTTTTTCAGAGAGAGAGGAAGAGCTCGAGTGGGGGGGGGGAGAGAGAGGGCTTGAGGGCAGACAAGAGCACATGGGGGGCCTCTTATCCCCCTCGAGTTGCTTCCAATCGAAGGAAAGGCATAGGTGTTCTGTGTATCTACAGAGAGCTAGAGGTAGGAGATGACTTGGATTACTTTTAGGTCCCTGCAATCTTACAAATAGGTCCTTTCTTACTCTGTAAAATGTGATTTTCACCAAGCAAACAAAGTCAAAAAGTAATTTCCTTTTTCCCAAAATTCTTATTAGTTGAGATGTACAACATGTATGAAAATTGGCTCAATTAGATAAACTTTATAATTCAAAGTTGTTCAAATTTGAATTCTTACATAAATGGACATTGAATTTATTTGACTACTTAGGAGCTTCCAAAAATGATAATTTTTGGCACACATTCCTTATTTGATGTGTTACTTATGTGGTAGAAAATTCAAGCCATTTTGAGTTACTTCATAGAACAAACTTGTTCCATTTTCAAAAAGGTGCTGTCAAGAAAACAGGGGTTTTTGGCAACTTAAATTATTCAAAAACTTGTGCCCTTTTGGTTTTCATCCTTATTTATGATATAGAGAATGTGGTATTTATTTCATGGCATTTGGAAAAAGTTTGTAGAACAAACTTGTTCAAAATCCCAAATGTTGCTGTGGAGAAAATTCATGTTTTCAGGACTTTAATGGATTCAAATTTTGGTCTCCTCTTGTGTGTGTTCCTTATTTGATATAAGGAAGCAATGGTATGAATTTCAGATCATTTTAATAAAGTTTCCAATAGTAACTTGTTTTAGTTTTCTGTTTGTGGAAATATTGGAATTTCTATTTAATCAGGCACTTGGCTTTTCTTTAACAAAGCTTTGCCAAAATATTTATGGGACTAGAGATAGCAAGTCAATGCTCTCCAATACCTTTGTTTTTAAGCTTGCAAGGTTGGAAAAACATTTGATAAGATTTTGGTGAAGCATCTAAGAATGCCTCTTTTTCTGATAATCTTTTAGGGAAATTTATTAAGTGTCTCCTCTTTCTTAAATTAGGTCTTGGAATAATATTCAACAAGTATGAGATTCATAAGATGTTTTTGGAAAACTCTTTGATCAATATTTACTTTATAAAATATTGTCAAAGTCATTGGAACAATATGTTGAATATTTTTTTGGATTACTGCCTTGCAATCTTTTTAAGTTTGTTTTCAATTTCTTAGCCATGTAAGATTATATAATTAGTTTGTTTAGTTGCACCTAAACAAACACAACCAAATTTTAATTGTCAAGCAATTAGCAAAACAACTGTGTTAACAGGTATTCCAAAATTGGGATGTGACAGGTCTTCCCCCCTTAAAAAGAATCTCGTCCCCGAGATTCGCAAGCGAGGACTAAGGGAGGGCCAACAAACACAATGTTAGTATTGGAGTGCAGGTGCTTCCCCCTTTGACTTTTCTTGGTAGGCGAGGTACTTCCCTAAATTAGCAAATTTACTTTAAAAAGTACACCAGTAGTGTTTTATGTCCAAAACTTTTGTTTCCTAGTTTGAACAAAAAATAAGGTTAGTGCAGAATTACCTGGAAGTGTACCGTCAATTATTTACATGAGTTCTTAGCTATATCCCACATCTTACATACCACATATGGAGTGGTGTACCACTCTCATAACAAGGTATATAAGAAGCTAAAAATATAGCTTGTGGGTGCAAAGGTTAGGTTGCTAAGGTAAAACAAACAGACAGAACAATACCCATGGCAGTGGTTATTACCCACCACAAGCAACTATCACTTTAATATGTTCATGATTTTAGTTGGATGTTTTAGTTTCATAAGATACTCTTAAGCACAATCATAACACAAGTATAAACTCATGCTAAGATAAAACATTTAATTAAAATCCAATAAGCAAGCAAACAACACCACAGATGAATAGACTATTTATTCACTAGGTTATTGTTTATTGGAGGTTTTGGAATCCATCAATCATGAACAATTAGCAAACAACCAGTAGCTAAAAACCAATGAATTCGATCATAAATATACTCTAAAACACCATCTTCACACAAGATAAAAACTCCTATTACACAGGCATAAAAAAAAGACAGGACTGCACAAATAACACACTAGTATGAAAAATCTACACCAGCATGCTATAAGAGATAATCATATCCTATAACCATAGAACATGAAACTAAATAATTCATGGCATGATAACAGAATTAATAACTTCCTAACATGCTATATCAACACATATGCTCGTAAAATAAAAAGAGGGTAATACTAGAGCAAAAATCACCATTTTCTAGTGGTGAAACTAGTTTTCGCGCTAGAGAAGCAAACAATGCTATCATGATGTTTAAACTTAAACAAGCAAGTCATGAACATAAATGTACCTAATAGCAGTACATAAAACTTACTCATGTTAGTAAGCACAAACAGCAAAACAATCCCCTGATACAACTATTAAACATGCATAAATTTCATCTAGCAATTTCTGTTTTTCTTAAACAATTACAAGCAAACAAGCAAGGTATAACTCACACAACCAGTAGCTATGCAATTAATGAAAAGTTATATAAACCTTTTCAAAAATCCATACACTCAATTTAAAATTATTCACAAACAATCTACCAATCAAGAGGAATTTATTTTATTTGCGAACAATTTAATTTTAGCACACGATAGTGAAACATTTCTTAACATGATACTCCTAAGGAATATTATGCTAACAAAAGGATCACACCTAAACATATTAGTATTTACTAATAAGAAATAAACTTCTCACTTGCATAAGTGAAAAGAAACAATTAAATTTTTCATGGTGGACAATAGAAATCAATCACATAGTGAAACATGCTATTTTCACACAGGTGTATGGTTGGGGATTTTCATCCTCAAGCCAAAATGCAATGGGACCAGTGGGCTATGGCCTACTAATACCAAGTAAAAATAGGTACTAAGCCTCTGGTTACTCATGAAAAACTTTGCATACAAGATAAAAATATATGGCTATTTAATCTAGCGAAACAATACTAGTGCATTTGATAGAAATTCTTACACATGCTTTACTATTAAGAGACATGCAAGCTATCATAGGTACAAGCATCAAAATATCAGTAACTAAATGGTACTGGACTCAAATAACACATAGCACAAATTCTACTAAGAAAGTATACACGAATCTAGCTCTCACAATACTTCCAAATAATAAACTATAAGGTGACAAATGTTATTTCATTTTTATTCGAGTTTCCAATCATGCACACACTTTCTAGGGTAGATTTATTGTAATAAAACAACATAATAACAAGTCCTAACAACTCCATATAAGTTAGGAAGCAAGATTGAATAAAACACAAATTTATTTCAATCAAGAGCACACAAAGAGACTAAAACAGGAAAACTGTTGTTTCCTATATCTATCACAACCGTTCCATCGTTCACTTAATTTCTAAACCCCGAATATCATAGTACCTACAATCTCTACCAAGTTTTGGTTTCCAAAGTAGATACACATGATATCCTATTGACTAGTAAACGAATAGGTCATTATTTTATTTTCTCGTGACTTCTCCTTTTTACCAACTAGATCAAAAGGTGTCCTAAGTCACTTAATTCCTTGGTTTAGAAAGAGTTGTCAGTAGTTCGCATGCTTTGGTTAGTTGTCAACCTAAGATTAGACCAAGCATGTTAGTCTTGTTAGCTTTCTATTTAATCATGTTTGTCCGACAAGATACGACTAGCGTCATCGTACGTCGAATATTGAATTGTGCTCTTTTGATTGGCTTTTTAGGGGGTTGCGCATCATGGCATGTGAAGAATTCTTTTGCACCTTTCTCCAGAGGAGGGAGGTATATAACTTTTAAAAGGGGATTTCTCTTACTTGGTCTTTTAAAAGGGACATAAAGAGGTGCAACATTTAGCCAACAGGGTAAAAGAGTCTTTTGCAACCAGACAAACATAGAGGTTTTGGTCATTAGTGGTTGGTTTTCTTCACGCATTTTCTTCTTTGAGGGTTGTCATTTTTGGAGCTTTATTTGTTGGAGTGCATCACTGGTAGCAACGCTATCAGCTCGTGTGGCTTGATGGTCCTCTATATAGGCCCAATGGTGCTTTCATTGATTGTGGGGGAGATGGTGGTGGTTCACGACGGGTCGCATTATAAAGCGAAAACAAGTATAAGTCTAAGCAACAAATTCTTGTTTTTGAATGCTACACAAACATTTTTGCTTGCAAAAATTTAACAGGATGCGATTCAAAAACAAGAGCGGGGCAAGCACAAATCTGCAAATTTTGAGCACCCCACAAACATATAGAAGCCTAGATGAACCAAAATCTACACCACACAATAGCACAAAGTCCTACGGACACACATAAACAAGCCAAAACACACAAGCATAGCTCCATTGGAGCTACGTCGGGGGATGATCCAAAATCCTAGAAGTGGCTGAAGAACTATATCTACTTCTGACCAACATTACTGTAGAGCTAGGCAATTATTTTGGTCTTCTCGGGACATCGGCAAGTAAAAAAGCTTTTGTATGAAAACAAGATAAATAGAAGTAAAGTTTTGATAAAACTTTATGCAACAATCTGTTTTTGAAACTCCAACTATTTTCTGGACATAAAACTTCAAAGACGAGAGATGTTTCAAAAACAGAGCGGAGCAGTTGCAAACAAGTAAGAAATAAACTCTTAACAGAGAGAGATACCAACTCTGTAAGGCCCGCCCTTCGAACCACTGTTCAAGAACGCCCTTGATATGCATTTAGAATCTTTTGAAAAGATCAGAAGGAGGGAAAATATACTAAAATTCCCTTAGATAAAAATAATTTAGATAGTAAATAGGTTTTTACTCCAAAATACTTTTCTTTCCTATCTGACGTCCATGCTAACTAAGGTCTCCTAAGGTCAGGATGGCTCTGATACCAACTCTGTAAGGACCCCAGACCGGCAGTCTGAAACCCTACGTATGCATACATTCACGATCCCAGAAAGATCAGTCGTGAACAACATACACAGTTGGCATACAGAAATACATCATCCATTACACGAATACATAAAGGTATTACAAAGATGATCACATGATCAAGTTTAACGCAACTGCCAAAAGGGCAGGCAACTTATCAAACACAGCGGAATACAAATAAAACACAACGTAGTTGAGCCCAAGTCATGCCTTAACCTACAGGCTGCTGACACGGAGACGATCCTAGTTCGCAAAGCCGTCAACTCCGTACTTCTCTTCATAGATCTCCTTCGGAGGTTCCTTCTCAAAGTCTGGCAAGTAGATACCAGGGGCGAAACCATAATGAGTACATTTGAATGTACTCAGCAAGACATCCATCATGTCACTTACCAACATGCAAGTATGCTTATATGGTGGAATAGGTAGGCTATAAATAGGGTTCACTACCAATGGTGTTCATATATGATGACACCACAGTTGCAGTCAGGTTAATCTGTATCTTCATTGAAGAAGATACTTCAGAAGAAAATAATATAGTTTTATTTCTCTTGTAGATATCACATGTACAAGAGGTTTTGTAAAGCTTTGTTAAAGAATATTTTCTCTTTGCAAAACTTCTTGGAATCAGTTTCCAGAATTCTTGCTTAGAGTAGAAAAGGTTTTCTTTGCAAAACATTTTGTTTTGTATATCAGCATCTGGCTTTTCATCATCGACGATACCTCCACGGTATAAGTTTCCATTCCTTTCCGAACTTCACAAGTTCAACACTTCCTTTCCAAAATTTCCCTTTCAAAACTCCTTTTTGAAAACATTGACACAATGCTAGCTACATGGCCATTCAACTGTCCATATCCGAGGACGCGGCTTCTTCGAAAAAGTTGTACTCTGGAGAGGTGTACACATCCACCAGATCTAGTACACCTCCCGTGAACAATCACGGACTGTAACAACAGTATGTAAACATCAGGTATCTGATCATAACCATCCACTATGTTCAAGCTAGAATATGCCTATCTCTCAGTTGAGTTTCACCACATCCCCGGCACCGAGCTAATCCCCGCCAAGCCAGGATGCCTCAACTGATGCATCCGGAGGGAAAATTAATCCCACACTTTATATGTCTCCACGACATTCGGTTCAGAGGATCGCATCCCCTATAGCACATTGAGATAGCACACACTAATAAGAACAAACTTCAAGTTAAGCCCCTTGCCCATGTTGGGGTAGGGTGGCAGTACGGTAAAGGTTGTCCGGCGAAGACTAGGTTATGTGTCATTTTTGAAAACACCACTTTCTCAAAAATGACCACTTCCACATTCCTCCGGAGAACAAGGATCCGCCTTTTCTCCGGGTTTTTCCGTAAAGCCTTTGTTTTGTAGAATCACAATTTTAGGGTGTCCACTTAGGGACTAATATATTTGATGGTAACAAATACCATATGGTGGCTTATGGGCTTGGTATTACCAAGTTTAACTACTGGCATGATAGTAACCTATAATATAGTATAGTAGTAAATTCCACATCAAAAATAGTTTTGATAATCAAGCTTTTGTAAAACTTCAGAGGTAAAATATGCATGATAGATAATGATAAGTATTGTATCAGCAAGCATCAGGATGGCTTGCCTGGTAACTCTTGTGTCCCTGGTGTTGGAGTGACTGGAACTTGAAACAGATCTTCACGACACTTCCTTCCCCTTCGTTTTCTAACGCCGTAAAAGGAATAAAGGACACACATTCAGAACCAATCAAGGCAAGCAACAATGCATAACCATACATACAGCAAGGAAAACTAATAATAACCTATCACTCAATTATTAATTGAGGCAAACAATCAAACAAACACACTTGGCAGAAATGCCATTCAATAAGACAGCTTAAGGTTGGAGGAATATATCTCACAACCTTAATATCATGGATTCAGTGGGTGTGCCACTCTCATACCAAGATATTATTAAGCCCAAAATACACTTAGTATCACAAGGGTGAGACTACTAAAAGTATATAAAACATGCACAATAATAATCATGGCAATGGGTCTATCAACCACACCACAAAAAGAACAAGATAGCTAATCTACTAAGCCTAAATTCACACCAAGAATGAATAAGACACATGATTTGCAAAAGTTACTTTTACAAATCAGTGAGCCTACACAAGTGTAACAAGGTAATAGACTCATCAAAAAACACACAATTCTCATAGTGAGAGCAATAGAAACAATGAATAAAAAGGAGGAATTCTATTGACATGTTTCTACTAAGGGTTTGCTATGCAAGCAAGCATAATAAGTAAAGTACTAAAATGCGAACAAGGAACCATGTTATCATAATGGGAATGAAAACATTTCCTCATGCAAGGATACACAATTATCCACCAAACACAAGTTGGCAGGAAAATAATTTAACACAACAACTGCTAAGGAAACTAGTACTACTCAAACATGAAGAATCAATGGATGCATTTCAATCAAGTAATTTAAATACAACCAGAGGGTCCATGTTACAAAAACAGTAGTGAAAAATTATCTATACTTGCTATAACAAAAATATCCCATTTAATAAAACAATGCATCAATTTGCAGGGCAACTCCTACATACTAGTAGTAATAAAAAGGGCATTACTAGAGGAATCAAACAACACTCCAAGAATGTATTTTTCCTATAAAGCCACACATGATTACAACCACTTACAAACAGAAGAATACCCATTTTTGTTTAGCACAAAAATTCCCAAAGCAAAAATACTAGGCACTCATTAGTTATGAAACTATATCAAAGAAACACATCTAGTGTGGGGGAAATAATGTTTCCACCAAAAATGCAATGAAACCAGTGGGTGTTCCACTAGCATAACAAAACATTAAGAGGTCACAAAGCCTCTGGTCATACTTGACAAAAATTACAAAAGCCTAAACTAGCATCTAGTGCAATAACCATACTAGTAGAACATAATAGGGTGCAAAAATAAGCAAGGTAATGATACTCATGCTATTGTTTTCACACATGTGAAAACTTTAGGGGTCAAGTACTCATAAAAACCTTATAAAAATGCTACTGGACCTATGGAAATAACACAAAAATATGTGGCTACTCAACCACAAATATTGTGCTAAAAATTCTACACATGAGAGAATTTTTCCAAACATCCTCATAGTTATGACAAAGCTACTCATGCTTTTCTACCAAATCAAATGCACTATAGCAGAGGTGATAACAACACAATATAAGTACCAACATGGTACTGGATCTAATATCTCAACACAACAATTCAATCACTTGCACACAATTTAATCAATCAAAAATTCTATGCAAGTAATAACTAGAGGCAAAACATATGATATTAATATAAATCCTATTTCTTCTCCACTCAAGTCCACACAATCTAACATGATAAAATAGTTAAGTAACACTTAGAAAACAAGTTCACACAACTTATACATGCTAGAAAACAATATTGCAACACAAAAATATATTCACACAATTTAATTAACTAAAATGCCAAAATGGCAGAAACAAGCAATATACAGATCTGTCCACCAAATTTGGTAGGATGCTCTAACAATTAAACCCTTCTAGGTTTGGATAGTCCTAAACATATACAAGACCATACAGTTGAGTTTGCATCAAAATTCGTTTTTAATAATTTTATAAAAATCACCAAAGTGCTCTCTGGTGTTTTACCAAATTGCATGCCATTTCAAAAATAGAATGAATTTGGAAGCAAGGTTAATTGCTTCAGTTAGGAAATTTCAAGGGCTTTCCAATGCAATTTGCCTTACTTCATTCTGAGTTGTGGATTTAAAATGGTGCTCATTTTGGTGTTTCTGGTACCTGTTGCCAAATCATTTTTTATTGCAAAAATATCCATCCAAATGTATATCTACAAGTTGGAGGTGGTTTAGAATTAGTTGAGGTACCACTGTGAATTTTAGTTTGGTAAAAATCATCTTTTAGGTTGCCTTTTAGAGCCTAAAGTAAACAGGTCTGTTTCTGTGAAAATAAAATTGGAAAAGAACTAGAGTTGGGCCAGATCTGAATAACGGGCCGGCCAGACATTCTGCACCGCGGGGGAACCCAGCCGTGGTGGCTGACCAGTGGGCCTGGTGGCCACGCGGCAGCCACGCGAGCAGAGGGGCGGCCCACCCGCAGGTTCAACTTCTTCCGCGCGGGCTCGAGGTGCTGACATCAGCGTGATGCCAGGACGGCGTCATCGCCGGCGGAACGGATTCCGGCGAGCGGCAATCGAGCGAAGACCGCCACCGTTTTACGAATTAAACACATCTACGCGCAGTCCACGTTGCGGGGAACCAACTAAGGGGAGGCTCGTTTCCAGGGAACCCACCGGAGACCGGCGGCAACGGCGCGTGGCGGCGGCCGGACGCTACCGCGGCGAGACCACGAACTAGGGGGAGAGGGAGAGGGGAAATGCGACCGCGAGGAGCGCCTGCTCACCATAGATGCGCGGGAGGGCTCGGCTAGGGAGGAGGAAGGTCGTGGCGGCGGGAATGGCTCGCCGGAGTCGTCGGGGTCGGAGAAGAAAGGTCGACGACGCGGCCTCCTCGAGTCGTCCCACCTCGATTCCTCCTGCAGGGATGCTCAACAAGGCAAGGCGGAGAGGATGAGCACCACGGAGAGCGGCGGCGAGCTCCCCAGTGGCCAATCGACGGTGAGCTCTAATGGCTAGGGTTCGGTTTTGAATTTTTTTCAGAGAGAGAGGAAGAGCTCGAGTGGGGGGGGGGGAGAGAGAGGGCTTGAGGGCAGACAAGAGCACATGGGGGGCCTCTTATCCCCCTCGAGTTGCTTCCAATCGAAGGAAATGCATAGGTGTTCTGTGTATCTACAGAGAGCTAGAGGTAGGAGATGACTTGGATTACTTTTAGGTCCCTGCAATCTTACAAATAGGTCCTTTCTTACTCTGTAAAATGTGATTTTCACCAAGCAAACAAAGTCAAAAAGTAATTTCCTTTTGCCCAAAATTCTTATTAGTTGAGATGTACAACATGTATGAAAATTGGCTCAATTAGATAAACTTTATAATTCAAAGTTGTTCAAATTTGAATTCTTACATAAATGGATATTGAATTTATTTGACTACTTAGGAGCTTCCAAAAATGATAATTTTTGGCACACATTCCTTATTTGATGTGTTACTTATGTGGTAGAAAATTCAAGCCATTTTTAGTTACTTCATAGAACAAACTTGTTCCATTTTCAAAAAGGTGCTGTCAAGAAAACAGGGTTTTTTGGCAACTTAAGTTATTCAAAAACTTGTGCCCTTTTGGTTTTCATCCTTATTTATGATATAGAGCATGTGGTATTTATTTCATGGCATTTGGAAAAAGTTTGTAGAACAAACTTGTTCAAAATCCCAAATGTTGCTGTGGAGAAAATTCATGTTTTCAGGACTTTAATGGATTCAAATTTTGGTCTCCTCTTGTGTGTGTTCCTTATTTGATATAAGGAAGCAATGGTATGAATTTCAGATCATTTTAATAAAGTTTCCAATAGTAACTTGTTTTAGTTTTCTGTTTCTGGAAATATTGGAATTTCTATTTAATCAGGCACTTGGCTTTTCTTTAACAAAGCTTTGCCAAAATATTTATGGGACTAGAGATAGCAAGTCAATGCTCTCCAATACCTTTGTTTTTAAGCTTGCAAGGTTGGAAAAACATTTGATAAGATTTTGGTGAAGCATCTAAGAATGCCTCTTTTTCTGATAATCTTTTAGGGAAATTTATTAAGTGTCTCCTCTTTCTTAAATTAGGTCTTGGAATAATATTCAACAAGTATGAGATTCATAAGATGTTTTTGGAAAACTCTTTGATCAATATTTACTTTATAAAATATTGTCAAAGTCATTTGAACAATATGTTGAATATTTTTTTGGATTACTGCCTTGCAATCTTTTTAAGTTTGTTTTCAATTTCTTAGCCATGTAAGATTATATAATTAGTTTGTTTAGTTGCACCTAAACAAACACAACCAAAGTTTAATTGTCAAGCAATTAGCAAAACAACTGTGTTAACAGGTATTCCAAAATTGGGATGTGACACGTACCGAGCTCCTCCCCACCATAAGACTAGCCTTCCCCCCTCTGCTCGCTAACCCTAGAGCCCTTCATCCTCCAACGCCGCCATCCTCTTCCTCTCCTCACATCTCTCTTCTCCCTGCTCCCTGCACAATCTCTGTAACCTGAACCTGAATTCCTCCACCGAGCCCTCTCCCTCCGGCGATCATCGGAGTTGGGGTCGCCCTCCGGCCGTTTTGGACGTGGGAATGGAACCCTGGGGGTTCCCTCTCCCTCGCCGTGCCCTCGGTTGCCCCCGAGGGGCACCGGAGCGCCGCCGCCGTGCAGGACTCGCCGCCGGCCGCGCCCTGCTGCTACCCCTGCTCCGCCCAACTTCCTGCCTCGACCGCCCCCTCCTGCCGCTCGGTGAGCCTTCCTCTCGCCTCTCCCCCTCGATCCCTCTCCCTTCCGCTACGAGCACGCTCCCGCATCCCACGGATGGCGCCCCTCCGGCGAGCAGCCAACCGCCGGCGGCATCCCTGTCTCTGTCGAGCAAACGAATCGAGTTCAGTTAAAAATTCAGAAATAGCCCGAGCGACAGCATAACTGATGGAGGGATAATAACCCGGTAGGCCAACTCCAAGGTGTAACCCGGCCCAAGGGACACGGCGGAGGATCCGGCTAAGGATAATGAAACTTCTGGAAGGCCCAAAGTTTGTAGGCCTCGTAACCCGGATTGTGGGTTGCGGTAAGGAAAGCTAGGGTTTGTAAGCAGTGTCCGGGTAGGATTCAGGGTGCGCCTTGGAGGGCAAGTCAGGAAGGTACGGTGCTTTATAAGCCTACCCCTAAGTCTAGTTTGGGGAAATCTAAGAACCGTAGTAGTACCGCTTGATATCGAGCATCCAGTGTATACAAGAGATCGAGTTAATATATTGAGATCGGAGACTCGGCGACTTGATTGCCGGCTACCAGATCGAGTTTCATCATGTTTTCCTCTGAGCTAAACCCTCTCCCAAACGCCTGTGTCGTCTTGCCCCAAGATCAGTTACCCCCGGTAACGTCTGCCGTGATTATCCCACGACAGTTGGCGCCCACCGTGGGGCCTGCGTCCAAAGGTGTTTACGTCATGGGAGAAGCTCGGAAGAACATGGAGAATCTCGTCATAGGCGAGATCTACGTCGACCACGAAGGAGAGAAGATGGTGGACGATTCCGGCTGGGGGCCAGAGTCGGATCACCTCGAATTCGGATCTGACGTGACAATCGGCAGGATCACCGTCTTCATCGGTATGGTATGTACTTCCGGTTCGATCCCTGACAATTTTGGATCTGATTCTGTGTCAGGGGAGGCTACCTATATCCAGTCAGATAGAGAAGAATCAATTGGAACAACAGATCAGATAGAAGAACCCATCACGAAGGGGGAACAGCCAGAGGAGCCAGCATGGACCCCGCGTGACCAGGTCGGTGGAGAGGATGATACCGAGTCTATCAGGGATCTGCTGGAGAACCGGTATGAGGAGAATAACAGCGAAGAAGAACAGCATGAATTCACACCAAGCATCGTACGCCGAGTTGCGGTCTACACGGCTCCCGCGGCCAACCTCAACCAAGAGAACGCAACCGCGGCAGCAGTCGGGGCGGCTCAGGCATTGGCCCAGCAGCAGGGCGCGGCTAACGGAAACCCGGTTCTGGATCGGGTTGATGGAGAATCGGCATCAGTGACCAGCCGCGCAGCAGACGAGGAGTTGCACGCAAATACGTTCGGATTCCTGGGAAACCGGACACCAGGGGCGGGTCCTTCGAACCCGCGTCACCCGGCCTTATTCGATAATAATCTGATCCTAGACCCCACGGTTCTTGCTACGGTTAGCACTCCAGAAAACGCAGCAGAACGTGTCAGGGATCTGGATGTGGCTCGTCGTGCGTTGGAACAGCAAAGAAGGCAAGTGGACACTAGTAGGGAAACCCTCTTCTGTGGCGCACCAAAATCCTATTCTGTGGCGCACCCTGGGGCCAGAGGGGTGCGCCACAGAACACACGCCACAAAAATAATTTCTGTGGCGCACCTCAGCCGTGCGCCACAGAAATGTCAATTCTGTGGCGCACCTCAGCCGTGCGCCACAGAAATTTGCAATTCTGTGGCGCACCAAGGGGGGGTGCGCCACAGAATTTTTTTTTGAATTTCAAAAAAAAAAGGCGGCCAGATCTGGCCGCGGGAAATTTTCGAAATTTCGAAATTTCGCCGGATTTCGTCGGATGCTCGCCGGAGTTGGTGGGTGGAGGATGGGGGTCACCGGAGTTGGTGGGGAGGAGAAGGAGAAGCTCGCCGGAGGTGGTGGTGGTGGTGGAGGAGGAGGAGAGGTGGTGGTGATAGAGGAGGAGGAGGAGGAGAGGAGGAGAGGTGGTGGTGGAGGAGGAGAAAGAGGAGGAGGAGAGGTGGTGGTGGTGGAGGAGGAGGAGGAGGAGCTCACCGGAGGTGGTGGTGGTGGTGGTGGAGGAGGAGGATGGTGGTGGAGGAGGAGTGGTGGTGGTGGAGGAGGAGTGGTGGTGGTGGTGGTGGAGGAGGAGAAGGAGGAGAGGTGGTGGTGGTGGTGGTGGTGGTGGAGGAGGAGGAGAGGTGGAGGAGAGGAGAGGAGAGGTGGAGGAGAGGAGAGGAGAGGAGAGGTAGAAGATGAGAAGTGGAGGAGAAGTGGAGGGGAGAAGTGGAGGGGAGAAGTGAAGAAAAGGAGGGGAGGAGGCAGATTTCGAATCTGCCTCCCAATTCTGTGGCGCACCCCCCCTTGGTGCGCCACAGAAATTTTTTTTTTTTTTTTTTTTATTTTCTAGTCAAAATCTTAAAACGGCCATAACTTTTGTTCCTTTTGGAATTTGGCAATTCTAAAAAAAGCTCACAGGCCGAAGGCCAGTGAGGTTGGGTTTCTTTTTTTCTCTAGTTTTTTTTAATATCTTGATCATTTTTTTTCGACATCGTATGCAAAAGTTATGCCCATTTTACCTTTTTTATAAAACTTTTGCTCAGAAAGTCGAAATTCATATTTCAAAATTTGATAAAAAAGTAGACATTAAACTCTCCGTGCATCTATAAGGGATTTATTTTTTGATGCTTTTTAGACCGCCAACTCTTCCGTCAAAAACTAGAAAAGGCGTTCCCGGGGGGGGGGGGTGGAGTTGGTGCGTGAGGGCAGAATTTTTTCGGATGGGAATTCTGTGGCGCACGTGGCAGTGGTGCGCCACAGAAATGTCATATTTCTGTGGCGCACTGACCACCATGCGCCACAGAATGGGAGTGTAAAGTTTTTGGTGTGGGCCCCCAGCTCATTTCTGTGGCGCACCCCCATCCGGTGCGCCACAGAATTCCTGTTTTCTGTGGCGCACCACGGTCCCGTGCGCCACAGAATTCCTGTTTTCTGTGGCGCATGCCCACCCGTGCGCCACAGAATTACATTTCTGTGGCGCACCGAATAGGGGTGCGCCACAGAATCGATTCCATAGAAAGGCACTTCTCTACTAGTGGGAAGTTGAGAGGCAAGGGATGGTTACACGTCAGCGCGAGCTGGATGCACTGGAAACCCGGCTCCGAGAGGAAACATCTAGAGTACATCAGTATCATCAAGTATGTTGCATATATATAGGTCTTGGGGGCTGGTTGCTTGAATAGCACAGTCACAAACCCAAAAGGCCCGGCCTTGATGCCTATGAGTTATAAGGGCCGACTACTCGCAAGACGAGTACGGCTGCAATCTTATAACCGGACAAAGGAGCCAAATTTTCTTGACTATTCTTACTTAAGCTCGATGTGACTCGCACTAAAGTGGCATGATCTGTTCGCTTACGATTACAATCAGCCGTGCAACCCAATGGGACTTGCCTGACCCTGTTTTTCGTATAGATGTAACAACATGGTATCCACGCGAAAACCGGCTTACAGTACAAGATAGTCAAAAGGGTCATCTAAACCACAAGTTTATGCAGAGTACAAGGCTAATAGCCGGAAACTCAACGACTATCAAGCATAACTTCAGTACCTACACGGAATGGCTATAGGTTTTCTGCTCGGTAAAAAACAATTTGTTCTCTAAGAAAGGCCACACCCCCCTGACTCGGACTTTGGGCCATGGGGACTGCGGACTTCGAAACAGAAACAAACTACTTGGCTATCGAAGCTCGAAAGACCCTAGCATCCGAGTCTTGGGGACTTAAAGAAAAGTCCACCTATCAAAACCCGTGATACTCGGAAAACCGAGTCTCACAAAGGGAGCTAAAAAGAGAGTCGGGTATCGAGAATAAGTTCAAGAATAGACAAGTATCACGATTATCAAAAGGCCAGGAAAGGCGCAAAGTATATCACGGACTAAAAGTACGTTACAAATTACGATACCAATAGCAGGGGTGCACAGGCGCACCATCAAAAGTATACTAGTTTTGAATAAAAAGTATCAGGTGATCGAGGTACTATGATGGCATTGCCCTATTCGGCCTCTGGAGTACGGTCTTCCGGGTCTTGGTCCTGGGCTTGCTGCTTAGCTTTCCCGGCAGCATTACCCGGACTCCCCGCATCAGGACGGACAGGCGGAGGGACAGCTGGTGTAGAGGTAGATGGCCCTGATCCTAAGTCGGCCTCTCTCTTAGCAGTTTCTTCTTTCTTCCTGGCCAAATCAGCCGCCCATTTTTCCAAAATATCAAAGGGAGGGGGTGCCTCCTCCAGTATGGTTTTGCCTTCAGCATCGTATGAACTCATAATCGTGCCCAGATCTATCTTATCGGCCAAAGCGGTTGCCGAGTGGCGCACCGTAGATTGTATGGCCTTGAAGTCTTTGGGTACAAACCTGGAGCCATCAGCTTTATATTCGGGAAACCCGGAAGTTACCTTTGCCGGGTCAAGCTTCGGAAAATAAGCTTTAGCCAGCGTAAAGGCTCGGGTCATGCCAATCCGGCAGGCTGAGCGTTTCCATATCTCGATCCAGCCAGGCACTGTGGAGCAGGCTTGAATAAGGTTTTCCTCACCGGGGTATACCTCGGTAGGCCACTTCACGGCATCCAATATAAACTTTGTACCGGCAAAGAAGGTCCGGAGTACAGTCTTCAAAGTTTTAGCCTTGGCAACAGCATCTTCTTCTGGGGTCGCAAGGTTAGCACCTGCAGTTGAAACAAGGGAAGAACACATCAGTAATCCCGAGTATCATATGATAAAGTAAAGGCATGAAGTCAACCAGCAGCAAAAAACTCACTGAGCAGGATACGATAAGTATCGGTAATCTGGTCCGATAGTTTCTTCAGCGCGGCTTGGGCAGTACGGCACTTCTTTTTGTATTTGGAAACGTCTTTCTTCAAGGTTTCCACGTTTGCTTCCAGGGCCTCTCGCCGTTTTACCTCGGCAAGCAGGAGTCGTTCGGACTTGAGTAAAATCTCGTCGGACCGGGTCACCTCCGCCTGTAAGGAACAGAGAACAAAAGTGTCAATCGGGCATCATAGCAAGCCGAATGTTGCACGAAGTACCAAGCACAACTTTAACAAGCTATGCTCGGAACTTGGGGACTAGGCGTATACTAGGAGATATCAAGTATTGTTACCTGATGAGCTGCGGCCATGCGCTCTAGGATACTGCGCTCTGAGGCCTTCATGGTGAGGACATCGTTCATCAGCTGATCAAAGTTATCATTACCCGAGTTAGAAGACCCGGGGTCGTGGAAATTCGGAGAAGAAGTTTCCTTCTTAGCAGGAGACGGCACCCGGGTCATCCGAATGTCGGGGTCTCCTCCTCCCGCGCCCAAAGTCGCAGCTTTTTCCCTCTCGCTTGCGTGCGAGGCTATCGGATACCCGGCCTCTTGCCTGGCCGGGTCTGTTGGTGATGCTTGTTCTTCGTCGCCAGCTGTGTCGAACGCATCGTCAATCGGCCTCTCTTTACCCGGGTCATCGGTCTCCATGTCTTCCTGGTCACTAGCAATGACCGTGGCCCTATAGAAAATATGGGGGAGCAGTTAGCGTATAATCATGAAAAGGCGATGGAAGTGTGGTATAGCATCAGGAAAAGAACTTTACCCGGGATTCACTGCAAGGTCCGCAGGGAATTCGCTGCTGGACCCGGATGAAACTGAAAGATACCAAACAAGACATGAGATTACCCTGTGAAGGAATAGTTCGGAAGGATTTCTATGTTTAAAGAGGGGTATGGTTAATACCAGCGTGCCGAGCCGGAGACGACGGAATACCCGGGTTAAGGGGATCATTACCCGGATAATTCCGTGTCGCCCTGCGCTTGGTCATAGGCGACTCCTTCAGATACGGCCAAAAGGGTAATACCAGGGTTAGCTCATGTATGTTATCACAGGAACGCGGGTTGGACGCAAGGAAATGATATAGAACCTTGAGGATGACCCCTTGGGGTTTTCTCTTAGATCCGGCTTTAACTGTCGGTTCTGCTTCATCCTCCTCGCTGGCGGACTTCACCTTGCCGTAAGCTTCTTCTTCCTCGTCCTTGTCCTCTTGTTCTGAAAGTTATCAAAGTTACAGTAGGAAAATGAAAAAGAGGGTACGACAAACTCAAAGGAGCTAAGTGAGATTTAGAATGTACCTTCATCCGAGTTAACGACATCTTTCTTCTCCTCCGAGTTTCCGGAGTTAGGAGGAGTGTCAATCTTCCAGAAATCATCGTCGGCCTGAAATGAAGGCATAAGAACAAGGGTTATTAGTTGTATCAAGTGGAAAGGATGAAGTCGAAATTGTGAAAACCGGGACCTTACCGCGGGGGCCGGGTTCTCGCAGGTGAAGGGCTCCAATCCGGCTATATTCCGGATTACCTCCAGCTTTTCTGTCAAAAAGCCTTTGATAGTTTTATTGGTATCGCCGGGTGCGAAACTGTTTGGTGGAGTACCGGATCGGGTCCGTGGTTTGCCCCGAGTATTCGCACATCAATTTTGTGCGGATGGAGTTGGGCTGGATACGGAAATCGACCCAAGTTTTCACCAGGTTAAGCCCGATGAGGCCTTGGGCCGAAAGAATGGAGATTTTAGCCAATAAAGGCAGGATTGCTTCCCTGTCTGAGTCAGGGGCAAAGGCACTAAACGTCTCGGAGATATCAAGCAGGCCTTCCGAATAACCCGGCAACTTCTTCTCGCCGGGTGGGGAGGTGTCCCGACAGTAAAAATACGAAAGTTGCCAGTGTTTGACGTGGGAATTGAGGGTGAGAGGAGGCATTAGAGAATTCTTGCGGCGTTGGATAGAAACCCCGCCGCAAGCAAGAAGTGCACCGTCACCGCTTTCGTGGCACGGTTTGCACTGGAAAAGTTCAACGAAAAGAGCCAAGCTTGGCGGAGTGCACAAGTAAGACTCGGAGAGAACGATAAAGTGAGAGATATTTAACATAGAGTTAGGCCCTATGTCAAATATGCGAAGGCCATAGTGGCTCAAAACATCGCGGAAAAAAGGGTGACCCGGAGGACGGAAGCCCCGGGTCACATGTTCCACAAAGCATATTACCTCGTTTTCTGCTGGAGTAGGCCGAGTCTCGTTACCCGGCACCCTCCAGTGGATGTTTTCTTGAGGGGGAAGGACCCCTAACTCGACCAATTCTTCCAACTTGGCCTTAGTAACCGAAGATCGCGCCCAGTTGGCGGATATGGAGTTTGTAGTCTTGACCTTGGTCAGCTGCTTCCCCTGCTTCTTGGGAGCCATAAGGTTAACCTGTAAAGCATCAGGTAGAAGAGCATGAGGAATGAGACTCGGAAGCTGTTAGTAGGTCGAGTACTGATAAGCGGTATCAAGACAACATGCAAGCTGAATATTATCCGGGTATCATTCTGCGGAGCGAGGTATAAACTATCCGGGTATCATGCATTGTTATAAAAGCTATGGAGGTTTATGTATTGATAAGCATCTAAGGATGATGGATGGTTACCAGTGTATCTATTGCGAGCAAAAGAACCGGAAAGGGAGGATTTTCCGGCTGATAGAAACAAGGGCGGAAAATTTGGACGGCTCGAGCCCGGATTGGAAATTTCATTTCTAGATTTGTGGCGAAATTAATGATTACAGGTAGTAGGAGAGTGAACTAAAGTCTATATCTTATCTATTGGGCGAACTAGAACGAATACTAGCAACCTAATTCGGCGTGGCCGAGAAATCATTGGCGGGTCGATTTAGATCTAGTCTGAGGTGAAATCAAGAAATTGCAAGGGCAAATTAAATGGATGCAAGAGACTTATTGGAGGAGATGTGAGTGATGCTTTGCGGAGGCAAATGGCGCAAGCCTGGTGTCCCTTCGCGATTCCTGGCGGGCAGGTCGGAGGCCTGGCGGTGGATCTTGGCAGTGGGGCGGAGCGCGCTGTGGCGGAGCGCGGCCGGCGACCGATGGGCTCTGGTGATGCGCGTGAGGTTTCCGTAATGGCGCTCTGTGGGCTTGCGCACGGAGGAAGGAAGGAAGAGAAATGGGGGAAAGTGAGCCGTTGGGGTTAGGGTTATCCCCAAGGGCCTATTTATAATGGCTCGGGTGGAAAAACTCAGTCCAACGGGCGGGACCCGGAAATTACGGGGTAACAGCTACCTGTTCGAAGTTTGCGAGATATGTTTCAAACACTGAGCAAGAGATCCTCTCCGGGGTATCAGGATCAACTATCGAGCAAAGTATGGAGTTTTGGCATTTTATCAAAGCTTAAACCGGGAAAGCTAAGCAAAGTATCTGGAGGGAAAGCCAGGTTACTATATGGCTGCCATGGAGTTAAGCCTAGCTACACAACAAAGCACTTTAACCCGGCCTCCCTACACTTGTGCGTTTGATATTTTTGCAGGGAATAGCCAGTGCTTCAGGGAAGAATCCGTGAAGCCCAAGCTATTCTGGGGACTACTGATGGAGGGATAATAACCCGGTAGGCCAACTCCAAGGTGTAACCCGACCCAAGGGACACGGCGCAGGATCCGGCTAAGGATAATGAAACTTCTGGAAGGCCCAAAGTTTGTAGGCCTCGTAACCCCTGATTGTGGGTTGCGGTAAGGAAAGCTAGGGTTTGTAAGCAGTGTCCGGGTAGGATTCAGGGTGCGCCTTGGAGGGCAAGTCAGGAAGGTACGGTGCTTTATAAGCCTACCCCTAAGTCTATTTTGGGGAAATCTAAGAACCCTAGTAGTACCGCTTGATATCGAGCATCCAGTGTATACAAGAGATCGAGTTAATATATTGAGATCGGGGACTCGACGACTTGATTGCCGGCTACCAGGTCGAGTTTCATCATGTTTTCCTCTGAGCTAAACCCTCTCCCAAACGCCTGTGTCGTCTTGCCCCAAGATCAGTTACCCCCGGTAACGTCTGCCGTGATTATCCCACGACAATAACCCCCCCGAGCCCCCCTTCTCTGTCACCACACAGCACACTAGCCCACTGGTTCTGCTCCTTGTCCTCACAGCAGGAGGTGAGGGGTTCGAATCCCCCCTCCCTCAATAAAACCAAGTTTTTATTTTCAAATGTTTTGGTACAGAAACATCTCAATAATCACACATAAGTCCCTGAACATTCTTTTTAGGCCCCTGTTTAATTTTCCTAAGTCCCTAATGAATTAAAAATGGCAGATTTGCACCAAATCTTGTAAAATGCATAATTAATTCATCTTAAATCCAATTTTAACTTTTTAAATATGTTTTCTGTCCCAAATTAAATGTTCTATCCAAATATAAAATTTGTTTACTGTTTTGAATATTTTAAATTGGTGCAATATTTGAAATCTTGTCTAAATCACTTAATTTTGCAAAATTCATAACTTGGGCATAAAAATTCCAAATTCCACAAACTAAATATGTTTTCCAATCAACTTTTCATGTAATTTCCAAATATAATTTTTTTTTCTGTTTTGAATAATTTAAATTGCTGAAAACAATTGTTTCTTATTTATTGCATTTAAAATTGCCAAAATAATAACTTGCTCATTTTAAATCCAATTTCAACAAATGAAATATGTTTTCCATGCAAAATTAAACCACCTTTCCAAATATAAAATTTGTTTCATGTTTTGAATAATTAAAATTGGTTAAATGATTTAAACCTTGTTTAAATCATTTAGTATTGTTAAATTCATAACTTGATCAAATTAAATCCTTTTGGGACACATAAAATATGTTTTCAAACCACAAAAGTATAAGATTTTCAAATATGAATCTCACTTAATGTTTTGAACAAATAAAAATTCAAATAAGTTCATGTTTGAATTAAATTCATTTAATTCTTGCTTAAACTTGTTTAATTCCTAAATAATTTATTTGAAATCCTTTTTCAACAAGTGAAACATGTATTCCAACTAAAATCTTGTTTTCTTTTCAAATATAAACTTTGTGATCTATTTTGAACAATTAAAATTGGTGAAAACAACAAATGCTTGTGTGACACGTTTAAGGAACCAAAATTTCCTAACTTAATGAATGAATTTCCAAACTTGGTAAACCTTATTTCCAAATTGTTTCTATTGTTGTTATTTTGCTGTTTTCCTCATCCATGAATCATGCTAATCCACTTTCACATATTGGTTAGTTGTAAAACAATTATTTCAACCCTAATTCATGGGCTTTTCATATGCAATCCAATTGCATGAGGGTCCATTTAATTATGTTGTGTTACCATGTCAACTAGTTTATTTCTATGCATCAATTAAATGGTCATGCATCATCCCATGTTTGTGCACTATGCCATGTTATTGATTGTTTATCTTTCTGCATTGTTTGTTTGCTTCTTCTCGGATAAACGACGACGTTGAGACCGACGATCCTTACGACACCCCTTCTAAGGATCTAGCTCAGTACCAGGCTACTGGGTTTGCAGGCAAGTTATCACTCACATGAACCATCGTGTTCCTTTCAACATTGGTTACCGATACTTTCCGTTGTCTATTCTGCTAGCCCTATGATTAGTTGCTTCCGTTACGAACCTATCACATGTATCCTTTAACCCTGATATTGCCTCACCTCCATACCTATAACCATCGCTTGTTGCCCGTGTCTTACTAGCATGCTTAGGGTTGTTTTTGCTCGAGTCTGTTACCCGTTACTTTCCGTTACTAGATTACTTTTACGTTCTGGGG
This sequence comes from Alopecurus myosuroides, assembly GCA_028641055.1. NCBI lineage: Eukaryota > Viridiplantae > Streptophyta > Magnoliopsida > Poales > Poaceae > Alopecurus > Alopecurus myosuroides. The sequence continues at coordinate 386,132,562 of CM054060.1, forward strand.
GCTCGATGTTTAATCAATCAATCATGCTACTGTTATTGTTAAATAATAATTTGATGATAAGGCACCGGCAGGAGGCCCTGTGTGGTTTTGAGGCCTGCTAGTGTTGACCCTAATAGGAAAAGGGTCTTGTCTACTGATCCATGATGAGTGCACTAACCGCATGTGGGAAGCGAGTATGGGCGCCCCCCTCAATTTGATTCGATTCGCATCTCGTCCAAATCGCCTCATTTAGTTCATGTTTTCCATTTGTCGCATGCATGTTTTTGCGAGCCCAGGCCAGGGTGGAACTTTTGTAGTCGGCATATAGGGGGACACGTTCTTAGAGTGCTATGAGGGTCCCTTTTCTTCGGGGCTCGATTAGCCGTGCGCCCAAGGTGCTTTGGGCTTGATGCGAAGAAGAGTTGAGTTGTGTTGAGTGCCCCGCTTGGTGGAAGGGCCCTTCCATCTGGCGGGTTATTCATACGTGTACGGCTAAATTGGTGCATCCCTGCAGGGTAAATCTTCTCGAGAAGCCGTGTTTTCCGCGGTTATGGACTACTTGGTGAAAGTACTGGCTAACAAGTACTCAGGACAACTTAAACCTAATGATTAACAACCTTACACCCAATGATTAACAACTTGACTAGTAATAGGCTTATTGACACAATAATCTGAACCATCTTTAATTCAACTGTGTGAGTTATCCTCGGATTGCTTCTTTGGATAAGGGGCGAGGTCCAGGATGGGTTTGTTTGGTGGTTAGATTTAGTTGGTTACGATACGCGATCTTATCTCCTTTCTGTTAGCCAGAAGTGGTAGTAACTCTGTAGTTGATTAGAGCAGCCAGTTGCAGCATCTTTTATATCCCCTTCCTTCCGTTGAACCCAAAGCATCTGTGCTTGGTGTTGACGGGTTACACTTTGGTGAACTGTGAGTCGTGCTTGCCAGTACGTTTATGTACTGACCCCTTTGGGGCTGTGGTTTCCGCAGACGATGTTTCCGAAGATCCCCATGGTGGCAACTACATGGAGTATGACGAGACTGCTGACGAGTAGATAGCGGACCCGGGCAGGATCCGAGACTGCGTGGATGGGCTCCGTCTTTTCGTTTCCGGCCTCTTAGGCCTATTTGGATCTTTTCTGTACTCAGACATGTTGATTGCTTCCGCTGTGATGTAATGATGATATGTTGGGACATGTGTCCTCTGAATGATTGTATTTGCTATCTCTGCTCTAATGAGAGCTATTTGCAGCTTATTTCCATCTTTTGTGTCGTAGAAATCTGTTGTGATATCAGCTGTTCAAATGCCGTTGACGTACCATGTGTGTATGTTTTGAAGTACGTCAACGGAAGTATCTAGATTTCTACGGGATGGTTTGCGCAGACGATGAGCAGTACGAGAATGGTTGTCACACGTTTACATGTTGGCCTGCTCATATTGAGATGCGGGTGCCGGTATGCCCCGTAAGCCATTTATCTGCTGTTCAACAGACTGTGAGTATCCCCTAGAAGTCCGGGTGCGACAAATGGTATCAGAGCCTGTCTGCCTGTAGGATCCCTTTTTACTGGTCGCAGTTGAGTCTAGAAACTATTTTGTAGCTATATAGGAAAAATGAAACGTGAGAGTAGGAATTCTGTTCTTTTTCTTCTTTCCCCACCCACCCTCCCTTTTCTGGTAAGGAAGTGCAACGTTGTTTTCCCTTCTCATCTAAACTTTCAAGTTAGGATTTCACGAATTCTGGTTTCTCTAGGATGGTTATATCTACTAGACCATAGGAATGGAGGTGGTTGTGACATGATTTATCATGTTGCCTACTCATGATTGAGAACAGAGGCGTGTAAGCCCCGGAAGCAGATCCTCTATTCCTTAAGCAGTAGATATTGATCCTCTAGAAGCCCGGATGGGTTTTTCCGTAGTACCTCAGGAGTGTTTTGTTCTCGTTTTCCCAATGTTGCTTCGATATCCTGTTCTTCTCAACATCCTTTTCGTCCGTTGAAACCTTGTTGTTGTTTTCCACTTCAATACTTCTACCGGCGTCTAATCAAAAATTCCCAAATATCAAGTCTATCTGGCCAGAAAGGTTGTTGTTGTTTCGAAAACTACCAGGCTATGAGAGCTGGCATTCCTATCACCTGGGGTTGTTTCGAGGAAGCATTTCTGAATCACCACATTCCAGATAGTCTATTCCCCAAATGAATCAAGTTCTGTTCAGCTATACACCCTCAATACAAAACCTCTTCCTTCAATTGAAAATCTTCCGGTGGTTTCCAAATTCCCTGACGTCTTTCCAGAAGATTGCCAGGAATGCCTATCGTCTTTAACTTCCAGAAAAACTATCCAATGTGCACGATGTGTTTCACGTGTCACAGTTCAAGAGGATCTTCCCAAGAAGTATCCGGACCTTTTCTTTTCTCAGTAGGAATCTCGGGGCGCGATTCCTTCAAGGGGGGGCGTTTTGTAACATCCCAAGTATGAAAAATAGCCATTAGAATGTTTGCTCTCTGTTATTTTATGTTTTGCATCAGGGCATCATGTTCATTGCAATTTTTTTGCTTGTTTTCCTTTTGTTTTCCTCTGTTTTCATTTGTTTTCCAACTGTTTTCATTTGTTTTCCTTTGTTTTCTATTTGAACTTCAAACCAAAATTCAAACCTTTTGTTTCATCCTTGTGATGTTACAATTTCCAAAATGATATTTCAAAATAAAACAATTGTTTGTTTCCATTGAAGTGTGATTCCAAACTGTTGTTTTGTTTCTATCAAAAATTCATCTAAATAATTGTTCATACTTGTTATGTTACATTTTCCAAATAAAAGTTTCAATTAAAACCACTAGTTGTTTCTATTTAAATAGAACCATTAACTTGTTATTTCTATTTAATAACTCATTTGAATCAATTCACATTCAAATTCAAATCACATTGTCCAAAACAGCAACCATGTTGATCTTATAAAAAATTGCAACACAATTATTAATCATATGCTTCCAATCAAAATTATTTGTTCACCCCATTTAAATTTTGGTTGCAATAATCACTTAATCTCCAAAATCATTTAAATTGGAATCAAATTTCAAACAGCACCCAATTGGAAAATTATGAAAATTACCAAAACATTCTAATCTTTTGTTTCCATCTATTTCAAACTAAAGGTTCATGCCATTTGAATTCCTGTTTTTAATATTTCAATCAATAATCAAATTCATTCCAAATTTGAGTTAATTACAAACAGCAAGTTGTTTTTGAAATATTTGGAAAACAGAAGTTGACAATTGGTTGTGGTTGACCTAATTAACACACCCAACTTTTTATAAATTTTTCCTAACTCCCAAAACCCCTCTTTTCTTCTCTAATTCATTTCATCAAAAAAAAAATAGAACAAAAAAATATTAAAGGAGCAAAGGGAGAGAGCCAGCAGGCCCAATTTTTCCCCTAAGCCCAACACCACCCCAACCCACCTTTTCCCTTCTGGCCCGTACCCCCCTCGCTTGTCTTCTTCCTCGCAGTACGACTCCCTCTGCACCACACGATCACCTCCCCCCTCCTCAATGCCCAGCCGTACCGAGCTCCTCCCCACCATAAGACTAGCCTTCCCCCCTCTGCTCGCTAACCCTAGAGCCCCTCATCCTCCAACGCCGCCATCCTCTTCCTCTCCTCCCATCTCTCTTCTCCTTGCTCCCTGCACAATCTCTATAACCTGAACCTGAATTCCTCCACCGAGCCCTCTCCCTCCGGCGATCATCGGAGTTGGGGTCGCCCTCCGGCCATTTTGGACGTGGGAATGGAACCCTGGGGGTTCCCTCTCCCTCGCCGTGCCCTCGGTTGCCCCCGAGGGGCACCGGAGCGCCGCCGCCGTGCAGGACTCGCCGCCGGCCGCGCCCTGCTGCTACCCCTGCTCCGCCCGACTTCCTGCCTCGACCGCCCCCTCATGCCGCTCGGTGAGCCTTCCTCTCGCCTCTCCCCCTCGATCCCTCTCCCTTCCGCTACGAGCACGCTCCCGCACCCCACGGATGGCGCCCCTCCGGCGAGCAGCCAACCGCCGGCGGCATCCCTGTCTCTGTCGAGCAAACGAATCGAGTTCAGTTAAAAATTCAGAAACAGCCCGAGCGACAGCATAACCCCTCGAGCCCCCCTTCTCTGTCACCACACAGCACACTAGCCCACTGGTTCTGCTCCTTGTCCTCACAGCAGGAGGTGAGGGGTTCGAATCCCCCCCTCCCTCAATAAAACCAAGTTTTTATTTTCAAATGTTTTGGTACAGAAACATCTCAGTAATCACACATAAGTCCCTGAACATTCTTTTTAGGCCCCTGTTTAATTTTCCTAAGTCCCTAATGAATTAAAAATGGCAGATTTGCACCAAATCTTGTAAAATGCATAATTAATTCATCTTAACTCCAATTTTAACTTTTTAAATATGTTTTCTGTCCCAAATTAAATGTTCTATCCAAATATAAAATTTGTTTACTGTTTTGAATATTTTAAATTGGTGCAATATTTGAAATCTTGTTTAAATCACTTAATTGTGCAAAATTCATAACTTGGGCATAAAAATTCCAAATTCCACAAACTAAATATGTTTTCCAATCAACTTTTCATGTACTTTCCAAATATAATTTTTGTTTGCTGTTTTGAATAATTTAAATTGCTGAAAACAACTGTTTCTTATTTATTGCATCTAAAATTGCCAAAATAATAACTTGCTCATTTTAAATCCAATTTCAACAAATGAAATATGTTTTCCATGCAAAATTAAACCACCTTTCCAAATATAATTTTTTTTTCATGTTTTGAATAATTAAAATTGGTTAAATGATTTAAACCTTGTTTAAATCATTTAGTATTGTTAAATTCATAACTTGATCAAATTAAATCCTTTTGGGACATATAAAATATGTTTTCAAACCACAAAAGTATACGATTTTCAAATATGAATCTCACTTAATGTTTTGAACAAATAAAAATTCAAATAAGTTCATGTTTGAATTAAATTCATTTAATTCTTGCTTAAACTTGTTTAATTCCTAAATAATTTATTTGAAATCCTTTTTCAACAAGTGAAACATGTATTCCAACTAAAATCTTGTTTTCTTTTCAAATATAAACTTTGTGATCTATTTTGAACAATTAAAATTGGTGAAAACAAAAAATGCTTGTGTGACACATTTAAGGAACTAAAATTTCCTAACTTAATGAATGAATTTCCAAACTTGGTAAACCTTATTTCCAAATTGTTTCTATTGTTGTTATTTTGGTGTTTTCCTCATCCATGCATCATGCTAATCCACTTTTACATATTTGTTAGTTGTAAAACAATTATTTCAACCCTAATTCATGGGTTTTTCATATGCAATCCAATTGCATGAGGGTCCATTTAATTATGTTGTGTTACCATGTCAACTAGTTTATTTCTATGCATCAATTAAATGGTCATGCATCATCCCATGTTTGTGCACTATGCCATGTTATTGATTGTTTATCTTTCTGCATTGTTTGTTTGCTTCTTCTCGGATAAACGACGACGTTGAGACCGACGATCCTTACGACTCCCCTTCTAAGGATCTAGCTCAGTACCAGGCTACTGGGTTTGCAGGCAAGTTATCACTCACATGAACCATCGTGTTCCTTTCAACATTGGTTACCGATACTTTCCGTTATCTATTCTGCTAGCCCTATGATTAGTTGCTTCTGTTACGAACCTATCACATGTATCCTTTAACCCTGATATTGCCTCACCTCCATACCTATAACCATCGCTTGTTGCCCGTGTCTTACTAGCATGCTTAGGGTTGTTTTTGCTCGAGTATGTTACCCGTTACTTTCCGTTACTAGATTACTTTTACGTTCTGGGGGCTCGATGTTTAATCAATCAATCATGCTACTGTTATTGTTAAATAATAATTTGATGATAAGGCACCGGCAGGAGGCCCTGTGTGGTTTTGAGGCCTGCTAGTGTCGACCCTAATAGGAAAAGGGTCTTGTCTACTGATCCATGATGAGCGCACTAACCGCATGTGGGAAGCGAGTATGGGCGCCCCCCTCAATTTGATTCGATTCGCATCTCGTCCAAATCGCCTCATTTAGTTCGTGTTTTCCATTTGCCGCATGCATGTTTTTGCGAGCCCAGGCCAGGGTGGAACTTTTGTAGTCGGCATATAGGGGGACACGTTCTTAGAGTGCTATGAGGGTCCCTTTTCTTCGGGGCTCGATTAGCCGTGCGCCCAAGGTGCTTTGGGCTTTATGCAAAGAAGAGTTGAGTTGTGTTGAGTGCCCCGCTTGGTGGAAGGGCCCTTCCATCTGGCGGGTTATTCATACGTGTACGGCTAAATTGGTGCATCCCTGCAGGGTAAATCTTCTCGAGAAGCCGTGTTTTCCGCGGTTATGGACTACTTGGTGAAAGTACTGGCTAACAAGTACTCAAGACAACTTAAACCTAATGATTAACAACCTTACACCCAATGATTAACAACTTGACTAGTAATAGGCTTATTGACACAATAATCTGAACCATCTTTAATTCAACTGTGTGAGTTATCCTCGGATTGCTTCTTTGGATAAGGGGCGAGGTCCAGGATGGGTTTGTTTGGTGGTTAGCTTTAGTTGGTTACGATACGCGATCTTATCTCCTTTCTGTTAGCCAGAAGTGGTAGTAACTCTGTAGTTGATTAGAGCAGCCAGTTGCAGCATCTTTTATATCCCCTTCCTTCCGTTGAACCCAAAGCATCTGTGCTTGGTGTTGACGGGTTGCACTTTGGTGAACTGTGAGTCGTGCTTGCCAGTACGTTTATGTACTGACCCCTTTGGGGCTGTGGTTTCCGCAGACGATGTTTCCGAAGATCCCCATGGTGGCAACTACGTGGAGTATGACGAGACTGCTGACGAGTAGATAGCGGACCCGGGCAGGATCCGAGACTGCGTGGATGGGCTCCGTCTTTTCGTTTCCGGCCTCTTAGGCCTATTTGGATCTTGTCTGTACTCAGACATGTTGATTGCTTCCGCTGTGATGTAATGATGATATGTTGGGACATGTGTCCTCTCAATGATTGTATTTGCTATCTCTGCTCTAATGAGAGCTATTTGCAGCTTATTTCCATCTTTTGTGTCGTAGAGATCTGTTGTGATATCAGCTGTTCAAATGCCGTTGACGTACCATGTGTGTATGTTTTGAAGTACGTCAACGGAAGTATCTAGATTTCTACGGGATGGTTTGCGCAGACTGTCGTGGGATAATCACGGCAGACGTTACCGAGGGTAACTGATCTTGGGGCAAGACGACACAGGCGTTTGGGAGAGGGTTTAGCTCAGAGGAAAACATGATGAAACTCGATCTGGTAGCCGGCAATCAAGTCGCCGAGTCTCCGATCTCAATATATTAACTCGATCTCTTGTATACACTGGATGCTCGATATCAAGCGGTACTACTAGGGTTCTTGGATCTCTCCAAACTAGACGTAGGGGCCGGTTTATAAAGCACCGTACCCTCCTGACTTGCCCTCCAAGGCGCACCCTGAATCCTACCCGGACACTGCTTACAAACCCTAGCTTTCCTTACCGCAACCCACAATCCGGGTTACGAGGCTTACAAACTTTGGGCCTTCCAGAAGTTTCATTATCCTTTAACCGGATCCTGCGCCGTGTCCCTTGGGCCGGGTTACACCTTGGAGTTGGCCTACCGGGTTATTATCCCTCCATCAGTAGTCCCCAGAATAGCTTGGGCTTCACGGATCCTTCCTTGAAGCACTGGCTATTCCCTGCAAAAATATCCAACGCACAAGTGTATGGAGGCCGGGTTAGGGTGCTTTGATATATAGCCAGGCCTAACTCCATGGTGGCCATATAGCAACCCGGCCTTTCTCCAGGCGCTTTGCTCTACTTTCCGGGTCTAAGCCTTGATAAAAGTGCCCAAACTCTATACTTCACTTGATAAATGATCCCGATGCCACGGAGAGGATCGCCTTTTCTTTTCCGTCCGGATATCTCGCTCGGCATGTGAAGCATATCTCCCAAACTTCGAACAGGTAGCTGCTACCCCGCAATTTCCGGGTCCCGTCCGTTGGACTGAGCTTTTCCACCTAAGCTATTATAAATAGGCCCTTAGGGATAACCCTAACCCCAACGGCTCACTTTCCCCCATTTCTCTTCCTCCCTTCCTCCGTGCGCAAGCCCGCAGAGCGCCATTACGGAAACCTCGCGCGTATCACCGGAGCCCATCTGTCGCCGGCTGCGCTCCGCCACGGCGCGCTCCGCCCCACCGCCAAGATCCGCCGCCAGGCCTCCGACCTGCCCGCCAGGAATCGCGAAGGGACACCAGGCTTGCGCCATTTGCCTCCGCAAAGCTTCACTTCAATCTCCTCCAGTAAGTCTCTTGCATCCATTAATCTGCCCTTGCAATTTCTTGATTTCACCTCAGATTAGATCTAAATCGAACCGCCAATGATTTCTCGGCCACGCCGAATTAGGTTGCTAGTATTCTTTCTAGCTCGCCCAATAGATAAGATACAGACTTCAATTCACTCTCCTACTACCTGCAATCATTAATTTCGCCACAAATCGGGAAATGGAATTTCCAATCCGGGCTCGGGCCGTCCAAATTTTCCGCCCTTGTTTCTACCAGCCGAAAAAATCCTCCCCTTCCGGTTCTTTTGCTCGTGATAGACGTACGGGCAACCATCTATCATCCCCAGATGTTTATCAATACATGAACCTCCATAGCTTTTATAACAATACATGATACCCGGATAGTTTGTACCTCATTCCGCAAAATGATACCCGGATAATACTCAGCTTCCATGTTGTCTTGATATCGCTTATCAGTACTCGACCGACTAACAGCTTCCGAGTCTTATTCTTTTTATCCTTCTACCTCGTGCTTTGCAGGTCAACCACATGGCTCCCAAGAAGCAGGGAAAAACACCGACCAAGGCCAAGACCACCAACTCCATATCCGCTAACTGGGCGCGATCTACGGTCACCAAGGCCAAGTTAGAAGAACTGGTCGAGCTAGGAGTTCTTCCTCCTCAAGAGGATATCCACTGGAGGGTGCCGGGTAAGGAGACCCGGCCTACACCAGCAAAGGATGAGGTAATATGCTTTGTAGAGCACGTGACTCAGGGCTTTCGTCCTCCGGGTCACCCCTTCTTCCGCGACATTCTGAGCCACTATGGTCTTCGCATATTTGACATAGGTCCTAATTCTGTGTTAAACATCTCCCACTTTATCGTTCTTTCCGAGTCATACTTGTGCACTCCGCCAAGTTTGGCTCTTTTCGTCGAGCTTTTTCAGTGCAAACCGTGCCGCGAAAGCGGTGACGGTGCACTTCTTGCTTGCGGCGGGGTTTCTATCCAGCGTCGCAAGAATTCTCTGATGCCACCTCTTACCCTTAACTCCCACGTCAAGCACTGGCAGCTCTCATATTTTTACTGCCGAGACACTTCCCCACCCGGCCAAAAGAAACTGCTGGGTTATTCAGAGGGCCTTCTTGACATCTCTGAAAATTTTAATTCCTTTGCCCCTGACTCGGATAGGGAGGCAATTCAACCTTTGCTAGCCAAAATCACTACTCTCGCGGCCCAAGGTCTCATCGGGCTCAACCTGGTGAAAACTTGGGTCGATTTCCGAATTCATCCCAATTCCATCCGCACAAAGTTAATGTGCGATTATTCGGGGCAAACCACGGACCCGCTCCGGTACTCTGACAACAGCTTTGCGGCTGGTGATACCCATAAAACTATCAAGGGTTTTCTGACAGAGAAACTTGAGGTAATCCGGAACATAGCCGGATTAGAGCCCTTCACACTCGAGAACCCAGCCCCCAAGGTGAAGATCCGATTTTGACGTCTTTACCTTCGCTCTTTCCACTTGATACAGTTGATAACCCTTGTACTGATACTTTTATCTCAGGCTGATGATGATTTTTGGAAGATCAACACTTCTCCTAGCTCCGAGAGTCCAGAGGAACAAGAAGAGACCTTTAATTCGGACGAAGGTGCTTTCTGGGTTTTACTCAGTTCCTTTAAGTTCGTCGTAACTCCTTCATTTTCTAATTATAACTTTGATGATATCCAGAACAAGAGGAGAATGATGAAGAAGAAGAAACTGACAGCAACGTGGAATCCGCCAGTGATGAAGATGAAGTGGAGCCGACAATTAAAGTCGGATCTAAGAGAAAACCCCGAGGGGTCGTCTTCAAGGTTTCATATCACCTCCTCGTATTCAATTCGTATTCCTTTGATGATATACATGAGCTATCTTGATATTATTCCACTGGCCGTTTTTAAAGGAGTCACCCATCACCAAGCGCAGAGCAACTCGGAATTACCCGGGTGATGATGCTCTTAACCCGGATATTCCATTGTCTCCGGCTCGGCGCACTGGTATTTACCTTATCCTTTCTCGGAGGAAACAATCTTCCTGAACCATTCCCTTACAAAATCTCGTTTGATACTTTTCAGTTTCGCCCATATCCAGCAGCGAATTCCCTTCAGACTTTGCGGTGAATCCTGGGTAAAGTTCCTTTCCTGACGTTCTATCACATTTTCATCAGCCTTTCCTGATTGCCCACTGACTGCTCACTCATACTATCCGTAGGGCCACTGTCATTATCAGCGACCAAGAGGATATGGCGACCGATGACCCGGGTAAAGGGAACCCGGCTGATAAGACAACAGCCGCATCTAGCGGTGAAGAACAATTGCCACCACTAAACACGGGCATACAAGAAGCCGAGTATCCGATCGCCTCCCACACAAGCAAGAAGAGAAGAGCTGCAACCTTGGGTGCAGGAGAGGGAGCATCGGATTCCGACATTCGAATGACCCGGGTGCCGCCTCCCACTAAGAAGAAAACTCCTTCTCGGAATTTCCAAGGCCCCGGGTCCTCTGATATGGGTAATGACACTTTTGATCAACTGATGAACACTCTCCTCACTATGAAGACTTCAGAGAGCAATATCTTGGAGCGCATGGCCGTAGAGCATCAGGTAATAATACTTGCTATCTCGTAGTGTATGCCTAGTCCCCAAGTTCCGAACATGACTTGCTAAATTTGTGTTTGGTACTTTACGCAATACTGAGCTTACCATGATATCCAATTGATACTTGTGTTCCTTGTTACTTACAGGCGCAGATAACCCGGTCTGATGAAATTTTACTCAAGACCGAACAACTTCTTCTTGCCGAGGTAAAGCGGAGAGAAACCCTTGAGGATGACATGAAAACCTTGAAGAAGGATGTTTCTAAATACAAGAAGAAGTGCAATACTGCTCAGACCGCACTGAAGAAACTATCGGACCAGGTCACCGATACGTATCAGATCTTGCTTAGTAAGTTTTTGCTGCCGACTGTCTTCATGCCTTTACTTTATTATATGATACTCGAGATTACTAATACGTCCTTCCTTTGTTTCAACTGCAGGTGCCAACCTTGCGGCCCCCGAAGAAGATGCTGTTGCCAAGGCTAAAACATTGAAGACTGTGCTCCGGACCTTTTTTGCCGGTACAAAGTTTATATTGGATGCCGTGAAGTGGCCTACTGAGGTATACCCGGGTGAGGAAAACCTTATTCAAGCCTGCTCCACAGTACCTGGCTGGATCGAGATATGGAAACGCTCAGCCTGCCGAATTGGTATGACCCGGGCCTTGACGCTGGCTAAAGCTTATTTTCCGAAGCTTGACCCGGCAAAGGTAATTTCCGGGTTCCCCGAATATAAAGCTGATGGCTCCAAGTTCGTACCCAAGGACTTTAAGGCCATACAATCCGCGGTACGCCACTCGGCAACCGCTTTGGCCGATAAGATGGATCTGGGCACGATCATGAGCTCATATGATGCTGAAGGCAAAACCATACTGGAGGAGGCACCCCCTCCCTTTGATATTTTGGAAAAATGGTCGGCTGATTTGGCCAGGAAGAAATAAAAAACTGCTAAGAGAGAGGCCGAGTTAGGATCAGGAACATCCACCTCTACACCAGCTGTTCCTCCGCCTGTCCGTCCTGATGCGGGAAGTCCGGGTAACGCTGCCGGGAAAGCTAAGGAGCAAGCCCAGGACCAAGACCCGGAAGACCGTACTCAGGAGGCTGAATAGGGCGATGCCATCATAATACCTGATACTTTGTATTTAGAACTAGTATACTTTTGACGGTGCGCCTGTGCACCTTTGATACTGGTACCGTAATTTGTAACGTACTTTTATTCCGTGATATACTTGTGCCTTTTCTGGCCTTTTGATAATCTTGATACTTGCCTATTCTTGAACTTATTCTCGATACCCGACTCTCTTTTTATTTCCTTCTTTATTTCCGAGTATCGTGAGTTTTGACAGGTGGACTTTTCTTTTAAGTCCCCAAGTCCCCACGACTCGGACATTGGGGTCTTTCGAGCTTGGCGACAAAACAACTTGATTCTGTTTCGGAACCCACAGTCCCCAAGGCCCGAATTTCCGAGTCTGTGGTGTGTGGTTTTTTCGAAGAGAACAAACTTGTTGTTAATAAGCCGAAACCCGGAATTGTTTCATATAGATAATGAAGTTATGCTTGATAAACGTTGAGTTTCCAGCTATTAGCCTTGTACTCTGCATAACTTGTGGTTTAGATGACCCTTTTGACTATTTTGTACTGTAAGCCGGCTTTCGCGTGGATACCATGTTGTTACATCTATACGAAAACAGGGTTAGACAAGTCCCAGTGGGCTTCATGGCTGATTGTAATCGTAAGCGAGCAAATCATGCCACTTTAGTGCGAGTCACATCGAGCTTAAGTAAGAAAAGTCAAGAAAATTTGGCTCCTTTGTCCGGTTATAAGATTGCAGCCGTACTCGTTTGCGAATAATCGGCCCTTATAACTCATAGGCATCAAGGCCGGGTCTTTGGGTTTGTGGCTGCGCTACTTGAGCAACCAGCCCCCGAGACCTATACATATTCAACATACTTAATGATACTGATGTATTGATGGCAATGGATACTTACTTACTTGTAATCGAAGTAAAAGCCGTAACAAAATAGGACTTGATAATCATCTCTTTATTGATACGAGAAAGTTTTGAATCAGCAGGCCGCCTCATTAAAAACCTTCCAGTCCCCTTAGGTACCCTGGGTAGGAAAAGAGCGCGTCTGAAACCTGCTGCCCGTTACATTGTTTAGTTCTTCTTGGGAACCGGTCCCGGGCTGACGTGACCGATACACATTCTCCATTTGCTGGACTTTTTCATGATGAGTACCGGATTTACTAGCCAACCCGGGTGAGGTGTCTCCATAGCGCGACTGGTTGTGAGCGGCCGTGCGATTTCTTCTCCTATGGCAGGTTGTTTGGGGGAATCATCCTTGATAAAAGCCACCATCGTAGCATCTTGTGCTGCCTTGGACTTTGCTCTTTCGTCTTCAGTACTCGGCCTTTTTGACGTGGTTCAATCCTCCGGGTCTGCTTGAGACCGGTAATGCTTGAGTTCCTCTTTTCTACAGGCTTGCTCGGCCATTGCTGCGTCTCCTTCATCGCATTCAGCTGCTATGTCTCGATTTCCATGTATGGTAATGGTCTTCTTGGGACCCGGGATTTTTAGCTGTAGATATACGTAACACGGTCTAGCCATGAATTTGGCATAAGCCGGCCTTCCGAATAACGCGTGATAAGGACTGCGTAATTTGACCACCTCAAAAGTGAGCCACTCAACTCGATAGTTATCCTTTGATTCCCCAAAAGCTACCTCCAATGCGATTTTTCCCTCGGGGCACGCTGAATGACCCGGCACTATCCCATGAAAAATTGTTGAGCTTTTCTGTAGCTGAGACTCCTTGAGACCCATGCGTAAGAAGGTTTCCCAATACAGTATATTGATGCTACTTCCACCATCCATCAAAACCTTTTTCAGTTCATACCCATTTACCTGCGGTGCGACTACTAATGCCAAGACTCCCGGGTGTTCTACTCTTTCCGGGTGGTCCCTTCTGCTCCATGTTACATCCTGTTCTGACCATCTCAGGTATCTCGGGAGAGCCGAAGAAGCTGAATTGACCGCTTGCTTCAGTATCTTTTTGTCCTTGTTAGATCCTCCTGTGGTATGCACGTGATATTGACCCAACTGTTCGGGGTTAGCCTGGAAACCTCCTGCTCCCCCTTGGTTATTACCTTGATTTCCAGCTGCCGGGTTACCGGCTGGGGGTGGACCGTTGCCCGGGTTTCCTCCTGGACCCGGTCCTCCTCCCCGTCCTGCACCTCGCATGGCTCTGTTCACTTCCTCATTTTTCTATCTTTGTAGGTCGGCGCACTGCTCCAAGGAATGGTTAGCTGGCCTTCCGTTCCTGCTGTGTTTCGGGCACGCCATTCTGAAGATATCCCAGTTGTTACCCGGCCTTGGTGGTCCTTGATAGTTTCCTCCGTTATGATTACCTCCGTTGAAATTTCCTTCTGCTCTGGGTCTCGAAGACCCGGCCTCTGTGTTGGCGACAAACTCGGAGCCTCCTTCAAACGGGCGCTTGTTCTGGTTATTTCCGTTATTACCCGGTGCTGATCCATTGCCGGTTCTTCCGCTATTACTTGTGTTTGCTTTTGCCTTCTTGTCATCAACTTCCTCCTCTGTAGTATTTGTTGCAGCGTGTTTGTTGCACGCATCCATCAATTCTCCCATTGTAACCTCCGACGCATTCCGACTGGATTTCATGCGAGTTAACTTCTGCACCAAAGGTATATACTTGCATGTTTTTGCCATAGCTTGTTGATGGGGGGGATAATAACCCGGTAGGCCAACTCCAAGGTGTAACCCGGCCCAAGGGACACGGCGCAGGATCCGGCTAAGGATAATGAAACTTCTGGAAGGCCCAAAGTTTGTAGGCCTCGCAACCCGGATTGTGGGTTGCGATAAGGAAAGCTAGGGTTTGTAAGCAGTGTTCGGGTAGGATTCAGGGTGCGCCTTGGAGGGCAAGTCAGTAGGGTACGGTGCTTTATAAACCGACCCCTACGTCTAGTTTGGAGAGATCCAAGAACCCTAGCAATATCGCTTGATATCGAGCATCCAGTGTAACCCCAGAGTTGAGTTATTATATCAAGATCGGAGACTCGGCGACTTTGATTGCCGGCTACCAGATCGATTTCCACCATGTTTTCCTCTGAGCTAAACCCTCTCCCAAACGCCTGTGTCGTCTTGCCCCAAGATCATTTACCCCCGGTAACGTCTGCCGTGATAATCCCACGACAGTTGGCGCCCACCGTGGGGCCTGCGTCCAAAGGTGTTTACATCACGGGAGAAGCTCGGAAGAACATGGAGAATCTTGTCGTCGGCGAGATCTACATCGACCACAAAGGAGAAAAGACGGTGGACGATTCCGGCTGGGGGCCAGAATCGGATCACCTCGAATCCGGATCTGTCGTGACAATCGGCCGGATCAGCGTCTTCATTGGTATGGTATGTACTTCCGGTTCGATCCCTGACAATTTTGGATCTGATTCTGTGTCAGGGGAAGCCACTTCTATTCAATCAGAAGATGAAGAATCAATTGGAACGACATATCCGGCGGAAGAACCCATCGCGAAGTGGGAACAGCCGGAGGAACCGGCATGGACCCCGCGCGACCGGGTCGAAAGAGAGGATGATACCGAGTCCATCCTGGATCTGTTGGAGAACCGGTATGAAGAGAATAACGGCGAAGAAGAACAGCATGAATTTACACCAAGTATCGTACGCCGAGTTGCGGTCTACACAGCTCCCGCGGCCAATCTCAACCAAGAGAACGCAACCGCGGCAGCAGTCGGGGCGGCTCAGGCATTGGCCCAGCAGCAGGGCGCGGCTAACGGAGACCCGGTTCTGGCTCGGGTTGATGGAGAATCGGCATCAGTGACCAGCCGTGCAACAGACGAGGAGTTGCACGCAAATACGTTCGGATTCCTGGGAAATCGGACACCAGGGGCGGGTCCTTCGAACCCGCGTCACCCGGCCTTATTCGATAATAATTTGATCCTAGACCCCACGGTTCTTGCTACGGTTATCACTCCAGAAAACGCAGCAGAACGTGTCAGGGATCTGGATGTGGCTCGTCGTGCGTTGGAACAGCAAAGAAGGCAAGTAGAAGCGGAAAGGCAAGGGATGGCCACACGGCAACGTGAGCTGGATGCGCTGGAAACTCGGCTCCGAGAGGAAACATCTAGAGTACATCAAAGGCATCAAACTAGGTTACCAGCAACGGGTGGGGTTATTAATCCGGCTGCTTTATTTATCACACCTCAGGATCAGCCGATACCAGTGGTAAACCAGGGAACCGCACCCCAACCGGCAACAGCAGGGGCACATCCGGCAAGTGAGCGGGCCGGGTTACCCCTACCACAGACTAGAGTCACAACCGGCAACGATCTACCACCACCACCACCATCACGATTTCGCACACCAGCAGGTCACTACAACAATCCCATGGACAACGTGTATGCGGCAACACTCGCATTAAATCAAATCCCCGTGGGAGAGTCACCCCATGCAGAGAAGACCCGGCAAGCAATCGATCTGTTGCACACTGCGGTGGCGCAGCAAGCCAATTATCCGGATCATAGAAGTGGGATGCACGGGACGCCATATGCCAGTCAGCAACAAGGGAATATCCAAACAAGTTCAACACGGAGGAGGGAAGAGCAGCAGCAAATGCCGCCTCCTCCCCGCGTTCAGGCAGCATCAGCAGCACAGGCTGTTGTGGACAGTTCCAGGGCTCGGAGGGCCGCGGCCGGGTCTGCAGCGCATAGACTACCCGCAGCGCCGCCCCCAGCCGCGCCCCCCGCTGGATCACACGTTTCTCGAGCAAGGCCGGCCTCGACCATTCTTGCAGGACCCAAGTGTCTCTCGGACAATATCAGAGCTGAACCTTACCCGGAAAAATTCAAAGAGCCAGGAAAAGTAGTGAATTACGAGCCAACTATGGATCCAGAAACATGGCTAAGCAGTTATGAGATGGCAATGTCGATTCGCAACGCATCCGAGAATCTCCAAGCCAAGTTCATGTACTTGATGATGTCAGAAGGAGCAGCAAAGTTGTGGTTCACCAATTTGCCGGAAGGATCGATCAAGTCCTGGGAGGAATTGAAGACCGCGTTTGTCAAGCACTTTCATGGGACGTGCAGGAAATTGTTCACTATTGATGATCTAGAGCGATGCGTCCAGAAGAAGGGAGAGTCGGCGCGCAGTTGGGTGCGCCGGGTTATGGAAATACTTCACTCGTCCACAGATATTCAGCCCAAGGATGTACTACAAGCTATGGCAAAAACATGCAAGTATATACCTTTAGTGCAAAAGTTAACTCGCATGAAATCCAGTCGGAATGCGTCGGAGGTTACAATGGGAGAATTGATGGATGCGTGCAACAAACACGCTGCGACAGATACTACAGAGGAGGAAGTTGATGACAAGAAGGTAAAAGCAAACACAAGTAATAGCGGAAGAACCGGCAATGGATCGGCACCGGGTAATAACGGAAATAACCAGAACAAGCGCCCGTTTGAAGGAGGCTCCGAGTTTGTCGCCAACACAGAGGCCGGGTCTTCGAGACCCAGAGCAGAAGGAAATTTCAACGGAGGTAATCACAGTGGAGGAAACTATCAAGGACCACCAAGACCGAGTAACAATTGGGACATATTCAGAATGGCATGCCCGAAGCACAGCAGGAACGGCAGGCCAACTAACCACTCCTTGGAGCAGTGCGCCGACTTACAAAGATGGAAAAATGAGGAAGTGAACAGAGCTATGCGAGGTGCAGGACGGGGAGGAGGACCGGGTCCAGGGGGAAATCCGGGCAACGGCCCACCCCCAGCCGGTAACCCGGCGGCTGGAAATCAAGGTAATAACCAAGGGGGAGCAGGAGGTTTCCAGGCTAACCCCAAACAATTGGGTCAATATCATGTGCATACCACAGGAGGTTCTAACAAGGACAAAAAGATACTGAAGCAAGCGGTCAACTCAGTTTCGTAAGCTGTCCCGAGATACCTGAGATGGTCAGAACAGGATGTAACATGGAGCAGAAGGGATCACCCAGAAAGAGTAGAACACCCGGGAGTCTTGGCATTAGTAGTCGCACCACAGGTCAATGGGTATGAGCTGAAAAAGGTTTTGATGGATGGTGGAAGCAGCATCAATATACTGTATTGGGAAACCTTCCTACGCATGGGCCTCAAGGAGTCTCAGCTACAAAAAAGGTCAACAATTTTTCATGGGATAGTGCCGGGTCATTCAGCGTGCCCCGAGGGAAAAATCGCATTGGAGGTAGCTTTTGGGGAGTCAAAGGATAACTATCGAGTTGAGTGGCTCACCTTTGAGGTGGTCAAATTGCGCAGTCCTTATCACGCGTTATTCGGAAGGCCGGCTTATGCCAAATTCATGGCTAGGCCGTGTTACGGGGTTCTACAGCTAAAAATCCCGGGTCCCAAGAAGACCATTACCATACATGGAAATCGAGACATAGCAGCTGAATGCGATGAAGGAGACGCAGCAATGGCCGAGCAAGCCTGTAGAAAGGAAGAACTCAAGCACTACCGGTCTCAAGAAGACCCGGAGGACAGAACCACACCAAAAAGGCCGAGTACTGAAGGCGAAAGAGCAAAGTCCAAGGTAGCACAAGATACTAAAATGGTGGCTTTTATCGAGGATGACTCCCCCAAACAATCCGCTATAAGAGAAGAAACTGCACGGCCGCTCACAACCAGCCACGTTATGGAAACACCTCACCCGGGTTGGCTAGTAAACCCGGTACTCATCATGAAAAAATCCAACATGTGGAGAATGTGTGTCGGTCACGCCAGCCCGGGACCGGTGCCCAAGAAGAACTAAACAATGTAACGGGCAGCAGGTTTCAGACGCGCTCTTTTCCTACCCAGTGTACCTAAGGGGACTGGAAGGTTTTTAATGAGGCGGCCTGCTGATCCAAACTTTCTCGCATCAATAAAGAGATGGTTATCAAGTCCTATCTTGTTACAGCCTTTACTCCGATTACAAGTAAGTAGTATCCATGTGACATCAATACTTCAGTATCATTAAGAATGTTGAGTATATATAGGTCTCGGGGGCTGGTTGCTCAAGTAGCGCAGCCACAAACCCAAAGACCCGGCCTTGATGCCTATAAGTTATAAGGGCCGATTATTCGCAAACGAGTACGGCTGCAATCTTATAACTGGACAAAGGAGCCAAATTTTCTTGACTTTTCTTACTTAAGCTCGATGTGACTCGCACTAAAGTGGCATGATTTGTTCGCTTACGATTACAATCAGCCATGAAGCCCAATGGGACTTGTCTGACCCTGTTTTCGTATAGATGTAACAACATGGTATCCACGCGAAAGCCGGCTTACAGTACAAGATAGTCAAAAGGGTCATCTAAACCACAAGTTTATGCAGAGTACAAGGCTAATAGCCGGAAACTCAACGACTATCAAGCATAACTTCAGTACCTACACGGAATGGCTATAGGTTTTCGGCTCGGTAAAAAACAATTTGTTCTCTGAGAAAGGCCACACCCCCATGACTCGGACTTTGGGCCATGGGGACTGGGGACTTCGAAACAGAAACAAACTACTTGGCTATCGAAGCTCGAAAGACCCTACCATCCGAGTCTTGGGGACTTAAAGAAAAGTCCACTTATCAAAACCCGTGATACTCGGAAAACCGAGTCTCACGAAGGGAGCCAAAAAGAGAGTCGGGTATCGAGAACAAGTTCAAGAATAGACAAGTAGCACGATTATCAAAAGGCCAGGAAAGGCGCAAAGTATATCACGGACTAAAAGTACGTTACAAATTGCGATACCAGTATCAGGGGTGCACAGGCGCACCATCAAAAGCATACTAGTTTTGAATACAAAGTATCATGTGATCAAGGTACTATGATGGCATTGCCCTATTCGGCCTCCTGAGTACGGTCTTCCGGGTCTTGGTCCTGGGCTTGCTGCTTAGCTTTCCCGGCAGCATTACCCGGACTCCCCGCATCAGGGCGGACAGGCGGAGGGACAGCTGGTGTAGAGGCAGACGGCCCTGATCCTAACTCGGCCTCTCTCTTAGCAGTTTCTTCTTTCTTCCTGGCCAAATCAGCCGACCATTTTTCCAAAATATCAAAGGGAGGGGGTGCCTCCTCCAGTATGGTTTTGCCTTCAGCATCGTATGAACTCATAATTGTGCCCAGGTCTATCTTATCGGCCAAAGCGGTTGCCGAGTGGCGCACCGCAGATTGTATGGCCTTGAAGTCTTTGGGTACAAACCTGGAGCCATCAGCTTTATATTCCGGAAACCCGGAAGTTACCTTTTTCGGGTCAAGCTTCGGAAAATAAGCTTTAGCCAGCGTAAAGGCTCGGGTCATGCCAATCCGGCAGGCTGAGCGTTTCCATATCTCGATCCAGCCAGGCACTGTGGAGCAGGCTTGAATAAGGTTTTCCTCACCCGGGTATACCTCGGTAGGCCATTTCACGGCGTCCAATATAAGCTTTGTACCGGCAAAAAAGGTCCGGAGCATAGTCTTCAATGTTTTAGCCTTGGTAACAACATCTTCTTCTGGGGCTGCAAGGTTGGCACCTGCAATTGAAACAAACGAAAACATATCAGTAATCCCGAGTATCATACGATAAAGTAAAGGCACGAGGTCAGTCGGAAGCAAAAACTCACTAAGCAAGATGCGATAAGTATCCGCAATCTGGTCTAATAAATTCTTCAGTGAGGTTTGGGCAGTATTGCACTTCTTCTTGTATTGGGAAACGTCTTTCTTCAAAGTTTCAACGACAGCTTCAAGGGCCTCTCTTCGTTTTACCTCGGCAAGCAGGAGTCGTTCGGTCTTGAGTAAAATCTCATCGGACCGGGTCACCTCCGCCTGTAAGGAGCATAGAGCGAAAGTGTCAGTCGGGCATTATAGCAAGCCGAATGTCGCACAAAGTACCAAGCACAACTTTAACAAGTTATGCTCGGAACTTGGGGACTAGGTGTATACTAAGAGATATCAAGTATCGTTACCTGATGAGCTGCGGCCATGCGCTCTAGGATACTGCGCTCTGAGGCCTTCATGGTGAGGACAGTGTTCATCAGCTGATCAAAGTTATCGTTACCCGAGTTAGAAGACCCGGGGTCGTGGAAATTTGGAGAAGAAGTTTTCTTCGTAGTAGGAGACGGCACCCGGGTCATCCGAATGTCGGAGTCTGGTCCTCCTCCCGCGCCCAAGGTTGCAGTCTTTTCCTTCTCGCTTGCATGCGAGGCTATGGGATACCCGGCTTCTTGCCTGGACGGATCTGGTGGCGACGCCTGTTCCTCATCGTCAGCCGCCTTCTCTTTACCCGGGTCCTCGGTCTCCATGTCTTCCTGGTCACTAGCAGTGACCGTGGCCCTGTAGAAAGTATAAGGGCGCAGTTAGCGCATAATCATGAAAAAGGCGGTGAAAGTGTGGTATAACATCAGGAAAAGAACTTTACCCGGGATTCACCGCAAGGTCCGCAGGGAATTCGCTGCTGGACCCGGATGAAACTGAGAAATACCAAACAAGACGTGAGATTACCTTGTGAGAGAATGTTTTGGAAGGATTTTTATGTTCAAAGAAGGGTATGGTCAGTACCAGTGTGCCGAGTTGGAGGCGATGAAATACCCGGGTTAAGGGCATCATTACCCGGGTGATTTCGAGTCGCCCTGCGCTTGGTCATAGGCGACTCCTTCAGGTATGGCCAAAGGGGTGATTCCATGGTTAGCTCATGAATATTATCACAGGAACGGTAATTAGACGCAAGGAAGTGATATAGAACCTTGAAGACGACCCCTTGGGGTTTTCTTTTAGATCCGGCTTTAGCTGCCGGCTCTGGTTCATCTTCATCGCTGGCGGACTGCAACTTGCCGTCAGCTTCTTCCTCCTCGTCCTGGTCTTCTTGTTCTGAAAGTTATCAAGGTTACAGTAGGAAAATGAAAAGTAGGATACGACGAACTCAAAAGAACTAAGTATGTACCTTCATCCGAGTTAACGGCATCCTCTTTCTTCTCCGAGTCTCCGGAGTTAGGAGGAGTGTCAATCTTCCAGAAGTCATCATCGGCCTAAAACGAAGGCATAAGAACAAGGGTGATTAGCTGTATCAAGTGGAAGGGATAAAGTTGAAAATGTGAAAACCAGGTCCTTACCGCGGGGGCCGGGTTCTCGCAGGTGAAGGGCTCCAATCCGGCTATATTCCGGATTACCTCTAGCTTTTCTGTTAAAAAGCCTTTGATGGTCTTATTGGTATCACCGGGCGTGAAGCTGTGGGTGGAGTACCGGATCGGGTCCGTGGTCTGCCCCGAGTATTCGCACATTAACTTCGTGCGATGGAGTTGGGCTGGATACGAAAATCGACCCAAGTTTTCACCAGGTTAAGCCTGATGAGACCTTGAGCCGAAAGAATGGAGATTTTAGCCAATAAAGGCAGGATTGCTTCCCTGTCCGAGTCAGGGGCAAAGGCACTAAACGTCTCGGAGATATCAAGCAGGCCTTCCGAATAAACCGGCAACTTCTTTTCGCCGGGTGGGGAGGTGTCCCGACAGTAAAAATACGAAAGTTGCCAGTGCTTGACGTGGGAGTTGAGGGTGAGAGGAGGCATTAGAGAATTCTTGCGGCGTTGGATAGAAACTCCGCCGCAAGCAAGAAGTGCACCGTCACCGCTTTCGCGGCACGGTTTGCATTGGAAAAGTTCAATGAAAAGAGCCAAGCTTGGCGGAGTGCACAAGTAAGACTCGGAGAGAACGATAAAGTGAGAGATATTTAACATAGAGTTAGGCCCTATGTCAAATATGCGAAGGCCATAGTGGCTCAAAACATCGCGGAAAAAAGGTTGACCCGGAGGACGGAAACCCCGGGTCACGTGTTCTACAAAGCATATTACCTCGTTTTCTGCTGGAGTAGGCCGAGTCTCGTTACCCGGCACCCTCCAGTGAATGCTTTCTTGAGGGGGAAGGACCCCTAACTCGACCAATTCTTCCAATTTGGCCTTGGTAACCAAAGATCGCGCCCAGTTGGCGGATATGGAGTTTGTAGTCTTGACCTTGGTCAGCTGCTTCCCCTGCTTCCCCTGCTTCTTGGGCGCCATGGGGTTAACCTGTAAAGCATCAAGTAGAAGAACATGAGGAATGAGACTTGGAAGCTGTCAGTCGGTCGAGTACTGATAAGCGATATCAAGACAACATGGAAGCTGAATATTATCCGGGTATCACTTTGCGGAATGAGGTACAAACTATCCGGGTATCGTGTATTGTTATAAAAGCTATGGAGGTTCATGTATTAATAAACATCTGGGGATGATGGATGGTTGCCCGTACGTCTATCACGAGCAAAAGAACCGGAAAAGGAGGATTCTTCCGGCTGATAGAAGCAAGGGCGGAAAATTTGGACGGCCAGAGCCCGGATTGGAAATTCCATTTTCAGATTTGTGGCGAAATTAATGATTGCAGGTAGTAGGAGAGTGAATTGAAGTCTATATCTTATCTATTGGGCGAGCTAGAAAGAATACTAGCAACCTAATTCGGCGTGGCCGAGAAATCATTGGCGGGTCGATTTAGATCTAATCTGAGGTGAAATCAAGAAATTGCAAGGGCAAATTAATGGATGCAAGAGACTTACTGGAGGAGATCTGAGTGAAGCTTTGCGGAGGCAGATGGCGCAAGCCTGGTGTCCCTTCGCGATTCCCGGCGGGCAGGTCGGAGGCCTGGCGGCGGATCTTGGCAGTGGGGCGGAGCGCGCAGTGGCGGAGCGCAGCCGGCGACAGATGGGCTCCGGTGATGCGCGTGAGGTTTCCGTAATGGCGCTCTGTGGGCTTGCGCACGGAGGAAGGAAGAGAAATGGGGGAAAGTGAGCCGTTGGGGTTAGGGTTATCCCTAAGGGTCTATTTATAATGGCTCGGGTGGAAAAACTCAGTCCAACGGGCGGGACCCAGAAATTACGGGGTAGCAGCTAACTGTTCGAAGTTTGCGAGATGCGCTTCAAACACTGAGCAAGAGATCCTCTCCGGGGTATCAGGATCAACTATCGAGCAAAGTATGGAGTTTTGGCATTTTATCAAAGATTAAACCGGGAAAGTTAAGCAAAGTATCTGGAGGGAAAACCGGGTTACTATATGGCTGCCATGGAGTTAAGCCTAGCTACACAACAAAGCGCTTTAACCCGGCCTTCCTACACTTGTGCGTTTGATATTTTTGCAGGGAATAGCCAGTGCTTCAAGGAATGATCCGTGAAGCCCAAGCTATTCTGGGGACTACTGATGGGGGGATAATAACCCGGTAGGCCAACTCCAAGGTGTAACCCGGCCCAAGGGACACGGCGCAGGATCCGGCTAAGGATAATGAAACTTCTGGAAGGCCCAAAGTTTGTAGGCCTCGCAACCCGGATTGTGGGTTGCGATAAGGAAAGCTAGGGTTTGTAAGCAGTGTTCGGGTAGGATTCAGGGTGCGCCTTGGAGGGCAAGTCAGTAGGGTACGGTGCTTTATAAGCCGACCCCTACGTCTAGTTTGGAGAGATCCAAGAACCCTAGCAATATCGCTTGATATCGAGCATCCAGTGTAACCCCAGAGTTGAGTTATTATATCAAGATCGGAGACTCGGCGACTTTGATTGCCGGCTACCAGATCGATTTCCACCATGTTTTCCTCTGAGCTAAACCCTCTCCCAAACGCCTGTGTCGTCTTGCCCCAAGATCAGTTACCCCCGGTAACGTCTGCCGTGATAATCCCACGACACTTGTAGTGCATCCTTAGGCTGAATATCTGTGGACGAGTGAAGTATCTCCATAACCCGGCGCACCCAACTGCGCGCCGACTCTCCCTTCTTCTGGACGCATCGCTCTAGATCATCAATAGTGAACAATTTTCTGCACGTCCCATGAAAGTGCTTGACAAACGCGGTCTTCAATTCCTCCCAGGACTTGATCGATCTTTCCGGCAAATTGGTGAACCATAACTTTGCTGCTCCTTCTGACATCATCAAGTACATGAACTTGGCTTGGAGATTCTCGGATGCGTTGCGAATCGACATTGCCATCTCATAACTGCTTAGCCATGTTTCTGGATCCATAGTTGGCTCGTAATTCACTACTTTTCCTGGCTCTTTGAATTTTTCCGGGTAAGGTTCAACTCTGATATTGTCCGAGAGACACTTGGGTCCTGCAAGAATGGTCGAGGCCGGCCTTGCTCGAGAAACGTGTGATCCAGCAGGGGGTGCAGCTGGGCGCGGCGCTGCGGGTAGTCCATGCTCTGCAGACCCGGCCCCGGCCCTCCGAGCCCTGGAACTGTCCACAACAGCCTGCGCTGCTGATGCTGCCTGAACGCGGGGAGGAGGCGGCATTTGCTGCTGCTCTTCCCTCCGCCGTGCTGAACTTGTTTGGATATTCCCTTGTTGCTGACTGGCGTATGGCGTCCCGTGCATCCCACTTCTATGATCCGGATAATTGGCTTGCTGCGCCACCGCAGTGTGCAACAGATCGATTGCTTGCCGGGTCTTCTCTGCATGGGGCGACTCTCCCACGGGGATTTGATTCAATGCGAGTGTTGCCGCATGCACGTTGTCCATGGGATTGTTGTAGTGACCTGCTGGTGTGCGAAATCGTGATGGTGGCAGTGGTGGTAGATCGTTGCCGGTTGTGACTCTAGTCTGTGGTAGGGGTAACCCGGCCCGCTGTTGCCGGTTGCCGGTTGGGGTGCGGTTCCCTGGTTCACCACTGGTATCGGCTGATCCTGAGGTGTGATAAATAAAGCAGCCGGATTAATAACCCCACCCGTTGCTGGTAACCTAGTTTGATGCCTTTGATGTACTCTAGATGTTTCCTCTCGGAGCCGAGTTTCCAGCGCATCCAGCTCACGTTGCCGTGTGGCCATCCCTTGCCTTTCTGCTTCTACTTGCCTTCTTTGCTGTTCCAACGCACGACGAGCCACATCCAGATCCCTGACACGTTCTGCTGCGTTTTCTGGAGTGATAACCGTAGCAAGAACCGTGGGGTCTAGGATCAGATTATTATGGAATAAGGCCGGGTGACGCGGGTTCGAAGGACCCGCCCCTGGTGTCCGGTTTCCCAGGAATCCGAACGTATTTGCGTGCAACTCCTCGTCTGCTGCACGGCTGGTCACTGATGCCGATTCTCCATCAACCCGAGCCAGAACCGGGTTTCCGTTAGCCGCGCCCTGCTGCTGGGCCAATGCCTGAGCCGCCCCGACTGCTGCCGCGGTTGCGTTCTCTTGGTTGAGGTTGGCCGCGGGAGCCGTGTAGACCGCAACTCGGCGTACGATGCTTGGTGTGAATTCATGCTGTTCTTCTTCGCTGTTATTCTCCTCATACCGGTTCTCCAGCAGATCCCTGATAGACTCGGTATCATCCTCTCCACTGACCTGGTCACGCGGGGCCCATGCTGGCTCCTCCGGCTGTTCCCCCTTTGTGATGGGTTCTTCTATCTGATCTGTTGTTCCAACTGATTCTTCTCTATCTGATTGGATATAGGTAGCCTCCCCTGACACAGAATCAGATCCAAAATTGTCAGGGATCGAACCGGAAGTACATACCATACCAATGAAGACGCTGATCCGGCCGATTGTCACGACAGATCCGGATTCAAGGTGATCCGACTCTGGCCCCCAGCCGGAATCGTCCACCATCTTCTCTCCTTCGTGGTCGACGTAGATCTCGCCTTTGACGAGATTCTCCATGTCCTTCCGAGCTTCTCCCGTGATGTAAACACCTTTGGACGCATGCCCCACGGTGGGCGCCAACTGTCGTGGGATAATCACGGCAGACGTTACCGGGGGTAACTGATCTTGGGGAAAGACGACACAGGCGTTTGGGAGAGGGTTTAGCTCAGAGGAAAACATGATGAAACTCGATCTGGTAGCCGGCAATCAAGTCGCCGAGTCTCCGATCTCAATATATTAACTCGATCTCTTGTATACACTGGATGCTCGATATCAAGCGGTACTACTAGGGTTCTTGGATCTCTCCAAACTAGACGTAGGGGCCGGTTTATAAAGCACCGTACCCTCCTGACTTGCCCTCCAAGGCGCACCCTGAATCCTACCCGGACACTGCTTACAAACCCTAGCTTTCCTTACCGCAACCCACAATCCGAGTTACGAGGCTTACAAACTTTGGGCCTTCCAGAAGTTTCATTATCCTTTAACCGGATCCTGCGCCGTGTCCCTTGGGCCGGGTTACACCTTGGAGTTGGCCTACCGGGTTATTATCCCTCCATCACAGACGATGAGCAGTACGAGAATGGTTGTCACACGTTTACGTGTTGGCCTGCTCATATTGAGATGCGGGTGCCGGTATGCCCCGTAAGCCATTTATCTGCTGTTCAACGGACTGTGAGTATCCCCTAGAAGTCCGGGTGCGACAAACGGATCCCATCTCCTTGGCTACAGCAACTTCCGATCCAGCTGCCTCTGCCAACACCAACACGGACAACACGGCTTCTACTGTTGTGTAATTCCTGCAAGTCTTATTTCCAAACTGTTATCAGATCCCCAGGATGCCGGGTCCATATGTAATCGGTACAATTATGTCCTTTGCTACTCAGTTTTTATTTGTTTAACAGTTTAGCAACTCTGGCTCAATGCCGGGTTGCGTTTCTATGCAAGTCCCCGAGTTGCATTTTTTATCCACTCATTCTCTTTGTCTCAGCTCTTACCTGCCACTTGTGGCTTTATTGGTAGTCGAGTCACAAGATTTCAAAGTTTGAGTTTCAAATACTTAGCCACTTAGAAAAATGCATGGTAACGCTGCCCACCACTTAGCCGAAAAGAGAAAACGGAAACAGAAAAGAACACCCTACTCGGTTGCTACACCTCTCTTCTCCTTAGCAATTTTTCGTGTGCTCATTGACCTTTGGCTTGTTCTCTTGCTTGCCATGAAGCCGGGTTGCGGACAGCAGCAGAGTCGAAGAGTTGGCCCTTGGGTTTAAACACATTACTAGATATGCTTATGAAATTCTAAGTAAAGCAACCGAGTAGACAAAGTAAAACAGACTAGAACAACACAGAAACAAATTTGGACAAGGGCAGTCCCCGAGTTTGAATTCGGAGTGACGACTAGAATTTTAACTCGGTTGAGGAGATACATACAACTTTCTGCTCATGAATGAAAACGGCGGAGTAGAGCTACATTCCAGGGGCGCTTAGATTCCTCTCCAGCTCTATCCGGCCTGTTCTTCTGGGGTGCCTGTGCGTCAACTAGGTAATAGGCATCATTGTGCATAGCCTTGCTCACAATGAAAGGCCCTTCCCACAGAGGGGACAGCTTGTGCATCCCGGCCGTGCGCTGCACGAGCCTAAGGACCATGTCTCCTTCTCGGAAAACCCTTGGGTTTACTTTTAGGCTGTGATAACGCCTCTAGTTTTGCTGATAGACAGCTGAACGTGACAGAGTTAACTCTCTTGCTTCTTCTAGCAGGTCAACGTCATTTTCTCGAGCTTCTCTCGCCTCCGCCTCGGTGTAGAGGGTTACTTGGGGCGAGTCATGCTCTAGGTCAGTGGGCAACACGGCCTCAACTCCATATACCAGGAAGAATGGTGTGTATCCGGTTGATCAGTTAGGGGTAGTCCTTAGACTCCACAACACTGCTGGCAACTCGTCCAGCCAACAACCAAGGGTTCGCTGTAATGGCTCCATCAGCCTTGGCTTTATGCCGGATAGCACCATGCCATTTGCTCTCTCAACTTGCCCATTAGAGACCGGATGCGCAACAGATGCAACATCTAGCCGGATCCGCTTCTCTTTGCAGAATCTTGCGAAAGCACCCTCAGCAAAGTTTGTGCCATTATCAGTGATGATGCTGTGCGGGTAGCCGTATCTCAGGATCACATCCTTCAGGAAACTCACAGCTGTGACTCCATCACACTTCCGAATAGGCTTGACCTCAATCCACTTGGTGAACTTGTCAACCATGACCAAGATGTGAGTCATGTTGCCTCTAGCTGGCTTGAAAGGCCCCACCATATCCAAACACCAAACAGCAAGTGGCCAAGTAATGGGAATGGTCTTCAACTCGGAAGCTGGCATATGAATCTTACTTTCAAATCTCTGGCAGCCGTTGCACTTTCTCACTATATCTTCAGCTTGCTTCAAGGCAGTGAGCCAAAAGAAACCATGCCGGAAAGCCTTGTTGACCAAAGTCCGAGAAGAGGCGTGATGCCCGCATTCCCCCTGGTGTATCTCCAGAAGAATTTCTTCTCCTTCCTCTGGCTCAACGCAGCGTTGCATCACACCAGTAGGACTCCTTCTATGTAACACCTTGTTGAGGATAGTGTAGCCTTTGGATCTTCTCTGTATCTGCCTGGCCATGACCTCGTCACTTGGCAAGGTGCCATCCGTTAGAAAGGATAATATGGGCAGATGCCAATTCGGTGTCTCCCGTGTGGGAAGCACTGGTTCGTCCACTTCCATTGGATCAGCTACCAAGACCTCTTCTGAGTTGGGGGCGAGTCCCCGAGTACTCGGAAAGGACCCCCTCGATGAATGCGACAGTCCCCGGGTTGAATGGAGCAGTCCTCGGGTTGCAGGTGCCAGTCCCCGGGTTGAATGGGGCAGTCCTCGGGTTCTCTTTTGCAGCCTCCCAATCAATCTCCATTGGAACAGCTTCCTCTCCTCGCAGAGATGGAACAAAGATAGACTCCGAGTTGGGGGATGGCTTGATGGATGGCTTTCTCAAATGCTCCAAGGCAATCCCAGCCGGGATAAACTGCCGAGAAGACCCCAACTTGGACAGTTCATCAGCTGCGTCATTCTCAGCTCGGTGTATATGATGAAATTCACACCCTTCAAAGAAGCCAGTCATGGTTTGCACCAGAAACCGGTAGGAAGCCATATTGGCGTCCAGAGCATCCCAGGTGCCGGACACCTGCTGCACCACCAAATCCGAGTCTCCATAACAGACGATACGCTGCACCCCAATCTCCTTGGCTACCTTCAGGCCGTGTACCACGGCCTCATACTCGGCCACATTGTTAGATGCCTTGAAATGAATCTGCAGCACGTACTTGAGTTGATGTCTCTTGGGTGACGTAAGCACTACGCCAGCACCAAGGCCTTCCTTCACTTTGGAGCCATCAAAACACATCTTCCAGTACACTAGTGGAAAGAACCCCTCTCGTCCAGGGGGCCAGGGGGCAGCTGTCCCGGTTGCAACCGAATCCGGGACAAATTCCATGCTTTGGTCCCGGTTCGTGCGCCCGGGGCAACAGGAATCGCCTGGGGGCATTGGTCCCGGTTCGTGGGGGACATATCGGTCCCGGCTCATGCCACGGACCGGGACCAATGCCTAGCCACATGCCACGTGGCACGCGCATGAACATTTGTCCCGGTTCAGTCCACGAACAGGGACCAATGCCCCCCTTCCCCTATATATACTGCCCTAGCCCCTCCCCCCTTCCATTTTTTTTTTGCTTGGAGGTGTGAGAGAGTGTGGTGTTAGTGTGTTTTATTTTACTATGCACACGAGGTGTTCGACGAAATTCCCGAGCCGCACATAAGCTCACTGAAAATGGTATCTTCGACCGAGGTTAACAAACTTATCTTTTTCATCTGTAACTGATACATAAAAAAGTAGTATTTGTCGTATTAATATGTTATTGTAATGTATTTTGATAAACTTAATTATACGATGCAGCTGGATGCACGGCAGCGATGGATGTATGGTGACCGACGCACTTCCGAGTATATGGCAGGCCTGAATGCATTTCTTGCTGTAGCTCAGGCGAACAAAGATAATGGCTTCATGTGTTGCCCATGTGTTGATTGTCGGAACGTCAGAGAGCACTCTTCCGAAAGAATCATTCACGGCCATCTACTTCGGAGAGGTTTCATGCCCAGCTATAATTGCTGGACGAAGCATGGAGAAAGAGGGGTTGTGATGGAAGACGATGAAGAAGAAGAAGAAGATCCTTTGTTCCCTGAATACGACGATACTGCAATGGAAGAGAATGGAGAAGAAGGAGGTGATCAAGAACAGGCATCAGAAGAGCCCGATGATGATCTTGGTCGAGTTATTGCTGATGCAAGGGAAGACTGTGAAAATAAATTGGAGAGGTTGAAGCTGGACAACATGTTACAGGATCACAAAAAATTGTTGTACCCAAATTGCGAAGATGGTAGCACAAAGCTCGGTACCACATTGGAGTTGCTGAAATGGAAGGCACAGAACGGTGTGACTGACAAGGCATTTGAGAGTTTACTTCAACTAATGAAGCCAAAACTTCCAAAGGATAACGAATTGCCTGAGAGTACGTACGAAGCAAAGAAAGCTCTCTGCCCTCTAGGATTAGATGTGCAGAAGATACATGCATGCATTAATGACTGCATCCTCTTCCGCGGTGAGAAGTACGAGAATTTGGATGAATGTCCGATATGCACTGCACTGCGGTATAAGATCAGAGCAGATGACCCTGGTGATGTTGACGGCCAGCCCCCCCGTAAGAGGGTTCCTGCTAAGGTGATGTGGTATGCTCCTATAATACCACGGCTGAAACGTCTGTTTAGAAACAAAGAGCATGCTAGGTTGTTGCGATGGCACAAAGAAGACCGTAAGAAAGACGGAAAGTTGAGGCACCCCGCCGATGGATCGCAGTGGAGAAAGATCGAGAGAGACTTTCCAGACTTTGCAAGAGAGGCGAGAAACTTATGGTTTGGCCTAAGTACAGATGGCTTTAATCCTTTTGGGGAGTAGAGCTCCAGTCATAGCACTTGGCATGTAACTCTATGTATGTACAACCTTCCTCCTTGGTTGTGCATGAAGCGCAAGTTCATTATGATGCCAGTTCTCATCCAAGGCCCGAGGCAACCTGGCAACGACATTGATGTGTATCTAAGGCCATTAGTGGAAGAACTCTTACAATTGTGGGGCAAACCAGGTGTACGTGTGTGGGATGAGAACGAACAAAAGCCATTTGACCTACGGGCGTTGCTTTTCGTAACCATCAATGATTGGCCTGCTCTTAGTAACATTTCCGGACATACAAACAAGGGATACAATGCATGCACACACTGTTTAGATAATACTGACAGTGTTTTTTTGGATAAATGTAAAAAGGTTGTATATTTGGGGCATCGTAGATTTCTTCCGATCAAGCATCCCGTAAGAAAGAAAGGAGGGAAGCATTTCAGAGGTGAGGCAGATAACCGGAAGAAGACTGAGCTGCGTAGTGGTAATGATATATTCGATATGGTCAAGGACCTAGAAGTAATCTTTTGTAAGGCTGCTGGCAGCCAACCAGTTCCGTACGGCCCTGATAAGCGCGCACCCATGTGGAAGAAGAAATCTATATTTTGGGAGCTACCCTATTGGAAAGTTTTAGAGGTCCGGTCTTCGATCGACGTGATGCACGTGACAAAGATTCTTTGTGTCAATCTGCTATGCTTCCTGGGCGTGTATGGGAAGGCCAAAGATACGCCAGAAGCACGGGAGGACCAGCAACGTATGAAAGACCCAAGCAACAAGCACACAGATAGGCGCCATTACTTAA
The DNA here is from genome assembly GCA_028641055.1 of Alopecurus myosuroides. NCBI lineage: Eukaryota > Viridiplantae > Streptophyta > Magnoliopsida > Poales > Poaceae > Alopecurus > Alopecurus myosuroides. Next base: position 386,164,965 of record CM054060.1, read on the forward strand.
GCAGCTACGCTCTTACTAAAGCAGAGAAGGAAATATTCTTTGAAGTCCTTTACAGTATCAAGGTTCCGTCTGGCTTCTCGTCGAATATAAAGGGAATAATAAACATGGCAGAGAAAAAATTCCAAAACCTGAAGTCTCATGACTGCCACGTGATTATGACGCAGTTGCTTCCGATTGCATTGAGGGGGCTTCTACCGGAAAATGTTCGAGTACCCATTGTGAAGCTATGTGCATTCATGAACGCAATATCTCAGAAGGTAATCGATCCAGAAAGTCTGACAAGATTATAGAGGGATGTGGTCCAGTGTCTTGTTAGTTTTGAGTTGGTGTTCCCACCATCCTTCTTCAACATTATGACTCATCTCCTGGTTCACCTATGTGAAGAGATTCATATTCTTGGTCCGGTATTTCTACACAATATGTTCCCCTTTGATAGGTTCATGGGAGTCTTGAAGAAATATGTTCATAACCGTGCTAGGCCAGAAGGAAGCATCTCGAAGGGCTATGGAACAGAGGGGGTCATTGGGTTCTGTGTTGACTTTATTCCTGACCTTAAGACAATTGGTGTTCCTGAATCGCGGCATGAGGGGAGACTGAGGGGAAAAGGAACGCTGGGAAAGAAAACAATGATACCTAGGGACGGGCATTCTTTGACCAAAGCACACTACACAATCCTACAAAATTCTATGTTCATGGCTACGTATCTCGAGGAACACAAGAATATTGTACGGTCTGCAAACCCGGGGAAGGATGACTCATGGATTAAATGCGAACACATGGAGACTTTCGGAAGTTGGTTGCAAACACGTCTTATAAATGACACCACTGTTTAAGATCAGCTATACATGTTGGCAGGGTCACCATCTTCGACTATTGGGAGTTTTCAAGGGTACGAGATAAATGGGAATACATTTTACACGAGCTCCCAAGATAAGAAGAGCACCAACCAAAACAGTGGTGTCCGCTTTGATACAACAAACGAGAATGGAAAAAATGACACATACTATGGTTACATAGAGGAGATATGAGAACTTGACTATGGACCTTCTTTTAAGGTCCCTTTGTTCAAGTGCAAATGGGTCAACCTGAATGGAGAAGGGGTAAAGGTAGACCCGCTTTATGGAATGACAACAGTGGATCTCAACAATATTGGTTACAATGACGAACCATTCGTCCTAGCCAATGATGTGGGTCAGGTCTTCTATGTGAAGGACATGTCTTCCAGACCGAAGAAAAGAAAAAATAAGGAAACAAATTCATCATACGATGAGCCGAAGCGTCACATATTTCTCTCAGGGAAAAGAAACATCGTGGGAATCGAGGACACGACAGACATGTCAGAAGATTATAATAAATTTGTTGAAATTCCACCCTTCACAGTGAAAGCTGACCCCACCATCCCGTTAAATAATGAAGATGCTCCATGGTTACGGCCGAAGCGATCATAAGCAAGGGACACGAAGAAAATTCAGAAGACTAGATAGGGATGTTGTTGGTGATGTGTAATAATAAACGTGGAATACATGATCATAGTTCTTATAACGCAGTATGAACGAGATTTTGTTAGCCAAAAGGATATTTATACATATTCTGTGATTATGAATGGAGCTGGCAAGCATTGAGTGCTTGACAACTATGACCAGCCTGACTTCATTATTGCAGGATTATAACTACTTTCGAGATGTAGTATGTGTTGACACACGGTATAGAACAAGTGATTATGGCAGGCCTCTATTGTTATTCATTGGAGTTAACCACCATAAACAGCCGAAAACAGTTTTGACTGACTGCTTTACATCGATAGGGGATGCAGTTGCTTCTGCTTGGCCAGGGACTGTCCACCGCTCGGATATATATCAAAATGCAACGAAAGTATTAAGGGATATATTGCACTGTTCGGAAACTTTCGCTCATGATTTTAGTAGGTCTTGGCGAAGTACAATCTGAAGGATAACGAGTGGCTAAGTAGATTGTATGAGGATAGAGAAAAATGGGCTTTGCCTTATGGGTGTCATATATTCTGCGCAAATATTGCAGTCACACTTCGAAGTGATAGCAGGGATACCATCCTGACAGATATCCTTAAAACAGAAATAGAGCTTCGGTACTTCTTTAACAGATATGATAAATTTTTGGAGGAGAAACGTCTAACTGAACAATGAAGATCCCAAATGTTGAAGGCGGAGGGGAGCGCGACGGAGACGGCGGACGAGCAGAGGAGAGGAAAGCGTGACAGCAACGGCGCGGTCTCCCCCGCCTGACCGCCCGTCTCTGCTTTAAGTCTGATGCTCCCGCTGAGGCTTGCCGCGTACACGGAAGTTACTATGTTTTCAAGCGGGGGTCGGGATAAAGGGAGACGAAGATCTCAAATTCACCGTGTCAATAAGGTACAACTCGCTTTGTCGAACTTTATATAAATCACCCGGGATGCCTTGTATGCTCTGGACTAACTCGGAAGATCACGAGAGAAAACAAAAATTGTAACATTTTTATATTCAAATTATATACAAATGGTAAAATAATTAATAGTTTCAATAGTTAGAAAAATTATTTAGTTAAACGAAAAATGGATTTAAATTAGTTATGCAAATTGTAGTGTTTTTCATGTTGGAATTTTTGTCAAATTCGAAAGTATATAGAAGTTGTTAATGTGCAAACTTAATAATTTTCAAACTTTGGCGCTAAAAACTTTTGGGCGCGCAGGGTGCCACCCCCAAAATTCGAAATATGTTTTTGGTCCCGGCCCGTGGTACCAACCGGGACCAAAGGGGCTCTAGTCCCGGTTGGTGGTATGGGCCGGGACTGAAGGCCCAGGTGTATAAATAGCTCGGCCCTCTCTCCAGGCCGAGCAACTACTCAGGGACAGCGGGCTTGCCTTGGCGAAGCCCTGCCGGCGAGGGGGTAGGAAGATCCCGCCGGCGAGGTTCCGCGGGCGGGGCTAGGGGGTGAACTAGGGACGCATTACTGGACACGAACAAACATATATTAAAAGGCCCGAGGGCCATGCTTACATAGGGGGGGCGGCGCGGCCATAGGCGGCCGGCCGTGCTTACATATATCTAGGGGGCGGCGGCGCGGCCATAGGCGGCCGGCCGTGCTTACATATATCTAGGGGGCGGCGGCGCAGCCACAGGCGGCCGGCCGTTTCTTGGGGGGGTAGGTAGCTTAGCCTAGGGGGGCGCACCGGCGCCGATCTACTCTCCTCGTCGGAGGAGATGCACTGGTAGGGGGGTGGCTGCCACAGGTGGGCAGGCGGCTGGGCCGGGCCCGGCGGGGGCGGAGGCATCGGGGGCGCGTACGGCGGTGGCGGGTGCAGCACCTCCTGCGGCGGCGGCGGTGGCGGGGGCAGCTCCTCCTCCTCCGGCGACCAAACGCCGCCGGTCCAGGCCCAGGACATGCCCTACTCCAGGCCTGGGGGGAGCGGCTGCGGCGGTGGCTGGTCCTCGGACGCCTCCCACTCGGCGTACAGCGCGTGCCACCAGGGGGTAGGCTCGGTAGGGGGCGGCGACGGCATGGCGGCGGCGTTGGCGGCGGCGGCGTCCACGACCCGCTCCCACCGCTTGATTTCGTCGTCGATGAGGGAGCGGCGGGAGGCCTCGCAGGTCTCCTCCATGTTGGCCCGGAGCTCGGGGTCCTCCTCCCCGGAGAAGTCCTCGATGTCCTTGAGGAACCACAGCTCCCTCTCCCGGCCGGGCGGTGCCGCGGGGTAGTCCGCCACGTTCACCTCCTCGTGGGGGACGGGGATGAAGGAGCGCCGGCGTTGCTCGTGCTCCTGCTGGAGCCAGGTGGCCCAGTAGGGGGAGCTGCGCGCGTACGCGCGCTCTCTGAGGAGGGGGGCCGGCAGGAGGCGGCGCCGGCGGTCGATCTCCTCGAGCAGCGCCTCGCCGGTCGGGGCCGGCGGCACAGGAATCCGCTGGGGGTTCAGGTGCCAGCCGTCCGGGAGGTGGACGTCTGGCCAGAACACCGGCGTGGCGTTGTTCCAGTGCCACTCGGCCTCCACCACCCGGATGTACCGGCGGAAGCGCTTGCCCTTGGGCGCGGCGCGGGGCGGCGGGCGTGCCGCCGGAGGTGGCGCGGGGACGCGCGGCGTCCCGCCGATGCGGACACCTCCAGGGCCGTAGCCGAAGGCCTCCGCCGGCGGGGGTGGGACGCGGCCGGTGCCGCTCGAGGAGCCTTCGTGGTCGTTCCTGGGGCGCTTGCCGGAGCCGCTCGAGAACCAGCGGGACATGGTTGCTTTGCCTTGGGCGCGGCCGGGGTGGATGGGTTGTACGGACGGCGGGGGCCCTTTAAAAAGGACCCGGGGGGTTGGCATGCCAACCGGCGGCCTGAACGTGGCGGCGGTTGCAGGCGGCCATGAATGCGGGGCGGGAGCCGAGGCGTGGCGGCGGTTGCAGCTGTGGCACGCGCGCGTGGGGAAGTGGGGGCGCGGGAAGCCGAGGCGGGGCGGGAAGACGAGGCGACAGTGGACCCTTTGACCGCCCCTGTGGTCTTAATTTAAGGGACCAGACGAGCCAGCCACTAGGCCGCTGGCCAGTGGCCCCTTCGAACCGTTGACTGACCATAAGAAAAGACGCGGGCCAGTGGGCCCTTTTGACCAAAAAATGTGGCCAGTGGGCTTAATAAAAGGCGTGGGCCTGGACGCGGTTGGGGAAGGGGGAGGCCGGCTGGGGATTGGGAGACAGGAGCCCAAAAAACGAAAAAAAAACCTGCCGCGGCAGGCGAAAATTGACGGCTATATACTTTTTTTTTTAAAAAGTATCCATCCCGGTCCCTTGAACGAACCGGGACGAACTCCCTGGCCCAGGTTCGCCACGTGGCCTATCCTTACCATCCCGGGTCCTGGCACAACCGGGACCAATGGGGGAGGGCCATTTGTCCCGGCTAGCCCATCCCGGTTGCACAACCGGGACAACTGGCCCTTACGACCCGGGACAAAAGGCCATGTTTCCACTAGTGGTAGTTGGTTTCCGGCAAGGGAGGCTCATACTGCATCTCAGCCCAATCCACCAAGAAATCTGCCAGAGTTTGTGACTTGATCGCTTCTCTTCTCGCGTACAGAGGAGTGTATGCGGCTAGCTCGATTGCCCACTTGGCTACCCGGCCGCTTGCTTCCTTGTTGCCCATGATCTCCGAGATGGGAGCAGCACTCACCACCGTGATGGGATGCTCTTGGAAATAGTGCTTCAGCTTCTTGGCACCCAGGTACACGTCGTATGTCATCTTCTGGTAGTGCGGATAGTTCTGCTTGTAGCTGGATAGCACCTCACTGAGATAGTACACTGGCCGCTGCACAGTCTTGCCTTCCTCTTCTCTCTCCATCACTATCACCACACTGTCTACCCGGTTGGTTGCCACAATATAGAGCAACATTGGCTCTTTGGGTAACGGGCTTGCCAGGATGGGAGCGCTACCCAGCATGGTCTTCATCTCCTTGAATGCCACATCGGCTTGTGGTGTCCAGACAAACTTGTCACCCTTTTTCATCAGCTGATAGAGAGGCAAGGCCTTCTCGCCCATTCTGCCCAGGAAGCGGCTCAGAGAAGCCAAGCACCCGGTGAACTTCTGCACATTCTTTCGGCGATCTCGGCAAAGACATGCTCTTTATAGCTTTTATCTTTGAAGGATTGGCTTCAATGCCTCGACTGGATACCAAGAAGCCGAGTAACTTGCCAGCCGGGACGCCAAAGGTGCATTTAGTCGGATTCAACTTCATCCTGTACTTGCGCAAGTTGGCAAAGGTTTCCTCAAGATCACTAAGCAGTGTATGTGTTTTATTCGTTTTGATGACAATGTCATCTACGTACACCTGCACATTCTTGCCAATTTGATCATGCAAGCATTTCTGCATGCATCTCTGATAAGTAGCCCCAGCATTCCTCAACCCAAAGCACATAACACGATAGCAATAAGCCCCGTACGGGGTAATAAAGGATGTTTTTATTTGATCATCCGGGTTGAGGGCTATCGGATGGAAGCCAGAGTAGGCATCAATGAAAGACAAAAGTTCACACCTGGCCGTGGAATCAATCACCTGATCTATGCGGGGTAGCGGGAATGGATCCTTGGGGTAGGCCTTGTTCAGGTCGGTGTAGTCCACGCACATGCGCCATGCGGTCTCGGCCTTGGGGTCCTCCTTCTTCTTCTCAACCATAACCGGGTTCGCCAGCCAATCCGGATGCAGTACCTCCATGATAAATCCGCTTATCAGCAACTTGGTGATCTGTTCACCGATGGCCTTCCTCCTCTCATCGCCAAAGCGGCGCATAGCCTGCTTAACTGGCTTGGCGTTGGAGCGCACATGTAGCGAGTGCTCAACAAACTCCCTCGGGACGCCCGAAAAATCCTCATTGGACCATGCAAAGACATCCCGATTCTCACGGGGGAAGTGGATGAGCTCGCTTTCCTATTTCTCTCCCAACCCGGCGCCAATGATGGCAACACGGTCTGGGAACTCAGGATCAACCTGGACCTTCTTTGTCTCCTGAGACGCCTGGAAGGCAGTTCCGTACTGGGAACTCGGCATGCCCAGCGCACCACCTTGTGCTGCTTGAGCCATAGCTACCACCTCGTGTATCTTCTTCTTCTCTGCAGCAATGACCATGGACTCCGCCAGCTGAGAACTAGCAGACGCGCATTCCACGGAACGCTTGTAATCACCCGAGATGGTGATGACTCCATTGGGACCAGGTAGCTTCATCTTCAAGTAGGCTGCATGGGTTGAGGCCATGAACTTGGTGAGGGCAGGCCTACCAAGTAGAGCATGGTAGGGGCTCTGAAGATCAACTACTTCAAACTGCAGGCACTCGGTGCGGCAGTTCTCCCTGGTACCAAATATGACATCAACCCAGATGCGGCCGATTGGAGCACAAGATACTCCCGGCACAATGCCATGGAATGTGGTCCTGCTGGGTAGCAGCGTGTTCTCGGCAAAGCCGAGCTTCTCCAGTGTATCCCGGTACATGATGTTGATGCTGCTGCCGTTATCGATCAGCACCTTGCTGAACCTGACATTCTTATGGGTTCCCAAGAAAGTGGGATCCACCACCAGAGCATAGGTACCCGGATTGGGCATCACCTTGGGATGATCAGCTCTGGACCAAGTGATCTCTTGGTCGCACCAGTGCAGGTAGTGAGGCACAGCCGGGATCACTGCATTTACCTCCGTCGCACGCCTGTGCAGCGACTGCTTGTCATCTGGCTCGGTGGTGAATATCATGTAGCTCTCATGGTGCTCCTGGTACTGGTTGCGGTCTCCACCACCATTGTTGCCGTTGTTGTTGTTGTTCGTATTGTTGTTGTTGTAGTTGCGGTTGTGGTTGTCGTTGTTGTTGTTGCGGTTGGCTCCCTGAGCCACTTGGTTCACATTCTCCCTTCTCGGATTCACTGTAGGCCTGGGAGCGGCTGCCCGAACAGGCTGCACGTTGGCTTCCGAGAGTGGCAGAGGAGGAGGAGGGGGCAGCTGACCAAAGCCTTCACTCTTGATGCGGTCACACCAGCTGCACTGCCGGGTAGTGTGGTTGGCTGGCCTACTCGGATGCCGAGTATGGAAGCTGCATGGCCCGACCTTCATGTTCTCAAAGACAAAAGTCTGAGTCTCTCTTGGATCCGGGTTGCCGCTACCCTGTTGGGGAGCATTGTATGGCTTCTTGATGCCTTGGCCCTGGTTCTGGTTCTGCTCGTATTGGGCTCCAGCAGTTTTTTGCCTTTGGCTACTTCCAGCAGCCGCGGGATCTTGGATCACACCATTCACCTCCTCGGGATCATACCGAGTATCTAGGCGGTCACCCCTGCGCTTGTTTCTGAAGTCTTGGCGTCTGTTGCTGTCATAGTGCTTCCTTCTCGGCTCGAATGCATCGAGTAAAGGCTGAGTAGGGTCACCGAGTGCATACATATCATCAATCTTGATTGTCTCGGCGAGCGTACTCGGCATCTCTCTCTGCAGCTTTTGCCACAACATGCTGCCATGCCTGCAGCCTTGAGCAAACCAGGCGATTTCCTATGACTCATTCACACCCTCGCGGGTGTTCCTCAGTGTGCTCCACCGAGTAAGGTACTCTCGGTCAGTCTCCTCTTCTCGCTGCTTGCAAGCTGAAAGCTGCTGCGGTCTATTCGGCCTCTTGTACGTGCTGGTGAAGGTGCTGATGAAGGCTTCCGAGAAGTCTAGCCAGCAGTTGATGCTATCTCTTGGCAGGTTGTTGAGCCAAATCCGAGCAGGGCCCTCCAGCATATGCGGAACATACCGCACAACCCATCTCCTGTTGCCGCCTGCAATGTGCACAGCGGTGACATAGTCGCTTAGCCAGTCTTCCGGCTTGGTGCTGCCATCATAGCATTTGGTCCCTCTAGCCAGCTGAAACTTGTTCACGGAGGGCTCCTCCATGATGCGGCGACCAAAACAATCTGGGCCGGGTGGCCCCTTGTTCTCGAGCTGCGCAGACCGATTGATCCGGTCCAGCTTGTACCTTGCATCGCTTGGCTCCAGCATGCGGTCACCCAAACGATCAGTGACATCTCTTGGGTCAGCGTACCCGGATAGCCCCGTCGTCGAGTACCCATCATCATAGCGGTCTTGCGGCACAGGACCGGGTTGAGCCACCGGGTTGGCCGCTGCCACCACTACTTGCGGTTGCACAGCTGTTGTACCCTTGGCTGAACCGGGTTGGCGGCACGATGCCGCGATGTTCCTACACGGTTTCCTCCTTGCCCCTTGCTGTGAGCTTTAGTGGCTTGATAGCCTGCTCCTGCAGCGTTGTGTTTCTGACCGGGCTGCCGCGGCACAGCGTGCTGTTTTTCGGCGGCAGCCGGGTCGTACACCTGCATCTGTTTGTTCTTTCCAGAGTTCACACTCTGGTCCCTCTCATTCCCAGGAAGCGGCGATGAGGCCTGATCCGTAGATCTGACCACATGCGAGTGCACAACCTGGAGAAACGCCAGCTCCCGGATTGGCTTTCCGGAACTCCTCGTTTTGCCTGCCAGCCTCTAGCACTAGCTCATTGAGTCTATCATGCTGCCTAGCGCGCGCGTCGCCAGTGAGATGCAGCAACTCAGCAACCACTGCCTCTGCAGCCCTAAGAGTTTTGGCAGGAGAGCTATACTTGGGCCTACCAGCAGTGTTCAAACTAGCAGATTGGCTAGCAGCCCTACCATCTCTAGCCAGCTCAGCGCCTAAGTTGCGACGGTTAGCGCCTAGCTTGCTAGGCAGCCTAGAAGGAGGAGTAAAACCGTGTGCTATGTTGTACTCGTTTTGATCTAGTTTAAGCTCAAGCCTAATGATGAAGGTGTTGACCTCTAAGTTGGCCCGATCTTCACGAATCAACAAGAACGAACGAAGAACGCACGAAGAACGCGATGAACACGATGAACACGAGAGGGGGAATCGAGGGCAAAGACGTGGAAAACACAAAAGAGGGAAGATAACTCGTGAAGCCTACGAGGGATCGCAAACCCAAGTCAACAACACGCTAATTGAAACCGTTTCTCTTACCGGCCGGTCCACCGATCCAACAGAAGCCGCAAGGGGAAGGTTGGCAAGCACTACTAGAATCACAAGGTGAAAGAGTAGCTCCTTGTAGAGATCTTGATACGATCCTAGATACACATCTAAGGAGTAGCCTCGTAAGAGGAGTCACCTCACAAGAGGGATACAAGGGCAAAGCCCGAAGTTCTCAAATCATCCCTAAACCCTAGATCTAGCCACCGGGGTCCCTTATATAGCTCGGGGTCGAAACGGGGGTCAAAACAGTGCAAAAACGGGCAATTTCCGTGCATTTCGGGGCCACCCCGGCCTGGGAGCCGGCCTGGCCGGCCTGGGTCCCGGCCTGGGGCCAGGGTGGGGCGCAGGGACTGCCTGGAGGCCCAGGCCGGCCTGGGGCCGGGGTGGGAAGGGGCCAGGCCGGCCTTGAGGCCGGCCCCCTCTGTGGGGTGCCCGGCCTGGGGCCGGGGTGGGGAGAGCTAGGCCGGCCTTGAGGCCGGCCCGTTCGGCCAGGGGTCCGGCCTGAGGTGGAGGGGGAGGCCGGCCTGGCCGGGGGTGAGGCCGGGAGGCACCATTTTCCCCCGTTCTTCCTCCTCGGAGCTCCGAACTTGACGCCGTCTTCACCTGCTTCTTCCCTAGCTTCATGTGCCCCTTCTCGGATGTGTTCTTGAGCATCTTGGGCACCGTCTTGGGTCTCTTTGTGGTGATCCCACCTATGCATGTAGAGGGGGATTTCATGAGGTAGAGCACCGTTCACCAAGACACCGGAAACATACGGAGATAGGAGTGAGTTCACCTTGTGAAGTGTCGATGCTGTGCTTGGTTGAATACGGTGGGCTGTATCATCTCCCCCCCCCCTTGAAAAAGAGTCGTCCTCGACTCTCGTTCCATCCATATGTGAGCGGGAGAAGGAATCTTGACGACGAAGATGTCGTTGAAGTTGAGCCGCTTGTCGAAATCCATGTGACGGTAGGCTCGTAGTGGGGGCGGTCCAAAGGTGATGAAGATCATGAAATGGCCCCCCGTGGATGGTTGAGGAAGATCTTGCGAAGCGGTGTAGTCATTGAAGTTGAGCCTCTTATCGAAGATCATGCCAAGGTATGCTCGTGGAGGGTGTAGTCCAAAGACGATGACGATCTTGACATGATCCTCCATGGGTTGCGGAAGCGGTAGAGTGTAGATGAACTTGACGTATTGGTTGTTGTTGATGCTCGTGTCGAAGTCCATGTACATCGTGGCGGTTGGCATGTAGTCGTGGTGGTCATTGTCGTTGACGCGCTTGTCGAACTCCAAGTGCATCTTGACAATTGGTATGTAGTCGTGGGAGTCATTGTCGTTGACGCGCTTGTCGAACTCCAAGTACATCTTGACGTAGGGGATGTAGATGAAGCAGTCGTTGTCGGGGATGCGCATGTGGAACTCCAAGTACATCTTGACATGAGGGTTGTAGGCGTAGAAGTCGTTGTCGTGGATGCGCTTGTCGAACTCCATGCACATCGTGACATGTGGTATGTAGGCGTAGAAGGTGTTGATGTCGAAGTTCTTGTGACGCGTCGTGTAGATCTTGACTTGAGGAGTGTGGATGGAGGATGCTTTGTCGTAGAAGCTCTTGTCAATCTCCATGTGGATCATGATGAGCGGAATGTGCTCCTTCCAACCCTTCAAGTCGGTGTCGATGTTCATGCGATGTGGAGAGCCTTGTATGTGGAGAAGGCGATGATGTCGAGGATGCTTGATAGGGTCACCAAATCTCTGCAAAATAGACAACAAAGATGGAGAGAAAGTTGGTAAGCCGTTAGTGTCGATAAGCACACATGGGATTTTGCTCTCAACTCTCATCTCACTTTTGGTGGCTATCAAGGCGATGCCTCTAAGAACACTCATGCTTTTTCCACTCATTATGGGCTTGTGGCTCTCACTCACGTAATGGTGGATCTCTCTCTCACCACTCATCTCACTAGAAGCTTGAGAGGGGACACTAGAAGGCTCCAAAGTCTTGGCACAAGAGGTGTGCGGGTTTGTCGAAGTCGTTGCATTGCTTGGAGTCGGTAGTGTCATAGCATGTGGCGAGGAGGACTCGATCATCTCATCTCTTGGGTTGATCTCCAAGTGTGGAAAGGGTGGCTTTCTTGGAGGAGGAGGTAGGGTCATGGCTTGTGTCGAAGGAAGCTCCAACATCTCCGTGATGTGGTAGTGTAAGCCATGCCTTGTAGCATCCTCAAATGGTCGATGATGATGATGATGAAGATTTCCTTGGCTAGAATGGTGGCTTGAGCGTGGCCTTGTGGAGGTTGGCATGAGATGCTTTGAAGTCAAGCGGAGAGTTTCACCCAATTCGTCATTACCTCCATCAATGATAGATGGGCCATTGACGCCGGCTCTAGAGAGGTTGCATCGTTGGTCCTTATCTTGAGGATAGGCTTGAAGAACTCGTGTCAACACTCGCGATGAGTTCGCGGCCTCATTGCAATAGACGCTTTCATCACCATTGGTCGGCATGTCCAAGGAATTGAGAGCTAGTTGGTGCAAGGCATAGTATTGGCCTTCACTCATGTATGCATGGTCACCATTTTGGTTGGCAACCAAGATCATCTCATTGGTAGCATTGGGAGCTCTCTTGTCGATGGTCGAAGTTGGCACTTGTGTCATTGGAGACGAAGAAGAAGGATGCCTTAGAGATGATGGCAAGGGATGAGCCTCTTTGACAATGTCACATGCATCAACGTCTTCATCATAGAGTGGTAGAGTGGTCTCCTCATGCATATGGTGATGTTGATCTTGTGTCATGGGAGGAATAGCTTCGCACTCTTGATGTTGTTGTTGCGCTTGTGGCGATGATGGAAGCTCATGCTCTTGATCATGAAGGTCATTGTTCATCCTCAAAGAATGTCGCTCATGGAAGTTGTGGTTGGGTGTTGGTGGAGAAGTATCTCTCGCCTCTTGCCTTGACGAGGTAGTGGTATCATAGTGTCCATGGCGAGGATGTTCTTGATCCTTGTCGAAGGCGGGGTGCGAGTAGAAAGCACAATCTTGGCGAAGATGCGGTGGAGGCTCCCATTCCTCATATGGATGGTGACGCTCATGGTCCTTGCACCTTGTAACATTGAGGCAAACGGCGCTCAAGTTATTGTCTTCATGGCCTAGGTGATGTGGTGCTTCATCCAACATGGGAGAAGAAGCATGATGGATAGCATCTCCATTAGACGCACCATCTTGGTCGCCGCCTTGGCAATCCCACATTATGTGACCCTGGCCCTTGCAAATGGGGCATAAGAGGTCTTCATCTTGAAGGAGAGGGGAAAGTAGGCTCATAGCATCCTTGCCTAGTGGTGGTCGAAGTGGGCGCTCATAGGGGTCCTCATCAAAGATGGGAAGTGAAGTAGCATGTTGAGCAATCCCACTTGATTGTTGTCGATGGTGGCGCTCAATGGGGTCTTCCTCGAAGATGGGGAAAAACAAGCCATAGGGAGCATTCACACTCGCTTGATGTTGAGAAGGGCTCTCATTTGGGTCTTCATCAAATATGGGCGGTGGAAGCTCATGTGGGTCATCCTCATTGGTTTGGTGATGGCGATCATGATGGAGAGGATGGCGCCGATGGTCATTGTGGTGGAGTCGAGGGGGTGGGGTGTCGGATTCGTGTCAATCTAGCTCTGGATACCAGATGATGAAGGTGTTGACCTCTAAGTTGGCCCGATCTTCACGAATCAACAAGAACGAACGAAGAACGCACGAAGAACGCGATGAACACGATGAACACGAGAGGGGGAATCGAGGGCAAACACGTGGAAAACACAAAAGAGGGAAGATAACTCGTGAAGCCTACGAGGGATCGCAAACCCAAGTCAACAACACGCTAATTGAAACCGTTTCTCTTACCGGCCGGTCCACCGATCCAACAGAAGCCGCAAGGGGAAGGTTGGCAAGCACTACTAGAATCACAAGGTGAAAGAGTAGCTCCTTGTAGAGATCTTGATACGATCCTAGATACACATCTAAGGAGTAGCCTCGTAAGAGGAGTCACCTCACAAGAGGGATACAAGGGCAAAGCCCGAAGTTCTCAAATCATCCCTAAACCCTAGATCTAGCCACCGGGGTCCCTTATATAGCTCGGGGTCGAAACGGGGGTCAAAACAGTGCAAAAACGGGCAATTTCCGTGCATTTCGGGGCCACCCCGGCCTGGGAGCCGGCCTGGCCGGCCTGGGTCCCGGCCTGGGGCCAGGGTGGGGCGCAGGGACTGCCTGGAGGCCCAGGCCGGCCCCCTCTGTGGGGTGCCCGGCCTGGGGCCGGGGTGGGGAGAGCTAGGCCGGCCTTGAGGCCGGCCCGTTCGGCCAGGGGTCCGGCCTGAGGTGGAGGGGGAGGCCGGCCTGGCCGGGGGTGAGGCCGGGAGGCACCATTTTCCCCCGTTCTTCCTCCTCGGAGCTCCGAACTTGACGCCGTCTTCACCTGCTTCTTCCCTAGCTTCATGTGCCCCTTCTCGGATGTGTTCTTGAGCATCTTGGGCACCGTCTTGGGTCTCCGTGTGGTGATCCCACCTATGCATGTAGAGGGGGATTTCATGAGGTAGAGCACCGTTCACCAAGACACCGGAAACATACGGAGATAGGAGTGAGTTCACCTTGTGAAGTGTCGATGTTGTGCTTGGTTGAATACGGTGGGCTGTATCACCTAACCTTCTCCAGCTCCTGGGACTCCACGAGTAGCGCTTGACGCTGTTGCTCGAGTTGCGCCTTCATTGTCGTGAGCTCGAGCTCGGTGGGAGGCGGCATGCCCAGCCGCTCAGTGGCGCCACCGCGAGCAACTGGTATAGCCGCGGACGTGGAAGCATCCACGTAACCCGGAATGTTCTGGGGCATGTCGTAGGGCTTGTGGACCCTTGCGCCAACAGGTTCCTCGATGACTCCCACGGTAGCGGTCGCGCCTTTCCCGGCATCGATAGCCGGGCATGTGATCATCACCTCCACGCTGTCCGCAGAGCAGCCAAAAGGCTTCCCGCGGGCAGCGAGTAAAGCAGGAGGATCTTCCGCGACGAGCACCTCCTTCGAGAACTCGCGAATGTCGGTGGTGGCGACGTAGACCAGATGCGCGCCGAAGGAAAGCACCGAGTCGCCTGCTGGCACAGGCTAGCCACCGAAATCGCCGGTGTTGCCGGTGACGAAGTCGAAGGAGCCGAATCTGTGGACAAGGCCACAGACCACACGCTCCCCCGAAGCAGAAACGGGTCCCGTCCGAATACGAACCCCAGCCAGCGCCGCTGCTGGTCCCACGGTGGGCGCCAACTGTCGTGGTATGGAGAAGACAGATGCCATGGGATGGCTTAAGTGTTGGGGCCGATGGACGCTGTAGGTATCCGGGGAGGGATCGCACGGCGAGTAGCCGCGCTCAGGTATCACTATCACTGCAAACAACAAGAACTAGCCAGGTTTGGGGCCCTCGTGTGGAGGTAACACCCCTACTCCTGCCTATCTCTCTGTGTGTATAATCTCCGAGTAGCCACAGTACAAGTTTGCCTCTTAGCCGAGTAGCCACTCGGCTGTTCTCTCTCGCTCTAGTGCTGGTCCTTGTAATAAATGCGATCTGGGGCAACGTCCCTCGCGCACAAGGGGGCAGGGCACCTTATATACTGGTGCCCAGCCGAATAAACAAAGGCTAAAAGGTACAACTTGATGGGACACGCCCTCTGTGAAGAAGAGCACGCCTCCGGCTTCTCGCTGACGCCGGCGCGGGAAGTCGCCGCGTCGTTCGGCAGATGGGACCTGTCCACCCTGTCAGTCTCATAGAGTAGTCCCCCTGACATGTCCTGTCCCCTCGGTCAGTGACAGGACTTGACAGGCGCCTATCTCACTGTAGCCACGCTGTAGCGCAGATAATCACGCGCTCCCTAAGTTGAACCGCACGCCTGTATGGCTATAGGATACACGGGATCCTGTCAGAACGGCTCCATTGACTTCTTGCCCGAGTAGGAACGCAACCCATCTACTCGGACCATAACTTCTCTATTCGGACGAATACAATCTTCCTTAATATCTTCTCTTTGCCTTCAGTACTTATGACCGGATAAAGACTACCGGGTAGAGGGTACCCGGGTAGCCACCAACCCGGCCAACAGTACTCTGATCTTCGCCTTTACCACTTGCCTTACCCCTACTCGGGGGTAGCCCCCCGACAAATTTGAATATCTGGAAAACCAAGGGGACTCACCAAAACCAAGTGAAAAATCATTATGATCTATCAAATAATTAACATAGTTAATCTCGAGATAAGTGATGATTATAGCTCCAATTTCTTACCTTCTCTTTATCCTTCATGCGTGCTTATTGGCATGCCTCTCCAAGTGGCCGGTTCCTGCCTTGGACTCCCTAACGAGGTACTCACTGCAGTTTTTGCATTGTTCCATCCACTTTTTCTACTATTTGGTTGCACAATCTCTTCTAATTTGTAGTCCTTCCACACCAGTGATATTGTGCGACCCTTTTTGTACCGGAGGTGGAGAAAGTGGATGCACTAGTGGAGCCATTCAAATGGGAAGGAGGAGTTGTATTTGGATTAGGAGGGAGGTTGAGGTTGGGTTGGTTGTAGTTGTTGTTGAATATATTAGCAATTTAGCACATGATTTAATTCGAAATAGTACCAGATGAATTATGACAGTAGCAAATACAGTACTCATGCAAATATCTAGATCTAGTATAGTAGACAGACCGATACAATCTATTGCAAGAACTAAACATAGGAATTCCAGTAATATCTCATACAGATGGAATAGAGATACGTATGATGCAACGACAGCGGCACCGCCGTTGTTGTCGTCCATGTTGTCGGCCATGTCGTCGATGAAAAGATTGCCGAGGTCAGGGAAGAAATCATTGTTGGGGAAGTATTCGCCGTCAGCAGTCACGCGAGTGCGCTCCCCAAAAACCTGATCGCCCCTCTCCCATACAGGATCACAAGAGGCGGGGTTCCGGAGGCCTGTTGTCCCTCCTTGCGGTGTACGCCGGAAGAAGGGATGTAGAAGGCTTGATTGGCGACATAGTGCTTTGGAACGGTGCGAAACCATAAGTCAAAGTGGCCGCTAGGTTTTACCGTATGCGTGTATTTATATGCGGGTTGGGAGAGACGTGGGCGTAACTCCACGTCTGAGTCAGTTCGGTTCCACGATCCAGAAAGGAAATAGAAACGGTTTAGGAATTAACGCGTCCGTTAATTACCAAGTTAATGTTTTCCCAACCAACAAAATAAACGCTCTCGACTCGGCTCGTTCCGGCAACCCGCGGCGCGTCGTGACGTGCCGAGGCAAGGCGAGACGGGCGGCGGAGGAGGAGCGCGCGTGTGGCACACTGTCGAGACATCGTAGTAGAATTCATAGACGGGGGTGCCATGAGACTACCGATAGAGATTGTGGGGGGACGTGGTCGTATGACAAACAATGACACCAGGGTTTTACCCAGGTTCGGTACGTCACAACTAGGCGGCGTTCCTACTCCTGCAATCTCACTAAATCAGGGCTTAAGCCTAAAGTATACAAAGTATAAAGTGAGTTAGGTTTAGCTACTCGACAAGGATCAACCTCTCGGCGAGTTAGCCTCTAGCTTCTTGTCTATCTTGTTCTTCTCTCCCGTCCGACTTTATATAATAGCTGGGTTAGGGCTTACAGAAAAGGAAACCTAGAAGACTAGATAAGTCCTAACTTGGAAGGCAAGAATCCGCCTTCTACTCCAAGCCGTACCACGTGGGCCATGGTCTGGGTTCTTCTAGAATCCCGCTTCTGTGCGTCAGCTTACTCGGCCGCCTAATGGACCGTAATCCATTACCATTCAGGCCACCCTGGTAATCCGGCACTTTAGGACACCATCTGATATACCCCTAATTGGTATATATCCGATAGTAGCCCCCAAGAAGGATTAAGACTTGAAATTGCCGCCTTCCGTCAAGTTCGCATTCTTTCCGAGAAATGTCGGCTTTTCCTCTTGATTCTTCTTTTCCTTCAAATCATGCTTTAACGCGAAACTCGGATTTCGGGAAATCCGGCTTTTTCTTCCACGACCCTTCGTGGAGAAGGAACTTCCTACGTCGGCGATAAAATCATGCTGATGGCAGGGACGTTTGGGTTTTGAGTGTGAAACCCTGAAACGTATCTCTGACAGATTCTCATGGGAAACGAGGAGGTAGCAATTATCACATGTCTATTCATTTCCCGGATTTTCCGGCGAGTGACACACGTTGATCATCCAATGGTCAAAAGTGATGTTAGCGCGCGTAGTATAGGATTTCCGGCTATAAATAGCCCACTTCATCCCCTCCGGCAATCCTTCCGCTCTCCTCTCACCTTCCAGCTCAAGCGCCATAGCCCCAGAGTCACCGTCCCAGTGAGAACAGAGCAGAGCCCGTGCTCGCGCAGCACCGTTCCCGGACTTCTCGCCGGAGAGCTCGAGGTCCTCGTCGCGCCGCCGAAAAATAGACTCACCACGCGCATCCCAGGAGCACTCCATCGCTACGGACATCGATGACATCATTAACTCGATGGATCCTTTGCTCGACTCGTCGAGCCGCGCCACTGTCGACGTGCCGGAAAAATCTTTCGGCGGCTAGGCCCGCGAGGATCTGCATCTCGCGGCCGATGACCTGGCCGCGTGTTCTTCTGCGCCGCCTCCGCCTCTCTCTCCCAAAACGGCGGAGGAAAACATCACTCTCGTCGGAGAGGAGCTCGCCGCCGTGGCCGCCGCCGGAGACGAGGACGAAGGCGAAACTGCCGACAATTGGAGCCGGAGCAGCATTCCCTCCTCCCTTCTTCTGACAATGGAGAAGGAGGGGTTGATCGCGAAGGGAAAGTGGCGGTACAAGGAAGAAGAGTCCGAGCCTTCACCTAAGTCCGTAGAGCGAGTTCTCCTCACTTCTCATATCTTACGAGGTATGGGATTTCCGCCATCTGCCTTCTTCCTCCAAATACTTAATCACTACAACATCCAGCCTCACAACTTGCCACCCAACTCAGACGGGTTCTAGGCCCTTTTTGAAGGGTATTTAGGAATAGCCCCTAGGTT
The DNA here is from genome assembly GCA_028641055.1 of Alopecurus myosuroides. NCBI lineage: Eukaryota > Viridiplantae > Streptophyta > Magnoliopsida > Poales > Poaceae > Alopecurus > Alopecurus myosuroides. Next base: position 386,183,476 of record CM054060.1, read on the forward strand.
AGATTTCTGGACGTACTGTTTCGGGGTTAAGCGAAAGCCCTCAGAGGACGCACTCCCGACTTGCGGAACCATTTCTTTCACCCTGCGTAGATTCAGGGAAGATTGGTTCCCCAAGATAAAAACTTCGGAATCCATCAAATTCTGGACGGGTTCTTTCTTTTATCATCCAGACGTCCCGTTTCCCGGAAAACAACGGGGATTCCTCCTTTCGCCAACACTGCCGCCACTCCCCAGGAAAACAGGGCGACTGAAGCAGTGCAAACTCTGCCGCCAGATCTTCTTAGAATTAAACGGCCCATCGCCAAACTCGTCACTTCTGAACCACCTCTGACCGACATGGATACAGTTCTATGCTGGTTAGAGAGGCTAATTCAGCCTTTGGCTGACCACGGTTCCCGGCTTTTATGCGACTACATGGGAACCGCGGACGCTATACGGACGACGGACAAATCCTTGACGGCGAAGGATTTGTGGAAGCGCGTGAATCGGTTGGTTGCAGCACGCGACCAATATGAGGAAAGTAGGCCGATGTACACGGCGACTAACCCGGCTCCAAAGGTACATCTTTTACATTTTGGGTTTCACGTTATTTTCTTTCTCGGATAATTGTCTTAACCCGGACTTTGTCTTTTTTGATAGATCTTCGATCTTCCTGAGTCGGACCTTGCAACTGATGCCGAGTTGGACGCATTGCGTGCCAACTTTGCAAGTGGACGGAAACGCAAGAAGATTTCCGCCTCCCAGGAAGTAATCGATCTTGACGGTATCCCCGTCGCTACCTCCAGGTTTGAAATCCGGGTTTTCTATTTTTGTCGGAATTTTTCTTACTTTGTCTTGGATTTTTAATTCTCCGGTACTTCTCTTTTTAGCTTGGCTCCCTCAACCTTGAAGCCTAAAAAGCTAAAAAGGTTTAAGTCTGTGGCCAAAAGAGGTCCACATCCTTCTCCTGCAACTGCCCCAGATACTCCAGTTGCAGCTACAGAAGAACATGATGCTGTTATGAACGAAGAAACCCAGCAGACCAGCCATCCCATTGTGCCGGAAACGGACACGAAGGAAAGGGCGGCCCCGGAAATGGGAGGTCCTTCTCAGCCAGCTGAGGAAGATACCATTCCCACTTTTGATAAGGATTTCAAGGTCATTCATGAGGGCCTTGGCAACGTCGGGACTCTTTTTGCAGAGTTTGCAAAAGAGTTCAACGAAACCTGGTCAGGTTTGCAGCGGATGAGCCAGGTAATACCTCTAGCCCCCAAGCAATAAGTCAAATGCATGCTTTTATCTCTTTTATGCTTCTTTTTTACCTTAAGCATTTTTTGTCTCTTTTCCGTGTTTCAGCAAACTACTGAAAACATAAACCTGAAAGTTTTCAACAAGCTTACCATTAAGTATAAGGAGGTGAAAACCCTTCTTTCGATTCTTGAGGTAAGGGGCAGAACTGGCATCCACTCAGCATCAGCTGAAGGAAACAGCAGGTAAGATATTTCTTTGCTTCCAGTTGTGTAATTTTTTCTAAGTATTTTTTCGAGTTTCCTAACTCGTCTTTTTTACTTGCTTTTCAGCTTCTTTGGCGAAAGCCAAACAAGTTGCTGAAGATGCCGGCAATACCGAGAACCTGCGTCGGGAAAACCTGGACCTTCATAAGCTCAATATGAAGTTACAGCAGGACCTGGAGGCCAGCCAATTGGCCGTTGGCATTGCCGAGTCCAATGCCTCCAGCCAAGCAGCCAAGGACAAGGACACCATCCGAGATTTGGAGAATGCCTTGAACCAGCGCTTGGAAGAAGGCGCCGAGATGGACAAAATTCTTGGTAAGTTTTTCATCTTTTACCGGATTTTTCATGTTTACTTCTTTCTCTGTTTTTTGCTAACACTTTTTGTGTTTTATTGAAACAGGAGATAGCCCCCAGCTTACTCGGATTGAGAAAATCCGAGCTTTTGGGAAGATGTTCACTGCAATCAAGGCTGCGGGGATGTTGCTTGTCAACAAATGCCTTCCCGCCATGACTGGGGAGTTCTCGCAAGTTGCAAAACTTTCAGAAGCTATCGTGGAGGTGGCGGAGTCCAGGGAGTCCACCCTACGCTCCGCGGCGCGTGGTGGTGCACGCATGGCTCTGGGGCTCATGCGCATGCACTACCCTAATGCCAAATCTTGGCGCATGGCATCCGACATTCCGCAAGGATACACGGAGGCACAGCGGGCCAGCATCTTTGAATCCATCAAAGGTCACGCCACCAAGATCACCACCATGGTCAACATCTCCACCTTCTACCCGGAGGAAACTATTCCGGAAATTCCCGAGGAATCCAGTAGTGAAGACGACTCGGATGCCTGAAGGGAGATGCCTTGTCCTGGGTAGAAGATAGGAAGTAGGAGCATTACTGATCTTACAATGTAAACTTATTGTAATGCTTTCTATTCCTTTGTATAAACAAGTACTCCGCTTTTGCAGCAATATTTATTAAGTCTTTTGCAAGTTTTCCGGGTTTATATTCCTTTATCTTCTAAGTTCTCTGGTTTATATGCTTTAACTGTTCTTAGTGTTTGAAATGGCCCGATAGTATTTTAATCTTCATGCCAAATGACTGGGTATAACCAATCAGTCGAAACTCGGAAACATGCATCATACTAAAGGCATTTTTACTTACTAGCTCGAGTGACCCAACATAAAAACAATCATATAATACTTAGAGAACAGTAAGGATTTTTTTGAATGAAACTCAGGCACGCAGGCACAATTTGGGTTTCCTTAAGCCATTTTTAGGCTGGAAATCATTCAGTTTTTTAACACCGAGCACGCAGGCACAATTCAGGTTAACATTGAGTATTTTGAAAGATCATTGGGAAATAGATAAGACGGAATTATGTTTTAAACTATAATAAACATGTAAAAACACAGATGTATGAATTCCGACAACTTTATTTCATGATCTCAAAGATGTTTACACAGAAATTGAACTAAGTATAGAAGGGACGTAACTGCTGGATGCTCCAGGGTCTTTTGGTCTCCCCTAGTTCATCATCTATCTTTCTCTTTCTTTTGCGATTCGGCTTTTCGGGATCATCTTCCGTGTCTCGAATATCTACAAGATAGTATGATCCATTTTTCATAGCTTTGCTTATGACGAATGGTCCTTCCCAGACAGGGACCAATTTGTGCTTTCTTTGTTGTACCAATCTTAGTACTAGGTCACCTTCTTTAAAAGAACGATGCCTGATTTTCCGACTATGGTAACGTCGTAAACCTTGCTGATAAATGACAGATCTTTGAAGCACAATTTCTCGTTCTTCCTCTAGGAGATCGACGGCATCCTGTCGTGCGCTTTCGGCATCCAAGTCATCGAAAGCATGCACTCTTGGGCTATCATGGATCATGTCCGTTGGAAGGACTGCTTCCGCGCCGTAAACTAGGAAAAACGGGGTTTGCCCTGTTGACCTGTTTGACGTCGTTCAAATACTCCAAAGCATAGAGGGTAACTCTTCCACCCATGCTCCAGCTGCTCTATGAAGAGGAGATTCGAGTCTTGGGCGTATTCCTTGCAGGATTGAACTGTTCATTCTTTCAACCTGTCCATTGGATTGTGGGTGTGCCACAGATGCTAGATCTAGGCGTATTCCCGTTTGTCGACAATACTTTGCCAACTCTCCAATAGAGAAATTTTTCCCATTGTCGGTTATTATGCTGTGTGGAACGCCGTATCTCATGACTACGTCAATGATGAAATTTCTGGTTGTTACACCGTCAAGCTTTTTGATGGGTTTTGCCTCCACCCACTTGGTATATTTGTCCACTGCAACGAGTAGATGTGTAAGTCCGCCTTTTGCATTTTTGAATGGTCCCATCATATCTAGCCCTCAGACCGCAAACGGTCATGTAATAGGGTTAGTTTTGAGTTCTTGGGCTGGCATATTCGTCTGCTTGGCGTAATACTGACATCCAGCACATGTATTGACTATGTGTTCAGCGTCTGTCTTGGCTGTTAGCCAGAAAAATACTGCACGGAATGCTTTCTTAACTATGCTTTTTGATTGAGCATGATGTACGCAATCTCCAGCATGGATTTCTTGCAGAATTTCTCGGCCCTCTTCTGGCGAAATACATCGCAGAAAAAATCCGATAGTGTTGCGTTTATACAGGCAACCATTGATTACCGTGTATCCTTTGCATCGACGTTTTATTTGTCTTTGCAAGACCTCGTCTGCTCCATCTGGATACTTCTGATCTACTAAGAAGTTTAGGTATGGAAATGTCCAATCCGGGTTAATGAGCAAGACTTCAATTGACTCGGAAACTAGAGGATAGTCGACATCTCCACCTTTTATGGATGGTTCGTGCAAATGCTGGACAGACACACCTGGTGGTAGGGTTTTCACTCTTTCCGAGCCCATGCGGGCTAATGCGTCCGCGTTCCAGTTTTTTCCCTTTTGACATGAAGTAATTCAAATCCCAGGAAGCAAATTGCAAACTCGTCCACCGTTCTCCGATATTCGTCCATGATGGGGCTTTTGGCATCCCATGTATGGTTGAGCTGATGCTGCACCAAATCTGAGTCACCATAGTATAAGATGCGTTTGACACCTATTTCTTTTGCAATGTGCAAGCCATGAAGCAAAGCTTCGTATTCTGCCACATTATTGCCGGCGTTGAAGTGTATTTGTAATACATACTCCATTGTATCTCCCTTAGGGGATTTTAGGACTACACCAGCTCCAGCGCCTTCCTTCATCTTGGATCCATCAAAGTGCATGACCCAGTATTCCGACTCCGGCATTGGTGTGTTTTTCATTGCTTCTGTCCAATCAGCGACGAAATCTGCCAACACCTGGGATTTTATTGCCGTCCAGGGTTGGTACTTAATGTCGAACGCAGCCAACTCGATGCCCCATTTGGCTACTCGGCCCATTGCGCCCGCATTGTTGATTATATCCCCTAGTGGTGCTTTGCATACCACTGTTATGGAATGTCCTTGGAAGTAATGACGGAGTTTTCGAGATGCGAAAAATACGCCATATGCCAGTTTTTGATAGTGCGGGTATCTTCGCTTGGACTCGGAAAAACTTCACTTACATAATACACCGGATGTTGATCTGGTATGGTTTGCTCGTCTTTCCGTCTTTCCACAACTATCACCGCGCTGATAACCCTGTTTGTTGCCGTGAGGTACAGTAACATGGGTTCTTCGTCTTTTGGCGATGCCAAAATCGGAGCTTTCATCAAGGTTTCTTTTAACTGGGTTAATGCTTTATCCGCTTCTTCTGTCCATTCAAATTTATCGGATTTTTTCAACAATTTGTATAATGGCAGAGCTTTGTCTCCTAACTGGCTTATAAACCTGTTGACGGCCCGTCAATCTTTGTACATCTTTTAAGCACGTGGGACTTGAGATGTTTAGGATTGCCTTGATCTTTTCCGGGTTTACTTCTATTCCTCTGTGAGAAACGATGAAACCCAGAAGTTTTCCTGAGGGAACCCCGAATACGCACTTTAATGGATTCAACTTCATTTTGTAAGTGCGTAAATTTTCGAAGGTTTCTCGCAAATCTTAAAGGAGCTTGTCCTTTTCCTTGGAAACGACGACATTGCGCCCGCATTGTTGATTATATCCCCTAGTGGTGCTTTGCATACCACTGTTATGGAATGTCCTTGGAAGTAATGACGGAGTTTTCGAGATGCAAAAAATACGCCATATGCCAGTTTTTGATAGTGCGGGTATCTTCGCTTGGACTCGGAAAAAACTTCACTTACATAATACACCAGATGTTGATCTGGTATGGTTTGCTCGTCTTTCCGTCTTTCCACAACTATCACCGCGCTGATAACCCTGTTTGTTGCCGTGAGGTACAGTAACATGGGTTCTTCGTCTTTTGGCGATGCCAAAATCGGAGCTTTCATCAAGGTTTCTTTTAACTGGGTTAATGCTTTATCCGCTTCTTCTGTCCATTCAAATTTATCGGATTTTTTCAACAATTTGTATAATGGCAGAGCTTTGTCTCCTAACTGGCTTATAAACCTGTTGACGGCAGCTGCAGAACCCGTCAATCTTTGTACATCTTTTAAGCACGTGAGACTTGAGATGTTTAGGATTGCCTTGATCTTTTCCGAGTTTACTTCTATTCCTCTGTGAGAAACGATGAAACCCAGAAGTTTTCCTGAGGGAACCCCGAATACGCACTTTAATGGATTCAACTTCATTTTGAAGTGCGTAAATTTTCGAAGGTTTCTCGCAAATCTTAAAGGAGCTTGTCCTTTTCCTTGGAAACGACGACAATATCGTCCACGTAAACGTGAACATTTTTGCCAATCTGACTATGCAAACATCGTTGCATGCAACCCCAGTAGGTTGCATCTGCGTTCTTTAGGACAAAAGGCATGGTTATGTAGTAGTATGTTCCATATGGAGTTATGAAAGAGGTTTTGATTTGGTCTTCTTCCTTCATGCGTATTTGATGGTACCCGGAATAAGCGTCCAAAAAGCATAAAACCTCAGAGCCAGCGGTGACATCTATAATTTGATCGATTCGCGGTAACGCAAACTTATCTTTTGGACACAGTTTGTTCAGGCCGGTGTAATCTATACACATCCTAAGAACAGTACTATCTTTCTTCAGGACTAATACTGGGTTTGCAGACCATTCAGTATGTATAACTTCCTGGATAAAATCAGCTGCCAATAGCCGGATAATTTCCTTGCCAATAGCCTTCCGTCTTCTTCCGTCAAATCAACGGAGACCTTCTTTGACGGGTTTAGATACTGGAATCACCTTGAGTTGGTGCTCAGCAAGTTCCCTGGCTACGCCTGGCATGTCCGCTGGACACAATGCAAAAATATCCCAGTTCTCACAGAGGAACTTGATGAGCTCGCTTTCCTATTTGTCGGTCATGCTAGTTCCCACTACGACGAATTTTGTCGGATCTTTGGGATCTAGGATAACCTGTCTTGTATTCTCGGAAGATTTGAAGCTTTCTGCCGGCTTTCGGCTTTCTTTTCCTGCCGGCATTTCTGTCGGCGATACTTCTTTTGCCAACTCCTTTAGTTCCTCCTTTGCGATCAATTTTTCTAAGCAAAGGGCGTTTTCTTTTTCCAGCTCGTTTGCCAATTTCAAGTCTCCACTTATGGTGATTACTCCTCCTTTTGGCCCTGGCATCTTCAGCTTGTTATAGATATAACATGATCTTGCCATGAATTTGGCGAAAGCTGGACGTCCGAGTATTGCGTGATACACGCTTTCGAACGGCACAACCTCGAAGGATACTTTTTCCTGCTGGAAATGTTCTTTCTCTCCGAAGGTTACATCTAGGAAAATTTTTCCTAGGGATCGTGCTTGCCTGCCAGGGACGATGCCGTGAAAACGTATGTTACTATGATTGAGCTGGGTCTCGTAGATTCGCAGATGCTTCAATGTATCCAGGTACATTAGTTAATGCTGGATCCTCCATCCATCAACACTCTTTTTAGCCTAGTGTTTTGAACAATAGGACTTACAACTAGAGCTTGTGTGTCGGGTTCTGGGATATTTCCGGGATGATCAGACTGATTCCAGGTAATTGGTGTATTTGAGTACTTCAAGAATTTCGGGTTGGTGGGACAACCGCGTTTATTTCTCGAAGTGTTCTCTTTGCCACTTTTGCTGAGGGAGTTTCCAGGAAAGTTAAGTTGCATTCTCCATCAACTCTCGGAAACTTAGGCTCGCCTTTTCGCTGTTGTTCCTGGATTTTTTCATCAGTGTCCGATTCACTGTCTTCTTTTTTCAGCTTCTGGCTTTTGCTTGGAGAATTTCCTCTTGGAATTTTTCCCTTTGCTTCCGGATCCTGCACTGCCTTTCATATGCTTGTTAAGCCGGCATTGTGCGTTCGTATGGGTGGGTTTCTCAAACTTCGATTGGTGGACACACCTTTCCGACTTTATTCTTTCCCACTCTTCTTTTGTGTAGTTGATCGGTTATGTGCTTCGTCCTTTCCATTTGCTCCCATTTTCTCTTCCAAAGGCTATGTTAACTACTTTGGGTTTTTGTTGTGCTTCTGGAGTTGCTTTTTTCTCAGGACGAGGGGTCTTTTTGGCTTGAATCAAAGTGTCAATGTTGCCACCTCTCGCTCTGATGTCATCTTCGGCCGCTGCGTGCTCATTTGCGGTTGTAAGCATAGATCTGAGATCTTTGTGCTTTTTGGAACCGATCATGAACAATATGAGTCCGGGTTTTAAGCCATTGACGAAAGCATGCATTGCTTGTACGTCAGTTACTCCAGAGCAGCTGTTTTTCATTGCAGTCCACCTTGAGATAAAGTCCATATATGGTTCATCTTCAAACTGGGTGCAGCGGTTTAACTGGTTGATGCTGTTGGGGCATTTGTAGGTTCCCCGAAAATGCTGAGTAAAGACTCTAGCCATATCATCCCAGCTATCGACAGTTCTTGACGGAAGCCCGTTGATCCAATCTCTGGCTCCATCCAGTAACATAAGGGGGAGGAATTTTACTGCCTCTAGGTCTGTCCCATTGTTAATCTAGACGGCTGTGTAATAGTCTGAGAGCCAGGTATCTGGGTTTGTACTGCCGGTATATTTTTGATATGTTGGACCAACTTTGGCGAAGCCAGAATGTAGAGTTATTCTTCGGATCCTGTCAGTGAAACACTTAGGTCCGAAGTATAGGTCATCTCTTTCCGCTCTATCAATGCGTGCGGAGTATCTACCGGCTGAATGGATAGAAGGGGATCTGCTCCTTTCTTTTCCATTGTTTCGCAGACGCGCTTTTCTGGGGTTGTCTCTATTTCCTCCATTATCTTGCCCTTTGGGATAAGGTGGAGTTCTACTCCTTTGTCTTTCCTTATTCCTGGGGGGCGTACGGGATCTCTTACGCCTGTGAGGAATGTCATATCTTCCGGCTTTTTCAGCAGGGCGTCTCGGAGGCGGCATTGCTTTTCCGTCCTTCTGGTTTTGTTCTTCCCTATCTCTAGGATTAATTCCATCTTTTGGCAGATGGGAGCCGGTTCTAGACGCTGCATCCTTGCTATTAGGCTTTTTCTTGTCCTTTCTCAGATCTCCTTTCTTCTCTTTCGAATTACTTGAATCTCCAGGTTCTTCAGGTCCAGGTGCTCTAGTGGCGCATGTAGCTGTTTTGCATAGAGCCGAGTCATCATGCAACTTCCCTGATCTTTCTTAGCCTCGTTGTTGCTGTTGCAATGCTTTTCCTAAGAAAGCATACACCCCTTGAAGTTTTTCGCCATTGGAGTATAGATCGTTGTTGAGGATGGCGAACGCAGCCTCCGCGTTTTCTGCTGCGGTTTTGTATATAGGTTTGCCCCTGGCATCTGTGTCGTTTACTTGCTTTTGCCACGCCGGGTTTTGAAACCGTTCCTTTGGCAGCAGTACTTTCGGTCTTGCGATTCCGGGTAACCGTGTAGGTTTAATGCCAGATCTATTCCTTCTCTCGTACTCCTCGATTTCTTCCTTCTTTAACTAAATGTCAGCTTGGTTTTTTTTGGAGATGTTCCCGAGTTCGGAATAGATGTTGATGTTGCCTTTGGAGAGCTTGTCTCCTAGTTTCCAGTACTTCAGGGGGTTCGTGGGGTCTCACTGGTGTTTGAAGTAGATCCTGTTTGTCTTGTTCTGACATTGGCGGAACAGAGATTTCCTTCGTTTTCTTCTCCGCAGGCTTAACTCCACTTCCTCCTCCTGCTTCCGGGTTTTTGTTGGCTGGACCAGCCAATTTTTTTCTTCCGGAGCTTGTACTGGAGTTTCTTGGAAGCTTTGTGTTTTTTCTTGGAAGAGGGAGGTTTTTTACCAGGTCCTTCCTCTGTCAATTCCTTGACTTCCGGGTATGTTGGACTGGCTTCCCCATCCTCTCTTTCCTCATCTGGCGGAGGTGTTCTAGGGCTTTCCTGACTTTCGGCATCCGTGTTTGCAGCCGGTTTTGCCATCAGTACTTCGTGGAATCCCTCTTGAAAGGATTTGACCTTTCTTTTGAAAGCGTCTACGTCTTCGTCTTCGGAATCGAACTGGTCCGATCCGGGTTCCGACTCTAATCTCGCCTCAATGGCGGCTAACACAGAATCAGCTTCCGAGTTCGTCGTCAGATTGACGGATGTCGGATCTTCCACCTCTATTGTGGGATTGTTGTTTTCTACCTCTTCCACGGGATTGTTTTCATCCGGGTTTTCGGCGATCTCGGATTGCACCATATCGATAAAGTGCGATTCAGCAGAGTATCGGCGATCTGAGCAAAATCCGGCGTCATAGTCTTGTTCGACTGGGTATAGGGCGGGTGGGATAAATTTGCTTCCACTACAGAATCCCATCGCCTCTGCAGTTAATCCGATAAAGATGTTTGCAAATCCAATCGGTAAAACGCAGGCACTTACCAGATGATTCCGTGCTGGCATGTACGATTCATTGTCGAGGAAACGCCCGACGTCGTTGTCGAATTCCAGACTTCCGACAGTTATGGTACTGCCAATTCCGCTGAGTATCCCCGATCGAAACATAACGCCTGACGTCGCTGGCCCCACGGTGGGCGCCAACTGTCGAGACATCGTAGTAGAATTCATAGACGGGGGTGCCATGAGACTACCGATAGAGATTGTGGGGGGACGTGGTCGTATGACGAACATGAATGACACCAGGGTTTTACCCAGGTTCGGTACATCGCAACTAGGCGGCGTTCCTACTCCTGCAATCTCACTAAATCAGGGCTGAAGCCTGAAGTATACAATGTACAAAGTGAGTTAGGTTTATCTACTCGACAAGGATCAACCTCTCGGCGAGTTAGCCTCTAGCTTCTTGTCTATCTTGTTCTTCTCTCCCGTCCGGCTTTATATAATAGTCGGTTAGGGCTTACAGAAAAGGAAACCTAGAATACTAGATAAGTCCTAACTTGGAAGGCAAGAATCCGCCTTCAACTCCAAGCCGTACCACGTGGGCCATGGTCCGGGTTCTTCTAGAATCCGGCTTTTGTGCGTCAGCTTACTGGGCCACCTAATGGACCATAATCCATTACCATTCAGGCCACCCTGGTAATCCGGCACTTTAGGACACGATCTGATATACCCCTAATTGGTATATATCCGACACACACCTCTCCTCTTTCCTTGCCAACTCATACATGAGCTAGAATGGCTCACCTTAGAAGGTGGTTCCACTCTCTCCAAACTAGCAGTATGGGACTAAACTTTATTCCCACTCCCCACTTGTATTATTCATGAATGGGCCATGACAATTTCATGATTTATTGGGCTTAGTTGGGCCACATGGTGCAGCCTATAAATTCCAACAATCCCCCACAAAGTGTCATTACCACATCTCATAATCTTAGTTCCAAAACATTGTTTTATATACCGGTGTTTAGTGGGGACTGTTAAGTTGAACTTCCACTTAGAACATCATGCTACACTAGTTCACAACTTGAATAGTGGACTACGCCTTGAACTACAAGTTTGCTGTGATACCAGTTTCACACAACGTCTGAACCGATACTAGGCTGCTGCAAGGCTTCCCCGCGGGTGGAGCGTATGCGTCATACTCCGAAGGCCTTTCATGAGTTTATTAGAGAGCACCCGATGCTCATAGACTGCGACGTTTAACAGTCAGACTCATATAGGTGATTTCCTCAGGAGATGTTCTGTAGGACACATCTCTGCTTATATAAAAATAAGCCACTTGGAACACATTAAGACAAATGTCAACCTACCATATAGATCAGGAGAGTATTGCATATTCATGGAGTGGGATAAAACATAAGGATACTCTCCTCTCAGCCGACCAACAGCTTGTCTCCCACTTCTAATTCACGGGATCTCCGATCACATAGAGTGGGTTACCACCGTGGGCAACTCATAACGTGGGTCTCAAACCCATCTCCCTCGATGCATTATCTATCACATTCCGTGATAAACCCTTTGTGAAGGGATCTGCCAAGTTCATAGATGTTTGGATATAATCCAACGCAATAACTCCGGAGTTTTTCAATTTCCTGACAGATTTCAATCTCCTCTTCACATGTCTTGATGACTTCGCATTATCCTTAGAACTGTTCACTTTGATGATCACAGTTTGATTATCACAGTTCATTAGGATTGCAGGTATTGGTTTTTCAACCACATGCAAGTCCATCAAGAGCTCACGAAGCCACTCTGCTTCAAAAGTGGCTGTGTCTAATGCTACGAGTTCTGCTTCCATAGTTGACCTTGTTAAGATGGTCTGCTTGCAAGACTTCCAGGAAACAGCGCCACCACCAAGTGTAAAAACATAACCACTAGTGGCCTTAAGCTCATCAACATCAGATATCCAATTAGAATCACTATATCCTTCCAGAACCCTCGGGTTTCCGGTATAGTGAATTCCACAGCTCGCAGTGCCTTTTAAATAGCGCATAACTCTCTCAAGCACACGCCAATGATCATCTCCCGGATTGGAAACAAACCGACTCAATTTTCTCACAGCAAAAGAGATGTCAGGCCTCGTGGCACTCGCCAAATACATAAGCGAGCCTATAATCTGAGAATACCTCAGTTGATCTCTAATAATTCGTCGATTCTTTCGAAGCAACACACTAGCATCATATGGAGTTGAAGAAGGTTTGTAGTCACTATACCCGAAGCGACTCAACACCTTTTCCACATAGTGAGACTGAAGCAGTGTGATCCCACCATTATCATCTCTCAACATCTTGATATTTAAGATAACATCAGCTACTCCTAGATCTTTCATCTCAAAACAGCGAGATAAGAAATCCTTAACTTCCTTGATTAAATCAAGATTGGTCCCAAAGTTCAATATGTCATCAACATATAGACATAGAATGACCCCCTCGCCCCCACCATGGCGATAGTATACACACTTGTCAGCTTCGTTTACAACAAAGCCTTCAGCAGTCAAAGTCCTTTCGAGCTTCTCGTGTCATTGCTTAGGTGCTTGCTTGAGGCCGTATAATGATTTTAATAATTTGCACACCTTGCCTTCCTGACCGGGTACTACAAAACCATCTGGCTGCTCCATGTAAATTTCCTCGTCCAACTCTCCATTAAGGAAAGCCGTCTTAACATACATTTGATGAACAAGAAGACCGTGCGAGGCAACCAGTGAAAGTAGCACACGTATAGTGGTCAGTCTAGCCACAGGTGAGTAAGTATCAAAGAAGTCTTCACCTTCTTTCTGGGTATAACCCTTGGCCACAAGCCTTGCCTTGTACTTCTCAATTGTACCATCAGGCCTAAGATTTTTCTTGAACACCCACTTACATCCTAAAGGTTTACACCCATAGGGACGATCCGTGATTTCCCAGGTTCCGTTAGCCAAGATGGAATCCATCTCGCAACGGACAGCCTCCTTCCAGTAGTCAGCATCAAGAGATGCATAAGCTTCTGAAATAGTCCTGGGTGTGTCATCCACGAGGTACACAGTGAAATCATTACCAAAGGACTTTGCAGTCCTTTGTCTCTTGCTCCTTACAGGAACTTCATTGTCATCCTCCTCGGGATTCTCAACGTGTTCTATCGGAATGGTGGGTTCAGGAATCTCAGCTAATTCCTGACTAGATGAAACAGATTTCTCCTGATTTGATGAGCTAGACATATCCTTCATAGGAAATATGTTCTCAAAGAAAGTCGTATCGTTCGACTCCATAATCGTAACACCATGCATGTTGGATACCTCAGATTTTACTATCAAGAATCTATAACCAATGCTATTAAAAGAATAGTCCAGAAGAACACAATCTATGGTTTTTAGTCCAAGCTTGCGCTTCTTGGGAATTGGTATATTGAATTTTGCCAAACAACCCCAAGTACGTAGGTAGGAGAGTTTCAATCTTTTCCTTTACCATTTCTCAAATGGAGTAATGGTTTTATTCTTTGTGGGAACTCGATTTAGGACATGACATGCAGTCATTAGCGCCTCCCCCCACCATGCCTTGGAGAGACCCGAAGTATCTAACATGGCGTTAACCAAATCAGACAGCGTTCGGTTCTTTCTTTCAGCCACCCCATTTGATAGAGGCGAGTAGGGAGGCGTCCTCTCATGAATAATTCCATGTTCCGCACAAAACGAATTAAACTCGTTGGAAAAATACTCTCCACCACGATCAGACCTAAGCCGCTTAATTTTACGATCAAGTTAATTCTCAGCTTCGGCCTTATAGTTCTTGAAGTAAGTTAAAGCTTCATATTTAGATTTCAGAAGATACACATAACAATATCTAGTGGAGTCATCAATAAGTGTCATGAAATATTTCTTTCCACCTTTTGTCAGTACGCCATTCATCTCACAAAGATCAGATTGTATAAGTTCTAGTGGTGTCAAGTCTCTCGCCTCCGCAGTCTTAAGAGATTTGCGAGGTTGCTTAGCTTGAACACACACTTGACATTTGGAACCTTTAATAGTACTGAATTTCGGAATTAAACTCATATTTGCTAATCGCGTCATGCAACCAAAATTAATATGACAAAGTCGTGAATGCCAAATATCAGAATCATTATCGTGGCAAACATGATTAATAACTTTGGTGCAAATATCTGACAAGGATAAGCGGAACAAGGCTCCACACTCATAGCCTTTACCAATAAATTGTCCATACTTAGAAATTACAACTTTATTAGACTCGAAAACCAACTTAAAGCCATCTCGACACAGACGTGAATCGCTGACGAGATTTTTATTGATAGAGGGCACATGATGAACGTTCTTCAGTCGCACAATCTTCCCCGAAGTAAACTTCAGATCGACCGTACCAACACCACGAACAGTAGCATGTGACCCGTTCCCCATCAGCACGGGGGAAGTCCCCTGTGACCTGATAAGAAGAGAACATGGAAGCATCAGCACAAACATGTACATTGGCACCTATGTCAATTAACCATTCAGGTGAATGACAAACTGAAAGAATAGTAGGAAACTGTACCGTACCCAGTATGCTTCATCTCAGTGTCACCAATGACAATGTTAGCGGTCTTGCCGCTATTCTCCTGCTGCTGCAGCTCATGTCGCTTAGGACACCTTGGAGCCCAGTGAGTTAGGTCACCACACACATGGCAGGACCCCTTCTTCTTTTTGAAGTTGGTAGAGTGCGAAGGCTTAAACTTGCCATTTGGTTTGCCTTTAAACTCGGATTTCTTTTTGTTGTATTTAGACTTGTTGGGCGGGTAGTGTTTTTGCTGTACCACATGGGCAGCAGAACCTACCTCAGCAACCCGAGCACGTGTATCCTTTGCTCTCGCCTTCTCTTCCACATCAAGACATCCGATGAGGTCCGAAACGGAAAACTCCTGTCTCTTGTGTTTCAGAGAAGTAGCAAAGATGCTCCATGAAGATGGAAGCTTGGCAATAATGCCTTCGGCCACAAACTTGTCCGGTAACATACACTTAAAGTGCTCAAGTTCTTTAGCGAGAGACTGTATCTCATGAGCCTGTTGAACAACAGAACGCTCATCAGTCATCCTGTATTCATAGAATTGCTCCATGACGTACAACTCGCTGCCAGCATTCGAGGCTCCAAATTTGGCCTCGAGCGTAGCCCACATATCTTTGCCGTTATCAAACGACATATAAGGATCCACAATGGAATCATCAATTATACCGAGGAGGGCACTTTTAAACATAGTGTCCATATTCTAAAAAGCCTCCAGCTGTGCTGGATTGAGATCGCCCTCAAGGTTACCCTTGGTGGCCGCATAGCAGCGCAAGGTTTGAAACCATAGCACTGCTCTCGAGCGCCACGTCTTATAGTCCACACCCTTGAAAGGGTTTGGCCTTGTCGCCGCAATAATAGATGGTGCAGGTGCAGTAAATTGCTTATAATCAGGTTTTTAGATTGTTGAATATATTAGCAATTTAGCACATGATTTAATTCGAAATAGTACCAGATGAATTATGACAGTATCAAATACAGTAATCATGCAAATATCTAGATCTAGTACAGTAGACAGGCCGATACAATCTATTGCAAGAACTAGACATAGGAATTCCAATAATATCTCATATAGATGGAATAGAGATGCGTACGATGCAGCGGCAGCGGCACCGCCGTTGTTGTTATCCATGTTGTCGTCCATGTCGTTGATGAAGAGATTGCCGAGGTCGGGGAAGAAATCGTCGTTGGGGAAGTAGTCGCCGTCAGCAGTCGCGCGAGTGCGCTCCCCAAAAACCTGATCGCCCCTCTCCCGTACAGGATCACAAGAGGCGGGGTTCCGGAGGCCTGCTGTCGCTCCTCGCGGTGTACGCCGGAAGAAGGGATGGAGAAGTCTTGATTGGCGGCGCAGTGCTTTGGAACGGTGCGAAACCATAAGTCGAAGTGGTCGCTAGGGTTTACCGTATGCGTGTATTTATATGCGGGCTGGGAGAGACGTGGGCGTAACTCCACGTCTGAGTCGGTTCGGTTCCACGATCCAGAAAGGAAACGGAAACGGTTGTGGCACACCTCTCCTCTTGCCTTGCCAACTCATACATGAGCTAGAATGGCTCATCTTATAAGGTGGTTCCACTCTCTCCAAACTAGCAGTATGGGACTAAACTTTAGTCCCACTCCCCACTTGTATTATTCATGAATGGGCCATGACAATTTTAGGATTTAATGGGCTTAGTTGGGCCACATGGTGCAGCCCATAAATTCCAACAGTTGTATGAGGTTTCGTCTTGAGTAAGCCCGAAATCCCCCGCCATCAAGGTAAGATTTTATCACTTAGATCGACTCTGCCACAATTGGGAAACTCGTGAAATTGGTTGTGGTCGGCTATGGGGAAAAAGTGTGAGGTGAATGGGAGAGGTGTGGTTTGGGTGCGGGGAACGAGAGGGGTGTGAAGCCTTATTTGTAGAGAAAAATTGAGCCATTTTCGGACCTTTTTCCTCGAAACGAACAGACCATTTATCCCTCACACCGTGCCCGGGGTGCCCCCGAGTCCCACCCCCGCGCCCATGCTTGTCGGTTTGTCGTGCCTCTTGGGCCGTGCCGAGCCCTCTGGGCCACCCGGCAATTTTCCATGTCATGCGCGAGCGCGCCCATGTTTCTCAAAGTGAAGCCCAGCCTGACCCAAAATTCCTCATCCATTTGCCCGTGTACCATACCGGGCCAAATTTTCATGACTCGGATGGCCCAAAATGTCCGGTCCGATGGCATTAGACGGTCCCATACTTAGCACGGACTTATGGGCCGACCGCCCTTGTGAGTGTCCATACTCACGGGCCTACTTCCTATTTTGACCTTCTGAAAAAAAAAAATAACTCTCCTATTTTGACAGTCACCGCCAACAAAGTTTCTAAACAGAGTTCATTCTTCCCTTCTTCTCCTTTTGACGGACAGCCGGCGAATTTCAGAAAAGGAAATCCCCCAATCCTCGTGGTGGTGGCGGTGGTGAGTGGCTTCCAGCGGCCAGTTGAGGTAAGACGTCGCCGCCGCAAGGAATCCGACTCTCTCCCTCCCACTATATTCACTCCTCCATGTAGTTTAATCGCTTTTTTTTTTCCTCGCAGCGCCGACGAATTTCAGAAAGGAAGTGGCGGTGGCGAGTGGCTCGCCGGCGGCCAGATGAGGTGAGGCGGCGCCTCCTCAAGACATCTTACTCTTCCTCCCAACCGATTCCCTCCACCATCTCGGTCGTTTGAATTTTTCCTGCCTCGCAGCGCCGATGACGCCCACCAGCTGTTTGAGGAAATGCCCGGCGCCGACTGCATCAGCGCCCTTCCTGACTTCATACTCCAGGACATCCTCTCCCTCCTCCCAGCGCAGGAAACCGTGCAGATGTGCGTCCTCGCCCGGCGCTGGCGCCACCTCTGGAGGTCCACCATGGGCCTGCGCCTCGTGGCTCGTCACGGCCCAGGGCCTGCCCGAGACCTCCTCAGGTTCGTGGGCAATCTTTTCAATCAGCGTGGGAAGCGCACCGATCTGCACAGTGTCGAGATCAGTTTTGGTGAATACTATGGAGATGACCTGTCCTATGTGGAATTCTGGATACGTTCCGCTCTGAGGCGCAAAGTTCGTTCGCTCACCATTCACTGTGCGCCCTACAGTGAATACCTCTACCTGGATGACCTAAACATTGCCTCTCCGCATCTCAGAACACTAGACCTTGTAGGTGTAGGCCTGCTACGCGTATTTCATGATTTCGCTAGTTGCCCAGCATTGGAGGATTTCAAGATGAAGGAGTGCCACATCTGTGTTGCGAAGATATCTTCTACCTCCCTGAAGCATTTGAGCATCACTGATTGCGCCTTCCAATCACATTGCCGACTCCATGTTTCTGCTCCGGGCCTTGTTTCGCTGAAACTAGGTGGCTGTTCGGGTAATACACCATCTTTTCAAAACATGGTGCTGCTAGAGACGGCATGTGTGAATCTGCGTAGTGGATGTCTGGATACCTGTGGAGCTGATAATACATGTAAGAATTGTGACAATTACAGCAATCCCGTGCTCCTGCGTGGTATCTCAAGTGCCAGACATCTGAAGCTGATATCTGAATCACCAAATGTAAGTTACTACTCTTAATCCCTTTATGCTATCCCTTTATTGCGATGCACTATCTACATCGTTGCCGAATATAGTAGGCAATAAACAATCGCCACCAATTTTTGGTTCTTAGATCATCACCTTATTCTCTGTAAGGAACACTTGATTAATTTACTTTTTGCATATTTTTTTCAGTTCATTTTCGCCAGAGATTTGAAATACCGCCCTATGTTTACCAACCTTAAGACTTTATTACTCAATGAGTACTGGTGTGAGGGTCCTGACTGCGGTCGACTAGCTTGCATTCTGAAAAACTCACCAGTTTTAGAGAAGCTCACTCTTCAACTTTTCTCCAAGGTATGATTGGGCAGTTGCTACACTGTTTAAGTTATTATCGACAACACATCTTGGTTAAATATTTTTTCTTACCGTAGGGACCAAAGCATAGCGTGGAAATGATAGGAAGCTACATGAAAATGGATGGACCGTCTGCAATATCTGAGCACCTTAAAATAGTTGAAGTCAAGTGTAATGAGGTCGACCAGAGAACTCTCAAGGTGTTGAGGTTTCTGCATGCATTCAATATCAGTAAGCTAACTAGTTACACTTTTTACGCTCTCTATATTCTGAAAATAGATTTCATATGTGTGAAAGAAAGCAGCCATGGATAGAAACTCCTGAATTATGTACGAAGAACAGTTTGTAGGGATACCAAACTGTTTGAGTCATGAAAATCCTGGAGCAGGCTGCTGCTTGTGAGATGCAAAAAGCAAAACCAGTATAACCCATTTTGTTGGCAAAGGAGGTTTAACTTAACAGCGCTGCATATAGACTTTGTTAATTAATCTTGTGGGCACTAGCACAAATGTATTTGTCGATTAGTTCAGAGTAGAGATAGAGCATTTCACGCGTTGTTGTGATCTGAACAATAACTCAAACATGTTCAGTAATACAATTATTGGACTGGTGGTATTGTCTAATAATTGGTGTGTTAATCAATAGCACTTTCTATAGGCTC
Source organism: Alopecurus myosuroides (assembly GCA_028641055.1). Taxonomy (NCBI): domain Eukaryota; kingdom Viridiplantae; phylum Streptophyta; class Magnoliopsida; order Poales; family Poaceae; genus Alopecurus; species Alopecurus myosuroides. Next base: position 386,202,918 of record CM054060.1, read on the forward strand.
GTTAGATATGAGCATCTCCTTGCGCTTATGGATTTAATTATCCGGCACTGGTTTGCTTGTGATTCCTCACTTTGTTACTGGGAGAATTCTTCAGAGTTTACATTACGTGTTCTTCAATAGTAGAGGCATGTGCATAACATGCCTAGCAGTTTATGTCATGGTTTCTTATTTCACATTTTCTGTGGCATGAAATTGCTTGTGACATTTGTCTGCATCCTCATTTGGGAGCAGTTCAGCTAGTGTCAGCTAGAAATGGCCGTATCAGATGTAAATCAAAGTATTTTGCTGAAATTCATGTCATGATAAGTCCACAGCTGATAAAGTAAATCTCAGTTATTGCTTACTTACCCAACTCTGTTCCAGACTTGCAGTATCTTCATTTTTAGTTCCATGTAACTGGGCACCTCTTACTTTCTTCAGACACAACGGACTCGTGATATCTTTTCGCTTATGTACAGGATTCAGTTCCGAGTAAAGGGTGAGAAGATCCTGGTTGACGGTGGATGTGCGATCTCTTCACTATCCAGAGATGCAAGGTTTAAGCATGTACACGGTGACGACGGTGTTTCCATATCTTCCGTGTGTGCAGTCTGTTCCGATTCACCCGGACAATCCGCAGTATATGAAATTTCTGAACTCTAGATTGACTCTAGTTGGTAGTATCATGTGATTCCTGGTACACTCTTGGTTCAGGCTTTATCTCCTGTGCCAATATCTGGATGTCTGGAAAAACTGATGAAACAAGAGGTGTGTTAGTTGCACAAAATGTGCTTTTCGATTTTCTGCCACCGGAAGCCACGTTGTGTTGTACGGAGTGCCTGCTGAAACTTACAGCTAAGTTTCACATCTCAACTGTTACTGCTGCAAGTCCACACTACAGCCAGTACAAAGTTTCTCCATCTGGTACATCTTTTTTTTTTTGACCCGGTACATCTTTATCTTGTGTGCTACAAGCTAGCAGTAATCCGAAATACCATAATATGATGATCCATTTTATTGTTCCTTGTTTATTATTTGTATGGTCCCGTAGGAACGTACGACCATTCAGTTAATGTAAATACATGACTAGATGCGGCCCTGAGGGTCATCGCAACACCTAAAACTTTCAGGAGCTGGGGCCGGTGCTGCTGCGTCAACGACGGTTACCAGGAGCTTCATGCCCAGAGCACAGTGGTGGCCTACGCCGCAGACGAACCACCTCCTACCGGCTTCGTCGAGCGCGATGGTGTCGCTGCCAGAGGTCCAGGTGTTAATCGTGTTGTTCCCCGTCAAGTCGCAGGCCCTGAAGCCCGCGCCGCCCACTTCCACCACCGTGTGCTGGTCGGCACGGTACATGAACTCTGCGAGCAAACACCATGATATTAGCAATTCCGACATGTGGGTACTGGCTAGCTAAGAGTTGAGGATCCAAGGTGCCTGAGTATACTTAGGCTGTCGCCGACGACGAAGGTTTTGCCATCGGTCCAGGTGGCCGGGTAGTTGAGATTCCAGCCAAGGGCGTCCCCGACCATGAAGACCTTGGCGGAGGCCGGCACCAGGAGGAATGCGACGGCGATGGCCAAGAGCAGCACTTGCCGGGAAGCCATTGGGTATACGGTGATGCTCAGCCTCTCTGCTTTTCTTTGCTCGTCGCTGATAAGATTAATGCAAATTCGAACGTCTTTATAGAGATGGGAGAGAGTGACAACCTAGCCGATCAAGCCTGTGGTGATTACTATGTGGAATCGGCTGCAGGCTCATGGCGACATTAGCTGGTAAATGTCATATGGATGCTTATACCATGAGAAAAGACAACGTTTGGCACATTGTTCTTTCCCCTGTTGGCGACGCTACACTTAGCCAGGGATGTTTGACGTTTCCCCCTGGGTTATTTTGGTTCTTCTAGAGTTGAAAACATCCAATGACCATATAACCCATAAGGGCAAGCCCCAACTCTGATTTGACCTTTTTTTTGTAACTCCATGCAACCAATTTTCCAAACAAATTAGTGATACTATTTCAAAGGGTCATACGAAAGGCTATATACAATACACGAAATTATGTGTGCAAATGGGCAAACAATAAACAAATGCTGAATCGTTTCGTCTTTGTCGCAGAAATAACAAACTTGGTACTACCTTGTCAATTCCTTTTTGAAAAAAATAATTTTAGTTAGAAGGACTTTACGGTAGAGGAAGAACCACATGAAAATTCTGATTTTCATTGGCATTTGCAGCTTCCAAAATTCTGATTTTCATTGGCATTTGCACCTTCCAAATATACTTTCGAAGGAAAACTGTATTACCGTTTAAAATATCTAGATACATGGATTTGACCGTATACGGCCCGGATGTCTGTTACGCCCCAAACGAATCCATCATCTTAGGGCATCTCCAGTCGTTCAGCCCCCCAGGTTTCAGATCGGCGCTTTTTAGCGAAAGCGTCACCCCGCACCAAAAACCTGGGGGGGGGGGGGGCGATTTCACCAGCCGTTCGGCGGCCCGGAAAAGAGAACGGCGATATCATTTGAAACTTCCTCTTCCCGCCCCAAAAAATAGAGCCCTAGTTCAGCGATCACGGCAGCCATGGTTTTGGGCAATCATATTACAAAAAACACCACAGGTGGGCGATCAAATAGTCTAGATCGAATCACAGACGGGCGCGCGCGCCGTGGGCAGGTAGGGAATCAGGAAGAGGCGGCGGAGCAGGCGGCGAGCTTGGCGCAACATCGTCGAGGTCGATGACGGGCGCTGCATCCTCCAGATCGATGGCAGATGCGGCATCCTTGTCGACGACGTGCGCGTCATCCTCCAGGTCGACGACGGGCTCGGCGTGCTTGTCGACGACGGGCGCGGCATCCTCCAGGTCGACGTGCGGGCTCGTAGGCGTGGTGGTGTAGCTAGTTCCACCAGATGACGTAGCTGGAGCCAGGGGCGCACTGATGTCGCTCAGGATGAGGGTGCACTGCGCCAGGAACCAAGCTCTCACCTCGGGGGTCAAGCGGCCGGGTCGTCCCCCGTGAGGAAGGCGAGGTCGTTGTTCCTCTTCTTCACCGCGGTGCCAGTCCTGAGGAGGTCGATCTTCACCTGCGAGTTGGTCATGAGCGCCGCCCATCGCTGTTTGGCGACCTCCTCCCTCTTGTCGGCCTAGGCCTGGGCGTCGGCGATGCAGGTGTCGATGGACGCCTGGAGCTTTGTCGCTGCCGGCGCGCCGTCCCTTGCCAACTTGGCTTTCTTGAGGCCAATCGGCGGACGCCCTTCGGACACGCATGCAGCCACCGCGTCGGGAACGTACTCCTTGCCCTTGCCGCAGAAATAACAAACTTGATACTACGTTGTCAATTCCTTTTTGAGAAGCAATAAACAAATGCTGAATCGTTTCGTCTTTGTCGCAGAAATAACAAACTTGATACTACCTTGTCAATTCCTTTTTGAGAAATTAATTTTAGTTAGTTCGATGCAGCACATTCAGTTATCTCCATCTTGATAGGGAGAGGAGAAACAGATTAGTAGTGGTGCCTCCATTGCCACAATGTCAGTAAGAGAATCTTGGCCGGCTGCAACGACATCACCGTTGGCTTGCAATGGCAGCTACCACCACGGCTATGCAAGGGATGACGGATGAATCTGCCCTTGACACATACCTGAACATTAGAGTGGCCCCGACGGCGACTACCCTGCTTCAGCGGCAATCTGAGACCAAGTCGGGCTGGAGTTGCTGAGGTTGGACGTGTGCTTGCAAATAATTTCAGGTTCCGTGTAAGGGTAAATAATTATGGTGGCATCCATCTCACCAAGATATTTTGTTAAATAACTTTCTGAAGTAAACAACGATTCATCAGGATTCAGCTAGGGAGCTCGACGTTGCTCTGCTTCCAGTGAGTTATCATACATCTGTCTGAAACAAAACCAACCAACCCAATCTGAGATTGCGTTCCTCCTGCCATCTTTCTATTACTCCCTCAGTCTCAAATTAAATGTCGCAAAGTTTGACAAAAATGAATGTATCTAGATATAATTTAATGTTAGATACATCCACTTTTGTCAAACTTTGTGACATTTAATTTGAGATGGAGGGAGTACTATACTATACTCACATTTCTACTAGTATACTACTACTCACCGGACCGAATAGAGATTTGATTTTTCGGAATATAGAAAAGAGGTTCTAATTACATGTGAATGGTTTTCTCGAGATCTCATCCGGCCCATCTAACTTCCTGGTTTTGTGCAGGTAGTTGTCTTCACCAAGCGGAAAAATGACCTAATCCACCTTGTTCTGCTTCGGATCTTCATCTTCTCCTTGCCGACTTTCTCTACTTTGGATTGCGGCTCAGTGAACTCCAGCAGCTTGGGGTAACGCAAAATATATAGTCAGAAAGAAATTTAAGTCTTGCGTTTTGACAGGCTATGATACAAAACAAAATGAGATAGCAAAGAATCTTTACCGGCTTAACTTCTCCGTTCCACAAAGAGTGGGCAGCGACGAAACCGGTCACGCCAGGAACAATGTATAGCAGAGCAGGCTGCATATCGAAAAACAATATATGAGGAGAGGAAACATGTGTCCATATTTTTTTTTTTCCAGAAAGCAATGGGCAATCGAGAGCAACGAGATGGTATGCCAAGAACCAACCTGCATAGCTTGAAACCAGTTCATCACAGCTACAGCTGCTGTGATACCCACGGCGTATCCCAGAAATGCACTTCTGAAGTAGCGGCTCTTGATCCCTCGCGAGACGTCAAAACGCAGGGCAAGTGCGACAAATCTACCTGGAATTGGAGTTACAAATATACATTATGTGTTGAGAGGTTACATGATTGCCGAAACATGGGATCTTCACATTTGTTTTTTCAATATTTAGATTAAATGATGCAGAACTGTTTGTTTCTTTTCTACCATTAAATGCTGAGCTGATAACTGTTGCTTCTCTGTTTTGAAGGAAACTATAGAATATCCCATCCAACCAAGGATTACGAGTCCAAGTTGATGAGTCGATCTGGGGTAGCGACTCATAGACTAGTCGTGACTAGTTATGACTCATGTCGACTAGTCGGCATGAGTATACAGTAAACTACTAGTAGTCTAGTACTAGCAATAAAATCTGCAATAGAAGACTGGGGAAACGGTAGTGCGGAAAACTTGGGCAACTCCATACAATGGCCGCAGATGGTGGAGGAGCAGACCAGCAGCCGTCGGCAGAGGAGCAGACCAGCAGCAGCAGCCGGTGGAGAAGCAGACCAGCAGCACCAGCCGGCGGAGGGCAGAACAGCAGGTGGAGGAGAAGATTACGAGCCAGCAGGAACAGGTGGTGGTGCCATAGGCTTGCGGTGACGGTAGCCAATGGAGAGGACTGGTAGGCGGGAGTTGGGGCTTAGTTTTGGGTTTCACGGGGAAACACAATGTGTTTAGTGGTTGATAAAGGTGAAACATTCAAAGTATATGGATATAGTCAAGCAAGTTATGAAATTTACCCGGTATTCACGATGAAATCACTGGGGAGATCGTTGCTTGACCCGGAGGACACTTTCAGAGAATTGGAAAGTGAGACTCGGAGTTTTCCGGCTAAAGGGTGACTCGGAGATGGATATTTTTGAGGAGCGCAATCATGATAAGATGAAGGAGTACCGGCTCGGCGAGCGGCCGATTGAAGAGGACTTCCGGGGTTGAGTCCTTCATTACCCGGTGAAGACCGAGTTTCACGTCGCTTGATTGGAGGAGATGCAGCCTTCTGTGATGATATGATAGTTAGATATTCGTTAAGTTTGAACATACTAGCATATGAGTAGGACACTGTGGTCATGGAGGAGTTTGGTACCTGGAATGTAACCCCCCTGGCCTTCCTCTTTTTGCCCAACTCGGCCTCAGGCTCGGCCTCGCTCCCTTCAGATTGAGAGTCGGTTTTTTCGTCAGGAATGAAAGTGGGAAGAGTATCTTGATCTAGTAAGTCAACAAAAAACTTGTTTAGTAACTCGGAATCACCTTCATCGTTGTCACTCGGCTCTTCGTCGTCCGAGTTTCCCGAAGGAGGAGGGGATTCAATCTTCCACCAATCATCAGATTCCTGAGTAAGAACAACAAAGGTAAAATTTAGTATACGCATGTTCGAAAAATCAATGGGTACAAAGAAGATTAGTCGGTTCTTACTGGTGGAGCCGGGTTTGTGCGGGAGAAGGGGGAGAGCCCAGGGATGCTCCTTATGACGTCCACCTTCTCGGCCAGAAAGTTCTTCATGGCCTTGTTAACGTCGACAGCCGGATATGACTTCTCCGAGTATCGGAGAGAGTCGATCAAGTGGCCCGAGTATTCGCAAAGAAGTTTCTTGCGAATACTATTGGTCTGGATCCTACAGCTGGTCCAGGTCTTTATAAGGTTCAGCCCACAAAGACCGTGGGCTGTCAAGACAGAAAGTTTGAGAAAGAGGGGTTGGATGGCCAGTCTATCGGCCTCTGAGGCGAACGCGCTCAGGTTGTCACTAAGAGAAAGGGTTTCGGTAGTGAAACCCGGCAGAGGCTTCTCGCCGGGTGAGGAAGTATCTTTGCAGTAAAAGAAAGTTTTCTGCCAATGCTTCACATGAGTGTGAAGATTAAGAGTCGGCATTAGAGATTTTTTGCGTCTTTGGATGGCCACGCCTCCACAGACGAGGAGAGGACCATCCGTAGTTTCGCGGCAAGGTTTGCATTGGAAAATCTCGAGGAATAGTGAAAGATTGGGGGCAATGCAGATGTACGATTCACAAAGAACAATGAAATGGCAAATGTTAAGAATCGAGTTTGGGCCTATGTGAAAGACCCTGAGCTTGTAGTGATGAAGAACTTCACGAAAGAAAGGGTGACCCGGGGGGCAGAAACCCCGAGTCACGTGTTCGAGGAAAACTACAACTTCACCTGCTTCAGGTGAAGGCCGACTCTCCTCTTCGGGAGCCCTCCATGAGATCTTCGATTGAGGAGGGAGGACTCCAGACTCGGCCAACTCTTCCTGCTTGGCCTGCGTCACATTCGACTTTGCCCAGTTGGCACTGATGGTTTGACTCGGCTTTTGCTTCAGAGTCGTGGCCTTGGCCTTGGACTTGGGAGCATCCTTAGGAGCCATTGGACAAGATCTAGAGAAACCGAAAAGGAATAACAAAATGAGAAAAGGGACGAGCGCGATGAACACGAAGAACGCAATTTCAAGATCTAGAAATGAAAAATTAGATCTAAGGAAACGTACCAGGAACCGATGGCGCGGACCGGCGGGCCGACTCTGGTGAGCGGCGGCGGTGTGCGTGAAGCTTGGTGGCGGAGCTCCGAGTAGCGGTCTTGAGCTCCAATGGCGCGGCTCAAGGTTGAAGATGAAGTGGAAGGAGATGGCGTTTTGTGATTAGGGTTTTCACCGGGCCTTGTATTTATAGGCGCGGTGGAAACCCTAGAATGCCAACGGTAAAATGGAGCAAATCACGGGATATGATACTCGGCCCGGTGATTACGGAAACAAGATCTTGCGAGTTATTTTCATGCACCCGAGTTACAAATGACCGCCAAAAGAGCCGGACTCGGAATTTTTACTCGGACTAGCTTATGAGGAATATGAAAGCCGGGTTATGAAATGGTCGTTATGAAGAGCTGATCTGAGAAATGATATTCGGCTTAGTATGATGATGGGTTTACTATATGGACCGCCGAAAGAGTCGGTCTGGCTATAGTTAAACCAATCTAACCTGTAGCACTATTGTATGTAGATGTTTATTGTTTTGCAGGGAATAGCATGCACTTTGTGGTTGGAGGTTTGTCTTATGCTTAAAGTTTGAACCTACGGGAAGAGCGTGCCAACCAAGATGCCCAAGCTATTCTGGGGACTACTGTTGGGGGGATGATAACCCGGCAGGCCCATGTAGAGGAACAAAGACCCGTTTGGAAGGAGTTTACGCGAGACCTTGTAATATGATGCTGGGCCGAGTGTCACCGATGGGACAGTAGTCGTATTGGTAACCTGGCTCAAGGAAAGAGAGGTTCTAGAAGACCCAAAAGACGGTGCGGACCATGGAGTCCAAGACTTGGAGGTCACGGAGAGTAAATTAGGGTTACGTGTAGACCCCGAGTAGGACTCTAGATGTATCTTGTAAGGAAAGCCAGGAAACCGGCTATTATATATAAACCGGTTCCTAGGGCAAAGAAAAAGAGAGAGAGAGAGAGAGAGAGAGAGAGAGAGAGAGAGAGAGAGAGAGATTATAAGGATTCGAGTTATTCTAGTTATACGAGGGCAAGTATTTGTAACCCTAGATTGGAGTCTCGGCGACATTGCAGCCCGAGCATCTAGATCGCCAATTAGTATGATCCTAGCTGGAAGTAAGCTATCATCTCCCATGGAGAGGCTGAACCACTCTTGTGTCCAATCAGAGCTAAACCCTCTCCTGAACACCATAGTCGATTTACCCCAACCTAAGTTACCTCCAGTAACATCTGTCGTGACTTTCCCACGACAGTCAGGCTGCCCGATTTCGCCGTCGGGAATCCTCGCCGTGCTCGTGCCCTCACCGCCGGGAATCCTCGCCGCGTCCGTGCCCTCGCCGCTGGGAATCCTCGCCGCGCCCGTGCCCGTGCTCCTCGCCTCCACCTTGTGCCCGTGCCCGTGCGCCAGTGCGCCAGTGCCCGTGCTCCTCGCCGTCGGGAACCTCGCCGCCGGCTCCTCGCCCCCGAGACGTCACCGCCGTGCTACCTCCGACCTCCTCGAGGTTAGTGGGAGGAGCTCCACCTCGCGCATGTGCCCGTGTGCGCGCCCCCACCGGCCGGCGCCGGGAGATTTTTTGTGTGTTTATGTTTGTTTTTACTGTTAATCTTTTTTACTCTTAGTATTTTGTAGCGTTAGTTTTTTTAACTGTTAGTTGTTATTAGTTGTTATTTAGTTGTTAATACTATTTTTTAGCGTTAGTTGTTAGTTTTTATTAGTTGATAGTATTTTTTAGCGTTAGTTTTTTTGTTAGTTGTTAATATTTGCTAAATCTAAAACATCGAGCACATGTAATCACCAGATACATGAGTGAGAGAAACATGAGGGAACCGAGGGGAACAGAGAGGGAACCGAGGGGAACCAAGGGGGCAGCCGCGCCATCACCGTGATCACAATCCCGACCACGGCGCTGCGCTCACTCGCACCCACCGCAACCACCCCGACACGATCCCGACCACGGCGTCGCGCGTATAAGACCCCGTCCATGCCACCCTCTCGCCACACCACTCCTCGCACCCACCGCAACCACCCCGCACACGATCTCGACCACGGAGCCACGCTCACTCACACCCACCGCAACCACCACGACACGATCCCGACCACGGTTCCGCGCGTATAAGACCCGTCTACGCCACCCTCTCGCCACACCACTCCTCACACCAACCGCAACCACCACGCACACGATCCACCGAGCATGTCTATTAGAATCTTTTTTTCTAGCATGTGTAGGTGTGTTACTCTCTGTTATAGTGATGTTTTCTTACAGTTCTTAGTGGTAATTAGCCATATGTGAAACTTGTTTTCTTACGGTACTTAATGGTAATTAGCCATAGGTGTGTTACTCTCTATTATAATGATGTTTTCATATAGTACTTAGTGGTAATTTCTTACAGTATTTTATCTTCCATTTGTATTAGTTGAGGTATGGACGGCAGAGAGGATGAAGAAAAGGTGTTCGCGATAATAGAAGAAAGTACACTCCCCGGCTCGCAGTACCTGAATGAATCAGGTCAGGGAATGGATGAAGAAGAGCAATTGCAATGACCGGATGTGGAACCGGAGAAAAGCAGTGATGAACAAGCCTTAGTGAATGTCGTCGAACCTACTGCATCGACATCGTCTACCAAGAGGTCGAAATGAGGCCCGACTCAAGAGATGAACTCGAAAGTGCATCTACTAATCGAGCAAGTCTATCGATCCGGCGAACCAGCTTGGCCCATCAATACAGCAAGTAAGTTTACAAGCCAATGTGGAGTCATTGTTAGGGACATGATCCCAATAAGTATTGAAGAATGGAATGAGCCAGCAATGTACGAAGATGATCCTGACCGTCTGGCAGTTTCTTTTGTCTCGGACTATGTTCGACAAGCTGATGAACCATTTCAGTCTCCCAGAATGTGATATCGTGAAGACACAAAAGGCAATGCGCGACGCAGTGATGCACTGGGCTCTGAAGAAGATCGCCGAGGCTTTCAATACTTACAAGAAAAGATTGGAAGGAATATCAGAAGAAAAAAGAAGTCCCAAAATTCGAGGGGCCGCTTGAGAAGCAGAAGGCACACTGGCCAGCATTTCTGGCGTACAAGGAATCATAAAAGGGGAAGAGAAGGTAAGACAAGAATGCGGCAAATGCGTCGAGGAAGGTATATCAGCATAAGATGGGTTCAGGTGGCTACAGAGTTGCAGTGCCCAAGTTTGACAAACTCGAGGCAGATCTACGAGAGCAGGGGATCATTCCAGGTACACAGTATTTTCCGCGGAGGTCAAGGAATTGGTTGCTTGGGCATGGGGCGACGTTTGACGCAGAAGGGGACCTTATTATGACTGAAAAAATAAAGGTCCCCTTTGCGGCACTTGAGAAGGTGTTCCAAGAGGTTAAAGCGGGAGAGTTCAAGCGAGATCAAGAGAATAGCGAGCTTACGAAGGCCCTCGGGAATCCAGAACATGGCGGCTGGACACGAGGCAAAGGACGATATACGTGGTGCTTTGGCTTCAAGAAAGAAGATTGTGTCTATACATATAGAACCGAGAGAGAGGAAGGAGAAAGAAGGAGGCGCAGGTCGAAGAACGGGTTGGTGTCTTGGAAGCCGCAGTGATGATGCAGCAACAGCAGATTAATGAGTTTACTGCACGGCGCTCCCAGGAGCAAGACACTACATTCGACGAAACATACCCATCTCAACCCAGGAGTAAGACACTACATTCGTTATGTTTTTGAATAAACAATTTCACCGTAGTGAAATACTATTTCCTTATACACAAAGGAGAGTGTTACTGTCTTATGCATATTCCTTCACATTTCTATTTTGCTAAGTCGGCACTAAGTGTAATTGATGAATTATGCATAACTATATATATAAACGCGTGTGCAGTTATCATTGGATTCTTTTCAACATTCACGTTGACACCGGAGCAGTTGATCTCTTGGACTATATCGATAAAAGGAAAAATGACTACAAGCCCATTATTTCAATGCTCACAAAGTAAGTTCAATTGTTGTCGCACTACACCGTCCCTTTTTGTTCAAGCATTGTCGTACGATAACCCATATATTCTTTTTATTTATTTCCCGGACAGGTCTTGGAAGCGGTTCAGGAAGCAACAACCCGATTTAACAGAATTGGATATGAAAGTTGACACGATCATCGTAAGTAGTACTTCCTACATTCATGCATCTCTCTTTAATTGCTTGAGCATTATTTGATCCAATTCTATTTCTCGTAAAGTGCCCTCAGCAGCCACAAGGAACAAATTTCTGTGGCTTCTATGTCATGGAGAACATAAGGACAATCGTGAATGAGCCGTTAAAATGAAGGACAAATTTAACGCTGCATGATCTCCGGAGGGAGCTCCAGCCTGCAGACCGCTTACAAACACTTCAAGAGGAATTGGAGGGTTTTCTGCTGAAGGAAGTCATAGATCCCAATGGACCATTCCATTATACAGTATAAACAATGATCTGCATGTAATGATCTCAGTGCATGTGGATAGCTCTTTTTAGATATAATGATCTAATTGAGATCAATGTAGTTATCTTCTGATGATATCAATGCATGCAATGATCTATATGATGATTACTGTCGATGTGCAAAAAAGATGTCATTTATAACATAAACAAAATCACCGAAATGAAAACAGCACATAAATAACACCTGAAAGCCCCCAAAACAGCCCCAAACAGAAACATGCCAAAACTCTGCCGCGGCAGAGAACCTTTTGCCCTGGTTGGTGTTACCAACCGGGGTAAAATGGTGCCAGCCTGCAGTTGCGCAGAGAACACGTGAGCACCACTTTTACCCCGGTTGGTACCACCCACCGGGTCATTAGGGGGGCCTTTAGCCTAGGTTTGGCAAACCCGGCTGGGAAACCGGTGCATAAGCCTCCCCCCAACCGGGGCAAAAGCTCTACCCTCCACTAGTCGGATATATAGACCACCACCGGAAAATTCTCATACCGGGAAAAAAATCCCGAAATTTTTGAATTTTAACAAAATACTTCCACTGGTGGAGAACAGGGCATTAGCACCGGTTTGTAAGAGCCTTTGGACCCGGATACAAATCCGTTGCTACGTATCCGGGACTAAAGGCCCCCCCCTTTAGAACCGGTCTGTCACAAACCGGTGCTAAAGGCCTCCACGTGGGCGCCGAAGAGCGCGCGCAGGCGGAGGACCTTTAGAACCGGTTGGTAACACTAACCGGTCCTAAAGCTTTTTTTTTCTTTTTTTCTTTTTCCTTTTCTTTTCAGGGTTTCCGATTATGTATTTAGGGTTTAGGGTTTAGGGCGTGTTCCGTATTTTCAGGGTTTCCGTTTACGTGTTTCTGTTTAGTCTTTCCGATTCTGTGTGTCCGTGTTTCGCTTTTTACGAACACGGAATCGGAAACACGTGATCGGAAATACGTATCCGGAAACACCGATTCCGTGTTTGCGGTTAAGTGTTTCCGATTCCGTGTTTGCGGTTAAATGTTGATGCAACAAATAAAAGTACATATATATATACATGTAACACGAAGTACTCGACCGAGCATTACATAATCTGAAGTTCGTTTCCAATAGATGTATACTTGCATAGAGAAGGGAGCTGTCTATTGGTTCATAGGATGGAAAAATTCTCCGCCTTCATCTATGACTTGCGTGAGGAGAGATCCTTCCAATTCCTCCGCAACTGCCTTGCAACGTTGGATTGGTTTGAGCATCGCCCGCTTTCGTTGCATCTTTAAAAGAAGTAGATGAAAACAATTAAGTTATGAACAAAACTAAACATAATTGATGGCAACATAAATAAAGTTGTGAAGATCCGGTTACGTACCTCTAGATTTCTGGAAGTACGGGATTTCTCATTGATAATCTTGTGAATGAACTCGCAAACATAGTATCCACAATAATCAGTTCCCTGTGGTTGTTGCGGGACGTTCTATATACGAGAACATAATTCAGTCAAATTAATAATAATCAAGAGAATGGTAATGGTATTGAAACCAGGGTACGTAGTACTACTTACTTTGTTAATCTGAAAGTGGAGCTTGTCTGCCCATGTACCGGGTTCTTCCTTGATGAACATTTGCCAAACCCTGGCCGACAAAAGAAAAATGAATACAAGAGTTAATTATTACTTACTTGATATCAGGAAATGAACGAAAAAGAGGCCGATGAACGAAAGAGGCCGATATGTATATATACCTTTGAAGCATCTGACGCGCGCTCTTCCATGTGTCAGCGTCCCAGGTTAACGAGTCCCAGACTTTAACTTGTCCTTGATCGATTCTAATGATGAACAATATGAAGTGGGACCTGCGCACGTGTACACACGCAGTCATGCATACTCATCAATTACACTTAACATCAGGTAAGAAAAATGGAACGTCTACAAGACAGTAACACTCACTTGAATCCGTTGGGCCAAAGTATTTCTTTTTTTGTACTTTGTCGCTTCAAAAACCTTAGCAAATCATCCGGTGTATCCTTGTTGAACTTTTCTATTGTGTCTTGATGGTACGAATACGGGTCAATGAACCCAAAGTCCCAAATTCCTGCCAGCCTGCATTCACGAATCTTCATTCTGCATAGTAACGTACAAAAAGAATGTCGTGAGTGATAATTATACGGGCAATGAACGCGAGCTTAACTAAATAATTAAATTACACAAATAAATCACTTACAAACAGTAACAGCTGAGGATAGACTTGTCGAGGGCATATTGATTGTACATCTGGAAGAATTCATCGAACCCAAACTCCACACCGTACTCTCGGAAGTAGTGTTGATCCTGAACTGCCGCCATGATACAGTCTCTCTTTTGCCTTGCGGCCTCCAAGTACCAATCATGTAAATTCCGTAGTTGGGTTGTTAGAGCAGTAGGATTTTCGACCAGAGGGTGCTCGGGCTTGTATTTATATACCACATCAGCAATAGCGTAACCCACGTCGCCATGCGTGGACCGGACACTGAAGCCTGGTCAGATAACACCTTGAGCGGGGCAATTGACCGTGCTTCTTGTTGTCCGAGCTGGGGAACTTGTTTCCCGCATTTCGTGTGCTCCGCCTGCTTCATCTGCTCCGCCTGCTTCATCTGTGCGGTGTGCATCTTTTCAATGTACCGTTCATAGTCTGAAAGGAGCGGCGGTGCAGGGTAATATAAGTTGTCGATGGTGCGCTCAATTTTCCACTTTGGGATGTTCTTCAGAGTTTCCTTCCAGACGTCTGGAGGGGGCTTCAGGGGAAACCGTGCGAACCATGCTTTGTTTTTGGCTTTCACGGCCTCGGCTAGTTCCTCCGGAGTCATCAGGCCTGGTAACGTCGGGGGAGTCTCGACTTTCTTGGGTTTCCCTGGTCTCTTCTTGGGAGGAGTCTCGTTTCTTCTGAACTGCAGCTTCCGCTTTGCCGTACCCGTAGTGGGCGCATCCGTCGGCTCACGGGAGTGCACGGGCGATGGACCCTCGGCCTCGGGCTCCCAATCTTCGTTGTGGGGTGGACTTGGAGGTGCGTTGGGGGGTGGACTTGGAGTTCGTGCATTCTCTGTACGAAAGTGAAAAAACTATTAAAAATAGGCTTACATGTGGTGCAACATTCAGTAATTGATGGAGGTGGTGCATTTGTACCTGGAGGAGTCGGTGGCCTTGGCGCCTCGTTAGGAAACACGATGTGTCTCTTATTCCACAAGATGATACCAAGCTCCATTTCTCCCAGTGTCTTCTCGCCTTTACCTCCAGGAATATGGAGCTCAATTGAATGGCATCCCGGCGTAATTGTTGACAACCCGACACGAGCATGGGATGCTGGAATCTGACCACCATGGTAGGTTGCTCCAGGTTGATTCGGTAAAGCATAGCCTGACGCCACCCTGAAGGATATGTTCCCCATTGGCACATGTATCTCACAGTTTGTCTTCTCCGTGATATCATCCACGGGGTAGTGAGGCGCCGACGGTTCGACTGCACGACCGTCTTCTAGCTGCAGCTGCGTGGAACCCACGCTGCTTCTATGCTGAGATGGGACGGCATCTGCTACAGGATCGTCTTCTATTTGCAGCTGATCAGGTGCAGGACGATGTTCTACCTCCTCTTCAGTGTCAGGTACAGGGTGTCCCCCTTTCTCCAAGAGAAACGCCACCTTCTCTTCTAATGTAGATATCCGTTCCAGCGCCTTCTTCTTGCTTCTACCACGGCTTCTGTAAGTGCCAAGGTCCGCTGGAAACCCTTGGCTCCACGGGGTAGTGGCTCCAAAGCCTCGTGTTCGTCCCCACTTTTCGGGGTTCCCGAGTGCCTTCGTCAGCTCGTCGGTCTCTCTATCGGGAACAAAAGTTCCTTTTCGAACAGCTTTTATTGTCTTCTCTAGTTCTGCTACGACATTTGTTATTTTTTCCGACCATGGTCCCTCCGCAACAATCCTCCCAGTCTCAGCGTCCAACGTTGCCCCATGCGCGAACAACCAGAACTTGGACCTATCGGGCCAGTCATGTGTCTGTGGAATGATACATCTTTTCAGAAGCGCATCTTCATAGCTTCGCCACCTAGGTATGGCAGTCATGTAGCCACCTGATCCCAAAATATGGTGATATTTCTTCTTCTTCGCATTCTCCTTATTTGTGGCTGATCGGGATGCAAAGACACCCGATTTCTTGTACGCCTTAAAATCATCCCAAGCGTCTCTTATCTTCACTAGGTGCCCAGTGAAAACTGGATCTTCGTCCTTATATTTCTTACACAGGTCTTTCTTCCACCTCTGGAATTGTATGGCCATCTTCTTCAAAACCCACTCCTCGACTTTCTTCTTCTTCTCTTCCGCTACGCTGAAATTTAGCCATACCGTGTCGCAAAGAATTTTTTTCAATCTGTCATCGACATAAGTAGCTCCAACGTTGGCGCCGGTCTTCGGCTTATTCCATTCTATTAAGTTGATCGGGACCATGTCTCTTACAACAACTCCGCACTGATTTACGAATTTACAATAAGTTTCTGGGGGCTCCAGTGGTTTGCCATCAGCAGCAACTGTATCGATCGGGAACCTTGCGGTATGTTTCAACCTTGTGGCCGGGCCTCGTTTCGACTTTGTCTCAGTACTTGCGCTAGCTGTTCCGGAGGGCGCCTAAACGGGAAAATAATGATTGGTTAGTAAGTGCAATACAAATTAATTGTTGCGTCAACAGTGACTTGAGATATACATTGGCAGAGTTTGTTCTGGAGGGCACTTCTGCATCCTCGACGTTGTCGTTGTCATCATCTACTACATCTTCTATATTCTCAGCTCCGTCACCGGAGTCGTTCAAAAATTGATTGCTAAACGCCTGTCCAACATCGTGATCATGATATATGGCCGTTGCATCTTCAGAAATCATCTGGCACATGTATCTTTCCTTCTCCGCCTCACCCATTCCCGCGAGCTGATCATGTGCAGGTTCTTGGGGAGCCATAGCTCAACACCTGCTAGTAAAATTTATAAAAGAAAGAACACTTAGCGAAATTATTTCATCAGACACTTAGCGAAATTATTTCATCGGACACTTAGCGAAATTATTTCATCGGACACTTAGCGAAATTTATATGTCCAAATATTTTTCTAATTCTAATTCTAGTTAGTATATTTTTCTAGCTAATTAAAATTACTAGCTAATTAGAATTACTCTAATTATAATTATTACAAAATTCTAGCTAATTATAATTAATAGCTAATTACAATTACTCTAATTATAATAATTAATCTAATTCTAATTACTAGCTAATTATAATTACTCTAACTAGTCATAAACCCGTGCGACTGCATGGGCTATCGACTCTAAAAATGTAATTATTTAAAGTTTTGTCCAATTGTTGTAAGTGAAAATTTGTGTGGTTATAGTTGTAACGTTTTTATTAAAAATATGTCGTAAAATTAATTACATGGTTGCCAGAAGCGTAACAAATATTATATGCACTAAGTATGTCTTCATTAAGTGGTTACATATGTAGCTTCCTACTATGATACATTTCCACGTTTGTATATAATTGTAACAATTTTTCATTTCATGTATGAGATGACTACATAAATTTATATTCATATCGGTAGAATTTAAATGATTCCGACATATGTGAATATGTCATATAATCGGCATGGATCTTTTTGGTATAAAAACATAATTGATTGTTCCGAACATATTATATTTTGTCTTTTAAATGCTCGTGGAAACTAAGAAATACGTAACATTCTAAATGAGATTAAAACCAATAAATGTAGATAATAGTAACCGAAGATGGCTTTCATATCTAGCGACTAATGTAAGTGTTTCTTTATATTTTTACTTTTGGGTATTGAGAATTATAGATATTATTAGTTAAGAATGTAATCTTAATAATTGTAGTTTGTGAATCCATGATACAATAAAAAGTATTAACCATGAGTGATTAATCTAGAGACAATGCATATAACTCATGCATGTAATAATGATCGAGACAAAAAATAATGCCATATGGGTTTGGAAGAGACACAGTGAGATTTCACTAGTGGAAACAACCCCTTTCGTCCAGGGGGGCAGGGGGCATCTGTCCCGGTTGCACCAAAAACCGGGACAAGTGCCATGCATTGATCCCGGTTCGTGTGCCCGAGGCAGCAGAAACCACCTGGGGGCATCTGTCCCGGTTCGTGGGGAGCCAATGGTCCCGGTTCGTGGCACGACCCGGGACGAATCCCTAGCCACAGGCCACGTGGCGCGCGCATGGGCATTGGTCCCGGTTCGTGGCACGACCCGGGACGAATCCCTTTTTTTTTTAAGCAAGGGTTGTATTGTCTGTCCGCGTGGCGCATGGGTGGTATTGTCTGTCCGCGTGGCGCGGGAGTTGTAACGCGTGGCCATGAATGCGCGTTATAAACTGCCGCACCTCCACTCCACGCACCGTCGTGCCACCACCATGCCTCCGAGGAGGAACAACACTACCGGTTTCCGCGGAGTTCGATCGCGGCAGAACGGAATGTTCACCGCGACTATCCGCTTCGGGGACGACCGCATCCCCCTCGGCTCCTTTGCGACGGCCTCGGAGGCCGCCCGCGCTTGGGACGCGGCGGCCTGGCGCCTCGGCCGCCCGCGGTCGTTGATGAATTTTAGCGACTGCCACACCCTCTGGGAAGCGGAGGCCAGGGCGCCGACGCCGCAGATCGTCACTGCCGCCGACCACCGCCACCTCAGGCACCGTGCGTTTCAGGGCCTAGTCGACGCCAGGGACGACCGCGTGGTCCGCGAGTACTACCGGAACAATCCGGGTGAGGAGAGCACCGACGAGGAGCTATGGCAGACCCGCGCGGCTGAGCGGGCGGAGCGGCGCCTCGAACGCCACCTCGAGTTAGATGCCGCTCGGGAGGCGAGGACGAAGGCGCTGCAAGCGCTCCGTCGGGCCGACCATGCCGGCGAAGTCTGAGCCTCCGACGATCCGAGGTGGGGGCCTATCTCGGAAATACCATCATGCACCTCCTCCGACGACGAGGAGGTCACCGACGACGACGAGGACGAAGAGTAGCGCGCTAGCGCGTCTGTTTTCTGTTGGCTGTTTAATAAAATAATTTGTTGTATTCCGGCAAACAGTGGCCCTCTAGCTCGTCTGTTTTCTGTTTTCCGTGTGGTTTTTCCTGATTTGTTGGATTCAGATCTAATGGCATTTCGATAGACGTTAAAAAGAGGGGGACATATATTTCAATAGATAAACAAGGCACGGTACACATAATGGCAAGATTGGATCTAAATCTAAACGGAGAGCATAGATCTAAATAAACAAAGCAGTACATAATGGCAAAAGTGCATCGATCTACTAGTCATACTCCTGCCTAGGCCTATAGTACATGTACTCGTAGTCGTCGTAGTCGCCGCCGCCGTCGTCGTCACTATCGTCTGACGGTGCTCTGCACTCCCTCGGAAGATCACGACTCCAGGACCGGGCCTTAGGGTAGCGCAGGCGGGGGATATCGCCGGCCCTGATGTAGTCCATGACGCTCTGTAGAGTCCGGCCGGACCACCATAGCCGACGACCGACCTCGTGAAAGTTCCCAGGAGGCAGACCGTCCTCCTCATACCTGGCGAGCGCCCTCTCACGCCGATTGATGAAGAAGGCATCCCAAGTATGCTGGTTATCGGGATGCCAACTGGGATTCCTCCGCTGCTCCGGCGTGAGCTCGTGGTAGTAGTGGTTCGTGATGGCCGCCCGACGCGCCACACCTTGAGGAAGAGGAGGGACCGGCACTCCTCCGGCGCTCAGCATCCAACCGGCGGGAACGTTGTAGCCGCACGGGCAGGGGTAGTTCGAGGCGGAAAGTGCCTCCGCCTGGATGAATGTTAGAGTGGGTACGGTAGAAGCCATGAGAGAGTGGTGAGTTTGTATGTGTTTATGCCAATGGTGTGGCAATGCATACATATATATAGCGAGAAGAAAACATCGATCCCTTTAGTCCCGGTTGGGGACACCAACCGGGACTGAATGGGTTAGGGTTTCATTGGGAAACGGATCATCCCTTTAGTCCCGGTTGGGGAAACCAACCGGGACTAAATGGGAATTAGGGTTTCGTTTGGACCAATCAGATAGAATCACACGGATCGTGTGTTTCTTTCAAGCGCTCGTGAGTCGTTGGATCCGGGTGTGTTTTTTTCGAGCTGTTGTGAGCCGTTCGATCAGGGCTACGGTGTGTTTCTTTCGAGCTGCTGTGAGCCGTTGGATGAGGTGTTTCTTAACCGTTGGATCAAAACCCTAGCTCAACACTTTTTGAGCCAGAGGACCCTATATATAGCCCAGCTTCATACACCCCGGTCAGTTCATCTCTCAAATACAAAACATCCGGATTCGCCATCATACGTCCAACCGTGCATTTGGTATGCATATATATATGCACCCAGTAGCCACGGTTGGGCTGTGTGATGGCGATACCGTTTGTTTTGTTCTACACCCACTTTATTATTCATCTGCTAGATAAAACAACTTCCATATTTGCCAATAACCACTTTTTTTTTTGGAGTAGACTTCTATATATACATTCAGATTTTCGTTTGATCGGACTGGTTCTCCGTCAGGTAGTGAGAAGTAATGAAGCTCGATCTTTTTCCATTGCCCAGCGCCATATTTCTCAACACCCTTGGCTAGCTTAATCACTTCGTCCTATGTCCAGTGCTTGTCATCTTTCCTATATTGACCTCCCTGCCGAAGGCACATTCTGTAAGTATCGGTTGATATTATGTTTCTGATGACGATTGTGCAGATGGTTGGATGGTTTATAGGAGTTTCGTGCATTACAGATCCTAATACACCGGTTTGTAAATGCATGGTGGCTACCAGCATAAGGGAGATAGTTGATCAAGAAAGAAAAATGGTAATAGTTTTATATTTCTTATTATTACCTGGCTAGGAAGAGGAATAGTAGATGGAGGCCAATCAAGAGGATCAGCCAGTATGTTTTCCCAAAACGGATTTGAATTATTTACGCAATTTCAAACAATTTTAATGTTGTAATTTTTTCGTAATTTGAAAGTATGTAGAAGTTATTCACTTACATATTTAAGATATTCAAAATTTGGCGCTAAAACAATTGGCGCGCCAGCCAGCTGGTTCTGGCGCGGGCGACCAGCCGGGCCCTTCCGTCCCGGTTGGTGGCACCAACCGGGACGAAGGGTCTTTCGTCCCGGTTGGTGGCACCAACCGGGACGGAAGGGTCTTTCGTCCCGGGTGTTGCCACCAACCGGGACGAAAGGGTCATAGGATATAAACACGTCCCCGCTCCTTTCAGTTCCAGACCGCGCGCAGGGACCAAATCGACGCCGCCAGGCTGCCCAATTTTTCCGTCCCCCCGCGCCGCCCCCACGCCCCGTCGGCATCCGCGCCGCCCCCTCGCCCCGCCGGCATCCTCCTCTGTGGTGCCGCTCCCGACTCCGTCGAGCGCACCCACCCCCCTAGCGCCCTCTCCCGTTCGCCTCGGCCGCGCGCCGCCCCTCTAGGTCCCGTCGCTGCCCCGCGCCGCCCCTCGATCCCGTCGCTGCCCCGCGCCGCCCCTCGATCCCGTCGCTGCGCCGCGCCGCCCCTCGATCCCCGTCGCTGCCCCGCGCCGCCCCTCGATCCCGTCGCTGCCCCGCGCCGCCGCTGCCCCGCGCCGTCGCTGCCCCGCGCCGCCGCTGCCCCGCGCCGCCGGCCCGCCGCTGCCCCAAGAGGAGGTAAAAGGCCTGCCTCCATCTCGCCCTAATCTGGGGCCTTTTTTGTTTTTCTTTCTTTTTTTTACTTAATTACTGTTTTTTATTATTGTTAGAATTATTAGTTTACAAATGTTAGAAATTTTAGTTTATGAATGTTAGAAATTTTATATTAGACTTATTTACTTTAAATTTGTTTAGAATTTATATAAAAAATTTAAGAATGTTAGAGCATGTCTAACAGACCCCTATATATATGGCCCAAAACCCGTATAATAACCGCTGATATACGGGTTTGGGCTATACCCGGCCATCTAGCAGACCCCGTAAATGGACCACCCCGAACGATTTTTTACAAGTTTGGGTAGGGGGCGGCCCGTCGACCCCTACATGTGCGGGTCGGGAGGGGATATAGAGGGCCAACCCTCTAGCTCGTGCGAGCTAGGGCGCGCTGAAGATCTTTTGAGAGTATGGACAGAGTTTAGTTTGTCTAGAAATAACAACATCAATTAAAATTCAGATATGAAGAGGCATCCCTGATGCCCCTGTTAGAAGAGAGCAAATCAACACTAAAATGAAGAAAACAAATATTGCTGTTGTATGAATGTGTTGAAGAAGCAAAGACAGGACCAAAGGTTACCAAATTTGCTGGTAACCTTTGGTCCCGTCTTTGCTTCTTCAACACATTCATACAGCAGCAATATCTGTTTTCTTCGTTTTAGTGTTGCTTTGCTCTCCTCTAACACGGGCATTAGTCTGGTGAGTTACTAAAAAATCTTCTTTTTTGGGGTTTCCTCAAGTTTGTCCGAGTATTTTCACTGCCTCATTCTCTTTTGTTTTTCGCATGTTCCTGCCTGCTATACAGGTCATACCAGAGTGGTTTCTGAACTATTTTGGAGGAAAGATACCAGGAACTGTCAAATTACAAGCCCCTAATGGTATTGCATTTGATGTTGGAGAGTTATGGAGAACATGAACAGAATAATCCTCAAGTATGGGTTCCGCCCACCCATACTTGAGGATTGTTCTGTTCATGTTCTCCATAACTCCAACATCAAATGCAATACCATTAGGGGCTTGTAATTTGACAGTTCCTGGTATCTTTCCTCCAAAATAGTTCAGAAACCACTCTGGTATGACCTGTAGCACGCAGGAACAGGTGAAAAACAAAAGAGAATGAGGCAGTGAAAATACTCGGACAAACTTGTAAAAAAGAAGATTTTATAGTAACTCACCAGGCTATGCATGAAAATGTCCAAAACCCTGTACACGCGTTTTAGGGGGCGAAAACATAAGGGGTCTGTTAGACATGCTCTTAGGAGGCGAAAACATATAAGGGGTCCGTTAGACATGCTCTTAGAAATTTAAGAATGCTAGAAATGTTATCGTATGTTTAAATATTATTATGCATGTGCAATTTTAATGAATTGGATCTGAAATATATACTTACTCTTTTTGTATAGTATGGAGCCAAGAGACGAAGATGCCGAAAATATGATCGAGGGTTTAATCCGCGGGCCCGACGTAGAGCCCGATGTGAGCCAGTGGATGAACGACTCCGGTGAGGGAGATCCGGTGCTCACCCAGGGAGACGACTCCGATGAGGGAGAAGCCGACGGCTCCGATATGGGAGCAGCCGACGGCTCCGGTGGAACCATACAAATTACAAACACCGGCTCCGAGGTGCATATATATATATGTTAATTAATGAAGCATCCGTTGTCTATATACATGTATTAACAGTCTTTATATTTTTAGCCATCCGGTTCAAATATATCAACCGGAAAAAAGACTAAACGAGGCGCAACAAAGAAGTTGAAAGATACAGAAAGATACAGGATCGACACGATCACAGCAGACGGCGCACCCGAGCTTCCCGCTGATGTTGCCCAAAAATTTGTGAAGCAATGCGGAGTGCTAGTTAGAGATCACATCCCGATCACTGTTAATGAGTGGAATGAGCCAAAAGATCCGCGGAAACAAGGAATTTCATATGTCGGCAAAATAGCCAAAGATCATCTTTTCTCAAAGATTTTGGCTAATTTCAACTTACCCGTGCCGGAGGTGGACGAGAATGCGGATGTGACTGAGGCCGATGTTACTAGAATGAAACATGAGATACGGGAAAAGGTCAAAGCGTGGACCCTAAAAAAGATGGCCGAGCAATTCAAAAACTGGAAGAAAAGATTGAACCTTGATTATGTTAAGAAGGAGAAGACTCCTGATTTCACTCAAGGGTATGAGAAAATAAAACCCGTATGGGCAGACTTCGTGAAGTACAAGCTGGCAGAGAATGAACTGGAAAGGACGAAAACAAATGAGAAAAACGCCGGCAAAAAGGTATATCACCATGTTATGGGGCAAGGTGGCTACAAGGGTTCTAGTCCCAAGTGGGAGACATGGGAGAACAACCTGATTCAGCAGGGGATCACTCCCGAGCCGTTCTTGTGGGTCGAGCGGACAAGGTCATGGTTCTACGGGCATGGGGGCAGGTTGGACGCCGAAGGAAAAGCAATATATATATAACCTAAGGCATAAAAAGAGTCATCCTCTACCCATAGAGAAGCTGAGAGACGCAATAAAGGACGTTAAAGATGGGAAGTTCGTGCCAGATAGAGAGAACGACGAGCTCACACGAGCCCTAGGGAATAAGGAACACGGAGGGCGTACACGAGGCACAAAAGGCACTCCTCCGTGGAGTGTTGCGTTCGACTCCACCAAAAAGTTATACCCAGATAGAAGCCGTCAACGTAAAAAGGACAAGGAGGCAGCTGAAGCAGAGAATCAGGCAAACTGGAGGCGTCAACTTGAAGAAATGGTAAAGCTGACACAGGATGTAGCAAAGAAGCAGCAAGACCAAATTAACACACTTAGCCAGCAGATAGTGTCTACCGGCGCATCAGTACACATGCTAGAAGTTGAAGCTGAGGCTCCCGACGCCGCACATTCTCATCGCAAAAGCAGCGTTGCGTCCACGCAGCTACCGGATGATGATGCACCACCGATGATTTACCCGGTGGACGAGATCACGGAAATGACATCCTGTGAGCTTCACGTGAAGGTCGTCAATATAACCATCAAGGCGGCGGCCGGATATGTCTTACCGATTGGCAACGAACCAACTCACCATTGTCTCCCGGTTCCACGGGGCTACGCTGTTGTTGGGGTCGATGAAGTTGCCAACGGATTCGAGCGGGTAAAGCTTGATTTTCCTGAAGGTGAAGACGAAGAGTTGACTGAACTCGGAGAAGCCAAGAACTCGACCGTTCTATGGCTAAAGGAATGCATTGTGCTCACAAATCAGACGGCAAAGCCATCGAATTCTCGCATTTCTCCAGCGCAAAAGTCTCCAGCGCGGTCGTCTTCGCAACGCATGCCGTCTCCGGCGCGGTCGCCTACGCCGTGCACGTCTCCAGCGCGGTCGCCTACGCCGCCGCGTCAGCCCTCTCCGCCCACTAAGTTTCTGCCGAAACGTAAAAAATCACCGAAACGTCAACGGTCACCCCTCCCGAAGGTACCAAAAGAGGTACCCAAGTTACCTTACGACTATACTCCCGAGGAAACCCAGAAAATCGCAAAGGACGAATACGATGCGTGGAAATCAAAGCGGAAGGAGAAGCAAAAGCCAGATTTCCCTGAGACCGAAGAAGAGATAGAACGAGCTTGGAAAATGGTGAAGACTCTTCATCAACCCGAGCCGAGTCTGTCATCTGACTATGACCGCTCTATTCTGAAGTCACACCAGGAAATGGTGCGGTCAACGAAGAGTAGTAGCGCAAGCGGGAAAAAGGGGAAATCAGTTGCTCAACTCGGAGAGCAGAAAAAACAATCCACGTCCCCGCTCAAAGTGATTTCCAATACCCAGGTGGGGCCGAGCACTAATATTGCTGATGAGGATATTGATCCGGAGTTTATAACACTGTACGCAGACAAGGCAGCTGATGCGGGTTTGTCCATTGCTGAGTATATGCAAACAGTGAACTACTTCCCCGCAGCTGAATGTGCGTACAAATACGAGTCCGGGCAGCCTCTTGTCAAACCCGAGGAGATAAAGAATCTACCAACGAAAATGCGAAGAGTGCATAATTGGTATATGCAAGCCGCTAATGAATCTGAGGACTGGCTATGTCTCAGTGTTAAGGACGAGCACTATGGAACTGGAAATGGAATGGTTATGATTCAATTTGAGGAATTGTTTCAGTTATACCAGCAGCAGGCCCTCGACAAATCTATCCTTAGTGCCTATTGTCTGTAAGCACTTATTTCTCTAGCTCACCTCATTCAATTGCATATATATTCATATATATATATATAGTACACTCATATATTATAATTGCAGAATGAAGATTCTCGAATGCAAAAGAGATGGAATCTATGATATTGGGTTCATTGATCCAAATATTATTTATGAAAAGATTCTTCGGCAATCTCCCAAGGATACAGAAAATAATATTCTGAGGGCAATAATATTTAACCAACACCGACGGGAAATACTATTTCCTTACAACTTCAAGTAAATATGTTACTCTGTTGTAAACATTCTGTTTTCCTTACTCGATGTTCATTGTATAATTGATGAGTTCTGCGTGCGCAGCTTCCACTATATTCTGCTAATCTTCCAAATTGACAAAGGAAAAGTAATTGTAATGGACTCAAAACGTAAACCCCTCTCAATGTGGGCTGACATGCAGGAAATGATCCAGCGGTAATTTCAATCTTTATTAATTTCAGTATTTATATATTGCAATATATCGACTACTTTGTTTCATTTTCGGATATCAAGTAATTACTAACTCTTTTTATTCTTTTTCTTTCTCGGGTAGGGTTTGGAAGAGGTTCATAAGGAAGTCTCCCGGTGAATGGGAAAAACAACTTACATTTGATGTTGTGCAAGTAAGTACTATCTAGATTCGTGCCCATCTCCATTATCATGCCTGGTTGATTATTATTTTGATTGAAACAATCTTCTCGTATAGTGCCTGCAACAAGGAGACGGGAATAACTTGTGTGGATACTACGTTTGCGAGTTCATTCGTCAGACCACATCTCTCAAGGGCAGAAATTTAAAACAACTTCATGTACGTTAATCGTCAATTCTTCTTATTACTATCTATTTTAGTTACTTAGCTTCATATATTTTAGTGACCACTCTTCTTTATATTAGATCGAACGGCTTCGGGACGGTCTTCTACCTAGGGACCGCATACGAGCAATTCAGGAGGAAATTGCGGGCTTCTTAGATGCAGAGGTCATAAACGTAGATGGAGAGTACCATGCCTCCGGTTGGAACTAAGTTTGATTTTGTAATACACTCCATCGGTCATGTAATATGATCGATATACTTTGCTTCTGTAATATAAGTGTTTCTTATTCTGCTTTATATACTTATTCACTCGTGCGATCCGGGGGCTCGGTGGAGGGTACTCTTCTCGAGGTCCGGGGAGGGGCCGCCAGGAGGTCTCGGGGACCAAAAAAACGGAAATTGTAAAGCCCTGCCGCGGCAGAGAAAAGGGCAAAAGCCCTGCCGCGGCAGAAGGGGCATGCATCCCGGGTCGTATTCAGAACCGGGACTAATAGCCCTGGCCAGGTTCCAGCGCTCGGGCCACGTGGTCAGCCCCATTTGTCCCGGGTCCTGCCACAACCGGGACCAATTGGGAGGGGTATTTGTCCCAGATGCCCCGTCCCGGTTGCACAACCGGGACAAAAGGGGGCCTACGAACCGGGACTAAAGCCCCTGTTTCCACTAGTGTTTGATGAATAGAAGCATAGTTCCCTCGATGCATTGCGGCTTAGGTTAATGGACAGAGGCTTGGATGTGCCGAATTAAGACAGAGGGTTGAATATACCTTCAGGTCAGATGTCTTTCTTGTACCTTCACAAAAGGAAACTTAGTATGTATTTTGGCCCCTTTCTCTTGCGTGTATACCATGATGAGCTTGTACGCGCTTTACATATCCCAATCGGCATAGTCAGTGTGGTTGAGTTCGAGTCGTTTTTACACCTGCTTATTATCCATGCGATACTATTTCGCTTTCGACAACATTGCGTGTCGAAGTGTACTCTTTTTTTACTCATGCATGGCCTCCATAGGCAACAACAACGACGTCGTATGATCAGGTGCGATTTCAGTAGTGAGGCGAAAACATTTCTTGTCGTCATGGTCGGCGCGCGGCAATATTTGCAGCTTGTTAGTTCGCTACAAAGGCATCTTGCCGTCAGACACAATTTTTTCACATGTGAGGCTCTGTCCGCTTGATAGGCGCAGTATATGCAGCTTTTTAGTTCGCCACAAAAATATCTAGCGGCTGACACAAAATTTTCACGTGTGATTATCGATCATAAGAAAATACCTAACCGTGGCCCTTTTTCTTCATGTCTCGTACGTTGTATCCCTGATATTCTATATAGAATATGCACAGACCTACACCATGTACGCTTTATGCATCCTTGGAGTCCAACCAAAATTAAACTCCCCTTCACTTATTAAATAGTAACCGTAATATATACTCCCGTTCACTCATTAATTTTGTTAGAGGCCTAAGTGCGAGGCCCACAAATATACGGTTCATGCCTTAAAAATCTGTTAAGAGTCCTACCGAAATTAAAAAAAGTGACCGGATAATATAAATCGTTTTAACATACAGCCCATAGCATCTACGGTTCATGCCTGATAAGAGTCCCACCGAAATTAAGTTCTGTTCTAGCTATTGAATCGTGACCGTATAATAAAAATCGTGAGGTTATCTTTCCATAATTTTGTAGGATTAACGTGGAAGCTCGTAGAGAGTCTCCAATTAGTAAATATAAGATTATAATAATTACTCTAATTCTAGCTAATTATAATTACTTGCTAATTATAATTACTCTAATTATAATACAAATAGAAAAAAAAAACAAAAAAACTCACCTATGTCTGCCTCTGTGACATCACGCCTACGTCACAGAGGGTGGCGCGGCGTCGGGGCAGAGGGACTGGCGGCGTCGGGCAGAGGGAGTCGGCGTCGGGCGGCGGCGTGGGCGTGGCGACGGGGCAGAGGGAGGCGCGCGGCGTCGGGGCGGCGACGTCTCGTCGGGGGCGCGAGCGATCGAGGCGGACGTCGTCGGGGGCAGAGGGTGGCGGCGACGAAGCGGCGTCGAGGGCGCGCGGCGGGGCGACGACGGCGAGGAGGCGATGGCGACGAGGAGGCGTACGGCGAGGCAGGGCTTCGCCCGGGAGGAAGAAGACGCGCGAAGAAGTGAAGATGAAATTTTTTCGCTAAGTGTTGACACAGAGAAGTGCCCCCTGTTTGGACCTTTAGTAACGGTTGCTGTTAACAACCGGTGCTAAAGACCCTTTAGCACCGGTTGTTAACAGCAACCGGTACTAAAGGTCCAAATCCGGGGCCACATGCAGACTGCGTGCCCCTGTACAGGCCTTTGGTACCGGTTGCTGTTAAGAACGGGTGCTAAAGGGTCTTTAGCACCGGTTCTTAAAAGCAACCGGTACCAAAGGTCTGTACAGGGGGGCGCACATTTTTTTTTCTGTTTCCTTTTTCTTTTTCCTGTTTCTTCTTTTATTTTTTTTCCCTTTTTTGTTTTCTTTTACATTTATTTATAAAATCAAAGTAGACTCAAAAAATTGTAAAATCAAATATTTATAAAAACATATTTATATTTTCTCATATTTTGTGTAAAAATTGTCTAAATGTCTTTTAAAACAATAAAAAAATAAAAAATAAGGTATTTATCAAACTAATTTGAAAATATAAAGAAATTTTTTTGTTTCCTTTTTCTTTTTCCTGTTTCTTCGTTTATTTTTCTTCTTTTATTTTTCATTTTTGTTTCCCTTTTATGTTTTCTTTTACATTTATTTATAAAATCAAAGTAGACTCAGAAAATTGTGTGTAGAACAAAACAAACGGTATCGCCATCATACAGCCCAACCGTGTCTACTGGGTGCATATATGCATACCAAATGCACGACAGGACGTATGATGGCGAATCCGGATGTTTTGTATTTGCTCGATGAACTGAATATATGATGTATCAAACCTTAAAGGGGGGTGTAGAACAAAACAAACAGTATCGCCATCATACAACCCCACCGTGTCTACTAGGTGCATATATGCATACCCAATGCACGGAAGGACGTATGATGGCGAATCCGGATGTATTGTATTTGCTCGATGAACTGAATATATGATGTATCAAACCTTAAAGGGGGTGTAGAACAAAACAAACGGTATCGCCAGCATACAGCCCAACCTTGTCTACTGGGTGCATATATGCATACCAAATGCACGACAGGACGTATGTTGGCGAATCCGGATGTTTTCTATTTGCTCGATGAACTGAATATATGATGTATCAAACCTTAAAGGGGTGTCTAGAACAAAACAATCGGTATCGCCATCATACAGCCCTACCGTGGCTACTAGGTGCATATATGCATACCAAATGCACGGCAGGACATATGATGGCGAATCCGGATGTTTTTGTATTTGCTCGATGAACTGACCGGTGTATGAAGGTGGGATATATATAGGGTCCTCTGGCTCACAAAGTGTTGAGCTAGGGTTTTGATCCAACGGTTAAGAAAGACCCTCATCTAACGGCTCACAACAGCTCGAAAGAAACACACCGTAGCCCTGATCGAACGGCTCACAACAGCTCGAAAGAAACACACCCCGGATCCAAAGACTCACAAGCGCTTGAAAGAAACACACGATCCGTGTGATTCTATCTGATTGGTCCAAACGAAACCCTAACCCATTTAGTCCTGGTTGGTGTCCCCAACCGGGACTAAATGGATGATCTGTTTCTATTTTTCTTCTTGCCTTTCTTCTGATTGCGCCGTAACCATGGAACATCTTCATCATTTAAATGAATGCTTGGATCATCTTTGACTTTGAAGGGAGGAATTTCATCAAATTTATTGTAATCTTCTGACATGTCTGTCTTGTCCTCGACTCCCACGATGTTTCTTTTCCCTGAAAGAACTATGTGGCGCCTTGGCTCATCGTCTGATGTATTCGCTTCCTTATCTTTTCTTTTTCTCGGTCTGCTAGACATGTCCTTCACATAGAAAACCTGAGCCACATCATTGGCTAGGACGAATTGATAATTGCCGTACCCAAGATTCTTCCGATCCACTGTTGTCATTCCGTACTTTGGGTCTACCTTCACGCCTGACAGGTTGAACCATTTGCACCAGAACAAAGGGACCTTAAAGGAAGGTCCGTAGTCAAGTTCCCATATCTGCTCTATGTAACCATAGTATGTGACCCTTTGCCCGTTGTCGTCTTTTGCATCAAACCGGACGCCACTGTTTTGGTTGGTGCTCTTTTTATCTTGGTCTGCCGTGTAAAATATGTTACCATTTATCTCGTACCCTTTAAAGGTCAATACAGTCGAAGATGGTTGCTTGGCCAACAAGTATAGCTCATCTTCAACAATGTTGTCATTAATGAGACGTCTTTGCAACCAACCGCCCAAAGTCTTCACGTGTTCTTTAGCAATGAAATCTTCAGGTTGCTCCGGGTATTCCAAGCGTAAAATATCCTTGTGTTCCTGGATATATGGAGCCGCCAAGCTCGAACTAACTAGACCTGTGTAGTGTGCTTGAGTGAAAGATTGCTCGTCCATACATGTTGTTGATTTCTTTCCTAGCATGCCTTTTCCACGCAGTCTCCCGTCATGGCGCGACTAAGGAACACCGATCGGGTTCAAGTCAGGAATAAAGTCAACACAAAACTCAATGACCTCCTCTGTTCCATAGCCCTTGACCATGCTTCCTTCTGGCCTAGAACGGTTTTTAACATAATTCTTCAAGACTCCCACGAACCTCTCAAAGGGGAACATATTGTGTAAGAATACAGGACCGAGAACGGAAATCTCTTGGACTAGGTTAACTATGAGGTGCGTCATAATATTGAAGAAGGTTGGTGGGAACACCAACTCGAAGCTGACAAGACATTGGACCACGTCCTTCTGTAAACTTGGTAGAGTTGCTGGATCGATTGCCTTCTGAGAAATTGCATTGAGGAATGCACATAGCTTCACAATGGGTACTCGCACGTTTTCTGGCAGAAGCCCCTCAATGCAATCGGAAGTAACTGGGTCATGATCACGTGGCAGTCATGAGACTTTAGGTTTTGGAACTTTTTCTCTTCCAGGTTTAGTATTACTTTTATGTTCTTTCTTACGGGATGCCTGTCTGGAAGAAATCGACGATGCCCCGGGTACACATTCTTGCCTAATGTATACTTTCAGTCTCGCCTAAACAGTGTGTGCATGCGCTATATCCCTTGTTTGACTGTCCTGAGATGTTACTAAGAGCGGGCCAATCATTGATGGTTACAAATAGCAACCCTCGTAGGTCAAATTCCTGTTGTTTGTACTCGTCCCACACACGTACACCTTCGTCAGCCCACAACTCTAAAAGTTCATCAACCAGTGGCCTCAGGTACACATCAATCTTGTTGCCGGGTTGCGACGGGCCGGGGATAAGCACTGACATCATAATGAACTTACGCTTCATGCATAACCAAGGAGGAAGGTTATAGATATATAGAGTCACGGGCCAGGTGCTATGGCTGCTACTCTGCTCCCCAAACGAATTCAGGCCATCTGTACTCAGACCAAACCTTAAGTTTCTTGCGTCACGTGCAAAGTCCTCGTACTTATCGTCGATGTTTCTCCACTGCAACCCATCTGCGGGGTGTCTCAGCATATCGTCTTCCTTACGGTCTTCTTTGTGCCATCGCAGAAACTTGGCATGCTCTTTGTTTCGGAATAAACGTTTCAACCGTGGTATTATAGGAGCATGCCACATCACCTTGGCAGGAACCCTCTTCCTGGTGCGATCGTCGCCCTCAACATCACCAGGGTCATCTCGCCTGATCTTATACTGAAATGCACCGCATACCGGGCAGGCATTTAAATTCTCGTGCTGACCGCGGTAGAGGATGCAGTCATTGATGCATGCATGTATGTTATGCACTTCCAATCCTAGAGGGTAGACAACCTTCTTTGCTTCGTATGTACTGCAGGGCAGCACGTTATTTCTTGGAAGCATCTTCTTCATTATTTTCAGCAGCTTTTCAAATCCCTTTTCAGATAATCCATTCTCTGCCTTCCATTGCAGCAATTCCAGGGTGGTGCCCAGCTTTTTCTGGCCATCTTCGCAATTTGGGTACAACAATTTTTTGTGGTCTTCTAACATGCGCTCCAACTTCAACCTCTCGTTTTCACCTGCGCAGTTTATCTGTTCTTCACGAATGACCTGACGAAGATCATCATCAGACTCATCAACAATGTCCTCAAGTTCAGGCTCGTCTTCCCCCATTTCAGTACCACCGTGTTCACCGAACATAGAATAATTATCATTATCCTCTTCTTCTTCATTGTCTTTCATTACAACCCCTCTTTCTCCGTGCTTGGTCCAACAAAATTAACTGGGCATGAAGCCTTCTTGCAACAGGTGGGTGTGTATGGTTCTTGAGCTAGAGAAATTCCTCTTATTCTGACATTTTTTACATGGACAAAAAATAAATCCATTCTGCCTGTTTTTCTCAGCCACATTGAGAAAACTATGCATGCCATTAAGGAATTCGGGACGACGTCGATCACTGTACATCCATTGCCGGTTCATCGGCATTATATAAATTTATCAACAACCATTATGCTAAATCATCATGACTAAATTAATTAATTAATACAAAAAGTTCATCACACGTTAAAACCAAACTATCGTAGTGACCATACATATATAGTTCTCATAAAAATACACACTGAAACCATCCATAAAAACTCTCTCTAATTAATGCATTTAAAAACAACAACAAATGCGATCAAAATCGCAACAAAGGTATGACCCGACGGCATAATGATACCAAGCCTCTTTACTAATTGCATATTTTCTAATCTTTCTAATCTTCAGGCGCATTGCGTCCATCTCGCTCTTGTGACCATCGATGACACCGGTAAGAACCTTTTCCAAGGTCATCTTCTCTCTTTTAGTTTTTTCTAACCTTTCTTTAGTTTTTTTCAATCTTTCTTTCAAGCCAACATTTTCTTGTTCAACTAAGTATAACCTCTCAACAATAGGGTCGATTGGCATTTCCGGTTCCACTACCTCCTAGATAAAAATATCTATGTCAAGTTGGTCGGCGTAATTAATTGTCATATAATCAGGAAATGAAAATATGTAGTTACAAAGGATAATATACCACATCCGAATCATAGACTGGACGAGGGCCAACGGGGACGGATATCAAAACCATGGCGCTATACATATAAAAAAAATCTTGCACAATAAGAAAATTATATACAAGTAAATATGTAAATCATAGAAATCAAAATTTGTTTTGGTAAATAAAAACAATAGGCTCACCAAGATTGTGTCGGTGACGGGGCGATCGACGGCGGTGAGGAAGGGGACAAGGCGCGCAACACTAAAAAAACCACAAATCATAATTAAATTTGAGCTCAAATTGCATCAAATTGTATACATAACAAATGAATAACTAATTCTAGCTTAGGCATTTCATCAAACACCTAGCTAGCACAACAAAAATGAAATGAGCAAGAAAACGAGCAAAAATTGCAATGCCGGAAGAGGGAATGTTGATGCTAACCGTAGAACCGATGGGTACCAACAATCTTGAAAAATGGTGGAGAAAAATGGGGATGGATTAGAGCTCACAAGAGGAAGGAGAGAGAAAAAATGGAGTTGAGCTCGAGCTGGAAAAAATGGAGGTGAGCTCGGGGTGGAATATAGGGTTTAGGGGAGGGATTTAGGACCGGTTTGTATTACAAACCGGTTCTAAAGGGTCTGACAGCGGGTCCCGCAGTTGCTGCAAAAAATGAGAAAAACTTTAGAACCGGTTTGTATCCAATCCGGTTCCAATGTGCTTGGCTCAATGCCCTGTTTTCTACTAGTGTTCAGTAAATTGTTATATTGGGAGTCAATTTTTTTTAAAAGAAAATAAATTTTGGTTTTCAAATTCGTCCGGTAACCGGTTAGAATTTTCCGGTAACCACGGTAACCAAGACCTTGCACGTCTCTACAACACACTCTTATTGAGGTATAGCATTACCTATATGCTTGCATTTTTTTGATGACAAGATGTTCAAGTATTTATTTCCAACTGAATGACAAGAAAGACTATTTAAGGATGAACTCGCAAGTCGAAGAGGGGTCAGGCAGGAGATACCAAGAGCTGCGAAATCATGAGCTACAACATTAATAGATTTGAGGAATTTAATCTTCGCCAAATTGATTTATCGCAGTCTAGAAGCTTTTTGTATATACTAGTAAACTTGCCCGTGCGTTCCAGCGGTTAGATTTTTATTGGCTATTTGAGAACCTCTATCTAAAAACGCAACAATTCAGAGGCCTAAGCTGACCAAACCAGACTCTTTCCCAGCAACTCGGAAAAGAATTGCACCACCTTTATCGCCTCCTCCCGTTCCATCGGCACACGGCTTTTCTCCTGTCCCGGCTCGCCAACCCTGACTCCACCACATTTCCTGCTCGCGGGCCAGCGCCACCCTCCCATCGACTTCCTTTCAGCTCTGAGGCGCCACCCTCCCCTCTCATCGAGTAACTTAACAACTTCATACTCAAATTACCCTTCTCATATGCAATGCAAATCTGAATTTCCACAACATTGCACGTTCACAAAAGTTTCTCTAACTAATATTAGAAGATTGTTTCTGTCTTTGTCGGTCCTTTTGAAAGATTTCGTTGGTTAAACTTTCGTATTACATATTCGAGTATGAACTGACCCCCACTATTTGTGGATTTTGTCCAAGAAATCCGAAATCCGACCAAATTTCGCCAATCCGGGTCTGGATCGGTATCAAGATTTGCCTAATGAAAAGTGGTGCAATTTAGGGCATTTTGCTAATACAAATTCAAATATTTGAAATTCATCTGTAATTTCCCTAGAAATCACAAATTTAGTCCAATTTTGATTAGTTTTCTGTCTAATATTCAAATATTTGTTTTTCCTTTTTGTTGGGGATTTCACCGCAATTCCCGGACTTTCTGAATTTTGCCCAATTTGGTTAGGACCGGTAAATTTGTAAAAACGAAATCCAAATCCCTACGGAATGTTTGATATAAGCACTACAAAGTACACACGTTCTTGGAGATTAATACTCCCTGAACACGTCAAATGCATATTATTTTCCAACTGTTGGAGCCATAAGCAAGCAGGAACAACATGCATTAGCCCATGTTTTGCATGCAGGCAATAACTTCCAGAAATCAAATATTGTGGAAGATAAATAGAATATTTTCAAAATAGAATCCATGATACTTGTCTTGTGAATACATTCAGTTGCATTCATGAATTATAGTTAAGCCATAATATAATCAGTTCAAGACTCATTTAGCAGGCAGATTAGACATTGTATACCTCTTGCTGATGCACACGAAGTGGCGAAGAAGACCGGAAAAGTGGAGATTGTCTCAGATGCAAACGAGCATCTTCTTCTATTTTTAGATTCTTAGTGCTAGCACGGGGCAGAGGATGCCAGCACTAAACCCTAAACCTTAAACCCTAAACCCTAATCCCCGTGGTCTGGCGCTAGCGACCAAGCGAGGCGCAGAGGGTGCGGTTCCACACGGTCCCAGCGACAGCTATTGAGCACACCGGCAGCGGTGCGGTGTCCACTTTCCAGGGACGGCGAGCGAGCACACCAGCAGCGGTGCGGCGTCCACTTTCCAGCGACGGCGAGCGAGTGATAATA
The DNA here is from genome assembly GCA_028641055.1 of Alopecurus myosuroides. Lineage (NCBI taxonomy): Eukaryota > Viridiplantae > Streptophyta > Magnoliopsida > Poales > Poaceae > Alopecurus > Alopecurus myosuroides. The sequence goes on from CM054060.1 coordinate 386,238,969, forward strand.
CCTGCGTACAGTGTGATCAGACATGGTTAATCGTACCATTGATTGAAGTAGCTGCTGAGGCCATCCATCAGCAGTGGTCTAAGTGCTCATACCGATCATGAATAGGCAGAGTAGGGCTTGGCAGACATGACGGCGTCTGTGTCTGGCATGGCTGCTCCGCTCGCCGTTTGCCTGGATGGAATTGTTTCTAACGAACATCTGCATGTATGGTATGGGGTCGACGTTACTACCCTCGACAATGTGATGCTGCATATACTCGGAGCCCTCAGCAGTGTGCGCATGGGTGCCCCAGGGCGGCCACAGAGGTGCGCAGCTTGCGCTGGCGGAAAAGACAGGTGTGTTCGCCGTTTACAATACATGCCATGGAGCACCGTCATGTTGAGCCCGCCCTAAACTGAACACCGCACCTTTGCTTTGCAAGCACGCTCGCCAACTTGACCAACGCCGCCTTTCAAGTCCCAATATGCCGACGATTAGTTTTCGAACTGGTCACCTATAGCCCTATCCGGCGGGGTTGCTGTCAACGGCAGGGGCTCGACGGCAAGGCCCAGAATCCCAACCATGAGGCCGAGGGTACCAAGGGGCTAGGGCTTGGATCGGCGATGCTCGCATCGGCAGACCAGCCACAAAAACGTCGATCATAACCGGGACAACGAACATGGCGAGGATCGTCCAGGTCATGTACGACTTGGAGCACAGAGGACCGGAAGCAATTTTGTAGTCGCCGTCCCGATGATACCGCCGCCGCGGCGCCCATGTATATATCTCTCGCTGGCGCCAGACCGGGTACGAAACTTACCAGCGCGTGTGATACTCAAACTCCTCTCGCCCATGATCGCGTCGACTTAATTCTGTCCATCATAGTTTCCGCCATGGTTTTTGCTTGATCTCTCGTCCAAACCCTACCTCATAAGCTTGGACCGATTGACATAGGGCAATTGATGGCATCAATTTTCTGTGGTCAATGAATCTTGCCTGATTTGAGTCTAACACGGTTGTCTGTGCCACCGGGCCAGCCCATATGAAGCAATCAACCAGGACCTATGGAACGCCACCGGGGCCGGCCCATACCAAGCAATGAAACAAGATTTATCGATTGATCGGGAAACTAATCACGCACGGCCTATGTAACAACGCCCAGACCCAGCGATCGATCGGGGAAACGAAGGAAATTAGGGACAGACGACCAGAAACCGACGAACGAATGGAGAAACGCTCCTCTCTTTATATATACTAGCACACATGCTCGTGCGTTGCAACGGTAAACCTTAAAGAATGTCTTACCATCAAAGTAATACAATCATGAGCTCTAATGCTTTTGGATACATATAAATTGTAACTTTTTTTAGCAAGGCATAGAGTAAAGTGTTTAACCAAATATTTTGCACAAGAAACATGAATTTTTATTTTAAACATGAATTGCAAGCTAGTTGCACCTGCATTGGCATCTATAAGGCTAGTGAATCATTTGGCAAACCTAATTTACGATGCTGCCATGGCTCGTCTCATGTAATGAGATCAATGTATTGTAAAATATTTTTATTTTATTACAAATTACAATTTTTTCTGCTGCTATACACAACAAAATCTCTAAAATCTTTACTTACATATATATTTGTAAAAAAGCATGGCAATACTTCAGAAATAGAAAACTCACCAAGAAATGACATTAAAATTGGACACAGTGAAAGAACAAATTTGTAAGCTGTTTCAGTAATTCTTGAATTGCTTCATAGCAAAATATTGCAAAACGGCAAAACTATAGCCAGAGAAAACAACAGAAACGTGAACAATACATGAGCTTAGAACCGGCATCAGAAGGCTTGGATACACATGAACTAATTCAAAGTGAGTTACCAAATAAGAGCTTTGCCAAAAAAAAAGCCAATCACGTTTGTATATACACTACGAATCCTATCTTCACCACTGCCCTTCTCCTTATCCATGTCACAAGACTTGGCTGAACACCGTTGCTAAGACAGTACCATCTAGCATCCATGTGCAGACAACAGGTAGCTGCTCCCTTGGACCATCAACACATCTGCATTCACATCGGGACGGTTGCCGCTGGTAGCTCGCTGTGGCAGCTGGGACGTGAGGATGCGGGTTGCAGACGGCATGCCTCGCTGGACTGGAAGGAGGCGGCGTATCCCGGCGACGGGGACCAGAGGGAGGCAGAGCGTACATGCTACAGACCACGACCGGAGTGAGCGGCAGGACAATCCTTGCTCGGAGGCGCTCGATCGGGATTCATTTTCTGCGGCCTGATGGCAGTGGCGCTGTTGTTTCTGGGTACTTCCATGCGGCCAGGGACGTGGCGGAACGTAATGCTAGCGAGGATCGGATCATGCCGACGCTTCGCGACCAGTGACGTGCTGGAGCAGGGCAGTTCACACCAGCGAATAGAGCCCGCAGCAGAGGTGGAGCGTGCTCTGAAGCTGTTGGGAAGGTTGGAGCACGCCAACGAGCAGGACCCACGGCCGGAGTAGGGCATGCTGGTGAAAGGGTCTGTGGCTGGGGCGAACTCACCGAGGGATCCATACGAAGAAGAGGTGCCGCGGCGGATCTGCGGAAGACACCAACCACCGGGACGAAGACGGATAGCGGGTTGACTTTCTTATTTCTGGGCAGAACGAACCGGTATGGGTATTATGTATGTATTATGTGGTTTGGTGGGAGGGCCGAAAATTTTGGCAGAAACCTTAATTCCTTTATTAGTAGGTAGAGACTAGTAATAGTGCCCGTGCGTTGCAACGGGAAACAAAAATAAATCAAATTTATACGAAAAAATTGCGCGATCCAAATTTTGCATGAAACTTTATCGAGACATGTAACTCTAACCTCCGCTCGCCATTTCCATTATGATCTGCGAAAGAGCACGAGTGGCAGGGAATTCGACTGGAATTACACGGAGCAAGCTTAGTTAATTTTTTTTCTTGCTATTATTTTCAACATAAATATATACATGTAGCCCACAGTACATGTATGGATCGTAATGCGACGCCCACCCCGATGGTGACACCCATGAGCACCCTCCTCTATATCGTTGGAAGCTTTATCGCTCTTCTGCGTGGCCTCCTCCTTATGCCTTCGTGGTGTATACACATCTCCGTCCATGTCCCGATCCAAACACGTTACAATGACCCATCATGCGCATCATTGGCACCCTCTGCGACGCCAACCCCGAGCTACGAAATTTCTGTTCACCAAGGCCAATTTTCATCACAAATGGAGAGAAAAATCGACACTAAAACACAAATTTTTTCCAAGGTTCCACATGCATGTTCCATATCCTATGTCACCGCGCATTCTATCTACTACATTTTTTTCTTTGTTTGCTTAGCATCCAAAGCTAGCTTCCTCTATGATCAACTGATAGGCAATAGCGAGAGGACGGCTGCGGCTAATTCAGCTCTATAGCAAGTTGTATGTTTGCACTTTGCTACAGTTATAGAGAAGAGAGCGGCCGGCAGTTACAGAGAAGAGAGCGAACGATAGATAGACCCCTTTGACTCGCCGTCGGCGCCGATTAAGCGTCTCCGGTCTCCTACCGCCGGACTCTGCACCTCCCAGCCCCGAATTGCTTCCAACGCCGCCAGCCGTGCGTCCCCACGCTATCTAGATTCATCAAGCTACCGACCCCCAGAACTTGAATGCCATCATCAGTCTCACGTAAGTCATAGTAACAGAGCAAAAATTCAGACACCAGATATAAATAATGTAAAATGTTGAATCTTAAATACTACGAAGTTAAAGTAAATTGAAGTAAGATTATCTGCTTTATCTTCAGTTTGTGAGAAAATTCGACCAGACCAGTCTCCTGTGTCTTCTCTGCTTTATCTTCAGTTTATGAGAAAAAAATTCTTGGGTTGCTAGGCACAAATTTGACACGACGTCACAGCTCCAACAAATAGGAAAATACCACTGACTCACGTAAGACCTACTAATCTTCTGTTGTATTTCCATGCTACTGAATGCATAATAGTATCTTCCACTAGTTTATCAATTCATGCTTACTCGGGCAGTCTATACCAGTCGAATCATTCACTTGAAACATCACTTGGCAAATTTGTCATGGTATGGAACTCTTTTTTTTTTAGAGCCTAGGTTGGCAAGTCAAGTACACTGTTTGGCACTGGATTTGCATTTGCCGTCGCTTCTCCGGCTGCAGCCACATCAACTTGTTTTTATGACATTGTAAAGCATTCACCTGCTACACCATGGACATCCACTACTTCCATTCTGCTTGACTCATCATTTATTCATTTGCATCTTCACTGAAGACTATGCAATGCCCGCACATCAACGACTTTAATGTCTACCTCATTAGCCTTTTGCTTTGTTGAGTCTTATCAATGTATAGGAAGATGTGGCTAGCTCTGTTTCTTAGTTACTAATTCGGTATGGTATGACCACGGGAGGAGCTGCTCGTTTGGATGCCGGAATTTTGGAAACTCAAGAGCACCACAACATGCACGGCGAGTCTCCAATGGGAAGCGCGACGATCCTCGTCGCTAAGGCGCGCACACAAGAGCTTGAGTTCGACCTAGGTGGAGCGGAACGTGGGGGCATGATTAATTGAGGAAGAAGGGAGTCAATGCCCGGACGGCTACCTGGACTTATTGTGCGCAACCGAGACATCCAGGGCTCAGGGACGGAGCAATCTTGTGCAGCTGCGGGATTATGACGGATTGGGCGGCAGGGCAGTTGCGAGGATGATTGGAGATGGGGTAGTCCCCTTTCTCTCCCCGTCTTTTTCCCTGTTCCCTGCCGTCAGAACGGCCGGCCGCCGTCGCTCGTCCCCGTCCCCATCTCCTCGTTCCCCTCCAGGTGCGCTGCCCTCCTCCGTTTCCATCCCCGGCTGTCTCTTGGCTCGACCTCGCCGCGGCCAGCCCGTCGGCGCTGACCGCGTTGACCACGTCCATCTCCGAGGACTGTGAATCTGTGATGACAACGTCCAGCTCCGAGATTCTACTCAGCAAGCAACGCTTCCGCCTCCTACCATGCTACTCTGGTCAGCGCCTCCGGATGGGAAAGCTGCAGATCTAACGCCTCTGATCTCATGAAGATTCATTGGAGAAGGATGCATCCTAAAGATTTTAGGCTGGATCCATCAGCAGCATCGGGAGTGGGGGAGGGCGCTTAACTTCTTGTGGTAGGGGCAGATGGGTGTGGCACAGGGGCGGTGCCGGAGCTTAGGGAGGAGCTGGAGTGTGGAGCGATGGAGGAAACATAGGCGGACGGTGGCAATGCCTTTGTAATTTCATGGACAACCGACACAATGGTAATTCTGTAGTATTATGTGATTTGGTGGGAGGGCAAATCAGTAAAATTGTGTTGGACGAAAATTTTGGCAGAAACCTTAATGCCTTTATTATTAGGCAAAGATATAATATAGGTATATATATATATATATATAGATATATATATATACACACATATATAGGTAAATTAACAGATGCTCCATGGTGCCCATGCTCCTGTACGAAATACTGTTCAGTTTGTACAGGTATATTCTATGGATACCTTAGATACCTAGAACTTGGGTTTGTATGACGTATATATCTAGTAATATGCCCGTGCGTTGCACCGGGTGATCAAAAAATATGTGTTGTGGAGTTTACATGTTTCCCCTTGGTACAGCTGCAATGTGTCACAAAAACCGTCTAGTTTCACAACAAGTTGTGCAGTGCGCAAACACATGTGTCGCACCGCCACCTGACCCTACTTGCGGATGGGATCGAGATGTAGATGTGTGGCGCGCTCGTTCAACCATCTTTTTAAGAACGACAGACATCAAAACCAAGAAATTCTCATCAAATTAAATACATGGGGTGCAAATTCAAAATTGTGTCACGGTTTTCATAGTGTGCTTAAATTAAAGTTGTTTCCTGCAATATACAACTCTCAAGGTTCCAGACCATGGAGTACTATGTAACTGCAAACTACATGCAATAAACATAGTATGTATGCATGCATATTCAACGCCTTTTTGAATTTGCAAGAATGCAAACTATTGTTCTTGTTACTATGAAGAATAATATTATAATATTAAGAAATCAATAAGTAAATAATTACATAGAACTCACTTGAACATAAGTGTTTCCAGTTCTAAATTCCAAAGAGTGATTACAGAATAAATAAAGACAAAGTTTAACAAACGCCAAGTCTTCCTACTGTTTACAAAATTTTCAGAAACAAACAATACACAGTAAACATCGATCTGACAAAATCAACATAGCAATTATAGTCCTGCAATTAATTAACATTCGATTTACAAAATCAGAAAAATAATCAGAGACCACCCCCGGTTTCAACTAATGTATTATAGTGATGACAGAGTTGGGAAAATTCAGAGCCCATCACGGTAGTCCACACTGGTACTCAGGACAGTTCACTCCGCAGGAAGGGTCATTTAGTTCTAGAAAGCAAGATACTAACAGTTGTAAATAAGCGAACAAAAACAAAGGGTGGAGAATCTAACCGCAAAATCAAAATTACAAAATATACGAACTATTGAGAAATTAACAATCACAAGCACTTGAATAACCAAAGTAGATATGTGCCCAAGTAGTGAGATTTCCACAGGGGAACAATACCAGCTGGACTTCGTTTTCTGCAATAAACCTTCTAGGTGTGAATGACTGTATGTCAACAAATCTGAGGCAGACATACACATGTACCTCTATAGATGTTGACTACTATTTTGCAGTACTCCCCCTAATGATTCTCTAAGCAACCTCCGGCAATTAGTCCAGACTTGTGCCTTTGCTAATGATATTAACATGTTGGCTACTATTTTTGCAGTACTCCCCCTAATGGTTCTCTAAGAAACCTCCGACAATAGCCCAGCCTTGTGCATTTGCTAATGATATTAACAAAGCCAACAACAAAATTAGAAACATCGAGCCCTCCTGTTTTTAGCATATAGATTGTGTATTCGTCATTGAGAGAAAGTGAATTATAGCTTTGGACTCATAAATAAAATGAAAGGCAAGATAAAGAAGCAACATGAGATTGGCATAGAAACCAAAAAGATTCTTTACATATATAACAACAACGAGCATGAGTGACAATGGTTTTGTATAGTGGAGCTAGATCTTTAACATACCATGTGTGGCAAGTGTCCAGAGCAGATTGTCCCTGATGATGCATTTGCACCTAGACCATCAGAAATTCATGCGCCAGCCTATACGATACACACTCATGGAGGGAATTAAGCATTTTGTACAAAAAGAGGAAAAAATATAAACAACATTTTCACATCAGTGTGTCATAGGACATCGTTATCAAATCATTTATCCTCTCATCTCAGAAATATAACAACTCATATGCATTAGCTAGAAATAAAAATCATATGCATCAATAAGTACCTGAAGATAATCTTTTCGCACATGTTCTAGGCTCCTTCTTGGCCTTGCTCCTGATCACCGCGACATGTACAAGGAGAAGCCGCCGCGACAACAGCAAAATAAGTCAACACTGAAAAAAATCATGATCAATTTCACATAAAAGAGTCAAAGATTAGATATATTTTAGGTGCTTAGGTAAAGGTAGCATGTGGTGAAACAATTATATTGAAAATAAAGCTTAGTAATATGCAGCTGTAAATAAGATGGACAAATAATTCATGACCTCTCCTGCAAGTGCATCACTAATCAGATATCATTTATCATGTAGAACCATCCATACAACTCGCAACTCACTAGTAATCGATCTATCCGTATAGAAGAACCAAAAGAGTGCCAAATTTTTCTGGAGAGAGTTCAGAGGTGACACGAACAGAACTTCACAAAAGAGAAAAAAAATTGGCAACCCGATAGTGAGCTCATGGAACCCAGACTTGTAGAGAGTCTGGCTAATATCCTGGTCTTAGTGGCAAGGAATTATTCCAGAGCGTTGCTACAATGCAGAGGCATTAGCAGCCGACTTCATCGAGCACCACACAACAAGCTGCATCGCACAAAAATAAGAAGTTGGCATCGTTGCTTCTTATATTGATGAACTAAGCAAATCCAAAATTATAATTCTGCAAAAACCGACCACAAGCGGGCATGTGCATGGCCAAGACATCTTGCATAGATAAACAAATTAAAATGAGTCCCAATTTCTTTGCAATGACGAAGGACTAAGGCATCAAATCATAAGGTTTTACACAAACAGCTTAAAAGGCCTGAGGCTTCGTGTCCTCTTCTTTACAATGAACAATCCAAAGAGAGAAGATCGAATGGACAAACAATTAGCTAGCTGTCCAATGCAATCATGTAAATGCAGGCATCAGGTTAGCATAACGGTGAATTTTCCTACTTGAGTAGTCTATAGGTATACCCTTACAATCTAGACCTTCATCCCTTAAGGAAAGACATTGCTACCTGATAAGAACCTTTTTTATCTCCATCTCAACTACCAGCTCAAAACCTCAAATATTGATCTCTCCTCGAAATCACTGGTAGAAAATAGGCCTATAGTCCCGGTTCGCCAGGGCCAGTAGTCCCGGCCGCGCAACCGGGACTAGCTATGGGCGACTAAAGACCCCCCCTATAGTCCCGCCGCTCACGGACCGGGACTAAAGGCCCGTCCACGTGGGCGCCAGGGGTCCGTCGCGGCGGAGGACCTTTAGTCCCGGTTCTTGTGGCTAACCGGGACTGAAAACCTGCGCAGGTTTAGGGTTTTAGGCCCCCTAAATCTGGTTCCTTTTTAATTTGTTTTGTTTTATTTCTTTTATATTTTATTTTGTGTTTTATTTTAATTTTGATGAAGTTTCAGTACAGATATATATATATTTTACGCTACTATATACATGCATATATATATATATATATATATGAAATTTCAAACAAGGAGAATTCAATAGGAATATATAATATATATTCAATATCGGGTGACCATATATACAACCTCGAACAAGTTTCCATATTACACAATTAAGACGGATGACCATACACAAATTCGAACAAGTTTCAAAGTACTCAGGGCTGATGCGTATAATAGTCATCGTCGGTGGACGCATGGTGTTCTCCTTGCTATCGATGACATGCCTAAGGAAAAATCCTGCTATTTCCTCTTGAATTGGTCGGAAGCGAGCTTCTGGAGTAAGCGCCCTCCGCAAGTTATTGAGACCCCTCCGCGTGATCTTGTCCTTCTTCCTCTCAGAGATTTCTTTCCGTATGTTCTCACAGACATAGTATCCACATAGACCGGTCCCCGGTGGCTGCTTATCCACACATTTGACCATATTTTTAAATTGTAGCTGATGTTTGAATCCAGCGACATGTCCAAGTGAGAACCGTCTCCAAACTCTACATTGCAAATAAAATTAAATGAACAAGGGAGTTATTAGCTTAGGAAATGAACAAAAGAGACCGATCGATATAGAGCGCAAATGATTGAAAATAATTACCTTTGCATCATTTTTCTCATGTCGATCCAAAGATCTGTATTTGAATTCATAGAGTCAATGATAAAAACTATGGAGCTGTGAAGATCAATTTTTAGCAGAAGCCAGTGGTACCTGCGGACACGTTAGATGCACAGTCATGCATACCTTATCGATTAGACATACCATGCATGGAGTAAACAAAAGAGAATGGGAACATGAGAGAAACACTCACCCAAAATGGTAAGGAAATAGAATATAACTTTTGGATTCATGCTTTTTAAGAAAATTGTACAAGTCTTTCTCCACGTCTTTGGGGTGACGTTCTAACATAGTTCCATTAATGATTGGAGGGTCAATGAACCCAACATCATGGATGAGTCTTATTTTGCATTCCCAAATCTTCAATCTGCATAATAGCGTACGCAACAATATAGTTAGGACAATATATATATATATATATATATATATATATATATATATATATATATAGTGTAGGCAATGAAGAACAAGATGAGGTAGAAATAAATCACTTACAGAACGTAGCAACTCAGGATAGATTTGTCGAGCTCACGCAGATTGAACAGCTGGAACAATTCACTCATCTCAACTGTTACAGAGTACTTTTTGGTGTGATGCTCCTCTGTATAATCCACATACACAAATTCTTTGTCGGTCCATGTTATGAAATGTTTGTACCAACGTAGCAGACTTTGCATTAGTGGTGATAGATCCTTTTCCTTCGTAGACTCGACGAGAGGCCCTTTCTTCACATATTGTAATGCTACCTCACAAACTGGCGCAGCGTCCAGGCCTAACAAGATACGAACAGGCATACCCATCTCGGACGCAGTTTGCATGGCAGTAGCTATAGTCAATCCCATTGATGTCGCAGCTTTTATGACCTCGGGGTCCTGTTCCGGAGCGGCTTTCACTATGAGCGGGGGGATCGATTGTTTACTCTGCATCCCGAGTTGGGAAACTTGTTTCCCGCTTTTTTTCATTTTTCCTTTTCCTTTCTCCTCCTCCACTATTTTTGCTTTCTCCTCCTCCAATATTCTTGCTTGCTTACGAAGTTCAATATCATAGTCTTTAGGCAAATTCTTCACGGCTTGGGACACTGTCGACAAAAAACCCGTAGCCCACTTGTCTACAATCGGAGGGAATACTTCCTTGGGCTATGGCTCCTTTAGCGCCTTCTGACGGGCCTTCCATTTGTCAACGTCAGCCTTCACGGCCAATTTGGTTTCAGCATCACTAAGTTCCCAAGGCCTTGGGGGGAGAGGCTTCAGTGATGGCTCCGGTACCCGTGTGGTCTTAGGTACATAAGGCTCCGAGTTAATAGACCAAGAGCAGGTTCCCTTGCTGTCCGCCTGCTTCTGTTTCTTCGCTGGAGGAGGAATGGGGCGACGTCTGATTATCCTCCGGAGGAGGAATGCGGGGCGACGACTGATTATCCTCCGGAGGAGGAATGGGGGGAGACGGCTGCTTAACCGCCGGAGGAGGAATGGGGAGCGACGGCTGCTTAACCGCCGGAGGAGGAATCGGGGGCGACAGCTGCTTACCCTCCGGAGATTGTGGATCGGGGGACGGCATCGAATGGCGTGAAGGAGGCGTAGGTGAACTAGCACCACCACCACCACCACCAGCACCTGCACCATCAGAGGGGGGTGGACTTGTTAGCCTTGGCGTCTCGCCTGGAAACACTATGTACTTCTTTTTCCATAGAATGAACTGGCGCTTGACATCTCCAAGTCTTCTCTCCCCTTCGGGTGTAGCTATGTCAATCTCCAGGTCCTCAAACGCTTGGACTATGTCTTCCACCGTGACACGAGCATAGCCATATGGAATGGGGTTGTTGTGATGGAGTGCTCCAGGTGTACAGGGTAAAGCACTGCCGGTAGCTACCTTCATGGAAATGTTCCCCACGGGATAATGCAGATCACATTCTTTCATCTCCTTTACATCATCCACGGGGTAGTGAGGCTCCGGTGCACGACTCTCGATCATCGGTACATTAGCACCTGCAGTCGGGGCCTCCGTGGAAGCCACGCTGCTTCTCTGCTGATGCTGGCTTCCGAGATCCGCTGCATGTTCTTGATGCGGCCATGCAGCCGACGCTTTTTCTTTCTCAAGTATTCCTGCCACGACCTTCTTCAGCTCACAAACTTCCATTGCAAGATGCGACATTTGATCTGCAGCCCGGTCCATACCTTATGTGCCGGGCCCAGAAGATGAGCAACAAGAGGATGTAGTCTCTGCTTATCTGAACTTTGATGATCAAGAACGTGAAGGAACGGACATTGTCGACGATCAAACAGGTGAAGGAACGGACATTGTCGATGATCAAGGAGGTGAGAGAATGGACATTGATGACGGAGGTCAACCGTCGACAAACGACGATCTCCAATTGTAAAGAACAACCACCTCCGGCGAGGTATATATATATATATACATTGGGACTCTCGTGATACAAACTTACTGAAATGTGAATACATATGCACTAACGCGCGCGACTCTCTTTCTTATTTTAGCCCTCGGTCGGATCTAGTATGACAAAGCGTGGCAAATCCAAGGCGATGAAAGATGGAGAAACATATACCATCGAATCAGTCAGTGAAACCGGCAAGCCCCTACAGCACACCACAAAGTTTATCAACCAATGCGGAGTCATTGTTAGAGACATCGTCCCGATCACCGTCCAGGAATGGAAGGAGCCAAAGAAATCACGTATTGGTTTCAGTTATGTCGACAAGAGATCGAAAAAGATTATGTTTACAAAGCTTATTGCACATTTCATTCTAAACAACAAAAAAGATGAATTCGGTGAGGAGGTTCCGGGTGGACGTCAGAGGAGGAGGATATGTCGGGTTGGCTATCATGCCGTATATAATACCTTCAGCCTCCTGATCCGTAAGCGGCAAGGCTCTATTGTCCGCCATATGTCACTCCTGCAGACATGCATGTAGTAAAAATTAATTAAGTATATAGGAGGCTTAGCAAATATTGTCGTAGAAGGAGGGAAAACAGATTGGTAGGGTTTTGGGTGGAAGAACGATGACCACCGGAGGGGGAAAACCATACTTTAGAGGTGTGTCAAAGATTAGTTGCTCAAATGACTTGGAGAACCCCATAGCTAGGTTGCATTTGCTTTTCTGGTCATTTTGGTATATCACACTTAATATTCTGAATTTATTGAATTAAAACTTACTTTCATTATTTTAATGAATTTAACTCAAATTCAAATATGGTCTCATTTTGAACTTTGTCAAACATGATTGATAATGATATAAACAGATAGCTTACAATTTTGCGAACATTTTGCATATTTTTCCATAATTTTTGGAATTATAAATTAAAAGTTGTTCAATTTAGAAGATTTAATTATTTTCTGTGATTCCATGTACAGTGCGCCCCACGTGTCACGGTGACGTCATTTAAAAAAAAACTCGCCAACACGTGGCCAGGTGACGTCATGTTGACGTCACCCTGGCGTGACACGGTGGCCGACGGTTTGCTCTCGGGTCTCCGGCGATTCCGGCAACGGGGAACGGTCTCCGGCGATTCCGGCGCGGGTCAAGGGCGGCGCGAGGCCCCGCGGCGAGGGCGGCGTTGGTTCGTGGTCGCCGTTCGAGAGTGGGAGGGCGGCGTTGGTTCGAGGGCGGCGCGAGGCCCGCGGGGAACCTACCGGAGACGGCGACGACGGGGCGGGGCCGGAGCAGGGCGGAGGCGGTGGAGAGAAGGGCGCGGGCGACGGCGACGGCGCGGTACTCTCGCAAGCGACGACGACGGAATCGACGAGCAGGGCGCCGGCGCGAGGAAGACGAGGGTTTGGACTTAGAAATTTTTGGGGCCAGGAATATATAGGGCCAGCCTTTAGTCCCGGTTCGTGACACCAACCGGGACTAAAGGTCCCCTGGGGTACCCTCCGCGGGCCTTTAGTCCCGGTTGGTGTCACGAACCGGGACTGAAGGTGAAAATTTTCGCGGCGTTTCCGTTCCCGCGCAGAACGAGCCTTTAGTCCCGGTTGGTGACACGAACCGCGACTAAAGGTTGTTATTCGAATTCTTTTCCTTTTCCCAAACTTAAAAGTACAAATAATATATCAGAAATTTCAGAAAAATAAAACTAATTCTTTTTCCAATCTTAAAAATACAAATAATATATCAGAAAATTCAGAAAAATAAAACTAATTATTTTTCCAATCTTAAAAATACAAATAATATATCAGAAAATTCAGAAAAAAAACTAATTCTTTTTCCAATCTTAAAAATACAAATAATTTATCAGAAAATTCAGAAAAATAAAACTAATTCTTTTTAAAATCTTGAATATATATATAGATAAAAAAGGCAGTACATAATGGCAAGAGTGGATCTAAACCTAAACGGAGAGCATAGATGCATGATCTGATATCTGCTGCCAGTCATACTCCTGCCTAGGCCTATAGTACATCCACTCGTAGTCGTCGTAGTCGCCGCCGTCGTCGTCACTATCGTCTGACGGTGCTCTGCACTCCCTCGGAGGATCACGACTCCAGGACTGGGCCTGAGGGTAGCGCAGGCGGGGGATATCGCCGGCCCTGATGTAGTCCATGACGCTCTGTAGAGTCCGGCCGGACCACCATAGCCGACGACCGGCCTCGTGAAAGTTCCCAGGAGGCAGGCCGTCCTCTTCATACCTGGCGAGCGCCCTCTCACGCCGATTGATGAAGAAGGCATCCCAAGTATGCTGGTTATCGGGATGTCAACTGGGATTCCTCCGCTACTCCGGCGTGAGCTCGTGGTAGTAGTGGTTCGTGATGGCCGCCCGACGCGCCACACCTTGAGGAAGAGGAGGGACCAGCACTCCTCCGGCGCTAAGCATCCAACCGGCGAGAACGCTGTAGCCGGGCGGGCAGGGGTAGTTCGAGGCGGAAAGTGCCTCCGCCTGGATGAATGTTAGAGTGGGTACGGTAGAAGCCATGAGAGAGTGGTGAGTTTGTATGTGTTTATACCAATGGTGTGGCAATGCATACATATATATAGCGAGAAGAAAACATCCCTTTAGTCCCGGTTGGTGTCCCCAACTGGGACTAAATGGGTTAGGGTTTCATTGGGAAACAGATCATCCCTTTAGTCCCGGTTGGTGACACCAACCGGGACTACATGGGAATTAGGGTTTCGTTTGGACCAATCAGATAGAATCACACGGATCGTGTGTTTCTTTCAAGCGCTTGTGAGTCGTTGGATCCGGGTGTGTTTTTTTCGAGCTATTGTGAGCCGTTCTATCAGGGCTATGGTGTGTTTCTTTCGAGCTGCTGTGAGCCGTTGGATGAGGTGTTTCTTAACCGTTGGATCAAAACCCTAGCTCAACACTTTGTGAGCCAGAGGACCCTATATATAACCCAGCTTCATACACCGGTCAGTTCATCTCCCAAATACAAAACATCCGGATTCGCCAGCATACGCCCTGCTGTGCATTTGGCATGCATATATGCACCCAGTAGCCACTGCAGGGTTGTATGCTGGCGATACCGATTGTTTTGTTCTACACCCCACTTTAAGATTTGATACATCATATATTCAGTTCATCGAGCAAATACAAAACATCCTGATTCGCCGTCATACGTCCAGCCGTGCATTTGGAATGCATATATGCACCCAGTAGCCACGGTTGGGCTGTATGACGGCGATACCGTCTGTTTTGTTCTACACCCCCTTTATAGTTTGATACATCATATATTCAGTTCATCGAGCAAATACCGCCTGTTTTCTGTTTTTAGTAAAAGTTTGGTACAATAAATTAGAGATAATATAATTCACATGATCCATTAAACATGATCCATTCAACAAAGTTTGGTACAATAAATTATTACACATCAATTCTTCCCTTGTGTCCCCGCTTTCTTACGATTTGGACGTATCCATGGAGCATCCTCATCATTTAACTTAATGCTTGGGTCAGTGTTCACTTTGAAGGGCGGAATTTCACCAAACATATTATAATCTTCTGACATGTCTGTCTTGTCCTCCACTCCCACGATGTTTCTTTTCCCTGAAAGAACAATGTGGCGATTTGGATCATCGCATGATGTACTGATCGATTTGTTATCTTTCTGTTTCCTCGGTTTGCTACTCATGTCCTTCAAATAGAAAATCTGAGCGACATCTTTGGCTAGGACGAATGGTTCGTCAAGGTAACCAAGATTGTTGAAATCCACCATTGTCATTCCGTATTGCTCGTCCACCTTTACCCCACCTCCTGTTAGCTTGAACCATTTGCATCGGAACAAAGGGACCTTAAAAGAGGGTCCATAGTCAAGTTCCCATATCTCCTCTATGTAACCATAATATGTGACCTTTTGCCCAATCTCGGTTGCTGCATCAAAGCGGACACCACTGTTTTGGTTAGTGCTCTTTTTATCTTGGGAGATCGTGCAAAATGTATTCCCATTAATCTCGTACCCTTGGAAAGTCGTTATAGTCGAAGATGGTGTCTTGGCCAACATGTACAGCTGATCTCCAACATCATTGTCATTCATTAAATGTTTTCGCAACCAACTGCCGAAAGTCTCCATGTGGGCCTTTCTAATCCATGATTCAGGCTTCCCCGGGTTGTTCGAGCGTAAAATATTCTTGTGTTGCTCGAAGTACGGAGCCACCAAGCTCGAATTTTGCAGAACTGTGTAGTGTGCTTCAGTCATAGAATGACCGTCCATACATATCGTTGATTTCCTTCCGATCGTGCCTTTTCCACTTAGTCTCCCCTCGTGCCGCGATTGAGGAATACCAATCGGCTTAAGGTCAGGAACATAGTCAATACAGAACTCAATTACCTCCTCATTTCCATAGCCCTTTACGATGCTTCCTTCTGGCCTAGCACGGTTACGAACATATTTCTTTAATACTCCCATAAACCTCTCGAAGGGGAACATATTGTGTAGAAATACAGGACCGAGAATGGAAATCTCTTCGACTAGGTAGACCAGGAGGTGTGTCATAATATTGAAGAAGGATGGTGGAAACAGCAACTCGAAACTGACAAGACATTGGACCACATCGTTTTGTAACCGTGGTAGATCTTCTGGACTGATTACCTTCTGAGAGATTGCATTGAGGAATGCACATAGCTTCACAATGGCTACTCGAACATTTTCCTGTAGGAGGCCCCTCAAAGCAATCGGAAGCAATTGCGTCATAATCACGTGGCAGTCGTGAGACTTCAGGTTTTGGAACTTTTTGTCCGCCATGTTTATTATTCCCTTTATATTCGACGAGAAGCCAGACGAGACCTTCATACTGCTCAGGCATTCAAAAAAATGACCTTCTCTTCTTTCGTAAGAGCGTAGCTGGCACGACCTTGAAACCATTCCGAATGCCGGTCATCTGGGTCTTTCAAAAGTTGTTGGTCCCGCCGTGCTTCCTTTGTATCATTTGTCTTCCCATACACTCCCAAGAAGCTTAGCAGGTTCACGCAAACATTCTTCGTAACATGCATCACGTCGATTGCAGAGCGGACATCTAGGACTTTCCAATACTGTAGCTCCCAAAATATCGATTTCTTTTTCCACATGGGTACGTGCCCGTCAACTCCCAGCGGAACTGATTGTCCGCCAGGACCCTTTCCAAAGATGACTTTCAAATCCTTGACCATATCAAATATCTCAGCTCCAGTACGTTCCGCAGGCTTCGGACGGTGATCTGCCTTGCCGTTGAAATGCTTGCCTTTCTTTCTTACGTTATGATTTCGGGGAAGAAATCGACGATGACCCAGGTACACATTCTTCCTACAGTTATCCAAAAATACACTTTCAGTCTCATGTAAGCAGTGCGTGCATGCTTTGTATCCCTTATTTGACTGTCCCGAAAGGTTACTGAGAGCAGGCCAATCGTTGATGGTTACAAAAAGCAACGCTCGTAGGTTAAGTTCTTCTTCTTTGTGCTCATCCCACACAGGTACACCAGGTCTGCCCCACAATTGTAAAATTTCATCAACTAATGGCCTTAGGTACACATCGATGTCGTTGCCGGGTTGCTTCGGACCTTGGATGAGCACTGGCATCATAATGAACTTCCGCTTCATGCACAATCAAGGAGGAAGGTTGTAGATGCATAGAGTCACGGGCCAGGTGCTATGGCTGGAGCTCTGCTCGCCAAAAGGATTCATGCCATCAGTACTTAGACCAAATCTTATGTTCCTTGCGTCAGCTGCAAAATCTTTGAACTCTCTGTCGATCTTTCTCCATTGCGTTCCATCAGCGGGGTGTCTCAACTCCCCGTCGGACTTACGGTCCTCTTTGTGCCATCGCAACAACTTGGCATGCTCTTTGTTCCTGAACAGGCGTTTCAACCGAGGTATTATAGGAGCATACCACATCACCTTGGCGGGAACCCTCTTCCTGGGTTTCTCACCCTCAACATCGTCACCAGGGTCATCGCCTCTGATCTTATAACGCAATGCAGTGCATACAGGGCATTCATTCAAATCCTCGTATGCACCGCGGTAGAGGACGCAGTCGTTAATGCATGCATGTATCTTCAGAATCTCTAAACCTAGAGGGCACACAACCTTCTTTGCTTCGTACGTACTGGCGGGCAACTCGTTATTCTTTGGAAACATATTCTTCAACATTTTCAGCAAATTTTCAAATGATGAGTCAGCTACACCTTCCCGTGCCTTCCATTTCAGCAAATCCAGTGTGCAGCCCAGCTTTTTCAGACTATTGTCGCATCCTGGGTACAGCGACTTCGTGTGATCCTCTAACATGCGATCCAAATTCTCCCTCTCCTTGTCAGTTTCGCAGCGTCTCCGTGCATCAGCAATGGTCCGACCAAGATCATCAGCGGGCTCATCATGTGCCTCTTCTTCACCTTCACCAAACCCTTCCCCACCTTCAGCATCATTCTCCATGAAAGTATCACCGAAAACGTCATGATAGTTGAAATCGATATCATCCTCTTCTTCATCTTCTTCCATTCTAACCCCTCTTTCTCCATGCTTGGTCCAACAATTATAGCTTGACATGAAACCGTGCCGAAGCAGGTGCATGTGAACGACTCTTGAGGAGGAGTGACCCTTCTCATTTTTACATTCAGCACATGGACAGATAATAAAACCTCGCTGCTTGTTCGCATTTGCCACTACGAGGAAATCTTTCAAACCCATAGTGAACTCGCCGGAGAGTCGGTTACCGTACATCCATTGCCGATTCATCTGCATTATTATTATATAAAGTATATAATTAACCATCATGCATTTGTTAAACTAACTAGCTGGAAATAATACAAATCATGAAAGGGTTCAAGTTGCTAACCGCGATCGCGGAGGTAAAATAAATGAAAACGCTCAAGTGCGGCTCGGACACTTAATATCATGTGTGTTTCATGCTATCGGGCATTTCATCGAACACCTTGTGTGCATAGTAGGAACCAAAAGCATACCCACCACCCCTTGTGAATGTTGTGAGCAGAAGTGACACCAAATGTGGCTAAGTGCAGCGAGCTGAGTCCTATATATAGGGATGGGCCTTTAGTCCCGGTTCACCTGGACAACCGCGGCTAAAGGCCGTGGGGCCAGCCCGAGGACCTATTAGCCCCGGTTTGTCTGGCCAACCGGGACTAAAGCCCCTCCCCTCCGCCAGCTGTGGACCGAGCGCGCTGGGCCCAGACTATTGGTCGCGGGTCTCGTCCCGAACCGCGACTAAAGACCCCTATGGTCGCGGGTCGATTATTTTGGGGACTAATGGGGGCGTATCGAAGGCCTATTTTCTACCAGTGAATGGAAATTTCTTTCTAGAAGGTTCACTGCAATGAGTTTTGGAAATAATTATAAATGACGAGAAAAGAAGGGAGAACGTGTTGGGCTTTGTCGTAGGCCTGGCTTAGACCTGGGAGTGGCCGAGACAGCTTCTTGACATAGAACTAGATGCATAGATCAAGACGAAAAAGCGCCTCTATCCTTGCCGGAGCGGCACGGAGGGCTCCCATCCCAGATGTTGCAGGGCCGTTGCCGAGCCACTGGGACTACCGCTACGGGAGACGAAAGGGAACGTGGGGGAGGAGGGGGGGATGTGGGGTGCTAACCTCGTGAAGTCGGATTTCACGGGAATTTCTTTAGATGCGCGTAGTGCAGGGCTAGGATCTCTGGTGTACGGATCACTATGGGATTGCTTGAATGCTGCACATTCTTAGTAAATTAGTATCCAGAATGCTGGGTTCGAGCAGTATTTGTAAGCTATAAATTGCAGTTCATCACCAGTTTGGAGACACATCTAGCCGTCTATGGACGGACCTTCTAGAACGAGACTTGTTCCATCATCTGCTAGCTGCAAGGCTGAACATAAGCATTGAACCCATTTAGTGATTAGCCTACTGAAACTGGTTAGTGTGGTTATGGGATGTGATTTGTCTGATAACTACTGTAGATGCCATAACTGAGATTGACGTTGTTGCGACTATACGCAAACAGCGACCTAGACAATGGTAAGGTTTCCCCATATTTATGTAAGAAAAGTCTTACGATAGTTGTAGTTCATAATTTCCAGATGCATTATGCTTCTTATATGACACTTCACTCAGTTGTAGGGCAATATTATGGATTGCGTGGCTCTCGAACAACTCAGTATCGCTCAAATATTGTGAAAGTGCCCAACTTTTTCTCGTCATACAGATCCACATTAGTGCCTTTCAATTAATTTATTCTGGTAGCTCCAAATACTGACATATGCTCTACTTCAGAAACCATGCCATAATGGCAATCATCTACTACTAAACATTCATAGAAAGTCTCTTTTACTCTCAGTGAGAAGCCTCGGGCAACCAGATGGAAGGTATGCATTTATCTTTGGACTCCATGGTACTTAGATTGATAGGTAACTAAAATTGTCTGAGTGGTACCTATGTATTTACATCTATCAGCGTCAACAGTCTGGCATGAATAAACTGAATGCTCATATGAATAGATGTGTCGATGGATTTATTTTCTGATTGGTGAATGTTTGTATTGGATGCTAGATATGGATAGTTGTATGGATAGTCGTGTGTGTGGATATATTTATTGATAGGTGAATGTTTGTATTAGCTGCTCGACACCACAGCACGTCATTGCAATAATGGGATAGATTTGGTACCAGAAACATAGTTTTTAGAAGTGATCGGCTGGCTTGTTGGATGCAAAATCAACTCTAGGTTGAGCTACATGATATGATCCAGGTAAACAACGTGGTCAATCCAATTATCTACTTCTTAATTACAAAAACTGTTTTGCTTGAACATTTATATAGTGTATTTTGGTGTTCTGCATAATCAGGTTGGTTGATATACATGTAATTTCTCTAAGAATTCCGTTGGCAGGGAAAAATTTAATAATTAATGTTGGAGTTAAAATCGTGTTCACTGTCTATATCTAATTAATGGAAAAATTAATAGAAGTTTATCCCACCTTCATCACATATTGTCTTATCTAACCAAGATAGATATGTCACTATCTATAACTGAGTCATGCTTTCACATGTGCGAGTTTTGACTCATGGATAGTTCGTTGGTAACCCCCAAATATAGTTCACCAAGGCAGCACCATAAAGGATGTGAGTTCTGGAGGATCCTCCGGCTATGATTGCTGTTGGGCTTGATCGTGATTGGATTGAACACTAGGGGTGATCTAAGTTATTATCTCTTCTCAATGGGTACAATATTTTCGTGCAACCAAGAGTTGAGCATATCACACACATTTTTACCTTTACTTCACACACACTTTTATAAATTCAGCTAACACTCGCAAGTGTAGTAGTTGTTTTAGAAAGAGCCATACCTAGCCATAACATGTACATCGTGAAGTATATGGTGTTCAAGTAAACATTACTCATGTGAGACAATTTACTAAAAAAATGTGTTGGACTTGAATCCAATACTTAATCACTGAATCATGAGTGTCAACTCTATTGTAGCAAATTTATGCATAGGCATGTACCAATCATGCTATTATGTACTATAGATTAGAATGAAAAGACCTCTCAACACTATAAACTAGCTCAATAATCCAAGAATAAGTAGCTATTTTTTATCTTAATTTGTTTCCTATAAAGTTTCAGAAATTCCTTTTAATAAACATGATACGTCTTCTTTCAGGCTCTTTTTCTTTTACAAAAACAAAGTTCAAGATCGATCTCTAGAGACTGAACAATGTAATGTTTATGTGACATTTGCATATCTTAGATTGAATCACCTCTTGTTATTTTGGCATGATGAAAGAGTTTGCCCGTGCATCGCCGGCAGAGCCAAAGGAAAAAAGCTAGAATAGCTTCCTTATAAGTGTGTTAATTTTCTTTTCTTAGGTACAAACCCATGGGTATTAAGCTTATTGTTTTTATCGCTGTGAAAACTGTAGAAGCTTAGAAATATCTAATTTCTTTTACTCGGACGTGTGTGGTTTCCTAAATTTCATGTCAGTTGAATGCATCAGGAGGTCCTATTTGTGGTTTGCCAGGTGGCTGAGAGACTTGCAGGGCCTCTATAGTGCACAGGACCAAGGCTGTGGTGAGCTAAAGGATCGTTTTTTATTCATATCGGAGAACATATAGTCAGACACAACATCTTTGCCAGACTACCACTGGTTAGAGATATTATAAATGGACACGCAGGTTTTAGTCGAATAAGTTTATACGTATTTTTCAATCAAAATAAAATACTACTTATTTGGTTACATTGTATACATATTTTCTCCGTGAAAACTCATTTTGAGCGCAGGAAAATTTTCCGTGTAGACAAAGAAATACATTTTGTTGGGCTGTGTAAAAAAGACAAGACATGTTTTGTATTTTTTTAGACAGACCATAATTTTTTTTTTCTTTCTTCTGTGAAACTTTATGTGTGAATCCGAATTTTTGTTTGGAATTTTTTGACATATTAAATTTCGATTTTTAAGTAGTTGGTGCATATGCACTTATGAGCCAAAAACAGATTTCCCTTTTCAGCTGCACTCAGCTCTCATGGTCTGTTTCGTATGAGCCTCCAATGGTGCTTCTGTACATGCAAACAGTATCAACTGAATGATCTATAGTTTTAGTAATCCAATCGGTGTGCCCTTCCCCTCTGCTCAATGTTATGGCCCAAGAATATTCACGTGCAATATGCGTACTTGTGCGGCGGTGAAAGAATATCTTTACCCGTGGCAACGCACTGGCATTGAACTAGTATATCTCTCCTATTCTCTCCTATCTAAAAGAAAAGTTTCGTTCCTTCAACCAGCCTCGCCGCGTCCTGTCGTCCAGCATCGTCCATTCGTCCGTCGTATACTCGGTACTTTCCTCTAGCGCCGACAGGTGGGCCAAACTAATGGTAGCGCCCACAGGGACGGAGTCTCCCCAATCGATTCCCTCGATCGGATCTCACGGGCTCACGGCACCACTTCTGCCGTCGCCCGCCCACGCCTATCTCGAGCCCCGCCGCCGTTTTCGTCCGCCGCGCATGCCGTTTTCCGCGGTCTACCACTGCATAACTCCGGCCGCTCGTCCCTTGCCACCGCAGCGGCATCGATGACGACAAGGACGGAGACAAGGCGGCAGCGTCCCCTCCGATGCCATCCGGCGCGCACCACCCCCGCCGCGAACCGACTGCGCTACCCGCGGTCACATCGGGTTGGCGCCGGCCAACAACGACGAGCGCGGTCTCCACGGCGTGTTGCCGCCTCACTATCTTCCCTGTCGACGGCGAGCGCGGCCGCACCCCCATCCGTACTACTCTCGCCTCTACGACCTGCCTCCCGTCAGCACCTCCATCCGTGCACCTCGCCAGCAAGCTCAGGCCGCGGACGTCCATGTGGAGCCTCGTATTCCGCGATCTGGTAAGGTGCTGCCCTACTATCCGTGGTTTGTGGATCTTCCTGCCGATAATACCGGAATGACGATGTGGCCGTGGTCCATCGAGTGTGTCATGGCAATGCGTAGAGGCCGTCGACGATGCCATCATCTACTGCAAGTAGTCAGTGTTTGTGCGCCCCCTCCATTGTTGGTTACTACTCATTGTTTGCACGTCCTTGTTCTTCGGAATTGATAGTTTGACACCATGTCAGAATCTTAAACATAAAATTTGCATTTATATTCTCTGACAGTAACTTGGTTTTTGTTTCTCTCAACAATACTGAGTGTTATAACGAGTGGTGCTGCACAAAAGAGAAGAGGTGAAGCTGACGATCTGTATGTATGATATACAGTGGAAGCTTGACTGCTTGAGCATATACGAAGATCAGTTTTAACGTAATTTCTATATTTTGAATATCGTCTTTTTTGAGGGCTTGATGTGGAGGCCAAATTACTATACAATTTCTTTCAAGATCCAATGGAAACACTAAGTGACAACTTTTGTGGGATTTATCATTTGGACTCATCCATTTAAACCTTGTATAGTTGATTTACCATTTAGATTGCCTATATACATTACCACCACTCTTTCTCATTCATGCTTCCATTGTGCTTTCGAATATATTAATGGTACCATATATAGATCTTTAATTAGAATCTGCTGCTAGGACCCAATTCTTAATATGTCCTTCAATTTAAAATCTTGCAGGAAGGTTTTGTTGTTATCTTGAATTGACAATAGTTGTTATTGAAATAGTTACTTATATGATTATTTTACAGTGTATATATGCTGAACAAAGAGTGGATAATTATGAGCTTACGTTGTCAGATTTTTTTTATGTGCCACTCATGATTCTCCATTGACGACTCATGTGTATTGTTTTTATGGGTGGCAATGTTGGGTGCAGGCTCCAACTAATATATTGGATAGGTTTATTAATGTGTGGAGGTGTCTCATCACTTTATTACCAATCACAAGTTGTCGTGCTGGAGTTGTCCAGGGATGCTAGGAAATATAATCTGCATGGTTGTGCTACATAAATCTTCGAATGTGTGTATGATTAATTCATCCTTTATGATCTATGGCGCACTTATGTTGCAGGTACATATACTTAAGCTCTTCTCTTTATTAAGCTGGATATGCCATCTGTCCTGTCTAATGATATGTATTGCCAATGCTGCTCCTATGATTTCTGAGCTGTCGGTGCTCTACTTTTAGATTGATAGGTTTCAGAACTTACTTTTAGGTTGATAGATTTCTGAACTTCTCTTTTCATAGGATAGGTGTAGCTGTTTTCATCATGTATTACACTGCCAAAGGTTTATGCTATTGTGTATTTATCTCACACAATTTAAGAATGTAGGCCATCATGTTTCCTTGTTCCCTTATTTCTTCTATTAACTGCAGTTTCCTCTCTGTAGGACTTTGAGTTGCCTCATGTTATTTCAGTTTATTTCCTTACACATTGATGCAATATAGTTTTGATGGACCAAAATAAGTAATTGTTTAATGAGGGAGAAACATCTCTATACCAGCTTAAGGTGCAACGAGCCAATGACAACACTATTGCAGAAATGATAAGGTAGACTTCTCTATTATAGCTCATCTCTATCCATTTCCTTTTCGATTCATTTCACTTTTGTTTATGTGAGACTTAGGAATATATGCCGACTATGTCTAGGAAGTATGTTTACTGTAAAAAAGGACTGTCTTGACGTATGAGATATGTGATGTTTTGAGGGGGAAAGTATAGACTACAAAACTTTGTTGGTACTTCAGCTTTATTCCTGTAGAAGTTGCTATAACTCAAAAATCTGCGTGACTTCCTCTGGAGCACAAATGACTAATCATACGGCCGGTAAAAAGGTTTCCTGGTTTCTAATTTTTTTTTGGTATGGTCTGTGATTGGCAGGATACATTTACATTGTTGTGTCCCTAAGTAAACTTATTTGCTTAAGTTGGTACTTCAACTTTATTCCTGTCAATACCAAATTGACAATGCTGTTAGCTTTCAAAGTTTGGTCCAATCATGAAATACAATTTCTATGATCAATTGCTATCTATTTTTCATACCATAATATAAGGGGAATAAGCATTTCACGTGCAGTGATAAATCTTTTTTTTTGTTACATGGTTATTGAACAATCAAGATTTTGGAGATAGAGAGAGATAGTTAATTTAGAATAAACTAAGGTATAGTCGGTTAGTTCTTACTTACTTATTGTCAAGAGTGGTTTGTGAAATGAAGATTTCATCTAACGTTATTTTTAAACTAAGGTTAGTAAGAAACATCTGGTAGTGAGGTGTTTCGTCATTTACCATTCACCTTTACTTAGGAATTTCTTGCGAGAGATTTCACACCATCCATACCGATGGCTATACGAGTTGTTCCATCAAACCGCGGCGAGGTTGTGGCGCATCTACAATGCCTACATCGTTCAAGCTCTCTAGATCATCATCTACAAAGCTATGTTGCCCCTAGCATAGTCCACACGCTGACGAGGCAAAGTCATACTTCACCGACATGTCTTTCTTTGATGAAACAAACTACCACTTGCTGAGCCGACGATGTTCGTAGAAGTCATATTGGTCCTTCTAGCAGGCCACAAAGCGCATTTCGAGGGATCTTGTAATTTTGTTTCTCTACACGAGATTAATAAAATGCATGTTTTCCTACTCTTTTTATTTGTGTATTTAGATACACCGGCACGCCCGCTTATTGTTACTATTTATAGTGTCAAACACAATCTTACAAAAACTATGATCCCAGCGTGAACGAGTGAAACAACTATATTAGAAAGGCTTGCTGGAGAATAGTAATAGTGCAGATAATTTTTTGTTAAGGTTGGCGAGGCTTCAAGACTGAACACATTATGTTCGACAAATCTACAAGTGTGCGGTACAAGTGTGCGGTGGAAACAATATGGGCATGTTCAAAAAGAGGTGTTTCTGCATGGTGATTACTATGAGTAGCTTGCCTCGGTGATTCGCTTGTCGATTGGGGCTTAAGATTTGTATTAACAGCTTGTGTCTATGTCCCATGTTTTGCGATGTCAATTAGCAAATTCTAAGTTACTCTCTGTTGTTTGTTCATGGTTCTCGTAAGGTATATGGACTTGCTTAGTCGTTAGTCTTATGTATTCTATTGGGTGTTGTGAACTGTCATTGGATCTCTTGCTTATGTTGACCATGCCATAATTTTCCATTTTAGCTCTTTGAATTAAATGTGATACTACCCTGACTTTCTTAGTTTGAAAGTTGGTTTGTTTGGATTAGGCGGAATATATCCTACAAGTTATCATGTCATAATTTCACTACTCGATGAAATTGAAATACACACATGTAATATATCAATAATTTTCTGCATATGAATACTTGTGTATTTATATAACAGAATAGTGAACTAGAGGGAGGGTGGATATGTCTATTTTGAAGGAAACAAACCTATACAAAACAAAATATAGATTCTTGACCAATAAATTACCACCCGTAGCATCGCACGGGCATTTTGCTAGTACTACCTAAAAAGCAAGTTTGGTTCCGTAGTCTGACTCTCGCAGCGTTACGCTACTCCTTTCGTCCAACTCCCCTTCGACGCATCTCTCGGACAAGTGGGGCCATAGGGAAGAAGGAAACGCTCCCGACGTCCTCGCTCTTGCTTTATTGTTCGCATCCCTAGATCGAGAACGCCCGGCCCCCTCCCCCATCCGATTCCACCACCGCCTCGCAGATCCAGTTCGCCACGACGACTCCGCCAACGCACCAGCCGCGCCCACCCATCCTCAGCCTCTCCATTGTGTAGCGAGCTCTGGTCCTGTTGTTGTCGTCGTCAGCCTCTGGTGCTGCCTCGAGTGGGTACATCTGGACTGCGCGGGAGAGGAGTTGCGCTCGGGACTGTCGCTTGTGGGAGACCACCATCGCCATCGTCGACCCGACGCCCACCTCCTCCACTGGACTACTCCCAATCCACCTTACCGTGGGTCGCCATCCACAATCTCGCCACCGGATGACGGAGAGGCCGGTGCTGGCGAAGTAGGCGACGGTGCGGTGTATGGACTCCTCCGTGCTGTAGCCCATGGCGAGCTGCAACGCCATGGCCCCCAGGTATGCCGCGTGGAGGACGCCCGCAAATCCCGCCGGATCCTCATCAGCATGGTCCGCATCTCTGATATTTGCCGCCACAAGTTCACTGGCGTATGGCTGCGAGATCTTCAGTTGACTATTTCAGGATCGTGATGCGCTGGAAAGAGGAGATTTCAGTCTATGATTTCCAAAAAAAAAAAAAAAAAAAGGGATGCTCTGGTAAGCGGCCAATCTCTACGATGGGGCAGTGTGGAGGGTATTCCAGGTGGTGGAGGATGAGGGTTACGTGCGCGGCATGGCGAGCATGGACTCGGCGGCGGCTATACCGGCGAGAGGTGATAGGCGTCGATGTATCTAGGGGTGTGATATTGCTGGTGATCTCGATTTGTTTGCATCTATTGGAGGCGAGATTACAGGGGCTCATTGATTGCATACGTCTAAATAATGCTACTACTATTGAATATTGATTCTTAATTAAGGGGAAAGAATCGATGGAAAAAACCTGTGCGGGAGACGATGGGAGTGGGACGAAAAGTTGACGACGTATCACGGGTAAGGGGAGAAGACGGAACAGAAAGAATCTTTTGAGTAGTAGAGATATATAGAGATATTATATATATATAGGTAAAGATTAAACCCGCTTGTCCCTCAACTTTTGTCGTTTTTATCATAAATCATGTGGCTTCACGTTTATACTATGTACCTGCTTGCTGTCCTACCTGCCGTCGTGACCTTCTTTATTATGAATTTTGATACTATAAAAAATAGTACAATTAAAACAATTTTTTCGTTTATACGATATGTGAGCTATAAGGCATATATATACATGTGTGTAAGCAGTCACCTACGAAGCCATGAGTGAGTCGCCTAACATGAAGCTCCGTACTACTTCAAGGCAAGAATGGACATGCACCAGTGGAAAACGCCTCATTAGTATCGGTTCGAGAGGGCTTTTCGTACCGGTTAGACAACCGTACCAATTAATCGGGACTAAAGGTTCCCACCCTTTGGTACCGGTTTCTTTCGAACCGGTATTACAGACCCTCCACGTGGCCTGGGAGGAGCCCGCGGGGCTGGATAACTTTGGTACCGGTTTGTAAAACTCTTACTAACAGGTTGGCCCCCTTTTTAGGGTTTCCGATTTATTCTTTCAGGGTTTAGAGGTATCGATCCGTGATCCGTTTCATCGTACGAGGATCGCGTCGATGCGCCAGAAACGCGTAAGAGTATATGTAAATATCTACATGAAGATCATTTGATGCATATATATAACACATGAGATTGCATAAGATCGCAAATTAAGTAGTACATGCATGAAGATCGATATTCATGCATAGTGGTACCCTCCGAGCCATACTAGATATATTACATATAGATCGCTATTACACGGAGGCGTAGTATTAATTAAATTTACACATAGTGGTACTCTCCGAAAATAGGTATGACATCACTAAGGTAAAATCGCGCTAATTCCTCGACAATTGCTTTGAAGCGGTGGTTTGTTGGGAGCGTATCCCGCTTTCTTGTCAACTGTAAAAGAATGTGATAAAAATGAATACACTAGTTATGTGTATATATAAGTCAAATCATAATAAAATAATAATGACTAACACTCGGCACAACTCATGGTAACAAAATGAATTTGTGAATATTGTTTACGTACCATTTTATTTCTTCGATTTTTATTCTCTCGTTGATCATTTTTTTAATAAACTCGCAAACATAGTCTCAACATAGGTCAGACCCCCTTGCCTGTTGCGCGCATTTCTGTACAAGAATATAATTCAATCAAACAATAATCAAGTATGATAAAGGTGTGCACCTAAGTAGCATTACTTACTTCTTTCAAACGCCTTATCAGATTCGGTTTCCACCAACGGGCCGGATCTTCTGCGATGAAATTATTCAAGACTCTGCCCGACAAACAAACTGAACAAAATAGTTATTAATTATTTGATATCATATCAGAAAAATGAACGAAAGAACGATAAGAATTGAAATTAATTTATGAACATATCAAAACATGTCTTGTATAGTATAGGCTCTCTGTTTGATGAGTCAAAGACTTCCACTTCTCCATCGTGAATTTTAATGACGATAAGAATAAAGTGGTACCTTCACAAATTTAAATATGTAGTGTCATATATATAACTCATAAGTTAAAACTTTAACATATGATGAGAAAAATAGAATGTGTTAAAAGACAGTAACACTCACTTGAAGTTGCAAGGCCAAAGTATTTCTTTTGTGTCACGTTGTCGTTTCAAAAACCTTAGCAAAGTATCCGGTGTATCCTTGTTATGAATGCAATTTTCCATGGTGACTTCATGCATTTTATCCGGGTCAATGAACCCAATGTCCGTGATTTCATTTCTTTTGCATTTGAGCATTTTCAATCTGCATAATATATAGCACACAAAAGATTACATTGAGGATAGTAACACACAATGAACGAGTTGAGTTGAAGACTTAAATTACATAAATAAATCACTTACAGACAATAGGAACTCATGATAGATTTGTCGAGGGCCCGGAGATTGTATAACTGAAAAATATCGTAGAACTCAACGTTCACATCATATTCTTGGAAGAAGCGCTCTTCCTTAACTCCCAACATCATACCCTTGGTCCCTGTCTTTACGACATTCTTGTACCAGATATGCAAATTACACATTTTTGTTGGTAGGGACCTGACATTCTCTACCAAATCATTTCCAAAAACAAATTTATACTCTAGTTAAGCCATGGGGGGTCGTGTGTTGTTGAGAAATTTGACTGGCCTTGTCGTCAAACACCTTGAGAGGGGGGACCGATTGAACGGTTTGTTCTACAAGATGGGGATCTAGTTTCCCTTTTTTTCGCATGGCCCATCTCTTCATATGATCTTTTAATAGAATGCCTATAGTCTGATGGCGGCGATGGTGGGGGTCATCTAGAATCGCAATGGTATGCACAACAAGCACCGGATCTAGTGTCTTCTCGAAAGGTATCTCTATGACTTTCGGTGCAAAATGGATACACACCTCAAACTTAACGATTAGCATTTTCCTTTGTCAGTTCTTTCCCAAGGTAACTTCTGAGACGCAATATTTTCTCCTTTCTAGATTATTTTCTAACCGGCGAACCGGTCCGCTTAACGGGCGCTTGGTCACGCGATGGACTTTGCTGCTGAGGTGGACTACTACAAGGAGGAGTCGATGGCCTTGGCCACTGAGGTGGATTGCTACGAGGAAGAGTCAATGACCTTGGTTGCTGAGGTGGACTGCTACAAGGAGGAGTCGGTGGCCTTGGCAAGGTGTTTGAAAAGACGATGTATTTCTTGTTCCATAGGGGAAATCGCGCTTGACATCTCCCAGTGTCTTCTCATCGTCACCTTTGGGAATCTCAAGATCCATTGTTTCAAATCCCGTCACAGTGTCATCCACTCCAACACGAGTATAGCCAGCTGGAATGGAATATTTATGGTACGTTGCTCCATTTTCAGTTGGGTAAGCATAATTGGCCACCGCCTTAACAGATATGTTCCTCATTGACACGTGTAGCTCGCAAGCTGTCTTCTCCGTGACATAATCCACGGGGTAGCTAGCTCCACATCCTTCAACATGCGTGGAACCCATGTTGCTTTTTGGCTGAGATGGGGTGGCATCGGTTTGAGTACCTGATACGTTCGAGACATATCTATAATTTTTTACGGTTTCATGCTACTTTAATGATTTTCATAATTGTTTTTATATTAAGTTTATGATTTATTTGGACTAACCTACTAATAGTTTCAAAAGTGCATAATGTTCTTGTTTTACACATTGATGTGTAGGAATTACCAAAAATACAAGAAGAAACCTTGTTGGAGTCGAATTAGGACTTTCCCGAAATCTGTCTGACTACACTTTTTAAAGATTGCCACGTTACGGGTCGAAGACAGCGTCAAAAGAAAATCTCACATAAGACAAAGTTGTGGGGAAGGCGTACGTTATAGAGATAAAACTTGCCTGATTACGTGTCCATACGGCCGAGAAATTTTCGATTTACCACGGCACTAGATGGGATGATGGAAATCTGTGAGACTAAAGGGAGGAAACCTAGGTCGTGGGAGACACCCCATACCACGAATTTCCAGCCACCAAAGCCACGTTTTAGCCCCCCCCCCATTGATCCAATCTCCATGGGGTAGGGCTCCCAACTCCATGAAGGAAGGGGGCTAAGGGGTGGCGCTCCCCTATGATGTTGGCGGCACAGGGAAGGAGTCCCTGCGCTACCGCCAGCGCTGCCGCCGCCCTGCGCCCCGTGTTGTCCTCTCCACCTTCTTCATCGCCATCTCCATCGCCAATTCCTACTTGTATATAGTGGTTCATACTCCCACACACCTCTTTACCATCCTATGTAAACATGGTGTTTGACGTTATAAATTATTTGCAGATGATCTATTGCATCTATGTCATGTTTGTGTAGATCCCTTTTGTCATATGATTGATTGTTGAATCTCTATGGATGGTTTGAGCTTTATATTGAATTTGTTATAGTCCTACGGTGTCTATCATATGTTTATGCGCACATGGATCACAGCATAGGGTTTGTACTATGTGGAGAAAGCTAGAGGGAGGGCATGTTGAGTGATAGAAACATGAGCCCCAATCTAGTGATTAAAGCATATGGCATAAAGTGGACCTTTTGATCTCAATGCTATGGTTGGGTATTTTTACCTTAATGTATCTTCTAGTATTTACGGATGTTTGCTAGAGTTGCAATCATAAGTACTTGCAATCATTGGATAGTGAGAGCTAGTTAGCTTTTCCTCTCCCACATAAAAGAGGGCTATCAACCATGTATTTGACTATTTGATCATGGACAAATCCATCACAATTACCACCATTTTCCCACACTCATGGTACTGTCAGAAACAAAGTTTACTTTCATGTATTTATTATCCTGCAAAACTATCTTGTTTACCCGTATTGTTGCTATAGTATTATTTCCTAGGTAAAGTACATGTTTAGTGTGCGTAGAGTTGTATTAGTGGTTGATAGAACTTGAGAGAATATGTATCCTACTTTAGCCCCTCGTTGGGTTCGACACTCTTACTTATTGAAAAGGCTACACACGATCACCTATAATTGTGGGATATCAAGACCTTTTCTGGCGCCGTTGTCGGGGAGCAATAGCGTGCGGTGAATGCTCTTGTGTGCACTTGTTTGCTTTGTCTCTAAGTAGTTTTATTTTCAGTTTTAAGTTGCTTGCTATTTTTAGGTATGGATAGGGAACACAAAGTACAAAAAAACAGTTGTACTTGTTGCCTGAAAACGTTTTCAAAAAGGAAAGTCATTGGAAAGATGAGTAATGGTTAAGTGGGGTCGACCTTAAACATTTATGTTCATGCCTATGAAACCAAGACAAATCTTTCCAAGGAAGCTTTTTAGTTAAAAACTTGTATATATTGTGTATATTGTATATATTTTACATATTCCTTTGTACCATAAAACTAAATTGATAATTGTAGTTTCTAGTTACTTGGAAGTTGATAGTTTCGCTTTGCTGTCCAGAAACAAATTTTCTATGCTTCACCATATAAAATGTTTAAAATCACCAGAACGTGATATTGATATGAAATTTCTTGAGTGCAAAGTAATGCTTATTATCTTTCTTTCATTGGAATAAATTTTTTCTGATTTGAGGTACGTAGATAGGTCAAATAATTCTATCTTTACTGACTGATTCTGTTTAGACAGAATTCTTGTGCTTCACTATAAAAAATCGCGTTAAATCTCGGAATAGTATTTTCATCTGAATTTTTTTGTGCATAAACCGTAGATTATGATTTGTCTTTAATTAGGTTTATGTTTTTTTATTTGAGCTAAGTAACTATCTCAATGATTTCCATCTTTACAGGTTGTGCATTTTTTGCAGATTTCGTTGTTTATACAATATTGTACTTAGTGTTCTTAGTTTCCTCGGTATATACAGTGGCTAATGTTGAGTAAATATTATGAAACTTTTCAATTCTTGAACATGAGTGGATTTTATTTAATGAGTACTAACACTACTGATGAGTTTTTGTCAAGTTTTATATGAATGTAGTATTTAAGATCTAATGGAGATGGTGATACGAGATGAGTGAGAAGAGAAAAGCTCAATCTTGGGGACTCCCAAGTGCACCTTAATTCAGTATTAAATAATATTCAATCATCAAAGCTTGGGGCTGCCCAAAGCATCCCTTTTTTTCCGTGCCTAGATAAAAGGCGTTAAAGAAAAGCACTTCTCGGAAGATAGCCCGTAGTTTTATTTGCTTTGTTTTTTCTGTTTTCTGTGAGTCAGGGGGTTGTATACTTCTGTAGAAACTCCTTTTTATCTTTACTTTCATGTATTAGTTGTGCCAAGTAAAGTTTCTAACGAAAGTTGGAGTTGGTTTTTGGATTTCTGCGCAGGAAACAGATTTTTGCTGTCCGCCGTAAAAATCGTATAATTCATAGAATGATTAAAATGACCTGAAAATGTTTGTGCTTTTTCCTCAGCTTATTCCAATTTTCCTTTGTTATTTAAGCTTTTGATTTGAGAAACATAAGTGCCCCGATAAAATTTGTCTTAACCTACTGTTCTGGTTTTGGCAGATTCTGCCATTTTTCTTGCATTTGGTCTTTTACGATCTCAAGTGGATTTCTTTGCTTCATGAAACATTAGTGGCTATTGCTAATGTTTAAAAGTATCAGTAGCACTTGTGTCAATGCAGAACCCATGATTTTTGATTGTTTCACTAACACTCTAATGTGAATTACTCTTTGAGTGTGGTGTGAAGAAAGTTTTCAAGGGTGAAGAGACGAAGGTGATATAATGTGATCAAGACGAGTGCAAGTTCAAAGCTTGGCGATGCCCCGTGGTACATCCTAGAAAGTTCTAAGAAGACTCAAGCATGTAAGATTGGGGGGCATCCCCTTCTTCATCAATAATTTATCAGGTCACTTCTAGTGAAACTATATTTTTATTCCAACACATCATATGAAATTTACTTGGAGCGTCTGTTATTTTTTTTATTTTTTTTCCTTGCTACAATAATATCATTGGAACCTAGCATCCTTGTTTGGGAGAGATACACGCTCCGCTTTTTTGTTGGAACACTTGTTATGCTCGCATTCTTAGTTTTTCTTCTAGCTACTGTGAAAATTCTTGTTTAGCTCTTGTTTTCATTGCATCTCTTGTCCAAAGCTGTTAGTTTTAGTAGGGTTATGTGAGTACTCTCATGTTTGCTTGGTGTGTAATTTATAGAGTTTTTGTTAAACTATATTTTGTATGGTGCTTGTTGGGAAAAGAAACTGCTTTATTTGGTAAAAATTATAAACGATGCAAATAAAAACTTGTATGGACTGCGGCTAGACTTTTTCATATCATGCTAGATGTTATTTTAATTCTAAAGCCTAGTGGTTTTAGAGTAGCATGCTCTGTCTCAAATAGGTGAGAGTGTATAATGTGCCATTGAAAGAATCATGACTTGTTCTTGTCACATTGGAGCATAAATTTGTGGTATTATCCTTTGAATGTTTTATTTGGTTGACGTGGAGCATGCTCACACCATGTTTATGACTACGGAACAGGAACTAATATCCTCCATGATCATTTAATTTTTGAACTTGTGGTACCACTTATGCTTTGATTAATGATGTTTATGTCGCTATGCATGATTATGGCCATTATTGCTCTCTTGATTTGTCGCTCCTAGTCTTTTGCTAGCATCCACCTGTACTGAGTATGAGCTCTACTTGTGCAATCCAACTCCCAAAAACTAAAGTATGCCAAATGCGTCCACCATACCTACCTACATGTGGTATTTAACTGCCACTCCAAATAAATTGCTCATGTTTTATCTTTAAAACTTTCAAAATTATTCATGTTTTGTGTTCCTGTTTTTGCTCATGAGGACGTAAATAGAGAATATTTATCTCACATGTTGATTAGATTTCACAACCTGGACTAGTGGTTTCATCTGGTTATCCAATTGATAGAAGAGCTGGCAGCGGGGTGCCCAGCCCCAAATTAATACAAACAAATTCTCTTCACTATTTTTGCCCCTGATTTATCAGTCAAATCATAATTATGTGAACAAAAGAGAAAGAGGGATGACCTTCTACACCGGTTGCGTCCTTCATATGGGAGCCGCTCTTGTGAAGTCTTGTTGGCTGGTGACGTACTGTATTTTTTGTTTACCATTCGTTGACATAAACATACACCTCCCTAAAAATAGGCACTCCTCCACAGTACGTGATTGTTGGCAGGCACCCCGAGGATTTGGTTAGCCATGGTTTGTTTAAGATGGATGGGAGGAGTGTCAAACATTGTATATCTATGTTTAATAAAATAAAAGCTCTAGCACATGAGTGATCCATACTTGCCTCTGTGAAGGGCCTTTCTTTTTTACTTTTATGTTGAGTCTCCATCTTCTATCTTTATGCACAGTTGAGAGAGAATAGTTGCCATTCCGAGTTTAATATGCTTTTGTCACAGAAACATTATTAATTGATTCATGATGTGTTATACTTGTTCTCAAATTATCTGTTCTAGTCTTTCTCATAAATTTTGAAGGTGTCCTGGCATTTATGTTCTGCCCCACTCTTAAGGAAATATCACTTTGCCATGCTTTCTCTCACTAGTAGGAAAACCCCTACCAGTGACGAACAGATATGGCCTACCTGTTCGCCAGCGCTACCTCGCCAGTGGTAGCAGGTTACCGCTGGCGAACAGCGCTTCGCCAGCGGTAGTATATGTTACCGCTGGCGAACAAAGCCTTGTTCGCCAGCGCTAAGTTTGCCTGCGGTACTGTTCGCCAGCGGTAGCTATTTGGTTCTCTAGCGGTACTGTTCGCCAGCGGTAAGTCTCCCAGGTTTATATATTTTTTATTATTTTCGTATAACAGTTTGTATATTCTGTTATTATACTATACAGGTGCAAACACATTTCACACATATAAATCACTCTTAGATACATATGCATGTATGTATATATGCAATACACAAACCGAGATCCATCCATAACGAAATTAACACATCGATAACAAAATAACATCCTGCTCATAAATATGAATACACATTGATCTCAATAACACGTTTATGTCGGAAGATTTTGAACCCAAAATATAGCCATCTAATTAGTTTAACGATTACAAAAGTATGACATCCATATAACGTACGCGCGATATAGAGATCAATCGCAAACAAGACTATATATGCGGTCCGCCTCCGCTTTACCTTCCGCCTCCGTTTGCGATCTTTTGCTAGGGCCAGTGCGCCGTCCACTTATTCATCTCTCTGTAGACCAAGATAAAAGCATTAGACCGGCAAAGGAAATCACAAGTTCTTATTAGGAGCAATTCGTCCCGAACCGAATACATACCGTCGATCATTTCTTCTTCGTTGTTGTTGTGATCTTCTGTTTCTTCACCGGAGGGAACGAAAGAACACCTTCTAACGAGTTGAACGGTCTCTCGTCAGCCTGCTCCAGTACACATCGGCGCAACTCATCGTTAGATGGTGGGGGGTTCCAGTGGAAGACCGAGTCTTTGGTTACTACATCCCTATAGATGATGGAGCAGATTTTGCGCTGGAGGCGACCAAAGTTTTGTCTGAATTCAGCATCAGACCATTCGACGATGCTCCGAGACCATTTGTCCACAGCAGACATGTATTGTAGACTGTGTTGGTCCTTCACGATCTCCGTCATGTGTTGGAGGAGGTACCATGCCTCCATATGGCCGCCTGGCGCCTGCTTGGGGCAGGGAAACTCAGTTTTGAGTCTGAACACATATTTTCCTTGAATTTGTTTCATTCTGTCGCAGTATCCTTCCGTCCTGATGTAGCCGTCCATAGCATCATTGAGAACAGACTTGATGAGGGAGTAGTTCTTCTCCTTCATCGTACTCCCGGAGTCGAGATATACTGCGTGCACGTCTCTCGGGTAGAGCATGATGAGGGTCCCGTATTTGTTTCTCCGCAAAACATGAGTCCATATATATAATCCTCAAAAATTGTATATGCGCAAACTAATGTAAAGATGGGAAATATAACTTTCTCGGGAAAGTAAGGCACGAGGGTGATCCTCTTTTGTGTATAATTAGTGAGCAACACTTGTTCGAGGTACTTTGTTACTTTTGCCCTACCCTTGGGGTTGTTCAAGTACATGTCGTGCATGTAGTAGGGGTCTGCAAGCCCGATGTTTTTGACATTCTCTATGGATAGCTGATGCGCCAAATTGAGCGTATACAGACGGACAATTGACGAGTGGAGGGATTTCATGTGGAGCATCCGGAAAATGTCATCAAATCTCACGATGATCTTGTTTGCGTTGTCTTCAGTGACAAATCCCGCCGTAGATGGCACCTTTGCGACCAAAACCGGCAGCGTTGGATTTTTCTCTTTGAGAAGCATCCGCTCCATATATAGAACACCGTCATGGACGCTACGCATATCACCTGTCAGCAAGGAGGCAAACCTCGGTGGAAGCATCGGTTTGCCCAACTCATGGATCTGATGCCAGTCGTGTATGGGTATCCTGTCCAATACCCGTCCTGTCTGCGGCTTAGACTTGGTCCCCTCCACTGGTTGGCTCATCGATGCAACGGCAGAACTCTTCTTAGTTCTTTTCCGTACCGTCCTCTTAGGCTGATTCTGATGAAATACATCCGCTACCGCCTCTTTGAGGGCGTCCTGGCTGATGACTTCTTGCTCGGGGACTGCCGGTTCATGAAAAGAGAAAAGACGTTTTGTGCATCGATATTTATCCGCTTCCTTTGCTGTCAAGAGAAGTTGATCAAGATCATCCAGGCCGTCCCCCTCGTAAGGATCGTCGACGAGGTAGTCATTGGGGTTCTCATCTTCAACATCGTCGCCGTCGTGTTGCACGGACTTTGAAGGTGTGAAATCCTTGTGTTGGCTCGGGTGCCCCGACCCCTGGACCGGTGTTGGAGTGTTGACAATAGTAGTTTCCAAACGAATTAGTTATTTTTGCCATGTCAATGGCCAAACCAAGCATTGCTCCAGGTTTAACTCGCTGTCGGCTGCGGGGGGTTGGTTCGGAGGATCGAGAGCACCGCAACCAGGGAGCACCCGACTTAATGTAACCCTTAGCACGTCTTCGGGCATACGAACGCCGTGGGACACGCGGTTGAGAGGTGTTTTTCCTTTGGCCACGTTCTTTAACTCGCCGTTCACACGAAGAAGCAATGTGCATCCCGTCTCGTCGGCCTGCGAAACGTCGCGCAATTGTCGTTAGAGACTGAGGCCGTCACGAATCAAGTCATGATATATAATTAAGCAGTGGACGCTGAATTACCGTGAGGGCGTTGAGCTCGGACAAGGGCGATGGACCGCTATGAGTCGGCGGCGGCGTTGAAGAGACGTGGCGGAGCGGCGACGGATCTTTGCGACCTTCCGGCTGAGGGTTGGGGGCCGGCTCGTTCTGCGCAGCAGGCGCCACGACAGGGGCCACGTTCTGCACAGCAGGCGCCACGACGGGGGCCACGTTCTGCGCCGCTGGCGGTACCATTTGGGCTATGTTGATTTCGGGGAGCGGCCCTTATCCTCCACCTGCCATCCACAGCGCTATGGACTGAGCGACGGACGCATAGATGGTAGGGAGGAGCGCGTTGAGCCTCTCGTTCACAAGCTCGTCGACCGTCTTCTCCGGGGTGTTGTTCCGCTCCTTTCTCTTCTCCTTGGTGTCCGGGTAGTAGTGCGCATGCCGATGAACCTTTCCGAGGCCATGCACATGGCCACGATGCGGCTTCTTGTCAAGGGGCACTCCCTTCATCGCGTTAAGCGCCCTAATAAAAGAGGGGTCATACGGGTCCTTGTTCATCATCGCCGAGGACCCCCCGTCAGAGTGAGATAGGCGTTCTTTTTCTTCTTCCTCAAGATACTTATTCTCGAGCATTTTGACCTTCTCATTCAACACAAGATCGCCGGGCTTTTTGGGATCTTCCCTATAATGGGCCCTGACAAAATTTCTCACCTGCGGGTCGATGATCTTGTCAAACGGGTTCGGCCCTTCTCTCTTCGCATCCTCCTTAGCCCAGACTTTCTGCTTCCCAAGATAACCCCGGCTTCCGAGATTGTGAGGGCCAATGTTCTTTTTTCGCTGGTCTTTTCCCCATTTACTTAGCGCCACCCTTTCCGAGTTCGTCGATCTTGAATTGGGCCAAGTCTTCCTCGGAAATGGAGGGCAACATCTTATGGATCTCATCGAAACCCTTACCCTTCGCAATCATCTCCCGCAAACTGGATCTCCAAGTCGTGAACTCCTTGGTGAACTTTCCCAGTGCTAACGAGTTGACCAGATTATTCTTGAGGTCCAGGTTGTCGTAAGGATCCGGGAACTTGTACCTCGTGTGCAGCTTCTCAATCAGCAGGGCGGCCATAGCCTTGTTTTCTTTATCTCTGAGGTGCTCCATATAAATGTTGCCAAAGTCTCGAGCTATGCAGCTAATCTGGTTTCCATTCCCCTTAGAGTAACTCTCCGGCTCGAGGGGAGCACCGTTGTTGGGGTCCACTACCGTGAACTCTTGCCGGATGGTGGCGAGCATGTTGTACCGCCTTTCTTTTTGTTATCTCTATTTCTTTAAATTATTCAAAGACATTTCATTTATAATAATACAAACACATTACAAATTAATTTCAAACACATTACAAATAATAATGTTTTATTTTGTTTTCCATTATATCCTTTATGTTTTATATTATTTTATTTTGTTTTCCATTATTTCCTTTTTGTTTTATCTATTTGTTTAAATTATTCAAAGACATTTCATTTATAATAATTCAAACACATTACAAATTAATGTAATATTTTAGTTGTTTTCCATTATTTTCCTTCATTTTTCTACTTGTTTCCTTTATGTTTTCTCTTGTTCTCTTTATGTTTTCTATTTGTTTCCTTTATGTTTCAAATAATATAAGTACACACATTTGAAATACAGAACAAGGTACATTAAATTTATAATAAGTGCACATCAGACTAGTTGATCCATGCATATACATAGTTTCGTTGCATACAATTGGCAGACAAATATATACATAGTTTCTCAGTAATTGATCCTTTTGCCTTTTTTGGTCGCAATTGAATAATTTAACCCCACATTATGACTTCTTCTTCTGAATGGAAGACCATGCCTAGGTAACGTAGTTCTGCTTCTTCTTGCTGTGTATGTTGCATGACTATCATCATCATCTTCTTGATCATCGTCAATATTTGGGTCGCCGAACGTGTCGAACTCGTCCTCATCAACGACTCCATCCATTCCGATGATATTTCTTTTCCCTCTCCTCACGACAACACGGCTAGGCCTTGCGGGGTCTGTTATGAAGAAGCATTGGGACACATGCTTAGCCAATACCCATGGCTCAATTTGCGCTGTGACATTCGCGCTTGATGAGGTTCCGGCTTCGGGAATAACCATGGTTGTAAAGTATTGGTCTTCTTTTCTGACGGTCGACATCCTATTCCATCTGACGCGGAACATAGGCACCTTCTCTCCAGAGTAGTTAAGCTCTCATATCTCCTCGATCCTTCCGTAGTATCTTAACTTTTTGTCACCGGTGTAGGATTCCATCGTTACCCCTGAGTTTTGATAATCGGAAGTTTTGTCTTTCTCCTCTGTGTAGAAAGTGAACCCGTTGATATCATATGCTTGAAACGTTGCTAGGTTGGGAGCTGGGCCATGTGCCAAGGCGTACAATAGTTTATTATTCGCACAATCCCTTGGCGGTGGATTAGCGACGATCACATCTTTAAACCAACGCAAGAAAGTGGAGTTATGCTCTCTGATTATTTCTCCTTTGGTCCTCCGCTTGCCTTGTTTACTGTACTTTTTCATAATCGAGCTCTTGTGTTTTTCCACCCAAGTATCGACCATGTTAATGTGTTGGAGAGCTACTAAGTTTTCCCTGTTAAAGTCGGTGCGTCGACAAGCCCGATCCACATGCACTTCTCTACGACCATTTTTGTGACCTACTCCATCGAGCTTGCCAATGTGCTTGTTTCTGGGCAGACCAACAGGGTCCTCCACGTCCATATGTTTTGTGCAGAAAGAGATGCACTCTTCGGTGAGAAAGC
This sequence comes from Alopecurus myosuroides, assembly GCA_028641055.1. Taxonomy (NCBI): domain Eukaryota; kingdom Viridiplantae; phylum Streptophyta; class Magnoliopsida; order Poales; family Poaceae; genus Alopecurus; species Alopecurus myosuroides. Next base: position 386,280,351 of record CM054060.1, read on the forward strand.
CTTGAACGATGCTTCCATCCGGACGGGCTTTGTTGCGAACATATCCTTTGATGACCCCATTCATCCTTTCAAACGGCATCATGTTATGTAGGAACAATGGCCCGAGATGGATGATATCGTCCACGATATGGACCAACAGATGAACACATATGTCAAAGAATGATGGTGGAAAGTACATCTGAAGCTCGCATAGTATCACGACAATCTCTTCCTGCAGCCTTGAGATCTGCTTCCGCGTGATCGACTTGGAGATATCACGTCGAAGAAGTTACAGAGGCCAAACAGGGTTTCCCGGACGTGCTTGTCCATTATTCCGTGGATCGCAACCGGAAGTATCTGCGTCATCATCACGTAACAGTCATGGGACTTCATCTGCTAAACTTTTGTTTCTGCGCGTCGAGGAACCTGCTTATTAGCCCTGAGTAACCGCTAGGGACTTTGACTCCGAGAAGGCACATCATAAATTTTGTGATCTCGTCCGGACTAAGAGTGAAGCAGAAGGGGGCAGTAATAGTCATTCCTCTTAACCCTTTTGGCCTGGCGACCCTCCGTCTCCTCATCACACGATTGATCGCTGTCGTCATCATCTGGGCGTACCCCCTGAAGATCTACCCTAATACCAAAATATTTCAGGTCGTTTCTTGCTTTCACCCCGTCTTTGGTCCTCTCCGGCATGTTGAGCAGCGTGCCAAACAAACATTCAAACACATTCTTCATGATATCCATCAGATCAAGGCAGTGGGGTTATCGAGAATGGTCCAGTATGGCAAGTCCCAAAACACCGACCTCGTCTTCCATACATCCAGAAGCGGTTTTGGCGCCTTTTTCTTCTTTCCCGGCTCTGGGCATTCCTTCCAATCATTCAGCGACTTGTAGATTTCTTCGCCGCACCTCTTACGTGGAGATCCACGGAGCTCATCCTCGCCGTTAAAAAGGTCTCCTCGCCTTCTCCACGGGTATTTGTTGGGTAGCCACCTTCGATGGCCAACGAAAACTGTTTTCGAAGACCCAGGATCTTTCGGAAGTTGCATAAATGTGGGGTCATACATGCACCTCACACAACTGTTATGTTCGTGGCACACCTGGCCCGCCACCTATTCGTAGCCGAGTAGGTCGTGAACCGTACAGAGTAAGACAACTCTCATTGGGAAATATTGTTCACCGAAGGCGTCCCATGTGTTCACCCCTTCCTCGTCCCATAGCGTGTCCGGCTCATCTTTAAGCAGCTTCAGGTATAGATTGATGTCGTTGCCTGGTTGTTTCGGCCCTTGAATTAGCATACTCATGTGAATATACATCCTCTTCATGCACAACCAGGGGGATGTTGTACATTCATACAAACACGGGCCAGGTGCTATGGGTGCTGCTCTGGTTGCCAAACGGATTGAGTCCGTCGGTGCTCACACCCAACCTGATGTTCCTTGCCTCCGCCCCGAACGTTGCATATTCACAGTCAATTGCTTTCCATTTACTTGCATCTGAAGGATGTGTCAGATTTACTTTTTCACTCCGACCTGGATCTTTCAAAGCTTTATTCCTCCTTTTTCGCGTGCCAGTGCATGAGCTATGCTTCCCTGCGGTCCGCGAAATACCGTTGCAGACGGGGAATGAGCGGAAAGTACCACACAACTTTTCGAGGAGCTTTCTTCTTCCCTTTCTTGTATCGAGCGGCGTTGAAAACTGGACAAATGGTTCTGTTCGCGTCCTCTTTCCGATAAATGTAGCAATCGTTCATGCACACATGGTATTTTTCGTGAGGTAAATCAAAGGGGCACACGACTTTCTTGGCCTCGTCGCAACTTTTAGGACAGGTGTTTCCCTCTGGAAGGACATCGTGTCAGTATTGCAGGCATGCATTGACGCTTATGTCGCTCCATTTGTATCTCTCCTTCATCTGCAGAACATCGAGCGCCACTCTCAGGCGGGACTCTCCCGGACCACAGCCTGCATACAACGGTGTCTTCGAGTCTATCTCTAGTTGCGCCAGATTTGATTGCTCTCTAGCAGAAGATATCGAGTTAGTCGTCTTTCTCAGAAGCAGTTCTTTCAGATGAGGGTCACGCACAACTTCCGTTAGGGGTGTCCCTGTGACGAAGATATGGATCCTGGACCCTGCGGGTAAGGACACCCCCTCTCAGGCCTAAGGCCAAGGCCCAAGAAGAGGAGCCCTTGGAATACTCCAGAAGGCCCACATGAATCCCACCCGCACTAACTTGCGGGTTAAGCTAGGAAACTTGTAAACCGACCTAGCTAGAGTTCGAGTCCTCTCCGGGTAGAACTCGAGACCTGGCCATCTATATAAGGCCAGGAGAGCCCCCTAGGAGAGGACCAAGCAATTACCGCACGACCCAAAAGCCTTGAACTCAAGACCTACTCTCGATTTGAGCACACCATTGTAACCGGTCTAATCTTCAATACAGATCGACAAGAGGCAGGAGTAAGGGTTTTACCTCTACGAGGGCCCCGAACCTGGGTAAATCTCGCCCCCTGTCTAGCCGACGATTCCACCAGCGCTCATGGGTTCTCCTAATCGAAACCCGATAGGTTCACCGAAGGGATTTGTTGAGTCCAGGATTCGACAATTGGCGCCGTCTGTGGGAAACGCGGGCGCTGGATCACCGGCATCTTCGGCTTCATCGACGTCCAACTCTCGCTGGAAACCATCGACTACGGCTCCGAACAATCCTATACGGATCGGATCTGCCGTGGTCACGCCTCACTCGCCGGAATCACGTCCGGTATTCGAGGATCTGGAGAAGAGCGTCACCCTGACGTTCGGGAGCCTCAAGTTCGTGACAAACAGGGACGGAATCCTCCACTTCTCGAATGAATCTGAATCTGAATCTGGAGCCGTCAACTCGCGCTTTCCTATGGAAAAAAGTGGCGAGTCCATCCGCTTCAACGCAGTCGACTATCACGCCCTCTCGACGGAGGAACCATCTCGGGTACGGGAAGCTCTCCGATCTGCGCCTAGGACGCACGGGCCACGACTGGCCCAAGTCTGCATGGCAGGATCGGAACAGCCCCCGGAAACCGAATTCAGCGCAACCGAGCGCAATATAATTGGCGTCTCGCGGGAGGCTTGGAACAGGGCCAAGGAAGCCATGCGAAGAAGCCAGCCACCCGCGGCAGGAGCGCCACAGGAGGATCTGACCGCCTACCACTACCATCTAGTGAGAGCGGCCGCAACCATCAAAGATGCCCGAGCAGATCTGGCCCATCGCAGAAGAGATGCGGACGAATCAAGCCTACGACGAGCCGAGCTGTCCCTTGCACCCTCAGTCGGTACCCGACCCGCGAGGAAGGGACATGCAGCATCATCCAGGGATTACGATTCCATGGCTGGGACCAACAGGTCGACCACATCCTCCTTCATGAGGGTCGACGACGACGGCAACGTCTACCCGCAAACCCCCGCTGCTGCAGTCCTAGCCGCAGCAACTTACATGCAGATGAACCAACCGACAGAAAGTGATCCTCGGGCGGAACAGTACAAGCAAATTCGCAAAGGGCTAGGATTGGCAGCCGCAAGGCTCGCCTCCCACGATCGCAAGAAAACTGAAGAACAACTAGAGAAGGAGCGACAAGAGAAGGACAAAGATAAAGAAACGCCCCGCAGACACAGAAGCTCATCCCCGAGAAAAGACAAATCACCACGACGTGGTCGAGGAAAAGAAGCCCGCCGCCGCGGCGATAGTCGAAGCAGCAGCGACGACAGCCCGAGAGACAAAAGCTCACGGCACCACAACAGCCGCTCGCGAAAACGAAGCAAGGAACCACGGAAGGACGCTGATCGCGATCAGCCCGGACGCGACGCACGATCGGACATCGCACAGAACAAGGTGGACAGGGCAAGGGCATCAAGATATCGCGAACGATCGTCATCTGGCTCCTCGGAGGATGAAACCTGCGGTGCACTTTGCTTCGCCCGCAGCATTCGCGAAGCACCCCTACCCAAAAGATTCAAGCTCAGCACGGAAGTGACCAAGTACGATGGTTCACTCGAGCCTTCTCAATGGTTAAGCGACTACCTCACGGCAGTAAAATGCCAACATGGGAACAAGAACACGGCCATGCAATACCTCAATTTGCATCTGGTCGGAGCGGCCCGCAGTTGGCTGGAGAGGAGACCTAGATCTTGCTACGCGTCGTGGGATGACTTGCACCGCGACTTCTGCAAAAATTTCCAGTCGACCTACAAGAGGCCGGCCACAATTGAAGAACTGCGAGCCTGCAAGAAAAAGAGCGGCGAATCTACCCGAGAATACATCCAGCGGTGGACCACACTCAGGAACACCGCAGGAACCATCTCGGAGGAAGTGGCGATTGAAGCTTTCGCTAAAGGTGCCAGAAGAACCGCCTTTCGGGAAGAACTGGGCAGAGCCGCGCCCAAAACCATTGGGGAGCTAATGATCATAGCCAAAAAATGGGCTAATGGAGAAGACGCAGTGCGCTACGAAAGAGGGTCATCACCCGCACACGAAGACGACCGCCATGGGCGAAGAAAGAGAAGGAAATACTACGACCACGAGGATAGGGAGGAATTAGTGGCGGCAGAATTCACGCGAAGTCGCGACTCTGGTCGCCGCGGAAGTCGCGAGTGGAAACCAAAAGCAGAAGAAAAATCCCCCGAGGAAGACCTTGACGCATAATGCTCGCTACATCTGTTCACAGATAAGCGCACGGGCAAAACTAAGGCAACACACCTTCTTAAGGATTGCCGAAAGTTTCATGACATCTCGGACGCACTCGCCAGGAAAAGATTTGCATCCACCCAAAACTACCCGCCACTGCCAGGAGGAGGACAACAATTCTAGCCGCCACCACCTCCACCTCCACCGACAAATCCAAACATGGCGCTAGCTGCACTACCTGCGCCAACGCCACAAAACACTGGAGCCAATGCATACCCGACTCCGGCAGGACAACTCGGGATGATACAGAAGGTATGCCCCTCTCGCAGAGCTCAAAAGACTAACACGAGGAAACTGTGCATGGCAGTGCAGACACCGCCAACAAAAACCGAGTACCTGAAAATGGCGGATCAGCCAATCACGTTCTCGAAGAAAGACCATCCGCCACAAGTCTATCGACCAGGACACGCCGCCCTCGTCATCCAGGCTCAAATTGGCAATTACGACCTGGCCCGCGTGTTCATGGACGGTGGCAGTGGCATCAACATTATCTACGCGGATACACTCCGTCGAATGAACAAGAACCTGGACGGACTAACGGAATTAGAAACATCCTTCCACGGGATAGTTCCGGGCAAGGCAATCCGTCCACTCGGAACAATCAACCTAGAAGTTGTGCTGGGCTCTCCAAGCAACTACAGAAGGGAATTCCTGGACTTCGAAGTCGTCGACTGGCCCTCACAGTACCACGCCATTCTTGGTCGAATAGCGTTCGCCAGATTCATGGCCGTACAACATTACGCGTACTTGAAACTCAAGCTACCCGGCGAATACGGTGTGATCACCATCGACGGAGACTTCCAGAAATCAGACAAGTGCGACATATAATTTAATGAGATCGCAAAATCTTTCGGGATGCAAGAAGAACTTCAAGAGCTGGCAAAGACCACGGATCACTCCGTTATGCCCCTCACGAAGAAAAACGCGCCTGAACTGGAATTCAGCCCCAACAGCGACACCCGCAAGCATCAAGTGCACCCGACGGATTCTGCAAAGACTGCGATGGTTTCCACAACCCTCTCGCCAGCATAGGAAGGCGCGCTCGTCAAACTCCTCTGTGAGTACTGGGAAATTTGTGCTTGGCAGCCCTCAGATATGCCAGGAATACCCAGGGAGTTTGCCGAGCACTCACTCGAAGTCTTTCCTGACGCTACACCCATCAAGCAGACGACTCGACGATTTTCAGAACCCAAGCAGAAGGCGCTTGGAGAAGAAGTAAACAGATTGCTAGCTGCAAACTTTATTAGGGAGATCAAGATGTCCACCTGGTTAGCAAACCCGGTGTTGGTCCCCAAGAAGAACACGGATATCCTTCGGGTGTGCATCGACTACACGTCGTTGAATAAGCACTGCCCCAAGGACAACTTTCCTCTACCACGAATCGACCAGATCGTGGACTCTACGGCAGGCTGCCAACGCCTCTCCTTCCTGGACGCCTATTCGGGATATAATCAGATCCGAATAAAAAGGGAAGACGAAGAGAAGACGGCATTCATCACACCCCACGGTGTCTACTGCTACACGACAATGCCCTTCGGGCTGAAGAACGCAGGCGCAACATACCAGCGCTGCATGCAAAGATGCCTCGCCAATCTCATTGGCAAGAACGTACAGGTGTACGTTGACGACATCGTCATCAAAACTCGAGTAGAGGACACACTCCTCGAGGACATTCGAGAGACATTCGACGCCCTTAATGCATATCGGATCAAGCTCAACCCGACCAAATGCGTTTTCGGCGTCCCTGCAGGAAAACTCCTCGGGTACCTGGTATCCGCCAGAGGCATTGAAGCCAACCCGGAGAAAATACAAGCCATCCTGACTATGAAGGAGCCAACCAATCTACGCATAGTCCAGCAGATCGCAGGACGACTAGCCGCCCTAAGCAGGTTCATCGCACGATTGGGAGAGCAAGCGTTACCCTTCTACAAATTACTGAAGAAGACGGACAAATTCGAGTGGACACCCGAAGCTAAACAAGCGTTCGCAGACTTGAAGCGGTCGTTGCAGAGCAGGCGCGTCCTTGCAACACCACAAGAAAGGGAGCCACTTTTCCTATACTTAGCCGCTACAAACCAGGTCATCAGCACAGCAATCGTAGTCGAGCGACCTGAAGATGGCAAGGCAAACGGAGTCCAACGACCAATATATTACATCAGCGAAGTGCTCTCGCCATGCAAGCAAAGATACCCTCATTACCAGAAGCTCGCATATGGAGTTGTTATCACGGCTCGAAAGCTCAAACATTATTTCCAGGAACACGCCATCACAGTGGTTAATGATGCGTCACTCGGGACAATCATGAACAACCCTATGGCATCCGGAAGAATAGCTAAATGGAGCATCGAGTTGGGCGCCTGGGACATCACCTATGCAGGACGCAACGCAGTTAAATCTCAAGTACTCGTGGAATTCATCAGCGAATGGACAGAGCTACAAACGCCCGGGCCTCCTGAGTACACGAGCAATTGGATAATGTACTTTGATGGATCCAAGAGAAACGAAGGAGCGGGAGCTGGAATCGTTCTTATTTCACCTCGTGGAGACAAGCTGCAATACGTCCTGCGACTGGACTTTCCACCAGATGATCCAGCATCGAACAACGACGCAGAATATGAAGCCCTGTTGCACGGGATGAAAATGGCAATCGCCTGTGGAGCTACCCGGTTAATGATCTACGGCGATTCCAATCTCATAGTGCAGCAGACAATGAAAGAATGTGACGTCATAGCTGAAAACATGGTCGCATATCGTGACATGTACAATCTACTCGAAGGAAGCTTTCAAGGGTGCGAGCTGAGGCACATTGAAAGATCTAGCAACGAAGAAGCAGACAGGCTGGCAAACATGGGTTCCACAAATACACCCATACCGCCAGGAATATACTTCGAACGGATGATCAAGCGATCGGTCAAAGTGAAGAAAACCGCAGAAACATCAGCAGCGCCAGAAACAGAGGTCAGCCCGCAAGTTGCACTTATCGAGCTTACTCATAACATATCGCGACAGGTCTTCCTGGTCGAGCCAGTCTGGACGCAGAAATATCTCGACTACCTGCTCAATAGACAGCTCCCAGCCGATCCACGCGAGGCTCGACAAATAATCAGGCGTAGCAAATCCTTTCGGGTGATCAATGGAGAATTATACAAGCAAAGCATCTCGGGGATACTTCAGCGATGCATCGCACCCGAAGATGGCAAGGAATTGCTCCAAGACATACACCAAGGAGACTGCGGCCATCATGCTAGCTGGAAAACAATAATGGGAAAAGCCTTTCGAGCAGGATTCTACTGGCTAACAGCAGCCACCGACGCAAAAGCCCTGGTCGAACGATGCGACGCCTATCAGCGCTTCGCACCAAGGCCGCACGCACCTGCTACGGAACTGCACATGATACCCATTTCCTGGTCCTTTGCACAATGGGGGCTAGACATGGTTGGGCCACTACGCAAGTCCTCGCCTGGTGGATATACACACTTGCTGGTCGCAGTCGACAAGTTCACCAAATGGATCGAAGCTATGCCAGTAACTTCGGCTAGCGCCCAATGCGCCGTCAAGTTCCTCGACTCCATCGTATGCAGATTTGGGGTGCCACACGACATCATTACAGACAATGGAACAAACTTCACAGCAAAGGAAACGCAACAGTTCTGCGAGGAAAAAGGCATCAATTTCAAGTTTGCTTCAGTTGCCCACCCGCAAACGAACGGACAGGTCGAAAGATCCAACGGCTTAGTTTCGGCTGGCCTCAAGAAGCGACTACTCGATCGCCTACATCCCGCTGCAGGACATTGGGCAGAAGAGTTACCCTCCGTACTCTGGAGCCTCCGCACAACTCCAAACCGATCGACGAAATACACGCCATTTTTCATGGTATACGGGGCCGAAGCAGTCCTTCCCGAGGACGTTCGATTCAGCGCCCCACGAGTTGTTGCCTACAGCGAAGAAACTTCCAACAAGGCACTCGCAGAAGATATGGATGCACTCGACGAAATGCGCGACATCGCACTCGCAAGATCCGCAGTATATCAGCAATCCTTGCGCAACTATCATAGTCGCCGCATACGCCACAGAGCATTCGTGGTTGGAGACCTGGTGCTCCGGCTCAAACAGAAGGAAGGACACAAGCTCGAACCACCTTGGGAAGGACCCTTCATCATACACGAAGTCATCCCAGGTGGAGCCTACAGGCTAAAGAATCCAGCGACTGGAGGAATCTATTCCAATCCGTGGAATATCGCTCACCTCCGCAAATTTTATCCCTAAATTTACTTGTTATCACAACAAAAAATAAGGCTATACTAGCCAGTGCTGTAGCCCGAATACATGGCTTCTCAGCCATTGCAATAAAGACATGATTTCTTCATCATATTCACTCGAAGCTTCTCGTTCTTTACATGCTAAAAGTTACAGGTACACACCCCATAAACACACGGGGGGCTACACCTACAACTAAGCATCACAGAAAAACATAATTCATACAAGGTTACACACCTTACAACAGTTTTTACAAACTATAAACAGATTACAGGATATTTACATCCGACAATCAATCAAAACGCTGAGCATTCTCAGTCACTAAAACTCTATCTACTTCTTCAGAGGTCAATCGGATAATTTTCTCCGCTGCAGGGCGTACAGCATCATAGTACGGCGAGATATCCTCGATTGCATAATCTGGGCGCCGAGCTACGGAGTTAACGTCTATCTCAGGATGCCATATTCGGACAAAAGAAAGAGCTACAACCGCGCCGCACGTCATTTGATTGCGCACACACGCGCGAACTTCTCCTTCACGTCCAAACAACCTGAGAAGATAGCTCAAGTCTTCGGGACCCCTTTGGAGTGGATAAAAAGCAGCGTTCATCGCAACCAAGACCTCGTGAAAAGAACTCACGAGAATTCTCGCCTGGATGACTCGAAGTTTCAAAGTGGCCATCACAAATCCTCGACTGCGATCAGACCAAAAATTATTCGCATGAGGTTTTGAGCTACTAGCCTCTTGATGAATGTGGTTTTCTACCCACTGCTTCTCTTCCCTGTCATCCGGATTAACGACTGAAGAGCAAAAACATACTCAGTCAGCTAAGGAATCAAGGAAGAAAAAGGCACGGGGGCTGCACTACTTATAGAGCAAATCCCTTGCGACTGAAGCCAACTCATCCATCAGAAATTGTTCGCGTTCAGCCGCCAATTTCTGTTTGGATTTCGCCACATCGGCTACCCCGCGCAAAGCTTTTAGCTTGCGCTCACCCTCCTGGACCTTATCACGAAGGCCCGCAAAAAGTACCAACAGCGGCGACAAGTGGATTTACTGGAATACCACGTCCACCCGAAGTTTCTGCGGCAAACCCATAGCCTGGAAGAATACAAGGAAAGAAGTAAGATGCCCTACTCGAGTTATTTCTAGTCGCACATTTGACAAGCGCTCGGGGGCTACTCCCATCGGGAGACAACACACAAACAAGGAGAATAAATTTCCAGACGAATACTTCAATAAAAGACAATAAAGGTACGGGAATACATCCCAAGGTTCATTACAATCAAGGAGAAAAAAGAAAAACTATGAGGCTACATTGGTGCTCCCGCTAGCGGCAGTCGCCCCTCCTCGCAGTCGAGCAAAAATCTCAGACAGCTTCCGAGCAAGAATAGCGGCTTGCTCGCCAAAACGAGAGAGCCGTACCTTTTTGCCCGTGGAGGGGTCGACTGGAAGAGATGAATAGGCCTCCTCCAAACCTTCGACTCCGTGCGCCAACGCAAATTGAATGGCGGTCTTCGCACCAGCCTCCGACTGAGCGACCGCGAAGGCATCCAGAAGATTGCCTTCTGAGAAGACCTTCAACAGATCATCTAACACGGGCGCAGGAGAGGCGTTGACAACGAGGCGACCATGCAGTTGCGCCAACACTTGAGTAGCATCGCTAATCAAGGAGCCAACTCCTTCAGCGTGCCTCTTAAGTTGGGCAAGAGTGTCGGTTAGCAAATCTACCCGCGGGAGCCCAGGGATCTCTAGAGGAACGTCCAGGAAACCTACAAGAGAAGAAAATAAAACTTAGCAAAGTTCAGCAAAATGGAGGATCAAAATCGCAAGAGTCCAAGACACTTACCCGCGAAACGCTCGGCGAGGGGACGGAGGAACGCGATAACGTCGTTATCAGCCTTACTGCCAGCTTCCTCTAAATCCTTCAAGACCTTCCGCGCATCCGCAAGTTGTCGACCAAAATCTTCCGATTGCATGCGGGAATCCTCCAGCTCTTGTCGGATAGTCGTCAGATCAGCCTCCCGAGCAGTTACCTGCTCAGAGAGTTTGACCTTTTCGGACTCCGAGAGTTCAAGTCGAGCTGCAAAGAGATGCTTATCAAAAATCAAGAATAGACGGAATACTGAAGACAAGGAGATGATAAAACTTACCCTTGAGAAGGTCGTTCTCAGTTTGAAGTCGGCTACGGTCCGATCGAAGGGACTCGCAATCCGATTCGGCGATAACGACGCGGCGACCAATCGCCGCAAGAGAATCAATGAGCGACTGCAAAAGCACGAAGATAGAAGAGTTAAAAGGATTAAATTAGAGCATGTACCCGATTATTCACAATCGACTACAGCCTCGGTGGCTACTCCCATCGGGAGCACTGTCGTGCACCCGATAAAAATGAAATCATGAAGAAGAAATAAACCAGACTTTGAGCCTGTAGCCGATCGCATGCGATCGACTACAGCCTCGGGGGCTACTCCCATCGGGAGCACTGTCGTGCACCCGATAGAAATTTGAAGACAGAAGACGAAGTTTACCTGGCCGGTGGCGCGAGAGAGCGGATCCGCGGAGCTGTCCGTCACTTCCTTAGAAGCTGAAGTCCTGGCGGCAAAGCTGGGGGCTTCATATTCCGCAGTCGCAGCTTTGGGGGTTGCTCTGGGAGAATTTTGGACGGTGCCCGCAGTGGGAGTTTCGCCCGCATCCCTTGCCTTATTCCTCTTTTCGGGAGGAATGGAAGAAGCGTACCTGCGAGGACTAATAGTCTGCAGTCTGCAGCAAAAGATAAAAAGCATCAGAATGGAAGCACAAAGAATGTTCGACCAAGAACAAGGAAAAAGACCTACTCGTCATCTTCGTCGTCATCCAGCAGGTCCGCGTTCCAAGCGGTGGTCATCACCGGAAACGAAGGCGAAGGGGCGAGTGAACGAAGTGGAGTCGCATGAATAGGGGCCTGACCGGGCGATGCTTCCAAGGAATTGTCCTTCGAAGTGGCCTCGATATCATCCACCCGACGACGTTTGGGGGGGGGGCACCATTCGAGTCTTCAGCATCATCCGAAGAATTATGCTCTGAACTCGATGAGGCGTCGGCGACGCTGGTATCAGCCGCACCATCCTGGTGACTCGCCAATAGCTCTGAGGCAGCTTCCCCCGCAGCTGGCGGGTAGCAATCTGCCGTAGCTAGGCTCTACGAAGACAGAAAGAAGACGAGAAAAGACCTTATCGACTAGGACTCAGAACAAAAGAAAGAAACAACTCAAAGACAAGAAGGGAAAAACTAACCTCGGCTGGAGGGGGTTTCGAAGCGGCAAAGGCTTCAACTGTACAATCGGGGAATTTCTCCCCCACCTTCAGTCGGGTGATAGCCGCGATTTTCTTCTCGAATTCCACATTCGAAAGTTCCTCGCGGCTCACTCGGCTGGGATCTTCTGGGCCTTGATACTCCCACATAGTGGAGGGCCTTTGCTGTAGAGGTTGGATCCTGCGCTTCAAGAAGATACTCACCAGATGCAACCCGTTGAGCACGACTCCCGCAGTTTGATCCCGGAGAGCGGCTACTCTTGCGAGTAAGGGTGCAACGGTCTGATTCTCCTCGGCTGACATCTTGTGCCCCCAGGACTTTCGCCTCGTCAGAACAGCGAACGGGTGGAATTCTACGATCCCACCCGAGCTGTTATCGATGACATAAAACCACTTCTTTCGCCAGCCTTGGGCGGAGTCGATGAAGTGCATGTTGAAGTAACTGCTTTCTTGTCGAGCCTGGATCCCGAAGCCACCCGTGCGAAGCGGTTCGCTGGGCTCAGATTCCACCCGCGATTTCTCGCGGAAGATCCGGACTTTGAAGAGCGCCTTCCAGAGAGCCCAGTGTGGGCGAATGCCGAGAAAGCACTCACAGAACACGATGAAGCACGATATGTGCTGCACCGCGTTCGGAAGAAGATCGTGAAGTTGTATGCCATAGACATACAGCAACCCGAGGAAGAAAGGGTGGAGAGGAAAGGAAAGACCCCGGGACACGTGGTCCACAAAGACCACGCGCTCGTTCGATTGCGGGTTAGGTACCTCTTCCTTCTTTCCGAGGCGAACCCGCTTCTCCGTCTCCGCCGGCAGCAACCCTTCCCGCTGCATCTCCTTGATGCTTTTCGCGGTGGTGTTGGGGGATCGCCAGTCGCCGGCGCGGGACGCGGGTTGCGCAGAGGGTTCACCGGACGCAGAAGTGACAGCACCGCGTCTTTTTCCGCCAGCCATTGCTTGCAGCACGAGCTCGAGCGCGAGGAAGAAGGAGATGGGCGCAAGGAAGAAGATGAAGGCAAAGAGCTGGGAAAATTTCACCGTACCGCTAAGACCCGTACTTATACACGCAGCGAGACGATCTCAGCCGTACGATGCGCTACGTGGGGCTTATCACAGCCACCACGTGTGAAGATGAAACGAAGGGGCGGCCAACGCTGTTCTGTGCCACGATCTTAACAGAAGATCGTGCGCATTTACTGCGCGGTTCGCGTGAAAACCGGGAACGACGTCTCGTTTCCCGGTCAAAAAGCTGACCTGGTGGGCCATCCATCTGCTACCACTCCGTCACGTCCCATCAGGAGAAGAGGAGTGTGCCATGACGTCATGGCATACATCATTCAAAATCAAGATCTTTCGATTGGAAGTTCAAACGCGAAAATATCTTCGTACGAACAACAATTCCTTCGGATAAAAGCAATTTTTGTATGAACAATTCATGAAGCGAAACCTCTTCGAACAAGAGAAAAATACCCTATACACAAAAACTCTTTCGTATGGGTACAGCATTCCAAGCATGAAAACTCTTTCATATGGACTTAACTTTTCTTCCAGCACGGAACTTCTTTCGTGTGGAACTCAAACAAATCGATCGGGTAGGAAGAACCTACCTCTCCTACACATGATAATTTTACATCATAAGAACCTGGATTGTTCAGCCAACTAGGCACATCCGGATGCCATATTCTTCGAATATGAAGGTAAGACCCAAAAAGATCTCTCTTTTGGGCCTGGAATCGCACTCGAAAGCTGCGTCCTCCGGATAATTCCGTGTCAACAACACGAAGAAAAATCCTAGCGGACGCGCCGGGTACCCCCATAGGTTAAGTTCGACTCGATAAGTCCACAACGTCCCAGTTGCAACAATCACCTCATCGGGTTCGAGTCGGAGGTATCTGTGTAGGCCAGGAATGTTTTTGCCGTAGTCGCAATTAATTGGCCCTGATCTCTCGGGAGAGCCAAGCTACTGTGCCACATCCTTCTGTGAAAAAAGCCGTAAAAACAGGCACTTGTGTTGCTCGATACTCGAGGAAGATGACTAATGATACAGGGAACACACCCTTTAAGACAGTAACAGTCGAGCTGGTCCTCCAAAAGAAGATCAAGAAAGGTTTGACCGTCTACTCGACTGGAAAAATCTCAATCGAGCAGACGCTCGGGGGCTACTGACGAAGATATGGATCCTGGACCCTGCGGGTAAGGACACCCCCTCTCAGGCCCAAGGCCAAGGCCCAAGAAGAGGCGCCCTTGGAATACTCCAGAAGGCCCACATGAAGCCCACCCGCACTAACTTGCGGGTTAAGCTAGGAAACTTGTAAACCGACCTAGCTAGAGTTCGAGTCCTCTCCGGGTAGAACTCGAGACCTGGCCATCTATATAAGGCCAGGAGAGCCCCCTAGGAGAGGACCAAGCAATTACCGCACGACCCAAAAGCCTTGAACTTGAGACCTACTCTTGATTCGAGCACACCATTGTAACCGATCTAATCTTCAATACAGATCGACAAGAGGTAGGAGTAAGGGTTTTACCTCTACGAGGGCCCCGAACCTGGGTAAATCTCTCCCCCTGTCTAGCCGACGATTCCACCAGCGCTCATGGGTTCTCCTAATCGAAACCCGATAGGTTCACCGAAGGGATTTGTTGAGTCCAGGATTCGACACCCTGTGTCCTCGTCTTCTTCCACGTCTTCTTCAGCATCTTCTCCATGATCATGTGTGGGGTCATGAGGTTGATCTTGGTCATGTTGTAGTTCTTGTCGATCATTGTTATTCTCCTGTTGCACATCATTTCCTACCACCGCCGCCCCATGGACTTCATCATCTTCATCATCACTTACCCACTGACTGTTATACCCATCCATGAAACCATACCTGAGAAGGTGACTGAGCAAGTCTCCGGTAAAGGGATTGAGCAAGCCCCCTAGTTTGCACTTTCGACATGGAGATCGTATCTCCTTGCGGCCATTTTGTAACATGTCTTCTGTCGCGTGTCTCAAGTAACTATTCATGACACGTTCACTCTTAACGACCACCATTATTTGTCGCCTGCACGAGAGCGCGCCAATATAATTAATATTAGAACCAAACATAATATATATATATATATATATATATATATATATATATATATATATATCGATATTCACGAAAAAAATCGGCATGACCTTCCTACAAATTGGAGGTTAGAGGAGTGCCAAACTTTGCCGAGACGGAAATGAATCAACATTCCGGCAAAGTGGCAACTCATTTTCATATCCAAAATTTCACTTCATGTCGTATTCACGAAAAAATTCGGCATGACCTTCCTACAAATAGGAGGTTATTAGCGAGTGCCAAACTATGCCGAGACGGAAATAAATCAACATTTCGGCGATATTTGGCTACTCAATTTCATTCCACGAAAAATTGCACACATTTAAAGTCTCCATCACACGACCAAATTTGAATCCGGTGAAATTTCACACATATTGCATATCGCTTGTATCCGGACAAAATTCATATACAAACTCATTTAATTATATATTAGCATTCATCCCACCTCAAATGAATAGACGATGGCTACACGATGATATCCGGAGAATTTTGGAGCTTTGGAGAGAGAGGGAGGTGTAATTCTATATCTAGATGCCTAGGAAGGGAAAACTTTGGGTAGAAATGGTGTTACGAGGGAGATAAACATATATATACCAACTAAAATAATTTTAGTTGGTTCAAAAGAGAGTACAAGGGTGGAGAAATTGGCATAAATTCGAGCTAGAGAGAGAGGGGAGGGGACAAGGTGGAGAAGGTAGAGTGGAGAGGGGAAAGTGTGGGTGGACCATCTTTATGGCCTATCTGCCCAGGTTACCGCTGGCGAACAGCTGGGCCTGTTCGCCAGCGCTAACATTCGCCCTGGGCCCACATGTTAGCGCTGGCGAACAGGCAGGGCTGTTCGCCAGCGGTAGTCAACTTAGCGTTGGCGAACACGCAGGCCTGTTGGCCAGCGGTAGTTTCAGGGAGGGGCTGGTGCGCGCGCAGGTGGGTCCCACCCGTAGCGCTGGCGAACGATCTGTCATGTTCGCCAGCGGTAGTAGATATAGCGCTGGCGAACAGAAAATGGTATTCGCCAGCGGTAATAGCGCCGGCAAAGGCAAAAATGTGTTCGCCAGCGCTAAGCTGGTGGCTGTAAGCCTTTTCCTACTAGTGTCTATACTTGAAACAAACGTATAACTTTCGATGCATTGTTATTAATGTTATTTTATTTGTGTTACTTCTCATGATGCAAGGTGATTGCTATGCTTTATTATTAAATTTCTATGTATCATGCTTGTGTTAAAGTTCTGTGATCAATATTATGTTGCTATCATGTCACCTCAATTTTTTTAATCGTTTTAGCTACTCGAGGACGAGTAGGAACTAAGCTTGGAGATGTTGATACGTTTAAAACATATCTATAATTTTGTATGGTTTCATGCTACTTTAATGCTTTTCCTAATTGTTTGTATATTAAGTTTATGATTTATTTGGACAAACCTACTAATAGTTGCAAAAGTGCACAATGTTCTTGTTTTACATGTTGATGTGTAGGAATTACCAAAAATACAAGAAGAAACCTTGTTGGAGTCGAATTGGGACTTTACTGAAATCTGTCTGAATACACTTTTTAAAAATTGCCACGTTACGGGTCGAAGACAGCGACAAAAGGAAATCTCACAGAAGATAAAATTGTAGGGAATTTCGCGGCGTACATTCTAGAGTTAAAATTCCGTGTCCGTACGGCCGAGATATGCCCAATTTATCACATGCCTAGATGGGATGACGGAAATCTGTGAGACTATATAAAGGGAGGAAACCTAGGTCGTGGGACACACCTCATACCCTATGTCGCTATGCATGATTATGGCCATTATTGCTCTCTTGATTTGTCGCTCCCAGTATTTTGCTAGCCTCCACCTGTACTGAGTGTCGCACCCGGACTTCTATAGGATACTCACAGCCCGCTAAACAGTAGATGATTGGATTACGGGGCCTACCTGCACCCGCACCTCTTACGAGTAGGCCAACACGTATAAGTGTGACAACCAACCTCTACTATTCATCGTCTGCGCAAACCATCCCATAGAAATCCGAATACTTCCATTGACGTACTTCATAACATACACACATGGTACGTCAATGGCATTTGAACAAGTGATATCACAACAAATCTCTAAGACACAAAGAAATAGAAATAAGTGCCAAATAGCTCTCACTAGAGCAGAGATAGCAAATACAATCATGCAGAGGACACATGTCCCAACAAGTCATCATTACAACGCAGCGGAAGCATCCAAAGTGTCTGAGTACAGACAAGATCCAAATAGGCCTAAGAGGCCGGAAACGAAAAAGGAAAACGGAGCCCATCCACGAAGTCTCGGATCCTGCAAGGGTCCGCTATCTACTCGTCAACAGCCTCGTCATACTCCACGTAGTAGCCACCATGGGGATCCTCAGAAACGTAGTCTGCAGAACACGCAGCCCCAAAGGGGTCAGTACAGACGAGTACTGGCAAGCAAGACGCACAAGATACCAAAGTGTACCCGACAACGCCAAGTACAGATGCTTTGGGTTCAACGGAAGATAGGTGATACAAAGATGCGGCAGCGGGCTGCCCTAACCAACTACAGAGACACACTACAACAACCGGCTATTAGAGAGGGATAAGAGAGCGTATCAGAACCAACTACAACTACTCACCAAACAATACCCATCCAATGTTACCCCCTACTAAGGAAGCAACCCAAGGAAACTCACACTGTTGATTAGGGTGATATCATGTTTATGGTGGAGGTAATCTATATTACTAGTCAAGTTATTATCGTTAGGTGTAAGTTGTCTGAGTACTTGTTAGCCAGCACTTTCACCAAGTCATCCATAACCGCGGACAACACGGCTTCTCGAGAAGATTTAACCCTGCAGGGGTGCACCAATTTGGCCGTACACGTAAGAATATCCCGCCAGACGGGGGATCAACCCACCAAGCGAGGTACTCAACACAACCCAACTCTTCTTCGCATCAAGCCCAAAGAACCACGTGTTGTGTGTGCGCGGCTAATCGAGCCCCCACGAAGAAAAGGGGACCCTCATAGCACTGGAAGACCACGCCGCCCTAAATGCCGACTACAAAAGTTCCACCCTGGCGCCAAGGGTTCGTACCTGCATATGTGTGCATCAAATGGAAAGCCCGAACTAAGTGTGGCGATTTGGACGAGATGCGAATCGAATCAGAGTTGCGGGGGCGTCCATACACGCTTCCCACATGCGGTTAGCGCGCTCAACATGGATCAGTAGACAAGACCCTTTTCCTAATTAAGTTCAACACTAGCAGGCCTCAAAACCACGTCGGGCCTCCTGCCGGTGCCTTATCATCAAATTATTATTACCTCAAACATTAACAGATTGTTGTTTAAACATCGAGCCCCCAGAACAAAAATAAATATGGTAACAGAAATAACGGACATCAGACTCGAGCACAACAACCCTAAGCATGCTAGTAAGACACAGGCAACAAGCAACGGGGTTATAGGTGTGGAGGTGAGGCCATATCAGGGTTACAGGATAACATGTGATAGGATCGGAACACAAGCAACAAATCTTAAGGCTAGCAGATTAGACAACGGAAAGTATCGGTATCCAGTGCGGAAAGGACACAATGGTTCATGTGAGTGAATACTTGCCTGCAAACTCAGTAGCCTAGTACTGGGCTAACTCCTCTGAAGTAGTGTCGTAAACCTCGTCTGTCTCAACGTCGTCGTCTATTCGGGAAGAAGCAAAAAACAACAAAGAGAGACGAACAATCAATAACATGGCATAATGCACAAACATGGGATGATGCATGACAATTTAATTGATGCATCAATGATAAGCTAGTTGACATGGTAAACATATTTAATTCGGCCCATATGCAATTTGGGTTGCATATAGAAAGGCCCAAGAATTAAAGTGGAATTAAGTGATCTACAAATAACCATCATGTGAAAGTTGATTAGAATTATGCATGGATGATGAAAACAATAAGAAAACAAGAATAGTTTCAATTTGATATGTTGTTTACCAAGTTTGGAATTTTATTTATTAAGTTATGAAATTTGGCTTCTTAATTGAGTTACACAAGCATTTGTTGTTTTTACCAATTTTAATTGTTCAAAATAGATAACAAAATTCATATTTGGAAAGAACACAAAATTTTAGATGGAATACATAATTCATTTGTTGAAAATGGATTTAAAATGAGCAAGTTATTAATTTGACAATTTTAAATGCATTAATTAAGAAACAGTTGTTTTCAGCAATTTAATTTATTTAAAACAGAACACAAAGTTTATATTTGCAAAGTTCATGAAAAATGGAATGGAAAACATATTTGGTTTGTTGAATTTGGAATTTTTATGCCCAAGTTATGAATTTTGCAAAATTAAATGAATTAAACAAGGATTTAAATATTTCACCAATTTAAAAATATTCAAAACAGTAAACAAAGTTTATATTTAGGTAGAGAATTTAATTTGGTATGGAAAACATATTTAAATTATTAAATTTGGAGTTGTAATGAATTAGTTATGCATTTTTAAAGTTGGGGTATTAATCTGTGATAAAATAAAATAGCTAAGGGCTTGAATGTGATGGACAAGGACTAATCTGTGAGATCACAGGGGCCTTTGTGCGATAAAGATTTCGATCTGGATCTGTAAAAATAAATAGGAAAAAGTGGGTTTTATGCGCGCGGGGAAGGATTCGATCCCGGGATCTCCTGGTTGCGGAACAGGGCTCAAGCCACTGGGCTATTGATGCGGCTGGTGCTAGGTACTGCTCGCGCGGGTTTTTGAGGTAAGATTCAGACTTAAAGTCTGACGAAACTGAACATTGTTCAGTTAACTGAACACGTCGAGGCAAAACACGACGGCGACGACGAACGGCGATGAGCTGCAGCGATGTTGCGCTGCCGTGCGGGGCGATGTGCCTCGTGCGTGTGCGTGGGCGCCGTGGATGCGTGCGGTACAAGCAGGAGGGAGAGAGGAAGGAGGAAGGGGGTGGTGCTCACCACCGATTGCAGGGGTGGCAGTGGCTCGATGTGGAGGAAACGGAGGCGACAGGCGACTTGGCGGCGGCGATTCCGTGCCCCATGGCTCCTCCCTGGAAGTGAAAACGGAGGAGGAGGACGAGGGGTATCCGTTCCCGCAGCTAGCCCGGCCAGGAGGAGTCCATGGCGTCAAGGTCGAGGGCGACTACCCCCTGTAAATTTTCGGTGGGCAGGTTCAGAGAAACGAGGACGTAGGGCAGTGAGAGGGAAGAAAGGAGGCGACGGAGAAAACGGCGGCGGAGATGGAGGAGAGAAAGGGGAACTAGGTTAGGGTTGCAGGTCGAGGGGGGTTAAGTAGGGAGGAGGAGAGCAGGTGAGCTCTGCAGGTGGGGGACAGCGATCCCTCCTCTGTCTCCGTACAGAGGAGGACGAAGAGGTAAGCGGGGGCAGGATGGGCCTGCGGGGCTGTGGTGGGCTCAGCCCACTTGGGCTGGCCTGCCCCGCTTTTAACTGTTCTGTTTTTATTTTTTCCTGTTTACTTTTTTTTGTAGAAAAGAAAAAGAGAGAAAAGAAAGGAGAAAGGGGCATAAAAAAATATAACAATAATTTTTATGAATTTCCCTTTTCCAACAGTTCAGATTCACAAGTTTTGGTTCTGAAATTTTTGAGATTTCAAATTATTTGAATTTAAAATGGAATTGGCATTTTGGGTTTAATAATAGAAAGATTATTTGAACCATTTACAAAATTCAATTCAATTCATAATTTTTGAAAACAATTTAATTATTTGATTTGAATATTTTATTTGAAAAAGTTGTAACAGACCAAGTGTGAAACATATTGATTTGTCATTTGATTTGAAATTCAAATTCAACACATGTGTGGATATGATGACATGATGCATTTGAAATAAAATCAAGAAACAAACATTCTAAGTTGGGAGTTTTTTCATACTTGGGATGTTACAAAACGCCCCCCCCCCCCCCCTTGAAGGAATCGTGCCCCGAGATTCCTACTGAGAAGAGAAAAGGTCCGGATACTTCTTGCGAAGATCCTCTTCGGTCTCCCATGTTGCCTCTTTATCGGAATGATGAGACCACTGCACTTCTAAGAACTTGGTGCTCTTGTTGCGAGTCTTACGCTCGGTCTCATCGAGAATGCGAACAGGATGCTCTTCATAAGAGAGGTCTTCTTGCACTTCAATTGAATCATGATCAACTGCACGACCTGGATCTTTGAAGCACCTCTTGAGCTGTGACACGTGAAACACATCGTGCACCTTGGATAGCTTTTCTGGAAGTTCAAGACGATAGGCATTTTCTGCACGCCTTGAGAGAATGTTGAAGGGACCAATATATCTTGGTGCAAGCTTTCCTTTGACACAAAAATGATGAGTGCCTCTGAGGGGAGTTACACGGAGATATGCTTTGTCACTAGCTGCATAGACCATGTCCCTGTGCTTGCTGTCATAGTAGCTTTTCTGACGAGACTGAGCAATCTTGAGATTTTCACGAATGATGCGAACTTTCTCTTCGGCCTCGTTAACAATGTCAGGGCCTAAGAGTGAACGTTCACCAGCTCCAGACCAATTGATTGGACTCCTGCATCTGCGGCCATAGAGAGCCTCAAATGGTGCCATGCCTAGGCTTGCCTGGAAGCTGTTGTTGTAGGAGAATTCAGCATAGGGAAGACATTCCTCCCATTCATGCCAAAAGAGAGACCACATGCTCTGAGCATATCCTCGAGAATCTGATTGACTCTTTCGACTTGCCCTTGAGACTGAGGGTATAAGCTGTGCTGAACAGAAGCTTGGTGCCCAAGGCTTCTTGAAAACTTTTCCAGAAATGAGAAGTGAAGATGCTTCCACGGTCTGAGCTTATTTCCAATGGAACACCATGAAGAGGAACAATCTTTGCTGTGTAGAGCTATGCTAACTGACTAGCTGAGATTGTCTCTTTGACAGGAAAGAAGTGAGCTACTTTAGTGAGTCGATCAATGACAACAAAGATTGCATCGTTGCCCCTCTTGGACTTTGGAAAACCAGTGACGAAGTCCATTTCAATCATGTCCCACTTCCATTCAGGGATTTTCAGAGGTTGGAGAAGACCGGCTGTTTTCTGATGAACTGCCTTAACGCGTTGACAAACGTCGCATTCAGAAACGTATTGAGCAATTTCACGTTTCATGCTAGGCCACCAATACAGTGTCTTGAGATCCTGGTACATCTTTGTACTTCCAGGGTGTATGGAAAGAGGAGTTTCATGAGCCTCCTTGAGAATGACATCTTTGAGACTTTGAATTTGAGGAACTGCAATGCGTCCTTCGAAGAACACAGTTCCCTTGTCATCAATTGAGAAGGACTTAAATTTCTCCTTGCCTTCTTTGATGTGTTCTACCATCTTCTCGATTTCAGCATCACGAAGTTGTTCAGAACGAATCTTGTCCTTGAGAGTTGGAGTGGCTGTGAAGTTTGCAAGATAGCCTTGAGGAACAAGACCAAGGTTGAGCTTCTGGAATTCTTCATGAAGAGGAGGTTGGCTTTCCATGATCATGAGATTATTGCAATACGACTTGCAACTAAGAGCATCTGCCATAACATTAGCCTTGCCTGGAGTGTAAGAAATGGTAAGATCAAAGTCTCTGATCTTTTCAATCCATCTCCTTTGTCTGAGGTTTAGATCTGGTTGAGTGAAGATGTATTTCAGACTCTTATGATCGGAAAAGATTTCAGTGCGATTACCCAACAAGTATTGTCTCCATTTCTTGAGGGCAAACACAACTGCTGCAAGTTCAAGGTCATGAGTGGGATAATTGAGCTCATGTGTGTTCAACTGACATGAAGCATAAGCCACAACTTGACGTTCTTGCATAAGAACTGCACCTAGACCTTGGAGAGAAGCATCACATAATATTTGGAAAGCTTTGGTAGGATCTGGGCCAACCAGAACTGGTGTAGAAGTGAGTTTAGTCTTTAGGAGATTGAAGCTCTCATCACATTGTGGAGACCAAACGAACTTCTTGTCCTTCTTTGTGAGGTCAGTGAGAGGTTTGGCAATCTTGGAGAAGTTTGGGACGAAGCGACGGCAATAGCTAGCCAAGCCAAGAAAATTTCTTACTTGCTTCACCGTCTTTGGAGGTTTCCAATCAACAATTGCTTTAACCTTTTCTGGATCAATGGCTATGCCCTTGGCAGAGATGACATGACCAAGATAAACGACTTCGGAAATCCAAAACTCACATTTGGAGAATTTGGCATAGAGACGATGCTCGCGAAGCTTCAAGAGAGTTAGACGAAGATGTTCTTCATGCTCTTCCTCGGATTTTGAGTAGACCAGAATGTCATCAAGATATACCACAACGAACTTGTCGAGGTATTCATGGAAGACAGAATTCATGAGTCGAGAGAAGGTCGCCGGTGCATTGGTGAGACCAAAGGACATGACGGTGTATTCGTATAGACCGTAGCGAGTGGTGAAAGTTGTCTTTGGAATATCCTCTTTTCTGATCTTTATTTGATGGTAACCCATTCTCAAGTCCAACTTGGAGAATATTGAGGCTCCAGCAAGTTGATCAAAAAGATCATCGATACGAGGAATTGGATACTTGTTTTTGATGGTTTTCTCGTTAAGAGGACGATAGTCAACAACGAGTCTCTTTGTTCGATCCTTCTTCGCAACGAACAGAGTTGGGCAACCCCAAGCCGAGGAACTGGGTTGAATGTAACCTTTCTCCATGTACATATCAATTTGTTCCTTCAACAACTTCAGCTTGGGAGTTCCTATCTTGTAGGGATGCTTAGAGATTGGAGCAGTACCTGGTTCACGTTCGATCACGAACTCAACTGCTCTGTCCGGAGGCATTCCTGGCAACTCTTCTGGAAAGACGTTAGGGAATTCGCAAACCACCGGAACATTTTCAAGTGAAGGTAGAGGTTTTGCATTGAGGGTGCATAGCTGAATGGAAGTTGATTCATGTGGAGAATAGATTATCTGGCCAGAAGGGTGGGACAGAGTTATTGACTTTTGAGCACAGTCAATTTTTGCTTTATTGGCCTTCAGCCAATCCATACCAAGAATGACATCAATGTCAGAATTGCCAAGTAGTATGAGAGAAGCAAGGAGTATGTGTCCTCCAATTAGAATTTGATTTTTGTGACTGATCTTAGACGTTTGCATAGTTGCTCCAGGGGAGTTGACCACTAGCGGGGAACCCAAACCAACAAAAGGGAGTTTAATTGCTGTCGCAAAGATCTTTGACACGAAAGAATGTGATGCTCCGGTATCAAACAACACTTTAGCTGGATTAGAGTTTACGGGAAATGTACCGAGAATGACGTCAGGAGCTTCCTCAGCTTTGTCGATCTTGACATGATTCACCCTTGCGGTCCTCCCGACAGGCCTGTTGTTGGAGTTGAAGGCCTTAGGCGGGGGAGCGCGCACCATTGCCTGGTTTGTGTTAGGACGAGGTGGTGGTGGAGGTAGCTGCCTCTACGTGCACTTGTCGGCGTAGTGTCCCGTCTGCTTGCACTTGTAGCATGTGACGACACGAGGAGGCCCTGGCCTTGGCTGCCCCATTGAAGCCCTTGGATCATTCAGCTGAGCAGGGTTGGGTGGGCGGGGAAAGAAATAAAAGAACAGAATTCCTACTCTCACGTTTCATTTTTCCTATATAGCTACAAAATAGTTTCTAGACTCAACTGCGACCAGTAAAAGGGATCCTACAGGCAGACATGCTCTGATACCATTTGTCGCACCCGGACTTCTATAGGATACTCACAGCCCGCTAAACAGTAGATGATTGGATTACGAGGCCTACCTGCACCCGCACCTCTTACGAGTAGGCCAACACGTATAAGTGTGACAACCAACCTCTACTATTCATCGTCTGCGCAAACCATCCCATAGAAATCCGAATACTTCCATTGACGTACTTCGTAACATACACACATGGTATATCAACGGCATTTGAACAAGTGATATCACAACAAATCTCTAAGACACAAAGAAATAGAAATAAGTGGCAAATAGCTCTCACTAGAGCAGAGATAGCAAATACAATCATGCAGAGGACACTTGTCCCAACAAGTCATCATTACAACACAGCGGAAGCATCCAAAGTGTCTGAGTACAGACAAGATCCAAATAGGCCTAAGAGGCCGGAAACGAAAAAGGAAAACGGAGCCCATCCACGAAGTCTCGGATCCTTCCCGGGTCCGCTATCTACTCGTCAACAGCCTCGTCATACTCCACGTAGTAGCCACCATGGGGATCCTCGGAAACATAGTCTGCAGAACACGCAGCCCCAAAGGGGTCAGTACAGACGAGTACTGGCAAGCAAGACGCACAAGATACCAAAGTGTACCCGACAACGCCAAGTACAGATGCTTTGGGTTCAACGGAAGATAGGTGATACAAAGATGCGGCAGCGGGCTGCCCTAACCAACTATAGAGACACGCTACAACAACCGGCTATTAGAGAGGGATAAGAGAGCGTATCAGAACCAACTACAACTACTCACCAAACAATACCCATCCAATGTTACCCCCTACTAAGGAAGCAACCCAAGGAAACTCACACTGTTGATTAGGGTGACATCATGTTTATGGTGGAGGTAATCTATATTACTAGTCAAGTTATTATCGTTAGGTGTAAGTTGTCTGAGTACTTGTTAGCCAGCACTTTCACCAAGTCATCCATAACCGCGGACAACACGGCTTCTCGAGAAGATTTAACCCTGCAGGGGTGCACCAATTTGGCCGTACACGTAAGAATATCCCGCCAGACGGGGGATCAACCCACCAAGCGAGGTACTCAACACAACCCAAATCTTCTTCGCATCAAGCCCAAAGAACCACGTGCTATGCGTGCGCGGCTAATCGAGCCCCCACGAAGAAAAGAGGGACCCTCATAGCACTGGAAGACCACGCTGCCCTAAATGCCGACTACAAAAGTTCCACCCTGGCGCCAAGGGTCCGTACCTGCATATGCGTGCATCAAATGGAAAGCCCGAACTAAGTGTGGCAATTTGGACGAGATGCGAATCGAATCAGAGTTGCGGGGGGCGCCCATACACGCTTCCCACATGCAGTTAGCGCGCTCAACATGGATCAGTAGACAAGACCCTTTTCCTAATTAAGTTCGACACTAGCAGGCCTCAAAACCACGCCGGGCCTCCTGCCGGTGCCTTATCATCAAATTATTATTACCTCAAACATTAACAGATTGTTGTTTAAACATCGAGCCCCCAGAAAAAAAAATATGGTAATAGAAATAACGGACATCAGACTCGAGCACAACAACCCTAAGCATGCTAGTAAGACACAGGCAACAAGCAACAGGGTTATAGGTGTGGAGGTGAGGCCATATCAGGGTTACAGGATAACATGTGATAGGATCGGAACACAAGCAACGAATCTTAAGGCTAGCAGATTAGACAACGGAAAGTATCGGTATCCAGTGTGGAAAGGACACAATGGTTCATGTGAGTGAATACTTGCCTGCAAACTCAGTAGCCTGGTACTGGGTTAACTCCTCTGAAGTAGTGTCGTAAACCTCGTCTGTCTCAACGTCGTCGTCTATTCGGGAAGAAGCAAACAAACAACGAAGAGAGACGAACAATCAATAACATGGCATAATGCACAAACATGGGATGATGCATGACAATTTAATTGATGCATCAATGATAAGCTAGTTGACATGGTAAACATATTTAATTGGGCCCATATGCAATTTGGGTTGCATATAGAAAGGCCCAAGAATTAAAGTGGAATTAAGTGATCTACAAATAACCATCATGTGAAAGTTGATAAGAATGATGCATGGATGATGAAAACAATAAGAAAACAAGAATAGTTTCAATTTGATATGTTGTTTACCAAGTTTGGAATTTTATTTATTAAGTTATGAAATTTGGCTTCTTAATTGAGTTACACAAGAATTTGTTGTTTTCACCAATTTTAATTGTTCAAAATAGATAACAAAATTTTCATATTTGGAAAGAACACAAAATTTTAGATGGAATACATAATTCATTTGTTGAAAATGGATTTAAAATGAGCAAGTTATTAATTTGACAATTTTAAATGCATTAATTAAGAAACAGTTGTTTTCAGCAATTTAATTTATTTAAAACAGAACACAAAGTTGATATTTGCAAATTTCATGAAAAATGGAATGGAAAACATATTTGGTTTGTTGAATTTGGAATTTTTATGCCCAAGTTATGAATTTTGCAAAATTAAATGAATTAAACAAGGATTTAAATATTTCACCAATTTAAAATATTCAAAACAGTAAACAAAGTTTACATTTAGGTAGAGAATTTAATTTGGCATGGAAAACATATTTAAATTATTAAATTTGGAGTTGTAATGAATTAGTTATGCATTTTTAAAGTTGGGGTATTAATCTGTGATAAAATAAAATAGCTAAGGGCTTGAATGTGATGGACAAGGACTAATCTGTGAGATGACAGGGGCCTTTGTGCGATAAAGATTTCGATCTGGATCTGTAAAAATAAATAGGAAAAAGTGGGTTTTATGCGCGCGGGGAAGGATTCGATCCCGGGATCTCCTGGTTGCGGAACAGGGCTCAAGCCACTGGGCTATTGATGCGGCTGGTGCTAGGTACTCCTCGCGCGGGTTTTTGAGGTAAGATTCAGACTTAAAGTCTGACGAAACTGAACATTGTTCAGTTAACTGAACACGTCGAGGAAAAACACGACGGCGATGACGGACGGCGATGAGCTGCAGCGATGCTGCGCTGCCGTGCGGGGCGCTGTGCCTCGTGCGTTTGCGTGGGCGCCGTGGATGCGTGCGGTACAAGCAGGAGGGAGAAAGGAAGGAGGAAGGGGGTGGTGCTCACCACCGGTTGCAGGGGTTGCAGTGGCTCGACGTGGAGGAAACGGCGGCGACAGGCGACTCGGCGGCGGCGATTCCGTGCCCCAGGGCTCCTCCCTGGAAGCGAAAACGGAGGAGGAGGACGAGGGGTACCGTTCCCGCAGCTAGCCCGGCCGGGAGGAGTCCATGGCGTCGAGGTCGAGGGCGACTACCCCCTCTGAATTTTCGGTGGGCAGGTTCAGAAAAACGAGGACGCAGGGCGGTGAGAGGGAAGAAAGGAGGCGACGGAGAAAACGGCGGCGGAGATGGAGGAGAGAAAGGGGAACTAGGTTAGGGTTGCAGGCCGGGGGGGTAAGTAGGGAGGACGAGAGCAGGTGAGCTCTGCAGGTGGGGGACAGCGATTCCTCCTCTGTCACCGTACAGAGGAGGACGAAGAGGTAAGCGGGGGCAGGCTGGGCCTGCGGGGCTGTGATGGGCTCAGCCCAGTTGGGCTGGCCTGCCCCCCTTTTAACTGTTCTGTTTTTATTTTTTCCTGTTTACTTTTTTTTGTAGAAAAGAAAAAGAGAGAAAAGAAAGGAGAAAGGGGCATAAAAAATTATAACAATAATTTTTATGAATTGCCCTTTTCCAACAGTTCAGATTCACAAGTTTTGGTTCTGAAATTTTTGAGATTTCAAATTATTTGAATTTAAAATGGAATTGGCATTTTGGGTTTAATAATAGAAAGATTATTTGAACCATTTACAAAATTCAATCCAATTCATAATTTTTGAAAACAATTTAATTATTTGATTTGAATATTTTATTTGAAAAAGTTGTAACAGACCAAGTGTGAAACATATTGATTTGTCATTTGATTTGAAATTCAAATTCAACACATGTGTGGATATGATGACATGATCATTTGAAATAAAATCAAGAAACAAACATTCTAAGTTGGGAGTTTTTTCATACTTGGGATGTTACACTGAGTATGAGCTCTACTTGTGCAATCCAACTCCCAGAAACCAAAGTATGCCAAATGTGTCCACCATACTTATCTACATGTGGTATTTAACTGCCACTCCAAATAAATTGCTCATGTTTTACCTTTAAAACTTTCAAAATTAATCATGTTCTGTGTTCCAGTTTTTGCTCATGAGGACGTAAGTAGAGAATCTTTATCTCACTCGTTGATTGGATTTCACACCCTGGACTAGTGGCTTCATCTGCTTATCCAATTGATAGCAGAGTTGGCAGCGGGGCGCCCAGCCCCAAATTAATACAAACAAATTCTCTTCACTATTTTTGCCCATGATTTATCAGTCAAAACATAATTGTGTAAACAAAAGAGAAAGAGAGATGACCTTCTACACCATTTGCGCTCTTCATATGGGAGTCACTCTTGTGAAGTCTAGTTGGCTTGTGACGTACTGTATTTAAAATGTTATCATTAACGCGTCAGTTAATTTAAAGTGCTTAATTATGCGTTCCTATCGGCAAAAATAAAACCCACACGTGGGTATGAGTCGAGGTAGTTCACGAAACTGGACATGCATGCGAGATGGGAGGCTGGGAACACATGTAAAAGTAATCTTCTCGTGTCTTAAGGGGGAGTGAGAAAGAGTTCCTTATGAGTTGGTCTCATCACCCCGTCCGGCCTCCGCTCTATTCATTCATGTAGGACTAAACTTCCCACCCATGTCATCATGTCATGAAACTACAAACGGGATTCAGAGATTTTTTTAGAAGTTTCAACACTGAGATGGCGGGAAGTGAGCGGTGCCGAATAAGGGTAGGAACTTGCTACGTGTCTCAAGGAGAACGTTGTGCCGTTGTATATTGTGCAATCGAATTTTTTTCCACAACGAGAACTTTTATTACTTAAAAGGTTTAATCATGTATCAGGCCTCTGCATAGCGAAGATGCACACAGCCATATGTCCACAACGAGTCAAACAACGTAAAAAGGGTGAATTACATATCATCATGAGAAATTGTAAATACGCCTAAACAGGTGGAGGACCGATCCTAAGATTATGCTACCATCCATGAAGGGTAAAAATAGCTCTCACCGAATCCTCCAACCGCGTACTCGCCTCCGTGAACAGGGAAAGATGCTCCACAAGTTGCAAAGGCGCCCATGAACGGATCAAAGCCTTACATCGGTAGATGACTTGCATAATAGAAACATTTTCATCATTAAAAACATTGTCAATTCTACATAGCCGTAGTGACCAAACAACGACAATCGATCCCACCCTAATTAGTTGCTTAAACCTAGAATCAACATCATTGAGCCAATTTCCAAAAATATTAGGAACACTTCTAGGTGGATATAAGTTCGAGTCTAACTGAATGGCTGCCATATACATCTAGCAAAATCGCAATGAAAGAAAAGGTGTTTAATAGTCTCGTCCTGAGGACAAAAGACACAAGATTTGTTTTCTTGCCAATTCCGCCTAGCAAGGTTGTCTCTAGTAAGAATAACTCCTCGACGAAGATACCATGCAAACACTTTAGTTTTCAATGGAATCTTCATCTTCCAAATCTTCTTAAAATTAACAACTCTAATATCAGGCTGCAGTAAAGACTTGTACATATAATCCACCAAGAATTTGCCATTCTCATGGAGGTTCCACCGAAATCTATCAAATCCTTGCATCAACTGCACTAAAGCAAGACTATGTAACAAAGGATTCCATGATGCTTGTCTAGGACCAAACAGACTTCTTATGAACGAAACATTAGGTGGGAAAGATTCAATCACATTGGTGAGTGATCGCTTTTATGTCGCACAATGCTATATAAAGACGGAAAACGTTCTTTGAGAGTGGTATTACCCAACCATATATCCTCCCAGAACCTAATTTCCGATCCATCCTGAATTGAGAAAGATCCATGCAAAAAAAAATTGGTGGCCATAATACAAGCCAAAAAGTGAGAGTCCCCCGCTTCTAGTAAACCTGAGATAGCGCTTGTGAATCCACATATTTTCTTCTTAGTAGGGTCTGCCAAACCCCATTTTCAGTTAGTAGCTTAGTAAGCCACTTGCCAAGGAGGGCTCTGTTCTGGACCTCAAGGTCATGTTTCCCCAATCCCCCTTGGTCTTTAGGTCAGCAAACCACACTCCACTAAGATAAGAGGTTCTTTCTCTTTTAATTATCCCCTTGCCAAAATAATCTTGACCAGAAATAATCTAGTCTTTTCAGGGTCCCTTTTGGCAATTGGAAGAATGAAATCATGTACATTACCATGTTGCTAAGTACTGAATTTATGAGTACTAATCTTCCCCATAAGGATAATAATTTACCTTTCCAGCTACGTAACCTATCATGTAAACGTTCCTCAACTAGTTTCCATTCAGCATTTGTGAGTCTCCAATAATGAATCGAAATACCCAGATACTTAATAGGAAATTGTACTTGCGCGCAGCCAAAAAGCTCGGCATACTGAGAAACATCATTTTGGACGTAACCGAAACAAAACAATTCACTCTAATGGAAATTTATTTTTATCCCCGACAAATGCTCGAACGCTAAGAGAATTAACTACCTTTTTTTTTTGCTTTTTCCATGTCATGATTCATAAAGAGAATTGTACCGTCGGCATATTGAAGTATCGACAAACCATACTCCACTAGATGCAGAATGACCCCTTCAATTTGGCCATCAGACTTAGCGCGTTAAATTAAAACAGCGAGTATATCTGCCACTATATTAAATAGCATTAGCGACAATGGATCACCTTGTCTAAGTCTCTTTTTTGTGTGGAAGTGTCAGCCTGTGTCATCATTGACCTTGATGGAAACACTTCCTCCTGATATGAAACTTTGAACTAAAGCATGAAATTCAGTGGAAAAACCTTTCATTTTGAGAGTCTGCTGAAGAAAGGGCCATTTAACCTTATCATATGCTTTCTCAAAATCAAGTTTTAGGATAACCCTATTCAACTTTTTGCGGGGCATTTCGTGTAACGTTTCATGAAGGGTAACCACCCCGTGAAGGATTTTACGACATTGCATAAAAGAAGTTTGAGAAGGGCGAACCACATGATCAGCCACGGTATTCAGGCTTAACATTGTGCCTTTGGTAAATATCTTAAAACTAACATTAAGGAGTCAAATAGGTCTAAATTGATGGATCCTTTCTGCCTCATTAACCTTAGGTAATAAAATAATTTCACTAAAATTTAGATGGAACAACTCCAATTGTCCACTATGAAGACAGTAGAACAATTGGAGGAGGTCAGACTTGATAACTTTCCAAAATTTCAGATAGAATTCAGCAGAGAAGCCATCGGGACCAGGGGTTTGTTATTTTCCATTTGGAAAATAGCCATTCTCACCTCCTTCTTAAAATAAGGTGCAGTGAGAATACTATTTTCCTCATTACAAACCTGGGGATATCCGTTGTTTGGTTCTCATCTAAGGAAAAATGATATTGCTCCGGAGCTCCAAACAAAAAAAAAGAGACTTAGACAAGGTGCAATCGATTATAGCCATTGCATTGGGCAGAGCCGTGATGCCGAGTGGATATTTTCCTGCGTGGCTACAAGACCGGAGACCCCGTTGGTCGTGGTCGTTGTCGCTTTGTTGGGTCGTCCCTTTTATGTTGCTGTCCTGCACGGCCAAGGTCTTTAATTTTTTGCAGTAATTCACGGCCAGCCTTGACTAACCGGAGAAAACATGTATATTGAAATTGAGTGGTCAGTAATCTATTATTTGCTAGATGGAGATAGGCCGTATCATCCATACACCTCACAGATCTGTTGTGTCCGTGGCACACCATGGAAGAGAAATATCCCAACCCGTTATAGTCTTGCCTAGTCACCATTAACGCAGCTCTCATATCAAAATGCTGTTTTTTGTCCGCGTCCCATGTTTGTACACTAGGATTCTCCAACAATGTGTCAATATCCTCCTTTTACAGCTCCATGTACAAGTTAATAGCATTCCCTGGTTGTATTGGTCCTTGAATTAACATGCTCATATGCATGTAATTTCTCTTCGTTCACAGCTAGGGGGGCGTTGTACATCCATACAAACACGAGCCATGTGCTATGCACGTTGCTCTTTGTTCAAGGTATGCAATTGCATGCCAGATTTTTATACAAGAGAGAGTTGTAGAATTTACGACAGAATATGTTACACATAACGCGGCTGTCGTACACAACCCACACCACGCCTAGCCGACTACTCACGAAGGATGACTCCAACTCCTGCTCTTGTGGAGATCCAACGATGCAGCTCCTCGAACACTCTTTCCGTCAATGTATCCTCATTGCAGATTTGGTTTGTGTTTTCGAAGAACCTTGTATTATGCTGCTTCCATAACTTCCACGTGATCAGTGTAACGACGAGTCCAGCGCCTTTCTTTGGTTGTCTCTGACTCTCCCTCTGGTTGTCAACCACCATTCTTCCAACGTATCCGTTGTTGACGGAACTGGAATATACTTCTTTATAATATCAAGTGGATACCGTTTGGACACTCATTTTATAGCGTGACGCTTGATAGTACCAAAAAGTAAAATCTCCAGAATATACAACCCCGCTAATCTTATGGTCCAAGGATATGTTGTAATATAACTATGTTGTGATTTGTCACTAAGGACAAAATACATCGCAATTGAATCTCCTAACATATCAACTATTAGGTTATACCCGGCCATATTGTTCACTTCCAACTATATGATATATATTGATGCAGACATAAATAATGTCCTTGACCAGGAAAACCCAACCATCAAGCATCCAATAAATTAGTCTAAAAAGCAAGACTAGGGTTTGAAATATTTGTTCGTATTGATACAGTTGTGCATGAGTTTTACTCTGAATCTCATATCCAGAGCCACGTCAGTTATAGCATAGTAAAATGAATCATAATTATGAAACATGTGTACAAATATTATTGCCTTTTGGGCATACATCAAACGGTCTCCCACTTGCACAAGTGGCAATAAACCATTTGTATAAATCATTCAAACATCTACAAGATGTAAGTGAACTCTCATGCAAATATTGTGTTAGAGACATTTGTCATAAACCCTTTGGAGGTTTTGTATGAACCATATGTATTACAAAGAAACTCTTTCTACCATAATACCCATTGATTATTTGATCAACTGCAGTCTTAGGCCATTCTAGCTGAAATATTGGTGTTTCAACTAAGCATACAGTTTCACCGTTTATCACGAATCATCCTGCATCTTTCATAAAATACCACACCTAGTTCATATAATAAACCGATAACCTATACTATGAGTATTTAACCTTCTACTCTTTACTTCTATTGTTTTATTATTTGTAAATATATGTATCATAACATGAATCATAATCATGAAATAGATGTACAAATAATATTACCTATTGAGCACACATCCAACAATGTGATACCCTCTCCATACACGTTTTCATGGCGTACGGTACCTCTTGGGCTTTACGGTCAATAGAACCAAATTATTAACGATTAGGTTGTCACCTCATTGCGAGAGAGAGAGGGAGAGATTGAACAGCTCTATCTTGTCTCTGCTCAGGTATGAACTTCAAATATTATTAAGGATTTGTGTGCCACTTCCTCGCGGAGACACACACACATATACATCTCGAGAGAGAGAGATTGAACACCTCTGTCTTGTCTCTAACTTACATGGAAGGAGGATAACCATGACTTCTTTATCGATTGATGCACATGGACATATATTATTAAATGTTATACATCAAACACGAACAAAGTCAAACTAAAAAGGAAAAGGAAAACCCAAGGTTGTACCTCACGACAGTAACTCCACTAGAATACCACTAATGCTATAAACTTATATGCTACTGTATAGACCATTTATGGTTTATCCTTTTTAAGATAAGTTGCCATATAGGGCAAGCCAGATGGACATACCAAGGTATGAGATGGGATATAAATGTGCTATGGCTGATAGGGTTTGAGCGGGAAAGAGAGAGCCGCCAGGGCGCGAGAGAGCCGGCCGTGGGGGTCCTTTCTCACGGCCGGGCAAGAGGGGAAGGGTTTTTCTTCTTAATTCTTGCTTGATTAGATTGATACATCTCCTCTCGATATATAGAGAGGTTTACTAGGCTTACTTGACCCTTATGCAAACCCTAAGACTAACGGGCCCAGGCCCATCACGTACTCTGACACTACACCCCACCAGGACATGAGCTGCAACCTAACGATGATTCGACCCCACACAAACCTAACGCCTAAAAAAACAAGCCTTTTACATCTCGGCCTATTGTATTGACCTAAAATAAGCTAACCCGAATGAGACTCCAACTCTTTATTTTTTACTCCAAACGATAAGGCGAGAATCCTCCGCGCGCCGAACTTGTGCGTTTGTAACCCCCTGGATCCCAAGGACACCATCGGGACCAAGGGAGCCCTCGCGGCGGCCGGCGGCTGAATGCAGTGGTGCTACTCGGTGCGCTCCTGTCGGTGACACCATGTCTTCTCCCCGCCGGCTGACTATCGATGTCGCAGACTTGGAGGTCGCCGCCCGTGGGAAAAATAGCATGCCCGCGGCCCATGGGGGAAACCGCATGCTCAAGATCCTCCACGCAGCGGACGAGATCGAGGTCCGTTGCACCGTGAAGCGCAACTTGGAGGAGCTGCAGCTGCAAATCACGCATATCCCGCACATGCCGACGCGCTAGGAGGCCGCGCGCAGCAGCTTGCATCCTCACCTCCGCCGGCACGTGATGGGTAGCGATCCAAGCCTGAAGCGGTGATGGCGACGGCGGGAACTTGATCTGTTGGATGGGATTGTTCTGGGACGGCGGTGGCGCTGCTGGGAACGAGGTCATCGCAGTCCCATCGTAGGAGATCCCATGCTGGAACGTGATGACCGGCGCCGTGGTCGCGGCCGAGGGTGGCGGCGGCGACCGTGCGGGAGTCGGCGCCGGTGCTGTGACCATGGAGGACCCCCCGTGGAATGGCGCACCGTCGGGACCGGTGTAAGGACCGGCGAAGCGGGAGGGCCCGCCGTACTGTTGGGGTGGCGCCGATGGCGACTGGATGTGCGATGGCGCCCAGGCCGCCGTATAGATCGACCCGTGGACGGACAGCAGCAGTTGCGGCTGCAGCAGCCTGGCGTCGAGTGGCGGCGACGACAGCAGCAGCGTCGGATGCCACGACCCGGCGATCGCGGCGGAGGCCGCCTGGTGTGGCGGCTGCCACGGCATCCGTGCCGGCGATTGATGGCGCGGCCGGCAGCGGTCCATAGGGACCGGCCAGGAAGAGGCAGATCCCTTGGACCGCGGTGACGAGGCCGTTGAGGACCCCGGTCATCTGCTCGGGGTGTAGACGACGGCGTCCGGGGCGGGGAAGGACGTTGCCATGGTGGCGGTGGCCGCTGTGGAGGCCAGTGGAGTCGTCGGTTGGGGTGGCGGCATGGTGGTCGTGGCCGGCGATGAAGACATGATCGAACAAGGGAAATCTGATACCAAATGTTATGGCTGATAGGGTTTGAGCGGGAGAGAGAGCTGCGAGGGCGCGAGAGAGCCGGCCGTGGGGGTCCTTTCCCACAGCCGGGCAAGAGGGGAAGGGTTTTCCTTCTTAATTCTTGCTTGATTAGATTGATACATCTCCTCTCCATATATATAGAGGTTTATTTGACTCCCAAGTAAGGCTTACTTGACCCCTAAGCAAACCCTAAGACTAACGGGCTCTGATGCCAAATGGTATGGCTGCTAGGGTTTGAGCGGGAGAGAGAGAGCTGCGAGGGCGCGAGAGAGCCGGCCGTGTGGTCCTTTCCCACGACCGGGCAAGAGGGAAGGGTTTTCCTTCTTAATTCTTGCTTGATTAGATTGATACATCTCCTCTCCATATATAGAGAGGTTTACTTGACTTCCAAGCAAGGCTTACTTGACCCCTAAGCAAACCCTAAGACTAACGGATCCAGGCCCATCATATACTCTGACAAAATGTGGCACATATTGTGGAATTATGTGAAGGGTGCAATCAACATACTCTCAATTTTGGTTCGGGCGTCCATCCGCTTTAGGCTAAATCTCATGACTCTTCGCAATCCATGTGCTTCAGGAATACGTTTTGGTGTAAAATCTCACTCATGAATCAAGCAAACAACCTAACACTTAACATTTCAAAGATGGCACAATTGCCTATCTTAAAAAAAGATATATTACATCAACACACTACAAACAACCTATTGAAGCCTACAAATGTATGCTAAGTTTTGCCGGTTTCATTGTGTTGGTTTTTAACATTCAAAAAATAGACACAATTTTTCTTTCTTCAAAGCACCATATATTTTTCTGAAATGGTAGAGGATGACATTTTTGAATCCACTCTCCACGCCCATGTGCTTCAACATTGTATTGAATGAAGCTCCTTGATGATATCTTTGGTAGAGATTCTATTGAATGGAATATCCACAGAGCATCGCATCCCGAGCCTAAGTAGAGAAATCATGGAGTTGATCTTTCTTTGGATTGTTGGATCATCCATTGTTGATGGGCCATTTTCAATCTCTTTCATCAATTCTGCATCGATAATGTCCAACACTATGTTGTCAAAGGCCATCTCCACGAAACTAGGAAGGCTTAATCCTTGATGAAATATATTATCCGTTGGCCTTTTTCCCGTAACCATCTCAAGTATAAGAATGCCATAGCTATATATGTCTCCATGAGTTGAAACCTGATTTCCGACACCATATTCTGTTTCATTAAAAAAAGATGTCATCTTTAAATAAACAACTTTGTTATGATATAGTTTTTGGAAGAATTAACATGTGAAGTAAATTACCCTCTTATGGATAAAAAATGAATATACCCTATTAATTTAGAGGCATGACACCAACTATTGTCCTTTGTAATATGATAAGTGTGAAAAAAAATAACAACACTAACCTGGAGGAGCATAGCCGATTGTCCCCTTGAACCCCATCGAGCTTGTTGAGGGTTGGAAATATGAGCATCCCTCAGCAAGAATCTTGGCTAGTCCAAAATCTCCAATATGTGCGAGCATATCAGAATCCAGAAGCACATTACTCGGCTTTATATCACAATGTACAATTTGTGCAACTCCGTTATTGTGGAGATAATCCAATGCATAAGCAACATCAAATAATATACTTATTATTTGGGCAATAGTCAGGTGCCTTTCCTGTGATTGGTTGCTTGTGTTAGGATGAAGCCACTCTTGTAAGCTACCATTGGGCATGAATTCAAACACAATCGCCTTGAAATCATTTCCACTAAAGTCAATACTTGAGCATGCTGTAATGATCTTGACGAGGTTTCGGTGCCGTAAATTTCTCAGTGCCTCACACTCAGATGTGAAACTCTTGAGTGCTCCAGGGGTCTGAAGTTTTAGTACTTTCACAGCAATAATGTTTTCTTGCTCACTTATGTCATCATATAAATTAGCTCTGTAAACAGATCCATAGCTCCCACTACCCAACAAATTGTTTGTTGAGAATTCATCTGTGGCTTGTGCCAATTGATGGTAGGAGACAAGTTTGTTGCCTTGCATGGATAGTCTTGGAGAACTTTCTCCCGACCTTTTCTTATGGTAAGTGGGGATGATAATGAGTAATGCAAGGATGAATGACGTTGTCGCAACAACTGAAACAACAATCACCAACATTGGAGACTTATGTTTCTTCTTGGAAATTTGAAGAGAACATGGGGGGAAATGAAGGAATTGAATGCCCCCACAAAGCATTTTATTCCCTAGGACTGAAATTCTAGTAGCATTTGAGAAAACTCCGATGGTTGGAACTTCACCATAAAAATTGTTGAATGAAAGGTTCAGAAAAGAGAGTCTACTAAAGTCTCCTAAGAACTTCGGTATTTGGCCTGAAAAATTGTTACTTGATAGGTCGAGAAATTCCAAACCCTTCAACCCACTTAATACCGATGGAATATTACCCGTGAAGAAATTACTTTGCAGGGACATTGTTTGGAGAAGCTGGCATTTTCCTAGAGTAAAAGGAATTTGTCCCGAGAGCTTATTGAACATGGCATGAAAATAAACAAGATTTTGTAGGTTCCCAATATTAGGTGGTAATTTTCCATGGAAATTATTATTGGAGATATCTAGTTGTATAGAAAGTGTTGTGACATTGAATAAGTTGCTAGGGATTGTCCCTGTAAAATGGTTACTAGATAGGTCTAGTCTCAACAGGGCCACCAAGTTTCCTATGGTATTTGGAATGATTCCACTAAAGGAATTTGAAGAAAGTGAAAACTCGATTAGTTGAGTACAGTTACCTAAGAAAATAGATGGGATGGGCCCGCTCAAGCTATTGTTATCTAGGTACAAAAGTCTTAGGTTTTGAAGCATACTCAATGATGATGGCAAAGGTCCACTGAAGAAATTACTATCTATTTCTAGAGACCTTAAACCAACGAGGTTACCTATTTCGGGAGGTATATGACCTGAAATTTTGTTGCTACTTATGGAAAGATATTCTAGAGTTGTGGATAAATTTGAAGCTGCAGAAGGAAACATTCCACTAAAATCATTGTTGATCAATTCCAAAGCTTGTAACTGGGAGCAATTTGTCAAGGCTCGCACGAATTCCCATTCGTGATGGTTCTTAGCTTCAAATCTATTACCTCCTAGAACAAAAAACTGAAGGCTCTGCAACCCGGAAAGATTTGGTGGAACGGTGCCGCCGAAATTGTTGATTCCGATTTCAAAATAAATGAGGCTCGAAGCATTAGGAATCGAAGGTGGGATCTGTCCATGAAAATTATTCTCTCCTAATGCCAAAGTTTCAAGAAGAGGAAGTCTGTTGAATGCATTTGGCGATACTATCCCTGTAAGCTCATTGCTATATACTGTAAAAAGAACCAAGGATGATATGTTCCAGATGGCATGAGGTACACCACCTGTCAAGTTGTTGACTTCTAGGTCAATATGTACAAGGTTAGAGAGGCGACCAATAGAAAGAGGTATACCTCCGGATAACTGATTATTCCAAAGTAGGATGTCTTGGAGGTTGTGTAGATTTCCAAAAAACGCGGGAATCATGCCTGACAGGGAGTTGTTTGCCAGGCTCAATTGGGTAAGCGATGACAAGTTTCCGAGGGATGGTGGGATCTTTCCGGTCAAGCAGTTTGTCTGAAAAGACAAAATAAAGAGATTTCTCAAGGTACCAAGCTCAGGTGGGATCTCACCTTGCAGCTGGTTGCGTCCTAGTCTAAGCTGCATGAGATTTGTGCATCCTGCCAGAGAAGACGGGATGCCTCCTTGCAGCGAGTTCACGGAGAGCTTCAAGATTCGTAGTCTAGCAAGGTGACCCAGCTCCCAAGGTATCTGCCCTCTAAGTTGGTTCATCTCGAGGTTGAGCACACGGAGATAGGAGAAGTTGCTCAGCAATGGCGAGATGACTCCAATCAATCCGGAGGAATTGAGGTTTAGCTCGACAACTCTCTCAGTGTGCTTGCGGCTGCATCCAACACCGTGCCACGTACATGGGTGGTTGGAGCTGTTCCACGAAAGGAGCAAGCCAAATGGGTCTGACACCATGCCCTTGAAAGACAAGAGTGCACGTGTTTGCACGGCAGTGACATTGGCTCTGGTTGTGTGGTAGGGATGCAAGGACAGAGCGAAGCACAAGAAGATCAAAGCATTCATGGTTTTGGTTTGGACTGATGGAATGAAGGGTGTGTATGATTTGAGTTGAGGAGTATAAGCACCGATGGATGGGTAAGAGTTAACTTGGAAGTGGTCATATAAATAGAGAGCAGATCGATACATACGATCATGCTTTCACGCCTAACTCCTTCTTTCTTTTTCTGAATCATGTAGGAGAACGACCTATTGGTCAATGCTACGAGACTTATCTTCTCGTTGAACAAGACTTGTACTGCCTTGT
This sequence comes from Alopecurus myosuroides, assembly GCA_028641055.1. Taxonomy (NCBI): domain Eukaryota; kingdom Viridiplantae; phylum Streptophyta; class Magnoliopsida; order Poales; family Poaceae; genus Alopecurus; species Alopecurus myosuroides. The sequence continues at coordinate 386,321,298 of CM054060.1, forward strand.
AAACCTTACTATTTCTTCTTCTTTTGTTGTTGTTGAGGGAAACCTTAATTACTATTTTTCTTGTCGACCTACTCTGCCGCACTAAACCCGGTAGTGGAATTTCTTTTAGTTTCAAAACGGATCTCGCTTCCATCCATTGATCATATCTCTAATGGCCCAGACTGCCAAACCGGTGTAGTGCTGGGCTTTTTGCCGGGTCTTCTAATAAAACTATAATATCATGGTATCGTTTTTCTCTACATAGCGTTAGATAGTCATTAACTAGTCACTACTTAGTCAAGATCTGGCAAATCATAATCTTTAGTGGTCATCCTTCTTGTTATGCGTCAACTGGGCATTATGCATGCCTATATGCAAGCAAAGCTAACCTGTTAGTATTAATTTATAGGATTTTTTATCGAATTGACCACGGCGGTCCACTACTACTCAGTTTTACCCCTAGCGCCGAATGATGCTCAGTTTTGCCCCTAGTCCGTGTGCAACTACTATGGAGAGGCAGGAATGATAAGTTTGGAGTCGAATCCGTTTCGCGAAGTGGGTCCGAGGAGTCAGACTCCGTTTCACGAAGTGGGTCCGGGTGGGACTGCCAAGTTCGTTGAAACCGTCCGGAGCTTACAGGTGGGACCACGCAGTTAGTTGACTATGCTGAATAGTCCACACCCGAGCTTCCCGCCACCACCGTCGTGCGCTGCCGCCCAATTTAGTTGACCCGCCGTCGTGCGCTGCCGCTCTCACCGCCGCCACCGCCGCACCACCCCCTGTTGCGCAACGAGCACCTGCGGCACCACCACCACCACCGCTGGGTTCGGCTTGGGAGGCGAAAAGGCGGGGCAGCCCACGCGGGCCAAAGCTGCCAGCGACGCGTGGGAAAACCGCGGGCCCCAGCGTCGGTCAAATCTGCCGGAGTAACGGCACGCGCGGCGCAGTAAATGCCCCGCCGGGGCTACAACAGGCCCCTCGCCGCTCGCCGCTCTCCCCATTCTGGCCGTTCATTTCCTCGCTCTCACCGCACTCACTCTCATCGCCCTCGCCGCACTTCACCTAGACACCCCGAGATGATGCCTCGCCGGCTCCGTGCCTGCCGCAACTCGCCGTTGTACTGCGGACCCACGGCCACGACGCGGGACAACAGTGACGGCGATAGCGACAACGAGTTCTACTACGAGGAGAACGAGCAGCCGGCGCAGGAGGAGGCGGCGCCCGAGCAGCAGCCACCGCAGGAGGAGGCGGCGCCCGAGCAGCAGCTGGCGCAGGAGGAGGCGCAGCGCTGGAGGAGGCACAGGAGGAGGCAGCCAATCTGGCCCGAGCAGCACGCGGCGTTCTACTCGTTCCAAACATGGCGGAACAAGGAGGCGTTCCACCAGGTCCGCGCTTGGCTCGAGGAGGCGGCGGCAGCGGCCGAGGCTGCCGCTGTTCATGCATCCCTGGAGACCCACCAGAGGGAGGAGGCGGAGCGCCAGGTCTACCGGCAGCTCACCGCAACCGCGGCGTCGGATGAGCAGCAGGTGCTCGTCGCGTTGTACGAGAGCGACCGGCGCAAGCTTGCCCTGCAGAGCAAGAGGCGGAACCGCCGCCAACCCTCCGAGCAGGCGCAGCTGCACCGGCTGCGAATGCAAGGCAGAGCGGAGCGGCGCTTGCTCGCTACGGTGGCGAACCCATCGCCAAGCGACCCATCGCGCTTCGCCAAGAACGACCACGAGGCTGGGCCCTCCAACATGCCGACCTACGACGACTGCGAGGAGGACGACGAGGAAGAGGACGACGTCTAGGAGGAGGGCGACGACCAGGCCGGGTGATCGCGGCGAGCCTCGGCCTGCCGTAGTTTTTTTTTAAGTTTTTTCAATGTTTTTAGTTAAATTATGCCGTCTTTCTGTAAAAGTATCATCGAATCTATGAATTTGCGCCTGTTTCAACGAGTTCGCCGTTTTTTAATTAATTTTGAATATTTCTGAACCAAATCACGAGCCAGAATATAGATTAAAAGCGAACATAGGGAGTAGTTTGGATGATGTTTGAATAATGTTGGATGATGTTGAACCAAGTCATTCCAAAAAAAATTAGGCAAATGTGTTTCAAATGAGGTCTGAAGCTAGGGTAGACACCCCCGTTTGAAATTTCATGAAAAATTCGACATTGTCAAAATTATCCAAATAAATTTGATGAGCAACTATATCACATATAATAACATTGTGCGTTGGAATCATGTCATTTTGTTTTTATTGAATTATTTACACTCATTTGAAACCATCGCTCTATTTTTATGAGAAATGTGCTTCAAACGAGGTCTGAAGCTAGGGTAGACACCCGAGTTTGAAATTTCATGAAAAATTCGACCTTGTCAAAATTATGCAAATAAATTTGAGGAGCAACTATATCACATATAACAACATTGTGCGTTGGATTCATGTCATTTTTTTTTTGAATTATTTATGCTCATTTGAAACCATCGCTCTATTCTCATGAGAAATGTGCTTCAAATGAGGTCTGAAGCTAGGGTAGACACCCCCGTTTGAAATTCCATGAAAAATTCGACCTTGTCAAAATTCTCCAAATAAATTTGAGGAGAAACTATATCACATATAACAACATTGTGCGTTGGATTCATGTCATTTTGATTTTTTTTGAATTATTTATGCTCCATCGCTCTATTCTCATGAGAAATGTGCTTCAAATGAGGTCTGAAGCTAGGGTAAATACCCCCGCTTGAAATTCATGAAAAATTCGACCTTGTCAAAATTATCCGATCCAAATCAATTTGAGGAGCAACTATATCACATATAACAACATTGTGCGTTGGATTCATGTCATTTTTTTAATTATTTATGCTCATTTAAAACCATCGCTCTATTCTCGTGAGAAATGTGTTTCAAATGAGGTATGAAGCTAGGGTAAACACCCCCGTTTATAATTTCATGAAAAATTCGACCTTGCAAAAATTATCCAAATAAATTTGAGGAGCAACTATATTACATATAACAACATTGTGCGTTGGATTCATGTCATTTTGATTTTTTCGAAATATTTATGCTCATTTGAAACCATCGCCCTATTCTCGTGAGAAATGTGCTTCAAATGAGGTCTGAAGCTAGGGTAAATACCCCCATTTGTGCTTCAACATTTTTTGGCATCTTGTCTAAATCAACCAAATTAATTTCCTAGACATCTATTCTACATATATAGTGTAAATCTGAAGTTTCATTATGTTTTGAATAATTCTTCTATTTTTTTTTAAATAACATGGTTTAATAGAAAAATCATATGTAAAACTGATAAAAATCATCGATGTAGTAAATCTGAAGTTTCATTATGTTTTGAATAATTCTTCTATTTTTTATATTTTTTATTTAAATAGCATGGTTTAATACTTAGTAGAAAAGAAATCATATGTAGAACAGATAGAAACCATCGATCCCTGTGGCCAACGGACCAACCAATCCGAGCGCACAACGAGCGTCTCGCGGATCGCTGTGGCTGCGAGCGCATCCGTCCAATGCACGATTCCCTTTAGAAGGAATCGATCAAACAGGCTAGGTCGAATCTCCGGGTGTCCTTCTAGAAGCTTTTCGGCTGGTCAAACAAAGCGTTGACCAAACTTGAAATGAGCATGCATAATTCAAAAAAAATCAAAAAATATATAAAGCCGACGCACATAGTAGTGTTATGTCATATAGTAACGAGAAAAAAAATATAAACCCGTCTTATAAAGAATGGAACGAAAAAGCCTTGTCTAATATGTGATATCTTGAACAGACTAGTAGAGAGTTCAAGAAAATGAGATGAGTTTCAAACCTTTGGAGATGAAACAAGGTCAAAATCTCACCAAAGCTTCATTTTGGTGTGACTAAGAAAGATCCAAAGTTACTTTTTCATTTTTGATGTTTTAAACTTGTTTTATTTACGATTTTCGATTAAAACCATTATTATCCAAAAGAAAATAAATAATACGAATATTCATCCAATAAATTTTCAGGCTTCGGAATTACATTATATAGGTCGAATACAAGTCTACGAAAAACATAAATAGGATTTATAAACATTAGAACGAAAGCCTTCACTAAAATGTGATTCCTCGAATACAATAGTAGAGATTCCAAAGAATATAAGGGGGAAACATTGTGAATCTTCCGAAGAGGTGGGCTCTACCTTTTTGTTTTGTGTTCCTATGGGATATCCTAGCACAACCAAACAAATAGTTCCACATTGCTACCCCATTTCGACGCCGTTACCGCGTGTTTCCGTATAAGTCCGGTATGTCTCCAACGGGCAGGGTTTCACCGGGAGGGGAGCTACGGAGCGTCTGGATCCCAACACAACCTAGGGGGTGCCATACCATGTTAGTATAGGCGTGTTGTGTGCTTTGGATGTCAAAGTTTGGTCTCCGGTGTGTGACCCGCTTCACCGGCATCCACTTCTCTCTCGTGAGCGCTTATAGGGTGAAACTCCCGTATCGGACGGAACATCGTGAATCTTTCGAAGAGCTGGGTTCTACATTTTGATTTTCTGTTACTATGGGCTATCCTAGCACAACCAAGCAAATAGTTCCACATTTCTACCCCTTTTCGACGCCGTTAACGCGTGTTTCCTTATAAGTCCGGTATTTCTCCAGCGGATCTAGGGTTTCACCGGGAGGGGGGCTACGGAGCGTCTGGATCCCAACACAAGCTAGGGGGTGCGATACCATGTTATTATAGGTGTGTCGTGTGCTTTGGATGTCAAAGATTTCTCTCCGGGGTGTGACCCGCTTCACCGGCATCCACTTCTCTCTCGTGAGCGCTTATAGGGTGAAACTTCTGTATCGGACCAAACATCGTGAATCTTCCAAAGAGGTGGGTTCTACCTTTTTGTTTTGTGTTCCTATGGGCTATCCTAGCACAACCAAGCAAATAGTTCCACATTGCTACCCCCTTTCGACGCAGTTACCGCGTGTTTCCGTATAAGTCAGGTATTTCTCCAGCGCGTCTAGGGTTTCACCGGGAGGGGGTCTACGGAGCGTCTGGATCCCAACACAAGCTGGGGGGTGCCATACCATGTTAGTATAGGTGTGTTGTGTGCTTTGGATGTCAAAGATTGCTCTCCGGGGTGTGACCCGCTTCACCGGCATCCACTTCTCTCTCGTGAGCGCTTATACGGTGAAACTCCTGTATCGGACCAAACATCGTGAATCTTCCGAAGAGGTGGGTTCTACGTTTTTGTTTTGTGTTCCTATGGGCTATCCTAGCACAACCAAGCAAATGGTTCCACATTGCTACCCCCTTCGACGTCGTTACCGCGTGTTTCCGTATAAGTCCGGTATTTCTCCAGCGGGTCTAGGGTTTCACCGGGAGGGGGCCTACGGAGCGTCTGGATCCCAACACAAGCTGGGGGTCACCGCTATGTACCAACTATCTCTAAAACTATCTAGAAATTACATGGCCGAGTAGTGCACACAGCACCCGTCTACACTATTGTACATGTTCTAAAAACAGAGGGAACAAGATGCTTTTACTTTGCCCAGCTTACGTTCTCTGACTTTCTCCCATGACACGTGGGTACGGTGTGTGATGGGCTCCATTTGTCAGTGACCTAACGTCAGAGGATCCCGTTCCCGCACAGAGAAGCGCTCATCTCAGCGCCTGCAGGCCGTTGCCGCCGTAGTTTGCATGCATGGACTCGATCTGCACCGTTCGTTGCGATCAAACGATCGAAAATGACGCGGTGCATGGACTGGGTGTTTTATCTCAATGTAACTGCATGCAACAATGGACACTGTCTAGTGGGCCTCGTTCACCAGCCCGGTGCATGCACGCCTCGTTTTTTCAGAGTAAACAACGTGGCAGAAGAAGAGAAGAGTAAACGTCGCGTCGCATTTGCAGCAGCCCTGCACGCCCTGTTTCAGAAACACGAGTCGCGTCGCATTTGCAGCGACGCAGCCCTCCACGCCTCGTTTTCAGAAGATACGCATCAATGCATATGCAGCGAGGCAGGATTTGGCGTGAGACTTTGGACTTTCTTCTCTTCACCTCTTTAATACACGCATGCAACGTCGAATCACTTTGACTGCCTAATGCACACGCTCGTACTCCGTATCACTAGCTGTCCTACGCCTGTTCTACACCGATTTGACCATGCATCGACTCTTCTACACTGCATCCAACATTTTCACACAGGTTGGTTCATCTACCCCAATTAATTCACGTCTCATCGTGTCTTTAAATAGCACGTTTCCTCGTCCTCCATCTTCTCATCCATTTCCAGCCCCTTTGCCTTCTCTCCCTTCAAGCCTCGAACAATGTCTTCCTACTCTCTCCCTTCAAGCCCGGAGTCTGTCTCCGACGAGGACAACCACCCCAAGGCTCGGCCTTGGTACGAGGCCGAGTGTCCGCCGGAGGAGTTGGACGTCCTGCCCACCGAGTTTCCCAGCGACTCTCCAAAACGGGAGCAATCGCCGACGCCTCCCTTCGTCCACCGCCCCGACCCCGTCCCTTCCACCGCCACCAAGACTTTGGACATCTCCCCCAAGACGAACCGCCGCCTCAAGAAACTGGACCGTCTGGAGAAGAAGGAGTTGAAGGCGGAGGAGAAGAAGGAGGTGAAGGAGGAGGCGAAGGCTTTCCGGGCCAGCATCAAGCGGTCCATTGAGAGGGAGGAGGAGAGGATGCGGGCGGAGAACCGCCGCGCCCGGATCAAGGAGGAGATGGAGATCCGGGCGACGGAGTGGAGGAAGTAGGGCGGCGCCGGAGGACGGGAAGGGCTCCCGCATGCAGAGCGGGAGCAGTTAGGGTTAGGCCTTTTTTTTAAATTAAATGTAATGTCCCTCGGGCCCCACTGAATATATGTAAAGTGGGGCCAGTTATTCTTTCTAAGTATGTTTAATTATATATAAAGTTGTGTTCTTATATTTGTCCAAATGTACCCACTGTTTAGAAGTTTTATCCTTTCTAATTATCGCTTTAAAATCTGCACATTGTAAACAAAATTTATATATAAGAGATGTGATGTATTATGTTTTCTAAGATAATATACAAATTTCAGTTGATCACAGTATATATTTTATATTATTAATACGAATAATTTGATGGTTTAATAAATCGATAATGTGTAGTCTGCATGTAGTGATTAATAAATATAAATGGATAATGTGTAGTCTGCATGTTGATATTGGACCTCATTTGACATTGGGCCGCAAGCAACAGTCAACAGTTGGGGCCCACATGCAGCGCCAACCGTCAACAACTGGGACACACAAGCCGCGCCAACGCTCAACAGCTGGGTCCCACAGGCTGCGCCAACAGTTCTATGATGGGTCCCACAAGTCAGCATCCTAACGGGGGCAGAAAGTTACGGTGAGAGCAGCGAAACGAGTCCTTGCGCACATACTAGGGGCAAAACTGAGATCGATTCGGCGCTAAGGGTAAAACTGAGGTCGTGGTACCAACTGAGGGCACCCTGTAATATAACCCTAACTTATATCAGCGTGATGAATTGGCATGTCTGTACATGCTGATGTAGCTGAGGCGAGCAAATGGAGAAAATACCCTAAAATAAAATCGTGTACTACCTCAAAATATTTTATGTTCGCACACAAAGTTTTGTGGGAAAAGAATATGTTTTGTGTCTTGTGTAAAAAAATAACTTCCAATGCTCCAATATACCCATTCCAAGACCTTTTGTTTTGTTTTAGACAGGCTACATAAAGATGTTCGTTTCTCGTGAAATTGTGTGTATGAACATAGTCTCACCGGATATGCGAGTGAAACTGTTTTTGGAATTCTGTGACATTTTAAAACGTGTTACTTTATGCATTTTTTATGATGAGCAAAACACCACCTTACTAAAAGTCCGACTAACAATTTTGAAAGGAAGAAACAAACTGCCTCACCAAATTAAACTTGAAGAGGTGGCTTCTCGCTCATCGGCTAACAATTTTATTTTGATGACATAAGCTTCATGCATGTGCCACAGGTCATGTGCCAGTGCCATTGATATAAATCCGGATGTATAGCCATGTAGTCTCGGTCGAAAAACAGCTATATGTGATAGCTACATGAGGGTCAATGAGAACATACTTCCTGAATATGAATTAATTATTTAGAAAGTTAATTCCCCGTATTAGGAGACGGCCTCCAGGGCTCCTCGACAGCACCATTTTCCTGGTCATATCCAGCTGGTCGCCGGCTGCAGTGCCAGACATCACAGGACGCATCGCCCGGCTTCGCATGCATCTCGTGCCTCTCGCCGGACTCCGGCTGCTCGAGGGAACTGGGTGGAGGCAGCCAGACAAGGGGAGCAGAGACGACGGTGGGCAATCTCTAGCAACGGTGTCTTACAGTTTAGACTAGTTATAGTGGAGAGTAACTAAGTAATAATATCAACGCCGTATGCAAAAAAAAATCTGACATGGCAAGTAATTAACGCGGAGAGAGATGGTGTGGTGACATAGCTAGTTATCATCACATCACATTATTTCAATACACTGGGTCTACAACCTAATAAATATTTGTTTACATGACACCGTATGTACGTTACTCTCCACTATGGAGGTAGTAACATAGACTAATAACCACATCATGTTACTACCCTTAGTTCTCCCCACTGTGAGCAGTCTTAAGTGGGATGGGTTTAACGGCACGGTGAGTAGCCCATGCCCACCTCCAGACATACCCTTCCCCACCTCATGTCGCCCAGCATTTATTGTCTTTGAGCCACCAGCGTGTTGAGAGGGATGCGGCAGGACGTGTACCGGCGACACGCAAGCTCCTGGCCTTCCAATTTGTTGTCGATGACCCACGGACACGCGTGAGGGGATGTGGCGGCACACGCTCATCTGGCGGACAACGCATAGGAGAGGTGGCGCCCTGGCACGGCGATGCAAAAGTGTGAGGACACGAGCACTCACCGGGCTGACGTGGGCATGTCTAATCGGATGGCCACTATTAATACCCTGCGTGTGGATATGTCGGAGGCTCGCATGATGCCTCATCAATAAATGCCAAGAAACTGTTAGTAATATCAAGCACAAGACAAGGATTATACGTAGCACTAGGAATCATGTAAACCCAGACTGGCTACCTATAGAAAGCCAAGAAGAAAAAAACAAAAGCAATTATAGACTAGAATCAACACCCGAGACATCTGGTGTCAGATCATACTTTGCGCCGCAACACCTTCCATAACCGAGAGCAACTCGCCGGAATATAAGCAGAGAGGTAGAGCTTGTACGTTTCCAAAGGGCCCTAAACCTAGGTAATCGTGCCCTCCGTGTTATGTCAAGCCGAGTAGTCCACGACAATTCATCCCCTATGAAATTCTAGCCCAATAAGCATGGCATATGCCGTGCTAAACCCCATATATTTGGTGCCATATGTGTGAATCCGGAGCGGTGGATTCGAGACTTCGTCGACATCAACAACCGCAAGCAGCAACACGTCGATCAAGATGGGGAGGGAGCGCGTCCTCGAGAATTGTCTGCCGTAGTAGGGAGTGCACGTAGGAGGGCAGTGCCGTCGCGGGATTTAGCACGAAGGAAGTAGGGGGAATACGTATTTGTGGAGATGTGGTTGCTAACTGATGCCTCTTTAATCCTTTTGAACCTATATTTGATCATGCTTCTTTTCGAGTAGAAATTTTGTGTACCTAGGCACCGGTGCTCGGACTAACTAAAAAATTCGAAATAAATATTTAATAGCTTCAAAAGTTTCTGAAAAAAAATTAGAATGTGGCTATCGGTGTATCCTACAACCATGTAAATTTTTAAATTCAAATAGAAAAAACTATAAGCTACACAAAAAAGACAAAAGTGTGAATCTTGTCATGCCTATTTTCATACCTCTAGTTTTAGCATTTTGTCATTTTTTTTCTAGCCCATAATACTTCGTATCTGAATATTAAATTTTGCACATTTTTAGGATACACTAATAATGTTGACGGTGAGAACCACGTAGCCTTTGAATTCGACGTCATCATAGACCACAACACGTTTTGGAGTTCTTCGTCCTGTAGCCCCTTCTTGAACTCGTGTAGCCTTGTTTGGAGCCCTTTTAGAACCACAGCCCTTTTCATGCCGAGATCGGGGCAAAAATCTTTGAACATCCTGTCAAATTGGCTCCAATTAACGTAAGTTATCTCTGTTGGGACACCGAACCTACACATGATACTATTCCATATAAATTTTTGCATGGTTATCGCGGTAATCTTGGAGAGAGGATCAGTCACAACAGCGATGTATTCCGAGCCTCCCCGAGCTATGCAGGACGGAGTTACTAAACAAAAACCCCACTTGGTGAGCAGCCCCCACTTGGGGAGCAGCCGGGTTGGGGGAATAGGCCGCAGCTCCTTAGCGCGCCAAAGTATCTCGTTCGCCATCCACTAACAAGATCACATACCTTAACAATGTATTATACGTCTTAGTGGCATGACAAGCTCGTGAGTCGTGAGCAGGCCAATGTATCTCAATCCACGTAGCAATGTCCTGTACTTGTCACATTGTCGGTGGCTTTCACCCTAACCTGATTAACTTGGTCTTTATGCCTTTCGATGAAACTAGGAAAGTTTTGGGTACTCCTCAGAACATGGTCCAAGTGACTATCGTGGGTGTCTTTGTTTCTGGAACTACCGGAGGGGTCCATTCACAATTCTGCATTCACCATTCTGCAATATCTACAACTTATCGCTCCTTGCTATACAATCTCAAAATCATGTGGTCTAATTTCCACTACCTGATTGGCGACGTCTTGATCTCCTTACTTTCCTCAAAAGTTTCTTGATCGAACAATCATTTGGCATACATCCCCGAGATAATGTTTGGGCTCCCTACTCGTCATTGCGACAACCCTGGTTAGGACGATTTGCTAATCTAACTTATAGTAAGGGCCCATGAGTCATATCCATCGCCTTCCCTAATCTCTCTCCCATGCTCTCCCAATCAAGATGATATCCAATACTATTGTATATGCCTCGAATTATCAAGTGTTATTACGGAATACCAGCACCACCACTCCGTAGTGTTCTTTTCTAGTCTCCTTTAACCCAATTTTTTATATAATTGTACTCTATTTTCATAATAATTTGAAGTAGCGGCCTTCATTATACAAAAAATTGAGAGATCAGAGAATATTGGGATGTTGGTGCGGACTACAATCAGATGAGATAAAGATTGAGGTTAGAAGAGATTAAAAAAAGGGTGAATGTGATAGGTGAGCCATGTACGTCGGATAAGTAGTTGATTTATCCTATTTTGCATGTATTTTTTCTTACGTCAAAACAATTCGAGATTTTAGGAAAGACGGTGATTACTAAGTTTTGTGTGCCAACTTTAGGTTTGATTACACTACCCTCCACGAGTTAAAGGTCCAAACTGGATTTTACTCGGGGAAAACCAGCACTCGAAGACATTATCTGACACCCTACGCAAAGTACATCATAGCCGCATGGGTAGTTGGCACCACCGTGTCTGACGCATAGGACGCAGAGCCAGGGGCACCAAGCAAGGGACACGCAAGATGCGAGATTGAGGCGGCGTAGCAACCATCTACAAGTTAAAGGTTTAGAGTGGATTTTACTCAAGAAAAGGCATCATCCGCCACCCTACAAGAGGACACCATAGACGCACAAGCAATTGGCACCACCGCGTCTAACGCACAGGACACAATGCGCCTGCGAGCACCGCGCTACCTATCGCCACGCCAACGGTGTCCAGCAAGGGGAACGCAAGATGCAAGATCAAGGCTGGGGTACTGAGCAACTCGTAGGCAGGGCAAAGAATGCATGGGTAAAGCCATTGGGCCCTAAGCTGATAGGGAAGGCCAAGTGAGGGTGCTGGAGGAGAAAAGTGAAAGATACAACACCCGTTGGAAGAGGAGAATGGCAGTGAAAGTTGTTGGGTGCTGACGGTGGTTTCTATTGGCAGATTTTGTCAAAGAACAATTTGATGGTCTATTATTTATTTGCCCACCACTCCATTACTAGCAACACTATTTTGTATCAGAATATGAAATTTTGCACATTTTTAGGATACACTAATAACTTTGACGGTGAGAACCTCGTAGCCTTTGAATTCGACGCCCTCATAGACCACAACACGTTTTGGAGTTCTTCGTCCCGTACCCCCTTCTTGAAATCGTGTAGCCTTGTTTGGAGCCCTTTTAGAACCACAGCCCATTTCCCCATTCCATGACTCCATTTGACTTGGGATCACCCATCGACTAGAAGCACATTTTCATGCTGAGATCGTGGCAAAAATCTTTGAACATCCAGTCAAATTGGCTCCGATTAATCGTGAGTTATCTCTGTTGGGACACCGAACCTACACATGATACTATTCCATATAAATTTTTGCATGGTTGTCGCGGTAATCTTGGAGAGAGGATCAGTCACAATAGCGATGTATTCCAAGCCTCCCCGAGCTATGCAGGACGGAGTTACTAAACAAAAACCCCACTTGGTGAGTAGCCAGGTTGGGGGAATAGGCCGCAGCTCCTTAGTGCGCCAAAGTATCTCGTTCGCCATCCACTAACAAGATCACATACCTTAACAATGTATTATACGTCTTAGTGGCATGACAAGCTCGTGAGTCGTGAGCGGGCCAATGTATCTCAATCCACATAGCAATGTCCCGTACTTGTCACATTGTCGGTGGCCTTCACCCTAACCTGATTAATAACTTGGTCTTTATGCCTTCCGATGAAACTAGGAAAGTTCTGGATACTCCTCAGAACATGGTCCAAGTGACTATCGTGGGTGTCTATGTTTCCGGAACTAACGGGGGGGTCCATTCACCATTCTGCAATATCTACAACTTATCGCTCCTCGCTACACAATCTCAAAATCATGTGGTCTGATTTCCACTACCTGATTGGCGACGTCTTGGTCTCCTTACTTTCCTCAAAAGTTTCTTGATCGAACAATCATTTGGCATACATCCCCGAGATAATGTTTGGGCTCCCTACTCGTCATTGCGACAACCCTGGTTAGGACGATTTGCTAATTTAACTTATAGTATGGGCCAATGAGTCATATCCATCGCCTTCCCTAATCTCTCTCCCATGCTCTCCCAATCAAGATGATATCCAATACTATTGTATATGCCTCGAATTATCAAGTGTTATTACGGAATACCAGCACCACCACTCCGTAGTGTTCTTTTCTAATCTCCTTTAACCCAATTTTTTATATAATTGTACTCTATTTTCATAATAATTTGAAGTAGCGACCTTCACTATACAAAAAATTGAGAGGTCAGAGAATATTGGGATGTTGGTGCGGACTACAATCAAATGAGATAAAGATTGAGGTTAGAAGAGAAAACAAAGGGTGAATGTGATAGGTGAGCCATGTACGTCGGATAAGTAGTTGATTTATCCTATTTTGCATGTATTTTTTTCTTACGTCAAAACAATTCGAGATTTTATGAAAGACGGTGATTACTAAGTTTTGTGTGCCAACTTTAGGTTTGATTACACTACCCTCCACGAGTTAAAGGTCCAAACTGGATTTTATTCGGGGAAAACCAGCACTCGAAGACATCATCTGCCACCCTACGCAAAGCACACCATAGCCGCATGGGTAGTTGGCACCACCATGTCTGACGCATAGGACGCAGAGCCAGGGGCACCAAGCAAGGGACACGCAAGATGCGAGATTGAGGCGGCATAGCAACCATCTACAAGTTAAAGGTTTAGAATGAATTTTACTCAAGAAAACAACACTTGAAGGCATCATCCGCCACCCTACAAGAGGACACCATAGACACACAAGCAATTGGCACCACCGCGTCTAACGCACAGGACACAATGCGCCCGCGAGCACCGCGCTACCTATCGCCGCGCCAACGGTGTCCAGCAAGGGGAACGCAAGATGCAAGATCAAGGCTGGGGTACTGAGCAACTCGTAGGCAGGGCAAAGAATGCATGGGCAAAGCCATTGGGCCCTAAGCTGATAGGAAGGCGAAGTGAGGGTGCTGGAAGAGAAAAGTGTAAGATACAACACCCGTTGGAAGAGGAGAATGGCAGTGAAAGTTGTTGGGTGCTGACGGTGGTTTCTATTGGCAGATTTTGTCAAAAAATAATTTGATGGTCTATTATTTATTTGCCTACCACTCCAATACTAGCAACACTATTTTGGATCAGAATATGAAATTTTGCACATTTTTAGGATACACTAATAACTTTGACGGTGAGAACCTCGTAGCCTTTGAATTTGACGCCCTCATAGACCACAACATGTTTTGGAGTTCTTCGTCCCGTAGCCCCTTCTTGAAATCGTGTAGCCTTGTTTGGAGCCCTTTTAGAACCACAGCCCGTTTCCCCATTCCATGACTCCATTTGACTTGGGATCACCCATCGACTTGAAGCACATTTTCATGCCAAGATCGTGGCAAAAATCTTTGAACATCCAGTCAAATTGGCTCCGATTAACTGGCTCCGATTAACGTGAGTTATCTCTATTGGGACACCGAACCTACACATGATACTATTCCATATAAATTTTTGCATGGTTGTCGTGGTAATCTTGGAGAGAGGATCTGTCACAACAGCGATGTATTCCGAGCCTCCCCGAGCTATGCAGGACGGAGTTACTAAACAAAAAAAACCACTTGGTGAGCAGTCCAGCCAGGTTGGGGGAATAGGCCGCAGCTCCTTAGCGCGCCAAAGTATCTCGTTCGCCATCCACTAACAAGATCACATACCTTAACAATGTATTATACGTCTTAGTGGCATGACAAGCTCGTGAGTCGTGAGCGGGCCAATGTATCTCAATCCACGTAGCAATGTCCCGTACTTGTCACATTGTCGGTGGCCTTCACCCTAACCTGATTAATAACTTGGTCTTTATGCCTTCCGATGAAACTAGGAAAGTTCTGGGTACTCCTCAGAACATGGTCCAAGTGACTATCGTGGGTGTCTATGTTTCCGGAACTACCGGAGGGGTCCATTCACCATTCTGCAATATCTACAACTTATCGCTCCTCGCTACACAATCTCAAAATCATGTGGTCTGATTTCCACTACCTGATTGGCGACGTCTTGATCTCCTTACTTTCCTCAAAAGTTTCTTGATCGAACAATCATTTGGCATACATCCCCGAGATAATGTTTGGGCTCCCTACTCGTCATTGCGACAACCCTGGTTAGGACGATTTGCTAATCTAACTTATAGTATGGGCCCATGAGTCATATCCATCGCCTTCCCTAATCTCTCTCCCATGCTCTCCCAATCAAGATGATATCCAATACTGTTGTATATGCCTCGAATTATAAAGTGTTATTACGGAATACCAGCACCACCACTCCGTAGTTCTTTTCTAGTCTCCTTTAACCCAATATTTTTATATAATTGTACTCTATTTTCATAATAATTTGAAGTAGTGGTCTTCATTATACAAAAATTTGAAAGATCAGAGAATATTCGGATGTTGGTGCGACTACAATCAGATGAGATAAAGATTGAGGTTAGAAGAGAAAAAAAGGGTGAATGTGATAGGTGACAATGTACGTCGGATAAGTAGTTGATTTATCCTATTTTGGATGTATTTTTTTCTTACGTCAAAACAATTCGAGATTTTAGGAAAGACGGTGATTACTAAGTTTTGTGTGCCAACTTTAGGTTTGATTACACTACCCTCCACGAGTTAAAGGTCCAAACTGGATTTTACTCGGGGAAAACCAGCACTCGAAGTCGTCATCTGCCACCCTACGCAAAGCACACCATAGCCGCATGGGTAGTTGGCACCACCGTGTCTGACGCTTAGGACGCAGAGCCAGGGGCACCAAGCAAGGGACACGCAAGATGTGAGATTGAGGCGGTGTAGCAACCATCTACAAGTTAAAGGTTTAGAATGGATTTTACTCAAGAAAACAGCACTTGAAGGCATCATCCGCCACCCTACAAGAGGACTCCATAGACGCACAAGCAATTGGCACCACCGCGTCTAACGCACAGGACACAAAGCGCCCGCGAGCACCGCGCTACCTATCGCCGCGCCAACGGTGTCCAGCAAGGGGAACGCAAGATGCAAGATCAAGGCTGGGGTACTGAGCAACTCGTAGGCGCAGGGCAAAGAATGCATGGGTAAAGCCATTGGGCCCTAAGCTGATAGGGAAGGCCAAGTGAGGGTGCTCGAGGAGAAAAGTGTAAGATACAACACCCGTTGGAAGAGGAGAATGGCAGTGAAAGTTGTTGGGTGCTGACGGTGGTTTCTATTGGCAGATTTTGTCAAAGAACAATTTGATGGTCTATTATTTATTTGCCTACCACTCCAATACTAGCAACACTATTTTGTATCAGAATATGAAATTTTGCACATTTTTAGGATACACTAATAACTTTGACGGGGAGAACCTCGTAGCCTTTGAATTCGACGTCCTCATAGACCACAACACGTTTTGGAGTTCTTCGTCCCGTAGCCCCTTCTTGAAATCGTGTAGCCTTGTTTGGAGCCCTTTTAGAACCACAGCCCGTTTCCCCATTCCATGACTCCATTTGACTTGGGATCACCCATCGACTAGAAGCACATTTTCAAGCCGAGATCGTGGCAAAAATCTTTGAACATCCAGTCAAATTGGCTCCGATTAACGTGAGTTATCTCTGTTGGGACACCGAACCTACACATGATACTATTCCATATAATTTTTTGCATGGTTGTCGCGGTAATCTTGGAGAGAGGATCAGTCACAACAGCGATGTATTCCAAGCCTCCCCGAGCTATGCAGGACGGAGTTACTAAACAAAAACCCCACTTGGTGAGCAGCCAGGTTGAGGGAATAGGCCGCAGCTCCTTAGCGCGCCAAAGTATCTCGTTCGCCATCCACTAACAAGATCACATACCTTAACAATGTATTATACGTCTTAGTGGCATGACAAGCTCGTGAGTCGTGAGCGGCCAATGTATCTCAATCCACGTAGCAATGTCCCGTACTTGTCACATTGTCATTCACCCTAACCTGATTAATAAGTTGGTCTTTATGCCTTCCGATGAAACTAGGAAAGTTCTGGGTACTCCTCAGAACATGGTCCAAGTGACTATCGTGGGTATCTTTGTTTCGGGAACTACCGGAGGGATCCATTCACCATTCTCCAATATCTACAACTTATCGCTCCTCGCCACACAATCTCAAAATCATGTGGTCTGATATCCACAACCTAATTGACGACATCTTGATCTCGTTACTTTCCTCAAAAGTTTCTTGATCGAACAATCATTTGGCATACATTCCCGAGATAATGTTTGGGCTCCCTACTCGTCATTGCGACAACCCTGGTTAGGACGATTTGCTAATCTAACTTATAGTATGGGCCCATGAGTCATATCCATCGCTTTCCCTAATCTCTCTCCCATGCTCTCCCAATCAAAATGATATCCAATACTATTGTATATGCCTCGAATTATCAAGTGTTATTACGGAATACCAGCGCCACCACTCCGTAGTGTTCTTTTCTAGTCTCCTTTAACCCAATTTTTTTATATAATTATACTCTATTTTCATAATAATTTGAAGTAGCAGCCTTCATTATACAAAAACTTGAGAGATCAGAGAATATTGGGATGTTGGTGCAGACTACAATCAGATGAGATAAAGATTGAGGTTAGAAGAGAAAAAAAAGGGAAGTAGTTGATTTATCCTATTTTGCATGTATTTTTTTCTTACGTCAAAACAATTCGAGATTTTAGGAAAGACGGCAATTACTAAGTTTTGTGTGCCAACTTTAGGTTTGATTACACTACCCTCCACGAGTTAAAGGTCCAAATTGGATTTTACTCGGGGAAAACCAGCACTCGAAGACATCATCCGCCACCCTACGCAAAGCACACCATAGCCGCATGGGTGGTTGGCACCACCGTGTCTGACGCATAGGACGCAGAGCCAGGGGCATCAAGAAAGGGACACGCAAGATGCGAGATTGAGGCGGCGTAGCAACCATCTACAAGTTAAAGGTTTAGAATGGATTTTACTCAAGAAA
This sequence comes from Alopecurus myosuroides, assembly GCA_028641055.1. Lineage (NCBI taxonomy): Eukaryota > Viridiplantae > Streptophyta > Magnoliopsida > Poales > Poaceae > Alopecurus > Alopecurus myosuroides. Next base: position 386,339,232 of record CM054060.1, read on the forward strand.
ACAGCACTTGAAGGCATCATCGGCCACCCTATAAGAGGACAACATAGACGCACAAGCAATTGGCACCACCACGTCTAACGCACAGGACACAAAGAGCCCGCGAGCACGGCGCTACCTATCGCCGCGCCAACGGTGTCCAGCAAGGGGAACGCAAGATGCAAGATCAAGGCCAGGGTACTGAGCAAATCGTAGGCAGGGCAAAGAATGCATGGGTAAAGCCATTGGGCCCTAAGCTGATAGGAAAGGCCAAGTGAGGGTGCTGGAGGAGAAAAGTGTAAGATACAACACCCGTTGGAAGAGGAGAATGGCAGTGAAAGTTGTTGGGTGCTGATGGTGGTTTCTATTGGCAGATTTTGTCAAAGAACAATTTGATGGTCTATTATTTATTTGCCTACCACTCCAATACTAGCAACACTATTTTAAGATCAACACAATTTAGTTAGCCGATGGTGTTCATTATTCATGGCAGTGATCATTAGTCATGGGAGTGTATTACAAAACTGCAAGAATTGAAACAATAGCTGTTGGCATTCCCATCGTTGGAATTTTTAAGTGAAGGAGTCACACGTTGAGAGAAATATGGGAAAGGAGACGATGCCTATTGTATTAGGGGAACGAGACACAAAAAATATTGTTGATATAAGCTAGGCCTAATGCCAAAATGGTTGGTGTATTGTTCTCCAAAGTGTGCTTTTGATGCAAAAAGACTGGGCAGTATATAGTCCAAAATAATAATATCCCCTAAAAATAAGCTAAAATAATAATGCTTTTTATTTTGGCGCACCCTGCTTTGAAATAATGATCCAAACACCAAGAATAATACTGACCATAACTTTTTTATGACAATACACCATATTTTAGAATATGCTAACAAGGCTGGCATATGAAAAAATGGATAAATCTGCACATAATTTACATATAACTGTGGTTATTATATATTTTCAAAAACCTAGGTTGGAATAGATGTATTGGCCCAATTTTATACTCTACATTGTACGGTTGTAAATGTGGCTTAACTTATTCCCAGATTTGTCAAAAAAATAAAAGAATGTAATTATAACTCAAATATATAGTTATGTGTGCGGTTTCAAAAGGAAGATGTAATGATAAGGTGTTGAATAAATATGCATGCATGTTGCATCATGCTTATCTAGTAAACTCACATGAGCTGAAGAACTTTCCTCATACCCAAGGAGAGTATTTGAAGTTGGTGCATGAAAACTGAAATCCACTAGCGAATCTATCTGCAGGCAATGATGATAAAAAAGGCGTTACACTCAGCTGTTTTGTTAATGACCTTATAGAGAATCGTAACTAAATACTGTGCAACCACCAAGTTGAGTATAAAAAGTGCAAGTTTGGGACAGGGGATCAGGATCGCTCTAGATGACGCTTGACAATACATGTACCATGCAACACAAAAGAAGATTTGAATCTCTATTATGTATGGGGCCAACCAGAGGAGAAAGTTACACAACTACCTGTGGATCTGAAAATGTTACGAAGGAAAAGCCGCAAGATCAGTTTGAGTGTCCATCTGCCATAAGAAATACTCGAGAAACAACCTACATACAGAGCAGAACAGAATTGTAAGCATCTACCGACCTTAGAAAATTAGAATTCAGTGATGGGGGAAAAAGCAAAACCCAAAAAGAATCATAAATAATAAAAAAAGATTCATTGCTATTTATTGCAAGTCATACTTTGCCAGGCACAACAAACTAGAATTTTGCACTTCGGCAAGGCAGCAAAAGAAAACATTAGTGCAAGTCTATATCAGCTAATCATCTACAAAGAAACATGCTTTTCTCATTTGGAATATATAACCATAAGCTTAACGTCAACTAAGCAGCAACACAACAAAGGAAATGAAAATGTAATCACAATATACGTTGAATAAGAATCTCTGAAATAGCTAACCATGTCTTAAAAATCGCTTGTGGATGAATCTAGGTGGTTGACAGAAAACAGAATCTTACCTTTGGAGCAGCATTGAGATTTAGTCATTCGAGGGTTGAGTCCCGGGCCGCTGATTCGAAGAAACCGGCTGCTATGCAACAGCAGAAGCTCCCACTACTCTAGGGGATTATCACTACCTACAATAACATTAGAATGCTTTAGATGCATATGGTGTAAAAAGCATCAATACTTAGGAATGAGAAGCAGCAAGTTAGTGGAGCTATAAGATGCAATTTGGCGCAACCATGCAGCCATCAGCAATAAATCATTCTGGAGTATGCCAACAGAAGCCTGCATGGCGATAGCAATACAGTTTTACTCTCACTTCCAAACAACACATGTCAATTATATGAAGAAATGAAATTCTTTTAGCACATGCCAATTACAGAAAGCATTCTTCAAAATTCAACTAGTTGCAAGATTTAAATTCATACAAAATTCAACTAATTGCAAGATCTACAATATCTGACAGAGTTTTTTTTCATACAAAGTATGCACTTCAAGATAGTCATGGTCCAGTTACGAGTCCGCAATTGCTAAGGGAACAGATTGTTTGCTCTTACTAAACATGCATCGCAGGAATCTAAAGCAGTAGTTCTATCCCATGTACGTAATTAATCTGACCTGGCTCAACTAACCACAAGTAAGAATGAGGCAGCTTACCCATCCGCCATTGAGGAGGTAGAGGTCGACGAGCTTCTTCCCCTCCATCGATTGTGCTACCACATCCTTTACCATACACAAGAATATCTAATTCTTTGGTTGTAGATGTCACTTCGGAGACTAATGGAAAGACAATGAACCACACAGTTTGTCTTCATCCCAAAAAATCACAAACAAACATAAGATTTGTAGCATCAATTATATTAAATTCACCTTCACTATACATGCTTCCAGGCTGCTCGACCAATTTTTAGCAATCTTTTTTCTGGCACCTTGCCTAATATTCCGTATGCTGCAAAAAAAAAAAAACATTGCAATCAGTAGTTCTCTCTGGTATACAAGTTGTTCATATAGATTGGACTACGTTCTGTCCAGAACTGGACAGAACTTTTGTCAGAAGCTTGACATCTTTCATTTCAGGAGGTGAACTGTACACCATTAATGCTTACCGCCATCAGGAGCGGGACCCCGCTGTTCAAAAAATTCAATTGTGCAGAAACTAAATCTAAGCACAAAAAGTAGTACCCATCATGGTTCTCTTTACAATATTTGATTACAATGTCATATACTCATATTTGAATTATCTTTTTTGGGGGGTTGCTGTAAATAGAAGTTTGAAACAGAACTGTATTGGGAAGAGAGACATGCATCTGGTAAATACTGCCAAGCGGTTCAGCATCCTGTGAAACAAAATTATATTTGGGGATATGCTTAGCGTTTGCAAATATAGTAGTGTGCACTGCACCAGAAAATCATGAGAAAGTTATATTATCCTTAAATTTCAAAGACTTTTCCATCATTTTAAAAGCATTTTCTATATTCATTTAACTTGCAACGCTGTTTCTCTCCTTTAACTAGATTATGCTTGTTCCATCTGATGACCATGTTGCTGCATCTCCCACAACATCTGAAATCATCTCGTGACATGCAGAGTCATCTTCAGTATCAAATTTAGAGAATGTGCCCTCTATAGATGGAGAAGAGGTGGCCCAGATAACAGCCGGCACTGAACTTCCAGCTCTGGTAACAGGTAAAATAGCCATTTCAGAAGGCTACATACATAAGATCCTCACTGAACCGGGCCAATTGCTGTTACATCTTGTTTCAGATAGTGGAGCATTGTTCAGTTGGGGCTGGGAAGAGCACAACCGACTGGTTTTGGGAGGTACTTGTGATCAGGTGGTTCCCCAGAAGAGAGTATACCTTGGTGACAAGAGCTCACGCTCTTCTGCTGCTTCACTCAGCGTGTACTGTGGGAGTGGATTTACCATTGCCCTGAGCCTGGCATATTCACTCTAATTCACTTGAAAAGTGAAGGTACGCTTTGATGTTCTTGCAAGTTCGACCGTACCAAACCAACACGGAAATTGTACTATTCTTAGACTCTTAGTAATCAAAAGGTGATATTGTGTTTATTACTCCCATGCCTCGGATACTAACTTCCTCTTTTAGGGAATTAAATCTGATTTTTTTAGAATCACTTGTTTCGACAGGCATTAATTTTTTTTTCACTGGACAGGCATGTCGAATCGAATAACTTGATATACCGGCTTGGTTTTCGTGCGTAGTGGCCACATTGAGCTTTTGCGAGACGTTACTTTCAAAGAAAAGCCTAAATAAAATAAATTCCAAGTGATAAGTACTTCATTTGTCTAAATGGAATGAATCCGTAGCTAGCATGGGTGATGTTTTGTTCATGTGTAATAATTTTACTGTAGTTGGATTGACAACAACCCAACTAAAAACTAACGTGTATAGGAAATTTTTGGGTCATCTGTGCATGTAGAAATATATATAAAGTGATAGCTACAGGAGTGTCATGTAAAACTATCCATGTTGGGTCTCTTTAAAGGATTTTGTTCTTTAAGATTATATGTGGTAATCTAGCAACTGAGAATGCCCATTACAGTTAGCAGTGTTCTTTACTATTCTACTTAACTGTAATCTAAGCTGGCCAGGCACATTGATTTAGATGATTGCATTACAAAGCAAGATCAAGGTCATCTTCTTCTACCTCTTTCATGCACTTCGAACCACTGGGATCAGGGATCCATCACAAGAAACCAATATTCTTTGAACCTCATCGTTTGAATTTTCTAACTATTTTAGCTTTACCCAACTTGTCCTCTATACAGAATTTACCACATCATGCTTCTGTAATTTACTTAGGATAGTTTCCGCACCTTTTGCCACTGTTGCGGCAACCTCACTTGTGGATGCAGAAGACGCCACCAGCGTGTGAACAACTACAAGAAGACACAAGTTTCAGTGTAATGAGTTATTCCTTTGTGGATACGATAAATTTGTACTAGAGTTAACTTCAGAAGTAGAGTAGAGATGGCACTACAAATTGGTAATTAACGTCGGCAACCGTAAACTGCTTATGTACCGATTTTGGTAACAAATATTTGTGTATACAATGGTGTATAGCTCGGTCCTATATCAGTTGATTACCCGAGTAGTATCATATTCACACATTACAACCTCATGCCTTGATTACTGTGCTCCAATTGAAATATTTAGTTCACACATCTTTGTATTTATTAAAGGAACAATTTTGATCTGGTACATAGCTCAAATCGATTGTGCATATTTAAGATGTAGAATTAGGGGGGAGCTACCTCTGTAGGTGATGCAGAGTGGAGCATGTGGCAGCAGCCAGGGGTGTAGTTCATTAGCTGTGAGGCTGTCCTCAGCAAGTTGTCTTCATACTAGCACAACCTGCACACTGTTGGAGCACCATCATGGTACAGCAGATCAACAATATCAAAGGACACTATTTTATACCTAGGGTTGGTGTAGGAAGTGTACGTCGGCTTGAACAGGACATAGAACAAAACACTTCTTGTGATATCGACAAGATCTCTGCCACTGAGGTGAGAGAGCTCAACGGCATATATCAGTCTGCAAGTAATCGACTTCGTCAAGGAAACTCACACAAAGGGAAAGTCATTTAGCAATAAAAAAGGAAGTTACCACAAATCATCAACTTCTATATAACAACAATGAAGCTAATTTGCATTGCAACCACGATCAGAAAGGTTTGCCAACAATCAGAATGCAATGCACACTGAACTTGCAATACAGGTGTTGTCAACACTGAAAAAATCCTGTTTCAGCTTGGTTGCAGAACAGGTTATCAGCCTGAACTGAATCCAGGCAACTCAGGATCAGCAAAAACAAATTCGAAGCAAAAGTTGCAGAATTTTTTGACCAGTCCATGTCTAGCTATAGCATATCACAGAAGGATTTTCTTTATTTTAATGTGTGCAGAAACAGCAAGAAAAATTCTACAACATGCTACTTACAGAAAACTCTTCAAATTTTAACTAGTTCACCAAGATCCAGACTTGTGCACTACCATGATCTTTGCCAACGAGATTAGAAAGAGTTTTTGCTTGCATGTTAAACACTACAATTGCTGCAAATTCATGGTCCAATCGAAGCATCTACGAGTCTGAGCCCATGAATCAAGATGAAGAAGCGGTAGTTCTAGCTCATATACATAATTACTTTCACCTGGCTCCGCTTATCAAAGGCAGGAACGAGGCGGGTTGCTGAGGCAAACAAGCTTCTGCACCTCCGGCGACCGCGACGCCATATCCTCGACCACCTGCGCCGCACGCTCGCAAATCGGCTGGATTTCAGCCAAGGTCCATTCCATGAGATAGAGAAGAGGGGGAGAAGTCCCGAACCGAGGATGCGAGAAGAAGTGGGCGTACAGAGGCGCGTCGACCTCGTCGGCGTCGAAGCAGGATCGATGAAGGCGTCGTAGAGGTCTGCGTCCATCCCCTTTCGCCCCACCATCCACGACGCCGCCCGCCTGCAGATCAAACATCTCTCGATGATCTAGCGAGCCCCAACTCTCCCTGGCCTCGGGGTAGAGGCTCGGAGGCGGAGAGGTCGACGGCGGCGGAGAGGTAGGAGAGGCGAACAATGACGGCGGCGTGCGTATGCTGTGTCCAACGGTCATCCAAAACTTGGGCCGCTATTTTTTATTGGGCCCGATGGGCTAGAACGGTATATAGGTCGGCGTAACACTGCGACTGGCTGTACACTGTCTTCTCCTCTCCTTTTTTTTTTCTTTCGATGACAGCACACGGTCTTCTCCTCTCCAAAATACTCCATCGTGAAAAAAAGAGATTGGGAATACTCAGGTTCGGAAAAAAAAATCTTTTGAATGACTTCCCTTTCACCCTTTTTCTCGAAATGGTTGAATAGATTGGGAATTTTCACTAATAGCCTGTTTGGATGTAGGAAAAGGGGGCTGGAATCGTTATTTGGAATTGATTAGGCCAATTCGGCTGTTTGGAAGGCCAAGGAAACTTAGCTCAGAAACGGCCCCCAATTCCGAGCATCCGCGTAGTGTCTGCCCATCCCGAAATTTTTCCGAGCCTCTATGGTCGAAAACGCAAGGAATCGCGTACGCTCGCCACGAACAGAGCCGGGCAGCTCCCTCTCCCGCAACCTGTAACCGAGAGCGCTCGCGGCGGCCGCCCCTTCGGCCAGTCCCCTCTCCTTTCCCGTTTCCTTCCTCTACCTCTTCCCTTCCCCGCCCTCCACCTGCACGATCTGCAGGAAGTCGCCGCCGTCCGTCCCTGTCCGACCCTAACCCTAGATCGGTCGGCCGGCGAGAAGTGAACGATGACGGGAGGGAGTCATGCGGAGCCCCGTGCTCGGGGGAGAGATCCACCCCATCACCATCTACGTGCTCAGGTACTGCGCAAGATGGACGAGTTGTCGTGCCTGTATCGGAACCAGACGCCATGGAAGTTGAGGAAGGCGCGGCTCGAGAGGAGCTCCGAATCATGGTGTTGGAGCGGCTGATCCCAGTGGAGATGTTGTTCGTGCTGGAACTTGAGAATTATATGTTGGATTTCTTCAAAGGCGTGCAAAAATTCGTTGAGAAGAGGAGCTCTACTTTTTTGCCGCCCCATTCTTCAGCAGCAGCCTTGTGTTGTATGGCCGTAATTGGAGTTGCGACTGATCTGTGTTTGGTTTGATTGGAGTTAATAAGTTTGTGGTCATGGATTCATCTTCTAGTTTTGTTTTGTATACATACGTACATATAAAAAGAACTAGGGAGCGTATACATAGTACCCATGTATTACATTTTGTTTATGGTACATATTATTTTTTCTAAACGTAGAGATTATATATTGTCGAAACTCAAGAAAACATTCAATTCTAAGTTTTGTACATCCAAACAGGAAATAGAATTGGGTGTTGTCCTTTGATTCCATGAGCAAATCCAAAGCACACACAAAGAACCGAATTTGAATTGGAGACCATTTCCTTTCCATCTTAGATTTGGTATTCCGGTCCAATTCAATTTCAAACTAATTTTTCCTACATCCAAACACAGGGTAAGAAAAGACATTGGAAGTGACAAAAATGACCACGTCAATAGAGCAGTTGCAACGTCCACAAGCCACATAGGTTTACAAGGATTGCTCACTACAACTTCACACGCGCGGTCATGTTTACACACTGGCGACCACGGGGTGCATGAGGACCCCTACCAATCTTCAGCAGATTCATGTGCGGATCGTGGGTCTTGGCAACAACCAAGGCAACTTTTGCTCCACCGACTAATTGGTGAAAAACAATGCCATCGCATGGTCAAAACTACTGAATTTTTGCATCAGATTGAATAAACCTATTGGTAGCCTGTTGAGTGGAAAGAGGGCCCCGTAAATATTACAGGATGATGCGTGATAGGATCCAATTACTTCACCAACTTGTTGAGGTCGAGTTCTCAAAGTCAGAAGCACTTGAGCTTTTTCCGGATTAGCCCAGAAAGAGGATGAACTATTTGTGGAAAGCTTTGACCGCTCTTCTTCGATATATCGAGCCTCATCAACAGTATTTTCTTGGACACCGGCAGATAGAGTCATTATCACCAGCTCAGCAATAGCTAAATTAGGACAAAGCAGAAAAATGTATACTCGAAATCTTACATGCTAAATCTGTTGTTATAGCTGCTAATTCAGCCAAGAGGAAGTCTTCACGATCGGCTGCAGTTTGCTCCTTTTCCTTTGCAGCATCAAGCTGAGTCTTCAAAGCTTTTACTTCCTCCTCCTTGTTTAAAAGCTTGGCGCTCAGTTATTGCACTAAATTGGAGGGGTAAGAAGTTGAAGGAATAGAAGTCGAAAGATGTGCAGAACCAGAAGTCTCAGGCACCTACGAAAACAGGAAATATATACTCGATTACTATTCTACTCGAGTACTCGGCAGAAGCATCTCGCCTCATACTCGGGAGCTACTCCCATCGGGAGAAGGCACGAGTACAAAGGACAAAATTCAGTACTAGAAACAGAACAAGGAAACACTTTAGATACACTTCAAAAGAAGCAAAAATAGTTCATAAGGTTCATTACAAACGAGTGTGTTGATTCACTTCATTAAGTCACTGCTACTGTTAGTAACAAGACTAAAAAAACTAAGTAGATGCTCCCTGAGCATCTCTAGTAGCTTCAGCAACCTTGACCCGTGCTTCAAGCATTTTGAGAAGAACATCATCTATCCTAACAGACTCTGAGGTGAAGGGGTTGAGGTCTACCTCTCGCACATCTGAGTCCAGTGGAGGCCCGCTCAGCGCAGCTTCAAAGTCTCCTTGAATACCGTGAGCACGGGTGAGTGTCAGCACCGTTTCTGCACCCGATAAAGTCTGCTCCCGACTGAAATAAGTCAAGACACTTGTGTTATGGAATACATACAATAGTGCATCCAGTGTGGCACGAATTTCTTCCTTCGGTAGTAAGCACTCGTGAAAGGACACGTGTATTCCCCGGAGCTTCTCTAGCAAACTCGTGGCCTTCTCTACTTGCTCCTCAGAGGAGGTTACAACGTCCAACAATGGCCCCTCTCGCAGTCGTCAAGATAGGGAAGGAGGACTCCCAAGAGAAGATGTGGCAACATGAGGGAACTATCAGTAAAAAATTATAGCATATTAGGAGAAACTCACTATAAGACAAGGGAAAAGACAAGTACCTGTCAAACTATCAGTCAAGGAGTGGAATCGAGTAACAAGAGCCTCTTTTAAATCAGAGAACTGCTTGTTGGCCTCTATCACTTTCTCCTTCGACTCCTCAACTTTTTTAAGGGCAGCTTCATCCTCCTTTTGAGCAGAGGTGACTTCCAGCTTCAAAGCAGCATTCTGCGCTTCGAGTTCTTTCACTCGAGTCCTAGCAGATTTTTTCCTTAGCAGTAGTCGAAACCAAGAGTTCTAAGGATTGGCAAGAAGAGTCAACTAAGTATGCGAGTAAGAAAAAAAGGATGACAGAAATTCAACAGAGTATATTTTTACTTTTTGTTTTGGCAAGGTTGGCCAAGGCAGAATCCCTTTGCCTCCCAATATCGATGAAGCGGGTGCTCAGGTCCTTCATACTCGCCATGAAAAGATGGAGTACCACAAAATTGAACAATCGAGTCAGATATTCGAGTCTATGCTCGCCTGCAAGCAGCCCAACCCAGACTTGGAAGCTACTCCCATAGGGAGCGCTGATCGCGCACCCGATAGAGAACGAGTAAGAAAGAAAATCAAACAGGAAAAGTTTGCATGGTTTCTAACCTGGAATTCATGAGCCAAAACATCAGACTCCGACAAATCCGCCATCCAACCCTCCAGGCCTAAATGTCTCTATTCTGTTTCAGGAATAGCCGAGTGCCTGCGAGCATCTTCTTCCATGACTCCTTTGTCTCGAGTCCTTTGTGAGGAAGCCGAAGCTGCATGAGCATTAGCTTTGGGAGCAACACCCGAACCAATATTCGAAGAGGTAGGAGGAATTGGAGCAGTGGAAAGATATTCCACAGGAGGAGGAGTAGGGTCCCTGGGAGGAATAGGAGCTCTGAAAACAGCAATGGTTAAAATTTATCTGAATATGGCTGATAAGACAAGACTAAGCTGTGAAGATTACCTGCCCAAGGAGCCCAAGCTAAACACTCAGCGAACTTTCTTGGCTAGAGGAACTGTTGACTGTTGAGTAGCGGATGGAGGTATAGAAGCAAGGGGGAACGGTAGGAATGGGTTTTCTCAACCCATCTTCTCGGGCTGCGCTTGAAGATCCCAAGTTCCTAAAGGTAGCTTCTCCGACGTCATTTTCTACTCGAGTGCGTTTAGAGGCCACTCGAAACTCGCAGCAGCCTCCTCTTAGAAGTCGTCAAGGTCATCCACTTCCCGAGAAGAATTTTCCATAGTGACAAAGGGAATGGAATCAAAATCCACTGCAGCCGCTTCGGTCAAACCCTCCAGGAAAGGGATGGTACCCCCTTGGGAGGTTCGCTAGGGAGGACGCTAAGGTTCTAGAGGAAAAAAGAAGTCGGTCAATGAAAGAGAAGATCACTCGAAAAGGAAAGCAGTAAGAGAAAAAAGAAGCTGAAATCAAAAAACAGAAGGAAATAACTTACCTTAGTACGTTCAGTTGAAGAACAAAGCGGAGGCAGAGCATACGTCAAATCGACTACCTCGTTTTCCCTCACTCGGGTGATCCGGCGCAGACACTGTTCGAGTCCTTTACTCGAGAGTCCCTTGCGGCGCAAACACTGGGTCGAGTCAGCACTCGAATGAGTCCACATAGGAACTACTCGAGCCTAAAGGGGTTGAACTTGATGGTTGAGAAAAACGGTGGCTAGGTGGGTTCCAGTGAGCCCTTCAGCCTTTAGAGTGGCAACCTCTTAAATAGACATCTGATTCTTCCATGAGCTCTTGGGAACTACCGGCTTGTCCAGATCCGCCGGAGGAGAACCTTCGTAGTTGGGGGAATCCTTCGTGTAAAACCATCGACTCCTCTAGCCGATGACGGAGCCGACGAAACCAATAAAAAGTACCCCGACTTCGGGTTGACTTGTATTTTACAACCCCCCAATTTCATGCGGGTCACTGCCACTGGGTTGCGCCTTAACATTAAAGAACTGTTTGAAGAGGGCCCAGTGCGGCTGAAAGTGCACTATGGTCAACTAGAGGGGGGTGAATAGGTTGACTACCAATTTTTCTTTTCTTTTGCTTTTAGTAGGGATAAACAAGATAAGATAAGGTTCTCTAGATGTGCAACTGGGTGAGCAACCTATGTGAGCAAGATAAGATACGCAACGGAAGTAAAACGAAAGGTAACAAGATAAACCACAAGTGTAAACAAGGAGACAAGGATATGTTTCCCGTAGTTCTTTCTCAAGAGAAGTAAGTCTACGTTGGAGAGGTGGGGAGCCACCTAGGCGCTCCTCAATAGCACGGTTGGTGCACACCTTATTCTCCTTGAGCTTCTCCGGTGAGGAAGATTCTCGTTTCCACTATGAGCTCGACTTGAAGGCGTTGACCAAACCTTTACACGAGATTGAGGACACTCCACAAGATGGATGGAGGCTCTGAAGCAAAGCGAAGCTTCTTGCAACAAGGTGGAATCTACAAGCACAAGATCTACTAAGGTTGAAGGGTTCGTTGCATAGAAAACAAAAAAAAAATCCTACGCAAGAGACACCCGAAAGGCCAAGATCTAATCTAGGAGACGAAGTGCAACGGGCAACGAGAGGGTTAAGGAGAACACATACCCTCGAAGACTCAAAGTGGTACGAGATCAAATCTCGTTGTTGGCGTAGTCGTACTCACACCGATCCCGATAGCGAGAAGATGGGCACCGCAATCCGGCGGTGCATCCGTGATCGGTCACACGTACGGTTGATGACGACCTCCGTTCCCTCGTTCCAGCGGGGCGCGGAAGTAGAGGATCCCTCGGAACTCCAGCAGCACGACGGCGTGGTGTGGTGGAGAAAAACATTGCTCAGGGCTTCGCCAAGCGCACGAACAAGTGGTGGAGCAGCGGCAGGAGGGAGGAAGAGATGACACAAGTGTGTGTGTGGGGGAGAGGGAGCTCTCACCCCTCCTTTTATAGGAGGGGATGGCAGCCACGAATTTTTGGCTTCCTCCACCTCTCCCTCATCATGTGAGTGGAGTCTCCACTCAACCCACTCATTCTTCCATGAATTCCCACACAAAATCCCAAGGGTTTTCTTTAATAAATAAATAAAACAATTTTATTTCTTTATTTTAATATTTGTTAATTCCATTAACCAACATTAACATATAACCCCTTGAGTTAGTTGTTAAATCTATTAACAACCATTTGATAAGAATCCCCTTGAACTATTTCAAAATTACTCGAAACAATTTCGGTGACTATTTCAATATTCCCCGAAACAATTTCGGTGCTGTCCAAACTTTTCTTCGATATTCCGTATCCTCTCAAAAGCGTCATCGAACCTTAAGTGTGTCACCCTACGGTTCGCGAATAAGATAGACACGATCGAGACTCCTCTCCGATCAATAATCAACAGCGGGATCTGGAGATCCGTGATGACTCCTATATATTCAACGATGACTCTCGTGATCGTGTGAACCAACAACGCCGTGAACTATTCCCTTTGTCTCGCGATATTTTACTTGTCCGAGATTCGATCATTGGTATCAACCATACCTTGTTCAATCTCGTTACCGACAAGTACTCTTTCTCGTTCCCGTGATATAACATCCTTTGTGATCATATCACGTGCTTGCAAGCGGTTTCGATGTGATATCACCGAGAGGGCCCAGAGTATATCTCTCTGTCATTTGGATGGACAAATCCCACTCTTGATCCATGATCCTCAACTAATACTTTCCGAATATTCAACGACACCTTTATAGTCACCCTGTTACGGTGTGACGTTTGATGCCATCAAAGCACTCTTCCGGTATCAGTGATTGACATGATCTCATGGTATAAGGAATAAGTTACTTCGTGTGTTTGATATAACAATGTAAACTAAATGACTTGATCGCATTGCTATATTCTCTTTGGGTATATGTTCATCACATCATTCTTCTAATGACATGACCCCGTTATTAATAACATCCAATGTTCATGATCAGGAAACCTTGATCATCTATTAATCAACGAGCTAGTTAAAAGAGAGGCTTTACTAGGAACCATTGTTTGTTTATTAAGCACACATGTATCAACGTTTCCGGTTAATACAATTCTAGCATGAGAAATAAACATTCATCATAAACAAGGAATAAGATAATAACCATTTTATTATTGCCTCTCGGGCATATTCCCTTCAGTCTCCCACTTGCACTAGAGTCAATAATCTAGTCTGTAAGCACTTAACACATATGGCGTTCCAGTGTTATTACCATGCTTCGCATGTGGTAAACATTATCAAAAAGATCTGAACTGTTCAGGTCCTATTGTATTTGCATGTTCTTTGCTTCTACACGCATCACTCATTCTCTAATGAGATGGCTTTGTATATATATGGTCAATTTGTGAAAACTTAATTCCTCAGCTTAAACTGATGTCACTAACATTGTGAAAATGTAGCTTCATAGTGTTAGCATTCTTGGAAATTCACCAAGTTCCGGTGGTACCTTAATTCCTCAGCTTAAACTGATGTTACTAACATTGTGAAAATGTAGCTTCATAGTTTCAGCATTCTTGGAAATTCACCAAGTTCAATAAAGAACTACTTGACACAAAATACGCTTATAATCAGTTGTCAACACAACGATATACTTTAGCCTTTGTTGTAGTATCTGTCACAATATTTCAATTTTGAAACTCTTTCAAATCCAGCATGGAACTTTCTTCCATCCTATTGTGCTACCCTTCATCACACATTTTAATTGAGATAAAACTTCTTGAATAAATGACAAGACTATTAGTGTAACATATTACAACTAATATTTTGTCATTACTACATAGGAAAACATATCCTTAGCATTTCTAAAATGACATAAGGATCTCTCCCACTGTTGTCTAATCATCATATGAATTATCCTGCTATAACATATTATAGCATAGGACTCATCTGGTTGTGTACATAGCATGGAAACATGACTTAGAAATCTTAATTTCAATGATGCTCATCATGTGTCAAAACACATGAATCTTGCTCAATTATTTTCCATGTGACAAGAACTCCTTCTTATCATTTTTATATTGACTTACTTCAATATTTCATCTATGTAATTTGGCTTCAATCATATCAGGTGCTTCAATCCATCTCTTATAGATATCGAAGCCCAATATCTTCTAAGCCTTTCATCAATATGAAATCGAAAATCTTAACCGTGTTAATTTAAAATACATATTTTCCAATCAACCATATGTCATCTACATAAAGTATTGGAAATATGTCATAGCGCTCCCACTTAATTTCTTGTAACTTTACAAGCATCTTTATCGTTCATGATGGAATCAAACTCTTTTGATAACTTCATTAAGGTAAAGATTTCAACTTCGTTATGCTCACTTCAACCATTGAAGTGTGCATACCTTTCTAGAAACCTTTTGAATTTTACAAAAACTCTCAGACTGTGTCAAGTACACATCCTTGATCAAACTTCCTCGAGAGGAGAGTTGGTTTTGTTATTCAACTTCCATATCATAATATGTAACCTTTTGCTAGAACTATCCGCAAAGACTAAAGCATCACTACGGAAGATCAAAATCTTGTAGTAGTTAACTCTTTGAACTTCGTCGAAAACAACTTTTCGATAAGTACAATTTTAATAAGATGTAAAATCCATGTCTTTGTCGCTATATAGACCCTTTTGCTATCGCTAGGCATCATGCCTATCGAAAGGACTACCAAGTCACATACTTGATATTCATACAAGGATACTATGGCGGATATAATGACTCATAGTCAATTTTACGAAGCCAGGGCCCATCATTTGCTTCCTTTATAAGGTCCAGGTCCTTTTGTTGTCAAAACAACACTTTACACTTTAAACCACAAGTTGTTCTAAGTACAAAGTTTTTGGACTTTTCTGGTACAGTTCGCAAACTCATTTGAAGTATCTACAACATTTGTAGTGTCTTCTACTTAGTCAAAATAGTAAACCCCGGAACAACTTCCAGTGCTGCGCTACTCTTGACATGATAACGAAGATTCTCTAATCTCGTTGAGTTTGTACTGTGCTCCCACTCACTTGTTTCGCAAGAACTACTTTCTCGAGAAATCAACCCTTTCTGACAAACAACATTTGTGTTTTGGTTCGGTGATAGGAGAAGTACCCAATGTTTTATTTGGGATAACCTTATAAACATACATTTATCCTATTTTGGTTGTAAACATTTTACACATGCTATGCATACCAAAACTTAAGAAAGTGACAATTCGGGTCACTACCCAAACCATATCTTATATGTTGTCAATTTCAACGGATCATGATGGTGCTCTTTTCAGTGGAAAAACGGTTGTCACTAATGTATAAACTACAAAATTATAATGGCATTTTTTTATATTAATCTTACCATGTCAAACAAGGTTTGATTTTGTCTCTTGAATACTCCAATCTAATGTGGGGTATTCGTGAAGCATAAGTTGTAGAACAATTCTGCAACTTCTCAGATGTTTTGCTAAACTTGTAACTCAAAATTTATTCTTTATGATCGAATCATAAATACTTGATTATCTTGTTACAATGATTTTTACTTCATATTAACAACCTTTTGAACCAATTCAAAATGTCAAACTCCGTTCCCTTTAAATAGATATACTCACATATCTACTCAAAACATCGACAAAATTTTATGAAGGAAAAAATTAATCCACCATACATGACTACACATAATGGACTATATACATCAATATGTATAATCTCCACTAAATTAGTCCTCCATTCTACTTTGGCCTATGAACGGAATTCTAGTCATCTTTTGGAAGAGGTCTCACAAGCGTCAATTTATTCAAAACAAAATGACTCTGGAAGTTCATCAATATGGAGTTCCTTCATGTTTTCCTTTCCGATATGAACTAAAATGGTGGTGTCACAATTTAAGTGAAACTCTTCCACGTCTTGCAACGTTTAGCTTTTAGTTTTATAGATGTTTACTTTACCAACACGATTTATACTAACATATCCATCAATTATGGAATATGGTTATAGTTTGAACAATCTCATTTGTTCTCACAAAAGACTAGAACAAAATAACAACTTATTAAGTTCTTAAAATAAATCTTGAATGTTTGGTTCGATACTACAATGAACACAATAACACTTTATTTATGTTCTTGTCATAATCGATTCCACATCTATTACTAGTTCCTTTTAGGCCCTTGTATTTCTTGCATTGCGTTGCTTTGTATGACAACTCATACCAACCAATGTGGTATCAAAATACCCAAAAATATTTTGTTAACTAGTAATACATCTATAACTTGTATATCAAGCATATACTCCCGAGCTGGACTTTCCAGTTATCTTCTTTTTCTGCCATATATCTTTTTGTAATTCTATTTTCAATATTCCCTTTCCTTTATAGAAGAATCATTCAACATCAAACAATGCTAGTCGTACTAGCTCATTTTCTTTGGCGTGTTAGTCATATACTATCACCCATTGAGTCATACTTTGAGTTTGATTTGTTCTACTAATATCACCATATTATAGCATTCTTCTATATTCCACTCTTAGCAATTTCCAAGTAAGGTAAACTACTTTACCCATACTTCTAATCCATCCCATCATAACAATTTTATGATTAACCTACTATAGCTCGAAGGAAGGAATTTAGAGGATAATTTTTAGCGCCCAACTTCTTGGAATATTCAAACTCCTAGCGTCTTCAATCATTGCATATATTCAGATAATATAAGCAAACATTGTCATGCTAAATTTGCATATATTCAGATAATATAAGCAAATATTGTCACGCTAAATTATACTCAGTCATGTTGCCAAAAAATAAGTTTCTAGATATCATTATATCTTTCACTTGATTGTTTCTGAAAACAACTCTTTTCAGTTCCTAAATCACCTTGATCAACAAAACATTCTTTTGAAGATAAAGTAATAAGGAAGCAACCATGACTCTGGATTCTAAGTAGGAATTATTTGCTCTCTATATTAATCAATCATTAACCATATGGAGCTAGGTAGGAAATACCAAAAATCTACAATAGGACTCAATTTTAAATTTCACTAATACGGTACCAATCTTAAAAGGTATTTACCAGATCACAAAAGTTATATCTCAATTAACAATCTAAGTGTAAGGTAGTTATGTGGATGCCAATGACTACTACAAGTTGTGCAAATTCACTTTGATTTGTTGTTCATGATAAATAAGTTCAAGTTAATTCAAAATTAAACCATGAACTCCCACTCAAAAACAACATCCCTCTTAGTCGTCTTTAGTGATTACACGAACCAAATTCACTACAACAAAACCGATCATCACGTGAGATGATGTAGCTTCAAAGGCGAACATCGACATGTTCATCATATCATCCATATGACTCATGCTTTACCTTTCGGTTACGTGTTCCGAGGCCATGTCTGTACATGCTAGGCTCGCCAAGTAGAACCGTAGTATTGCGTGTGTTTCAAGGCCATGTCTGTACATGCTAGGCTTGAAAACACCCGTTGTATGCGAACGTTGAGTCTATCACACCCGATCATCACGTGGTGTCTCGAAACGACGAACTTTCTTAACGGTGCATACTTAAGGAAGAACACATTATTATCTTGATATTAAGTGAGAGGGATCATCTTATAATGCTACCGTCGCTATCTAAGCAAAACAAGATGCATAAAAGGATTAGCATCACAAACATCACATGTAAGGGTAACGTGATATGATATGGTCCTCCTTGCACTTGATCTCCATTATGTGCATCATGGTATGATCTCCATCATTCCACCGGCGTGGTACCAAGTACCATGGCACCCAATCTTGATTGTCCATCAAGAAGAAGACAATCATATGGATACCTTCCGGTATATCAATAATTTACAAAATAGATCATCTCATAATCAAATTTGTAATATTGACCATATCACATCACATGCCCATCAAAAACTAGTTAGACGCCTCTAATTTATTTTTGCATATTTTACGTGGCTTAGGGCTTTCGATGATAGAACCGTTCATACCTACGAACATCAACCACAACGTTGATAAACACATTTTTAGCAACCCTTCGTAGATTAGATCTTAACTATAGTAGGAGAAACGGACACCCCCTCAGTCACAAGTGAGACAATTCTCGCGTACATGGTACACGTAAACTTAGTCCGGGGCAGCTTCATCCTACTATGCCACTAAGATCATAAAATACTCAAGGAGGCAATAACATGATCATCAACGCCCACATACTCATATGTGTTCTACCCGTACAAAACATCTACGCATAGATCCGGCTCTGATACCACTGAAGGGTTCGTTGCATAGAAAACAAAAAAAAATTCCTACGCGAGAGACACCCGAAAGGCCAAGATCTAATCTAGGAGACGAAGTGCAACGGGCAACGAGAGGGTTAAGGAGAACACATACCCTCGAAGACTCAAAGTGGTACGAGATCAAATCTCGTTGTTGGCGTAGTCGTACTCACACCGATCCCGATAGCGAGAAGATGGGCACCGCAATCCAGCGGTGCATCCGTGATCGGTCACACGTACGGTTGATGACGACCTCCGTTCCCTCGTTCCAGCGGGGCGCGGAAGTAGAGGATCCCTCGGAACTCCAGCAGCACGACGGCGTGGTGTGGTGGAGAAAAACATTGCTCAGGGCTTCGCCAAGCGCACGAACAAGTGGTGGAGCAGCGGCAGGAGGGAGGAAGAGATGACACAAGTGTGTGTGGGGGGGAGAGGGAGCTCTCACCCCTCCTTTTATAGGAGGGGATGGCAGCCACGAATTTTTGGCTGCCTCCACCTCTCCCTCATCATGTGAGTGGAGTCTCCACTCAACCCACTCATTCTTCCATGAATTCCCACACAAAATCCCAAGGGTTTTCTTTAATAAATAAATAAAACAATTTTATTTCTTTATTTTAATATTTGTTAATTCCATTAACCAACATTAACATATAACCCCTTGAGTTAGTTGTTAAATCTATTAACAACCATTTGATAAGAATCCCCTTGAACTATTTCAAAATTACTCGAAACAATTTCGGTGACTATTTCAATATTCCCCGAAACAATTTCGGTGCTGTCCAAACTTTTCTTCGATATTCCGTATCCTCTCAAAAGCGTCATCGAACCTTAAGTGTGTCACCCTACGGTTCGCGAATAAGATAGACATGATCGAGACTCCTCTCCGATCAATAATCAACAGCGGGATCTGGAGATCCGTGATGACTCCTATATATTCAACGATGACTCTCGTGATCGTGTGAACCAACAACGCCGTGAACTATTCCCTTTGTCTCGCGATATTTTACTTGTCCGAGATTCGATCATTGGTATCAACCATACCTTGTTCAATCTCGTTACCGACAAGTACTCTTTTCTCGTTCCCGTGATATAACATCCTTTGTGATCATATCACGTGCTTGCAAGCGGTTTCGATGTGATATCACCGAGAGGGCCCAGAGTATATCTCTCCGTCATTTGGATGGACAAATCCCACTCTTGATCCATGATCCTCAACTAATACTTTCCGAATACTCAACGACACCTTTATAGTCACCCTGTTACGGTGTGACGTTTGATGCCATCAAAGCACTCTTCCTGTATCAGTGATTGACATGATCTCATGGTATAAGGAATAAGTTACTTCGTGTGTTTGATATAACAATGTAAACTAAATGACTTGATCGCATTGCTATATTCTCTTTGGGTATATGTTCATCACATCATTCTTCTAATGACATGACCCCGTTATTAATAACATCCAATGTTCATGATCAGGAAACCTTGATCATCTATTAATCAACGAGCTAGTTAAAAGAGAGGCTTTACTAGGAACCATTGTTTGTTTATTAAGCACACATGTATCAACGTTTCCGGTTAATACAATTCTAGCATGAGAAATAAACATTCATCATAAACAAGGAATAAGATAATAACCATTTTATTATTGCCTCTCGGGCATATTCCCTTCAAAGGTTTCTAGGCCTCAAGTAGGATTCTAGATCTACTAGGATGTGGTGGATGGATTTGAAATTCCTTTGGTGGAATCACGGATCTAGATCTCCTCTAGCTCTCCACAAAGTTTCGGAGTGTTTGGGTGGTTGGAGAGGGAAATCTAGGAGGTTGAAGCTTTCATTAATGGCTAGGAGAGAGAGTGGGAAAAGCTTAAGCATTTATGAGGTAGGGGAAGACTTTAAATACCCCTTCCCCAATGTGGCCGTTGTGCAGTCCACACAACACCGGAGGCTCCGGTGGTCTTCACATACGCGCGCATGCGCAGCTCATTTGCTTCAATCTGGATCCTGCAGGGCGGAGACTCCGGTGGTGCTGGCGGAGGTTCCACCCACCGGAGGTTCACCGGAGGCTTCGCTCGTGCCTCTGCTTGTATGCACCCGAAGGTACTTTGAGCGGAGGTAGCACCGGATGTAGCACCGGAGGCCAACCCCACAGTGGGGAAGTGAAGCCAGTGGAGGCTCCTGTGGTTCTGGCGGAGGCTCCGCCCACCAGAGGTCCACCGGAGGCTCCGCTGCAGCCTCCGCTCTTATGAACCCGAAGGTGTTTTTAGCGGAGGCTACATGTGACGCCCCGAGATCGGGCACTATGCAGATTTTAGCATTTCCGCCAAAATCCACATAATAACCGATTTCAGGTTGCCACTTGTGATAACATTACAACAGTTCACGAATAATCCACAAAACAACAGAGGAGGTATATACAAGACGACTCAAACGAGTCGGGGATACAACTGATACAATACAAAGATCCAAATAACAGCGGAAGAAACAACATAGTGTCCGACTACGGACAAGATACAAATTGGACTAAGAGTCCTGAAGATAACCGATGGCGTCCAATCCCTGCCCATGCCAAGCCGGAGGGATTCCCAAGCTAACGTCGTCAGACTTCAAACCTGTTGACTGCAATGTGGAATATACAGCCACGAAAAGGATTCGTGGGTCAGTACGGTTAAGTACTGGCAAGTGGATAAACCATACTCACAAGATACCAGCGTAACCAATCATCACAAGATACAATTACTTTGGGTACAACGGGAAGGAAGGGATTGTTGCAAATAAGCGGCAGCGGGCTGCACTAACTAACTACAGAGACGCACTACAACATCCGGCTAAAAGAAAGGGATAAGATAGCGTATCAGAGCCAACTATAACTACTCACCAAACAATACCCATCCAATGTTACCCCCTACTAAGGAAGCAACCCAAGGACACTCATACTGTTGATTAAGGTGACATTCATTTTTATGGTGGAGGTAATCTATATTACTAGTCAAGTTATCATCGTTAAGTGTAAGTTGTCTGAGTACTTGTTAGCCAGCACTTTCACCAAGTCATCCATAACCGCGGACAACACGGCTTCTCGAGAAGATTAACCCTGCAGGGATGCACCAATTTGGCCGTACACGTAAGAATGACCCGCCAGATGGAAATGCACTTCCACCAAGCGAGGCACTCAACACAACCCAACCCTTCTTCGCATCAAGCCCAAAGAACCACGTGTTGTGCGTGCGCGGCTAATCGAGCCCCCACGAAGAAAAGGAGGACCCTCATAGCACTAGAAGACCACGCCGCCCTAAATGCCGACTACAAAAGTTACACCCTGGTGCCAAGGGATCGCACCTGCATATGCATGCATCAAATGGAAAGCCCGAACTAAGTGTGGCGATTTGGACGAGATGTGAATCGAATCAGAGTTGCGGGGGGCGCCCATACTCGCTTCCCACATGCGGTTAGTGCGCTCATCATGGATCGGAGGACAAGACCCTTTTCCTAATTAAGGTCGACACTAGCAGGCCTCAAAACCACGCCGGGCCTCCTGCCGGTGCCTTATCATCAAATTATTATTACCCAAAACATTAACGTGTTGTTGATTAAATTGAAACCCAACTATCAAACTAAACAGGTGATAAGACGGACAACAAGACTTGAGCGCAAACAACACTAAGCATGCAACTACGACACGAGGGCCAACAAGGTAAACAAACAACAGTTAATAGGAAGTGGAAGGAAGGCTATATCATGGCTGCAAGGTAAACATATGATAGGATCGAGACACAAGCATCGAATTCATAAGGCTAGAATAAAGGAAACGGGAAGAATCGGTAACAAGTGATGAAAGGCAGCCATAGGCAGCAAGTGAGTATACTTGCCTGGAATCCAGCAAGTAGAGGTACATCCGCAGAACTTGTCGTTGCTCACATCATCTCAGCGTCCTATCCGCGAAGAAGCAACGAACTAGAACAAACACCAGATGCAATAATTACTACTACGGCAAAAGATCCAGCATGATCCTATTTTATATGCATGACAATTAATTGATGCATCAAAGTAAACTAATTGACATGGTAAACATATTTAAATGGGCCCATATGCAATTTGGATTGCATATGGAAAAGCCCATGAATTGATGTTGAATTAAATGATCTACAAATAACCAACATGTGAGAGTTAATTATAATGATGCATGGATGATGAAAACAATAAGAAAACAACAATAGCTTCAGTTTGATATGTTGTTTACCAAGTTTGGAATTTTATTTATTAAGTTATGAGCTTTGGCATTTTAAATGATTTAAACAAACATTTGTTGTTTTCACCAAATTTAAATGTTCAAAACAGATAACAAAATTTATATTTGGAAAGAACACAAAATTTTAGATGGGATACATATTTCATTTGTTGAATTTGGGATTTAAAATGAGCAAGTTATTAAATTGACAATTTTAAATGAGTAAATAAGAAATAGTTGTTTTCAGCAATTTAATTTATTCAAAATAGAAAACAAAGTTGATATTTGCAAATTTCATGAAAAATGGGATGGAAAACATATTTTGCATGTTGGAATTGGATTTGAATTGCCCAAGTTATGAATTTTGCAATTTAAAAGGTTTAATTAAAGTATTGAATTATTACTCCAATTTTAATTAGGAAAAACAGTGAAAAAACTGTATTGAAAAGGTTGAAAACATGTAGCAAATATTTCACTGAACATTTTGAGCTATTAAACATAATTTTTGGATCATTATTGAATTTAATATGCATTTTTCCATAAGCATTTTTATTCTGCCCATTTTAGTAAACAGAAGGAAACATGTTAAAATTTAATTCAATTGTGACCAAATAAAATACCAATGTGTAGAGTTTGTTAATACAAATTTTTAGAGCCCAAGTTTGCTCAATTTGGCTGGACAGAACTCAAGTTATGATTTTCCAAAGTTTCCAATTTTTATTGCATTTCCTGTATTTAATTATTTAGTGCAAAATTTATTATAGAAACATGTTGCAACTTTGTTACTAACAGAAAGAGCACAAGATTCTGAATCTATAGCAATTTGAATCATTGAAATTGGAGCATTTTTCAATTTGTTATGGATTTTACAAATAAAGACTCAGATCTGTTTTTCTGGAATTCGAGAAATAAAAGAAAAAGGAGGAAAAAAAGTGGTGGCTTTCTGCCTCGACTGGGATTCGATCCCGAGACCTGCTGGTGCGCGCACACAAGGCCTAGCCACTGGGCTACTGCGCTGCTCGTGAACAATACAGCGACAGACTGCTTTTGACATGTTTTCCCGGACGAAAACCTGACGAACTGAAGCTGCACACGCACGGTGACAGACGAGCAATGGCGGTTTCCTGCAGATGGCGACGCTCGACGGCGTGCTTCACAGAGCAGCGGGGGGGAGAGAGGGTAAGAGAGTCATGCTCACCGAGGGCTCGAGCAGGGCCGATAGAGGAGGGATCGTGGACGTGGAGAAGACGGCGTGGGGGGGTGCGGCCTGACGGAGCTGCAGTCCGGCAGTAGATGGGCGGCGGAAGAACTCGACGGCGCCGTGGACCTGGCTCCTCTCCGGGCCAACCGAGGGGACGAGGGCGTAGAGGGAGGTCCCCCGGTTCCATTCCCGCACTCCCGGATCAACGACGATGACCGCAGCGACCTCGCCGTGGCCCGCAACTTTCGGCCATGGAGGCAACTTCGAATTTTAGAAAGTTCAGAGAACTGGGAACAGAGGGGAACGAATTGGGGAGGAAGAGAAAGAGAAGAAGAGGATGGCGGCGGGTGAAGGAAGGAGAGGGAAGAGAGGAAGGGGAGGCTAGGGTTTGGGAGAGGAGGGGGTGCTTTATCGGAGGGGGCAGGTGGGGATCGGTGGTGCGTGGTGGAGGTGCTGACGCCTGCCTCCTGTACGGACAGAGGTAGGGGAAAGGGGCCTTGGGCCGAAAGGTAGGGGAGAAGGGGGGTAAGTGGGCTGGATGGTTGGGCCTTTGTGGCCTAGCCGGCTGGTTGCCTCTCTCTCTCACTCAAAACTATTTATTTTTCTTTTGTTTTGTAAGGAAAAAGGGTGAAGGAAAAGAGTGATTTGGAGGGGTTTTACACCTTAGAAAAATAAGGTGTTGATATCTTTGTGACTAGCATTGAAAAAGCCCGGTTGGACAAATGTTTGTTTCTGAAAATTTCAAAATTGTTTTTGGAATTTGAATTTGATGTGAATTTGAGGGAGTTCAAAGTTTTCAAAATTCATGGAAAAGATTTCTTTGCACTTGTCATTCAAAATGCCCAAGTGTGGGAACTTTTGTTTTGGAATTTTTGAGAATTTTGTTGGTGTTTGAATTTTGAAGTTGAGTTTGAAAGGTGATGCAATGCCTGATGCATGATCCAATGTCATGATGAAAGAACCAACCAAAACTATCTGGGGGGAAAAACCCCGGGTGTTACACTACACCAGAGGCTCCACGGGAGGCCAGCGCCTGGAAGAGCTCGGAAATGCATGGGGCGGAGGTTCCGGTGGTTTCACCGGAGCCTCCGCTGCTTGCAATAATGGCACCCCAACTTTGTTTCTTCGAGCTCTTTCCATTAGAAACATTTTTGTAACCCATTGAGATTGTATACTTCATGAACCTGGGCATTTTCATATATATATATATATATCAAGTAGGACCTGCAAGTACTCTCGGATAGACATTAGTCCTATAGTTATGTTGTCAACAATTATCAAAACGGAAGATGATCTTTCAGCGGTGCTACCCCGAGGTAGCATTCGCATAGCATGATGAAGCACGCAAGGTGTTGCAACGAGTTCGGCGGCACGTCGTGCAATTTCACGCCGTACGCAGCCATGAGCGACGGAAGGAAAGGGGTAAGAGGGAAGGACACGCCTCTAGAGATGTGGTCCACGAAGTCCACCCATTCGTTAGCCTCCGTGAGTGGGCATACCTATGAACCTAGGCTCCTCCATGATCCGGCTTGAAGGAGCCCTTCGCTTTCGGTAGTGGCGAGGAACTTGGCCGTGCTGATGGATTTTGTACACTTCCCTCGTCTTCGCTGCCGGCCCTCCGCGCCGCTAGCCACCGAGGAAGTATCGTTCTTTCAAGTCTAAGCCATGGCGTGGATTCGAGAAAAGATGGAAGAGCTCACTGGTGGTTACGAGCAGGAAGGTGGAGCGGATGCAGGCGTGAGGAAGAAGAAGGGGAAATTTACAACTCCTCTTCTACGGTATTTAAAGCGAGGTAAAAATTATCCTCACCGTCATTTTCCCTCAGGTTACATCTTCCCTACACATAGCGGAAGGAGGCCAATCGCTCCGCCTCCATGCCGCCCACTATGCATGATAATCTAGGCATTTTACTGACAATCCCAAAATTATCGTGCACCGAACGGTCAAAAAGTGGTCAATCTTCACTCTAGCAAGCCACCGCCTGATAGGATAAATCCACGTTTGATACGTCCATTTTGCGTCACTGTTTTATATTGTTATTTTTCGTTATTTATCGATATATTTCACGTTATGATGCATTACTTATGTTATTTTATCTTATTTTGCATGTTTCATAATTTTTGGAGAATAAACACCGGGACCAGAAATATGATGGAAAAAGCACCGTCGAGATACCATATTTCAGAAGATCAGAAGAAGAGGGTCGACACCGGAGATGTCCTAGAAGCCCAGATGAGGGAGCCAGCCATGAGGAGAGCCAGAGGGGGCCACCAAGGGCCCACACCATGGGGTGGCGCCCCCCTTGGTCGCGCTGCCAGGTGGTGTGGCCACCCTGGCCCACCTCTCGTTGACCTCTTTCGCGTACTTGACCCCGAGGGAACCCTAAGCCCCAGACTATCATCGAAGAATTATTCTGATGCCGCCTGGGGGCGGAAAACACCCGAGAGATAAAAGCTCTCTGGCAGGGAGAAATCTGTCAGGGAAATTCCTCTCCGGAGAGGAGAAATCATTGCCATCGTCACCGTCATCACTTTGGGCATCATCAAAATCGTCATCATCATCATCATCACCACCACCAGAACCATCACCCTCATCATCCACCGTCATCCCGTTGTAACAATTAGGAGCCTCTATCGTTGTTTTACATTAGATCTCTCTCCCGGTGTGGATTACTTGTTAGTAGTTGATGCTTGTGAGATTTATTGGTGTTAGCACTTTATGAATAGATTCTTATTATCCATTATATCACCTCTTATTATGATCCATATGATGTCTTGTGACTAGTTCGTTCAGTTCTTGAGGACATGGGAGAAGTCATGATGTTAGTAGTGAAGTTATGTTGAAGTAATATCTCGTGGTTCGGTATTTAAGTTGTGGTGCTATTCTTCTAGTGGTGTCATGTGAACATCGACTACATGATACTTCATCTTTATGGGCCTAGGAGGATGCATTGTGTATTTGGCTACTAATTGTGGGGTTGCCAGAGTGACAGAAACCTAAACCCCCGTTAGGAAACCAATGTACTAATCCCGGAGTTTTAAGGTTGTGGTTAGATTTACCTTAATTACTTTCTTGTATTTGCGGATGCTTACGAGGGGTATAATCACAAGTATGTATTAGTCCTAGTTGGGCGGTGCATTAGCATAGGTTCACCCACACAACACTTCACGAACCAATGGATATTAATCAACCGTAACGAAGCGAAATCACTTGACTAAATTCCCATGTGTCCTCGAGAACGTTTGGTAGTCATAAGTAACACAACCGGCTTGTCCTTTGCTCTCAAAAGGATTGGGCCACTCGGTGCAAAATTATTTACTGTCTTTCATTTACTCGTATTTTATTTCTCTGCTATATCCAAAACAACCAAAAACCCGTTTGCTAGTGTTTACAGTGAATCCTCTATCCAACCTGCTTGTCAACACCTTCTGTTTCTCGTTAGGTTCGACACTCTTATTTATCGAAAGTACTACAATACACCCCGCTATACTTGTGGGTCATCAGGGATGAGTGCCACGTTCGTAGATCAACGGCCTCACGACGGCTTGGCCCTAGTATATATAATATGCCTTAGGGAAAAGATCACTTTCCCAGCTTCCATTCACCTCCTTCCTCCTCTAGCGCGCCCCTCTTCTTCTTTGAGAACGAGTCGAGCTCCAATGGGGTAGGCAAGAAACGCGGTACAGCCGCGGCTTCCAGCAAAGAAGCAGCCAGCGCTTCCACGACGGTCCCGGTGAAGAGGACGGGCAAGTGGCGCTCGTCCAATGCAACGAAGAAGAGCGTCGCCGAGATGCAGAGTGAGGGACTGCTTCCCACCCGAGGACTCCAAGCGCGTCCGCATGTTGGCGAGAGGAGAAGAAATGCCCAATCCGCGCACTAACGAGCGTGTTGCGTTCTCAGAGAACGGCGCCCGAGGTATGTCATTCCCCCTCCATCCTTTTCTTGTCGGGCTGATGTATGTCTATGGCATACAGCTGCATGACCTCCCCTCCAACGCGATACACCACATATCATGTTTTATCGTGTTGTGCGAGTGCTTTCTCGGCATTCGCCCGCATTGGGGGCTGTGGAAGGCTATCTTCTAGGTGTGAATCTTTCGGGAGAAGCCCCTGCCAGGCGAGAAGATCGGAGAGCCGCTGGCGACCGGTGGCTTTGGGATCGAGGTGAACAAATACTTCCCGTATCTGGAGATGAGCTATGTCGAGTCGGCGCAAGGGTGGTGCCGAAGATGGTTCTACTTGGAAGACAACGACGCAGGTGGCGTTCGAGAATTTCACCCATTCGCGGTCTTGAAGCGGAAGAAGTCCTGGTCGCACGCGTTGTCAGACGAGGAGTCCAAGGTGGTTTCTCCCCTGCTCGCGAAAGTTGGGAGGTTCCATAACAAGGAGCAGGGGACCCCGCTAAATGGGATACACTTGGCGAGTGTGTTCCTCCGCCGGAGGGTCCAGCCGCTCAAAGACAGGCCGACCCCATTATGGGATTTTATGGGTGTCAACGATCTGAGCCGGACGTGCGACGACATTCTTTCGAATGCGGAATTTGAAAAGAAGACCGCCGCCATCACTTGCTTGAAGAAAGGGGAAAGTCATTCGCCGTGCCCTCTCACCCCTTTTGATGCTTGATGCGTGTGATACACACGTTCGTTGGGAGACCCCAAGAGGAAGGTATGAAGAGCACAGTAGCAAGTTTCCCTCAGAAAGAAACCAAGGTTGAATCGACCAGTAGGAGGAAGGAGTAACTTATAAATATTGAAGTAGCTGAGATGGCGGGGCGCACTACCGGTTCAGAAGCAACGTGGAACCTACACAACACAATCAAATCACTTTGTCCCAACGAAGCAGTGATGTTGTCAATCTCACCGGTTTTTCTGAACACAAAGAGGTTAAACGTATGGTGTGGAAAACAGTAGGAGAACCGTATCAAAGAAGTAGTAACATGATGAAAGCAGTAGGTGTTTATCAGTATGAGGAAAAAGGACCGGGTTCGACAGTTCACTAGTGGTGTCTCCCAGTGAAAGATAGATAACATGTGTGGTGAACAAATTACAGTTGGGCAATTGACAGAAATGAAGGTTGCACCATAGTGCATATGCAATACATAAAGATTACTATGTGATTCATGTGGGCATTACAACAAAATACATAGACCGTTATCCAACTGCATCTATGACTAATAATCTACCCTCGGGATATCATCCGAACAAACATTGGGTATTAAGTTGCAAGCAACAGATAATTGCAGTAAGCAAAGTGTGTAATGTAAACAATAACATCATCCTTAGACAAAGCATTGTTGTTTTCTCCCTAATGGCAAGAGCACATCCTCCATATTTCACTCGAGCACAGATGCAAAGGAGACATGAACCCACTATCGAGCATAAATACTCCCTCTTGGAGTTACTAGCATCTACTTGGCCAGAGCATCTACTAACAAAGGAGAGCATGCAAGATCATAAATAACATATGCATGAAGATAACATGATATATTGATAATCAGAAGACATAGCATTCAACATTCATCAGATCCTAGCAAACACAACATGTAGGATTACATAAAAATGATCTCGATCATGTTAGGCAACTCACAAGATCTAAACATGAGGTATAAAGTGGAGAGAACAACCATCTATCTACTACTATGGACCTGTAGTCGAGGGATGAACTACTCACGCATCACTTCGGAGGAGGGCATGGTGGTGTAGACCCCTCCGGTGATGAATTTCCCTCCCGGCAGGGTGCCGGGGAGAGCTCTAGAACCCTCCCAATCTCGGGATGACGATGACAGCGGCTTAGGGTGTTTTTCAGGGAGAAGTGAGATATATCTAGGGTTTACGCCTCGGGGGAAATAAATAGACGAAAGGGCAGAGGCGGTGGACGACTGGGTGCCCCCACACCACGCCACGACGCAAGCAGGGGGCGCCGCCCTATGGTGTGGGCCACCTGAGGCTCCTCTCCGGGTCTCTCCGGGACTCCGTGGAACCTTCAGGAATTCTAAGACTTCCGAGCTTCAAATTTGCCAATTCCGAGAATATTTCCAGAACAACTTTTCTGAGACTAAAAACAGCAGAAAACAGGGAACTGGCTTTGTGGCATCTTGTCAATAGGTTAGTTTGGACAATCGATAAAAATGACATAAAGTGTATAGCAAACATGTGGGAAATAACATGAAAACAACATGGAACGTCAGAAATCAGGGATACGTTTATGACATATCAATGCTCAGCATCCTCCGAATGAGGTAAATTCTTTGTCCTTCTTTTTCCTTCCGTTACTTCTTTCTGTTTGAGATTTTTGTCGATTGAGCCAGCGTCTCTTCTTCCTTTGCCTTCGTAGAACCAGGACATGGTGAAGTATTACCCGCCACTTTCCGCGGATGACGGCGGCTCGGTCCTTCTCGTGAGAAACCTCGAGGCTCCTCTCAACACCAGTGTCGTGAACGCAGAGTAAAGCGAGGAGTTTTTGGAGGAAGAGGAAGAGGAAGAGGAGCTTCCACTTTGCAACCGCAAGCGTCGCAGGGCGGAGGAGGATGAGGTCACTTCCAAGGACAATTCCTTGAGTGATGACCAAGTTGAGGAGATTAGGCCTATTCAGGCAAATCCTCTCAACGTACTTACTCCCACCATCCACCAATCAAATATTCCCACCGCCTGGGACCCGGACAACCTTGACGACGACGATGACGACAAGTGAGTCCTATATTTTTTTTTCCTTTGATATGAGGTTACTCTTTTCTCTTCCAATTTTAACTTGTTTTAGCCTTGTGACCATCAGCGCAGATCAATTCGCGTCCTCGGCTCCATTCGTGAAGCAGGAAGAGGCCATCGCGAACCCCGCTACAGCTCCGAGCCCTACTCGACGACCACCAAGCCTTGCGAAGGCGGTCGACACTTTGGAGTACGCGATTCCCAGCTTGATGGGAGGGCAGCCTGAGGATGTCGTGGCGTCACCGAGAAAAGAAGTTTCGGCTAGCTCATCTGACCCCTTGTCGACCC
The DNA here is from genome assembly GCA_028641055.1 of Alopecurus myosuroides. Classification (NCBI taxonomy): domain Eukaryota; kingdom Viridiplantae; phylum Streptophyta; class Magnoliopsida; order Poales; family Poaceae; genus Alopecurus; species Alopecurus myosuroides. Next base: position 386,370,471 of record CM054060.1, read on the forward strand.
CGCATGGCAAGGTGATGTCTTCTTATCTTTCTGCATTTTATCCTTTTTTTATCGGGTGCACGACAGTGCTCCCAATGAGAGTAGCCCCCGAGTCTATGGTCGACTGCTTGCATTTGGCTATAGACTCTTGTCGAGACTTTTTGATTCCTTGTCTGTTTCTTGGTTTTGGCTTTTATCGGGTGCACGGCAGTGCTCCCGATGGGAGTAGCCCCCGAGGCTATACTTGATCGTGTAGAGTCGTGTATAGGCTCACGTGATATTTTTTCTACCCCGCAAGGATTTTTGCAGGCTGTTCTTGATTCTCTGGCTGCTTTTGAACACCGCCTTGTCACGGCCGAGGCGGAGTGCGCTTCTCTTTGGGGAGAGCGCCACCAGATTCTTTAGGATGCCCCTTCTTTAATGGGCGAGTTTTAACATACGCTTCTTATTCTGGCTCCATTTTTTTTGGCTGCGACCGTTATTTGACGTGCACGCTCCATGTTGCAGCGAGGTTACCCGCTTGAAGTCCGAGAAGGTCGAGGCTAATTCTAGAGTTAAAGATCTTGAGAAGGAGCTGGATTCTACCCGAAAAGAGTTAGAGTCCTCCCGCAAGAATGCAGCGACCGGCTCGCTGAATCTCGCGAGTCCTTGAAGCAACTGGAGGACACGGGTGCGGCGCATGACAATGATTTGGTCGGCATCCTCCGTCCCGTAGCCCAAGCTTTGGCTGGTAAGTTATCCGCAAATTTCTTTCGGTTGCGACTCGCTTCTTTCTCCTCCCTATATTGATTCGCTCCCTTTCTGTTTTAGATGCAATTGGAGTTGATTTGGCGCTACCCGGAGGGGTCCGAGTTGAAGCTTTGACAGACGTGTGCACTCAGCTGCAAGAGCACGGGACAAGGCTTGCTTCGCTCTGCGTGATGTTGCCCGAGTGATGTCGCAGCTGCACCAGCGATTGCTTGCGGAAGTGTCAGTTCCGCCAACTCTTGGGGCCTCCTGCAAGTCTTCCTTGGCAAAGATGATCCCCTTCAGGAGTATACACTCGCACAGACCGAGTGTGGAGCCAAGATGGCTATCCAGTTTGCCCTGGCGCACAACGTCTCAGGTGACCCGGAGAAGGTGTATTTGGAGCTTCCTCGAGATTCCCTAGGCAAAAAGGTAGCACTCCGACCGTTTGGCGGTCGTGCAGGGAAGCTAGCGAAGATGCTCTCCGAGGTAGTTTCTCGTGGCCGTGGTGCAAAGCCTACTGCGAGTGAAGCTACCTCTGGAAAGTCCGTAGTTCCTTAGGATGAGGGCTATTTCTTCTTTTGTATGCATGTGTGTATAATGAACTTTGGGAAGCATCCTGTGCTTTTCTTTTCAATCGAGATGTTTTAAAAAGTGTCAGCATTTTGTTATAATGCCTTACTTTTTGTTTTCCCGTCGAGAGTATCCCCCGAGCACTCGAATATATATATTTGATGTAAATCGTCGAGTGGGGTGTGGCTTTGTGACTGAAACTGTCGTGTTTCCTTTGTTCTCTCCAGGTTGTAGATTCCGGTGGTGGCTCGTCGAGCGGTGCTGCTCCTTCGACTGAGCCATCAATTACCGATGCGAGTATGCTTGCTTCACTTTGTAGCCACGTCGCAGATGGTGAGCGTAATCTCAAGGCTCTGTAGGGTGTGGCGGATGTTGCCAAGTCCAAGCAGAAACTTGTTGTGGATCGCGAGCAGTTTGTGATGGAGGAGCTAGCGAGGCGTTGCAAAGAGCATGCTTTGTAAGTCCTGCAAGCCTCCTGAGTGTTTTTTGGTGTTTTTATTGCTTGTGGTCTAGCATGTTTCCTGTCTATGCAGTTGTTGAACCTGATGGAGCGTGCAAAGGTCATTGGGTGGATAACTGTGTGGCTTGTGAGTCGAGCAGCTCCAACCTCCATGCGTGCAACTTATGGTCTGACCGCGGTAGGGGTTTTGACGGGGGGATGGTAACCCGGTAGGCCAAACTCCAAGGAGCAACCCGGCCAAAAGGACGGTGCGTAGGATCCGGCTAAGGATAGGGAAGCTTGTGGAGGCCCAAGTTTGTAGGCCCAGCAACCCGGATTGTGGGTTATTGTAAAGGAAAGCTAGGGTTTGTGCGCCGTGTCCGGGTAGGATCCAGGGTGCGCCTTGGGGAATAAGCCAGGGGGTACGGGTGCTTTATAAACCGACCCCCAGGTCTAGCTTTAGACAGAGATCTAAGAACCCTAGATATAGCGCTTGGTATTGAGCATCTAGTGTAATCCTAGAGTTGAGTTGTTATATCGAGATCGGAGACTCGGCGACTTTGATTGCCGGCTACCAGATTGAATCGCACCATGTTTTCCTCTGAGCTAAACCCTCTCCCAAACACCTGTGTCGTCTTGCCCCAAGATCAGTTACCCTCGGTAACGTCTGCCGTGATTATCCCACGACAGTTGGCTTGATGCCTATAAGTTATAAGGGCCGATTATTCGCAAACGAGTACGGCTGCAATCTTATAACTGGACAAAGGAGCCAAATTTTCTTGACTTTTCTTACTTAAGCTCGATGTGACTCGCACTAAAGTGGCATGATTCGTTCGCTTACGATTACAATCAGCCATGAAGCCCAATGGGACTTGCCTGACACTGTTCTCGTATGGATGTAACAACATGGTATCCACGCGAAAGCCGGCTTACAGTACAAGATAGTCAAAAGGGTCATCTAAACCACAAGTTTATGCAGAGTACAAGGCTAAAAGCCGGAAACTCAACAACTATCAAGCATAACTTCAGTATTCACACGGAATGGCTTTAGGCTTGCGACTCGGTAAAAAATAATTTGTTCTCTGAGAAAGGCCACACCCCCATGACTCGGACTTTGGGTCCTGGGGACTGGGGACTTCGAAACAGAAACAAATTACTTGGCTATCGCAGTTCGAAAAACCTCACCATCCGAGTCTTGGGGACTTAAAGAAAAAGTTCACGTATCAAAGCCCCTGGTACTCGGAAAACCGAGTCTTACGAAGGGAGCCAAAATAGAGAATCGGGTATCGAGAAAAAGTTCAAAGAATAGGCAAGCAATACGGTTATCAAAAGGCCAGGAAAGCCGCAAAGTATATCACGGACTAAAAAGTACGTTACAAGGTACGGCGTCAGTATCAGGGGTGCACAGGCGCACCATCAAAAGCATAACAGTGTGAATACAAAGCATTACAAGGTATTATGATAGTACGGCCCTATTCGGCCTCCTGAGTACGGCCTTCCGGGTCTGAGTCCTGGGTTTGCTGCTTAGCCTTCCCGGCACCCTTACCCGGACTCATTGCATCAGGGCGGACTGGTGGAGGGACGGCTGGTGTAGAGGCAGACGGGCCTGATCCTAACTCGGCCTCTCTCTTCGCAGTCGCCTCCCTCTTCCTGGCCGAGCTAGAAACCCACTTCTCCAAGATATCAAAAGGCGGGGGCGCTTCCTCCGTAATAACTTTGCCATCAGCATCGTATGCACTCATAATCGTATTTAGATCCAAGCTATCGGCCAAAGTGGTAGCTGAGGGGCGCACTGCGGCTTGTATGGCTTTGAAATCCTTGGGTGTAAATTTGGAACCGTCAGCCTTGAATTCGGGAAACCCGGATGTTACCTTTGCCGGGTCAAGCTTTGGAAAGAAAGCCTTGGCCAGAGTAAAAGCCCGGGTCATTCCAATCCGGCATGATGAGCGTTTCCAGATTTCAATCCAGCCAGGCACAGTGGAGCAGTCTTGAACGAGATTCTCTTCACCCGGATATACTTCCGTAGGCCACTTCACAGCATCCAATATAAATTTTGTGCCGGCAAAGAAAGTCCGGAGCACAGTCTTGAGGGTTCTAGCCTTGACAATGGCATTTTCCTCTGGGGCCGCAAGGTTGGCACCTGCAGTCGTAACAAAAGAAAGAGCGTATCAGTAATCCCGAGGCTGTTACAATAAAGCAAAGACATGAAGCCAATCGACAGTAGAAAACTTACTGAGCAAGATCTGATAAGTATCGGAGACCTGGTCCGATAGTTTCTTCAGTGCGGTCTGAGCGGCATTGCACTTCTTCTTGTATTTGGAAACATCTTTCTTCAAGGTTTTCATGTCATCCTCAAGGATTTCCCTTCGTTTTATCTCGGCAAGAAGAAGTTGTTCGGTCTTCAGTAAAGTTTCATCAGACCGGGTTATCTGTGCCTGTAAGTAGCAAGGAATGCAAGTATTAGTTGGATTATATGGAAAGCTGAATGTGGCGTAAAGTACCAAGCATCACTTTTGCAAGTCATACTTGGAACTTGGGGACTAGGTATGCAATATGAGATACAAAGTGTCCTTACCTGGTGCTCTGCAGCCATGCGCTCCAAGATCTGGCTCTCCGAAGTCTTCATAGTGAGGAGAGTGTTCATCAATTGATCGAAAGTGTCTTTACTCGTATCAGAAGACCCGGGGCCTTGGAAATTCCTGGAAGGAGCTTTCTTCTTAATAGGAGGCGGAACCCGGGTCATTTGTGTGTCGGAATCCGACGCTCCTTCTTCTGCACCCAAGACGGTGGTTTTGTTCTTCTTGCCTGCATGGGAAGCAATTGGATACTCGGCTCCTTGCGTGTCCGGGTTTGGCGGCGACGCTTGTTTTTCGCCGCTGGACGCGGCTGTAGTCTTATCAGCCGGGCTCCCCTTACCCGGGCCCTCGGTCCCCGTTTCCTCTTGATCGCTAATAACGACCGTGGCCCTATAAGATGTTGTCAGTAAGCAGCTAAATACACAGTCAAGAAAGGGTGATGAAATATGGTGGAACATCAGGAAGGGGATCTTACCCGGTGTTCACCGCAAAGTCACAAGGAAATCCATCGCTGGACTCGGGAGAAGCTGGAAATTATCAAGTTAGATGTCATATGGGAATGGTTTAAAGAGAATGTTTTGACCCAGAAAAGATAGGGTAATTACCAGCCCGCCGCGGGGGGGTCGATGAAATACCCGGGTTAAGGGCATCATCACCCGGGTGATTTCGAGTTGACCTACGCTTGGTTACGGGCGACTCCTTCAAGAACGGCCAGTGGGATAACGTCAAGGTAGCTCAAGTATATCATTAAAGTAATGCGAGTTGAATGCGAGGAGGAGATATGAAACCTTGGAGGTGGCTTCTTGAGTCTTTCTTTTGGATCCGACCTTGACTGTCGGCTCCAGTTCTTCCTCGTCGCTGGCGGATTCTACTTTGCCATCGGAGTTTTCTTCCTCGTCATCTTCTTGTTCTGGATATCATCAAAGTTATGGTTGGAAATGAAGGGGTTATGGTGAGTTCAAGGGAACCAAATAAAATCCGGAGAGTACCTTCGTCCGAGTTAACAGTTTCTTGCTCCTCTGGACTTTCGGAGCTAGGGGAGGCATTGGTTTTCCAAAAATCATCATCAGCCTGAAAAGTGTTAGCATAAGGGTTATTAACTGCATTGAGTAGAAAGAGCAAAGGTAAAGGCATCAAAGTCGGGTTTTCACCTTGGGGGCTGGGTTCTCAAGCGTGAAGGGCTCTAACCCGGATATGTTCCGGATTACCTCGAGCTTTTCGGTCAGAAAGCCCTTGATGGTTTTATGAGTATCGCCAGCTGCGAAGATGTTGTCGGAGTACCGGAGCGGGTCTGTAGATTGCCCTGAATACTCGCACATTAACTTTGTGCGGATGGAGTTGGGTTGAATCCGGAAATCTACCCAAGTCTTCACCAGGTTGAGCCCGATGAGGCCTTGGGCTGTGAGAGTGGTGATTTTGGCTAGAAGAGGTTGAATTGCCTCCCTGTCCGAGTCAGGGGCAAAGGCACTAAATTTATCAGAGATGTCAAGAAGACCCTCTGAGTAACCCGGCAGCTTCCTTTGGCCGGGTGGGGAGGTGTCTTGGCAGTAAAAGTAGGAGAGTTGCCAGTGCTTGACATGGGAGTTAAGGGTGAGGGGTGGCATCAGAGAATTCTTGCGGCGCTGGATGGAAACCCCGCCGCAAGCGAGAAGCGCCCCGTCACCGCTCTCGCGGCACGGTTTGCATTGAAAAAGCTCGATGAAAAGAGTTAGACTTGGCGAAGTGCACAAGTATGATTCGGAAAGGACTATGAAGTGGGAGATGTTTAGAACAGAATTAGGCCCGATATCAAAGACGCGAAGACCGTAATGATTCAAAACATCACGGAAAAAGGGTGACCCGGTGGGCGGAAGCCCCGGGTCACGTGTTCCACAAAGCAAATTACCTCGCCTTTTGTCGGGGTGGGCCGGGTCTCCCTACCCGGCACTCTCCATTGGATATCCTCTTGAGGAGGAAGGACTCCCAGCTCCACTAGCTCCTCCAACTTGGATTTGGTGACTGTAGACCGCGCCCAGTTGGCGGATATGGAGTTGGCGGCTTTAACTTTAGTTGGAGTTTTCCCCTGCTTTTTGGGAGCCATGTGGTTGACCTGCAAAGTACAAAGTGAAAGGATAAGAGGACTAAGACCCGGAAGTTGTGAGCCAGCCGAGTATCGGTGGGGTAATATTGAGACATGAAAAATTGCGTGTAACCCGGGTGTTAGCTCACCGAGTAAAGTTCGAAATTGTCCGGGTATCAAGTATTATGATGAAAATTATGGGGATCTAAGTGTTGAAGGGTTTTTTTTGGGACGATGGATGGCCGTATAGGCACTTAACGCGAATAAAAGGAACTGAAAAGGGGAAGTCCGGCCGGGTGATTGAGACCAAGGCGGAAATTTTGAGTGGATCGGGCCCAGATTGGGAATCTTATCTTCGGATTTGTGGCGAAATTAGTACTTGCAGGTAGTAGGAGAATGGATTGGAATCCATAACTTATCTATTATGTGAGCTGGAAAGGATGTTAGCAACTTAATTCGGCATGGCCGAGGAATCGTTGGCGGGTCGATTTGGATCTAATCTAAGGTGAAATCAAAAAGTGCAAGGGCGAATTAATGGACGCAAGTGGCTTACCGGAGGAGATCTGAGCGAGGCTTTGCGGAGGCAGATGGCGCAAGCCTGGTGTCCCTTCGCGGTCCTTGACGGGCCGGATGGGGATTCGTCGGCGGATCTTGGCGGCGGTGCGGGGCGAGTCGTGGCGGAGCGTAGCCTCCGGCCGATGGGCTCCGGTGATGCGCGCGGGATTTCCGTGGTGGTGCTCAGTGAGAGTGAGCTTAGAAGGACAAAGGAAGCGGAATGGGGGGAAATGAGCCGTTAGGGTTCGGGTTACCCCCAAGGAGCTTATTTATAGTATAAGTGGGTAAGCCCGGTTCGGTGAGTGAGGGCCGGGAGTTGCGGAGGTAAACGGCTATTTATTCAAGTTTCTGCGAGATATGCGCCAAATATTGAGCAAGGCATCTGGATAAAAGAGAGAAGGGAATCCATCCCGTGATATCAGGATCGATTATCGAGTATGGAATTAGGGTTTAGACCTGGAAAATTAAAGGTGTTTGGGGGAAAAACCCGGGTTACTACATGGCCGCCCTGGAGTAAGGCCTAGCTGAATATCAGAGCATCTTAACCAGGCCTCTATATGCCTGTATGTTTGATATCTTTGCAGGGAATAGCGAGCGCTTCAAGGAGGATCCATGAAGCCCAGACTATTCTGGGGACTACTGACGGGGGGATGGTAACCCGGTAGGCCAAACTCCAAGGAGCAACCCGGCCAAAAGGACGGTGCGTAGGATCCGGCTAAGGATAGGGAAGCTTGTGGAGGCCCAAGTTTGTAGGCCCAGCAACCCGGATTGTGGGTTATTGTAAAGGAAAGCTAGGGTTTGTGCGCCGTGTCCGGGTAGGATCCAGGGTGCGCCTTGGGGAATAAGCCAGGGGGTACGGGTGCTTTATAAACCGACCCCCAGGTCTAGCTTTAGACAGAGATCTAAGAACCCTAGATATAGCGCTTGGTATTGAGCATCTAGTGTAATCCTAGAGTTGAGTTGTTATATCGAGATCGGAGACTCGGCGACTTTGATTGCCGGCTACCAGATTGAATCGCACCATGTTTTCCTCTGAGCTAAACCCTCTCCCAAACACCTGTGTCGTCTTGCCCCAAGATCAGTTACCCCCGGTAACGTCTGCCGTGATTATCCCACGACAGGTTTTGTTATGGCTACTCTGCAGTATCGAGTGAGGCAAGCGCAACTCTTTGTTGAATCTTGTTGGGAGGCCCTTTCTCCGGTCCATCGGGCATTGTACCCTTTCGACGTTGTTCCCGATAGACTGAGTGGTCTCCTAAGGATGTTTTGTCGGGTGGAGGATGTTCGCGAGTGTGTGCGTCAGTAGCTCATTTGTGACGCTCGCATTTGTGCGGCTATGGCACCCTGACGTCAAGTTTAACTATGTGGCGCGACTTCCTGAGACCCGAGGAGCACCTGTTGACTTTGTTCCTCACTATGAGGTTGTGCGACCGGTAGCTGAGCGGATCGTGCGGCTAACTGTTGTAAAGACAGAGCGGTACTTCGAGAGGCTGCCATGCGATGATAGTTTAGTCTAGTTTTAAAGTGTATATACCTTGTGTGTTGTTTGTTTAAGGTATTTAAGGACATCTCCTACGGGGCTGCTCAATTGCCCCAGACCGGTCCGTTATAAGCAGGTTGGGCTAAAACCAGGCCCCTATGGGGCTGCTCATACGGACAACGGTCCGTTTTTTGGTCCCTCGATGCTCAAACCCAGACCAAATTTGGTCCAAATTTGAACAGCCCCACGGACAACAAAGTGTCTGGGTTTCTCCCTTCCCTGGCCCGCGCACGGCGACCCCTCCTTCCACCTCGCGCCACCCCCGACCCACCTCACCGTTGCTGGCTCGCCGATTTGGCGATCCTCGCCGCCGTTCGACCCCCACCGGCCATGCCGACCACCCCCTCCGCCCCCTACCTCTCACCCACACCGCCGCCAGTCCCGCGGGCGTTTCGCCGGCCTGTCCACCGCCCGGTCCACGTCCAACCCCCACGGGACGCACACAAGGTGTTCGTGCGTGTGCTTTGCCCGACCTCGGCCCAAAAATGACGGACAACGGCGACGAGTTCTTCTTCAACAACGTGATCATGTACTCGTCCTCGTCGGAGTCCTATTCCGAGGACAAGAGCGACATCCTCGTTGCCACTCTTGTGGTCAATGACCACATCTTAAGGATGCGGCCGGTGTTCAGAGGGTCCATTCCCGGCCATGCGCCAGCCTTGGACAGGGACAGAGCAGCCGGCCATGCCCAGTTGTACAAGGACTACTTCCACCCAACCAATCCGGTGTACACGGCGAAGCTATTCCGACGCCGTTTTCGGATGAAAAGGAACCTGTTCAACCACATTCGACTCGGGGTGCTCGATTTTGATGATTGGTTCAAGTGCAAGCCAGATGCCACCGGTAAGCTTGGCTTCGCTTCTTATCAAAAATGCACTGCGGCAGTTCGGATGCTCGCATATGGAGTAGCTGGTGATCTGGTTGATGAATACTTGCGTATGAGTGAATCCATATGCATCAAGTCTATGTACAAGTTTTGTGAAGCTGTGGTTCAGGTCTTTGGCCCGGAGTACTTGAGGGAACCAACTGTTGCCGATACTCAGTGGCTGTTGTCGATCAACGAGAGCAGAGGGTGGCCTGTGATGCTTGGAAGCATCAATTGTATGCATTGGGAGTGGAAGAACTGCCCATTTGGTTGGCAGGGGCAGTACTAGGGCCATGTTGGTGAGTGCACGGTTATTCTCGAGATAGTTGCTTCGCATGATCTGTGGATTTGGCACTCGTTCTTTGGCATGGCGGGTTCACACAATGATATCAACGTGCTCCAGCAGTCTCCGGTGTTTGGCAGACTTGCCGTAGGCAACTCCCCCGAGGTGAGCTATGATATCAATGGCCACCACTACACAAAGGGATACTACCTGGCTGACGGTATCTATCCCCAGTGGGCTACCTTTGTGAAGACCATCCCCCATCCTCAAGGTGAGATGAGGAAACGATTTGCCCAAGAGCAGGAGAGTGCCCGAAAGGATGTGGAGCGTGCTTTTGGTGCGCTTTAATCTCGATGGGATATTGTTCGGCACCCTACTGGAACATGGAGCTCAGAGGTTATGTGGTCGATGATGACTGCTTGTGTGATCATGCACAACATGATCATAGAGGATGAGCGCGATGACAGCGTCTACGACGAGAACTGGTTGTTTCAGGGTGAGAATGTGGAGCCCCAGCCAGGAGTGGCAACATTTCAGGAATTCATCGACTTCCAGTACGAGTTGCGTGATCAGGACACCCACGCTACACTTCGGGATGATTTGGTTCAACACGTATGGAACTTCGTAGAAAATCAGTAGAGTTTTTATTCGGTTGTGCTTATTTGAAAATCATAATTTTTATTAAGACTTATTTGTGTTTTATTGAACGGTCAAATTTGTAATAATGACTCGTATTTTATTTAAAGTATTGCGTTTGTTTTTAATCTCAAAGTATCCATAGGAACCAAAAACTTAGAAAAAATATGGCCCGGGCCACTCAATGAGCAGCCCCGTAGGGTGCAGGGACCAAAAACGCGCGGACACAGCCCCGGACGTCTGCTCAAACAGACAAAATCCGGGCCCGATTTGTGCAGCCCCATAGGAGATGTCCTAAGGTGTGTTCCTTATAACCTTGTAAAACGTTTGTGCATGGGCTATGCTAGTTCGGTGTAGCCCCCGTGTGTTGAGGTGTTACCGTTGTTAGCATGTAAGGAAGAAAGAAAAAATGAGACTGAGTAGTCTTTGTAGCTATGGCTGAGAAACCATGTTTTGTATTGCAATGACTGAGAATTCATGTGTTTTTCTCGGGTTACAATCTGGCTGGAACAGCCTTATGTCTTGTGAGTAAGAAAAAAATTCTAAGGATACAAATTGCAAAGGTGTTCCACGTTCCATGGGTTGGGGTAGATGTCGCCTGTCTTTGGGTTCTTCAAGCGGTAGGCGCCTCTAGGGATAACTTCGTGTATGAAGAAGGGTCCTTCCCATGGTGGCTCTAGCTTGTGTCCCTTCTTTTGCTTGAGCCGTAGCACCAGGTCACCCGCCTCGGAGGAGTTTTGGCGTATGCGGCGACTATGGTGATTGCGCAGTGCCTGCTGGTAGACGACGGATCTTGCGAGTGCGACGTCTTCGATCTCATCCAGCGCATCCATATCTTCCTCGAGTGCTTAGTTGGAAGCTTCTTCGCTGCAAGAAACAACTTGTGGGGCGCTGAACCTAACATCCTCGGGTAACACGGCTTCAGCTCCATAAACCATGAAGAATGGTGTGTAGTTTGTTGATCTGTTTGGGGTTGTTCGTAGGATCCACAACACCGATGGAAGTTCTTCAGCCTAATGCCCCGCTGCTGTGTGTAATCGGGTGAACATACGCTTCTTCAGGACAGCCAAAACTAATCCGTTGGATCGTTCGACTTGGTCGTTGGTTTGGGGGTGCGCCACCGAGGATAAGCTGAGAGTTATCCCTTTTTCTTTGCAGAAAACCTGGGTTTCCTTGGCCGTGAAGTTGGCCCCATTATCCGTGATAATATTGTGAGGAACGCCAAACCTGCACACGATGAAGTCGAGGAATCTTACAGCGCACTCTGCGTGCTGCGACGTAACTGGGGCGGCCTCTATCCACTTTGTAAATTTGTTGACTGCGACCAACAAAAAGGTGTATCCTCCGGGTGTTGATTTCCGTAGTGGTCCCACCATGTCTAGCCCCCATTGGGCAAAGGGCCAGGAGAGGGGGATCATGTGGAGCTCCGTAGATGGTGCGTGTGACTTGGGTGCGAACTTTTGGCAGCCGTTGCATCTTTCGACCAGGTCTTTGGCGTCTCTGGCTGCCGTGAGCCAGTAGAAACCTGCCCGGAAAGCTTTCCCTACGATGGCTCTCCAGCTTGCGTGGTGCCCATAGTCGCCTTGGTGTATGTCACGGAGCATTTCCTTTCCATCTTCGGGTGCAATGCACCTCTGGAGCACTTCTGATATGTTTTGCTTGTACAATTCTCCCTTTATCACCCGAAAGGATTTGCTGTGTCGAACTATCTGTCGTGCTTCGTAGATTTCTGGTAGTTGCTTGTTGGTCAAGTAACTGAGAACTTGATAGGGAGGGGTTAGCTCCTAGTTGGCCCGATCTTCACGAATTCACCAAGAACACGAAGAACGGATGATGAACACGAAGAACACAAAGGGGATCGAGGGGAAATCGGGGGAAGAATCAAGAGGGAAACATGGGAAATCGAGTGGAGATAACTAGTAAGAACCGAAGAACCCCAAATCTTCCGTCAACTAAACCTCGAGGGCCGCCTACGGAACGATCGATCCAACTGAACTCACCTTATCGGAAACCGCTTCACACCCGTGGACGGTCCACCATGCCAATAGAACCTCGAGGATTAGTTGAAGAAGATTGGACAACTCCTAGCTGAATCCCAAGGGGAAAGGATAGGTAGTTGGATGAATCTTGATATGATCGTAGATACAAATCATAGGAGAAGCCTTGATACGGTCCTAGGTACAACCATAGGAGTAGCCTCACAAGTGGGTTACAAGAGCAATGCTCAAAATTCTAATTTCATCTCTAAACCTAGATCTAGCTCAGGGGAGTCCTTATATAGCCAAGGGGTCGGGGGAGGAGGAAAATAGGCGAAAACCCCTTCCGTTCGTGTGTCTTCAGGGGAGCCGGCCTGGCTGGCCCTTGAGGCCGGGGTGGGAGCTGGGGCGCCTCCTGGCACGCCGGCCTAAGGCTGGGGTGGAGAGGGGGCAGGCCGGCCTAAGGCGGTGGGGAAGGGGAGCCGGCCTGGGGGCCGGCCTAAGGCCGGGGTGGAGGCCGTCTGTCTCTTAAAGGGGTCCGGCCTAGGGGCTGGCCTGAGCCCGGGGTGGAGGCAGGACGGATCTGTGGGTGGTCCATCCTAGGGGCTGGCTTGGCTGGGGTTTGAGGCCGGGCCCCGTGTTTTCGTCCTTCTTCCTCCTTTTCTTCTTCTTCCTTCACGCCATCTTCTCGGACTTCTTCCATAGGTTCTTGGGCACGTTCTGGGGCATCCGTGGTGGGGTCAAACCTAAGAACACAAAGGGTTGTTCCATGAGGTAGCGCACCATTCACCAAGTCACCGAAAGCATGAAGAGAGAGGAGTGAGTTCACCTTGTCATGTATTGCCTTTCCTCGTGATCTTGTCATTGGTCCACTTTGTGGAATGGGGTGTGCTGCATCATCCCCCCCCCCTTGAAAAATAGTCGACCTTGAAGGGAGAGAGGTCTTCCTCATCACATGGGTATCCATAGAAGGGAGAGGTCTTTGACGTTGAAGGAGTTGTCGACGATGTACTTGGATTGCGGTAAGTCGAGCTTGTAGGCGTTGTTGTTGATGCGCTTGATGATCTTGAAAGTTCCGTCGCCTCTTGGCTTGAGCTTGGAGTTGCGCTCTTGTGGGAAACGGTCCTTATGGGTGACGAAGTTGTTGTAAGCATTGTCGTTGAAGAAAAGGGTTTCCTTCATCCTCCGAGCTCGGACTTCTGAATACGCCTTCCCTAGCCATCTCAAAAACACACAAGTGTGATATGAAGAAATGGATGTCTCACTTACCCAACGTTACCTTTTTCGGTTGTATTGAGGCTAGTGGACGAGCCTAGGTGTAGGGCGGTATGTCAAAAGTGAGTCCAAAAATATCGAAAGAAAACCGCAAACAACAACACACATGCTTTATGTGGAAGGCAAATGGGTGAGGAAAGTGGCAAAGAAAAACGACAAATCGAAGAAAAGTTTGTTGTAAAACGTGGAGAATAACCGAAAAGAAATGTTAGCACAAGAACCAATCCTAGTGAAGGAAACTAAAGAGGAACACACACACAAGAGATAAATGTGGTTAGTGCGGCCAATGGACGAGCGGAGATGAAATGAACCTAACGAAGACTAAGCTCAATGCCACACCAACGCAAGGAGGACGCTAGCTCAAACCGCAAACTATAAGAGGCAACTAGATTTGCACCGTGGCAACCGGTCACTCTCTTCTCTTTTGCGACGCGAAGCTACACGTTCCTACAAAGGATAGCAATTGGCATCGATCTTTTTCTTCGTTTGCTCTTTTTTCGCTTTTTGATGATGATTCCAAAATGCCAATGCCTTCTCGAAGCTGTGCTCTCACAAGTGTCGACACGCACTGTCGGTGCCAGTAATGCGATGCCAAGCGACGTAAAATAGATAGTCCGAATGGGTAAGGTCCACAAAGTATGGGTTAGTTCAAGCGGAAGCAAGTTATACCTCTCTTGTTGATGATCACGGACTTGAGGCCGATGGATGTCGATGTCGTGGAAATCCATTGATGTGGTTACGTAGATGGTGTCGTGGGCATCGCGTGACAACTTGTTTCACTCAATTCGGATCAACGACGACAAAGAAAAACAAGTTACAAAATCTGTCCAGAAATCGAAGAGTAGGACTTTTTTGTGATTTTTGCTCAATTTCGAAATTCCTTGAAAAACTATAATTTTTTTTGGAAAAAATTGAGAAAAGTGGCTGAATAGAAAGGTGGGGAATGGTCTTTGGCAACAAATCACCGAAACAAAACCACGAAAAACACAACAAATCCACAGATCGGTCGAAATCCATTTTTGGCTATTTTTGGTGAAATTTTCAAATTAGGGTGGTAGAAGAAAATTTGGGTGGAAAAGAGGGGAGTGGGGGTCAAATTCGTGTCAATCTAGCTGCTGGTACAAGATGATAGGGAGGGGTTAGCTCCTAGTTGGACCGATCTTCAAGACCAAGAACACGAAGAACGGATGATGAACACGAAGGGGATCGAGGGGGAATCGGGGGAAGAATCAAGGGGGAAAGATGGGCAATCAAGTGGAGATAACTAGTAAGAACTGAAGAACCCCAAATCTTCCGTCAACTAAACCCCGAGGGCCACCTACGGAACGATCGATCCAACTGAACTCACCTTATTGGAAACCGCTTCACACCCGTGGCATGTCCACCACGCCAATAGAACCTTAAGGATTAGTTGAGGAAGATTGGACAACTCCTAGCTGAATCCCAAGGGGAAATGATAGGCAGTTGGATGAATCTTGATACGATCCTATATACAAATCATAGGAGTAGCCTTGATACTGTCCTAGGTACAACTATAGGAGTAGCCTCACAAGAGGGTTACAAGAGCAATGCTCAAAGTTCTAATTTCATCTCTAAACCTAGATCTAGCTCGAGGGAGTCCTTATATATCCAAGGGGTCGAAGGAGGTGGAAAAGAGGAGAAAATCCCTTATGTTCGTGTGTCTTCAGGGGAGACACCCTGGGAGGCCGGCCAGGCTGGCCCTTGAGGCCGGGGTGGGAGCTGGGGCGCCCCCAGGCACGCCGGCCTGAGGCTGGGGTGGAGAGGGGGTAGGCCGGCCTGAGGCTGAGGTGGGGAAGGGGAGCCGGCCTGCGGCCGGGATGGAGACCGTCCCTCTTTGAAGGGGGTCCGGCATAGGGGCCGACCTGAGGCCGGGGTGGAGGCCAGAGGGCTTTGTGGGGGTTGAACTCAAAAAACATGACCACAGGTTTATGGAGTGAAGAGTCGATAAATAAAATACGGACAAGAAGCATCACATCTATCTATGCACCAATCATTATAGACAGCAACTTCCTATCATATAACCCAACTTGAAAAGAGTAATGGGAGTCACAAACAAAGATGCAAAAGAGAGAATCAAAATTGGTAATGGCAAATTTCATTCTTGGTCAGAGAACATTTAATGATATCCTTCTTATCTTAGGTGAAGTCTTTATAATAAGGCTTAACTTGTAGAGCTTAACGTGTTTAATTATAGCAATTCCTTTACAGTTATTCATAGCTTTTCAAAGTAATATTCATTCAGATAATAAAGCATGTGCTAAACAAAGAAGAATAGAAAACATGATTGAAATAAATCAACATATAGATGATGAGATAACAACAACTCAAATGCTTGCTGGAGATAGAGAGAAATGGGTTTACTGACTCAACATGAAAGTAAAAGAAAGGCCCTTCGTAGAGGGAAGCGTGGATCACTCATGTGCTAGAGCTTTTATTTTATTAAACAGAGGTATTGAAAATATTTTTTAAGAGAGGTGTATGCTTATGTCAACGAATGGTAAGCAGACAATCCAGTACGTCACAAGCCAACTAGACTTCATAAGAGAGGCTCCCATATGAGGGACGCAACTGGTGTAGAAGGTCATCCCTCATTCTCTTTTGCTTACACGATTATGCTTTGACTGATAAATCAGGGGCAAAAATAGTGAAAAGAATTTGTGTATTAGTTTTGGGGCTGGGCACCCCGCTGCCAGCTCTTCTAGCATTCAGATAAGCGGATGAAGCCACTAGTCCAGGTGTTTGAAGTCCAATCAACGAGTGAGATAAAGATTCTCTATTTACGTCCTCATCAGCTAAAACAGGGGCACAAAACAGGAATACTTTTGAAGGTTTTAAAGGTAGCACATGAGTGTTGGGAATATGCCCTAGAGGCAATCATGTATGATGTAATTCCCACTGTATTCATAAAGTTATTAAGTTGTCCTTTGGTTTAAACATCTGATATATGTCATTGAATATGTGATTCGATTGTGGAACTGTGTATTCATGTTGTTCATACTAATTGTCCTTGGTCGTTAAGGTTGTGCTGGACACACACCCTAGACTAATGTGAGTGTTGGCTAATGACACGGTTCCACTTGTCATGGGCATGGTGATGCCATTCCAACGTTCACAGACTTGGCTAAAGAGTTTAGCAAGTCGGACTGGCCCACATTGAGATGCAACGAGCAAGTCGTCATTTGCATGTCTCAATCAAAGTAATCCTTAGACCTGAGGTTGTCGCACAATACGAGTTGTGGATCACCGACTTAGGTTCTGTCAAACGTTGTCATGTGACAAGGTAACTATAAAGGCAGAGTTCGGGTCGAATGAGAAGCAAGCTGCGTGATGTGGATAATCAAGCTGGGATTTTGCCCCTCCGAATGGAGAGATATTCTCTGGGCCCTCTCGAGTGATATGATTCAGGAAGCATGGCCATGCGTGACTCAGTTAAATGTTAACTGTGTCGGTTGACTAAGAGTTAGTCATATGAATCACATATCACGGATCGAGAAGAGAGTTGAACTATTAAAGGGATGACGATAAATCGCCTATAATTCGACAAGGTATATCGTGAGGCAAAAGAGACTAAGATGAATATCACATTGAAATGTATGTCGTCATGACTCAATGGGACTTGGGAGTCGGCACGTTCTGCTAGGAGCCGCTACCGATTGATCGATTGAGAGTCGGACTCCAATCGTGTCCAAGTCGCCATGACCCTACAGGGTCACACACTTAAGAGCGGGAGCAAGTATTGGTCGGGTTGGACCCGAACCGAAAATGGACTGAGTTTGTGAGTCGGACTCACAGAGGGAATGGGCCACAAGTGTTGTGAAGCCCATTACCATACGCTATATAAAGAGGGGCGCAGGCTGCCCAACGGGCACGTTAGTCCACTCCCATGCGTTGGGAACCCTAGCCCCACTCAGTCCAGCCGTCGCACCAGACCTAGCAGTCTGCCGTCGGAGCTCCTCCTCGTACGTGTGGATACCGGCAGAGGTGATGTACGTTCAGCACTTCGACGTTCGTGGGATCGGATCGGCTGGATCGGATCGTGGGACTGCACTTTCCCGACGCGCTGCATCGATAATCCGCACCTGCGCGTCTAGTGGTAATACTCGTGGCCTTCTACCTCGGCTAGATCTTGGAAGTACCGCGTAATAAAAAGTTTTGTTTATCTCTACGCGTTCCAACAATGAGCAATTTACTTGGAGTGGCAGTTAAATACCACATGTAGGTAGGTATGGTGTACACAATGTCAAGGTTTTGGGTCTCAAGGTTTTGGATGCACGAGAAGCATTCCGTCTCAGTATTGGGTTTTTGGCTAGCAAGGTTGGGTAGCAAGCATAAGAGCTGAGGAAAACAAACAAATATACATATGATGAAACCAATCATGCAATCTTCATTGAAAGCCCAAATGATATTAACTTGTGAATACTAAGTTTGCGAGCTAATATGAAAATTCCTCTTTCTTATACTAGCATATCAAATTATTATTTCTCTGACCCAAGCTAAGTTTGTCAAAACCAACTAGATTAACTTGATGATCTCTAGAGTGATACCAAATACTAAAAACAAACTCAACCATATGACAGAAATTGAAAACTAAAATAATGTGTGCAGAAAGTAAATGACGAAACTTCTCATTAATATTTCAATCTGGCAAATCACACAAACGGATACAACGATAACCAACTAGGGAGAGCCACTTCCATACTGCAAACCATCCTATATGATAACTTCTCTACTCATGATATGACTCTACTGAAAAAGTAAAAGATGAAAGATAGTGATGTGATACCACGGCACTCCCCCCAAGCTTGGAACAAGCCGAGGGGATGCCAATCCCAATGAGGAATCAATTCTTCGATGGTGGTGGTGAGTCCTTCTCGATGAGATTATCAATTGACTTCTTCAGATCTTCAATTGCGAACATAAGCATACGCATCACCTCCGTATTGTGATTAGTACAGTTTGTATGCATGTCGGACTATGAATCCCAACCACCAAGATTTCCCCCCCCCACTCTACCTTAGGTGGAGAGCTTCCTTCATTTGCACGATTAGAACGATTGATGTCCCACATAGAGGGAAAATCCCTCTAGGGCACCTTTTTGCACTGATAATCATGAATTAATGAGTGGAGGTGTTTCTTAACGCCCGAAGCAGGCGTTCTTGATGCTAAAGAGTGACGTGGGACCCCTCCTATGGTGCTCATCCGCGCGCCTCTCTTAAGCTTCAAGGGGTTAGCCGCCACTATAATGCTTGCGATGGTGGCGCGTGGACGCACTCGTGAGTCCTCTTCTACATCTCCTTCAGCTCCACTCTCGATCTCCTCCTCCTGCTCCAGGTCTTGAACATCATCTTCCTTCGGTCCCTTCCGCTTGTTGTCGTTGGCGGAGACCATGATGCTTTTCAAACCGAAAACAGATCCTGGCAGAAGCAGCTCGAAACACAAACCGTGGGATTATATAGCAAAAAGTTTCATAACGAAAGGAAAGTCCAGGTCGAAAACGAGTCGGAGAGGGGCTCCGGGGCGCCTACACCATGGGCTGGCGCGGCCAGGGGTGGGCCTGCGCCACCCTATGGTGTGGAGCCTCCGGGCTCCGTCTCCCTCTCGTTTCCGGCTCATAATTTTTCATATTTTATAAAAATAGTAAAAATACAAGTTGGAAGTTGTTTCGCGAACATTTTCTTATCAAAACTGTTACCTATTCGAAAACTGACTCTACAGTTTCTGAAATATGCTTCTTAATAAACTCCTCCGGGATCATGGCTTGAATACAATCAACATTTTCATTATAAGGATCTCCAGAAATATAATGCTTCAGTCTTTGTCCATTCACCACTTGTGAAGAGTTGTCTTCAAGGGAAACAATTTTAATTGCCCCCGAACGATATACCTCTTTAATAACAAAAGGTCCTTCCCATCTCGAGAGTAATTTTCCTGCGAAAAAACTGAGACGAGACCTATACAATAGCACTTTTTCACCAACATGAAATTCTCTTTTAATAATTCTCTTATCATTCCATCTTTTAACTTTCTCTTTAAAGAGCTTAGCATTTTTCATATGCTTCACTCCTCCGTTCATCTAAAGAACTTAAGTCAAGCAACCTTTTCTCACCAGGAAGTTTAAAATCTCTATTTAGGTATTTCACTGCCCAATAAGATTTGTGTTCTAATTCTAAAGGCAAGTGACAAGCTTTTCCATAAACCATTTTATAAGGAGACATGCCCATGGGGTTTTTATAAGCAGATCTATAAGCCCACAAAGCATCATTTAATTCTCCCTGCCCACTAGTTTGAGGATGATAGGGTGAGGAAATTCTATGATTAACATCATATTTAGCAACGGTTTTTCTAAAACCACCACGAATAAAATGAGAACCTCCATCAATCATAAGATATCTAGGTACAACAAACCTAGGGAAAATAATGTATTTAAGTATTTTTAATGAGGTTTCACCATCAACACTTTTAGTAGGTATAGCTTCTACCCATTTAGTAACATAATCAACAACAATAAGAATATGAGTATAGCCTTGTGAAGGAGGGAAAGGACCCATAAAGTCAAAACCCCAACAATCAAACGGTTCAATAACAAGAGAAGAATACATAGGCATTTCATTACGTCTAGAAATATTTCTAACCCTTTGATATTGACCACAAGATAAAATAAATTTTCTATCATCTTTAAAGATATTAGGCCAAGAAAAACCTGATTGTAGAACCTTATGTGCGGTTCTATCTCCAGTGTGATGTCCTCCATAAGCAATACTATGATATTTTCTCAGTATCTCTTGTTGTTCATTTTCAGGAACACATCTTCTCATAATACCATCAACACCTTCTTTATATAAGTGTGGGTCATTTCAAAAATAATGCCTCAAACCATAGAAGAATTTTCTTCTTTACTGAGTTGTAAAGGTAGGAGGCAAATACTTCGAAACAATAAAGTTAGCATAATCAGCATACCATGGACTCTCTTGAGAGCTCACTTTTATTGCAGCTAACTGTTCATTCGGAAAACTATCATTAACAGGAAGAGGGTCATTAGGGATATTTTCTAATCTAGACAAATTGTCAGCAACATGATTTTCAGCACCCTTCCTATCCACAATATGTAAATCAAATTCTTGTAAAAGAAGCACCCATCTAATAAGCCTAGGATTGGCATCTTTCTTTTCCATTAGGTACTTAATAGCAGCATGATCAGTATGAATAGTAACTTTAGAATCAACAATATACCGCCTAAATTTATCACAAGCAAAAACTACAGCTAGGAATTCTTTTTCAGTGGTAGCATAATTCTTTTGAGCAGCATCAAGAGCTTTACTAGCATAATGAATCACATTTAACTTCTTGTCTATCCGCTGTCCAAGAACAGCACCTACAACATAAACACTAGCATCACACATAATTTCAAACGGTAAATTCCAATCAGGTGGTTGAACAATAGGGGCAGATATTAAAGCCTTCTTTAAAATTTCAAAAGCTTCTCTACAATCTTCATCAAAAACAAAAGGTACATCCTTTTGAATAAGATTATTAAGAGGCTTTCATATTTTAAAGAAATCTTTAATAAACCTTCTATAGAACCCCGCACGACCAAGAATACTACGAATACCTTTGACATCCCTGGGACAGGGCATTTTCTCAATGGCTTCAACCTTAGCTCTATCAACTTCAATGCCTCTTTCAGATATTTTATGTCCAAGAACAATTCCTTCATTAACCATAAAATGGCATTTCTCCCAGTTAAGAACAAGATTAGTCTCCTCACTCTCTGCAAAACTTTATCAAGATTATGCAAACAATTATGAAAATAAGTTCCATACACGGAGAAATCATCCATGAAAACTTCCATAATTTCTTCACAAAAACCATGAAAGATAGCAGACATGCATCTTTGAAAAGTAGCAGGAGCATTACATAAACCAAAAGGCATACGTGTATAAGCATAGGTTCCATAAGGACAAGTGAAAGTTGTTTTCTCTTGATCAAGATTTTTAACAGCAATTTGAGAAAACCCAGAATAACCATGAAGAAAACAGAAATGAGTTTTCTTAGACAACCTTTCTAACATTTGATCAATAAAAGGTAAATGATAATGATCTTTCTTAGTGACTTTGTTAACCTTCCTAAAATCAATGCACATCCTATACCCAACTACTACTCTTTGAGGAATAAGTTCGTTATTTTCATTTGGCACAACAGTCATCCTTCCTTTCTTAGGGATAAATAATGCCAGCATCAAGGAGTTTCAATACCTCATTTCTTACCACATCCTTCATTTTAGGATTTAAACGGCGTTGATGTTCAACAACTGGCTTTGCATCAGGTTCAATATTAATAGCATGCTGACATATAGCAGGAGAAATCCCCTTCAGATCATCAAGAGTATAACCAGTAGCACCTCTATGTTTCTTTAATATCCCCAATAATCTCTAATCTTCTTAATCAGAAAGTTGAGAACTAATAATAACAGGATATAATTTCTTATCATCAATATGAGCATATTTAAGATTATCAGGCAAAGGCTTTAAATCAAAAACATGATCTTCCTTGGGTGGTAATGTTGTACCAAAGTCTTCCACAAGTAAATTATGTTTCAGCATTGCTGGCTGATGTAGGAAAATATCATCAATTTCATTCCTTTCTTCCATAAAGACATCACTTTCGTGGTCTTCCATGTAGTGCTGCAAAGGATTATTAGGAGCAAGAGCAATAGCAGCCAACTGTTCAACTCTATAATTTTCATTAGGTAATTCAGTTTCATAGGGTGCTTTAGCAAATTTGGAGAAATTAAATTCATAAGATTCTCCATCAAACTTTGTAAGGATTTTCTCCTTTTTACAATCTATAACAACACCACAAGTATTTAAGAAAGGTCTACCAAATATGATAGGACAAGTATCACTAGCAGAAGTGCCTAGTACTAGAAAATCAGCAGGGTATTTAGTTTTACCACATAAGACCTCCACGTCTCTAACAATACCAATTGGAGAAATAGTTTCCCTATTAGCAAGTTGAATGATCACATCAATGTCTTCAAGTTCACAAGAACCAATTTCATGCATGATTTCTTTATAAATCTCATAAGGAATAGCACTAGACCTAGCACCAATATCACATAAACCATAATAGCAATGATCACCTATCCTAACAGATAGCACAGGAACAGTAGGTTTCCTAGATTTACTAGGATGAGAGACAATATTAGAAGCATCTTCACAAAATATAATGTGCACCTCTTCTACATTTTCAGAAACAAGGTCCTTTACTATTACTACTGTAGGTTCTACAGTTATTTGTTCCTCAGGTTCTACAAGTTTCTTTGCACTTTTATTAATCACACTAGCTAACATAGAGTGTTATTTTACCTTAGCAGGGAAAGGCATTTTCTCAATATAAGGTTCAGGCACAATAGAATCAACAATATGAACCTCTATATCTCTAGCAGGAACACAATTAATAGTATCTTTATAAGGTGCATGGTACTTATCCCATTCCTTTTTAGGAATATCAATGTAAGAAGCAAAAGCCTTATATAAGTTTGCAGCAACTTGAGAATCAAGACCATAAATAACACTAGCATTATGAAAATCCTCAGATGACATAAAGGTTTTAATGCATTCATAGTCATAATTTATACCTGACTTTCTACCTTTGTCATTCTCCCATGCTTCAGTGTTTTCTTGAATACGGTCAAGAAAATCCCATTTAGCTTCATCCTTCATACGTGTAAATGATACAGAACAAGAAGCATCCAATAAATCCTTATCATGAAGAGGAAGCCTTGCATAGAAATTATTAATAACAATATTACTGGGGAGCTCATGAATGGGGCATTTCAGCATTAGTAACTTCAATCTCCCCCATGCTTGGGAAATACTCTCTCCGTCATGAGGCCAAAAATTACATATATAATTCCGATCTCTATGGATTTCACTTGGAGGATAGAATTTAGAATAAAAGAGTGGTACAATTTCCTCCCATTCAATAGTCTGGCTATTTTTCAGCAGTTTGAACTATTCAGAGGCTCGATCTGTCAATGATACAGAGAATAATTTCCTCTTCACTTGGCTCATAGTAATACATGCACACTTGAACAACTCGCATAATTCATGTAAAAGGAGCAAATGATCACCGGGATAGACATTTCCATCACCTGAATAGCAGTTATCCATAACATGTTTAACAATCTTTATAGATATTTTATAAGATTCCAAATCATCATGCGGAGGGTCACTTACTACCCTAGCAGTGGCAGCAGTGCCCGCAAATAAGGACTCAAGAGGAGTTCCAAACATAGCGTAATAAAGCAGTAGACAGTAATAAAAACAACACTTACAGCAGAAGCTTTCTTTGTCAATTCCACTTGCCAATAGCGCTTCACTCCCCGGCAACGGCGCTAGAAAATATTCTTGATGACCCACAAGTATAGGGGGTGCATTATAGTATTTTCCATAAATAAGAGTGTCGAACCCAACGAGGAGCAGAAGGTGTTGACAAGCGGTTTCGATGAAGGAATAACTGTAAATACTGGAAAATAGATTTGTAGGTTTTTTTGATATTGCAGATAAATAAAGTGCGAGTAAATAAAATGCAGTAATAATAATTGCAGCAAGTGTCCCAATCCTTTTTTCAGCAAAGTACAAGCCAGTGAGTTTACTCATGATTAACAAACGTTCTCAAGGACACACGGGAGGATCTGTCAAGTGCTTTTGTTCCATGCAGTTGAATAATTTTGGTGTTTTGGTAAGTGTTGTGTGGGTGAATCTATGCTAATGTACCGTCCCATCCAATACTAATACATCCTTGTGATTATACCCATTGGAAACATCCGCAACTACAAGAAAGTAATTAAGAAATAAATCTAACCACAGCTTTAAACTCCGGGATCCTACGCTCCCTCGTGTAATGGTTTCCTAAAGGGGGTTTAGGTTTCTGTCACTCCGGCAACCCCAAAATTAGTAGCTGAATACAAGATGCATTCCCCTAGGCCCATAAATGGTGAAGTATCATGTAGTCGACGTTCACATGACACCACTAGGAGAATAACATCACAACTTAAATATCAAACATTAATTATTATTCAACATTACTTCACTACTAACAACTTGACTTCTCTCATGTCCTCAAGAACAACACGGACTACTCACAACACATCATATGGATCATGATCAGAGGTGATATAATGGATGATAACAATCTGGTCATAAAGTGCAAACACCGATAAATCTCACAAGCATCAACTAGTAACAAGTAATCCACACCGAGAGAGAGATCTAATGCAAAACAACGATAGAGGCCCCCTAATTGTTACAGCGGGATGAAGGTGGATGATGACGGAGATGGTGCTGGTGGTGATGATGATGATGATTATGATCTTGATGATGCCCGGAGTGATGACGGTGACGATGTCGGTGATTTCCCCTCTCCGGAGAGGAATTTCCTCGGCAGATTTCTCCCTGCCAGAGATCTTTTCTTTCTCGGATGTTTTCCGCCCCGACACGGCGGCATAATAATTCTCCGAGGATGGAATGGGGCTTAGGGTTCCCTAGGGTCCAAGCACGCCAAAGATGACCCCCAGAGGTGGGCCAGGGTGGCCACACCCCTAGGTGGAGCGGCCACGGGAGGGCGCGCCAGCCTTAGGTGTGGGCCCCTGGTGGGCCCCTCTGGCTCCCTTATGGCTGAGTTCCTCCTCTGAACTTTTAGGAACCCCCGGATGTCCCCCTTCTTCTTCTGATCTTCTAAAATATGGTATCTCGACGGTGCCTTTTCCATCAGATTACTAGTCCCGGTGTTTATTCTCCAAAAATTATAAAACATGCAAAATAAGATAAAATAACATAAGAGATGCATCATAACATGAAATATATTGATGAATAACAGAAAATTATGATATAAAATAGTGATGCAAAATGGACGTATCAGGGGTCCGGCCTAGGGGCCGACCTGGCCGGGGTTTGAGGCCGGCCCCCCTGTTTTCCTCCTTTTCTTCTTCTTCCTTCACGCCATCTTATCGGACTTCTTCCACAGGTTCTTGGGCATCGTCTTGGGCACGTTCTGAGGCATCCGTGGTGGGGTCAAACCTGAGCACATAAAGGGGTTGTTCCATGAGGTAGAGCACCATTCACCAAGTCACCAAAAGCATGAAGAGAGAGGAGTGAGTTCACCTTGTCATGTATTGCCTTTGCTCGTGATCTTGTCATTGGTCCACTTGGTGGAATGGGGTGTGCTGCATCAATACTTCTTTGTCAAAACTGGCTCAACTAGGAAGACTTGCCTCGAGATGTTATGGATGAGTTCGATGAAGGCGATTTGCTGACTGGCCTCTGTTTCTGCTACTGGTGGTGCCTCTGTTTGCTTTTTGAGCTTGACTAACCTTTTACTTATTTTCTCGAAGTAGATTCCTGGTTGAACTGGGGCGTTTGTTGACCCGATGTTCGCTAGTCTGTCTGCTTCCTCATTACTTTAGCGCGCAATGTGCTTCAGTTCGCACCCTTTAAAACATCCTTCGAGGAGGTTGTACATGTCGCGATAGGCGATCATGTTATCAGCGACGACATCACATTCCTTCATCGTCTGTTGCACGATGAGGTTAGAATCTCCGTAAATCATCAATCGAGTGGCTCCGCAGGCAATCGCCATCTTCATGCCATGCAGGAGCGCCTCGTACTCTGCGTCGTTGATGAATGTTGGATCGTCGGGGGGAAAGTCGAGTCGTAGTATGTACTGGAGCTTGTCGCCCCTTGGCAATATGAGGATTTCTCCAGCTCCATCCCCCTCGTTTCTTTTTGACTCGTCAAAGTTCATGATCCAGGAGCTCGAGTATTCTGGTGAACCTGGGGTTTGCAGCTATGTCCACTCCGAAAGGTAATCCGCGACCACCTGGGATTTTAGAGCGTTGCGCCCTGTGTATATGATGTCCCAGGCGCCTAGTTCGATGCTCCATTTTGCAATCCTTCCAGATGCCATAGGATTGTTGATAATTGTACCGAGTGATGCGTAGTTTAGCACCGTGACGGTATGCTCCTGGAAGTAATGCTTGAGTTTGCGGGTTGTGAATACCGCTCCATACGCGAGCTTCTGGTAGTGGGGGTATCGATGTTTGCACGGCGAGAGTACCTCGCTGAGGTAGTATATTGGCCTCTGTACACCGTGTGGTTTCCCTCCTCTGGTCGCTCGACCACGAGTATTATACTGACCACCTGATTTGTTGCGGCTAGGTATAAGTACAGGGGTTCCCTTTCATGAGGTGTGGCCAGTATCTTCTTGCGCTGTAGAACTTTTTTCAGGTCGATGAACGCCTGGTTTTTTTTTCTGGCGTCCACTCGAACTTATCAGTATTCCTCAGCAGTTTGTAGAAGGGGAGTGCTTTCTCACCCAATCGTGCGATGAACCTGCTGAGGGCCGCCAGTCGTCCTGCGAGCTGCTGCACGCCGCGGAGATTTGTTGGTTTTTTCATCGTCAAGATTGCCTGAATTTTCTCCAGGTTGGCTTCAATTCCTTGGGCAGAGACCAGATAGCCGAGGACTTGGCCAGAAGAGAGACTTGAAAACATTTGCTGCTAAGGTTCAAAGAAAGTTCAATATGTGTCCAAATAGGTGGAAGCTGGGTAGAGCAAGGAGGGAGGCTCTGAGAATTATAAATGGAAATGAAGATGGACAATTTTCTCTTCTCTGGGATTATGGCCAGGAATTGAGGAGATCAAATCATGGTTCACAGTTCTTAGGACAACAAATGAGATAGCAGGGGTTGCAGGTGAGCCATCCAAACAACATCCAAAAATGGCAGGAAATATGTGACCATACATGGGTTGACTATGCACTGTTCCACATGTGGAAAACCTGATCACAATAAAAAGGGGCACTACAAGCATGTACAAGCAGAACTATTGCAAAACCAAGATGGTGCTCAAAATGAACAAGTGCAAGAGCAAGTGGCAGAAGATGACTATGATGACCCTACCTTTCTGGAGGTACTGCTTGTTATTTTGTATGCAACAAGTGCAAAACAATAGGTAATATGGACATTAGTACACTTATTTCTTTCCTAAAGAGCATCATCCCTCAAAACCCTAGTCGAACACAAGATCCATTAAATGGTGTAGGCAATATGGTGTACAAGATGGGCCAAGAGGTATATATAATTGCATTTTCCATGCATTTTCCTACATTATTTCTGTTTTGTCAACAAGATGGGCCAAGAGGTATATATAATTGCATTTTCCATGCATTTTCCTACACAGGAGACATCTCATGTATAAACTGACAGATCCCATGCTACTATGCCTAAAGAAAATTCATTTGTAGTTGCTGCTAGAGATTCTATCCCTACTGGTAGGGTTAGAGTCACTACTGGTACTGGCAATGTCAGGAAAAAAATCAGATCATCAAGAAATGCAAGGCAAGGGCAAGGCAGGGGAAGAGCTACAGGAGAAGGACACGTGAATGCTACAGGAGAAGGAGAAGTGAGAGCTACAACTAAAACACAAGGAATTGGCAGGGGAAGATGTACTGCAAGCAAAGAGTAAACTATGATGCCTCAACATCTGGAACAACTACAGTTTCTCCAAGAAACACCAGGAGAAGGAACTACAACACAGGACCTGGTAGTATACACTACCTCCTGTTTGGAGATGAAAGTCATGCAATTCCAGACTTGAATGCTCCAGTTCAAGTTGCAGATGAGATGCAAGCGACTCAGAATTCCCCAGTTGCTCCAGTCTCTACATGCTGGTAATTTGAGTGCACTAGCTACTCAGATAGATGTTTCTTTTCTTAAGTTTAGTTGCTATGTAAGTGAAGGAAACAAACCTGATATTGTGTGTCATTTTGGTGCTACGTAAGTGAAGGAAACATGCATGTCATTTCAGTGCTATGTAAGTGCAGGAAACAAACCTGTCATTTTGGGGCTATCTTAGTGAAGTAAACAAAATATTCACTGTTATTTTTCTTGATGTCATTTTGGCGCTATGTAAGTGCAGTAAACAACTTCCTGTTATTTTTATTCTCCAATAGGAAACAAACCATACTCATACCAATGCCAAATTTCATACCATAAAATTCAAGCTTGTCCATTTCAAATATACATAACAGGTTCCATACGCCGGATACAAATTTCACACAAACCCCCGGTAAGCAATGCTACCACAACATACAGAATTGCACAAATAGCAACTACAACACGAATTCCTATTCTTTCCTTTCCCTTGCTCTCATCTCAATTATGTGTTCTTTTTTCATCTTTTTCATATGCTTATTCATCTCCTTAATCAACCTCTCCAATTCTGCTACAATCTGCACTAGTTTGCCACATTCTCCACAAGTGTTATGATGGCCACTATCTTCCACTAGAAGCTGACTGCACATTGCTATATCTGGATACTGCATTGCCACCTTCTTCCCTACATTCCTCACCATTGCTTCCTCCTTGGTACCTGCTGCCTGAACTCTGCTTCCTCCTAGAGAAACAAACCACGAAATTAAAGAACAAAATCGACAAATTTGTCTTCCTGCGTCCTCCTTGCTCCCCGTTGCAGTGAAATTGATCTTACCTTCATGCCCCAGTAGACCTCGCCGGTCGCCTTTGCCCATCCAAGATCAGCACCGCCAACGACGATGCCGCCTATGACGGTGCCACCTAGGACTGCGCCGCCCAGGCCGCCACTGCCCTCGCACCCGAGCTCCATCTTCCACCTGCTCTCCATTCACCGATTTCGAATACGCGCCTCCTCCATCTCTGGCGTAGCTTCGCCCTCGAACTGTCGCCGGTCGATGACCCCGCCACAACCCAGTCGCCGGGCTAGAGATTTGAGATTTGGGGATTTAGACAGAATGTGCCCAGGGGGTTATCAGAAAACGAACATAACAGGGCGTGTGCCTTAGAGCATCTCCACCGGCACCCTCCAAATGGCCCCCCAAAGGTCCAATGGGCGTCCGGACCAAAAAAACCGCCGCATCGGCACCCCTCAAAGATGTCCACCCGCCAATTTTGTGTTCGGCCCCCCCAGCCCACCCGCCATACTTGGGGGCCTGGCTGGGGGCGTCGGACATCGTCCGCTCACCCCTCCCGACAGGGGGACCCCGCCCATCAGCGACACTCACCGGACCGAAGGCAGTTTAAGGCACCGTGCAGGAGGCGGGTGAGGCCGCGTTGATGGCGACGACGGGACGCGACTGCCCGGCAGGCCAATGGGCGGCGGTTCTCTATCCCACACGCCACCCAATTACTCCGACGAGACGCTTATACAGCCTTCCCGGCTTCCCAAGCGGCGCGTCTGGTGACTGTGGCCGCGACGTGTCGCCGCCATTTACTCCGACGGGACACGTGCTCCCACCGCTTGCCGCCCTCCCGCCGCTTCCCATGCCATTGTTTCCCGCCTAGAGAGCCGCCTATATAAGGCACCTCCCATCGCCATTGCCGCACTCACTCCCATCGCCCTCGCCGCACTCACTCCCACCGCTCTCGCCGCACTCACGCCCTTGCCGCACTCCAACTAAACACCCGAGACGATGCCGCGTCGGCTCCAGGCCTGCCGCAAATCGCCTCTGTACTGCCGACCCGCGGCGGCGCGGCGTGGCGACTGTGACGACGACAACGACAACGAGTTCCACTACGAGGAGGAGCCGGTGGAGCCGATTGAGCCTGAGCTGCAGGCGCAGGAGGAGGCGGAGCCACTGCCGCCTCCAGCCTGGCCCGACCAGGTCGTGGCGTACAACTCGTTCGCCACATGGCGCAACGAGGAGGCGTTCCGCCAGGTCCGCGCAGGCCTCGAGGACGCGGCGGCAGTGGCTGAGGCTGCCGCTGTTCGGGCATCCTTGGAGACCAATCATAGGGAGGAGCAAGTTCGCACCTTCATAGAGGCGGAGCGCCAGGTCTACCAGCAGCTCAACGTGAACGCGGCGTCCGATGAGCAGCAGACCCTCGTCGCGCGGTACGAGGGCGAGTCTGCGTCGATCATGGCCGCCCAGCGTGCTGCCCACGAGGAGTTGAACGCCGCGCGGGCAAGCCGAGAGGCGATGCAGGCTGCCCGGAGCGGCGTGGCCAACGCCCACCGCGCCCGCGTCGACGACGTCTTCCTTCGGGCCCGCGAAGCTATGGCGATGGACGCGGATGCGGTGCGACGGTTGGACCAGGCCGAGGCCGAACGACGAAGGCTGTCCTGCGGAACGAGAGGCGCAAACGCCATCCCTCGGAGCAGGCGCAGTTGCACCGGATGCGGATGCAAGGCAGAGCGGAGCGGCGCTGGCTCGCTACGGTGGCGAACCCATCGCCATTCGCCGAGAACGACGACGAGGCTAGCCCCTCCAACATGGCGGCCTACGACGACGACGAGGAGGACGTCTAGGATAGTGTTAGGTTAGTTTTAAGTTTTCCGTCGTAGTTTAAAGTCAAATGTAATCGTATGAGTGTTTTAAATCAAAGTTTCTAATCGCCTACAAAGTATTTGTGTCAACGACGGCTAGATAGGGAGTTCGAATTGGAGTGTGCCGCTGTGGAGCACGCCCATCAAATCGGCGGACACATGTTCGGCACCCCCAAAGGAGGACCAATTAGGGGTGCCGGACACGTATTTGATGGGTGCCGGTGGAGATGCTCTTAGGCACGCTGGCTCTAAACGTGTCTCTCTGGTTGGCCAGGACGAGTAACCAATCCACATTACAACTAATGAGACGACGCTCCCACCGTTTAGAACTGTTTGCACTTCCTCACAGCAATGTATTTATCTGCCAAAAAAATATACACGGGCCCGACCACTCGGCTCGACCTCAGTCAGTCCGTCGGTCGGTCACGTGCTGGGAAGGACAGCATGATTGGGCCACAGGCAGCGACTGACACGGCACGCACACTCACTCATGCACGCACACGCCTCGCTGACAGGACACCACCTGCTGAGCTCTTCCTACCAGCTGACCGACGTGTGGGGCCATGCGTGGGGCGCCGAGTGTGCGGACGCGTTGCGGTTTGGACCAAAAAGAAAGCCAAAGCCAGGACCGAAGCTAGACTAGGCGCGCGGGCCAATGCGTGGAGGGGTGTGCCGTGTGCGTGGGAGGTGGCCGTTGCCCGCTGAGGTAATCCCCGCATCACCTTCATCTATTTACCATATTGCCCCTCAGCATCCTCTTCTGCCTCCTCCATAGCCTCCTTCTTCACTCCTAGGCAGCCGAGGGCATTTCTTTTTCAATTCAAAGAAACGAATTACAAAATTGGGGTTTGGATTCATAGGATTTAATAAATGATCATTTTATCCATAGAACTTAATCCTAACGCAGATTTCTTTTCACGAAATGTTACTGTTTAAAAAATGTCACCCAAGACCCGTGAAAAGATCCCAGTTTTCTCACCACACAATCAAACAAAATCAGGTATAGATTCTTTTTTTTTAAACAGGGGATGGGTCATGAATTACGGCAAGACCTCCGGGGAAAAAAAAGAAAGCAGGACCGAGTCATTCTCCATTGTCTACGGGATTGAACCACCAAACAACGGCCGTCGAGAGCACCGTCGGGGACGATACCACTCGGGGTGAGCTCGACGAAATGCGTCGTGTTGGGGTTGCTGATGATCCTCTGACGCGGCACGGAAGCAGCTACATCGGAGACTGATACCCCGAGTCGCAAAGAGGACCCTTTGGCCAGAAGAAGCGTCGACGCAAGCTCGCCGCCATTGATGCTCATCGATGTTAGAAGTTTCAAGGGGGGTCCGGGATCTACAAACCCAGTCATCTTCGTCGGTTTACTGGTTAAAGTAAAATAAAACCACTAGACATAGGTCTCCTGTGAGTTTTTTTTTACTGTACCTCATGTGAGTTTATTAGAGGGGAAGACGGGGAAGAAACGGTACATGTCGTCTCCATCCTATGGAGCAGACCAAGCTCCATGACCACCACCGACCGGTGCTCAACATCCATCACAACGTTCTTCCTGCCGTAGGACCAATCCCTAAACATGACCCTAATTCTAGTAATATACAAAGGTTGAGTCCGGCCTCCCCCTTCACTCGTCGCCGGACGGCAGAGCCGACGGGGAGGAGGGAGGAAGGAGTTGGGTACAACCGGTGGACTATCAAGGAGGGAGCGACACGAGAAAGGGGAAGGGAAATGAGAGCCCCCTTTGGTTAATTCGGCATACATTCAGCCTTATTGGATTGGCCAAGACAATATGATCATTGCCTTTTCATGTTTCTTCGTTTCCATCTTGGATCCTACGAATCAAAGAAGCCACGTGGTGCGGTATCATCGATCCTCCTTTGTGTTTCGAGCTATTCGTAGTTCAGAACTAGCATAAATTGAGGAGTTAAACCAAACAATTGCGATCGTATTATTGTGGAGAATGGGCTTTATGCCCGCCGGGATTTGAATTGTTTCAGTATTGTAAACTTGTAATCGAAAAAAATAATTTATTTAAATGTGGTGCAGAACGATTGAAACAATTCAAATTTTAAAATATTCGAGTCAGTGGCAAAGAGTGTAAATACTTGGGAACTGAAACTCGAAAGCGTCAATTCGGTGTCCGTCAAACGGCAGTCAAAGAACACACACTCCGGAGCTAGCTTTAGCTTTAACTGCGACCCCCATCACTCTCCCATCCTCTCGCCCTCCCACTCCGCCGCCACCGGCGCCGCCGCAGCAGATCTCCCGCGTCCTCCGGCGTGCCGACGCCATGGACTACGAGCGCATCGAGAAGCCGTCGTTCCCCATTCAGGCAAGCTCACTACGCCCCGCCCTCATTCCGCCGCGCCATTCTCCCTCGGTCTTCTCCTCCTCTCCCCTTTTCTCTTGGTCAGACCGGCGGAGTAACGCGTGTTGCCTCTGTTCGCCAGGGCGGAGGGTTCTCGCCGAAGCGGCTTCGCGCGATGCTGCTGGGCGTGGAGAGGCGGCGCAAGGACGCCGGCGCCGGGGACGACGACGAAGGGGAACAGGAGGAGGAGTACGGCGCGGTGCCCATGGCCTCCGTCAGATCCGACGCCGCCGACTCCGACGCGCGCAGTAAGCATTTCCCCCGTCCTGTATCTGCCCATGGCCGGCCGCATTGCTCGATTCAGACCATTTTGTCTGCCAGTTTTGGGTTCAGTTTACTGTTACGGTCTGTCGGTCACCTACATCCATAATTGTTTTATGATTCTCTCTCAAAAAAAAAAAATGTTTATGTATTCAGTACACATTTCTCATTTCTGGTCGTTGAGCTTTAGATTAGTGACTCGAATAGTAGATGGACGAACAGCAATCTCCAGCTAAAAAACAACAACAACGATCTCCGCGCTTGTATTAGCCACACAAAAGAAAAATGCACATCCAAATGTAAATAAAGGTACTGTTCGTACTCGAACAAGTTGCATGAGAGGCCGGTTAGGCTGAAGTAGAACAGATAGACAATGGCTGCCTGAAAGTTGGATATGTTTGCTCTTTGATCTCAGATTGTGAAACTGTAGCATCGTTTTTTTTAATCTCAGATTGTGAAACTGTGGCATTGTTTTTGATGTAGGAGGCGGCAGCATCTGCGAAGAATACAACAAGGACGTGGACGTGGTTAGCACCATGTCAGGATCATCGTCCTCATTAGATACCGTGAGCGGGCACCGCTCACGGGACACCCACTCCACAGGTTCAAGGTTCAGGGTCCCCGAGGAGGACTCGTGCGACTCTGAGAGCGTGGCTTCCAACTTCGAGTTCCACAAGGAGCGGGGAGGTTCCGCCCGGTCGGCTCCCACAGCGGTGGTTGCACCGTTTTCGAAGCCGCCGCCGTCTAAATGGGATGATGCACAGAAATGGATTGCCAGCCCGACAATGAACCGCCCTGGTAGGGCTGGTGGGGCTTTCCCAAGGAAGATGGAGAAAACTGGCTTTGGTGGTGGGAGGCTGCCGGCCACAAAGGTTGTGCTCGAGGCCATGGAAGAGATAGATACCAAGAGGATTGACCCGAGCCAAGAGAAGAGGGAGATCGGGTGGCAGAAAGCGGCGAACTGGGCCACACCGGATCCCTATCCGGAAGTGGAGCCCTGCGCAAAGTCTGCCCTGGCTGCAGAAAGTATGATAGTTGATTCAGCTGGTAAGTAGTGCACTTTTTACTGTCATCATGCCCCAACTCTTCCACTTCTCATAAAGTAGTAGGTGGTGCCATATTTGACCTGATTAAATCTCCCACTAAGATTATGATTGATCGTCTCTTACTATTTATTGAGTGGAGCATTAGAACATGGCAGGCGCCACACATTATCTGTATCATGATTCTTCCAGTGATAATTGTTAAGCTGACATTGCACAGAGCTTGATGGTAATCCAGTATTTTAGTGATAGACGCAATGAATACAAGCAAGACTGTCCTTACCAGATTTTGTATACTATAGTTTCATCAGACTTCCATAATTCACCATGTAAACATGTGCCTATAGTATGATTAGCTTCATAGTTTGCCATGCTAGCCTTCATGAACCATGAGTGACAGCTGACAAACAACTTTCTCCCCTTTTCCAATATGTATAGCGTAATCTATCCCTTTTCGAATTTTTTAACTGGAAAATAAGAAAAATCATTAATGCGTAAATTTTTGAATTTGTGCAGTTACTCTTAGCTGTGATTCATCTACCACGCTTCAGAGCGCCACTGCGTGCATACCTCCCCCACCAACGGTTCGGTCAGTATCAATGAGGGATATGGGTACTGAGATGACTCCGATTGCAAGCCAAGAACCATCCCGGACAGGAACACCTGTGCGAGCTACAAGCCCGGATTGCTCTCGGCCAACTACTCCACGAAGGACATTAGGTAGCAATGCAGTTGGCGCTGTTATCAACCGCGGTGAATGCAGTAATACAGACTTAAGCGAAGAGGAGCTTCAGATGAAGACGAGGAGAGAGATAATGCTTCTCGGCACTCAGCTAGGTAAAACCAGCATCGCAGCATGGGCAAGTAAGAAGGAAGAGGAAAAGGATGCATCACTTTCTCTGAAGACAGTGTCGTTGGACCAATCTACACAGAATGCAACCGAAATGCGTGCAGCTGCTTGGGAGGAGGCAGAGAAGGCCAAATACTTGGCAAGGTACTGATACCTAAGTGTATCTGTGTATGTCTCTGTCCAGTTAAATTTATTAGTGCTTGGTGACTTAATATGTTGTTTCCCTTTTCCTGCAGGTTTAAACGAGAAGAAATCAAGATCCATGCATGGGAAGATCACCAGAAAGCTAAAATTGAAGCCGAAATGAGAAAAATTGAGGTTAGTAATTTCCTGCCATCTGAGCTTGGTCATGGATAGAATATTGCACAACATTTTTGGATTTTATGTCACAGAAATTTTTCATTTTACCACTAGATTTCCATGTTGCACATAAATGTGAGGCAATGCTACATTGGAGTTCTGTTGTGTTGATTATTAGTATGTTAACCTTGTTGAACTCTTAGTAGTGAACGTCATACAAGGAAAGCTGAAGCTTCCATTGCTGTTGCGAAGTTACTGTGCATTCTTGCTTAGTCTTATCTTAGCTAAGGGAACCAAGCGTGTCTTCTCCAGCTAAACTCCTCACCATTTTCATCTGAATTCCTGCACATCCCTTTAGATTATTATCCACCCTGCTTGGTACAGAGTTGCTTGTAGCACACTGAACTATTGATGAATGGTGATTGTTGTTGGATTTATTGCTACTTTGGCAGTTATCTTCTCAGAACTTTGAAGCAGCAATTCCTTCATTTCGATCAAAATATAACACCTGAAAACACCTATTCCAATTCATCAATTTTTCTTAACCACAACGACACAGTTATCCTCCTGTTGTTTGAATATGACATAGCACATAAAAATGTCTTTACCAGCTTGCTTGAATACTCGCTGCTACCACCATTGTTCTTTGGATCAGATTTTGCCATAGATGCCCGTCTTTCCAGAGTGCATAAAGTGTGAGGCTGTGATAACTTTTCTTTCTTTCTGGAAGCAGTATTTATCCATGTCCATATTTGGAAATTGACCCATCGTCCATGTTAATTGGCTTTTTTTCTCAAGGTCGAGGTAGAGAGGATGCGAGCCCGTGCGCAGGACAGGCTAATGAGCAAGCTGGCGTCGACAAGGCATGCTGCGGACGAGCAGCGAGCTGATGCGGAGTCAAAGAGGGACCGCAGCGCCTTGAGGACCGCGGAGCAGGCAGAGCACATTAGGAGAACCGGCCGGATGCCGCGCTCGCTCAGCTGCTGGAACTGGTGCTCGTAGCCGTAGCAAGCTCCTCCCAGTCCTGAAAAACCAAGCATGTGTTGCTCCTCTCAATTAGTGAGTTGGACTGAATCTGCCACCGGAAAATCGTCTTCTCTTTTGATCGGTTGAGTAGATATGTGACAGAAGAACAGATTGCCTGCAAGTTGTAACTATGTGTATGTAAAGATGTGAGGTTTCTTGCACTGTCTTTCTGGCATTCTTCAGTGCACCTGAGGTTTCTTTTAGATTCATAGCATCACTTGCAGTGATAAAGGGCTTCCAGCTTTTGTTTCTTCAGTTTCATCAGAGGGCAAAGCTTTCATAGTTTAAGATCCATAGTAATACAGACATACAGTGGTAAGAGCAAGTGTTTGCTCCTGGAGATTGTAAACGACAATCAGAACAAAGAAATATCTAACAGACGATGAATTTTGGGTCTACAACCAATTCTTCCGGATGATCAATATCACAACATAGCATCAAGATTCTACCCCATACATTTGAAATCGAGACCGAGGTCTTATGATCATAGCATAGGAGATAATGAGAAGATTAAACAGCACTGTAGAGGCGTCTTCTCTTTTGATGGGTTCAGTAGATATGAGCTTTCTTGCCTTGTGTGTTTCTTGCACTGTTCAAGTGTACCTGAGTTTTCTGGTC
The DNA here is from genome assembly GCA_028641055.1 of Alopecurus myosuroides. Classification (NCBI taxonomy): domain Eukaryota; kingdom Viridiplantae; phylum Streptophyta; class Magnoliopsida; order Poales; family Poaceae; genus Alopecurus; species Alopecurus myosuroides. The sequence goes on from CM054060.1 coordinate 386,407,805, forward strand.
AGATTCATATGCACATTATATGCAGTGATAGATGTAGGAAAATTGCTCCAGCTGGAATGGTAACAAAATCAGAAGCCTTTCGGCAATCATATCTTCATATTCACCAGAGGCCAAGTTTGTGCTATGCGGAGTAGATAATTAAGACATATACCGGTTGAGAGTTTAGTGTTTGCTCCTGAATATTGTAACAAATCATGTATTGAGTCTGAAATAAATTCTTCCAGGTGATTAAAATCACAAGATGACAACTACAAGGTTCAACTCTATATATTTGAAATTCACACCGAGGTCTCTCAAGATCATAGCATAGGAGGAGATAATGTGTAGATTAAGCAGCACCAAAAAAATCAGCATGTGTTCCTGTCAACTAGTGAAGGAAATGAATGTGGCACAGTAGAATCGCCTTCTCTTTTTGTTGATATAGTAGATATGTTGACAAAACACATTATCTGTAAGTTGTAACTATGTACTATATGTAAGATCTAAGCTTTCTTGCCTTGTGTCTCTGGCGGCGCCTGAGATTTCTATTCAGATTCCATATGCACATTACATGCAGTGATAAGAGGTGATAACAAAATCAGGATCCTTCAGGCTTTTCATTTGTTCAGATTCATCATAGGGCAAAGTTGTTGTGTTTGAGATCAAGAGTTGGAAATTAAGACCCAAAGAATGATAAGAGTTGTGTTTGCTCCTGGATATTCTAAACAACACAGGCCAAAGAGGTAGCAAACAGATGATGAATTTTGAGCCTGCAACTGAGTTCTTCAAGATGATAGCAACAAGGTTTAACTCCATACAATTGAGACTGAGACCAAGGTGTTATGATCATGACACAGAAGATAATATGAAGATTAAACAGCACCAGTAGCTAGGTACATCTTGTCCTTGATTGATACTACAGTGAGGAACAGAGGTCATATGATCATACAGCATAGTAGGAGATAATGAAGATTAAACAGCACCAGAATGAGCTACTACTACTACACCTTTTCCTTGACTGAGACTCCTACTACATTGGAGGAACAGAGCAGGAGGCATACAGGGCTACTCGAACTTCTTGATGAGCGAGAGGTCGTTGAGCATCTTTTCGATCCTGTCGTCGCCGGGGAACCTGCCCCCGGGCACGAGGGATGGCACGAGCGCCCTGGCCTCGTCTGCGGTGTCGGGGCAGAGGTTCCCGAGGGTGCATAGCTCGAACTCGACGAGGCCGTATCGGCTGAGCGTCTCGCGGACCTGGCGCACGGCGTCGGGGTTCTTGTAGCGGCTGAAGCGCTTGACGTAGCCCTGCGACTTCTCGAAGACCTGCGAGACCTGGTCGGCGCCGCCCTCGGACATGTGCTGCAGCTGCTCGTACTTGTGCTCCAGGATGATCGCCACCTCGCAGTTCATCAGGCACTTGGCCTTGAGGAACTCTGCAGGCAGACGGGGGGTTCTTGTAGGGTTAGGCGGAAGGGGATCTGGTGGTAAACCCTAGATAGACAGGAGGGTGTGATGTCGGAGGGGGGGTGGGGGAAACGGGTGGGCGGACCTTCGCCGATCTTGAGCTCGGCGGCGTTCTCCTCCTCCTCGCCCGACATGGCTCACCGGTGCGGACGGACGAAGAGGCGCTCGCTTTCTCCTCCCTCCTGGTCCCTGCTGGAACAAGGGAAGATGGTGAGAAAATCGCCGGGGAGGAAAAGGGCCAGCCACGAGGGAGGCTGCGGGGATGTGTAAACGGAGGACGGCGGCGGATTCCGGCTCCGGGGAGGAGGGTGCTCACCTGAGCTGAGCTGCCGGGGAGTGGATTCGGGGGCGGAGAGGGGACACTGGATGGGGAAAGAAGAGAAGAGGAAAGAGAGGAAGGAGGCGGCGGAGTTAAGCGGGCCGGGCCGGGCGGGGATGGATGGGCTGCGGCTGTTCGTTCTTGGAACGCGGGTTTGCGAATGTCGGTTGCGCTCGCTTTCACAGTTTTCTTCGGCGACAAGACTAAATTTACTTTATCTATGGCAGTGTCCATTCGAAAACATCAAACGGGGGTGTAGCTCATATGGTAGAGCGCTCGCTTCGCATGCGAGAGGCACGGGGTTCGATTCCCCGCACCTCCATTTTCTAATTTTTATTTCTCTGCCACTTATTCTGTTTTTTTTTTTCGTGACCACTCACTCTTTTCTGCTTCAAGCTATGCATCTTAAATCTCAAAAAAAAGTTTGGAAAAAGTTGTGCATCTTCTTTTCTTTTGCACTATTGTACCCGCTGGAAAACGAGTTGCCGGAATTAAACTGGTTGTGAATCGTGATATTAGTGCATAGATTGTGATGTGTTTTCTTTTAACGGGCTTGTGATGTGATACCAAGTCCGAAAATGGGTTAGCACGGCTGCTGTCTTAATGAGGAGCTGCACACGCTTCCTCTCCATGTGACATGTGTTTGTTAGAGATTTCCCCGCACCTCCATTTTCTAATTTTTATTTCTCTGCCACTCATTCTGTTTTTTTTTACGTGACCACTCACTCTTTTATGCTTCAAGCTATGCATCTTAAATCTCAAAAAAAAGTTTGGAAAAAGTTGTGCATCTTCTTTGCTTTTGCACTATTGTACCCGCTGGAAAACGAGTTGCCGGAATTAAACTGGTTGTGAATCGTGATATTAGTGCATAGATTGTGATGTGTTTTCTTTTAACGGGCTTGTGATGTGATACCAAGTCCGAAAATGGGTTAGCACGGCTGCTGTCTTAATGAGGAGCTGCACACGCTTCCTCTCCATGTGACATGTGTTTGTTAGAGATTTCCCCGCACCTCCATTTTCTAATTTTTATTTCTCTGCCACTCATTCTGTTTTATTTTTTGTGACCGCTCACTCTTTTCTGCTTCAAACTATGCATCTTAAATCTCAAAAAAAGGTTGGAAAAAGTTGTGCGTCTTCTTTGCTTTTGCACTATTGTACCCGCTGGAAAACGAGTTGCGGGAATTAAACTGGTTGTGAATCGTGATATTAGTGCATAGATTGTGACTTTTAACGGGCTTGTGATGTGATACCAAGTCCGAAAATGGGTTAGCACGACTGCTGTCTTAATGAGGAGCTGCACCCGCTTCCTCTCCATGTGGCATGTGTTTGTTAGAGATTTCCCTCTGTAGAAGATGGTGCATGCACATATGAAAGAATTGAACGACATCACCACATTAATTACAATTTCCAAAAATTTAAAATATTTTATCTTCTAAACGGCTACTTGATGCGCTTTGTTAGGAACCCCAAGAGGAGGGTATGATGAGCAGAGCGGTAGGAGTTTTCCCCTTAGTTAAGAATCAGGGTTATCAATCCAGTAGGGGAAAGAGGACTTTCGGAAGGTTGATGCCACTGACGGCGGTGCTGGCGCTTCACCGGTGTCAGCAACAACGTGGAACCTGCACACAACACAACCAAAATACTTTTCCGCAACAGTACAGTGAGGTTGTCAATCTCACCGATCTTGATGAAAACAAATATTAGACGTATAGTATGGAAAACAATGTATGCTTGCAGTAAGTAAAGAAAGCAGGAAATTGTTGTGATCTGTTTAACAGTGTGGAAAATGGACCGGGGTTCATAGTTTCACTAGTGGTGTCTCTCCATAAAAATAACATGATGGGTGAACAAATTACAGCTGGGCAATTGATAAATAAAGGTTGCATCGTGGTGCGCATTATAACATGATGATTACTATGATACTTAGTGCGGGCATTGCAACAAAATACATAGACCGAAATCCATCTACATCTATGACTAATAATCCACCCTCAGGTTATCATCCGAACCCCCTTAGGTATTAAGTTGCAAGTAACAGATAATTGCATTAAACAAAATGTGTAATGTAAGCAATGATTATACACGCGGGTACTCTCACCGCTATTTTCTCCCTTATGGCAACAGTACATCCTCCCCCTTCACGTTTCTGTCACTCGAGCAAGGTAACGAGAAGGCATGAACCCACTATCAAGCATAAATACTCTCTCTTGGAGTCACTAGCAACTACTTGGCCAGAGCAACCACTAGCAACAGAAAGCATGCAAGATCACAAATAACATATGCAATAAAGACTATAATCAACTTGGCATAATGTTAATATTGATCGGATCCCAGCAAACACAACATATAGAATTACATAAGATTAATCTCGATCATGATAGACAGCTCACGAGATCTAAACATGGAGGCATATAAGGAGGAGACAACCATCTATCTACTGCTATGGACCCGTAGTCCAGGATGAAGTACTCACACATCACTCCGGAGGCAGGCATGGTGATGTAGAAGCCTCCGGTGATGATTTCCTCTCCGGCAGGGTGCCGGAAACAGCTTCAGAACCCACCTGGTCTAGGGTTGACGGTGACGGCGGCTGCGGAACTTTTTCGGGGATTTTGATCAGGTCCTTAGGGTTTTCCATCCAGGGGGATTGAATAGGCGAAAGGATAGAGGCGGTGGAGGTCCAGGGGCCCCACACCACCCCCTGCCGCAGCAGTGGGGGGGGGGGCGTGCCACCCTATGGTGTGGGCCCCCTGTTGCCCATCTTCGTCTCCTCTTCGGTCTTATGGATGCTTCCAGGAAAAATAGGACTTCCGGGTTTTAAACTTTCCAATTCCGAGAATATTTCCAGAACAACTTTTCTGAAACTAAAAAACAGCAGAAAACGGGGAACTTGGCATCGTGTCAATAGATTAGTCCGGAAAATCGATAAAAATGACATAAATAAGGGAGAAAACATGTAGCAATTGGCATAATATCATCATGGAGAATCAAAAATTAGGGATACGTTTATGACGTATCACTACTCCGATTTGCGATATGTTTATTTCGCTAAGTTCGTCTCAACGGGTGCTTCAAAATTAGATGCATTGTTAATATGTTTAGATGCCATGTTTTTTCGCATCAGTTACTAGGTTATGATACTGTGCTATACGATACTGTGCTATCAGATTAGCATCAAATAGCTACCACGATAATTATGCATGACTATTAGATAATTTTCGACATGCTTTTAGACATTTGCGACATATTAACATATCTAATGTGACAAAATTTTCCATCACACCAGCTACCGGATTAGAACATTATTGTTACCAGATTAATATGAAACATTTATCATGATACTTGCACATTGTTATCAGATAATTTTTACGTATTTATTTTACAATGCAATGATATGTATATTGCTAAAGAGTAAGAGTTCAGCAATTTTAAAGACCTAACGGATAGTATCATGTTACACATATTAGTATAACGCAGCCTTACATTAGTGAATAATGGTGTATAAAACACCGGTAACCAAGTTACTATAATCATATAAGTTAGTGATAAGAATCTAGTAAATACCAATGAAAAAATGTTGACGATGCCAGGTGAAACCGGATTTTCAATCGGATTATCGGTTTGAGAGGTTTTTCTAATTTAATCATTGAGAGTAATCTAAGCTGAAGTCATCATTGCTTACCTCGCTATATGCACGCATGTATTAGAACCGCCACACAAGATTTCTTATTTGCTAGTCTGATAATAGGTTCCAAAGGATTTAGCTGCCACCGTTTTTCCAAAACCCTAAATGGTTGCTCTTATAGTTCCTTAATCTTCTTAGAGCCTTGCGTTATCTTTTTTCCTTCACCGGCGTGATATTTTGGCAATATTGTACAAGACACTCTTAACTAAAAAGATGTCTTGTGCATATAAAAAAAAAGATGTCTTGTGTAGTTGCACAAAAAACATTTCAAAATCAACGGGTTGGAGGTGATTTGTCAAAAACATCTTATGGATTGCATTGTTATTCTCTGTTTAAATATAAATAAGTAAGCGGGCTAGTTACAAGGTTAAAGCGATAATATAGATATGTAGCATCCACTTATAGATATAAATTAATTTTCCAGAAGTATAAAACGGTGTGCACAGAAAAGAAACAATTAAACCCCCCCACATCCCTGCAATTTCAAAAAGAAATGCACTCCACCAAGACCAGGCTTGAAACACTTATTAGTTTTTTTTTTCGTTTGCTATGGTGCACTTAAGTCGTACCGAAGACTATATACTAATAAGGGAGTTATTTGTAAAGAATATGGTATATACACATATGCGTGTGCCTGCTCGGTTAAGAATTCTTTCCTTATCTTTAGGCACCTGCAGGCACCCGAACGAGTTCCATTGATACAACGCTTCCTAGGAAAACCATTCACGAGGGAAATCGGAGATATGCATCAAGACCGACATGGCTCCCAATATATGCAGTTTTGTATTGGCTACGCTTCAAACAAAAATGTTGTGTCACCATGGAGGGTGAGGCGAGTCTCGTTTAATCCAACACTTTTTATACTAATTTTTTGTACTTTCATACGAACTTATTTGCTTGGAGTGTAATATTAAGCACTATATTTTCTATTTTTATAAAAAAAATTAACGGTTCCAACGTCTACCTTGCAAATATGTTTTCACAATATTTTGTTAGAGAAAATACGTTTCATGTTTCCTCTTCGAGACAATACACCAGGAAGAAAAAACACTAAATAAAATTCCCATTGCTATAATGGAGAAAACAAACAAAGACAAGGTTGCATGTTTCTACGCGGGTTAATTTTGGGGTTGACAAAATTAAGTCATATTTACATATTCACGTCTAGTGCAATACTTCTTTTTAATATATTGACAGAGATCTCTACCAAATCTAACAAATATCTTGCCACCAGCTTCACATATGCATCGTTGCATTTGTAGGCAGAAGCAAGTAGATAACTCTAGAGTAGACATTGTGTGTTTTCCTCGGATCTTTACTATTAAGCTTACTGTGGTGGTATAGTGTCACACTTCAACATAATTACGCGTCAAATGTCACCACACTAATATTTGCCAACTATAACGTTGCATGCAGCCTTTTATCAAGTTTGTTAGGTTTGTTAACTATCATGATGCATGCAGCCTTATCTCATCCTATCATTTCTCTCATATCTAATCTATCTATCTATCTACTTCTACTATCTAAAAGAAAAGTTCGGTTCCGTCTTCGCCTCACTCCACGATACATAGTCCGTCCTTCGTCACACTTCTGGCATCTCCTCCTTGGGAAATTAATGCGCCTCATATACGTTTCCTTCAATCAATCCTCACCCCTAATCGCCGGCGTTTTCTCACCGAGAAAAACATTGTCACGCGCATCCCTGCTTATTTCTCTCCAGTCCCTCCTCTTCTTGGCGCTGTGGCAACTCAAATTGATGATCCACGCCGAGGGCGGGCAACGGGACGTGGCGTTCACGGAGGCGCTGCAGATCCCCGCCGAGCAGACCACACTGGCGCTCGGGATGCTCGTCGCAGTGCTCCCCAGTCCCCATCCACGACGACAGCGCCCTTGCCACGGACGAGGCCGACCGTCTACGGCGGAGCACATCTGGCTCGTGATTCGCCCGCCTCTCCGACCGATTTCCCGTAGCAACGTGTGGGACCTCGCCCTGAATCCGCTCGAAAATTAGATTCCATATGGTTACTGCCTCGCCGTTTCTCAGGAAGAAGAGAAACTTGATGTCGGAGCCATCCGGAGCCAAAATTATACATTTCATTAGATGAGCTGAAGTTCTTACTGATTTAAGAAATCTATGGTCAAACGAGGGTTATGAGCACACTGGCAGGCTCAACAAGTTCAGGCAGGAGGTTAGTGACATTCTAATGTGTGCAGTCACACATTAACCTGATGGTCTTCTATGTCATTTTACGGGATCAAAAGAGATTTCCTTTCTCAAGTTCTTCATGGAGAGGTGCAAGAATTTTGACAAAGCTAGTGACTGTATTTAGCATGGGAAGTTTCACTTCGGTAACCAAGGTCAACTGCAAGGTCAAACCATGACAAAGATAGTGATAGCTACCATTTGTAATATATTGTTTTGATGTTGCCTCTAATAAAAGAGCGGGCCCGGGTTACTAACAGCTAAGAATGGTTTCCCCATGTGTGTATTAGACTATTAGTTACAGGTTCCGGTTTAGCATAAACTAGACGATATGCGCGCTTCGCCGCGCCGCCTGCTAGACGTTGTCACATGACACTACCCGTGGGAAGATTTTATCGACGGTTTTATCTGGATATGAGACGTTCTTAGCGGTGCATTTTATCGGAGCAGGTAGTTGTAAAACCATGGGAGGTACGATCTGCTTAGTCACCAAGGAAGATTTTGGGGGAAATAGCGTGGGGGGTCGGTAGTTGCAGCCTGCGAGTAGTATGGACATGCAGCTGCACGAATGGTTTTTGTTTGCATGTTGCTGGAGGGGGCAGTGGGATTCTGTTGCGTTGTATGAAGGTGTATTCAGTTGTTCCGTATCACCGAACCATGTGTGTGCGCCATCTCTTTTTGCAGTGTTGTTATGGGATTTTGTAGGCGGGATCCGCTAGAGGACGACATGGTTGCTGGGATTCAGCGCAGCCAAGTCATCTACCGTAACGACCTTAGCCTCATTGGATTCAAAACACCGTCTTCCGCTATGGTAACTACCACAACCTCATTGGATTCAAAACACCGCCCCCTCTCCACGATAAGCTCAACTGGTTTAACAGGTTCCATCTGTCTGCACACCATAGCACCACGAAGCAAGAAGCTGACCTAAACAAAACAACATGAAACTGCCCCGGAAGGCCTCTACATGTCTTTTCAGTACAAGACCCTTGTAAGTGAAACTTATGTCTACATGACCCCTAGCAGTAAAAGAAACGGGGAAGAAAAACAACCACGTAGAGATGCATTAGCAAGAGTTCATAGCGTACTACACCATGTGCTCATGATTTAGGAGGTATACACTAAAACTTGATAATAGCACAAAAAGGACATAAACGTCAATGTATGGTTGGAAATGTACACAGTAAGTGGGATGAGTTCAACATAAGACGAATTCATTACAGCGACGAATATAGAGTTTGACTAAATTCATTATAGAACAGGATCTAACATTAACATTGCTAATATAAGCATGCATCTCAACCTGATAACATGTTCACGTCGTCGCCTAGTAACAACTGAACTCTAGGAAACCGGTTCAATAATAAAACTCAAAGAGCAAGAGTGGTCGCTTTGGCGGCCAGTGAAACTAAGCTATGCTCTAGTGCACAACCCATCGTTCTGAAGAGGCGACTTACTGGATGTAGCCTACTGTATTCTTGCATTCATCACGACCTAAGATTACACCTCCATTGCCAACAAAAGAGCAGTCAACAAACATGTTATTTTAAAGATAAAATTATATTCAATTACGTAAAATTTAGAAATTAGATTATCATGTTCCTTTAAGAAAACATGAGTTGGCATTTTAGCAAGGGAATAGCGTTTATGATAAGAAGTAAAACCAATGGCAAAGTCAATAATAATATGAATTGTGCAGCCACACATGTTGTTGTCGGTTAGAATGTCGAAGGCCCACTGGAGTACTTCTTATGCTGAGCTGATTATATATTAAATAAATGATCCAATAAAATTGGTTCTTTGATAATTAAATCATGGTTCGGTGAAAAGCATAAAACTGATGCAATATAGTCGTCTCTTTATTAAGGTACTATCTGGTGCTGCTAATATAAGGAAGACTTAAACAAGCTATTGACATAAAACTGTACCAGCTTGCACACCGTTACTCTGGACCAGGGAAGTGCCCAACTCCAATTTTAGTGAATATGACTGAACAAAGGCAAATCATATTTGAGGGGCTAGTGGCGAAAATAGAAATCCTAAACATATCGTCATGTCACCACATGTGGTATTAAAAACTAAAATAATATAGAGAGAATTTGCTAAAAACACCCACAATGATAATCTAGAGAATCTAGAGAAGAAGAATAAATTAGCATGTACAACAGTTGGAAATAATATTCTTAATTGTTACAAAAAAAAAGTTCAGATGCATAATTACCCATACATGAATACCATTTGGGCTGACAGTATTTTTGTATCTCTGTGATATTTTATTTAAGATCAAAATAAACCTCGAAAGATCAGTAAGTAATCCGTATGTATATGGATGCCACTTGATTAATTCAAAAGTCACATAATTATTAATCATACCTACAGGACCAAGCAACACCTGAACTTCAAAAAAATACAGTAAAACCTTTGGTACCTTGCTCATGGAACATCAGAGCTACATGACCTGGTGCTGACCTTCATGCGTAGGTCGAAACCATCTTTTTCCACGATTCGGCTACAATTGTCTACTCCATCCACCTTGTCATTTAACACACAATACCTCTGCAGTTTGCAAGAGGATATCTTCAAAAAATTCATATTACTATAACAATGATTTTTCTTCAACTCAGTATGATAGATAAAACTACTAAAAACATACTGTGTGTGTCATCTTTCAATTTCACACGATTTTGTCTCTCAAACTGATACTAATAGATAACAATATCAAGGTAGCGACTTAACATACACAGCAACAACACTCCGAATTTCCCTTTCTCTTACTTATAGACATTCTCTACAATAGGATTTAACCATGCAATCAACCAAAGATTTTTTCTTGTTTGGAATTGGATAGATGTAACTGATTCATGGATTTCACAGAAAAGGGGCTTTCTTAATTGCAGTCCGGATGGAGGTGAACATCAATTCATACCTTCAAAGATGCGCTTGAAGTCTCATTCTATTTGTTTTTTTTTTTTTGCAAGTTAGCCCAAGGTGACACCCGAAGAACTTAAATTCTAACAATTCAAACTCAAGGTTACAAATTTTTCATTCCTATAAACACAAGACAATGTACACTAATCCAACTTAGCTGGTAGGTCACTCAAATGAAGCGGGTAGCTTTACAAATATCATTATAAGGAACGAGGTAGATAGACGATAACTTATACTATATGACAAGGTAGCTTTGCTCTCAGCCTCAGCTGAGACATACGGACAATCCCTAGTCATGCTCAAGGACAGGAGGCAATGAAATTGGTACAACTAAAACCATAAAATTTAATCAAGGACACTACCATACTCGGATTATGAATGCCACCAAATCCCACGGTATGCCATATCTTGTGTGTTAGAGTGTGTCATGGTTATTAGATTCCCAAGATTTCCTTACTCCATGTGTTATGGCTTCACCGGCGTCAGATTCTCTTTCGCGGGTTCTACTTAGAGCCCAAAACTCCCAGATCTCATGGAATGGGGGAATCTTGACAAGAGGTGGGACCTACCATTTTATTGGTTGTTACTTGGGCATAACCTAACACAACCAAGTAATTGTTTTCACTTTCCTACCCCTTTTCGGCTCACGTAGAGGGGCCAAAACGGCAGTTCTGTCTTTTTCCCAGCGGGGCTATGGTTTCTCTTTAGGCCTTGTTTGGTAGGACGGGCTTTGAGGGGATTAGTGGGGATAATCCCTAGAGGGATTGGGTGAACCCCTTCCCTTCACCCAACCCCCACAAAACCTCTTTGTCCTAATCCCCTACAATCCCCTCCATTTGAAACGTCATTTGGTAGGCAGGGTTGATGCATAAATTCACAACGTCATTTCCAAGCATCTAGGTAGGCAAATCAACATAGCTTTAAAAAGATAAAAAAATTATACCAGAGCGCATGAACAATTTTTTTTCAAAATCAACATGCAATATTTCATAGCATTCAAAAGATAATAACTTTAATCACATACTTCCATGATCTACTGAACAGTAGTATTGCATTTGTTATAACAGGCAATCTGGCAAGTATTCCGGCTCAATTGAACAACAGAGTTTCAATATTGACTCTTGTAACTCGCTACCAATGGAGGATAAGTAGCGAACATTGTACACCAAGTGAGAAACATAGATCTCCACCAGATTCATGGTCAACACAAGACATCACACATAACAGGAAGTTCAGACATAATTTAGCTAACTACCGCGACACACCGAGCCACTTTGAGAAGACATGCATCAAACTTGGTGTAGCCACTCACTGAGATCATGGTCTTGTGCCGATCATTGACTCCTCCTAAAACAAGAAAACAAAGGTAGATTGTTAAAAGAACATAAAAGACAAGACTGCATATTCCACTTCAAAATTAAGATGATAGTCTCGCTGACCTAATACAGTTCAGTTTCAAGTTCAGACCTTGCCAACAGAAAAACTAAATGCGACCAGTAGAGACATAAACTCAAGATGCAAGCTGAAACTTGGAATTGAGTGAGCAGTAGAGTCCAAAATTTAGTTTTAATAGCCAATATGCTTCTACTACTACGATTTTAAGAAGTATGTCCATTGATTGCAAAGAAACAGAAACAGAGTAATGAAAAATAAAGGCAGAACACTGCAGCCGAATAAGTACAGATAAACAAGCTAACCAGTTCACTAAAGCCAATGCTTCATGTACTGTGCAACACTGAGCATGTGTTTAAATCTCAAACAAGTTCATTAAAGCCAAACAAGTTCAGGTGTTTAAATCTCAAACCGAGATTATGAGAAGTGGACAATGACATATGCAGAATAATTTCAGAACCAGAAAGGATCGACGCGCGAGAAAGGCGGCGAGCACATATGTGCATGGGAGCCAACTATAAATCCAACTACAAATACGGCGTCACTTTCTGCTTCGCTAATGATGAGCCGTGGACGCACAGGTGCATGTGCAGCAAGTCTTAACCCCCAATGATGCAAAGCACGTACAAATGCTCTTGCGGTGGCTGGCAGGGCAGTACTTTGAGTTGAAATCGATCATCCAAGGTTTCAGCATGGACGCAAGCTCTGTAGTTGATCCTAGGCTAATTAAGCTTTGCTAAGAGAAGCTACTGTCATTTACCAACTCGAAGAAAACACCACGTCGGCCGGCCGGCCAAAGCATCCTCCTACCTAGAGGGTATAGCGCTGGCGCTGAAGCCCACACCAATCACAGAACGTAGCAAGTTAATTCAGAGACGTACTGCATTTTGCAGTACATCCTTCCCTGCAGATGTCGCGATACAATTGCAAAAGAAAAGAAAAAAAACTCAGACATTAGAAATGCTGGTGACAGAATTTGAAGCCTCTGATAAGTACAGATAAACAAGCTAACCAGTTCACTAAAGCCAAACAAGTTCTGGTGTTTAAATCTCAAACCGAGATTATGAGAAGTGGACAATGACATATGCAGAATAATTTCAGAAGTACTACTATCCTGACTCCATATAAAACTTATAACCATTTTGAGAAGGAAAACGAGTTATACCTCAATGTAAATCTTGTATTTCTTCACGGAGCCACATGATGGTCGTTTCTTGATCCACATCAGCCGAGGTGAGGAAGGTCTCTCTGTTTTCAGGAGTTTTGAAGACTTTGTAGGCCTTCACTTTCTCTTGAGGTGATAGCTCTGCCATGCTGTGTAAAACAACAATGCATTTGCTGATGGTGAATTGTTGCACATCTTTTGACTCGGACCTTTCCTCCTCAATTTGTTTTTCTTTCAACTTCATGTATCTCTCAACGACTCTGACCACCCCGTCATTCTTGTTTGGCTTCCTTATGTTCTTCTGAGGCTTTGTCCCTGGATCAGCAGCACCAACAGCCCTCTTTACATTCTCCACCTCAGCCCTCCTCTCAGTGTCCACCTCGACTCTCCTCTCATTATTCACCTCAGCCCTTCTCTCATTCTCCACCGGTTCATCTAGGATCTGCATGCCATCATCTTCTTGCGCAACAATTTCAGCATCATAATGAGCACCTCTCTAAACTTGTGTAACGTCAGGGTGTTGTGATGGCTCAAAATCTGAGGTGAAGTTGTAGTGACCCTCGGCGATGTGCCCTGCACAAAACATTCAAGTAACTTATCAAGTAACATACTTGTGTAAATGAATTGGGGGAAATAACAATTTTTTCAGCAAACATGCCATCATAAAGTTCACCAAGTTGGTCAAAGAGAGGAAATGGCTTTGTTCTGAACTTTTTAATCTTTGGCCATGACTGCAAATACCGAATACAATATATTAAGTACCAACATGCATATGCCCAGATGCAATAACTAGTGGGAAACAACTTACTATAATCATATTGTCCCAAAGGTGCGGGTCGGCATCTATCATACATCTTTCAATGTTCCAACCTACACCACTTTGCTTGCACGCTTCCAATAACATCTTGTATTCTCTTTTCAGTTCTTTTTCTTTCTCTTGAATTTGAGACTTTGTGAAGTTTGTGTGTGGGTGCCTAGAGTGGAATATTGTGGTCATCCTATTCCATGTTTCGGTATTCCAACCATTCTGACCCCTATAGTAAGTGGTGTTGTGCTCAAGCAACAAATCCGCCAAACTCTTCTCAAATCCAAGATTCCATTGAGCTCTTGCCTTTTCAACTACACAAAGAACACAAGAAGAGAGAAATTGAGTTAATTTAGGAAGTGGAGATGAAATAGAACTTATGGAAAGTATCACATAGAGATACAAAATGTCAGTACCTTTTGGAGAAAGCCTTTTATTCTTGGGCGATGGTTTCCTCGGAGCAAGTAGAGTTGACTTTCCAGCTGCTTTCATCAAGTTAAACTTGGGAGACCCTTTCGGATACATATCTACGGACCAAAATGGCAACATGCAAGTTCAACACAAGATATACTAACTGTATGAGGTAAAGACACATAATATTAACAAATAAGTGCAGCACAGAGAAATACAATAGACTTATGTATTTTTATATAATATATAACAACTGGTAGCTATTACATTGAAAAGACCGCTCGACTGCCTATTAAAATGAGAAAACTAATGACTATTCATGTTGGTATGCATTCCACATTTGCATTGCTATTTCATCCCTGAAGTTGTTTCCTTGAGCGTTGTTCTCGTTGTTTTGCTCATCACCGGTTGGAAGATCAATATAATCATTTGGGTCTATGTTATTGTCTTGGTTGTCAAGCCAAGACTCGTCACCATTTTGCATTTTTATGATATTATGAAGAACACAAGAAGCTGCTGGAATTTTGACTTGATTCCTTATTGGATGGAATGTTCCAACATGTAGAATTTGAAATCGCTTCTTAAAAACTCCTAGGACTCTTTCGACGTGGTTGCGCAACACGGCATGCCGATGATTAAACAACTCTTTATAGTTTTGGGGCCGATGGCGGCCATGCCCAAACACTTTAAAGTGGTACCGGACACCCCGATACGGTGCAAGAAAAGATGGTGTATTTGCATAACCACCATCCACTAGATAGAACTTTCCAGTAGGTACTTTGAATCCTCTATTCATAGCATACCGAAGAACTCTTGCATCTGTAGCGGAACCCTCCCATCCACATGATATATAAGTGACCATTAGATCAAAGTCACATGCAATCATCACATTGTGGCTAAGGGTACCCTTCCTATTCCTAAATGGGGCGGCACTTTCAGGTGACATGGTTACCGGTACATGAGTTCCATCTATTGCACCTAGACAGTTCTGCAAACAAAACGGATTCAAAGTCATTTTCTGAAAGGTTACTAAGTGGATAAGTGAAGAACTAGGAAGTCCAAAGTGAGCACCTTGAAATATGGGTAGAACCTTGGGTCCGTGGAAATTTTCTGATGAGTTTCATCAGTGGGCGGAGGTTTGAGAAATCGGTTTGCTAGAAAGGGGACAATGTCAAAGAAACCCTTGATGTACTCATGGAATGTCCACCCGCTATGCTGGAACTCCAGTTGCAAATCCTCGAAGGATGCATTATGTGACAGCATATACAAGAAGAAAGCAAGCTTCTCCTCGACCTTGATTCTAGTATCCAATATAAGCTTCTCTCTTCTTAGGTAAGATGCAAAAGACCTAAATATGTGAGGCTCCATCCTATAAGCTGTTCGGCAATTCTTGACATGCCCTCTAAGAATGTCATCAACACGCTTCTTGCCATATAGAAACGAGATATGCCGTTGCTTCTTCTCTACTCTACTACCAAGTTGGTGTAATAATGGAAAAATTATGAGTATCATCTCATCATCATCCTCCTCTCTTCTCTTCCTAATTCGATCAAGTCTTCGTGAATCCATTGCAACACTAGACTAGAGAAATTAAGACGTAATAAGATTTCAGGAGCTAACAAGACACACATTGAGATAACATAGAAGCTAACAAGACACAGTAGTATTGAGGATATATAGAAGCAAGCATACCGAATTTAGGCATGCAAACCGGATCCCACGACAGTGGCAGGTCGTCCACTCCAACGAGAACCAGAGCAGCAGGTAACTACAATCAGGAGTCATGAGACAGATCAGCAAAAAAATAAAGTACTATTGATCACTATACTACAGATATTTTAAACTACTATCCACGAGCAAACTATTGTCCTGACAGACCAAGCAAGTACTTAACAAAAGCTAGCCAGAAGCTCAGCCTAATAAGCCTAACTATTGTCCTGCAAAAAAAAGCCAAACTATTCTAATTGACCGTATCAATCGGTACTAGTGTTTTCTGCATCAGTGTTATAAAGCTTGGCAGAGAAACTATGTAAGGCAGAATTACATTACATCAAGTTTATATCTCTTGAACTGGGATAAAATATGTGAGTAGATGGGAGAAAAATAGGAGTTGGTAAGATTTTTGATCAACTAAATAGTGTCCAAAGCTCAATGATGTACGGCAATAGCACACACGTACATGAATGTCAGGACCATACCAACTGGAAAGGCCAAAGTACATGCATCCGCACAAAGTATAAAAAAACATACATCCTGCATCTATGCATTTGGAGCTTTTAAGAAGTTGACTGACCGTACTCAGCACCATCACAAACCAGAAAGAATGACAGGACCATACCAACTGGAAAGGCCACAACTTACATCTAGACATGTAACAAAAGAAATGCCTTATGTCTCTGATCATTCAATCCACATCTAAGAAGGTTAACTTTCCTTTTTCTTTTACAGAAATGTGGGACTACCTACCTTTTTTTTAAGTACAGCATGAAAGACATGAAAAACTGAGAAAGATTTTGGTAAACAGAGATTAAAATGCATACAGCTTACTAGAACGAGATCCATGTAGACAACAAAACCATTCATCTTATGTAGACAACAAAACCTCCAAACTTGCAACTATCTCGCTATCAGGTTGAAAATAAGCTCACTTGAACTAAAACTATTAATTCCGAGGACAATGACACACCACCAGTGCAACCTAAATTCGGTGTACTATAAACTGGTAGCACAAGACTGCGCATATTAGTCTGACACGTGGAGTTTACCAGTACAATGGACTGGTGAAGAAAGTCTGGAAACACATTGATGACTATGAACTTTTTATTCAGCAAATGCATGGTTTTCTTTCAAAAAAACTAACAATACTTAGTAGTTCCAGGGCTCATATGCATTGAGGCCGATACATCAGCAGCTAATTGATGGATAACCAACAATACTTAGTAGTACCATGATCCCAGTCTGTACAGCATGCAGATGACGCTACCGCGGTAAGAGGATTTTGGATAACGCGTAATGACAGATAACCCACGACCTCCCCATCTTCACCGAGATCACGCGGCCGCCGGCCCTGACAGACAACCCCACGACATAGCTCCTTATCCTCAGCTACTTAAGTTCCAGTTGATAACCAGAACATGCCTTCAGAAAATTCCCATAGAGAACAAGATCGTCTGCTACTGATTTGGTGTGCTATAAAGAACATAGCAATGCCACTCCACCACAGGCTATAAACATGACGGATCGTACTCGATTTGGTTACAAGGGTCGACAATATAAGCATAATTCACACGAAATAGCCCAGTAAGAAGGTAATATTTGCTACCATGCCTAAGAAAATCATTGAAGACAGTCGGACTAGACCCGATAGACTGACATAAGCATCATCAATTCATGAAAATAAATATGAACAGAAACACCGAGACTAGACCCGATAGACTGACATAGCTGCACAATTTTCCCAAGTGCAGCTGAACAAGTACACAATACACGCGCGCAGCAAGAACAAATTCATGGCAATCAATCAATCAATCAAGTGGCCCCTACTTAATTAATCAATGAATCAATCAAGTAGGGTTAATCGGTGCAAACATTCTTATAGCACCGAGACAAACCAACCCAAAGATCCAGGAGCAAGATCCAGGAGGAGATGCCCAAGGCGGCGAGCGACACAGAGAGGAGAGGTGAGGGGGAGGGGAGACCTACCGGAGAGAACGCCAGCGATGGGAGGAGGAGGCGGCATCCAGCGGACGGGGGAGGAGGCGACGGCGGCGTCCAGCGACAGGGGAGGAGACGACGGCGGCGTCCAGCGACGGGGGAGGAGGCGACGGTGGCGTCCAGCGACGGGGGAGGAGGCGACGGCGGCGTCCAGCGACGGGGGAGGAAGAGGCGGCGCCAGTCGGTCGCGTCGTCCCCGGTCGTTCCACTCGTCCCTCCTCGAGGCTAGAAATACGCGTGGGTTTGGGGGGTTTGGGGTGGTTTGGCCGGGGTTGCCCAACTCCACCCCGCTGCACCAAACGGGCCGCCAGGTATTTTCGGGGGTTTCGACCCCCGAGCAGAAATTCCCTAGGATCCCCGGCCCACCCCGCTGCACCAAACGAGGCCTTAGAGGGGGCTCCGGATCGTCTGAATGCCACCAAATCCCATGGTATGGCGTAACATGTGTGTTAGAGTGTGGCATGGGTCTTGTATTCCCAAGATTCACTCGCTCTCTCTGTGTTAGGGCTTCACCGTCGTCAGATTCTCTCTGGCGGGTTCCAAGATTACTTAGAACCTGAAACTCAAGGGTCTGACGGAACTGGGGAAATCTTGCCAAGAGGTGGGCCCTACCATTTTGTTGGGTGTTCCTTGGTCCTAATCTTATACAACCAAGCAGTTGGTTCCACTTTGCTACCCTCTTCCGCCTAACGTAGAGGGGCCAGAACGATAGTTCCGTATTTTTTCCCAGCGGGGCTATGCATGGTTTCTCCGGAGAGGCCTCCAGATCGTCTGAATGCCACCAAATCACATGGTATTCCATACCATGTGTGTTATAGTGTGTCGTGGGTCTTGGATGCCCAAAATTCCCTCTCTCTCTCTCTCTGTTAGGGCTTCACTGGCGTCAGGTTCTCTCTCGCGGGTTCCAGGACTACTTAGAGCCTGAAACTCCCGGAACTGACGGAACTCGGGGAATCTTGCAAAGAGGTGGGCAGTACCATTATCTTGGGTGTTCATTGGGCCTAAACTAACACAACCAAGCAGTTGGTTCCACTTTGATACCCCCTTCCGGCTCACGTAGAGGGGCCAGAATGGCAGTTCCGTCTTTTCCCTAGCGGGGCTATGGTTTCTCAAGAGAGGGGCATCCGGATCGTCTGAATGCCAGCAAATCCCATGGTATGACATACCATGTGTGTTAGAGTGTTTCATGGGTCTTGGATGCCCAACATTTCCTCAATATGCGTGTTATGGCTTCACCGGCGTCGGATTCGCTCTAGCGGGTTCCAGGACTACTTAGAGCCCGAAACTCACGGAACTGACGGAACTCGGGGAATCTTGCCAAGAGGTGGCCCATACCATTATCTTGGGTGTTCATTGGGCCTAAACTAACACAACCAAGCAGTTGGTTCCACTTTTCTACCCCCTTCCGTCTACGTAGAGGGGCCAGAACGGCAGTTCCGTCTGTTTTCCGGCGGGGCTAGGGTTTCTCCGGAGAGGGGCTCTAGATCGTATGAATACCAAAAAATCCCATGGTATGCCATACCATGTGTGTTATAGTGTGTCATGGGTTTTGGCTTACCAAGATTCCCTCTCTTTGTGTGTTAGTCCTTCGCCGGCGTCGGATTCTCTCTAGCGGGTTCCAAAACTATTTAGGGCCTGAAACTCCCGGATCTGACGGAACAGCGGGAATCTTGCCAAGAGGTGGGTCCTAAAATTTTATTTGGTGATACTTGGGCCTAAAATAACATAACCAAGCAATTAGTTCCACTTTGCTACCCCTTTCCGGCTCACGTAGAGGGCCAGACCGACAGTTTCTTCTTTTTCTCCACCAGACCTAGGGTTTCTCCGGGGAGGGGCTCCGGAGCGTCTGAATTCCCACCCCTAACATAGGGTATGCCAAACCATATGTGTTATATTGTGGCATGGGTCTTGGATGCCCCAGATTCCCTCACTCTTTGTGGTATGGCTTCACCGGCGCCACATTCTCTTTCACGGGTTCAAGGACTACTCAGAGCCCGAAACTCCCAGATCTAACGGAATGGTGGGAATCTCGCTAAGAGGTGGGCCCTACAATTGTCTTGGGTGTTCCTTGGGCCTAACATAATACAACCAAGCAGTTGGTTCCACTTTGCTACCCCCTTCCGCCTAACGTAGAGGGGGTAGAATGACAGTTCTGTATTTTCCCCCAGCGGGGCCATGGTTTCTTTGGAGAGGGGCCTCTAGATCGTCCGAATGCCACCAAATCCCAAGGTACGCAATACCATGTGTGTTATAGTGTGTCATGGGTCTTGGATTCCCAAGATTCCCTCTATCTCTCTGTTAGGGCTTCGCCGGCTTCGGATTCTCTAGCGGGCTCAAGGACTACTTAGAGCCCAAAACTCCTGAAACCGACGAAACTCGAGGAATATTGCCAACAGGTGGGCCCAACATTTCTTGCGTGTTCATTGGGCCTAACCTAACACAAACAAGCAATTGGTTCCAATTTTCTACCCCTTTCCGGCTCACGTAGAGTGGCTAGAACGGCAGTTCCGTCTTTTTCCACATCGGGGCTATGGTTTCTCCGAAGAGGGGGCTCCGGATCATCTGAATGCCACTACCCCATGTTATGCCATACCATGTGTGTTAGAGTTTGTCATAGGTCTTGGATGGCCAACATTCCCCCGCTCTATGTTTTAGGGCTCCACCGGTGTCATATTCTCTCTCCCAGTTCCAGGATTAGCCCGAAACTCCCGGAACTGACGGAACTTGGGTAATCTTGCCAATAGGTGGGCCCAAACATTGTCTTAGGTGTTCCTTGGGCCTAACCTAACACAACCAAGCAATTTGTTCCACTTTGCTACCCCCTCCCGGCTCACGTAGAGGGGCCAAAACGATAGTTCCGTCTTTTTCCTCATCGGGGCTATGGTTTCTCAAGAGAGGGGGATCAAGATCGTTTGAATGCCACTAAATCCCATGGTATGTCATACCACGTGTGTTATAGTGTGGCATGGGTCTTGGATGCCCAAGATTCCCTCTCTCCCAGTGTTAGGGATTCACCGGCGTCAGATTCTCTCTAGCGAGTTCGAGGACTACTTAGAGCCCGAAACTCCCAGATCTAACGGAACTGGGGGAATCTTGCCAAGAGGTAGGACCTACAATTATCTTGGGTGTTCATTGGGCCTAACCTAACAAAACCAAGCAATTGGTTCCACTTTTCTATCCCCTTCCGGCTCACGTAGAGGGGCCAGAACGGCAATTTCGTCTTTTTTCACAGCGGGGCTATGGTTTCTTCGGAGAGGGGTTCCGGATCATCCGGATGCCACCAAATACCAGCATATGCCATACCATGTGTGTTAGAGTGTGTGATGGGTCTTGGATGCCCAAGATTCCCTCGCTCTCTGTGTTAGGGCGCACTTCACCGGCGTCGGATTCTCTCAGCATGTGCGAGGACTACTTAGAGCCCGAAAGTCCCGGATCTGACGGAACTGGGAAAATCTTGCCAAGAGGAGGGCGCTACCATTGTCTTGGGTGTTCCTTATGCCTAACCTAACAAAACCAAGAAATTCGTTCCAATTTTCAACCCCCTTCCGGCTCATGTAGAGGTGCCAGAACGGCAGTTCCGTCTTTTCCCCCATCATGGCTATGGTTTTTTAAGGCGAACTGGAGGGAATCTTATTACAAGTAGATTTAGATTTGGGTTATCCATGTAACTATGGCCTAACTTAACAGAACCAAGCAAAAAAGAACAGTGGTCTACCCCCTTCTGACATCGGTGATAGGTGTAGACAAAAAAGTTGACTAGCATCAAACGGCTAGCAAAGTACAAGCCACCAATCAACATGTAGTAGTATTCCACATAATTGACCCTTTAAAGGATTTTAGGTAAAATACTCTCAGGAGTTTTTCACAATTTTTAGTACTAAATAATTGCATAAATGCTCAATTTTTGTAAGCCACCCATCAGCATCAGACGGCTAGCAAAGTTTCCCGCAGTTCCGCCAAAATCTCGCGTCGCTCCAAAAAATTTGCGCCAGGACAGCCCGCCCAAATATTTTCGTGCAAGGATATTTTACTTCTCAGCCCTCCCGCACACAACTAACAACCTTGATCCTAGAGGGCATTTCTGTAATCGTTCCGAAACCCTGCCTTATCCCCTTGATCGGCCCTCTCTCGCCGAAAGAGAAAGCCACTATTTCGAAATATCCACTCCCCCTTGTCCTCCCAAAACAGATCCTCTACTCCCCCGGTCTCACACCTCGCCGTATAGCTTGCTTGCCAGAACTCCCTCGTCGCCGTGGAGATCACCCTCCAGATCTGCCACATCACCGGACTTTTAGCCGTCCAGATCCGCCACCTCGTCGTTGTGCTCGCCTGTCTGCCACATCGTCTCCAACCTCGCCGTACGTTATCTTCCACCTCGCGCCGTGCTCGCCGGTCAGCCACCTCGACGGCGTGTTCGTCGGTCAGCCGCCTCGCCACCGACCTCGCCGTACATCCAGATCTGCCACCTCGTCTCCAACCTCGCTGCAACATCACCGTCAATGTCTGCAAGCACGCTGAAACGAGTGAAGATTGAAGGCGAGAAACGCAGCAAGACAGAAGACCCTAAAGATGCAGGCAACTATTCTCTCTAAATTTCTTTTGTCTTTTTAATTATATGTTTGATGCTTCCTTATTATCCTGCTTATGTTCGATGCAGTTAATCTTTCTAAATTGGTTGTCTGTTTAATCGTATGTTCGATGCTTCATTATTATCCTAATTATACTGCTAATGTTTGATGCAATAAATCTCTCTAAACGGTTTCTTGTAACGGAAATAGGAAGGGGGCCCTTCTTTCTTGGTAAAACTTTGCTCGTTTGCAGCAGTCTAGCTTGTATACTACGTATTAGGTTTAATGTCACTTTGCTTGTGATCCTACCAGTCTTAGTTAGGATCATAATTTATATTACTTGCACTGGACTGTTCTTACGAGATGAGTGCCTTAATTATTTATGTTGCATTAGGTTCTTATGAAGTGCTATATTTGTATTTTACTTTTAGTTCTTTATTCATGTTAGGATCGCCACTACACCCTATTGAAGAAGAGCGTTCTAGAACTATCATGGCAAACAATGCAAAGATGCAAGAACTGGGCGTAAAGCCAGCAAGTTTTCTTTCATGTCCTACTGTACCCCCCCCCCCCAAAAAAAAGATCAAGAAGCAAGACTCTGGATGTCAGTACATGCATGTGTATGATGTTGAAGAGGAATCAGATGCCACTGAAGGAGTCGTGTTATATCAATCACAATCCAGCGTGGACAATGAGCTGCAGGTTATTCCCTAACCCGGTAGCTCAACATTCTTTCATGATATCGCAACAACTAGGGTGCAGCTTTATTATCTTGTGTTGAACTGTTTGATCAATGTGGCACCATATATTTTGTGCTACTTCCTCTATTCCATACTATAAGAAGTTTTGGCAAGTTAATTAAGGCCGTGAAACCCACTTATAGTAATTAAGTCCGTCGTTGTCATTTCAACGTGGTTTTCATCTATCTTCCTCACATGTTTGACACATGCTATTCCATTTATGCTTCTCATCTGCTAGTTCATTACACACACAGTTGGTTGATTATAATAGTTTTCATCAATTTTTTTGTACATGCTTGTCATCTACTATTTTCATGTATCTTCCTCACATGCTTGACACCTGCTGTTTCATCTATGCTTCTCATCAGCTAGTTCATGACACACACCGTTGTTTGAATATAATCTGCTAGTTTTCATCAATTTTTTATACATGCTTGTCATCTGCTATTTTCATCTATCTTCCTCACATGCTTAACACCTGCTGTTTCATCTATGCTTCTCGTCTGCTAGTTCATGACACACACCGTTGTTTGACTATAATCTGCTAGTTTTCATTAATTTTTTATACATGTTTGTCATCTGTTATTTTCATCTATCTTCCTCGCATGCTTGACACCTGCTGTTTCATCTATGCTTCTCATCTGCTAGTTCATGACATACACCGTTGTTTGACTATAATCTGCTAGTTTTCATCAATTTTTTGTACATGCTTGTCATCTGCTAGTTTCATCTATGTTCTTTACATTCTTGTCATCTGTTATTTTCATCTATTTTCTTTGCATGTTTGATAGGCAAGCAAGAAAATGGTGATGTCTCGATCTGCTTCAGAGGATGAGGACGAGGATGATAATGAAGTTGGCATGATGAAGAGTGGAAAGCATACTTTCTCAAAGAAGACCCGTGTGGAATCATGTCTTTCACAGTCTGAGCCTGAACCACAGCTTGATGTGAATGTGAGCAGAACAATTGCTGATCTGAGGACGGAGAAAGCAGAATCCGAGCAACTGAGGCTGAAGTTTGTAGTTGATATGGAAGACATTCGGAAGCAACAAGCTACGCTAAATAAATCTCAACTAGAAGGAGTTGCCCTACTTGAGATGCTGGCTGTGCGTGGTCCTTGAAACTGTGGTTTTGTATGTTGGTTCGATATTCTGTGAGAAAAAGTAAGTATTTGATGCATGTTATGTGGTTTATTTTCTGCCTGTGTGCAATTGACAATTATAACGATGATGTAACCACCCAAATAGCACCAAAACCGACATCATAGTAACGTAACGTAAAAATCCGTCAGGGCAAATACCGACACGTAGCGATGTATGCCAAGCCCACGTGGCCTACTATAAGTTGCGATTAGACGACGTAAAAATAACGTCCCCGGCACGTTTGATGACATCACCCAAATCCGAGACGAAAAAAAAGTCATGGAAAAGACGTTGTGTGGCACCATTTGGTTGGTGCACGTGCCACGAGTTTAGCGACGAAAAAAAGATGCTGGGTAGTCCGCGACGAGCAGATTTCGTCCCAGAAGAAGGCGACGTGGCGTTATTTTGTTTCTATGTGACGTATTTTGATTGATCCACATGCTTTCGCCTGATTAGTCGAGACTCGCGACGGAAAAAAAAACGTCACTGGGTAGCTCGGGACGAACAGATTTCATCCCAGAAGAAGGCAACGTGGCACCATTTTGCTTCACCATTTTGCTTCCGTGTGGCGTCTTTCGATTGGTCCACATGGTTTCGCCTCATTGGACAAGACTGGTGACGTAAAAAAACGTTCCCACGTTTTGCTTATGGTGACTAAAAGTTTAGCCACATCAGCTGATTACGATAACGGCCTTTAGAAATTCGTTTGCCACGTGTCGCCTCATAGCGACGAAAAAAAGTCAATGCTTATTGGGCCTAGTCCGGACGGCCCAACTGGTGGCGACGATTTGTTGTACGTTGTGGATATTCTTAACGGTTTAGTGTTCATATAAACGTCGCAGAATCGTCCGCGATAGTCGATCTGATACGTTTTCATTCTGTCGCGCAAACCGTCGCGGATTGCCCTTAGCGACGGTTTGAAGCCCATCTGGAACGGTATTGAAACGTCCCTGATCGCGCGGAATTTGGTAGTGATCACCTCCCACATGTTAGACTTCGACCAAGTCATAGCTGGGTACCGGACAATAGCGAATCGAGATTGCAGCGCGCCAAATGCCCGCTCAACATCCTTCCGCCAAGCCTCCTGGCACTTGGAAAACCAAGCTTTTGCGATTCTCTTCACAAATGTTGCCCACTTCGGATAGATGTCATCTGCAAGATAATACCCCTTTGTATACTGGTGTCCATTGATCTCATAGTTCACAGGGGGGCATGGCCTTCGACAAGCTCGGCAAAGACATTCGAGCACTGCAAGACATTGATGTCGTTGTGACTTCCAGGCATACCAAAGAATGAATGCCAAATCCATAGATCGTACGAAGCCACGGCCTCGAGAACCACCGAGCACTCTCCTTCATTTCCCTTGTACATCCTCTGCCAATCAAATGGACAATTCTTTCATGCCAAATGCATACAGTCGATACTACCAAGCATCCCAGGAAAGCCTCTTTCTTCATTCTCTGCGAGGAGACGAGCAGTGTCTTGCGCATTGGGTGATCGCAAATATGTTGGGCCAAAAACTGCAACCACTGTGCGGCAGAACTTGTTCAAGCAGTCAAGGGCCGTGGACTCGCTCATGCGCAGGTAGTCATCTTGTGCATCTGTAGGAGCACCGTATGCAAGCAACCTCATGGCCATCGTGCACTTCTGAATAGAGGTAAAGCCTACCGTGGCAGTGTAGTCCTTCTTCAATTTGAAGTAGGTGTCGAACTCCCGGATGGCATGCATGATCTTGAGGAAGAGCTTGCGGTTCATCCTGAAACGACGCCGGAACACCTTCTCATCGTTGGTGGGATCCTCGGCGAAGTAGTCGGAGTAGAGGATGCAGTACCCCTCGTACCGCTGCCTCGGCTTGCTCTTGCGGCGACCGGGCCTCGATCCAGCACGCCGCGGCTGGGCGGCCTGGGCCTGCAAGCCGGCCAGGTTGCTCAAGACCAGCAAGTGTTCCTCGTCGTAGATGGCTGCCTGATCTTCCTCGTCGAATAGCTCGGCGAGCATCTCCTCGGCGTCGGAGTCCATGGGCGGGGCAGAACGTCGAACACCTTGCGGGGGGTGGACGCGTTTCGCTGGGCACAACCTCCCTCGTGGCGGGGGGCGTGTAAACGGCGGCGACGGCGTGGCGGCGGCGGTTCGGCTCGTCGCTCGTGTGTGGTGGTGGCTGGCGGTGGCGGCGTGGGGGTGGCGACGGCGAGTCGAGCGAGAGAAAAAGGCGAGTCTGGATGGGGAAAGTGGGGAAAATGGTGTTGGCTCGCCGACCGTGCTGGCCCACGCGCGCTTTTCCTTCTGCCGCCCCCCTCCCCTCCCCCATCCCGAACCCAACGGGCTGGGTTCCGCCTAGGTGCGACGACACTAATTTCCGCCGAAACTGCACTGTTTGGGGTTCTGGGGGGCGGCTGGTAGAAAAACGACGATTTTGGAGGAAAACAGCGCTATTTCGCGTCCGGGAGGGACGCTGGGGGGGGGGGACGGGTGGAGATGCCCTTAGGAATAGAGGAGTACACAACTTGTATTCCACAGGGCCAAAGACCACAGTATATATTACATGTACAGGGCAAATATGCAGGAAACCCCCTATGTGATAGTGAAACTATAAATATACACTGGATCTCTCTAACATGTTTCACCTCAAGCTCGGCCCAAATAAGCACATAACCACATGCTTCACCTCACTCTGCAAACATACCATCTGACTCACTTCCTTCTGCCAAGAGCGTGTCAGGATAGGTACACAAATCCTATCTGACTCACTCCAGGGTCACAATAGCAACAATTAACAAACTATACTAGGGTGTGCCCACGGTCAACCTTATAGAATGACAGGTTGAATCTGGCATGTGCGATGTGCCTGAAGAACTGAGAACCTGAAACGGAGGCAGATGAAAAGTTCAAACTGGCTAAAAAGACGGGGGCACTGCCTCTAGTTTATCTTCAGAAGTTGATAGGAAATCAAACACCTAGTGAGCACGAGCTGGAAGTCTATACAAATGACAAGTAATTGAGCAAACTTGTTTTGGCATAGTCCCTTGAATATTAATCAAGTGACAACTTCAATTTTGCTCATATCATTTAGGAGATGCAATAGTGCAACCATATCAGTTATGAAGATGTATTCCAAACCAACCATGAGATAATTTGTACGTGTAACCATGACCAAGTACGTAGTTTCCGGCCTCCTTATATCAATGCAAAAAGTAGAGAAGATAATTCATGTTGGCTGAAATAAATATAGTTTTCTAGGTTAAAACCTTCAATAAGCAATGTCCTAATTTAAATGTGTAATCCTCCTCCTTAGTTTGGGCACTAAAAGAAAAATAATGTGATCTAGTGATGTAGTACTTTGTTGTCCATTTTATTTCATCTAGTTTGACATTTATGCATTAGCAGATTGTGACGCCCCGAGATCGGGCACTATGCAGATTTCAGCATTTCCGCCAAATCCGCATAATAACCGATTCCAGGTTGGCACTTATGATAACATTACAACAGTTCACGAATATTCCATAATTACAACAGAAACAGATAGATACAAGACGACTCGAACGAGCCAAGGATACAACTGATACAATACAAAGATCCAAATAACAGCGGAAGAAACAACATATCGTCCGTCTACGGACAAGATACAAATTGGACTAAGAGTCCTGAAGATAACCGAGAGCGTCCAATCCCTGCCCAGGCCAAGCCGGAGGGATTCCCAAGCTAACGTTGTCAGACTTCAAACCTGTTGACTGCAATGTTGAATATGCAGCCACGAAAAAGGATTCGTGGGTCAGTACGGTTAAGTACTGGCAAGTGGATAAACCATACTCACAAGATACCGGCGTAGCCAGTCATCACAAGATACAAATACTTTGGGATCAACGGTAAAGAAGGGGTTATTGCAAATAAGCGACAGCGGGCTGCACTAACCAACTACAGAGAGATACTACAACTTCCGGCTAACAGAAAGAAGATAAGATCGAGTATTGTAACCAACTGAAAGATAACTTCAAACAAACCCATCCTGGATCTCGCCCCTTATCCGAAGAAGCAATCCGAGGATAACTCACAAAGTTGGATTAATGATGGTTCAGATTATTGTGTCAATAATCCTATTACTAGTCAAGTTGTTAATCATTGGGTGTAAGATTGTTAATCATTAGGTTTAAGTTGTCCTGAGTACTTGTTAGCCAGTACTTTCACCAAGTAATCCATAACCGCGGAAAACACGGCTTCTCGAGAAGATTATCCCTGCAGGGTTGCACCAATTTGGCCGTACACGTAAGAATAACCCGCCAGACGGGGGATCAACCCACCAAGCGAGGTACTCAACACAACTCAACTCTTCTTCGCATCAAGCCCAAAGCACCTTGGGCGCACGGCTAATCGAGCCCAGAAGAAAATGGACCCTCATAGCACTCTAAGAACGTGTCCCCCTATATGCCGACTACGAAAGTTCCACCCGGGTACCAAGGGCTCGCAAGATCATGCATGCAGCAAATGGAAAACCCGAACTAAATGAGGCGATTTGGACGAGATGCGAATCGAGTCAAATTGAGGGGGGCGCCCATACTCGCTTCCCACATGCGGGTAGTGCGCTCATCATGGATCAGTAGACAAGACCCTTTTCCTATTAGGGTCGACACTAGCAGGCCTCAAAACCACTTAGGGCCTCCTGCCGGTGCCTTATCATCAAATTATTATTACCATTAGCATTAACAGGATTGATTGATTAACATCAAGCCCCCAGAACGATAATAATATAGTAAAAGAAGTAACCGACAACAGACTCGAGCAAAAGCAACCCTAAGCATGCAGCTACGACACGAAGGCCAACGAGGTAAACAATCAACAATTAATATGAAGTGGAAGGAAAGGCTATATCATGGCTGCAAGGTAAACATACGATAGGATCAAGACACAAGCATCGTATCAACTGGCTAGAATACGAACAACGGAAACAATCGGTAACAAGTGATGAAAGGCAGCCATTTGGCAGCAAGTGAGTATACTTGCCTGAGATCCAGCAAGTAGAGGTACATCCACAGCACTTGTCGTTGCTCACATCATCTCAACGTCCTATCCGGGAAGAAGCAATGAACCTCGAACAAACACCGGATGCAACAATTACTACTACGGCAGAAGATCCAGCATGATCAAGATATGGATGCATGACAAGTTTAAAGATGCATCAAGGTAAACTAGTTGACAAGATAAACAGATTTAAATGGACCCATATGCAATTGAGATGCATATGAAAAGCCCATGAATTATGGTTGAAACAATTGCTTTCCAACTAATCATCAGGTGAAAGTGGTTTAGTATGATGCATGGATGAGGAAAACAACAAAATAACAACAATAGAACCAATTGGAAATAAGGTTTACCCATTATGCAATTCAATCATTAAGTGTTGGGATTTTTGGTTACTTAAAGGTGTCACACAAGCATTTGTTATTTTCATCAAGTTAATTTGTTCAAAACAGATAACAAAGTTCATATTTGATTAGAACACAAGATTTTAGGTGGATTACATGTTTCAATTATTGAAAAAGGGATTACAATGATTTAATTATGAATTAAACAAATTTAAACAAGTTTTAATTGAGTTTAATTCAAGTGTGAATATTATTTGGATTTTATTTGTTCAAAACATAAATTCAAACTCATATTTGAAAAGGTTATGGTTTTCTAGTTTGAAAACATATTTTGCATGTTCAAAAATAATTTAATTTTGAGCAAGTTATGATTTTAGCACTTTTAAATGGTTTAAATAAGGTTTAAATTATTTAAGCAATTTAAATTATTTAAACCATGAAATAAAATTTATATTTGAATAGGTGGTTCAAAATGGTATGGAAAACATATTTTATTTGCATTATTTGGATTAAGAATGAATTAGTTATGAAATTTAGCAAATTGCAATTGAATTATTTGAATTCAAATTTGAATTGCATTTGGAAATTTCAAAACAGTACACAAATGGCATAATTGGATAGAGAATTTAATTTAGAACAACAAACATATTTAGATTTTATTATTCGGAGTTATATTTTAAAAGTTATTAACAATTTAAAACAGGGGACTAATCTGCAAATTAAAAGGACCTAGTTTGAAAAGAAAACTGGGCAGAGCGTTTTTCATTGCGCAGTGGCCTACCCTGGGCCACTGCCAGCGGGCCCAGCCCAGCGTGGCAGCCACGCGGGCGTGTGCGCTGTGAGGTGGCAGGTCAGGTCCATGACCAGTGGGCCCTGCATGCGCGCGGAAGAAAACCAACCAAAAAAAAGGGGTGCGCCCGCGGGGTCTCGAACCCGGGTCGCTGCGCTGAGTGCCGGTGTGCACTGCCACTGGGATAGGGTGCGTTTGGTGACAGGGTACGAGCGCGTAGGTTTTTGGTGTTTGTTTCCGTCAGGTACACCTGACGAAACTGAAGCTTGGCGCGGATCGATCGCTTGCTGCGGCGTGATCGTGGTGATCGGCAGTCACTGCTAGGGCGCTGTGGTGCGTGTGGTCGAGGTGCGCGTGCAGTGCGGCCGTGGGAGTGTGGACAGGAGAGGGGAAGCAGGAGAGGTAGCGCTGCTCACCTCGGTGGTCGTCGTCGGAGTCTGTCGAGGTGCAGCGGCGAGGGAAAGTTCCCGGCGACGGCGTGGTCACTCCGGTTGCTTCCAGCGACCGGCTAGGGGACGGGGAGGTGGAGGAAAATGCCGTGGTTCCATTCCCCTAACCAGTTGCTCCTCGAGGTGGCCGTGGCTACCGGGCTAAGGGGAGGCAGTGGGGTGTGCTCGGTGGTTGGGTTCAGAACGGAGAAGTTCAGAGAGAGGGAGGGAGGTGGAAGAGAGAGGGGAAAACTGGCGGCGCTAGGGTTAGGGCTAGGCTAGCAGAGGGGGGAGGTGTAGGTCTTTAAGGGGGGAGGAGCCTGGTACGACATCACATCGAGGAGGGGAAGGTGATGATCGACGGTGCTGCGGCATGTCGTACAGAGATGACATCAGGGAGGGGAGGAAGACGACAGAAAAGAGGGGGTAACGGGCCAGAGTGGAAGGTGGGCTGGGGGGTGAGCTGAGGGAAAGAAAAAAAGAGATGGGCTGGCTGCCTCCCTCCATTTTTTTTTTGCTTTTGATTTTTCTTTTCTCTTTTTTTTTTGCTTGTGAGAAAAAAATAGGAAAGGGAGATAGAATGGCTTGGGGTTTTGGGGTGTTTAAATTGTTATGCAACATTTTTGTATTAATTTACAAAACAGAAAATAAAAGAAAATGTTAGCATTGTTTCAAACTTGGGATTATTATTTGGATTTTTAAATTGGTAGTTGAATTTCAAATAGGGTTTGGGGTTTTTTATTTTATAACTAAATTTTATTAATTTGCATAACAATAATTAAAAGCAAGGTTAGTTATTGATTTAATATTTGATATATTAGTTTGATTCTAGGTGGTTAGTTGAATTTCAAATAATGTTTGATTTGTGAATTTTGGAAATAACAAATTTTATTTAACAAGCATCAAGCAGTTATGCAAACATTAATGGATTTAATAGTTTGCAAGAATTTGATTTTTTTTAAACCCACAATTTGAAACATGCCCATTAAGAAGGAAATGATTTGAAATTTAATTGGCCATTAGGGTTTTACCAAAAGGGATTTTTTTTAGTTAGCAGGCAATTTAAATAAATTCAACTTTGAGTTGCAACTTTCAATTGAAATTTTTAGACATGTGTGAAAGTTTAAATTGTTTTGAATTTTTCAGTTGTGATGCAAACATGGTGCAAATGCAATATGATGCATGGGATGCAAAGCAGAAAGAAAACAAACACTTTCTACCAAAGGTAACACCCCAGGTGTTACACAGATGTGGTACTTTGTAGTCCATTTCCTTTCATCTAGTCTTACATCTATGCATTGAGTGATGTAGTAGTTATAGCTTTGTAATCCATTTCCTTTTCGACAACGTAATGTGATGTTTTCAATGTAATCCAATGCTTGATGCAACCAATGTTGACACAACAGATAGTTCAAACAACACTCGGTTCATACCACAAATAGTTCACACCACAAATGAAGGTCAACCGGATGTGTGGTGGCGGCTAGAGATGATCTCATCCTGCTTGTCTTGGTAGAATTGCTTTTGTGCAGCGGTCATACCACTAGTATCCACGAGCATGATCCTCTCTTCAAATTCAAACTGTTTCCGTGCATCCTCCCTCTCTTGTAACACGATCTTCTGCTTTTGCAATCCAAATGCCCGTGCGTAGCGAGCGGCTTTTGCAGCCTCTTTGATCGCATCTTTCTCTTGCTTATGTGCCCAAACAGTTTCTAATCCACTGCCTGATATCTCGCACTCAAAGCATCAACACTAATCTGACTGCCCTAGTTCGTACAACATATAGTTCACACGACAAATATAGAGCCTACAACGTATAGTTCATACAAGAAATATCTCAAACCACAAATGAAGGTCAACCGGATGTGTGGTGGCGGGTAGCGATGATCTCATCCTGCTTGTACTGGTAGAATTGCTTTAGTTCAGCGGTCATACCAGTAGTGTCCACGAGCATGATTCTCTCTTCAAATTCAAACTGTTTCCGTGCATCCTCCTTCGCTTGCAACGCGATCTCCTGCTTTTGCAATTCAAATGCCCGCGCGTAGCGAGCGGCTTTTGCGGCCTCTTTGATCGCATCCTTCTGTTGCTTATGTGCCCAAACAGTTTCTAACCATAACCTGGAGCCGCTACCATCAGCCTGGCCGTCTTCTCTCGTGTTTAGTAGCAGAAGGCCTTTGCTCTTGTTCACGAGGTCTCGAAAAGCCATAGTTATGTATCCCTATGCTGTCCATCTATACAAGCAAAGCAGGTCGAAAAATTCAATGCCAGCTCTTGAATGTACAGACAAGAAGCAACTAATTATCTACAAAATTCAGTACAAGCAGCAGGGCTATAATGCCCTGTTTCTCCTCAAAAGTTCAGTGCCAGCAGCTCATCTGCAATGTTGTACAATAGCAGCAGCAGCAGCACTATTCACTACCCAAGCCCGTCGCCTCCAACCCAGCGCCGCCGCGACACGCCCCTGCCCAGGGCGCCGCTCCAACCAGGCCGCGTCCCAGCTCCAGGCGCGCCCGCGTGCTCAAGAACCGACGAGGCGGCGGCCCTCCTACCTCCAGGCACGGTGGACTTAGTCCAGGCGAGGGGGCCTACCTGCTTGGATCAATCTGATTTCAGTCTGGCGCTCGATCTCGCCCCTATCGATCCCTCTCCCTCACCATCTCTCTCCGCGTCGAAAAAATCAGGGCATACCTCGCGACGGCGAGCTCGGGGCAGTGGCGCCGGCGTCCTCCTCGTCTCCAACTGCTCCGGATGCGGCGCGGGAGCGAGCGAGCAGTTGCTCTTTGGACTGTCGTCGCACCCTGGTTGAGCTGTGGGCAGTGTAGCCGTGGGAATCTGTAATTTGGTTTGGAGGAGCCACTATGCCAAGACTGAAGTTCACGCTAAGCCAAGTGCTGAAGAAACCTGACAATGCCAAAGTAGGACCTGGATGATTTCTTGAGGGACCTGAAGAACAAGCTGAAGAAATTTTCCACACGGTCGATTATGACCGAACCAAGAAGGGGGCTGGTAGGGGAGAAGGATGTTGGCAAAGACACCAAAACAAGCCGGCTGCAGTGCTGTTGCCAGCACTTTTTACGTGACTAATCAGTTTTAAGAGTAAATTACAAAAATCTACTCCCTCCTATACATAAAAAGTATCGCTCACTTAGTACAAAGTCAATGAGGGACACTTTTTATGGATCGAGGGAGTACCATATTTGGAGCAGTGGTTAGCGGTCAGTGTTATCCTTTGATTTTTTTTTCAAAAATCTACTAAGTCTGGGATTAACAACAACAAATCGCGCAATTTTTGTATTGATCACGTAATAACAGTAGATCTGACTAGATAGGCCCATCAGTAAGGGCTGAGTAGTCAAACACTTGTAGAGGAGAAACTAACGAGGATGTAGGACCCACATGTCAGCCCCCAATCTTCTACCCTCTCTCCTCTTTTTTTTCTATTCCTTATTTTCTTTTTCTCCCACCACACATCTTGGCGTTGACTAATCATGTCGATACCTTGGCAGTGGCGACCAAAACGTTAGGTGATTTGCGGCGGCGACTACCGGACGTGGCCGAACGTTGGGAGGCTCGTGTCGAATCTGCATGTCGACAAATCCCTTAGGTGAACCCATAGGGTTTCGAGTAAGAGAACCTGCAGGCGCTGGTGACGATCGTCGGCTAGACAGGGGGCACGTTTACCCAGGTTCGGGGCCCTCGTAGAGGTAAAACCCTTACTCCTGCCTCTGTTGATCTGTATTATCGAATAGATCGCTTACAATGGTGGTTGCTCAAGTCGAGAATACGATCTCGAGCTCAAGGCTTTGGTGGTGCGGTGTTGCTTGGTCCTCTTCCGGTGGTTCTCCTGGCCTTATATAGATGGCCAGGTCTCAAACCCTAGTCGGGGAGGACTCGAACTCTAACCCTATGTCGGTTACAAGTTTCCTATCTTAACCCACAAGGCATTGCGGATGGGCTTCAACTGGGCCTTCTAGAATACTCAAAAGGTATCCCTTCTAGGGCCCTTAGCCTTGGGCCATGGACCGGGTGTCCTTACTCGCAGGGTCCAAGGTCCATCCCTTCGTCAGTAGCTCCCGAGCGTTTGCTCGATTGGGATTTTTCCAGTCGGGTAGACGCTCAGATTTTTCGTCTAGCTTTCCTTCGGATAATCATTATGGTCGTTTTCCGTTCGGAGGGTGTATTCCTTCGGATAACCATTATGGTCGTTTTCCGTTCGGAGGGTGTATACCCTGTGCGATGAGTTTTTTATACCCGAGTATCGAGTGATGAAAGTGCATGTGTTTTATGGCTGTTTTTCGCAGAAAGAATGTGGCGGAGTGGCTTGGCTCTCCTAGATCAGGGCCAATTAATTGCAACTAGGGCAAAAACAGTTCTGGCCTACACAGATTCGAGACCTCCGACTCGAACCCGATGAGGTGATCTTTGCAACTGGGTTGTGGAGGTCTTACCGAGTCGAACTTAGCCTATGGGGGTACCCGGCGCGTCCGCTAGGATTTTTCTTCGTGTTGTTGACACAGAATTTTACCGGAGGACGCAGGTTGAGTGCGATTCCCGGCCCTCAAGAGAGGTCTTTTGGGTCTTACCTTCATATTCGAAAGAATATGGCATCCGGATGTGCCTAGTCGGCTGAACAA
Organism: Alopecurus myosuroides; assembly: GCA_028641055.1. Taxonomy (NCBI): domain Eukaryota; kingdom Viridiplantae; phylum Streptophyta; class Magnoliopsida; order Poales; family Poaceae; genus Alopecurus; species Alopecurus myosuroides. The sequence continues at coordinate 386,443,529 of CM054060.1, forward strand.
TCCAGGTCTGTGATGTGTAAACATCGTGTGATGGAGTGGCAGGATCTGCACACCCGCGAAGTTTTAGGTCTGTGATTTCCCGAGTAGGAAAATCAAGCTATTTTTGTACCTACGAAAGATTTTTCGTGTTTGGAGTTTTGTGCCCGTACGAAAGAGTTTTCTTGTTTAGGGTCTTGTTTTCTTGTGAAAGAATCAATTTGTCCATACGAAGTTATTTCGGGTTTGGAGCTTTCATTCGAAAGATTCGCCAGCTTGATGATGTACGCTATGACGTCATGGCGCACTTTATCCTCCCGATGGGACGTGACGGAGCGAGAACAGAAGTGTTGGCCTACCTTGTCAGCTTTTTTACCGAAAACGAGACGTTGTTCCCGGTTTTTACGCGAACTGCGCGCAGTAAATGCGCACGATCTACTATTAGGGTCGTGGCACGAAACAGCTTCCGCCGCCCTTTCGTTTCGCCTTCGCACGCGGCAGATGCGATGGGTGCCACGTGGCTCAACAAACGATCAGGATCGGGCGGCTCCGTGTATAAATATGGGCCTTAGGTAAACAGTGAAAATTTCCGCAGCCTTCGTCTTCCTCGTTCCCTGGCCTTTTTCTCCGCGAGCTCACACCAGCATCCATGGCAGGAGGCAAGAAGCGCGGCTCCGCTGTTTCTTCGTCGAGGCCAACGGAGGAAGTTCCCGCGCCGCCCGCTCCTCGTTCACGCGACTGGCGCTCACCGAACACAACCAACAAGAGCGTCAAAGAGATGCAGAGGGAGGGGTTGCTGCCTCCAGAAGCTGATAAGCGGGTGCGCCTCGGCAAAAAAGAGGAGGTACAAAATCCTCGCGCGAACGAACGCGTGGTTTTCGCGGACCACGTATCGCGCGGGCTCTCCTTCCCCCTCCATCCTTTCCTCGTGGCATTGTTGTATGTCTATGGCATACAGCTCCATGACTTGCCTCCGAATGCAGTGCAGCACATCTCGTGCTTCATTGTATTCTGCGAGTGCTTCTTGGACATTCGCCCTCATTGGGGCCTCTGGAAGGCCCTCTTCAAGGTGCGCATCTTCCGCGAGAAATCGCGGGTAGAGACCGAGCCCGGGGAGCCGCTGCGCACTGGCGGCTTCGGAATCCAGGCGAAGTCGGACAACTGCTACTTCGGGATGCACTTCATCGACTCCACCCAAGGATGCAGAAAGAAGTGGTTCTACGTCATTGACAACCGCGCGGGTGGGGTTCACGAGTTCCACCTGTTCGCTGTCCTGAAGAAGCGGAAGTCCTGGGTGCACAAACTCTCGGCTGAAGAAAACCAGGTTGTCACCCCGCTACTTGCCAAGGTGGCCGCCCTTCGGGACCAAGCCGCTGGAGTTGTGCTGAACGGCCTGCACCTGGCGAGCATATTTCTCAAGCGCAGGATCCAGCCCCTGCAGGAGAGGCCTTCCACAATGTGGGAATACCAAGGCGCGGAAGACCCCAGTCGCGTGAGCCGTAAAGAGCTCTCGAACACCGAGTTCGAGAAGAAGATCGCAGCCATCACCAGCTTGAAGGTGGGCGAGGCCTTCCCCGACTGCACTGTCGAAGCCTTTGAGGCGTCAAGGCCTCCACCACCCGAAGTAAGTTTGTGTTTTTCTTTGTCTTCCGTTTCTTTCGGGTTCGAAAGTTTTGTCGATTGAGGTTTTTCTTCCCTCTTTTCTTGTGATTTCTTTCCGTAGAGCTTGGCGGTGGCCACCTGCTACCCGCCAATCTCCGGTGAGGAAGCCTCGGACTTGTTGGCAAGCAACATGGATGCTCCAGCCGACACCAGTGTTGCCAATGCCGATTCGAGTTCCGAGCATGCCTCCTCGGATGACGCGGAGGAATCGGGCAGCGATCTCCTCCACCGCAAACGCCGCCGAATGGAGAACAATGAGGCCACCTCTAAGGATAATTCCTTGGGTAAGGAATCGCCTGGGAAACGGCCTCTCATCGTGACTCCACTAAGTAGGCGAGCCCCTTCTCCTTCATTTCCAAAGATCCACACCGCCTGGAACGCGGATATGTTGGATGATGAAGACGACGACGAGTAAGTCCTTTTTTTCTTGTTCTTAGTCGAACATCCCCTTTTTGTGTCTTTTGACGTATTGTCTTCATGGTAGGCTGCAATCTATCAGCCCTGGTCGATTCGTCTCTTCCCTTTCTCTCGAAAAGAGGAAAAGAGCTGCTGTTGTGGGTGGGACCCCGACTGCCGACACCGTCGAGAACTCACCGAGTGCAGCCCCCACAGCGGTGACTACGGAATATAGAATTCTTAGCTTTGCTGCTGGGGCCTCGACTCCAAAGGAAGTGTCGGGTAGCTCAGTGGATCCTCTCTCCTTAGGTAAAGGCCAGGTAAACCTTGTTGTTTACTTCTCCATATTGTACTTCGTCTATTTGGATTTTTTTATCGGGTGCACAGCAGTGCTCCCGATGGGAGTAGCCCCCGAGCCTGTAGTTAATCGCGTGCGATTGGCTACAGGCTCAAAGACTTAAGCTTTCTCTCTTATCTTCATTTTATCGGGTGCACGACAGTGCTCCCGAGGCTATACTCGAATGTTTGCAATCGTGTATAGGCTCTATCTTCTCTTCTTTGACCCTTCCATCTTCATATTTTTGCAGTCACTCCTTGACTCCCTTGTGGCCGTTGGACGCCGCGTTATCTTGGCCGAGACAGAATGCGGGACCTTTCGGTCGGATCGCGATCGACTTGCCGCCCAAAACGAGCTTCTTTGAAGTAAGTTTATCGACTTCTTCTATCTCATATATTAAGTTACGCCAATTTCTTTGATTCTGAGACCCATTGTTATGCAGCTCAAGTCGAAATTATGAAGGCCGAGAAGGCGGACGCCTCCACTCGGGCAAGCTCCCAGGAGGCTCAGTTGGAGGCTGCTCGACCGGAGCTCGAGTCCTCTCGCAAGCTGTCGACTGACCTCGAGGGAAGGCTTGCGGGCGCTCAGGACGCTCTGAAAAAGCTAGAGGAGGCTGGCACCAAGCAGGACACCGACCTCATCGACTTCCTTCGCCCTCTAGTCGAGCGTTTTTTGGGTAAGTTACATTTTATCTTTTGTTGTCTCCCGACCGTCTGGTAGGTCCTTGGATTTTAATGTTTCTCTCTACAGGTCTTATGGGCGTCCCGTTGAAGCTGCCTTGGGTGGATGCTTTGACCGATTCCTGCGCTCAGCTTAAGAAGCATGCCGAGGGGATTTGCACCCTGATCGGCGATGCCGTTCGAGTGCTGACGAAGCTTCACGGTCATCTACTGGTCGACGATGTGTCTTCGCCTACGCTGGGTGATCTTCTGAAGGTTTTCTTGGAGGGCAATCTCCTTGATGCCTATGCGGTTGCTCAGTCAGAGTCCGGGGCGAAGACTGCTATCCAGTTTGCACTGGCGCACGGAGTCTCGGGCTTGGAGGAGGCGTACTCGGACCTTCCCGTCGATCCTTCTATGGGCAAAAAGGTAGCGCTTCATCGTTTTGGCGATCCAGCTGGAGTCCTTGCTCAGAAGTTATCTGAGTTGATCGCCCGTGCTAGTAATAGGGGAAGCACTGCCGCGAGTGGCAGCACAACTGCAGCTCCTTAGTATATTTTCTTCGTAGTTCATTCTTTCGATTGTAATGAACCTTGGGATGTATTCCCGTATCTTCATCTTTAGTCGAAATGATCTTCTGATATCTGAGATGCTTCCTGTGATTGATTTGTTATGAGTTTTCTCCCGATGAGAGTAGCCCCCGAGCACCTGTCGAATAGGTGGTTGTTATATCTCGAATGGGGCATTTATTCCTTAACTTCCCTCTATTCTTCCAGGTAACTAGAGTTGCCGCGGAGTCTTCGGGTGGACTTGTTGCTCAAGTGAATCCTCTTGTTGTCGCTGTTGGTACCTTTGTTGGCCTGCGTGACCGTGTTGCGGATGGTGAGCGCAAGCTAAAAGCTCTTCGTGGGGTGGCAGATGTAGCCAAATCCAAGAAAAAACTTGCGGTTGAACGTGAGCAGTTTGTGATGGATGAGTTGGTGGTTGTCGCCAGGGATTTGCTCTGTAAGTATTTCAGCCCCCTAGCTTTCTGTGTCTTCTATCTTCCTTTGATCATGTACCTTTGTTTACTGTTGTTCAGCCGAATGATAGGAGTGAGAAATATCGGGTGGAGAATCACATCCTTCAGGAAGCTGGCAGTTCAAAAACCCCATGCGAATAACTTTTGGTCCGATCGGAGCCGGGATTTTGTTCTCGCTACCTTGAAGTCTCGAGTAATCCAGGCAAAGATGCTCGTGGGTTCCTTTCACGAGATTTGATTGCTAGGAATTCTGATTTCTATCCGTTGGAGAGGGGTCCCGAAGATTGGAACCATCTCCTCAGGACTTTCGGGCAAGAAGGAGAAATTCGCGAGTGTGTCCGTAATCAAATGATCTGCGGCTCGGTAGTGGCTCTTTCCTTCGTCCGGTTGTGGCATCCTAAGGTGAATTTCAACTCTGTAGCTAGGCTTCCTGATGGTCCAATCAACATGGCTCCTCATTATTGGGTTGTTCAACCTGCAGCAGAGGAAATCATTCGATTGACGTCGGAAGAGGTGGATCGGGTTTTGGCGGCTGAAAATACTCATCGCCATATGTAATTATAGGATGTATGTATCCTGTTACTTTGTGCAGTTGTATTTTATTGAAATGACTCAGAAGTCATGTGTTTCTTTCGAGTTACAAGATGGCTAATATAGCCTTATTTGTATGAGTAAAGTAAATCTAGGGATAGAATTTGCAGAGATGTGCAACATTCCACGCGTTGGAGTAGATGCCTCCAGTCGTCGGGTTCTTCAATCGATAGGAGACACCTGGGATAACTTCGTGTATTATGAAGGGTCCTTCCCATGGTGGCTCGAGCTTGTGTCCTTCCTTCTGCTTGAGCCGTAGCACCAGATCTCCTACTGCGAAGGCTCTGTGACGTATGCGGCGACTGTGATAGTTTCGCAACGACTGCTGGTATACTGCGGATCTTGCGACTGCAATATCGCGTATTTCGTCGAGTGCGTCCATATCGTCTGCGAGTGCTCTGTTAGAGGTTTCTTCTCTGTAGGCAACGACCCGTGGGGCGCTGAGTCTGACGTCCTCGAGAAAGACTGCTTCAGCCTCGTATACCATGAAAAATGGTGTGTAATTTGTGTATCGATTTGGAGTTGTGCGGAGGCTCCATAGCACGGAGGGTAGCTCTTCTTCCCAGTGTCCCGCTGCTGGGTGTAGGCGATCGAGTAGACGTTTCTTGATACCATCCGAAACTAACCCGTTGGATCGTTCGACCTGGCCGTTGGTTTGCGGATGAGCGATTGAAGAAGAATTTGAAGATGATTCCCTTTTCTTCGCAGAACTGTTGTGTTTCCTTTGCCGTGAAGTTGCTACCATTGTTGGTAATGATGTTGTGTGGTACTCCAAATCTGCACACGATGGAGTCGAGGAATTTGACGGCGCATTGGGCGCTAGCTGAGGTTACTGGCATAGCTTCGATCCACTTTGTAAATTTATCGACTGCGACCAGCAAGTGTATGTATCCACCTGGTGTGGACTTGCGTAATGGTCCTACCATGTCCAGCCCCATCGTGCAAAGGGCCAGGCGATGGGTATCATATGTAATTCCGTAGCGGGGGCGTGTGTTTTGGGTGTGAATCGCTGGCAAGCGTTGCACCTGTCGACCAGTTCCTTTGCGTCTCTGGCTGCTGTAAGTCAGTAGAATCCTGCTCGAAAAGTTTTACCCATGATTGCTTTCCAGCTGGCATGATGTCCACAATCTCCTTGGTGGATGCCTCGCAGCAATTCCTTGCCATCTTCGGGTGCTATGCATCGTTGCAGTATGCCTGAGATGCTTTGCTTATAGAACTCGTCGTTGAGCACCCGAAAGGATTTGCTGCGACTGATTATTTGTCGAGCCTCGCGAGGGTCTGCTGGGAGCTGTTTGGCGGACAAGTAGTCGAGGTATTTCTGCGTCCAGACTGGCTCGACCAGAAAAACTTGTCGCGAAATATTATGGTTGAGCTCCATGATAGCAATTTGCGGGCTGACCTCTGTTTCCAATGCTGCGGGTGCTCCTTTAATTTTCTTGACTTTGACTGATCGTTTGGTCATCCGCTCGAAATATATCCCTGGCGGTATGGGTGTGTTTGTGGAACCCATGTTCGCCAGCCTGTCTGCTTCTTCGTTGCTGGATCTTGCAATGTGTTTCAGCTCGCATCCTTTTAAACTTCCTTCGAGTAGGTTGTACATGTCACGATAGGTGACCATGTTCTTTGCGATAGCGTCGCACTCCTTCATTGTGTTGCATGATGAGATTGGAATCGCCGTACATCATCAGTCGGGTGGCTCCGCATGCGACTTCCATCTTCATCCCATGCAACAGGGCCTCGTACTCCGCGTCGTTGTTTGATGCTGGATCGTCGGGTGGGAAGTCCAATCGTAGGACGTACTGCAACTTGTCTCCTCTGGGTGATATTAGACGATCCCAACTCCAGCTCCTTCGTTCCTCTTGGATCCGTCCAAGTACATGATCCAGTTACTCGTGTATTCCGGCGGCCCGGGTGTTTGGAGTTCTGTCCACTCGCTTAGAAACTCCACGAGTACCTGGGACTTCACGGAATTGCGTCCTGCATAGATGATGTCCCAGGCACCCAGCTCAATGCTCCATTTTGCTATTCTTACGGATGCCATTGGGTTGTTCATGATTGTACCGAGTGATGCATCATTAACCACTGTTATGGTATGTTCCTGGAAGTAATGCTTGCGCTTTCGAGCTGTGAGAACAACTCCATATGCGAGCTTCTGGTAGTGAGGATATCGTTGTTTGCACGGCGAGAGCACCTCGCTGATGAAGTATATCGGTCTTTGGACTCCATATGCCTTGCCATCCTCAGGTTGTTCGACCACAATGGCCGTGCTGATGACCTGATTTGTTGCGGCTAGGTATAGGTAAAGTGGCTCCCTTTCTTGTGGTGTTGCGAGAATGCGCCTCCTCTGTAAGGATCGTTTCAGGTCTGCGAATGCCTGTTTTGCTTCTGGTGTCCACTCGAACTTATCCGTCTTCTTCAGCAGCTTGTAGAAGGGTAACACATGTTCACCCAATCACGCGATAAATCTGCTCAAGGCGGCTAGTCGCCCTGCGAGCTGCTGGACTCCGCGTAGATTGGTGGGCTCCTTCATAGTAAAGATTGCTTGTATCTTCTCTGTGTTGGCTTTGATTCCTCTGGCGGATACCAGGTACCCAATAAGTTGCCCTGCTGGGACGCCGAAGACGCATTTTGTCGGGTTGAGCTTAATCCTGTATGCGTTTAGAGCGTCAAACGTTTCTCTGATATCCTCGAGGAGTGTGCCCTCCACTCGAGTCTTGATGACGATGTCGTCAACGTATACTTGTACGTTCTTGCCAATGAGCTTGGCGAGGTATTTTTGCATGCATCGCTGATATGTTGCGCCTGCGTTCTTGAGCCCGAATGGCATTGTCGTGTAGCAGTATACGCCGTGAGGTGTGATGAATGATGTCTTCTCCTCGTCTTCCTGCTTCATCCGGATCTGATTATATCCCGAGTAGGCGTCTAGGAAGGAGAAGCGTTGGCAGCCTGCAGTGGAATCCACGATCTGGTCGATTCGTGGGAGGGGAAAGTTATCATTGGGACAGTGCTTATTCAGCGACGTGTAGTCAATGCACACTCGAAGGATGTTGGTGTTCTTCTTTGGGACCAATACTGGGTTTGCTAACCAAGTGGATATTTTGATCTCCCTGATAAATTTTGCTGCGAGTAATATGTTTACTTCTTCTCCAATCGCTTTCTGCTTGGGTTCTAAGAACCGTCGAGTGGTCTGCTTGGTGGGCTTTGCGTCTTTGTAGACTTCGAGTGAGTGCTCGGCAAACTCCCTAGGTATTCCTGGCATATCTGAGGGCTGCCAGGCAAAAATTTCCCAGTACTCACGGAGGAGTTCGACGAGCGCGCTTTCCTATGCTGGCGAGAGGGTAGTTGAGACCATCGCCGTTTTCGCAGAATCTGTCGGGTGCACTTGATGTTTCCGGGTGTCGCTGTTGGCGCTGAATTCCAACTCTGGTGCGTTTTTCTTTGTGAGAGGCATCACAGAGTGATCCGTGGTCTTTGCTATCTCTTCTAGTTCTTCTTGCATCCCAAAAGATTTTGCGATCTCGTTGAACTCGATGTCGCACTTGTTGGACTTCTGGAAATCTCCGTTGATGGTGATTACACCATATTCCCCGGGTAGCTTGAGCTTCAGATATGCATAATGTGGTACTGCCATGAATCTTGCGAATGCTGTTTGACCAAGAATAGCGTGGTACTGGGAGGGCCAGTCGACTACTTCAAAGTCGAGGAACTCTCTTCTGTAGTTGCGTTGATTGCCCAACACCACCTCTAGATTGATTGTTCCGAGTGGACGGATCGCCTTTCCTGGAACTATCCCTTGGAAGGATGTTTCTGATTCTTCGAGTCCCTCCAGGTTCCTGTTCATCCGACAAAGCGTATCCGCGTAGATGATGTTGATGCCGCTGCCCCCATCCATGAATACACGAGCCAATTCGTAATTGCCAATTTGTGCTTGGATTACTAGGGCGGCGTGTCCTGGTCGATAGACTCGTGGGGGGTGGTCTGCCATGGAGAAGGTGATCGGTTCATCCTCCATCTTCAGGTACTCGGGTCTTGTTGGTGGGGTTTGCACAGCCATACATAGCTGTCGTGTATTTGTCTTCTGACCTCTGTAGGATGGGCGGACTTTCTGTATCATCCCTAACTGTCCGGCCGGGTTTGGGTACGCGTTAGCTCCGGCGTTTGCTACGGGTGGCGCAGGTAGTGCGGCTAGCGCCATGTTCGGATTTCCTGGTGGAGGTAGGGGTTGTGGCGGCTGGAACCCTTGGTGTCCTCCTCCTGGAAGTGCCGTGTAACTTTGATTAGCTGCTGATCTACTTTTCTTCGATAAGGCCTCGTAGATGTCGATGAACTTCCGGCAATCCTTGAGAAGGTGTGTTGCCTTAGTTTTGTTCGTGCACTTATCTGTAAATAGATGAAGCGAGCAATATGCGTCAAGGTCCTCTTCGGGAGTTTTGTCTTCAACCTTCGATTTCCATTCGCGACTTCCGCGGCGTCCACTATCGCGGTTTCGCGTGAATTCGGACGCTACCATCTCTTACCGATCGTCGTGATCGTAGTATTTCCTCCTTTTTCTTTCGACCATGGCGGTCGTCCTCGGGTGCGGGCGACGATGCCCTCTCGTTGCGCACTGAGTCTTCTCCGTTAGCCCATCTATCGGCTATGATCATCAGATCTCCAATAGTCTTGGGTGCGGCTCGTCCCAGTTCTTCTCTAAAAGCAGTTCGTCGGGCGCCTTTTGCGAAGGCCTCAACTACTACTTCTTCTGAGATGTTTCCTGCAGTGTTCCTGAGTGTGGTCCATCGCTGGATGTACTCGCGAGTGGACTCGCCACTTTTCTGTTTGCAGGCTCGCAGTTCTTCGATGGTTGCTGGTCTCTTGTAGGTGGCCTGGAAATTTTTGCAAAAATCGAAGTGCAGATCGTCCCATGATGCGTAGCAGGATTTCGGTCTTGCCTCCAGCCAGCTACGTGCCGCTCCTACTAAGTGTAGGTTGAGGTATTGCATAGCCGTGTTCTTGTTCCCACGTTGGCATTTTACTGCCGTGAGGTAGTCGTTTAGCCATGACGAAGGTTCGAGTGAACCATCATATTTTGTCACTTCTGTGCTGAGCTTGAATCTCTTGGGTAGAGGCGCTTCACGGATGCTGCGGGCGAAGCACAGTGCACCGCAGGTCTCGTCATCCGAAGATCCGGATGAGGAGCGCGCGCGGTGTCTTGCTGCTCTCGCCCTGTCCACTCTGTTTTGCGCGATATCGGACCGCACGTTGTATCCTGGTTGATCCCGATCGGTTTCCTTCCTTGGTTCCTTGTTGCGTTTTCGCAAGCGGCTGCTGTGATATCGCGAGCTGAGGTCTTTATTTCTCGGGCTACCTTCGCTGCTGCTTCGACTCTCATCGCGTCGCCGGGCTTCTTTTCCTCGACCGCGGCGAGGCGATTTCTCTCATCTGGGTGAAGCGCTTCTATGCTTGCATGATGCCTCTTTCTCTTTTTCCTTCTCCTTCTCCTTCTGTTCGGCAGCCTTCCTGCGATCATAGGAGGCAAGCCTTGCGGCTGCCATGCTTAATCCCTTCCGAACTTGCTTGTATTGCTCCGCTCGAGGGTCGTTTTCCCCTGGCTGATTCATTTGCATGTAGGTTGTTGCGGCTAAGACTGCGGCAGCAGGAGTCTGCGAAATGACGTTTCCTTCCTCGTCAACCCGCATAAGGGAAGGTCCGAGTGACCTGCTGATTCCGCCTAAAGATTCGGCGTCCATGGATGTTGTTCTCGATGCGTGTCCCTTCCTTGCGGGCCGAGTTCCGACGGAAGGTGTTAGGGACAGCTCGGCTCGGCGCTGACTTGATTCATCCGCCAATCTTCTCCGTCGGTCTAGATCTATCCGAGCTTCTTTAATCACGATGGCCGCTCTCACTATATGATAGTGGTAGGCGACCATGTCTTCGTGTGGGGCAGTGGCCGCAAGTGGCTTGCTCGTTCGGATGGCCTCCTTTGCTCGATTCCAAGCGTCACGTGAGACTCCGATTGCGGCGCGTTCTTCAGCGTTGTTTTCTCTTTCTGGGGGTGGTTGTTCCGATCCTACCATGTAGACCTAAGCCAGTCGTGGCTCGTGAGTCCTAGGCGTAGCTCAGAAAGCTTTCTGGACCCGAGAGGGTTCCTCTGTCGAGAGGGTATGGTAGTTGCTTGAGTTGAAGCGGATGGACTCGCCACTTTTCTCCAGGTAAGGTCGCGAGTCGACGGCTCTTGACTCAGATCCTGATTCTTCAGGGAAGTGGAGGATTCCGTCCTTGTTGGTGTAGAACTTCAAGCTTCCGAACGTCAAGGTGACGCTCTTCTCTAGATCGCTGAATACCGGGCGTGATTCCGGCGAGTGAGGGGTGACCACGACAGATCCGATCCGAATAGGGTTGGTCGGAGTCGAAGTCGAAGGTTTCCAACGTGAGTTGGATGATGAAGCCGAAGATGCCGGAGATCCAGCGCCCGCCGTTCCCACAGACGACGCCAATTGTCGAATCTGCATGTCGACAAATCCCTTAGGTGAACCCATAGGGTTTCGAGTAAGAGAACCTGTAGGCGCTGGTGACGATCGTCGGCTAGACAGGGGGCACGATTTACCCAGGTTCGGGGCCCTCGTAGAGGTAAAACCCTTACTCCTGCCTTTATCGATCTGTATTATCGAATAGATCGGTTACAATGGTGGTTGTTCAAGTCGAGAGTACGATCTCAAGCTCAAGGCTTTGGTGGTACGGTGTTGCTTGGTCCTCTTCCGGTGGTTCTCCTGGCCTTATATAGATGGCCAGGTCTCAAACCCTACCCGGGGAGGACTCGAACTCTAACCCTATGTCGGTTACAAGTTTCCTATCTTAACCCACAAGGCATTGCATATGGGCTTCAACTGGGCCTTCTAGAATACTCAAAAGGTATCCCTTCTTGGGCCCTTAGCCTTGGGCCATGGACCGGGTGTCCTTACTCGCAGGGTCCAAGGTCCATCCCTTCGTCAGCTCGCCGGACGGAGGAGGCTCGGGTGAACTCTTCTCGGCCTTCCAGCTCCCCGTGCGGGGCGACGCCCTTTCCACCGTGCCTTCAGCGCCGCGTCAGCCGCTGTTAGGAGCCACGCCGACGCCTAACCCGTTGCCGCCCCTTGACACCACCATCTTTTGCGTCGGTTCTGCATATTGTTGGGAAGGGAAAGGCCACCACCTGAGTCCAAGCCGCCACGCACTGCAGTTCCTGACGGAGTCCGACGACCTCGGCATCATGGGCCCAGGCCTTGCGCCTCCTTCTCCTTGTGCCCCCTCTGGCCAGCATGGACTCCAGCTTCCTCCAGCTACACGCAGTGGGCCGCCGGAATCAGGGAAGGAAGCGGTGAATAACCGCCGCGAGATGGAGGCCCGCGTCGGGCTGCGAGGAAAGGTTGCCGCCTATGGGGGGTGGACACGGGACTTAGGGCATCTCCAGCCGTCCCCCCAGAGCCCCCACCCAAGCGAAGTTTTTGGCGCCGTTTCGCACCAGTCGCCCCCCAGGAATCGATTTAGCGCCGCTTTCCGCCGTTTTTCGCGCCGTTTGGCGCCGCCGAACCCAGGCCGAACCCAGCGCGCTGGGTTCGGCTCGGGGGGGGGGGGGCGAAATGCACGCGTGGGCCACGCTTGTCGGCGACGGAAGACGATTTCCCTCTCTTTTTTCGGCGCTTCCCTCCACTTTCCCCCCACATGTACCTCTCCCCCCGGTTCATTCCCGCCATTTCCCCCCCGCACCCGAGATCTACGCGCCATGGCTCCCGCCCGATTTACAGGACCCCGCGCCGCCGCCCCCGCCGTTTCCATTCCCGCGGCCAAGAAACCGCGCAAGCCAAGAGCACCGAAGGAGCGGCCACCCGACATGTCGAACAAGGAGTGGATCACCGAGAGGTCGCGCCTGGAAACGGCCAACATCAAACGCCGGGGGAGGGAGGCGGCGCAGCGGCAGAGGCAGCTGATAGCGCAGCTGCAAGCGGAGGAGCAGGCTGCCGCCGAGGAAGACGACCTGGAGGACGAGGAGGAGGAGGCCGCGCCGGACGAGCCACCTACGCCGGCCGCGGCGCCGCTCGCCAAGAAGAAGAGCCCTTTGGGCCCCCGGTTCGCCGGTTGGAAGCAGTCGCCAAGCTGGCTAGGGACGGCGCGCCCGCAGCGGCAAAGCTCCAGGCGTCCATCGAGACCTGCATCGCCGACGCCCAGGTCCAGGCCGGCAAGAGGGAGGAGGTCTCCAAACAGCGATGGGCGGCGCTCATGGCCAACTCGCAGGTCAAGATCGACCTCCTCCGGACTGGCACCGCGGCGAAGAAGAGGAACAACGACCTCGCCTTCCTCACGGGCGGCGACCCGGCCGCGATGACTCCCGAGGTGAGAGCTTGGTTTCTGGCGCAGTGCAACCTCATCCTGACCGACATCAGCACGCTCCCGGCCCCGACATCGTCCGGGGGTGCGAGCTACACCACTGCGCTGACAAGCCCGCACGCCGACCAGGAGGATGCCGCGACTGCCGTCGACAAGGATGTCCAGCCCGTCGTCGACCTGGAGAATGACGCGTCCGTCATCGACAAGGATGCCGCACCAGCTGACCGCTCTGACACCGTCATCGACCTGGATGCTGCGCCGAGCTCGCCGCCTGCTCCGACGCCGGCCGACGCGTCTGCCTGATCGCCTACGTTTGCCCACGCCGCGCGCGCGCCCGTCTGTGTGATTCGATCTGGACTATATTTGATCGCCCACCTGTGGCGTTTTTTGTAATATGATCGCCCGAAACCATGGCTGCCGATCGCCGAACTAGGGCTCTATTTTTTGGGGCGGGAAGATGAACTTTCGAATGATATCGGTGCTTTCTTTTCTGGGCCTCCGAACGGCTAGTGAAATCGTCTCCCCAGGTTTTGGTGCGGGCCGGCGCTATCGCTAAAAAGCGCCGATCTGAAACCTGGGGGGGGGGGGCGAACGACTGGAGATGCCCTTACTATGCCGCGCGCAGCGCCGGAAACTCACTGCCGGACCGGATGCACCGAGTCGGCGAGGCTGGGCGACGTGATTCGGTCCTGGGTGTTGACCTATAGAGGAATAGCAGGGCGCAAGAAATTAGGGAGAGAAGGAAATAGGAGGTACGTCAAGTGGGTCAACGGGGTGAGAGAAAAAAAAGACGAGGGAAAGAAACAAAGCTGACAGGTGGGGCCAGTGGCCACCTCAGCGTCCACTTCCACGTATACAGCCATGTCAGCCTGGCAATTTGGCCCCACCGGTTATATATGTTGTCTAACTCCTCTTAGACAGAAACCGGTGCAATGTGTTGTCATTAGTCTCGAACTTGGTAGGTTTTTTTTAAAAAAAATATCCAAGAATGACAGTAAACACTGCCCCAAATGTGGTAGACTTTTGTAATTTACTCCGGTTTTAAGTGCACCTTTCTTAGTACTAAGTCCATGGGACGGTTACTATGCTAGTACGGAGAACAAGTGCTTGGAAATTTGGATGGCTAGAAGGTTATAAGCTTGTGTTGCAAGATTGTGCATATGATTGGCCCACATAAGGGCATCTCCAGTCGTTGCGCCCCCCAGGACGCGAAAACCCTCGCTTTTTTTGCGCCGCGGCGCTAAACGGCGCTATTCTGGGAATTGGGGGGGGGGGGGGGGGCGTTTCACAGCCGTGAACCCAGGCCGCCCCCAGCGGCGACTCGGCCCAATTTGGGCAATAGAAAAATTGCACACCAAATAAATAGAGTTTTGCCATACAAATAAATAGAGTTTTGCCACACAAATAAATTGTTCAACAATTTAAACAAAAAAAAATACACTAGTCATCGTCTTCAACATTGCCATTCCCCTTTCGCGCCCACAAATGCTGCACCAGGTCATTTTGTAGAGCATGGTGTGTTGCAGCGTGTCGAATCTCCTGTCGCTTGGTGAGGAAGTCTGCCCATGATGCCGGCACCTGGTGATCAACATCTGCAAGAGGGCCCTGCCGGTAGTATGGTGTGCTTGCCTCACTGTCAGGCACCGGGTCATCCCGCTCACTCTCAATGATCATGTTGTGCAAGATCACACAACACTGCATCACCTCCCACATGTTGGACTTCGACCAAGTCATAGCTGGGTACTGGACAACGGCGAATCGAGATTGCAGCGCACCAAATGCCCTCTCAACATCCTTCCTGCAAGCCTCCTGGCACTTGGAAAACCAAGCTTTTGCGCTTCCTGGGATAGGGTTGGAGATGCTCTTCACAAATGTTGCCCACTTGGGGTAGATGCCATCTGCAAGATAGTATCCCTTTGTATACTGGTGTCCATTGATCTCATAGTTCACAGGGGGGGCATGGCCTTCGACAAGATCGGCAAAGACATTCGAGCACTGCAAGATATTGATGTCGTTGTGACTTCCAGGCATACCAAAAAATGAATGCCAAATCCATAGATCGTACGAAGCCACGGTCTCGAGAACCACCGAGCACTCTCCTTTCTTTCCCTTGTACATCCCCTGCCAGTCAAATGGGCAGTTCTTCCATGCCCAGTGCATACAGTCGATGCTGCCAAGCATTCCAGGAAACCCTCTTGCTTCATTTTCTGCGAGGAGACGAGAAGTGTCTTGCGCATTGGGTGATCGCAGGTATATTGGGCCAAAAACTGCAACCACTGCTCGGCAGAACTTGTTCAAGCACTCGAGGGCCGTGGACTCGCTCATGCGCAGGTAGTCATCTTGTGCATCTGCGGGAGCACCGTATGCAAGCAAACTCATGGCCATCGTGCACTTCTGGATAGAGGTAAACCCTACCGTGCCGGTGCAGTCGTTCTTCAACTTGAAGTAGGTGTCGAACTCCCGGATGGCATGCATGATCTTGAGGAAGAGCGTGCGTTTCATCCTGAAACGACGCCGAAACACCTTCTCGTCGTTGGTGGGATCCTCGGCGAAGTAGTCGGACTAGAGGATGCAGTAGCCCTCGTACCGCTGCCTCGGCCTGCTCTTGCGGCGACCGGGCTTCGATCCAGTGCGACGCGGCGCAGCGTCCTGGGCCAGCAATCCGGCCAGGCAGCTCAGGACGAGCAGGTGCTCCTCGTCGTCGATGGCGGCCTGGTCTTCCTCGTCGAATAGCTCGGCGAGCATCTCCTCGCCGTCGGAGTCCATGGCTCGGATAGAGCGTCGAACACCTTGCGGGCGGTGGACACGGCTCACTGGACGGCGGAGACGCGCTCGAACGGCGGCGGCGATGTGGTGGACCAGCCGACGGTGGTTTGTCTAGGCGCTCTTGTGCGATGGTGGCCGACGGTGGCGGCGTGGGGTGCGGCGGTGGGGCGGCGACGGCGAGGCGAGCGAGTGGAAAAGACGATTCGGGGGGGAGGGGAAAGTGGGCAAATAGCTCTCCCTCGCCGACAGCGCTGGCCCACGCGCGCTTTTCCTTTCGCCGCCCCCCAGGCCGAACCCAACGGGTTGGGTTCCGCCTGGGGGCGGCGGCACCAATTTCCGCCGAAACGGCGCTTTTTCGGGTCCTGGGGGGGTTGACTGGTGAAAAAACGGCGCTTTTCGACCAAAATGGCGCTAATTTGCGTCCTGGGGGGCTCTGGGGGGGACGACTGGAGATGCCCTAATATTATCTTTTTGAAATAGGCGTGTAGGTGATCCTACCAGATCAAGCACCTTCTGAATGTTTAAAAATTACGAGAAAAAATAAAGGCCCTTGTACACATGTATTATGTAATAATACAAATTTCGTGAAGAAACGGTCTTTCGTTTGGCCTGTGTAAAAAAGACTTTACATAGCCAACGTAATTAAAAATTCGTCACGAAACTCACTTGTCGCGCATTGGATTTGCAATACCTATGCATCTGGGTTTTTTCTTTTACTTTTAATTAAGTCAACATTAAAAAAAAGGTGCTCTCCACATAATGTACCCTACATTGACTGCAGCCTAATTTTCAGAAACATGTCTAATATCTATTTGAAATTGTCAGCTCACATAATGAAAAGATAACTAGTAAAGGGTTTACCTTTAAGAAGGTGAAGCACTATGTACTTATGTTTGCCCACAGATACATGATCCAAGGGTCAAAGGGGAGATAGGACAAAGTGCATTCGGTAAGTCTGCCTTGATTTCTAAAGAAAAATCAGCTAACTACTGAAACAAAGGTTTTTTTTTCATGGAACTGAATCAAAGGTGTGATCTTAAATTTGTTTTTTTGAAAATTACAGAAAGAAATGTCTCCGAGCCCAACCGTACCGGCCCACTTGTCCAGCCCAAACCCACGCAAGCAAGCAAGCGAGCGAGCGAGCAGAGTCCTCACGGCCCCGCCGCCGCCGGCCTGCCGCTACTTCAGAAAGAAAAACCGTGACCTGCCGCCGCCGCCCCTAGGTTCTCGCCCTCACGCCCCCGCCGCCGCCGGCCTCTACCGGATCTCTTCCTCCCTTCTGCTCACCTGAGCTCGCTTGCGCAGCATACGGCGATGGCGGCGAGGACGCTCGCCCGAGCGCTCCTGCGACCGGCGGCGCTCGCCTCACCGGGCGCCCGACGGCTGCTCTCGGCTGACAAGGTACGTTCACCAGCTCCCTGGTCTAATCAGCGTCGTGAGGCCATTACATTTCCAGTTAACTCGATCTAGCTAGATCTAACTGGAAATACGAGTAGAGTCCTGAACTCCCTAAAATCGAATCTCGCTGAATTCTCTGCATGCGCATCCGGTTTTAGTGTTACTACGAATTCCCTTCCATCTCATAGGGAACCCACGCAATCCATGGCTAGTATATTTGAAGTAAGAGCAGAATATATATAGACTATAGTGCATCTCAGCTCCATTTCAGGTACTCCCTCCGTCCACTTTTATAAGGCTCACTTCTTACTATTGAAATGCTAAAAAGTGGGCCTTATAAAAGTGGACGGAGGGAGTACCAACTTCCTGAACCAGACATCTTCCGAATATTTCCTGCCTAGTCATGATCCATGTGAAGTGATTGACGCCGTTTCAAGAGTTTGTACTAGACCGGACCAGCCTCTCGTTTCGCAGCCAAACATATATGGGCTTTGCATCCGTGAACCTTTGTTTAGAATCAAGGAATTTTTTTGAAAAAAAAAACCTTTGAGAACTAAGGGCTTTAATTTATTTAGATTAGATATCAGCAATGCAATGATGGAGTCAAATTGTATATTTATACCAGAATCCATGTTTTATACGTTCCTTAGTCTGGTTTAAAAAAAAGGAGTAAAATAAACTTTTGAATAAAACTGACAATAATGATCTCTGCCATGTTCATATTTTTACCAATAAAGTATAAGAAGAAAACATAGCATGTTCTTGTCATCATTTCCTTGTTCTTGTTGCTACTGTTCAACCTCTTCTAAGGGGTGCCCCTATTGCTGTTGCTAATCTACCAAACCTAGTCCAGTGCTGCTGCTGCTGACAACAAATGGTACTGTATAGCCTCAGTATCATATACACGCCTTGTCTTCTGCATTTTTTTCCAATGTTTGCTGAGACAAGAACAAAATGGTACTGTTATCTGCTGCTTGGTAGTTGAATCTTCAATTTGTGCTTTTGCAGAACCCACTGCAGGGCCTCACAAAGGGTGGTGATCCAATGAGCCGCGTGATGCAAATCCGGAAGCTGAATGACGGCATTAACCGTCCCTTTGCTGAAAACGAATTTGCAGGCGGTGACAGGATGGGTGGAAATGGTGGATTCCAAGGCGGTGACAGGTTGGGTGGAAACGGTGGATTCCAAGGCGGTGATAGGGTGGGTGGTGGATTCCAAGGCGGTGACAGGATGGGTGGATCTGGTGCATTTTCTGTCCCAGGCGGTGACATGATGGGTGGTCGATTCCGAGACGGTAATTGGATGGGTGGAAACGGTGGATTCCAAGGCGGTGATAGGGTGGGTGGTGGATTCCAAGGCGGTGACAGGATGGGTGGATCTGCTGCATTTTCTGTCCCAGGCGGTGACATGATGGGTGGTGGATTCCGAGGCGGTGATTGGACGGGTGGAAACGGGGGATTCGCAGCCGGTGGCAGGCCAGGCGGAAACGGCGGGTTCACAGCCAGCAGCAGGATGGGCGGAAACGGCGGGTTCACAGCAGGTGGCAGGACAGGCCGCTTCAACATGGACCTGCTGCAGCCGACCGGTCAGCGAGTAAAGCGAGACGTCCTCCACATCACGCAGAAGGGGAAGAAGACCTTTGTGACCGTGACGGACGTCAAGGGGAACAGGAAGGCGGGCGCCTCCGCAGGCTGCCTGGAGGACCGAAAGGGGCGGTCGCGTCTCGCCCGGTACGCCGGTGAGGCGACGGGGGAGCACATGGGGCGGGTTGCCCGGAAGATGGGCGTCAAGTCGGTCATCGTGAGGGTGAAAGGGTACTCCTTCTTCAGGAAGAAGAAGAAGATCGTCATGGGCTTCGCGGACGGGTTCCGGGGCGAGAGGGTGAGGACCCCGACCCCTATCATGTACATCCATGACGTGACCCAGCTCGCGCATAATGGGTGCCGGCTGCCCAAGAAGACGAGGAAGTAAGGTCTGATTGTGATAGCCCTGCTGGAACGAGGGAGAAGAGTGGGATCAGTACCGAACGAAAGACATGTGTCCACTGGTTTCTGATTAATAATACCATGAGCCTAGACATATATTTATGATGAATATTAGACAGTTTTAGAACGTGTCTTTCCCTAAAGCAGAACCTTTTTTTGCTGTAAGCTGGAGTGGGTTGCCTAGCTCGTGCTTGTTTTGCCTGAGCTGGGAAGTGGGATGCTTTTATAAGACAACCATTCTGTGATTTCCTGTAATCTTGCTGGAGTGATGGGTTACCTTGCTAGTAAATTTCTCATATACTTTTTTTTTCCCTGAGCTGGAATTTTCTTATGCTTCTGTTAGAGCTCCGGTCCAGTTATCTTAGAAGGATTGCAGGGTTGTACTACATGGGTCGGATTCGAATATGTATATGGATGGAGACGTTCTTTCCAGAATGTATCCCACTGATCTGTTCAGTTTCTTATACCCGTGGATTCCTCCATTTTTTCTCCTGCGAATCACATATTGTTTCACCTGTCAAGTAATACAAAGAACCTCACATAAAACTAGCTTGCTGTGGTTGCGGTTTACTGCTAGTCTAGATGTAGGATGATGTGATTTCAGTCTTGGCACTGATGATTTAGTTTCGGTAGGAGTAGCTGTAGGATATTTGTGTGAGCACAAAAACTCTGACTCGCAATCAGTTGCCTCGTTGTAGTCTCACAGGCAGGCGATACTTCTTCCTCGTCTGGATTTCTTTTTCTTTTTTTGCTAGATTTGTCGCAAGAGAAAATAGGTATCAGTGCATCGGTTATGCCAACAATTTACGAACGGAGTAGGAATTGCCAGCAGCTAAAACGCGAAGGCATCGGTGTCATATTTTTTGAACTCCCCTTTGTTTTTGTCTGGTTCAATCATTTTTGTTTTTGCTTTTTTTTTTACATCAGCATGTACTGGCTAAGCAACAACGAGTATGATCCATCTATCTGCAGACAGTAACTTGTTCTTTCTTGACCGAGGGAAACTAGCAGGAGCTCTGCTTATGCATTTATAGGAGAGTAGAGAACCGGCCTCACCACTTCGTCTCTTAGCCCTCGACGAGATAGCTCGACTCATCCCTTGGCTGATGAGAGAGAGAGAGAGATTGGAGCAACAGATCTGAAAGAAATAGGGACACGGGAATGAACTCACCCACGAGAGTTCCTCCGCGACACGACAACCGGGAGAGCTCTCCTACGGCGATCGTCGTGATCGAGTGCTGGCACGCTCTATACCTTCCTAGATCGGCGGGGACACACCAGCGAGTCCGTGGCACCCTCAAGGTGGTCGGAGATGGTGAGGTCTCGCTTCGAGACAAAGAGGAGAGATAGATTGAGCGTTGGCGGCGGGGCTATCTACCGGAATCCACGTCGGTGCAACAGTGAGATTCGACCGTTTGTGGCCAGGATCGGGCCACGTCTACGCATGGACGAGTCCACACACGGCGACTGTGGGTTGGCACGACACGCACCGCTCTTCGCGCGGGTGCGTGGGAGGGTGCGGCCCACCTCTCCGTCGGCGACACGTCAATAATGGTGGGCCAAGGGGAGGGCCCAGCTGCCAGCAACCTCAATGACTACCCTGGAGCGGGTGACAGAGCGCACGCGACAATCATTCGTCAGGTCCCCCCGCCCCTCGAATTCCAAACCCTAGACATTGCGGAGTAGTTTTCGTCAGATTTAGATCCAGGACGCGTCGTTCTTCTTCACAAGTTGTAGATCCAGTTGAGTGGGGTGGAGTGGTCTCCGAGGATCGGAGATCCTTCACTCAGGTGCTTTCGGCACCCATGGATCGAAGATTTGGTCGTGGAGGCGGGGGATACGGCGGTGGATACGGTGGCGGAGGAGGGGGTGGTTACGGGGGTTCTAGAAGATCCCCAACACATAATCAATACCGCCAGGGGCCATATGGAGGTAGATCCAGGGGAGGAGGTGATTTCCAGTGGCGCGATGAAGAGCAATGCCGGGAGGAGGAGAGACACCGGAAAGAAGAGAGGTGCCGCAAGGAAGATAGGCGCATATCAGAAGAGAGGCGAAGGGCTGAAGATGACAATCGCCACAGGGAGGACCTCCACCGTCAAGAAGAAGAGAAACGATGCATTAGCGCGCGTGAATCAGAGAGCGATGTGAGGGAGAGAGAGAGAGCCCTGCTGGAGCAACGCCGCCGGGAAGCTTCGGTGGAGGGCAATCGAGATCGCTGGAGTCGCCGTCAGGAGATTACGGGTGCGGGTGCCTCTGCTGCGACTGGTTCCACCGCGGCGACCACATCGGCTGCATTTGCTTCGAATGGTGAGATCCCACCTCAACCCAATTTGCAGGTGCAGGCTAATCTTCTGCATAATCTATTAGTCGTTAGTCCCTCAGTCCACTCAAAAAATGTTCTTGTTAATCCAGTTCTTGCTGCTGGAACTCATGCAATTGTTAGTAGACTTGTAGCGGGTACTGATACAAACTTAGTTAGACAGGAGGTTGGCCAGGCAGGGTCATTTGTACCGATGCCTGTTTCAACTCCTCGTACTGAAGTTTTGGAGAACCTGAACATTGAGGAAATTGGAGAAGTGGGAGGAGGTAGATGCAGTTGATGTGGAGGGGAACATGTGTTGTTAATGTGTAAACTGAGAGATCCTTGGGAGTACATTGCTCCGTACTATGGTAGTTCAAATTTTGATCAAGGCTTTTACTCTATTCGTGTTGTAGAAAATGAAGTAAGACCTCAGGAAATCCTGCATCATGCTTTGATTAAGGTGGTGACAGGGAACTAGAACATGAACTCCAGGTCTGGGCAGAATACATGAAAATTAACTGGAGATTCTATGCAAAATCCATTTCTGAGTCAGAATTCCTAATGAGGTCCCTAATGCTAAATGTCTTGATAAATTTTCTCACTTTGGGGGCTTCTTTATGAAGACTAAACCTGGTGTGGTGGTAGAAATGAAGAAGTGGTCTGGGAAGTCATGCCAGTGGCAGTACTTGAAGAGGCTTGGTTCAGAATCAAGGGCATCTCAATGAAATTTAGGAATAGGGCTACCATTTTTATGTTGCTGGCTTGGTGGGGAAGCCTTTATCCCTGGACAAGAATACAATAAGGAACTTCAGTTATGTGAGACTGAAGATTTGGTGTAGAGACGTTTCTTTGGTTCCAAACTCCAGAGAAGCTGAATTGAAAGGTGTCTTCTATGAAATGCAATACACAAGGGGACTTTTTGAACCCATCTTGATCCTGCTCTGTTTTATAAGCAAACTCAAGAGAGGAATGTTAGATATGGACCCAATTGGGTGAAGACAATGGCCTAGGGCATAACACAGGAACAACCCAGGGAGGAGAACATGTAACATCCCAAGTATGAAAACAACCCTAGAATGTTTGTTTCTTGTTCAATTTTATGTTTTGCATCATGACATCATCATTGCATTTGTTTTGGCATTTGTTTTCCAATTGTTTTCATTTGTTTTTCCTTGTTTTCCATATGAATTTCAAACCAAATTTTCAAAACCTTTGTTTCATACTTGTGCTGTTACAATTTTCAAATGAATATTCAAATCAAAGCAATTAAATTGTTTCCATTAAAGTTGTAAGTTCAAGCTATTGATTTGTTTCTTTGCAATAATTCAATTAATTCAAAATTCTTTCAAATTCAACTAAATTACGAACAGCAACACAATTTCAAATTTTTGTAAAACAAAAGTTTGCACTTTGGTGCTGTTACAAAAACTAACTTATACAAATTTTTCCCAAATTTTTCTAACCCTAAAACCTGTCTTTTCTTTCCTTTTTCTTTTCTGCAAAAAAAAAACAGAGAGAAGAAAAAAAAAAGGCTGGGGAAGGCAGACTGGGCCAAGCCCAGCCCACCTTCCACCCCAGCACGCAGCGCGCGCGGCCTGCTACCCTTTCGTCCACCTCCGTACAGCTGACGCCGCGCATGACGACAGCAGCACGCAGCACACACCTCCCCCCTCGCCACCTGCTCCTTTTCCTCCCCTATTTCTAGCCCGCAGGCCCCCAAACCCTAGCCCTAGGTTCCTCCTTCCTCCCTGCCGCCGCCAGCTCCCTTCCTCCTCTCTCTTTTTCCTCTCCGGCGAAGTTGGGGGTAGTGGTCGTTCATGGCGCCGCCGTCAGCAGCAGCCTAGGGGGCGCCACCGTGCACGCCAGGGACACGAGCAGGACCGCCACCTCTTCCTCGTCCTCATCGACAGCTGCAGCAGAACCCGAGGGCCGTTGATCGTCGACGACGAGCTCGAAGCCGCCGCGGCTACTCTGAATATTTTCATCGCGCCGTCGACTCCGTCTACCTCACGTCCATCCCTCGCCTCCGACGGCCTCCCGGTGAGCCACCGCAGCGTCCCGTGCCTCCCTCCAGCCCCTCGTTTTCCTTTTCTGCTCGCGCCGTTTCTGAAACTCCGGCAGCTGTCGCCACCGTGCCGCCATGGCTGCAATCGAGCACGTTTCCGTGAGTGTCTAGGCCATCCAAGCACACGAGCACACTCAGCACGCACGTACGCACACCCTAGCACCGCCAGATGTTGGTCATCGACGACGAGCACGCGCCGCCGTGCCTTCTGTCGCCGCGGTCAGACGGAAGACTGAATCTTTATTCAGTTTCGTCAGATAAGAACGGATGAAGCTCAACCCCCCGCGCACCTCATCACTGTCACGATTCGATCCATACCGTACTGGTTGCATCCAACGGTGCGCAACCGCGCGTCACGGGTTTGATCCCTCCCCCCGTGCGCAGAATAAAACCATTTTTGCATCTTTGCCACGCGGGAGTGCAGGGCCCACCTGCCATCGACCGCGGAGGCCACGCCAGCTTCCAGCGCAGCGCCAGCTGGGCACGGGCCCGCAGGCCAGTGACCCAGGGGTGGATCTGCTGGGTAGAAAAGGGTTCCAGGGGCCCTTCTGTAAGTTTTCTTTTGCGTCCAAGCCCCTGGACCAAATCTAAATGTTTTAAAATTGCAGAATAGTCCCTCCATTCAAAATTCAAATATCTTTTGTATTTCAAATCCAAATAATATAAATAAAATATGTATCCTGCACAAAATTTAATTCTCTACCTGTTTGAATCATTTGTTTTCTGTTTTGCACATTTCAAATGTTTTCAAAATTCAAATTCAAACAACTCATTTCAAATTTGGTTAATTTCATAACTAATTCAAACTTAATTCAAATGGCACATATGAAATATGTTTTCCATGAAAAATTGAACCACCTTTCCAAATATAAACTTTGTTTCCTGTTTTGAATAATTAAAATTGGTTAAATAATTTAAACCTTGTTTAAATCATTTAAAATTGCTAAATTCATAACTTGGTCAAATTAATTTCTTTTTGAACATATAAAATATGTTTTCAAACCAGAAAATTATAATCTTTTCAAATATGAATTTTATTTAATGTTTTGAACAAATAAAATTAAAATAATTTTAATACTTGAATTAAATTCATTTAAACCTTGTTCAAACTTGTTTAATTCATAATTAATTCATTTTAATTCCTATTTCAACAAATGAAACATGTATTCCACCTAAAATTTTGTGTTCTTTCCAATTATGAACTTTGTTGTCTATTTTGAACAATTAAAATTGGTGAAAACAACAAGTGCTTGTGTAACTCCTTTAAGAAACCAAAATTTCATAACTTGATAAATAAAATTCCAAATTTGGTAAACTTCATTTCCATTTGAAGCTGTTGTTGTTTTCTTTTTGTTTTCTTCATCCATGCCTCATTCTAAGAAACATACACCTAATGGTTAGTTGTAGATCAGTTAATACAACCTTAATTCATGGGCTTTCCATATGCAATCCAAATTGCATATGGGTCCACTTAAACATGTTACCATGTCAACTAGCTTATTTTGATGCATCAATTAAATTGACATGCATCCT
This sequence comes from Alopecurus myosuroides, assembly GCA_028641055.1. Lineage (NCBI taxonomy): Eukaryota > Viridiplantae > Streptophyta > Magnoliopsida > Poales > Poaceae > Alopecurus > Alopecurus myosuroides. The sequence continues at coordinate 386,468,563 of CM054060.1, forward strand.
CCCATGATTGTGCATTATGCCACGTTATTGATTGTTTGTCTCTCTGCGTTGTTGGTTTGCTTCTTCTCGAATAGACGACGACGTTGAGACAAACGAGGTTTACGACACTACTTCTGAGGAGTTAGCCCAGTACCAGGCTACTGAGTTTGCAGGCAAGTATTCACTCACATGAACCATTGTGTCCTTTCCACACTGGATACCGATACTTTCCGTTGTCTATTTCTGCTAGCCTTATGACTCGTTGCTTCTGTCCCGATCCTATCACATGCTATCTTATAACCCTGATATTGCCTCACCCCCACTCATATAACCCCGTTGCTTGTTGCCTGTGTCTTACTAGCATGCTTAGGGTTGTTTATACTCGAGTCTGTTGTCCGTTACTTTCTATTACCATGTTACTTATGTTCTGGGGCTCGATGTTTAAACAATCAACCTGATAATGTTATGGTTAATGCTAATTTGATGATAAGGCACCGGCAGGAGGCCCGGCGTGGTTTTGAGGCCTGCTAGTGTCGACCCTAATTAGGAAAAGGGTCTTGTCTACTGATCCATGATGAGCGCACTATCCGCATGTGGGAAGCGTGTATGGGCGCCCCCCCTCAATTTGATTCGATTTGCATCTCGTCCAAATCGCCACACTTAGTTCGGGCTTTTCATTTGATGCATGCATATGCAGGTGCGAACCCGAGGCCAGGGTGGAACGTTTGTAGTCGGCATTTAGGGCGGCGTGGTCTTAGAGTGCTATGAGGGTCCCCCTTTTCTTCGTGGGGGCTCGATTAGCCGCGCACGCACATCATGTGGTTCTTTGGGCTTGATGCGAAGAAGAGTTGGGTTGTGTTGAGTGCCTCGCTTGGTGGGTTTGATTCCCGTCTGGCGGGATATTCTTACGTGTACGGCCAAATTGGTGCATCCCTGCAGGGTTAAATCTTCTCGAGAAGCCGTGTTGTCCGCGGTTATGGATGACTTGGTGAAAGTACTGGCTAACAAGTACTCAGACAACTTACACCTAATGATTAACAATTTGACTAGTAATAGGCTTATTGACACAATAACTTGAACCATCATTAATCCAACTGTGTGAGTTATCCTTGGATTGCTTCTTTGAATAAGGGGCGAGGTCCAGGATGGGTTTGTTTAAGGTTGTTGGTAGTTGGTTACGACACGCTATCTTATCTCTTTCTGTTAGCCGGATGGTGTAGCGTGTCTCTGTAGTTGGTTAGAGCAGCCCGCTGCCGCATCTTTGTATCACATATTCTTCCGTTGAGCCCAAAGTTTCTGTACTTGGTGTTGCTGGGTACACTTTGGTATCTTGTGAGTCTTGCTTGCCAGTACTTGTCTGTACTGACCCCTTTGGGGCTGTGGTTTCCGCAGACTACGTTTCCGAGGATCCCCATGGTGGCTACTACGTGGAGTATGACGAGGCTGTTGACGAGTAGATAGCGGACCCGGACAGGATCCGAGACTACGTGGATGGGCTCCGTTTCCTTTTCATTGCCGGCCTCTTAGGCCTATTTGGTTCTTGTCTGTACTCAGACATTTTGGATGCTTCCGCTGTGTTGTAATGATGATATGTTGGGACATGTGTCCTCTGGATGATTGTATTTGCTATCTCTGCTCTAGTGAGAGCTATTTGCAACTTATTTCCATCTTTTGTGTCTTAGAGATCTGTTGTGCTATCGTTTTGTTAAACGTCGTTGACGTACCATGTGTGTATGGTATGAAGTACGTCAATGGTAGTATCCTGATTTCTATGGGATGGTTTGCGTAGACGATGAACAGTAGGGTTGGTTGTCACACATACGTGTGTTGGCCTACTCGTAAGAGGTGCGGGTGCAGGTAGGCCCCGTAATCCAATCTTCTACTGTTCAACGGAACTGCGAGTATCCGTTAGAAGTCCGGGTGCGACAGAATGCAAATTGAAACTAATACATGTACTACAGGTGAGGGACAAGGGTGCACTAAGAGAACACTGCCTACTGATCAGCATGCTCCAGTTAGTGGTGAAGGCATATTTGGAGGGGATAAGGGGAAATCTATGGCATCTTCCATCTTTGAGACATGCCAGTCCTCCAGTTCCAGTAGTATGTCGTTTCATGCAAGACTTAATCAGGTTTTTTATGGAGACAACTGCAGAAGTACAAATAATGTATGTGCTAACTTGCAGTTCAGGCAGAATCTCTGTGTGGTGAATGAGGTACAACGGCAGATTGTCCAAGCTTTTTCTCATGAGAAGCACCTACAGGAGGGGTTGGTGAAGGAGAGTATGGTGAAGATCTAGTGATGGAGGGAGGAAATCGGGATGGTGAAGATCAAGAATTGCATGTTGATGGCCCTGAATTCAAGGAGTTTGTGCAAAAGCTCATGAAAGATGACAATGACAAGGTGCTACCACAAAAAAGAAAATACCAACATCTGTTGGAACCAATAAATGAACAGGAAGAACATGAGCAGAAAGGTCAAGGAGTGACAGATAGTGGTGATACTGGTGATAATAGTAGCCAAGACTCTGTTAGCAGTTCTTCGAATTCTGATGGAAGCTATGATGTGTCCCATATTCCGAGAGGTGCAGTTGTATTGGCTCTACCTGCTCCTTGAGCTAGCTCTGGACGTGCAGAGGTGATTGCTCTAGATGGATCTCAACCATAACTTAACTCTACTCAAGAGATGGATGTTGGTGAAGATGAAGATCAAGAAGAGCAACCCGCGGGGATGGATCCTGTTGAACAAGTTTTTCAACCCACCAGGCAAAGCAATAGGTTGAGAGAACAACAGGATTCCCAAGTGAGAATTGAGGACATGGCTAGGGCTCAGGCTTCTATCAGAGACCTGCAAGGTACTATTCTAAATTGCTCTAATTCTTTTTCTATTCTTGAGAATGATGATATTATGCATAGGGCCTTAGAGATGGGTGTTGACCCTACTCCTTTAATTTTGACAAAATTAATAAGATTAAAGATATTGAGATTGCTAGACACAACTTGGGTGAGAAACAAAAGGGGGTTGATGGAGAGGTTAATCCTGAAGTAGAAAAAGTTTTATTGCTCGGTTGGGAAGAGGATGGAGTAGATACAGAAGGGTTTACTCATGTTTTGTCCAGGAGTGCAAGAAGGAAACTGAAAATAGCCAACAGTAAAAAGTTGAGAAGCACACAGTCAGAATCAAGTGTGTCTCCAGGGAGATTTAGTACATATCACCCTTTGTGTGATATACCGACTGAACCGAGGGTTAGGGGGGAAAATCCAAAATATCAATGACTGGAGCTATTTGGAATTGCAGAAGTGTGGGTAAGAACGGTATGAGTAATTGTTTGCAGGATTTCTTGAGGAATAATTCTGTTGACTTTGTTGGCCTACAAGAGATAATGAAAAAGGATTATTCACCAACTTTTTTTCAGGAAAATTGATCCTTTGCATCAACTCTCCTGGAGTTGGTTATCGTCTTCTCGAAAAGCAGGTGGCATTCTTGGTGCTGTCAGGAAAGATAGGTTTGACATTAAAGCAGTCACAATGGGTAAGTTTCATGTGAGAATAGTGGTGTGGGATATTAAAATGCAAATTAACTGGTGCTGGGTGACCGTGTATGGAGCTGCACATGAGGGAGATGAAAGTGAGTTCCTCTCTGAACTTGTTAGTATCTGTGATGACTAAAGTATTCCGACTTTAATTTGTTGAGATTTGCTTCAGATAAGAACAAGCCAATCAAATCTATGAAATGGATGGAACTCTTTAACAAGCTAATTCATACTCATGAGCTGAGGGAGATTGATATGTCACGGGGGCACTACACATGGACTAACAACCAGGCCACTCCAACACTAGAGAAACTAGACATGTTTTTATGAGTAGAAGCTGGGAACTTCAATTTCCTTTGGCAATTGTTCATAAGATCACTAGAGAAATCTCTGATCATAATCCACTTATCCTTGATACCATGTATGGGCCCATCTTGAAGAGGAGAGAATTTAGATTTGAGAAGAATTTGCTAACAGAGGTAGATTTCTTGGCCAGAGTGGAGAGAGTCTAGAAGAAACCAGTAAGAGCATGATCCAGCTTGGAACAAATCCAAATCAAACTCAAAAATGTGAAAAAAAAGAATTGAAAGGATGGGGGGCTAACATAAGGGGAGAAAATAAGAAAAACAAGAAGAATTTGTCTGAAGAACTGAGTGAACTGGAGCTATTGGAAGAGAATGGACTTTTGTCCTGTGACCAGCTAATGAAAAAAGGACAAGTTCAGAAAGATCTAATGAAGATCTTTGAAGAAGAAGAAGCTTATTGGCAGCAGAGATCAAGTGAGAATTGGCTTTTGAAAGGAGATAGAAATACTGAGTATTTTCATAGGATAGCTAATGGCAGAAGGAGGAAGAAATTGATGTTTTCCCATGATGATGGTAGTAATGTTATCCAGGGCACTCCTGAGCTGCTTAATCATGCCACAAGATTTTATAAAAATCTCTTTGCACCTAAGAAAGTGGATACAACCAACCTAAGGCCTGATGTTTGGGATCAAGTGGAAAATCTGTCTCAAGAGGAGAGGGAAAATCTAGACATGTTGAGGAAATCAAGAAACAGTAATTTTATGGAAAAAAAATAAAGCAGCAGGTCCTGATGGGATTCCCGTTGAATTCTATCAGGCATGTTGGCTTGTGATTAAGGTGGGCATGGTGAACCTTTTTTATGACTTCTTCCAACACAAGATTAATTTGGCTAGGATTAACTATGGGATCATTATCTTGATTCCAAAAGGGGAAGATGCGTACTTAAGAAACACAGACCCGTTTGCTTACTCTAGGTGCTTTTCAAGATTTTTACTAAAGCCCTAACTAATAGGGCGGAGCCTTACATGGAGAAACTGGCTAACAAATGCGAGACAACTTTGAAAGGACATGTTCCTTAATCCTAGTTTTGATGTTTGATTACAACACTTGGAAGTATTTGACCATTGTGCTTAAGTGTTCTAGGAAATGAATGGTAAATATGCAAAGCCATAAGAGCACCGAAATGGAGAAAGGAAAACAAGTCAAAACACTTGTTAGTAGAAGAAAAGAATCAAAGAAAGAAGAATGTGAAAGAAGAAATCAAGGGAAGGGAAGAAAAAGGCAAAACTGCCTAGCCGGCCTAGCCGCCTGCATGGCCGGGTGGCTCTGTTGGGTTGCCAGCGTAGAGGCCAGCCCAGGACGGGCTCCCCCTGTGCAGGACGGGCGTCTGCCTAGCTGGCCTGATGGCCAGCCCAGGCCGGGCGCCTATGTTTGGTGGCCAGCCTAGCAGCCGGCCCAGGCCGTGCTCTCTGGCTAACTGGACTAGGCCGGGCTAGAGGCCGGTGTAACATCCCAAGTATGAAAACTCCCAACTTAGAATGTTTGTTTCTTGATTTTATTTCAAATGCATCATGTCATCATATCCACACATGTGTTGAATTTGAATTTCAAATCAAATGACAAATCAATATGTTTCACACTTGGTCTGTTACAACTTTTTCAAATAAAACATTCAAATCAAACCATTTATTTGTTTCCAATAAACTTGAATTTCCAAATAATTAACTTGCTAAATTTTCAATATTTCCAATTATTGCAAAATTCACTCAAATTCAATTAAAATTCAAACATCCACAAATATTTAAATTTTTTGAAAACAAAACATCATGCAACTGGGCATTTACAATGTTTAATCAATAGAAATTAATTTCATGAATTTTGAAACCCAAAAACTCTTTCAAATTCATTCCTTTGCCTTCTCTACAAAAAAAAAACAGGAAAAAAAAAGGAAACCAGTGGGGGGAGGCAGGCCAGCCCAGTTGGGCTGAGCCCACCTCAACCCCAAGGCCCAAGCGCCCCACGTGCGGTCATCTTCCTCCTCTGTACGGAGACAGAGGAGGGGAGGGAGCCCCCACGATGCAGAGCTCCACCTGCTCCCCCCTCCACCTACTTAATCCCCCTCTCCCCACCGAAACCCTAGCCCTCTCTCTCTCTCCCCTTTCTTCCTCCTCAAGCCGCCGCCACCTTCTCCCTTTTCCCTCTTCCTCTCCCTGTCCAATTTCTTCTCTGAACCTTACCACCTCCATGGCCGAAACTTGAAGCTCCACTCGCCGTCGCTGTGGTGGCTGTCGAGGCTCCCTCTCCCCGGGAACGGAACCGGGAGGGTTCCCTCTCCCCTTTTGCCGAAGGGAGCGAGGCCGGAGGACGCCTCCACCGCGCGCGCCGTCGAGCTCGTCGCTGCCGTCGCGGTCTGAACCTCCTCGAGCCGTCTTCGGCTTCCTCGACGTTCGAGGGTGAGCACGCCCTCTCCTCTCTCTCCTCTCCCCTCTCCCCCTTCTCCTTTCCCTCCGCGAGCAGGGCACGCGCCCAGCGCGGCGCGCCCACGCCGGCAGCAGCGCCTGGGTCGCTCGCCGTCGTCGATCCTCCCTGTTCGCGTTCAGTTAACTGAACGTGGTTCAGTTTCCGTCCATCCGCAAACCCCACCTCAAAAACCCGCGCGCCCTCTATCCATCACGAATCGAACAGCAGCCCAACTGGCTAGCGAGCCGCGCGCGCACCCAGGAGACCCGAGTTTGAGTCCCCTGGAAGCAAAAGCCACCCTTTTTCGGCTTTTTTTCTTTTTTTGCCCGAAATCCAGAAAAACAGATCTGAGGCTTTATTTCTAAAATCCATAACAAATTGAAAATTGCTCCAATTTCAATGATTCAAGTTTCTGTGGATTCAGAATCTTGTGCTCTTTCTATTAGTCACAAAGTTGCAACATGTTTCTGTAATAATTTTTGCACTAAATAATTAAATACAGAAATGGCTATTAAAAATTGAAACTTTGGGAATTCATAACTTGAGTTCTGTTCATCCAATTTGAGCAAACTTGGGCTCTAAAAATTTGTCTTAACAAACTCTACACATTGGTATTTTATTTGGTCACAATTGAATTAAATTTGAACATGTTTTCTTCTGTTTACTAAAAAGGGCAGAATAAAAATGGTTATGGAAAAATGCATAATAAATTCAATAATAACCCAAAAATTATGTTTAATAGCTCAAAATGTTCAGTGGAACATTTGCTACATGTTCAATACAATTTGTTTACTGCTTTTCCTAATTAAAAGTGGTGCAATAATTCAATACTTTAAATCCACCTTTTAAATTGCAAAACTCATAATTAATTATTTAAAATTCCAAATTTGACAAATGAGGTATCAATTGGAAGCTAAAGTTGTTTTCTTGCTGTTTTCATCATTCATCATGCATGTAATCACTTCCACTTAATGTTTACTTGTAATTCTGTTAATTCATTAATATTACATATGGGTAATTCCCAAATGCAATTTAAATTGCTATTGGGCCCATTTAAAATTGCTCTTATGTCCTTTATCATTAAATTGATGCATATAATAAATTGTCATGCATCATCCCATGGTTGTGCATTATGCCATGTTATTGATTGTTCGTCTCTCTTCGTTGTTTGTTTGCTTCTTCCTGAATAGACGACAAGGTTGAGACAGACGAGGTTTACGATACTACTTCAGAGGAGTTAGCCCAGTACCAGGCTACCGAGTTTGCAGGCAAGTATTCACTCACATGAACCATTGTGTCCGTTCCACACTTGATACCGATACTTTCCGTTGTCTAATCTTCTAGCCTTATGATTCGTTGCTTGTGTTCCGATCCTATCACATGTCATCCTGCAGCCATGAATATAGCCTCACCCCCACACCTACAACCTTGTTGTTTGTTAGCCTGTGTCGTAGTATCATGCTTAGGTTTGTTTGTGCTCGAGTCTTGTTGTCATTTATCTTATCACCTGTTTAGTTTGATAGATGGGCTTGTTATAATCCATATCATGTAAATGTTTGGGGTAATAATAATTTGATGATAAGGCACCGGCAGGAGGCCCGGGTTAGGGTTTTGAAGCCTGCTAGTGTCGACCCTAATTAGAAAAAGGGTCTTGTCCATTGATCCATGATGAGCGCGCTAACCGCATCCTGGAGGTAGTATGGGACCCCCCTCGACTTAGACCTGATTTGCAGCTTGTCCGAAGAGCCACACTTAGTTCGGGTGTTCCATTTGGCTCATACGCATGAATGGGTCGCTCCCATGGTTACTGTTGGTGATGATGATGATTATGATGATGCATATAGGGTGAGGCCTGTATTGCCGGGGTGTTGCGTCCTGCGGGAGTTTTGCGCACTTGCGCCGAGTATTCGGCTGCGTGGCTGGGACCTTATAGCTCCGTGGCTCCTAGGACAGGTTGTAGAGACGGTTTGGGTCGTGTCAAGCGAACACGAGTTTTAGTTGGGGGCTTGAGTGTGTACGGGTACTGTAGCGCACCCTGCAGGGATGAATCTTCTCGAGAAGCCGTGTTGTCCGCGGTTATGTGACGAATTGGTGAAAGTGCTGGCTAACAGGTCTAATTAATAATAATTTGACTAGTAATAGGAATATTGTCACAATAACCTGAACTTTACCTTAATCAACAGTGTGAGTTTCCTTGGGTTGCTTCCTTAGTAGGGGGTAACACTGGATGGGTATTGTTTGGTGAGTAGTTATAGTTGGTTTTTGTTGCGCTATCTTATCCCGTTCTTTTAGCCGGATGTTGTAGCGTGTCTCTGTAGTTGGTTAGTGCAGCCCGCTGCCGCACCTTTGTATCACCTATCTTCCGTTGAACCTAAAGCATCTGTACTTGGTGTTGTCGGGTACACCTTGGTATCTTGTGCGTCTTGCTTGCCAGTACTCGTCTGTACTGACCCCTTTGGGGTTGCGTGCTCTGCAGACTACGTTTCCGAGGATCCCCATGGTGGCTACTACGTGGAGTATGACGAGGCTGTTGACGAGTAGATAGCGGACCCGGGCAGGATCCGAGACTTCGTGGATGGGCTCCTTACTTTTTGTTTCCGGCCTCTTAGGCCTATTTCGATCTTGTCTGTACTCAGACACTTTGTTTGCTTCCGCTGTGATGTAATGATGACTTGTTGGGACATGTGTCTTCTGCATGACTGTATTTGCTATCTCTGCTCTAGTGAGAGCTATTTGCCACTTATTTCTATTTCTTTGTGTCTTAGAGATTTGTTGTGATATCACTTGTTCAAATGCCGTTGACGTACCATGTGTGTATGTTATGAAGTACGTCAATGGAAGTATTCGGATTTCTATGGGATGATTTGCGCAGACGATGAATAGTAGAGGTTGGTTGTCACACGTATACGTGTTGGCCTACTCGTAAGAGGTGCGGGTGCAGGTAGGCCCCATAATCCAATCATCTACTGTTTAGCGGCCCTGTGAGTATCCTATAGAAGTCCGGGTGCGATAGCCGGGTCCCTTGCACCTCAGGCTAGGTCTCTCGAACAGCAGGCCGGCCTCCAGGCCGGGATTCCTGGCTGCACAAGAAACCCCCCCCCCCAACAACCATTTATTTTCCCTCACTATAAAAAGGACGTGTCTCCTACCTTTTGGAGGTGTCAAACAAGCTCTCTCTCCACCATTGTTGACCACCTTCAAGCTTCAAGGATCTCCTCAAATACCCAACCAAACCCATTGATCTCTTGGGATTCAGAGGAGAAGCACTAGATCTACAACTCCACCAAGCCGATTCGTCATCAACCCACTCATCCCCTAGGGATCTTGTTGTTCTTAGTTCTTTGGAGCCAAGAACCTTGTTGCTCCTAGCTCACTGGAGCTTGGAGCCTTGTTGTTGTCCCCGAAGCTCTTGTGCTCGTGCATCTTGCTTCCCGGTGTCTTGGTGGCTCCCGGGATTTTGTGAAGACCCTCCAAAGTGGTGGAGTGTGCCTCATCTTTGTAAAGGTTCTAGTTGTCAATCTCAATGGCAACATAGTGATTCGAGCCTCTCCACATCGGTGGAAGGACTTGAAGGAGATATGGTGTGCCATTTGAGGGCTAATCGGTGTTCCACTTTAGTGGCACCGCACCACTCCAACGGAGATTAGCTTCCATTGGGGAGTGAACTTCGGGATATGTCGATGACTCATATCAACAAATCCCTCGGATGATCCGGTAGAGTTTTGAGTAGAGGAACGATGTACGCACTGGTGATCTCGACGGCTAACAAGGAGGCAAGATTTACCCTTGTTCAGGGCCCTCGTAGAGGTAAAACCCTTACTCATGCGTGTCTGATCTGTATTATTGCGAGATAGTCGAGTTGTTACAATGGCGATGTCGTGGTGGTGTGTACGGAGTGTCCCGTGTATTGTCTATTCTAGTTGTGGCTTGTATCTTGTTCTTCTTTCTCTCCTCCCTCATGGATTTATATGGAGCCAGGAGAGGTTTACATGAGTCCTAGTAGACTACGAATAGGAGTTCTTGTCTTGTGCTTGAAGAAATCGACTATAGCTTTTTGGACCCGGACGGGAATAAATAGGCGAAAGGGCAGAGGCGGTGGAGGCCTGGGGGGCCCACACCACCCCCTGGCGCGTCCAAGGGGGGGACCGTGCCACCCTATGGTGTGGGCCCCCTGAGGCCCCCCTCCGGGTCTCTTCGGGGCTCCGTGGAACCTCCGGGATTTCTAAGACTTCCGGGCTTCGAATTTTCCAATTCCAAGAATATTTCCAGACTAACTTTTCTGAAATTAAAAACAACAGAAAACATGGAACTGGCTCTGTGGCATCTTGTCAATAGGTTAGTCCGAAAAATCGATAAAAATGGCATAAAGTGTATAGCAAACATGTGGGAAATAACATCAAAACAACATGGAACAGAAGAAATTAGGGATACGTTTATGACATATAAATACCTTGTGCTAGTTGTATTTTCTCAACATATAGGATTGTTCACCTAGTTGCATAATCTAGACAATCTATATTTGAGCACTATCTTGTTAAATCGAAAAAGAAGCCAAAATTTGTAGTTAACCTATTCACCCCCCCCCCCCCCAGTTAACCTCTCGATCTTTCAAACTTTTATCAAGGGTGGGAACATCATGGATGGGGTTGAGCTTTTACAGGAGGTTCTCAAGGTATCCAAGTTCAAAAAGAAGCAAGGGGTTATTCTCAAAATTGATTTTGAGAAAGCATATGACAAAGTAAACTGGAATTTCTTGCTCGAGACTTGTAGACAGAAAGAGTTTAGTGGAAAATGGCTTAAGTGGCTGGAAAATTTCATTACTCGGGGGACCTTAAGTGTGAAGGTGAATGATGTCCTGGGCCCTTACTTTGGTAGTTTTAAAGGGGTCAGACAGAGGGACCCTCTTTCTCCTTTTCTCTTCACTTCAGCTGCAGAGAACCTTTCCAAGATGATACGTATGGCCCAGGATGCAGGATTAATAATTGGGTTAGCTAATCACCTGGTGGAAAAGGGGGTTGCAATTCTGCAATATGCTAATGATACCATTTTCCTCATCCAAGATGACCTTGAGGGGGCCAGAAACTTGAAGTTACTATTGTATCTCTTTGAAAGTATGTCAGGGCCCAAAATTAATTTTGAGAAGAGTGAGGTGTTGATGGTCATGGATGATCTAGTGAAGCAACAAATATATGTAGAGATGTTTAATTATCAGACAGGTTCTTGGCCAATAAAATATTTGGATATGCTTATGTAAATGCCAGAAGGAACTATGTATCTGATACGAAATTCTTAGGAGACAAACTGAAAAAATGATGGATGGTTGGATGGGTGGGGCCCTGTATATTGGGGGCAGGGCCATCAGGACTGATGTGTGCTTATCTTCAGTTGCAGTGTACCACATGTCTATGTTCTTATTACATAAGACAACTCTAGAAGAATTGGATAAACCTAGAAGAGCCTTTTTGTGGCAAAGTTCTACGGAAAAAAGAAGATATCACCTGGTTAACGAGAAGTTAATCTGCAAATCAAAATCGAAAGGAGGCCTAGGACTGAAAATTTTAGCTAGATTTAACATTAGCCTCATGTGTATGTGGTGGCGGAAGCTGAAAGCTGAAGATTGACCTTGGAAGAAATTCATGAGAGCTAAATACTTGGAGACCGGAGGGATTTATAATATCAAACATAGGGCTATGGACTCAGCCTTCTGAACTGATCTGCTGCATATCAGAAACCTCTACCTAATGGGTAGAGTCATTGTTGTGGGTAATGGCAGAAAAACAGATTTCTGGGTGATGCTTGGTGTGGTTCTTCTCCCCTGAAGAACTTGTTTCGTGAGCTTTTTTAAATATGTCAGAAACAATCAGTTACTGTGGCTGAGATGGCTAGTAGGAGGTGGAGGCTTACCTTCAGGAGATGGCTAATAGGTGATCTTCACGAGAATATGAGAATCTTATAGAACAAACTTGCTGTTATTGCCCTGAACAATTTGGAGGACAAACCTAAATGGAAATGGTCAAAGTCTGGTTTTTCACTGTGAAATCAATGTATTCTCATCTGTCTAGTAATGGGTTAGGCAGATCTTTTAAACACATGTGGAAAGAGAAAATTTCATACAAAATCAATATTTGGCTGTGGTTAATCTGGCATGATGCAATTTTGACTAAAGATAACATGAATAATAACAAATGGCAGGGGAGCTCCATTTGTCAATTCTATAGCTCAATTTTACACTTGTTCTTTTGGTGTGATGCAACAAAATATGTTTGGACTGTGGTAGGGACATATGTAGGAGCTAGCAATCGTCCAAGATCTTTTCTTCAGCATTTCTGGTGGATCCCGCAATCTTTTTGAACTATTGGGCAGATCTACATCCCACTCAGGAGCAGGCTGACATTAGGGAAGGGGCTAACATACTATTGCAAATGGCGAGAGGAATGGAATCCGCTGGAGGTTCTGACAACAATTAAGTGAATGCTGCTGTACTGATGATTGAAGATGCACAAGATGAAGATATGGAAGATGCTAAGAGGGAGAACATCGAGTAACTCCCCCTAGCCCTAGACTCGGCAGCGGACTTTCATGGAAAATAGATCTTCGTGGCAGTTGGATTTGCAAACTTGGCTTGTTTTGCTTCTGTTGGTGGTTTTTTTTGCTCTACTTTGCGTTGTTCTTGTCGTGTCAGAAGTACCTTGGTCTGGTCAGCCTGTGTGCTGCTTTTGTCTCAAACTCGTCCCGTGTTTGTATATAGTGTTGCATGCGTAGGTTCCTTTTGAACCTGGGGTGGTCTGACAAAATGCTGGATTGGTGGTTGTTTGGTTCCGATATTTTCAATAATGGAGCACGAGCCCTTTCTTGGGGTTTCGTATGTATTAAAAAAGAAGAGAGTAGAGAACCTGAGACAGAACACAGACTGGAGCTCCCTCCCTTCTCCCGTGCCGCTCCCGCTCGGGGCGACACCGGAGGACCCCAAACCCTAGCCTCTAGCCTCTTCCCCGCCTCCCTCCTCCCTTGCCGCCGCCTCCGTCCGGCCTGCCGAGGCGGCGGAGCGGCCCTTCCTCCTTCTCCAAGATGCCCCTGGTGCTTCACCCTCCTCTCGTCCTTGCTGGCGCTGGCCGACCTGGCTCTCCTTGCTCATCTCTCGAATCCCCCGGCTCCTCTGGTCTGCCGCGGCGAGGTGGACCTCGCGACGACGACGGCTTGCTCCGGCTTCCTTGGGGTTGAGCATCCCGCGCGGATCTGGCTGCAGGGGCGCCCAGATTCCCCGTGCTCGATCTTCTCGGTTCCCCTGCTCGGGTGTGGGGGTGGACACCCAGCCTGCGGGAGGCTGGCCTGAGCCGGCGCTGCGCCGCCGGTGTGCGCATGTCTCTCCTTTGGGCGCTTCAAGTGCTGATCTGTCTTGGGATGGTGCTTGCGCGGTGGCCATGGTCTTCGGTGTTGCTCGACTCTGTGAGGATGGTGTTGTCTGGGATTTCAGGAGGAGCGCTTCGCGCGGTGGTCGGGGTGGCTGGCTTCGCGTTGGGCGGTACGTTGTGTGGTTCACGACGGGTGAGGTTGCCAACCTTGGTGCTTGAGGGCGGCGTGTAACACCTGGGGTGTTACCCTAAATAGAAGTTGGTTGTTTTTCTTTTGTTGCATTGCATCACATGCATCTTATGCATTGCACCATGTTTTACAAAACAACTCAAAATTCAAACCACTTTGAACTTTCACACATTGTCCAAAATTTCCAATTAAAAAGTGCAAGCTAAACCACTCAACTTGTTTCAAATAGTTTGCAGTTGAATTGTTCAAATTGTTTGTTAAAAGGAAACTCCTTTTTAGTAACCCCAAATGGCAAATTCAATTTTACTTCCAAATCAATCATAAGTGACATGATCAAATTGTGGTTAAAAACATTAAAGTTTTGCAAACCAATAAATTCAACAAATGTTTTCAAAATTGTTGAGTCATTGAATAAAATTGGTTACAAATCAACTCCTTATGAAAAACAATGGAAATGCAAATGGCAATTTAAAACTCAAAGTAATATCTCAAATATTTTGGACCTAATATTCACAATTGCTTTTATTTTCTGTTTTGAAAATTAATAAAAAATTATTGCATAAAATGAAGACCCCAAACCCTATTTCTTTTCCATCTCTCTCTCTCTTTCATCCCTTACAAAAAAAAGAAGAAAAGGAAAAAAAAATCAAAAGAAAAAGGAGAGAGGCAGCCAACCCATCTGTTTTTCCCTCAGCCCACTACCCAAAGCCCACAGCAACCAGCCCAGGAGAGGGGGTTGTCGTCTTCTTCCTGCTATCGTCATCACTGTACGAACGCAGCCATCGGTGGCCACGTTCACAGTGGATGCGATGGACAGCCTCCCTGCCCCCCTCTCCTCCTATATCCATGTCCGGTGGGTAGCCCTAATTCCCCTCTCATATTCCTTCCACAGCGCCGCCACCCATCTCTCCCTCCTCGCTGCAACACCTCCATGCCAAACCGTGCGCTCTAGGGCCCGGAGGGTGGCCGCCGTCGTCGTCCCCACGTGTACACGCCGTTCCAAGGCCAGCCACCGTGTCCAGGGGGTGCGCCGTCGTCGACTACACCCTGGAGACGCAAGGTCTCGAGGTGAGACGCCAAGGAGCGTCCCCATCGAGCTCGTCGACCTCGACGCTCTCTGACCGCGGGAGCGCCGCGACCGTCGCCTTCCACGTCAATTCCCCGGCTCGTCGGTGATCCTCGAGACGAGCCACCAACGGGAATGGAACCCTTGCCTCTTCGTCGTCTTCCTCGCTGCAGCAGCCCCCCGGTGAGCACCCCTCGTTCCCCTCGCTCTACTTCCGTCGTCGCGTCCGTGTTGCCAACGCCATGGACGAGCAGCATAACCACGCACTGGTCTCCGCTCGATCCCACCGCGCCAGCACCCTCCTCCTAATTCCGCGCCTCCCACTGCACCCTGGAGCCACTCACCGGCCCGCGCTCGAGCGCAGCCTGTCGCGGGTGGGCGTCCATGCCGTCCATGCCGTCCATGCCATCGATCTCCGTCCCTGTTGCCTGAACTCTGAAGTTCAGATTGGAAATTCAGTTACGCCCCGCACACACACCTTAACCACCCTCCAGCACGCTTCCCTGACAAGATCCCGCAGAGCACCCCACTGGCAGCGAACCTTGCGCGCACACCCTAGGTCCTGGGTTCGATTCCCCCCAAGCCACCCTTTTATTTCTGTTCTTTTCTTTTTCTGCCCGAATTTCAGAAACCTAGATCTGAGGCATTAACTCTAAAATCAATATAAAAATGAATTTTGCTCCAAATTGAATGATTCAAATTCCTGTGGATTACAAATTTTGTGATCTTTCTATTAATATCAAGTTTGCAACATGTTTCTGTAACAATTTTTGCACTAAATAATTAATTACTGAAAAGGCAATAAAAAGTGGAAACTTTGGAATTTCATAACTTTAGTTCTACTCATCCAATTTAAGCAAACTTGGACTCTAAAAATTTGTCTTAACAAACTCTACACATTGGTATTTTATTTGGGCACAATTGAATTAATTTTGAACATGTTTTCCTCTGTTTACTAAAAAGGGCAGAATAAGACTATTTATGGAAAATTGCATAATAAATTCAATAATAACCCAAAAATTATGTTTGATAGCTATAAATGTTCAATGAAACATTTGCTACATGTTTGCAGTCTTTTCAATGCAATTTTTTTTAATGTTTTTCCTAATTAAAAGTGGTGCAATAATTCAATGCTTTAATTAAATCCTTTTAAATTGCAAAATTCATAACTTGGGCAATTCAAATCCAATTCCAACATGTAAAATATGTTTTCCATCCCATTTTTAATGAACTTTGCAAATATCAACTTTGTTTGCTGTTTTGAATAATTTAAATTGCTGAAAACAACTGTTTCTTAATTAATGCAATTAAAATTGTCAATTTAATAACTTGCTCCTCTAAAATCCAAATTCAACAAATGAAATATGTTTTCCATCTAAAATTTTGTGTTCTTTCCAAATATAAATTTTGTTGTCTGTTTTGAACAATTAAAATGGGTGAAAACAATAAATACTTGTGTAACTCACTTAAGAAGCCAAATTTCCTAACTTAATAAATAAAATTCCAAACTTGGTTAACCTTATTTCAAATTGAACCTATTGTTGTTTTCTTTTTGTTTTCCTCATCCATGCATCATGCTAATTCACTTACACATGATGATTAGTTGTAAAACAATTATTTCAACCTTAATTCATGGGCTTTCCATATGCAACCCAAATTGCATATGGGCCCATTTAAATATGTTTATCATGTCAACTAGTTTATCTTTGATGTATCCTTAAACTTGTCATGCATACATATCTTGATCATGCTGGATCTTTTGCCGTAGTAGTAATTGTTGCATCCGGTGTTTGTTCGAGGTTCGTTGCTTCTTCGCGGATAGTACGTTGAGATGATGTGAGCAACGACAAGTTCTGTGGATGTACCTCTACTTGCTGGATTCTAGGCAAGTATACTCACTTGCTGCCAAATGGCTGCCTTTCATCACTTGTTACCGATTCTTTCTGTTGTTCTTATTCTAGCCTGTTGATTCGATGCTTGTGTCTCGATCCTATTATATGTTTACCTTGCAACCATGATATAGCCTTTCCTTCCACTTCCTATTAACTGTTGTTTGTTTACCTTGTTGGCCCCCGTGTCGTAGTTGCATGCTTAGATTTGTTTGTGCTCGAGTCTTGTTGTCCTTTGTCATATCACCTGTTTAGTTGATAGTTGGGTTTCAATTCAATCAACAACATGTTAAATGTTTTGGGTAATAATAATTTGACGTTAAGGCACCGGCAGGAGGCCCGGGTTAGGGTTTTGAGGCCTGCTAGTGTCGAACTTAATTAGGAAAAGAGTCTTGTCTACTGATCCATGATGAGCGTGCTCACCGCATCCGGGTGGTAGTATGGGACCCCCCTCGACTTAGATCTGATCTGCAGCTTGTCCGAAGAGCCACACTTAGTTTGGGTGTTCCATTTACTCCTTTGCATAATGGGAGGCGCCCCCATGGTTACCGGTGATGGTTATGATGATGATGATGCATATAGGGCGAGGCCTGTGGTGCCGGGGGGGTGTGGTTTTCACCCTTGCGCTTAGGTTAGGTCGGACTGGCCAGGACCTTATAGCTCCGTGGCTCCTAGGACAGGTTGTAGAGATGGTTTGGGTCGTGTCAAGCCAACCTGAGTTTTAGTTGGTGGCTTGAGTGTGTACGGGTACTGGAGCACACCCTGCAGGGATAAATCTTCTCGAGAAGCCGTGTTTTCCGCGGTTATGGATTACTTGGTGAAAGTACTGGCTAACAAGTACTCAGAACAACTTACACCTAACTAATGATAACTTGACTAGTAATAGTCTTATTGACACAATAAGTTGAACTTCATTAATCCAACAGTGTGAGTTATCCTTGGGTTGCTTCCTTAGTAGGGGGTGACATTGGATGGGTATTGTTTTGGTGAGTAGTTGTAGTTGTTTCCGATACGCTATCTTATCCCCCTCTTTTAGCCGGATGTTGTAGCGAGTCTCTGTAGTTGGTTAGTGCAGCCCGCTGCCGCTTATTTGCAATAATCCCTTCCTTTCCGTTGATCCCAAAGTATTTGTATCTTGTGATGACTGGCTACGCCGGTATCTTGTGAGTATGGTTTATCCACTTGCCAGTACTTAACCGTACTGACCCACGAATCCTTTTTCGTGGCTGCATACTCAACATTGCAGTCAACAGGTTTGAAGTCTGACGACGTTAGCTTGGGAATCCCTCCGGCTTGGCCTGGGCAGGGATTGGACGCTCTCGGTTATCTTCAGGACTCTTAGTCCAATTTGTATCTTGTCCGTAGTCGGACGCTATGTTGTTTCTTCCGCTGTTATTTGGATCTTTGTGTTGTATCAGTTGTATCCTTGACTCGTTTGAGTCCTCTTGTATATATATTTTCTGTTGTTGTGTATTATTCGTGAACTGTTGTAATGTTATCACCAGTGGCAACTTGGAATCGGTTATTATGTGGATTTTGGCGGGAATGCTGAAATCTGCATAGTGCCCGATCCCGGGGCGTCACACGGCGGCTCTGTGTGGTGGGCATACGGGTGGCTCTTCGGCAAGCCCCGTTGTGCTGGTGTTGGTCGTGTTCATCGGCCGTGTGGGCAGCATGAATATCGGCGGTTGGAGTTCCTGGTGAGGTTCGGCGTGGGTGTCGGTCCTTGCCCAGATTCAGATCTGGAGGCACTATTGCAGTTTTGGCGTCCCCTGCCCTTCGTGGCGGGGGCTGGAGCCGGTGTCCCTCGACGTTGGGTAGGTGGGTGTTGGGCCGAGCGAAAGCTCCTGTCATTGTTATCGTCGGCGTCGGCGGCGCCTGTGGGCGCCGTTCTCCCTCTTGGGGGCGATGCTGTGGCCATCTCATCTTCCTCGTCGACGCTCCGGGTGAAAACCCGAGTCTGTCTGACCGGACGGTGGCGGCGCTTCTACGTCGTGCCCTCCTTGGAGGCTCCGTCTTGGAGCAGGGGATCTTCTTGATATGTCATGTCTGTTGGTGTGCAAAGTTTGCGTCTTTCCGCAACCGACGTGCTTTTGTGACGTTGCCGTCTCTACCTCGTCGCGTGTCTTGGTGGTCCGTTCCCGCCCCTTTTGGTGGCTGGCCGTCTTACGCAAGGGTTTGGTTCCTCCACTAGGTGTGGTGTAGTGCGGCTTCCACTCCTCCATGCTCATCGTTCTCTGGTGGCGCTGGGCTTTCGTCTCCTGCTCTACTCTCTGTTGTCAAGCTTTGTCCTTCCTGAAGGGGTATCCTCGCTGGTGGTCCGACGCTGCCCCTTTGGTGGTTGGTTGTCTTACGCAGGGGTCTGGTGCTTGGCGCTGTGTAGCTTCATTTCTCTTTTAGCTTGACCTTGTTCTGCTTTGTAAGAGGTTCTACTCAACAACTTGTAATCGTGTGGCCGACTGATTTTATTAATTTAAAGCCGGGCTTTATAGCCTTTTATCTAAAAAAGTAGAGAACGAGAACATCATTCCGCGGCTTTTCGTTCAAGGCAACCTCCACATTTTCCAGAAGAAAATAATTCCATACCGAAAAAACTGTTCTACTCCGTATTTTGATTATAGCTGACCAAACGGGCCGGGCTTTTTTGGCCGGCCCGAAGCACGACTTTTTTGGCCCGGCATGGGCACGACACGGCACGATTTAAATGTGCCGCGGCACGGCCACGGTAGTGCCCGGGCCGATCCTCGATTTGAAGCACGTGGGCCGGCACGCGGCCCGGCACGTGCACGACATGGCACGATTAAATTAGAGGGAGAGCACCCTTTTTTATAGGAAAAAATGAATTTTTTTGGGATTAAATTGGCCCTATAATGCTTAAATGTGGCTAAACACTCAAAACTGGTCCAAATCTCACTTAGAATGGGTTAATCACTCCCTAATCTAAACTACTAATAAAAGAGCAAACTTCGTAGATACAATCAATTTCAGCCGTAAAACAATTAAAATTTAACAGTCAAGATTGCTTCAATGTTGAGTTTAGCACCGCACATGTTTATCCCGTCCACTTATCCTGGTATAACACGGCACGGCAACCAAGTGCGCAGATAGAGTCATACATTAACACGCACATGAATCTGGATGGAAAAAACAAAGGCACACAAGAATAACAAGTACATGCATAGATGTCCAGCCTCAATAAGTAAAGCTAGAAATTAAGTGCACGGCACGGATGACTGGATAGATATATCCGGCATCAACACGTACATGATTCTGAAAAGTCAAAAGACTCAGCTTAGAAAGCACATGTATATGAATTTGATACCGTCGCTAAGCTAGGGACAGACTGGTTGATGTTTCCGACGGTGTACCGGTCGTGTCCTGTCCTGCCCATGTCCGACGAAGACGAGTGGTCTGATGAGAGCATATCCAACAAACGCGCTACGGTGTTGCGCGCAAAATTCTGTTTTCAGCGCCGAAAAGTGCGTTTTGCACGCGGGACGGCGATTTTGGTTTAGCAGTCGCGCTAAATTCTGGCGCGCGATACCGTCGCTCCAGCAAACACGCAAAAATCCAGCGCGAGAAACACGAAAATATGATCAACAAATAAAAAAAAATCGACAAAATAGACTTAAACTCGATTTCATTTGATTTCATCCAACAGTGCGACTCGATTGCGACTCTAAACTCTAAACTTAAATTTAAACTTATTTTTACTCCGAGTTGGAGTAGAACTCGGAGTCGCCGCTGCCATCGGTGTCGGCACTATCGTCGGGGATATCCTCCTCCAGCGCTCGTCGTCATCCGACCAGATCGCGCGGCCAGCCGCCAGCTCCGCCTTCGCCTACGCCTTGGCGACGCGTCGCCCCTCCCTCTCCTCCCGGCGCCCACGCAGCCTCGCCGAAGAGCTCGAGGCGCTCCAGGTGGCGTCGGCGACGGAGGACGACCCCGAGGGCATCAGACTCGCGTCCTAAAGCACGGCGCAGCCAATGGACCCCGTGAGGGTGTCAGCGTGGTTCTTCAACGAAACAGCGATGATCAAAGGCGCGCCGCTGATCGTCCTCGACCCACCGGCGGCGGCCAATGACAACGAGACGGGGCCGAGCCAGTGTGTTGGCGACGACGATGAGGAGGAGGAGGACTGGGCCAGCGACGACAACAGATCCGAAGGCGACTACGACGTGTTCGACGAGTGAACACGTCGTGGTTTCGTTAAATTTAAGTTTGTTTAGTTTAAATTTCAAAATTTTAGTTAAAATTTCATTCAAATGTTGTAATATATCCTAAATATTTGAATGAAATTGTCGTTTAAAAAGTTTGATTTTGGGGGGGAGGGCTCCATGTGGGGCTACGAGTGGGAAGCGGCGCCCCTCGCTGGCGCCTTCCCGTCCGGACGAGCCCCCAAAGGGCCTTGCCGGGAGCCCATCCAGACGCCTATTGGGGGACTCGACTGGAGATGCTCTTAGGGGATTGGTGGTGGGTTAGGTGGCTTCGGTGGTGGGTTGCAGCTGGGCATGCTGGCCCGGCTTGCCAAAAAACATTCTTCATAAAATAGAAAGGGGTTTGGGACAGAACAAAAGGCTCAAGCCACTTTTAGAAAAATTTGTGCAATTGATGAAGACTTCCCTCAATATAAAACCAAGCTCATCCAATATTTAAAATAGTTAGAAAACATAATTTTATTTGTTTTTATGAAAAATACAAAAGGAATAAATTTTATAAAACACCACATTTTATGATTGATGTATGATGTCACGATGATGCACAAATAAAAAGAACAAGAAATTCTTCCAACTGGGGAAATCTCGAGCTATTACAATCAACACCACTAATAAGAGATCTCACCCAGGATCGACCATAAGACAGACGGAGAGATCCAACGCTGAGTCAAATAGGTAATGCTTGTTTGCTATTGTAATTGTTGAATTTTATAATTTTGGTGAACTGTGGTTTGGCAAATGATAAACAATTTTTATAGATGATTTTATTCGCAAATTTAAATGGCTGATTATTTTTAGTGACACTTGCACCAAAAAGAAGTAAGCCAGGTGGATGTTGATCTGGTCGCAGGCTAAAGTGTCGTGCCGCACTCGCAGCAGCGGCCCACGGGCCAGCCCAGCACGGCACGATTGACCCGTGCCTTTAACGGACCGTGCCGCTCCTGGGCCGTGCATTTTTAGGCACGCAGCAGGCCGTACCGGGGGGCTTATTTGGCCGGCTATAATTTTGAAGCAAGTGATTTTGTCCGGAGAGTAAACACGCCTTGAATTTCGGTGCTGGGCCCACCGGCAGCGACCGCGGCGTCGACTGACGTGGAGGATCACTGGGGAGGGCGAGCGTGTGTGTGTGTGGACTCTGCTTCTCCTTCCTCGCAGCGGGACGTGTGAGCCACCAGAGCAGCACCACCTCATCTTCCGCGGCCATGGCGACTACCTCCGCCGCCCGCCTCCTGCGCTCCCCCGCGGCCCCGCGCGCGCTCCCTTCTCCGCCCGCCCGCTCCCTCGCCGCGCCACCGCGTTCCCGCCGCCGCAGCCTCCCGTCGGTGCGCGCCGAGGCGGCCAAGGAGGTGCAGGAGGAGCTGCAGGAGCTCAGGTCCGCCGGGGTCTCCGTCTACAAGCCGCGCTCCTACGAGGTGCTCGTCTCCGACGCCGCGCGCTCACTCGCCGCCGCCATCGATGACGGCAGGACACGCCTCGAGATCGAGTTCCCGTACGCATTCGTTCCTCTTCGCCCTGTTCAAATAAACGCGGTTGTTCTCACATTTCCCTTCATGTTTCATGAACCTCCACGACAAGGCCTCTGCCGAGCAGCATCTCCTCTTACAAGGTACGGCACGCCACGCCCTGCTGGTTCATGTTCAAATCATCCTGCTGCAACCAACCTGCTGTCATCACTACTCCCAACTAGATAAGTCCAGCTTGCTGGATGCACATTTTGTTTCAGTTCCATAACAGCCTTGGCATGGAACATGTTGTAATCAGTGGTATGAATCCCTACGGTTCCATTCAACTCTGTTCCAAAAAAAAAAAAAACACGCTGTTATAAACGGGCACAAATTGACTAGTCACCGATGCGCATAGATATATTCCGTAATGTGACAGCATCCACCTCTAACTCCTGAGGACAAACAATAGTTCTTGTATTATGGGTTGATGTCTGGTCAGTGGTGACGGCATATATGTGATGTGGTGGCATCTCCCCCCTGTTTCTGA
Source organism: Alopecurus myosuroides (assembly GCA_028641055.1). Taxonomy (NCBI): domain Eukaryota; kingdom Viridiplantae; phylum Streptophyta; class Magnoliopsida; order Poales; family Poaceae; genus Alopecurus; species Alopecurus myosuroides. The sequence continues at coordinate 386,491,545 of CM054060.1, forward strand.
TCACGCCGCTTCAATCCACTTCTTTCTCTAGGGCTCTTCGGACGAGTTCATCGACGCCAATGTCCAGCTCGCTCTCGCCGTCGTGAGGAACCTCAAGCAGCTCAAGGGCACCCGGTCCTGCATAGTAAGTTTCTGGCCCCACCATCCCACCCTTGCTCCTCCACGTTTGTCCCAAGAATGTCAAACATACCATGCTCACCCGTTCTCTTCTAGTCCATTCCAGGTGTTTCCTGATCAGCCGGAGAAGCGAAGGGCGTCGCAGATATTCAAAACAGCTATAGACCAAGTAAATTACGCCTCGCTGTCAAAACAGTCTTTTTTCTTCTTGTGACTTCATGAGTAATTATGTAATGGGACAATTTTTTTGAACACTTCTTTTAGATTGAGGGTGTGTCCATCAGTTCCCTGGATGATCTGCCCATCGGACCCGTCGACACCTTCTTCAGATCGATAAGAAATACACTTGATTTCGACTTTTCTGACGACAACGAAGGTAAAAATCTTAAACAGACCTGTCTAGTACGGCGGCACACACCGGTAACATAAATTATTTTTACGCGAAAGAGATTCAGGCGCTAATGAATCTGTCAAGACTAAGATGAAGCAGTGTCAGTTACATTTTGATGCCACTCCTATGCATCGAAGCTATGTTCTTATCTATAGAGTGCCGGACTGAATCTTGCCAAACACGCTGAATAAAATTCATATACTAAGACCCATTTGTGTAACTGAAAATGTAATTTTTTTCCATGCTCATTATTATCACAATTCATAGTGGAGATAGAAGAATGACTTACATGCACATTAAAATGTGTACGACTGAAGCATAGGCAGATGCACAGTGGGTAATTAATTGTTCACTACAGTATGATACTATTATTACTGTCAGAAGAAATTTTGTAACTGTCATAACAACAACCATCGGTAAGTTTGAGCCCTATTACTGTGAGACACTTATTGCATAAACATTCCTGAAAATCTTACTCACATCTGATGGGCTAGTATGCGTACAGATCGATGGAAGTCTGACGAACCACCAACCCTATATATCTTCATCAACAGCAGCACCCGTGACCTTTCATCTATAGAGAAGTACGTGGTATGTCTAGAACAATGCTCCTGTATCTTACTGGCACTTATGTATATTTTTTGGTGATAATTGTATTGCAGACTTGCAGTGCTAAGACTAAGTATTTGTATCGTTTTCTATGTTATGCATTTTGTTACCCTTCCATTGGAAAATGGTAACACCTTGTGCTTGATGCAATATCCCTAATTCCGTATGAGTAGGATTTGGGAAAGATAAGTGGGGAGCATCATTATTTTTTCTGGCATCTAGGCATCTGCAAAGGAATATGAATCTTATAAATTTCAATGATGTTATAGTATTTGTTGCACTGGAACAGAAAATATATGTTTAACTTCAACCCTCGTTTCTAACAGTTAGCATTTGGTTGCATGTTTTATTGATTCATTCTTTGTGCATTACTTCTTGTCCAGGACAATTTTGCTGCCTCTGTACCTGCGGTTCTCTTTAATCTTGAACTAGATACTTTGCGGTATGTATTTTATATTCCATTGAATACCCTGTTCCTTGTAAGCTTCTTGAGTTCCTTAAGCCGTAACATATGAACTTGAACCCCCAGTTCTGACTTGGGGCTTCTAGGATTCCCCCCAAAAGATCTGCACTACCGGTTTCTTTCTCAGTTTACCCCAGTATTCTATATCAGACAGCGTGACTACTCCAAGGTATGCATATATTTGCCATTTACGTGCCTAACCGTCTTTATGTCTCTCTCTATGTAACTACCATTTTCCACTTTACAATATAGACAATTGCAGTCACTCCGTACATAGTGAACTACAGTGGCGCCGTCTTCCGTCAATACCCAGGTAGTACATGGTTTTGCAATCTTGGCCACTGGCAATACTAAATTGTGATTTTAGCGGCCTTCTTCACTTCAAAAGTTGACATTTTGGAATATGTACTTGTATCCTTCAGTTCGTAATGTTGTAACATACAATTGGGTTGATATCAGCCCTCGTCATCTACTGATCTAGTGAGTTTTGTCTGTTCAGGGCCCTGGCAAGTGATGCTTAAGCAGGCTGATGGTTCGTACGCATGTGTTGCAGAGAGCGCATCTCGGTTCACCTTGGGGCAGGTCATTACAGTACCATCATTTGCATGAATTTTATTTACTGTTTTGGTGGAATGTGACGTGCCACGTTTTTTTTTTTTTTTTTTTTTTTTTGACATTACCACGTTATTCATTTAGGCCAAGGACGAACTGCTGAGAGTTCTCGGTTTGCAAGAAGAGGAAGGAAGCCAGCTTCAATTCCTCAGAACAGGATACAAGGTCCGCAATCTCTTCTCACTTGGTCGATACCATAAACGTGAAAATGAAAACAGGATCAGTGATCCCAAATGATCTATCTGACACAATCATTTGTTCCGCAAAGTCGGTGCGAAAATCTAAAAACTTTTACAGTACCAGCATAATCGTAATACTGTGTTGGGTTAACATTTTAAAGTGCAGCATCAAATATTTCTTCAGAACTCCACTTTTAGCAGCTGAGACTGAGATCCTCTCATGCAGAATGCTACTTGGTGGGAGGAGAATGTCGACCAGGAGAACTCCCCCGCGTGGCGAACTTGAGGCGCTGCTTCTGGTTCAACGCTGGATCGCTGATCGGGCCGGCAGATGGAGATATATATCTAGGCCAAAGAAATGTGCATAGAAGTCCCCTGAACAAAGAGCGTTCATGAATCCTGAATGAAACTGAAGAGAGAAGCCCACACTACAGTGGAGACATTGCATGTGCTGGATTTGTACATTCTGATACGAGTTCTTAGACGAAATTCTGCGTTGCTTTTTGGGTGATTATTATGTGCTCGGTACAGTGTAATGCAGATGACTGAAATATTGCAATGAATCTTCACCTTATGGCTTCATTTTCTTACTAGCAAGAAGAGTACATGTGACAACGTACATGATGGTACAAGCAGGTGCACCGATGAAAATTCTGAATTTCCTTTCTTAGCTCGCAAGTCTGTTCTTACATAGAAATTCCTGGACTTCATTCTGATTTTTCTTCAAGAGAGTGTGAATTCAAGGCTCGCCTGATCGCCACTCAAATTTCCCTTGGATTTTGTTATGCCTCATGGCATGTGGGCCCGATTGACATAAGCAAAGGAAGTTAATTGGTCAAAGGGAGAATGAAGTCCAGAAGCTTCTGTCAGTGTGAGAGGCAGCCGTAGGGGCGTATTTAAAGGGCTTAGGGGACCTCGAGGTCGTATCTGCAAAACGACCAAACTCACCGTAAGAAGAAGCGGCGACTGGAGATCGAGATCGCCGGAGCCAGGGAGATATGGAGCCGAGGGGAGCATCCCGCTGCAGATCCAGCACGCTCCTGTTCCTCCTCGCCTTCTTTCTTGCGGCGGCGGCGGCCGCCTCCGCCTCCGCCATCGGCGACAAGTGCGCCGCCTGCAAGGCCGTCGCGGTGAGCTCCCTTCTCTTCTTCTCTCGGTTCCTAGCTTCTAAGGTTTCATCTCTAGTCTTCACCGCTCTCCGCGAAGCCATTTTCCGGAGCCCCGGATCTTCGTGAATTGACTGCTGGCGTAGTAGAATTTTATTTTTCCGAAAGTGTATTGGTTATTCAGCGGTATTGTTTGGGAGGCACATTTGTAGTAGCAGAGGTTCTGATGGATCGTCTGGTCTTTGTGTTATTGCAGGCGGAGATAGAGATTGGAATCTCAAGCGTAAGCACACTTCATCTCTTTCAGATTCCTGATGTTTTTGTTTGCAGTGCTGATCTGGAGGTCTATGTGTATCTTCCGGTTTGTTGTTGCCCGGACCATCAATGGATTGCTAACTGTTCCTGTGTTCTCTAATGCAGGAGAAACCAAGAAATCACTTGGACTTGCGCAACCGGCTAAATTCCAAGGGTCAGCGTGAAGGAAAGGTCATTGATTACAGGTATCTTATCTAGCACTACTACTGCTTGTGTTCGATGATTATCCTGTTCTAAAAAAAATTATTCGACCGCAAGGGGCATTCTAACAGCAATGGAACATCAAATGGTCACAATGTGAATGCTCTTCGTCTGACAATTTACCATGTTTACATAATGTTACACATTTGTTGGGAAAGTGTAGGCTTAACCATTGTTAACTTTAATTTTTATTCCTGTTAGGTGTATCATTTGCTTCACATGCCTGCATAATAAATTGTGGGCATAGTTTTACCATTTATCTTTGCGTTGATTTATCGCTGATTCTTAAATGGCGTGCAGAGTCAGTGAGCTTCGGGTTGTAGAGCTTCTCGATGACCTATGTGGTAAGATGGAAGATTACACTCTGCAGAAGGTACAAAATAAAGCTGTATTGCTGTTATATAATTCTGCTACTGCACACTACCATCTTGTTGAGGCTAAACCTTTTTTGAAGATATTAAACGTGTACTTTGATATAAAGATATCTATACGTGGATCAAGTTGTCCCTTTAGTATTCAACTGTTGATCTGTTTATGTATAATTTCAGCACCTGCATAAGCATTGTAGTCATCTAATAAATTGTGTTGTATGCAGTTGGATTCAGGCGAAAAAGAATGGGTCAAAGTAACGAACTGGAACAGTTTCCAAGCTGGTGAGTTTGGAATATTTGTGGCCCCTATTACTCTTTCGACTAGTTGTAACCATACCATAGACACTGAAGTGCTACTGGCAGTCCATAGTTCATTACGTGATGATAATGCATTCTTCCTGCACAGTTATTTACATATGTCATCTAAGGAAATGTGATAAGCACTGGATTACAACTATATACCTCTTGGCTCTTACGGTCACAAATCTCCAATGCTTTTGAATATTTCTGATATGATCTCAGATTGAATAATGTCAAGATGGGGAACTCGTTAAGACAGTCTTCATTTTGAAAGTAAAAAAAATTAAGAGTTAATTCCCGTTACAAGCAAGTGAACTTGTGGGTACAAATATGCTAAAAAACATGCGAAGAATAAGTTCTCCCTGTATTGCGTTGCTCTCATCACAATATAATGGATATTAAGCTGTGAAGAAACATGACTTGTAATTACCAATTGTTTACTATTATGTTGTTATGTGTTTGTAGATAAGAAAGCTGCGGCACGAGCACACTCCAAAAATCTATCCAGTTACTGTGGAAGGTACAGTTCAGTACCTATTTATCACACTGGTTTCTTATATTCCCTTTAGTATATATGTTGACATAACTTTGTAAATACTATGTCAGCTTCCTAGACTTAATCTCTCCCACCTTTAACAAATTTTGTGGGTTTATAAAGCATACCTGACATCCTACTAGTAGAAGTTTGTAATGGCCCTTGTCCTTCTTGAAAACAAAAACTTTGAAACTTGTGAACAGTGTTTTCGTATTCGCATAAGGTCAAGTTTCCTTGGTAGGAAGTGTTAAGCTTCATGCGCTAGCCAACACGCAACCAAAAGTACTTCAAAAGATCTTGATTGCTTTAGAAATAATAATTTACCAGAGCTATAAATTGGGAGAACTTGGTTACTACTGGAGTGCTGGTAGGTCTTGATAAGGCAACGACGATGACAATTCAGCCGTCACTACCTTGGGCTCTCCAACTTTAAAGTCGACACATTTCAAGTGGCACCAGCAGGAGCCACCCATGAAGTTTAATGTGTGCTCCACCAGGCTGTCATCAATGCTGGAAGTCCTGGCAGACCACGACTAGTGTCGCCTTCTTCGAAGTTTCCCTTTCTTAATCTGTTGCTGTCGAGAGATGGAGCGCGAGCGGGGAGAGGAGGTGAGAAGGTCTGGTGTGTTCAGCGGGTGATGGCCACGGCAGTGTTAAATAGCATTTTCCACTATTTAGCACCGTCCTGGCCTTCACTCACTCAACACTCCACACAATCTCTTTTCTCCTTGTTCTCGCTCTATCTCTCGACGCACCATCAAATGAAGACAAGGGTGGCCCTGAAGAAGGCAAAACGTGCCGTGGTCTACCGGAATTGCAAGATTGAGGGTGGCCTGGTGGCGCTTGTTTCCCCCAGATTTGGACGTAAAGGAGATTTAGCCTTTTCACGGAAAAAATACAGGATCTGGAATAAGTTCAGACTGAGTAAAGTCCACCAACCACATAGATGACCCAGCCAGTGACCCATTCGCGGCACATGTGCTCAGAGCGCTGCTAGGAAGGCTGGCTTCAAGTTGTAGGGTATTAGCTGTCTAAAGCTGACCCTCCATCTTCATTGGCTTTTGAAGAATTCTATTAGTACTACAACTTTGTCAGTGTTAACTGCCAAGTTAGTTGAGCAAAGAAAGGGCCCTTAACATTTCGGTGCTAAATTTCTAGTTGCTCGATGTAACACATTTTATACGGCACATCCGACCTCTTACTAGTACTACAAGTTTGTCACAGTGTTTATAACTTTGAAAAAAAAATGTGTTTGTATAAGGAAGTTTTCTAGTAAACCTCTTGAAAAGAGTTTCCTAGGTGAAAATGACCTCGATCTCACATAGAATTTTGGTTGCTTTAGAAATGTATATTTATTAGTTTTCCAAAGACAACCTTCCACCTTTCTTGGCTGTGAAGAATTATATTGACTCTGGAGTATTAAGTGGATGACTGGGTGCACTGACAAAGTTCATCCATGGTGCAGGTTACTGGAGGAAACCGAGGACGAGGTACTTTTCTTGTCCCCTTCAGACAGTAATTTGTACTTTTGATTTTGGCAAATACTAACACCTACGTTTCCAGTTATTATGTAGCTATGTGTAGATTCTTTTTAACTATTAAGATGTGTAAATTTGTTGACACAAGGCCTAATTTAGGTTATTTTTCCTGTTGCAGCTCGCTGAGTGGATAAAAACAAGCTCTGCGGAATCAGGGAACGTGAGCCAGGCCCTTTGCAGAGATATCAGCAAACATTGTCGGTCCACAAGGTATATCTTACGTATATCAGCATATAAGCGAATCAGCTGATCTCAAGCACACTTCTTTTTCCACTCAAGCTTGCTAACGTCTTGTTATTCTTTCCTTCTCCTTACTGCCATCGCTCTCCAGTGTGACTGCCCCGATCGATGATGAACTATAACAGCACGCCTTGCCGCACCCTATCTATCACTAAGCAAAGCAGATGAAGAAGGTTTGCTGGAAAGCGTGCAAAACGAAGCTGCATAGGAAATGTAACTGTGATGTCTGAGTGTCTGCGGTTTGACGCCCACATTTGTGTTATAGATGGACTTGCAGCTTCCATATAAGGAGCTAATTTGTCGAGACATTGAGAAATTTTTGTATACTGAACTACAGATAGCAACATTTATCTGTTGAACTGATCGGAAATGGTTGTTAATGTCTTTGTTGAAAGACGATGAATGCTTCCCGTGATGCAGCCAGCAGATTCTCCTTGATTCTCCTTTAGCACCTCTGCTTTCTGCAGCTTTCTTCGACTTCTTTTATCTTTGCTGAACGTACATGATGATGGCCTTTAGTCCAAACACATTATCGTCCCTTGGACGGTGTTTGAAGTTCAAACTTTGAAACATTGCACACCTCACTACTCCGTGGAGCTGAAAACTACAATGTCTGCAAGCCTCAAGTCAGCCTTCCGTTGTTCCTCCAGCCCAAGATTTCAACATATTTCCTTCACGATGATTGAATCCTTGCAGATGTGCAGATGCTATTTGTATAGAGACGAGACATGATAATCCAACCTAATTTTGCAGTGTACTGCCTCCGTGTCATATTGTCAGAAAACTGGTTGTAATCATGTTTTCAACTGTTTTAATCGTCTTTTTAAGAGCATTTCATCTTGAGCAGTACAATCCATGCAGACTGATCGATCTTAGCACAGCCGAACAGAATGCCATCCAGATTCTAGGAAATACGAAGCACTAAGGATCAGAGAACACAGCGATAATATCCAAAGACAACTCATATGGGATAGGATAAGAGCAGCAGATCATGCGAATAAGTATATCATCAGGTACCAAACAACAAGGTGTCCGAGGAGGCCAAAACAAAAACTTAGAAACTAGCACTTGTTGACGACAATCAGAACATCTCATCACTTCTTCTCCTCCTTCTCGGCCTCGGCGGCCTTCTTCAGCCGGGCACCGAGCTGGCGCTGGTTCATCCTCTCCACGCGGAGCTTTCCATAGGCCTTGAACGCCTTCATCTCCTCCGTCACCTTGACGACCTCCACTGAACGCGGCTCGCCACGGGCAATGGGCATGAAGTCGCCCTGGACCTGGGTGGCGTTGGAGAGCTCCTCTGGGGTAGAATCGCCAGCCTGGGACAAAGATTGTGATCAGAGAAGGATGTGGCAACAAGTACAATATATAATGAGAAGATAAACTACAGACAAAGGATAAGAGAAACAGCTGCCATACCTTGACCTTGCGAGCACGCCTTGGGAAGATAACAAGCTTGGCCTTGTAGGTCTTGAGCCTGTTGATGTTAGACTGCATACCCTCCAGCGATCGGTTCTTGCGGCGGTGGTCCACAGAGATACCGATGGTGGGAGCGAGCTTCTTTGGGATTCCCGCTGCCTGCAGTTCCAGCATAAAATGTGTCAAAAGATAGCTAAACGATATTGCAAAGTACAAGGATGAGCACTAAAGTTGGTCAAGAGAGTATCTAATTGCAATAAGCCCATCAATCAAGCATCTGAATGTAGACTCAAGTATCAGGTAAACTATTGTAGAGAAGAATGTAAAGCTAATGACACAACATGCATTTCAGAGTAGACACTTTCAGTTATGTCAGGTGTTAATTCAACATACAAGAATACTAATTGAGGTCTGTACATATCCAATTGTACAGATCACTCGTAGGCAGTTCAACGATGGTGGAAGCAAAATGAAGAAAAGAATGGTCACCTTGAGCTCCTCAAGGGTAAAGCCTCTGCCAGCCCTGGCCTTCATGTTGTACTTGAGAGTCTGGCATTGCACAATGGGGCGAAGAGGACCAGATGTCGGGCGTGGGAAGATCTTCACAGCCTTCTTCTGGCGAGCTGTACATGAAAAGGCAAATGTGAGATGATGGTTCTGAAAAATAGTCAATAAGAAAACAAATCATCCTATTGCATTCAAAGTTATTAGTAATAAAGCAGCGATCAAAAATAGTGATAACGCAGAAGCAGCTCTTACAATATGTCAACAATCAAAACATTACAGAAGAGCAATTGTTATTCTCACAAGTGGCTCTATGAACATGCCAAGCACACAGCACTGGACATGCTAAGATATACATCTAGTCAAGAAGCTAGCTTACAGATTTTCTAGCTGATATATTAGCAGGGAAACAATCAACAGGTAGACCGAACAATAAGCAGACAGGTTAAAACACAGTCTAGTACGACCACTAATCACAACTAGGCACAACCATTACCCTCTCGAACATCCCTACTACCATTAGCACTACCCGTCCATTATTCTAGATCACGTATACCGCTGACGAACGATGCAGCAAAGTTCCTGGCAAGACAAAACAAACAAGGTGGCCAGGATCTGCAGGTTGCTCACCGATGCGGCGCCTTTGCTTGCGGGCGGGCTGGTTGAACCAGGTCTTGACATAGTTCTGCCAGTGCTTCTTGAAATGCCCGTTGGGGATGACGTTGTTGTGCTTCACCATCTCGCCCTTCTCTCCTCCTTACCTGCAACCGCACACGAGATCAAACCCACGGTCAATCACACGACAGACAGAGCAAAGTTCAGCGAACAAGCGGGCGATCAAAAACTAGCGAGCAAGATCAAGAAGGCGCGGCGTGGCTGAGCCCGTGGGAGAGGCGAATCTACTGCTACAGCCGTGCGAGGAACTGAATCGACCGTGTAGTCGCACGGACAAGACGCGTAGGCATTTCGTCGAGCAGCGTGGAGGGAGGGAGGGAGGGAGGACGAACCTGGGGCGGCGGCGGCGGCGCGGGAGAGGGCTAGGGTTTTGCGGGGAGTGAAGTGGCGGCGCGAGAGGAGGAAGACGATGAGGGGCTTTATAATCCTGGTCTGTGCGGGAGGGTAGGGTTTTCGCCCTGGGGACGTGAGGCTGCAACTATGGTCCCGCTTGTCAGTGCTCGGCCCATAGGCTTTGTGGTTTCGTGAAGAGAATGGGTGGGCTTGTAATGAATCGAGAAGAGCGACTGGGCTTGTAAGGCTGGGCTCGGAACAGCACGTGGACCGGCGTATGTAGGTCTAAGCTCATTCTCTCACTGAAAAAACAATTCTAAGCTATTTTTGCTCTATCTTTTGTTCTACTATAATAAAAGAAAACTATTTTGCAAAGAATCGTACGTGTTACGGTGCTGCATTGTTATCGTAAAGCGAATGGCGTCACGTACAAGTTAGCTAGAGTTACCTATGACTCTAATAACCCTATTTTTTGGGACCGGCGATCCCCCTATTTTTATTATTAAGGATGTAATGAATGATGTGTGTGAAATAAAGTGCGTCACATGGCTTTCCCTAAAAAAATTGCTCTAAAAATGTAAGTTTTATTTATTAAAACAACTGAAATAGCATATTTTCAAAGCTCACTTGTCTTTTCTCCATTGGTGGTAGAAATCCTCAAATATGAGGCTTCTCGGGCTTAGTGTTCCATGGTCATCCACACTTCTCCTCGCGCTACCTTTAAATTGGTGAATGTATATAAATGGATTAGCCTTGAACATTTCAACTCTTGGTTCTCGCTTACTTCGTATTTTTCCTCGGTACCACCGACATGTTGTCGTGTGAGATGGAAAGAGGGCATAACCAACGGTTAGCATCACCTACACCATGTGACCACCATATAAGCTCCACGCCACGTACAACTTCATACGGACATTACACGCTCAAAGTGACTAGAATAGAAAAAATGAAACCCATAAAAACAAAGTTATAAAACATTAAAAAAGAAAGATAAATTCCCTTGAAAAAAACAAAAACAAATTCCAACATGTGATGTGCTTGAGTTATAAAGTTTCTCACAATGAGCCATGTTGTGCTTGATCTCCGACTTATCATGTGGTGGAAAGTAACCAGTAAGGTCATGTTAGAATAGAAAAGGTACGCCATTAATATGTCATATATTATGAATTCTTACATGACATATTTGGATGTTGCACAAGAAATATACATATGGTTTTTCGAGAAATGAAGAGGTGGGAGAGACAATTGGAAAATGTGTTGGCCTTCTCAAGGCAAGTATAGAACGACTTGGAGCTCATGATGTTGTCTCTATGGAACTAGATACATAGATATGCATGAAATTATTTTAGGGTAATTCATTACATGGGATTTGCTTTAAGCAATAATCATTCAAGATACATAAGAACTGTTGTGTGTTTCCCATGTGGTCCAACCAAGGAACTTTAGTATAAACTATTGAATTTTCAATATCTTTATACTTGAATATGACATGGCATCAAGTTATTAGTATTTTAGCTTTCTGTTACTACATTATTGGAACAAAACCCTATGTTGTGTTGATGGTCCTACATAGGACCATAATGCACAAAGTCGCAAGTACCTATCTAAAGTGCACTGCCAAATCTCTCTGATTTATGTGCCACTTTTGTGTCATGTGATTTGAATAGGTCATACAAAGATGGTTGTGCATTAAGAGATTTTATTCTTTTTTATCACTTGGGATTTTATCAATGAGGGAACATCTTGTGAATCACAATCGAGCACATTCACATCCACCAGGAAGGGCGGAACTCAATCGTGCAACACATGCCCACTTAGCCAACTATTTGTCCTAACTTCACCATTATAATAATAGCAAGTCTTATTCCTATTTTGGTGTTCAACAACACTTCTTGAATGGTTAGCCTTGGAGACATTACACTACGGCATTAGCTAGAGTAGGCGATTAATCTCCATAACCATGTTGTCAATAGCTAACATGTGTAGCTTGTGATGACGGACTTAAACTCCAGAGTGCGCTAATGGTTTCAAATACTATAGTTGTAGATAATTTCGGTAAGCATCCCCACGCCAATAATATTAATTTTCTTTTGTTGCAACCACTTTGATAAGATCCCTTGCTATTATCTATTGGGTCATGTAGCATATTTTAAAATTTTCCGTCCTACCTAACACATATCTACTATGAAGGTAAAGGCGTGGATAGATCTGATTCGTTACCGACACGGTCGGTGATGCTTAGCGTTGGGACTATAGTCGATTCCATGTATCCCACCTTCTGGAAGTAGAGTGAGGGTATCACGTGTTACCCTCTGAGAGCTGGCACAAATACGTCTGTCAAAGTTCTGCAGCGCTTCGCCGTACAGGACTAGGCGCCGCATGTTCACATTCAGGTGGAAAGATTCCAACACATGGGAGCGAGAGGGAGAGAGATTAGAGCTAGGTCTAATCGAGAGATGAGCATCATCTCTCTCAATTGGAAGAAGCCCTAAACCAAGTAGAGAGTTCTAATTAGAAGCTCTAATCCAATCATAGGGTTTCTAATTAAAGGCTCTAATTATAGAAGGTCCCTAATCGGAGGCTCTAATTCAATTAGAGGATCTCTAGTTAGAGGCTCTATTTTTTCTTCTTATCGAGAGAGAAAGAGGCCCGAAAGCCAATTGTATGTCCTCCCAATGAGGGAGGGTGTGGGATTATATAGTGGGATGAGAAGGGAGGCTTGCTTGGGGGGGGGGGGGCAAGGCATTGCCTTGGCCGCATCAAACCCTAATCGCACCCCTCTTGTCCAATTGGGATGGGACTCTCCCAATTAGAAGAGTCCTTTCCCTTTAGGACTCCTTCTTCCTTTATTTCTCTATTTGATTTTTAGCTTTTATTTCTTTTCTCAAAAACCAAATAAGGAAAGATCCGGGGATGTTACTGTGCCTTGCTTAGTGTCCCTAGGGCCCACCTGGAAGTCACCCAATATTTGGGTACAACTCTGGGACATTTCTGCCCCCTCCGGCACTATCCCACTCTATGGAAATTCCCCCGAAACTCTTCTGGAACCCCATGACCCCTATTGATAAAATCATTGACCTTATCTACTGATGTTTTCTAACATTCCGGGACATCTCATGCCCTCTTATATATCATATAACATTCTGTCTTACACCGGCATTAATTATCTCTCATAGTAACTTCCCAGAACGACTCTAATTGACACCGGACTTGTTTCTGTTTTATCGTAACAACATTGACCATTACCTATTGTCAGAAACATATTTTTTGACAACCTAGGACATCCCATGTCCTCCATAATTTATGTCCCACAAGTGTAGGGGATCGCAACGGTCTTCGAGGGTAAGTGTAAGCCAATTTAATTATTCGACACAAGGGGAGTTAAAGAAAACCTATAAGTCTGAGCAGCTGAGTTATCAATTCAGCCACACCTGAGAAACACTTAAAAAAAATTAGTAATATATGGGTCAATAAAATAGTGGATGGAGTGGCGTTGTGATGTTTGTGTTGCGTCCTCAACACGCATAATACAATAGCAATTGTATAGATGCACTTGTTCAGCAAAAATATAGTTAATATTGTGGAATACGGAGTTAAACAAGTAATATTTGCAATCATGTAAAAATAGTAGTAACGATAGTAAAAAATGAACCGGGGTTCACAGGTTCACTAGTGGAGTAGTGATAACTCTCCAAACAATAGAACTAGTGTTGGGTAAACAAATTACAGCTAGGCAATCGACAAAACATGGGGGCACAACAATGCTATTATGATGAGATATAGTTCATGGGTTCTAACATGGTAGGCATTACGTCAATTCATATATACATGTATCCAGCATGAGAAAATGGACCAGGGTCCACGGTTCACTAGTGGTGTCTCTCCATAAAAGACAGATAACATGTGCGGTGAACAAATTACAGCTAGCAATTGATAGATATTGAAACATGCATGACGTGACGATTACTATGTGATTCATGCGGGCATTACAACAAGACTCATAAACCGTCATCCAACTACATCTATGACTAAACATCCACCCTCCAAATATCATCCGAACAAATGTTGGATATTAAGTTGCAAACAACAAATAATCGCATTAAACAAAGTGTGTAATGTAAACAATGTAAACATCGTTGTTTTTTCCCTAATGGCAACAACACATCCTCCATCTGTCACGTTTCTGTCACTCGAGCATAGATGCAAAGGAGGCATGAACCCACTATCGAGCATAAATACTCCCTCGTGGAGTCATGATACGTCATAAACGTATCCTTAATTTCTGTTGTTTTTATGTTGTTTCCCACATGTTTTCCTTACACTTTATGTCATTTTTATCGATTTACCGGGACTAACCTATTGACAAGACGCCACAGAGCCAGTTCATGTTTTCTGTTGTTTTAAGTTTCAGAAAAGTTGTTATGGAAATATTCTCGGAATTGGACGATTCCAAAGCCAGAAGTCTTAGAAGTCCCGGAAGCATCCAGAAGCCCTGAAGAGCCCCGGAGGGGGCACAGGGTGGCCACACCATGGGGTGGCGCGCACTACTAGAGGAAAGCTTACCACAGGCGAACAAAAAAGGGTTACCACAGGCGCAATTCAGTTCGCGTGGGACCATATCGCCAGCGGTAATGGCTTACCCCAGGCGAATCACAAAATGCGCCTATGGTAACTCAGCATACCCCAGGCGAATCAGCCTTGTGCGCCTGGGGTAACTGATTTACCTGTGGCAAACAAGCGTGGTGCGCCTGGGGTATATATGCGCCTGTGGTACTATATATTATTCGCCTGGGGTATGTTTTTGCTGTGTCAAAAAATAAAAGAAAAGAAAATAGTCTCGGTTTGCACAAATATATATCAAAATGACAGAATTAACAGAATAACAACAAAATGACAGAATTAAGTTTCATATTCTCGAACGGAGATAGTTCAACAAATAATATAACCTCGATCATCAACACATAATACACAAGTTTATATTACATAGTCTCGAAGAGAGATAGTTCAATAAATCGATAGTTTAGCTAGACAAGCAAAACAACAAGTAGCATCAACACAAGGAGTACAAGGAGTATCAGCACGGCGATGGCGAAGGTGGTCATCCGGTCCCTCGTCTTCTCTGTCTTCTCTCTCGCTAGGTAAGTGGTGTATCGAGCTTCCGCCTCCACCATGGTCTTGTACCCCTTGTAGTTGTTGCCGCTGAAACCGTGCACCTGTCTCCGGCATTGTTCCCAATCGTCGTATACTCCGGGAACCCTACCGATATACACAACATACCATGTCATCTGTGCATAGGACAAAAATACGAGTTTAGCATAGAAAGTGATAATAGACCGCAAATAACTATCAAAGAAATAGAAACATCAAGGTTTATGAATAAAACACGACAAATAAAGGACTAAAAGTTATATGATGCAAGTGTATACTAACATTTTGTCAATCCTATGGTCTCGGCAGGACCGGACGAACGTCTTCTAGCGTGTTGAATGTCCGGGTGTCACGTTGCTCTCGTAGGTGTGCTTCTATGTCACGGTTGCTCGTTGGTGCGTGGCCGTGGAAGAACAAGCCACCCCGAGTGATGACATCCGACGAGAGTATCGTGCAGATCCTCCGCTGGATGCGACGGAATTCAGCCCGCACATATTCATCGGGGGTGTTGGCCATCTTTGTGGTCAGGTCTCGGAGATGACTTGGTAACAATACCTGTTGGGCATCCTTTAAGTACTCCCTCATCTGAAAGATGGCATACCAAGCTTCCAACCCAGATTCTTGCTCCGATTGCTTGAGGCAGGGGTAGTTTGTTACGTGGGTGCACACGTAGGCGCCTCGACTATTTTCTCCTTTTTTAGGGGCTTGCCTAAATCAGAGGCGAAGCCGTTGAGGGCACTATTAAGAATAGCTCTTATGTCGATGTAGTCCTTCTGCACCGCCCTACCCGCATCGAGATAAGTGCATTGCGACCAATGCGGTTCCATGACGATGAGTGTGCATCCTCCGTTTCTGCGCAGAACATTTCGAACAAGCCATCAATATCATCAATCGGCATACTAAGGAGATTCTAGAAAGAATGTCGGGAAGCGGAGAGGACTACTTACAGGGGAAAGTATGGCATAAGAATGGCGTTCTTATCCTTGTTATCTATCGAAAAACCCGTTATGTAGTTCGTGATAACAACCCGGTCCGCAGGTGACCGCAAGTAGTCCTCAACCATGTAGTAGGGGTTCATAATCGCGATGTGCGGGGTATTCTCCATGACAATATCGTGCGCCATCTGAGCGATACCAGGCGGACAATGCTTCGGTCGAGCTTTCCCAAGTGGAAGACCCTGAATATGTCTTCGTATCTGATGAAGAACACCTCTGCGGGATTTGTATCCACAAAGCCCACGGATCGGGGCACCTTGACCACGTATAGCGGGTAGGAGGGATGTTTCTCACGTAGAACTTCGTTCTCTTTGAACAAAATTCCGTCGTGGATGCTCCTCATGTCACCACCCATGACAGCGACAACCTCTGGCCGCAGCATCGGCTGACCTATCCCATGCACCTTCCTCCACGGGATGGCGGGCGGCAAACGGTCCAGGACCCGGGCGGCTGCTGGCTGGCTACTAGAGGAGGCACCACCTTTCTTTTTGTTGGCTGCCGGCCTCTTCCGATGCTTCTTCGGCCTCAAGCAGATGGGAGTGCCGCTTTGTTTTACCGCCTCCTCGGCCGTAGCACGGAGTGTATTCGGGGTAACCAGCATAGGTTATGGAGCCGTAAAGGCCGTATGCTCCTCGGGAGTTTCTTGGGAATATGTTAGCTTCTTCTGGATATCCGGCTTTCTGGTGGGTAACTCAGAAGAACCGCCCTCTTCGCCATCTACCTTCTTCTGGATATTAAGAATTCTGGTGGGTAACTCCGGAGGAACCTTTTCGCCATCCAACTGATTTATGAAATCGTCAATGGGAGCAAGTTCAATATCCATGTATTCGTCATGGGTCTCATGCTCGTGATGTTGCTCGTCATTTGACGTCTCGTGCTCGGGAGGAGGAGGATCCACCGGAGGTGGAGAGAGGACCTTGTCATGTTGGACCTTGTCTTGTTGGCTTGCCGCGGGCGCAACAGGTGTAGTGGTGACGGTCATGCCTTGGCTTGGCGCCGACCCTGACGTGGTGTTCAGCCGAATAAGGGCTTTCGGCCATAGCAAGATTTGATTGTCCAGTTGGCCGAGATTCAGCTCACTGTCGGCATCGGCAAGTTGATTAGGAGGATACAAGTCCTGGAATCCCGGTAGCACCAGATCGACGCGAACCCGAAACTCGTTGGTCGGTATATCTCTGCAGTGGTACTTGCGGGATAGTGGCTGCAAGATGCTCCCCTTTGCAACATCCTTCAACTCGCTGCCCACTTTTAGCAGGAAGGTGCATCCCGTCGCGTCAGCCTGCGATAACATGCATGGATAGGTCAGAGAGTAGGGTTATATTAAACTGGCTACAACTTGAGACGGTCAATAATTTACCGTGAGGGAATTGAGCCCGGCTAACGTCGACGGACCACATGTGATGGTGGGCTCGTCGAGCAACGATAACATTGATGGACCATCGACCGCGCCGGACACGGTCGTGAAGGGAATATGCCCGAGAGGCAATAATAAAGTGTTTATTATGTTATTCCTTGTTTATGATAGATGTTTATTTCTCATGCTAGAATTGTATTAACCGGAAACGTTGATACATGTGTGATTAATAAACAAACCGACGTTCCTAGTGAAGCCTCTCTTTTAACTAGCCCGTTGATTAAACAGATGATCAAGGTTTCCTGATCATGAACATTGGATGTTGTTGATAACGGGGTCATGTCATTAGGAGAATGACATGATGAACTTAAACCCTAACTAAGTATAACAATACGATCAAGTCATTTAGTTTTGTTGTTATGTTTTACATTCGGAGTAACATTATTCCTTAGACCATGAGATCATGTTAATCACTAATACCGAAAGAATACTTTGATGACATCAAACGTCACACCGTGAAAGGGTGACTATAAAGGTGGAATTGGATATTTGGAAAGTGTTAGTTGAAGCTCATGGATCGAGAATGGGATTTGTCCATCCAATATGACGGATAGATATACTCAGGGCCCTCTCGGTGATATCACATCGACACCGCTTGCAAGCAAGTGATATGATCACTAGGATGTTATATCACGGGAACGAGAAAAGAGTACTTGTCGGATAACGAGATCGAACAAGGTATAGTGGATACCGATGATCGGATCTCGGACAAGTAATATATCGCGAGATAAAGGGAAATCGTTACGACGTTGAAAGGTTCACACGATCACGAGAGTCATCGTTGAATATATAGGAGTCATCACGGATTTCCAGATCCCGCTGTTGATTATTGATCGGAGAGGAGTCTCGATCATGTCTATAATATTCGGAACCGTAGGGAGACACACTTAAGGTTCGATGAAGCGTTAGAGAGGATACGGAATGCCGAAGAATATTTTGGGCAGCTCCGGAATTGTTTCGGAGAAAATTGAAATAGTTCAAGGGGTTTTTCATCGAATGGTTGTTAATAGAATTAACAAATGGTTCGAGGTGCTGCATGCAAATGTTTGTTAATGGAATTAATAAATATAAATAAAGAAATAAAAATGTTTTATTTATTTATTAAAGAAAAACCTTTGGATTTTCCAAGTGGGAAATTAAGGAATTTTGAGTGGGTTTGAGTGGAGCTTCCACTCACATGAAGAGAGGAAGGGGTGGGGGCACCCATGGCTGGCCGCACCCCCCTTTTGGCTGCCTCCCCCTCCCCTATAAAAGGAGGGTGAGGTCTCTCTCTTCTCTACACACTTGCCCACACATTTTCCCTTCCACCCGCTGCTCCATTCCATGGTCTCCGGCTTGGCGAAGCCCTGACCGTGGGATTCTTCAACATCACCACGCCGTCGTGCTGCTGGAATTCCGGAGGGATCCTCTACTTCCGCAACCCGCTAGAATGAGGGAACGGAAGTCTTCATCGAGCTGAACGTGTGACTGATTACGGAGGCACCGCTGGATTGCGGTGCTCTTCTTCTCGCTCGGGATCGGCGTGAGAACGACTACGCCAACAACGAGATCTTTTCTCGTACCATTTTGAGTCTTCGAGGGTATGTTATCTCAAGACTCTCTTTCTCCCCGTTGCCTTTCATCTCATAGATTAGATCTTGGCCATTCGGGTTTATCGCGCGCAGGAATTTTTTTATTTTCTATGCTACGTTCCCCTTCAGTGGTATCAGAGCCGGATCTATGCGTAGATGAATTGTACGGGTAGAACACATAGGAGTATGTGGGCGTTCATGATCATGTTTTTGTCTCTTTGAGTATTTTATGATCTTTGTGGCATAGTAGGATGAAGCTGCCCCGGACTAAGTTTACGTGTACTATGTACGCGAGAATTGTCTCACTTGTGACTAAGGGGGTGTCCGTTTGTCCTACTATAGTTAAGATCTAATCTACAAAGGGTTGTTAAAAATATGTTTTATCAACGTTGTGGTTCTTGTACGTAGGTATGAACGGTTTATCCTCGTAAGCCCAAAGCCACGTAAAACATGCAAAAATAAATTAGAGGCGTCTAACTTGTTTTTGCAGGGCATGTGATGTGATATGGTCAATGTTACAAACGTTATGTATGAGATGATATCTTTTGTAAATTATTGACATACCGGCTGGAGCCATATGGTTGTCTTATTTTTGGCCTGCGTGCTATATATCATATCCATGTGATATGTTGTAATGGACAATCAAGATGGAGGTGCCACGGACCTTGGTGCCACGCCGGTGGAATGATGAAGATCATACCATGATGCACAAGATGGAGATCAAGTGCAAGAAGGACCATATCATATCACATTATCCATGCATGTGATGTTTATCCTTTTATGCATCTTATTTTTCTTAGATCGCGACGGTAGCATTATAAGATGATCCCTCTCACTTAATATCGAGATAATAATGTGTTCTTCCTTAAGTATGCACCGTTAAGAAAGTTCGTCGTTTCGAGACACCACGTGATGATCGGGTGTGATAGACTCAACGTTCGCATACAACGGGTGTTTTCAAGCCTAGCATGTATAGACATGGCCTTGAAACACATGCAATACAACGGTTCTACTTGGCAAGCCTAGCATGTACAGACATGGCCTCGGAACACGTAACCGAAAGGTAAAGCATGAGTCATATGAATGATATGATGAACATGTTGATGTTCGCCTTTGCAACTGCACCGTCTCACGTGATGATCGGTTTCGGTGTAGTGAATTAGGTTCATGTAATCACTAAAGACAACTAAGAGGGATCTTGTTTTTGAGTGGGAGTTCATGGGATAATTTTAAGAATTAACTTGAACTTCATTTATCATAAACATAGTCTAAATAGTCTTTGCAAATATGTTGTAGATCATGGCACCACCTACCTTCAATTTCAATATGTTCATGGAGAAAGAGAAATTAGCGAACAATGGAAGCAACTTTACCAACTGGGCACTTAACCTGAGGATTCTCCTCACCGCTTGCAAGAAGCTCTATGTGCTTGATGCACCTCTAGGTGACCAGCCCGCTGATGATGCTTCTGATGAGGATAAAAATGTTTATCTGACTCAACAAGAAGACCACAGTATAGTTCACTGCGGCATCCTCTATGGATTAGAGCCAGAGCTGTGAAAACGTTTCGAGAACAACACTGCTTATGCCACAATGGGAGAATTGAAAATGATTTTCGATACCCATGCCGCAGTTGAGAGTTATGACGCTTCAAAAAAGTTCTTTAGCTGCATGATGGAAGAGAACGGCTCCGTTAGTGAGCACGTACTCAAAATGTCTGCGTACGCTGATAAGCTCATAGCCTTGGGAATATCGATTCCCATTGAGCTAGGGATACATCGTGTTCTCCAATCTCTGCCACCTAGTTACAAGAACTTCGTGATGAACTATAATATGCAGAGCATGAAGAAGTCTCTTCCTGAGCTTCTCTCGATGCTTAAAACTGCTGAAGTGGAGATCAAGAAAGAACATCAAGTGTTGATGATCAATAAGACCACTAGTTTCAAGAAAGCCAAGAAAGGCAAGCCAAGGGTAAACTTCAAGAAGGGTGGAAAATCTGTTGCTACTGCTGAGAAGAAAACCAGGCATGGCCCTAAGCCTGAGACTGAGTGTTTCTATTGCAAGGGTACTGGCCACTGGAAGCGCAATTGCCCCAAGTATCTGGCAGATAAGAAGGCCGGCAAAGTGAACAAAGGTATATATGATATACTTGTTATTGATGTGTACCTTACTAGTACTCGCAGTAGCACCTGGGTATTTGATACTGGTTCGGTTGCTCACATATGTAACTCGAAACAAGAGCTGCAGAATAAGCGACCACTAGCAAAGGATGAGGTGACGATGCGCGTCGGCAATGGATCAAGAGTTGACGTGATCGCCGTCGGGACGCTACCTCTACGTCTACCATCGTGATTAGTTATAAACCTCAATAAATGTTATTTGGTGCCCGCATTAAGCATGAATATCGTTTCTGGATCTTGCTTAATGCGGGATGGTTATTCCTTTAAGTCCGAGAACAATGGTTGTTCGATTTATATGAATAATATCTTTTATGGTCATGCACCTGAGAAGAATGGTTTATTTCTTTTGAATCTTGATAATGTTGATACACATATTCATAATGTGAATGCCAAAAGAATTAAGTTAAATGATGATATTGCTACTTATATGTGGCATTGCCGCTTTAGGTCATATTGGTGTTAAACGCATGAAGAAGCTCCATTCTGATGGACTCTTAGAATCACTTGATTATGAATCATTTGAAACATGTGAACCATGCCTTATGGGCAAGATGACTAGAACCCCGTTTTCTGGATCTATGGAACGGGCGACAGACTTACTGGAAATCATACATACTGATGTATGTGGACCAATGAGTGTATCGACGCGCGGTGGATATCGTTATTTTGTCACTTTCACAGATGATTTGAGTAGATATGGGTATATTTACTTAATGAAACACAAATTTGAAACATTTGAAAAGTTCAAAGAATTTCAGTGTGAAGTTGAAAATCATCGTAACAGAAAGATTAAATTTCCGCGGTCTGATCGTGGAGGTGAATATCTAAGTTATGAGTTTGGCATGCATATGAAACAATGTGGAATAGTTTCACAACTCACACCTGCTGGAACACCACAGCGTAATGGTGTTTCCGAACGTCGTAATCTTACTTTATTAGATATGGTTCGATCTATGATGTCTCTTACAGATTTGCCACTATCGTTTTGGGGTTATGCACTAGAGACCGCTGCATTCACTTTAAATAGGGCACCATCTAAATCCGTTGAAACGACACCGTGTGAATTATGGTTTGGAAACAAACCTAAGCTGTCATTTCTAAAAGTTTGGGGATGCGATGTTTATGTGAAGATGCTTCAACCTGATAAACTCGAACCCAAAGCGGAAAATGCGTCTTCATAGGATACCCTAAATAAACATTAAACAATAGGGTACACCTTCTATCACAGATCCGAAGGCAAGATTTTCGTTGCCAAGAATGGATCCTTTTTGGAGAAGGAGTTTCTCTCGAAAGGTGTGAATAGTAGGAAGGTAGAACTCGACGAAGTTATTGAACCTTCTCTTCTTGGAATGGCGAGTAGCGCAGCGCCGGAAGTTGTTCCGGAGCCGACCCCGTCAGTTGAAGAGAGAGATAATGATCAAGATCATGAAACTCCAGTAGAGGAAACTACCGCACCTCGTAGGTCAACTAGGGAGCGTACATCTCCTGAACTATACGGAGATCCCGTATTAAACTTCATGGTAGATGGAGGTGATGACCCTGCGACATATGAGGAAGCGATGATGAGCCCAGATTCCAACAAATGGCTTGAAGCCATGAAATCCGAAATAGGATCCATGTACGAAAACCAAGTTTGGACTTTGGTGGATTTACCCAATGACCGCAAGGCCGTTGAGAACAAATGGATCTTTAAAAGTAAAACTGACGCTGATGGTAATGTGACCGTCTATAAAGCTCGACTTGTCGCAAAAGGTTTCCGACAAATTCAAGGAGTTGACTATGATGAGACTTTCTCACCAGTAGCGATGGTTAAGTCAGTTAGGATTATGTTAGCAGTTGCTGCATTTTTCGATTATGAAATATGGCAGATGGATGTCAAAACGACGTTCCTTAATGGTGACATTGAGGAAGAGTTGTATATGATGCAACCCAAAGGTTTTGTTGATCCTAAGGATGCTTACAAGGTGTGTAAGCTTCAACGTTCCATTTATGGACTGAAGCAAGCATCCCGGAGTTGGAACCTCCGTTTTGATAAGGTGATCAAACGTTTTGGATTTATCCAAACATACGGAGAAGCTTGTATTTACAAGAAAGTGAGTGGGAGCTCTGTAGCATTTCTAGTACTATATGTGGATGACATATTGTTGATTGGAAATGATATAGAACTTTTAAAAAGCGTAAAAGGTTATTTGAACAGTAGTTTTTCGATGAAAGACCTTGGTGAAGCAGCTTATATATTAGGCATCAAAATCTACAGGGATAGATCAAGACGCTTAATTGGACTTTCGCAAAGTACATACCTTGACAAGATTTTGAAGAAGTTCAAAATGGAAGATAGTCGGAAAGGGTTCCTACCTATGTTGCAAGGCAAGACGTTGAGTAAGACTCAATGTCCAGCTACAGCAGAAGATAGAGAAAAGATGAATAAGACTCCCTATGCTTCAGCCATAGGTTCTATCATGTATGCTATGCTATGTACAAGACCGGATGTGGCACATGCTATTAGTTTGACTAGGGGTACCAATCCAATCCAGGTTTGGAACACTGGACTGCGGTCAAGAATATCCTAAAGTACTTAAGAAGAACTAAGGACATGTTTCTTGTATATGGCGGTGAACAAGAGCTCGTCGCAAGATGTTACGTCGATGCTAGCTTTGACACTGATCCGGATGACTCTAAGTCTCAGTCCGGGTACGTATTTGTTATGAATGGAGGAGCTGTAAGCTGGAGGAGTTCCAAGCAATCCGTGGTGGCGGGATCATCAACAGAAGCGGAATATGTTGCTGCCTCGGAGGCAACACATGAAGCAGTTTGGATGAAGGAGTTCATATCCGAACTAGGCGTGGTTCCGAGTGCGTTGGATCCAATGGTTATCTATTGTGACAACAATGGTGCCATAGCCAATGCTAAGGAACCAAGGTCTCACAAGAATTCCAAGCATATCAAGCGCCGTTTTCACTCCATCCGTGAGCATGTCGCAGATGGGGATGTATAGATTTGCAAAGTACATACGGATCTGAATGTGGCAGATCCGTTGACTAAAACTCTCTCAAGGGCAAAACATGATCAACACCAGAACTCAATGGGTGTTAGATTCATCACTATGTAATATAGATTATTGCCCCTAGTGCAAGTGGGAGACTGAAGGGAATATGCCCGAGAGGCAATAATAAAGTGTTTATTATGTTATTCCTTGTTTATGATAGATGTTTATTTCTCATGCTAGAATTGTATTAACCGGAAACGTTGATACATGTGTGATTAATAAACAAACCGACGTTCCTAGTGAAGCCTCTCTTTTAACTAGCCCGTTGATTTAACAGATGATCAAGGTTTCCTGATCATGAACATTGGATGTTGTTGATAACGGGGTCATGTCATTAGGAGAATGACATGATGAACTTAAACCCTAACTAAGTATAACAATACGATCAAGTCATTTAGTTTTGTTGTTATGTTTTACATTCGGAGTAACATTATTCCTTAGACCATGAGATCATGTTAATCACTAATACCGAAAGAATACTTTGATGACATCAAACGTCACACCGTGAAAGGGTGACTATAAAGGTGGAATTGGATATTTGGAAAGTATTAGTTGAAGCTCATGGATCGAGAATGGGATTTGTCCATCCAATATGACGGATAGATATACTCAGGGCCCTCTCGGTGATATCACATCGACACCGCTTGCAAGCAAGTGATATGATCACTAGGATGTTATATCACGGGAACGAGAAAATAGTACTTGTCGGATAACAAGATCGAACAAGGTATAGTGGATACTGATGATCGGATCTCGTACAAGTAATATATCGCGAGACAAAGGGAAATCGTTACGATGTTGAAAGGTTCACACGATCACGAGAGTCATCGTTGAATATATAGGAGTCATCACGGATTTCCAGATCCCGCTGTTGATTATTGATCGGAGAGGAGTCTCGATCATGTATATAATATTCGCGAACCGTAGGGAGACACACTTAAGGTTCGATGAAGCGTTAGAGAGGATACGGAATGCCGAAGAATATTTTGGGCAGCTCCGGAATTGTTTCGGAGAAAATTGAAATAGTTCAAGGGGTTTTTCGTCGAATGGTTGTTAATAGAATTAACAAATGGTTCGAGGTGCTGCATGCAAATGTTTGTTAATGGAATTAACAAATATAAATAAAGAAATAATAATGTTTTATTTATTTACTAAAGAAAAACCTTTGGATTTTCCAAGTGGGAAATTAAGGAATTTTGAGTGGGTTTGAGTGGAGCTTCCACTCACATGAAGAGAGGAAGGGGTGGGGGCACCCATGGCTGGCCGCACCCCCCCTTTGGGCTGCCTCCCCCTCCCCTATAAAAGGAGGGTGAGGCCTCTCTCTTCTCTACACACTTGCCCACACATTTTCCCTTTCACCCGCTGCTCCATTCCATGGTCTCCGGCTTGGCGAAGCCCTGACCGTGGGATTCTTCACCACCACCACGCCGTCGTGCTGCTGGAATTCCGGAGGGATCCTCTACTTCCGCAACCCGCTGGAACGAGTGAACAGAAGTCTTCATCGAGCTGAACATGTGACCGATTACGGAGGCACCACCGGATTGCGGTGCTCTTCTTCTCGCTCGGGATCGGCGTGAGAACGACTACGCCAACAACGAGATCTTTTCTCGTACCATTTTGAGTCTTCGAGGGTATGTTATCTCAAGACTCTCTTTCTCCCTGTTGCCTTTCATCTCATAGATTAGATCTTGGCCATTCGGGTTTATCGCGCGCAGGAAATTTTTTGTTTTCTATGCTACGTTCCCCTTCAGGTCGACGGTCCATCGGGGGCAGGAGCGTCGGGCATGGCGGGGGCGGGCGCGCCATGCACGGCCAACATCGACGGACCACCGGCGGCGGCCGCGGCGGGCACGATCAACGTCGACGGTCCACCTCCGGCGCCTATGTTGATTGTAGGTAACGGCCCCTGTGAGCCCCCGGCGATGTAGCCACATAGTTTTTCAAATACGGCGGGTATGAGCGCATTCATCTTTTCCCCGACCTTTTCCTCAATCTTCTTCTCCATGTTTTCTTCCACGTCCGCCACCTTCTTCTTCAGCGCCTCCGCCTCCTCGTTCGACTGGCTCTTCTTCGCCGCCCGCGACTCCTTAGTGCTGGGCTCAGCCAAGCCATAGTTGGCGTGCTTCCTATTTAGTCCGCCGCCGGTGATACGGCCTAAGTGCGGCCTTTTCAGCGGGTCCTGGCTCTTTGCCTTGTTGTACCCCCTGATGAAAGGCTTATCCCACGCGACTTTGGCTGTCGACGTCTGTGACGAGGAAGATTCAAGCTGTTGTTCTTCTAGCTGCAGAAGCAACATATGAACGGTTTAGAAATGGTTTCGTACTAGAATGAAATCATGGACTTGATGGTGATGAGTTGCATGAAATGGTAAATTTCTTACCACTAGTTTCTCAACATTCTTCACGCTATCGTCCGTGACCAAAATAACATTCTCCACCATCTTCGGGTCTGTGACAAGTTCCCCGGTCGGAGATACTTTTCTGTACCTCGACCTCATGAATTTATGGAATTCCGGGTCATGGGCATACTTGGCGTAAGGGTTCTCAATCCCTTTTTCAATGTAGGCCTGGTCCTCTTTCGCCCAAACTGGCTCCTTCCCGTCGTAGCCACGACAACCGAGATTGTGGTGACCGATGTTCTTCGATGCTAGGTCCCTCCACCATTCCGTTTGATTCTTAGTGAAATCAAGCGACTGGTTATCTAGGAATGTCTTGAAGTTATCGGGCGTAATCCGCGGGAAGTGGCGATGGATCTCTTCGAATGGTTCCTCGTCCCTACTTATCGCCCTCACCTTGTAATTTCTCAGGGCTTTGGTGAATCTAGTGAGGGAGAGTTTGTTCACCAGGTTGCCCTTCAGATTCTCGTTGTTGTAGGGGGGAGGGAACTCGTACCGCGCGTGCAGCCTTGAGATGAGTTGGGCGCGCAGAGTTGGCTTCTTCTTGAGAGTCGGCTCGTTTATATTGACGACGTCTCGAAGGATCGCGCCAAGTTGGAGGAAGTACCCCTTCCCAAGGTCCAATGGCATCACAGGCGTGCCATTGGAAGGATCCACCTCCGTGAATTTCTCTCGAACGGTGCCGACCTTGTTCGGAGCTCGCTGCCGACGCTTCTTTCCCGTCGTGCTACTCTCTGAGGGACCCCCGGCGCCACTATCAGTGGTTTCCGCCTCGCCACCGGTGAGCCCGTCATCATTGTGGGGCTCGACATCGGGGGGCTGGTCAGTCGTCCGATCGTCACCGCCATTATTGGCTCTCTCTTCCTCTTGCGACTCTCTGGCCATAAGCAGGTAGTGGTCCAATAGTGCCGGATCCGTAGAAGAAGAAGACATGCCTAGCTAGCAGTAGACAAAATGTATACTAGGTTAGTCACCGGAAAAATTCGGCATGACCTCTGCTATAAATAGTCATGCCGGAGTGCCAGAAATTTGCCGGAACGGAAATGAATCAACGTTTCGGAAAAACATTGGCACTCAATGTACCTACAACATAAATAACTCCCCAAAACATATTGGCTGCAATATTTTCATGTCCCAGGAGTACATATCATGCCACAAAACTCCAGATTGGCTGCAATATTTTCATGTCTCCATATTTCATAACTCCAGATTCCATAACTCCACAAAACTCCCAGGTACACAATAACTCCCAGGAATAACTACAACAGAAAAAATAATTACAACAGAAGAAAACTCCCAGGTCTTGCATATTTTGGTTGGATCCGCACACAGGGATGCTCCCAGGAACCAGCAACCGGGAAAGTACTGGTTTCTTCTTTTTCTTCTCTACTTGTTTATGCTGCAAAGTACTCCCAGGAACCAGCAACCAGGAAAGTACTCCCAGGAACCAGCAAAGTACTCCCAGGAATGCTGGTTTTATTTTCTTTTGGTCTTCGAACTTGTATTGATAACTGGGTGCTTTTATAAAAGCAGGTGTTTCTATGTAAACAAATTTCGGCTAGAAAATTATTAACAAGAATTACGGCTAGAAATTGCATTAACTAGAATTGAGTGAGTAGTACATGGAAAAAGAACTATTGTATGTGTGATTCCTATTCTGACTTCTACTTGTTTATTTCATCAGCAGCAGCAACATGTAGCATGTAGCAGGTAGCAGCAACATGTTAAGGCTAACTGGCTAAGTTCTTTGCGTCAAGGTGATGGCTTTAAAATGAATACTACATCGCGGCACAGTGACACAAGTGGAAATGCACCAATACAACAGAAATGGTGCCTGGGAGTAAATATTTAACATATGATGTTGTTGCTTAAAAAATGATATGATGTTGTTGCTTAAAGAATACAGATCAAATTAATACGGTAATAAATATTTAATCAGATGACACCTGGTATAATACATATGATGTTGTTGCTTAAAAAATGCATATAACATTGATACTACACAATTCATAAAATGTAAATTCAAGACTAAGAAATTGACAGGATGCCACGATCTTAACAAATGTATTATCATAGTTACTGGCAGCTAACTGGAAAATGGAACATTGTTTAATGGTTTAAACCCTCTCCTCTAATGGATGGAAAACTAGGCAATTTAAATATGCATTTGGATGTATGGTCCCACATTATAAATGTGTTGATGTTCCAAGATCATCTACTCCAACTAATTAATATTTTTCTGTTGTAGTTATACTCAACAAGTCAGAAACAAGTCATACACTAGAAAGCAAGAAGTATGGTTCACAGATCAGCTTATGAATGGTACATTTCAAGCACATCAGCTGATCTTTCTTAAAAGTGATGAAGGATTGCAAGTCAGTATAATCAATGGCTGACAGAATTATGTGTGCTCACCTATTATGTTCCTTTTCATGCAAACTGTTGAAAAGATATGTTATATGTTATAGTGCTGATTCCAAGTTCAAAGTAGAATTCTGCAAGTTTGAAGGCTGAAATGATTTCCAAATTTTTGGATCAAGGCAGGTCCTTGAAGTTCATATCCCAAATATTCAGAAAATCATTTTTAATTATTTGACTTAAATGATTTGAGCCTTGATGCGTGGTTGTAAAAATGGAAGTTTTAACAGTTTTCAACTAACCATCTAAACGCACATGAAACCATCAAAACTAACAGTTTTCAGCTATAAATTCACGCGTCCTTCAGGAGTTTAGTTCATTTTGCAATATATCCTTGGTGTATTCTTTAACGCGGAGACTCTCAAATTCACTTGAGTTACTGGGACTCATGAACATATGACAATCCATCATGAATATATTTATTCATCGCATCAAAAGTCTGTTTCTTTTATACCATGCCTTCTTATTCTTCTTGTACTGCAAATGTAAGAAATGCTACGATTTTGTATGAACTTCTCCCCTGTTAGATAATATGAAAAACAATTGCCTGAAATGTAACAGTAACGAACTAGTGAATTTTGTTGAGCCACAACTGCCTCTTCTGTTTCTTTGTAGAATAAGTATATGTGATTAGTTTGTCTTCCTTATGAACTAAATGAGCCAGTTTTTTTCATTGATAGGGAGGTCTTGGTCATGGAATTCATAGAAGGGACCCCAATAATGAATCTTAGCAATGAAATGTCTAAAAGAGGTATTGATCCTGGTGGTAAGTTTGCAGCAATGGCAAAGCAGTAAGCCCCTTCATCTCAAAAGAGTATGGTTCTCATTTGCTTGGTTTATGAGACTCTCTCTCTCTATCTGAAGTCCGAAGTATCCTCTTAATGCGTTAGTACTGCTCGAATGAACATATGAAAATCCTGCACCATTCTGATTTGGTTACTGCTAGACTGAATAAAACACTTAGCTACCCTAGGGTTGGGCTCAACAGCAAGAACACGGTGCGAGGAAGATGGGGGACGGCTGCTGCTCAACCTAGGGTTGGGCTAGGAAGATGGGGGAGGGGGAGGGGGGCTGACCTGGACGCGGGCGTAGGCGATGGCGGCGTGGGCGTGCTCGACGACGTGCTGGACGGCGTGGGCGACGGCTGCTCCTCCTCGACGATTGCTGCTCCTCGGCGTGGGCGTGGGCGACGGATGCTGGACGGCATGCTCGACTCTCGCTCCTCCTGCTGCTGCTCGACGACGGCATGCTCGACGACGGAGACGACGACGTCCGTGCGAATTCTGAACAATCGCTAGAGAGGGAAGAGTTTGTGAATCTCGATCTGTTTTGCGCAAGAGAGAGAAGGAAGTGCGCGCGGTAGTTAGCACTGTGGGAGCTTACCCCAGGCGCATAACAAGCAAAATGCGCCTGCGCTAACTCTTACCCCAGGCGAATACTGAACAAACGCGCCTGCGGTAAAGTTCCAAGCGATTTGTTATCTCGTGGGCCCACATAGCCTTATCCCAGGCGAATTCTGATCAACTGCGCCTGCGGTAAATTTCCCACTGTTTTGTTTTGCGCGGGCCCACAGAGCCTTACCCCAGGCGCCTGTTCTCCCAGATGCGCATGTGATAATTTTTACCCCAGGCGCATATTTTCACACATGCGCCTGTGCTAAGATTTTCTAAATTACACATACCACCCCGGCCCGGGACACATCACCGGTAGAAAAAAGGCCTACAGTCCCGGTTCGCCAGGCCCATTAATCCCGTCCAGGCAACCGGGACTAGCTACGCGCGACTAAAGGCCCCCCCCTATAGTCCCGCTACTTACGGACCGGAACTAAAGGCCCGTCCACGTGGGCGGGTGGCGGAGCCTGGGGTCGGAGGACATTTAGTCCCGGTTGGCCACATGAACCGGGACTAGATTTATTTCGTAATTTTTTTAATTCATTTGGTTTCTAATTATTTTTCTCACCTTTTTTCACTCCCTTTTTTTTCACTCCCTCTCCCTTTTTTTTCACTCCCTTCTTTTTTTCACAATTTGTATTATTTGCTTTGCTTAGTGTCTAACTAAGATTATCCCTAGTCAAATTACTTACTCATGGTCATACTTCCCGCTCGGTCACCCATCCTCCCACTACTCTAGCACTAGCACGCTTAACTTCCGAGTTCCATCCCGTCCCGAATCCAAGTGTTTCTCACGCATGTATGTGATAGTAGTATCATATCAATCTTATTAACATGTTAGTCGAAGCCACATTTCTTAATTGTTTGAATTGCAAATAAATCTTTTAATAAACAAAAGTAATGATGTAATTAATAATTTTGAATAAATAAATAAACATTAACTTTTAATTTGTATTATTTCTAAAAATACAAATAATATATCCAAAAATTGAGAAAAATAGAACTAATTCATTTTAAAATCTTAAAATTACAAATAATATATAAAAAATGAAGAACAATAATACTAATTAATTTTAAAATCTTAAAATACAAATAGTATATCAAAAATTAAGAACAATAATACAAATTCATTTTAAAATCTTAAAAATACAAATAATATATCAAAAAATGAAGAAAAATAATACTAATTCATTTTAAAATCTTAAAATGAAAAAATATATAAAAAATAAAGAACAATAATACAAACAATATTAATTACATGCATAGAGTCGATCACACATAACACAAACATAGAGTCGATCACATTTCATAATTAACATATATATATAGAGTCGATCACAAAAGTTATCCATTACATATATATACTACTAATTATAGATAACCATTACATGCGCAATATCGAACGCATACATCATCTATGGCCCCGCCGAGTAGATGCGGAACAACTCGTACGCAACATATGCATCTATGGCCGCATACTTGAGGTTCGTCATGCGCAATGGGGTCTCCTCCCAATAGTTGTGATTCTGCCGGGGGAAATCAGTCTTCATCCGGTGATAGCAGGGGTCGATTAAGTAGCTTGCCATGACAGCCATCCCGGTCTTTGGCCCGGTGAACTGGATAAGATTCTGAAGATCAATATAGTGATCTTCAGGTATCACAACACCGATGCGCGCCAACTTCACGCGGTCTTGCGTGATGTCAACGCTGCAAAAGTCAAACCCATTGTAGACAAGAAAATCAACAAGGTCCGGGCAATGCCTTGAGCTACTGTAACAACAAAAATAGGCTATGTGTTAGATTAGTTGCAGCACATATGATCTTCACATGCAACCAAAAAACCCGAAATGCATGCATGCAAGATTTGTACGTGGACGTGTGCTAGCTTCTACGTACCTTGACCATTGGAAGACCAACACCGTCTCCTTGAACGAAATCTGGATGACGGCAACATCCTGCTGATTCGCCGTGTACTCCAGATCGAGCCCAAAGAACCGGTGTTCTTCGGGAGCTGCCCAATACAGATCGGCCAAACGACCTAGAGCTTCAGGCA
The DNA here is from genome assembly GCA_028641055.1 of Alopecurus myosuroides. Classification (NCBI taxonomy): domain Eukaryota; kingdom Viridiplantae; phylum Streptophyta; class Magnoliopsida; order Poales; family Poaceae; genus Alopecurus; species Alopecurus myosuroides. The sequence goes on from CM054060.1 coordinate 386,524,064, forward strand.
GCCGCGCGCAACTGTTGCTGAAGAGCACGTCCAAATCCTTGCCGCATGGTGTCTTCCCATCGTATTCCGTCCATTCAGCCATTTTGCGTTCGTGTGCTTGAAATGGCGAGAGAGGAAGAACAGAGGAAGAACGAGGAAGAACAGAGGAAGAAGAGAGCGAGCAGTGGAAATGGCGCCCTCTGCCTCTTCGCGAAATAAAAACCGCCGCGGGAAGGCGAGAAGCCGATGGGCACGATGTTTAGTCCCGGTTGGCCACGGGCACGGGGAATAAAGAGCCAATGGTCCCGGTTGGCCACGGGAACGGGGAATAAAGGACCAATAGTCCCGGGCGGCGAGGTCAACCGGAATTAATTCCCTCCACGCGCGGCAACGCGTTTCCCAAACCGCGACGTCTGACCTTCTGTCGCGGGTCTCCTGGCGACCCGGGAATAAAGACTCATTAGTCACGGGGCGCGACGCTTGGGGACTGATGCTGGCATACCGAAGGCCATTTTTCTACCAGTGCATCGAGCAATAGGAATGCTATTAGATGGGGCTTCCACATTGTTTTTCACTTAAAAATTACATACATATGAAAGTTAACATATGCAAAAATATTTAGTGTCGCATCGAGCGTAAATAGATTGATTTAGCGAGATACCGCAAGTGTTTCTCTCTGAAAACACATTGTACATAGTAGCTATTAGCATGTTATATCGCACATATCGCGAGTATTTCCCTCTCTCAGCCTTTTGTCACAATCTTACTCTTGCCTTTCTTGGTCGATGTTGAATACGTGACCGCCATATCGTGACTTCTTCTTGTGAATGGAAGACCTGCCCTAGGTAGTATGGTCCTGCTTCTTCTTGTGGTGTATGGTGCATCGTCTTCACCGGGTTCTTCCATCATCGGGTCTCCGACTAAGTCGTCGAAGTCCTTCTCATCGGCGACTCCATCCATTCCGACGAGGGCCCTTTTTCCTCTCCTTACGGCAACACGACTAGGCTTTGTCGGGTCGGTTATGAAGAAGCATTTCTCCACGTGCTTAGCCAATACCCAGGGCTCCTTTTGCGCGGTGGGGTTCTTGGACTTGGGTTTGTTGGCTTCAGACATCGACATAGTGGTGAAATATCCGTCTTCTTTCGTGACGTTTGTAGCCCATCTGACATGGAACATCGGCAGCTTTACCCCAATGTAGTCAAGCTCCCAGATTTCCTCGATCTTTCCGTAGTATCTTCTAATCTCTTCGCCGGTGTAAGATTCCATCGCTATAGACGAGTTTTGATAGTCGCTACTTTTGTCTCTTTCCTCCGTGTAGAATGTGTACCCATTGATGTCGTATGCTTGATAAGTCATCATATTAGGCGCGGGGCCATATGACAAGGCCAATACAATTTTATCTTTCTGACATGTCATTGGCAGGGGATCGACATCAATCTGCTTCTTGAACCATGTCGCGGAAGAGGAGTTGTGTGCTCTAAATATCTCATCTTCCGTCATCGGCCTGCGAGCACTGTTTTTTATCGTGGTTTTGTGCTCTTCTATCCAAGGGTCGACATCGTCAATGTGTTGTAACACTACTAGGTGGGCCCTATCAAAGTCGGTTCTCCGACCATAGGAGTCCGCGTCCATTACCCTTTTGCTAGTGTTGTGGCCTACCCCCATGAACCTGTCAAGGTGCTTGTTTGCGGGCAAACCAACAGCTGGCTTCTCACCGCCTAGAAAATTCTTGCAGAAAGAGATGCATTCTTCGGTGAGAAATCCCTGGACGATGCTTCCATCCGGGTGTTCTCTGTTACGAACGAATGATTTGATGATCCCGTTCATTCTTTCTAACACCATCATGTTGTGCAATAATGTCGGCCCAAGATTGGTGATATCGTCCACGATATGGACCAAGAGATGTACCATAATGTCAAAGAAGGCAGGTGGGAAGTACATCTCAAGCTCGCATAGGATGGTGACGATCTCTTCCTGTAGCCTTCCGAGTTTCTTCACGCTTATCGACTTCCGAGTGATGACGTCGAAAAAGTTACAGAGGCCAGTGATCGTTTGACGGACGTGTGGTTCCATTATCCCTCTGATTGCAACCGGAAGTATCTGCGTCATCATCACGTGACAGTCATGAGACTTCATCCCGCTGAAGATTTTTTTCTCCGCGTCTAGGTATCTGCTTATCAGCCCCGCGTAACCTAAGGGAAATTTCACTTCGAGGAGGCACGTGAATATTTGCGCGAGCTCGTCATGGCTTAGAGTGAAGCAAGAGGGTTTCAGGCGGTGAGTTTGGTGTTGCTTAGCCCTTTTCCGCTTGCGGTCGTCCATCTCCTCCACCTCATCCTCGTCCTCCTCCGTCTGTTCACGCGTAGAAGGCGGTAAGTGAAGCTCGCTCCTGATATTCAGGACCATCAGGTCGTATCTTGATTTTGGCCCGTCTTTGGTCCTATCTGGCATGTTGAACAGGGTGCCAAGCAAGCTTTCACACATATTCTTCGTGATATGCATGACATCAAGGCAGTGAGGCACTCCGAGGATTGGCCAGTACCGCAAGTCCCAAAACACGGACCTCCTTTTCCATACCCCCAAGAGCGGTCCTTCTGGCGGAGGACACTTTTTCTCTCCTCTCTTTCACTTCTCTCCTCGCTTCCGCCTCTGTACCTTTCCCGGCGGAGGACATGTTTTCCAATTCTTCAGTAGAGTATCGATCTCTTCTCCTCTACTCTTGCGTGGAGGTAGATCGAGCTCATCTTTACCGTTGAATAGGTCTCCGCGCTTTCTCCACGGTCGTTCTGTGGTAGCCACAATCGATGCCTCATGTATAGGGTTTTAGAAGATCCGGGATCCTTGTGTAGCTCTAGAAACGGCGTAAATTCCATGCACCTGGCACAAGCCTTGTGTCTATGGCACACCTGACACGCAATATATCCGTATCCGAGATAGTCCTGCACCGTCGTGATCAGTGCGGCTCTCATACGAAAAGGTTCTTCTTTGAAGGCGTCCCATGTTTCCACCCCTTCCTCCCACAACGTGTCTAGCTCCTCCTTCAATAGCTCGAGATACAGGTTGCTATCGCTCCCTGGCTGGGTCGGCCCTTGAATCAGCATACTCATGTGTATGTACTTCCTCTTCAGACACAACCACGGGGGGAGGTTGTACATCCATACAAACACGGGCCATGTGCTATGTTTGCTGCTCTGGTTGCCAAAGGGATTGAGACCGTCGGTGCTCGCACCAAGCCTGATGTTCCTTGGATAATTCCCGAATTCTTCATCGAATGCGTCTAATGCTTTCCACTGACATGCATCCGAAGGGTGTGTTAGCACTGGTTTTTCAACACGTTCTGGATCACTCAGCACCGTCTTCTTTCTGTCCTCGTGCTAGCGCATGAGCTTTGCTTCCTTGGGGTACACGAAGTACCGCTGCAGACGGGGAATGAGTGGAAAGTACCACACAAATTTCCTAGGAGCTTTCTTCGTCCCCCTCTTGTAACGATCAGCACCACACACCGGACATTTGATCTGGTCCGCGTGCTCGTTATGATAAATTATGCAGTCACGGACGCACGCGTGATATTTTTTGTGCGGTAAATCGAGGGGGAACACGATTTTCTTGGCCTCCTGTAGACTACTAGCACATGTGTTCCCTTTAGGTAAGTGCGTCTTCAGGTATCACAGAAGATCGTCCATGCTTGTGTCGGTCCATCCGTGTTTTGCCTTCATCTCTAGAAGATCCAGAGCTACTCTCAAGCGTGACTCCTCCGCCCCGCGACTTGCGTCATACAACGGAGTTGCAGAGTCTATCTCTAGTTGCGTGATCTTAGATTTACGTCTGGCATCGGTCGACGTGTTCTTGAGAAGAAGCTCTTGAACATGAGGGTCCCGCACGACTGAAGTTAGCGGAGTGTTCATGTCCTCGTCTTCATGTTGTTGATCACCATGACTCCCTTCTTCTTCATTATAGTCGTCTCCGTCGGCAGCCTCTTCGTCCTCTCCATTGCCATGTTCAGACTCCTCCTGATTATCTTCACATGTCGCCGCCCAATTGGTCTCGACGTGATCATCGTCTTCATCACCATCCATCCACTTAGTGTGGCCCTCCATGAAACTATACCTGAGCAGTTGCTTCTCCACATTACCAGAATCTGGTTTGAACAAGGACCCTAGCTTGCATTTTTGACACGGACACCCTATCTCGGTGCGGTTGTTTCGATGCATCTCGGCCGTCGCGCGTCGCACGTATCTATGCACCACGCTTGTCCTCATCGCAATGACCATTGCTACAAAAGGCAAGAGAGGTTTGATTAACTAGATCCGGTTTTCACGGAAAATTTCGGCATGACCTTCCTACAAAAGGTGTAACGCGGAGCGCCAGAAATTTGCCGAAAAGGAAATGAATCAACATTTCGGCAAAACATTGGCAACTCATCCTCATGGCAACACAATAAAATGAAAAGGAGATCGAGTTCTCATCCACCGACCAATCCCACGCACCTATTAAGATGACACACAATGCAAAATATATAGACACGATGACGACGTCGAAGATCACCGGAGAGACGACCGATAAGAGAGTGATAGATCTATAAGTAGCTAGTGGTGTATTTGTGGTGAGATCTAGTGTCCGGTTAGTAGATCATGTGGACAGATTTGGAAGAGGGAAAGTGGGGTAGCATACTAGCTAAAATATAACAAACATGATTGGTTAAATTAGCTAAAAATGGTGGAGGGGTGTGGGGGATTGAGCTAGGAGCACTAATGGGTCGAGTTTGGAGTAGTGAGTGAGTGAGTGGGGTGGATAGAGGTGGTGGTGGGTGGCTGGCCGCACTTATTGAGGCCACATTTTACCCCAGGAGAATAAGGATGACAATGCGCCTGCGCTAAGGGGTGCTACCCTAGGCCACTTTTTACCCCAGGCGAATAAGGATGTAATGCGCCTGTGCTAAGGGGTGCTACCCAGTCAACATTTTACCACAGACGCTTCTATGGCTATTCGCCTGAGGTAAGTGTTCTACCCCAGGCGAACCAATATCACATTCGTTTGGGGTACAGGAAGAGTGCCATGGGGTGGTGGTGGGTGCCCTGCCACACTTTACCCCAGGCGCGTCTGGAATTGGTTCGCCTGGGGTAACACACTTACCCCAGGCGCATAGTGTACCTGTTCGTCTGCACTAAGTAGCCCAGGCGCATTGCATTCTCTGTCCGCCTGTGGTAGGTTGTGCTGCTATAAGCATTTCTCTAGTAGTGGCGGGTCTCCCTGGCCGCGCCACCTAGGGGTGTGGGCCCCCTGGACACCCCCCGACATCGCCCTTTCGCCTATTTATACTCCCCCGAGGGAAAACCCAAATGAGATCGACCTTTTCCACAAAATACATCCGTAGCTCCGCCGCTGCCACCTACAAGTTTTGGGGGACAGATCTCTGTTCTGGCACCCTGCCGGGACGGGGAAGTGCCCCCGGAAGCCATCTCCATTGACTCCACCGCCATCTCCATCGTCGTTGCTGTCTTCTATGATGAGGAGGGAGTATCTCTCCCCCGAGGCTGAGGGCTCTACCGGTAGCTATGTGGTTCATCTTTCTCTCCCATGGTGTGATCTATATGTGATCATGAGCTTTGCAATCTATTTGAATTCGTAGATGTTACTCTTCATCTTCTGCTACTCAGGTGCTTTATTAATATGAACTATGGAGTCTCCTTGTATCACGGTGTGAAGGTGATAATGTGCACATCGTGTGTGTCTCCTCTATGGGTTGTGGTGTTTGTCTAGTACCTTCTGGGCGCTCATAGTGACAGTGTGGGGTTAACTGGACATGGGAATGCTTACTTTAAGGAATGCTTTTTGCAGCCCTATGCAATGATTAGTGTTCGTTTTCCAACCGGAGAGGGTTAAGAGTAGCATAGTGAGAGAAGATATCTAGTTATTCATTTATGTGATCATTGTTGAGAGTGTGCTCTAGTGAAAGTAGGAGCCTCAGGCCTTATTTCCAAGCATTGAAACACCGTTTTCCGCCTGTTCTCCTACATGTTTGCTTGCTACCATTTTTATTTCAGATTGCTATTATCACCTTATTATCATCCACATTACTTGCATTTTACTCTCTATTCGCCGAACTAGTGCACCTATACAACTAACAGTTGTATTAGGTGCGTTGGGGACACAAGAGACATCTTGCATCCTGATTGCAGGGTTGCTTGAGAGGGATATCTTTGACCTCTACCTCTCTGAGTTCGATAAACCTTGGGTGATCCACTTAAGGGAAATTTGTTGCTGTTCTACAGACCTCTACACTTGGAGGCCCAACACTGTCTACAAGAATAGAAGCGTGCGTAGACATCAAGCTCTTTTCTGGCGCCGTTGCCGGGGAGGTAAGGTAAAAGGTTCTCACATCCTCGGGTGTGAGTGCTCGAAGTTATTTCCTTTAGATCCTGGAATTATATCTTTTTGTTTCTTGTTTTTATTTTCACTAGTTAGTCTTAATGTAAAACAACAAAAATATGAGAGAGCTTTATAATATTTATCTTGAGTTAGGACATGAGGTGTTTGAAGAGAAAATTTAAAAACCTATGGAAGTTTGTTTGCATAATAGTGATAGCAATGTTATTAGTATGAATTCTTTAAACACCATTATTGCTAATGCTATTGAAAAGTCTAAGCTTGGGGAAGCTAGTCTTGATGAATATGATATTTTTAGTCCCCCAAGCATGGAGGAACAAATTCACTTTGATGATACTTTGCCTCCAATATATGATGATTATAATGATTGTGGTATTCTAGTTCCACCCTTTTACAATGATGAATATGATATTTTCAGTTCACCTACTATTGAGGAGAAAATTAATTATGATTGCAAAATGCCTCCTATATTTGATGATTATGGTGATGAGAATAATAATGATAGCTATTTTGTTGAATTCTCTCCCACTACTATTAATAAAAATGACTATGCTTATGTGGAGAGTAATAATTCTTTTATGCATGTGGCTCATGATAAGAATGTTATATCTGATAGTTATATTGTTATTATTCATGATGCTACTGAAAGTTATTATGAGATAGGGAAATATAATTTTATGCATCTCAATAATATTAAGTTTGCCCTCTTTGTGTTGAAAATTATGAAGTTGTACTTGTTTTGCTTTCCTATGCTTGTTGCTTTATGTTTTCATGACTTGTTTTTCTACAAGATTATTTTTCATAGGAAGTGGGTTAGACTTAAATTTGTTTTACATTTGCTTCTTGATGCTCTCTTTTGCTTCAATTCATATTTCTCATGTGAGCATCTTCTCAAATTATCATGCCTAGCTAAAAGGCTTTAAAGAAAAGCACTTCTTGGGAGATAACCCATGTTTTTATTTTTTCATAATTTTTCTTTGTTTTCTTTGAGTCAAGGGGTTGTATACTTCTGTAGAAACTCCTTTGTATTTTTATTTTCATGTTTTAGTAGTGCCAAGTAAAGTTTCTGACGAAAGTTGGACTTGGTTTTCGGATTTCTGCGCAGAAAACAGATTTCTGCTGTCCACCGTAAAACATCGTATAAAATCCTGGAAAATCAGAATGATCTGAAATTTTGTGTGCTTATTCCGCAGATAATTAGGCAACTTTTCTTAGTTGTCCACTTTTTGATTTTAGCAACAGAAGATTTCCGAAAAAAATCATCTTTACCTGCTATCCTGTTTTGACAGATTCCTGCCAATAATTGCATTCGCCTCTTAATCTCTTTCTTTTGGTGTTCTTTTGAGAAAAAGAGTTTTAAATAAGTTGTGCTAGTAGCTAATGTGTTTATGAGTGTTAGGCTTGTGTTGAAATTTGTGACGCCCCGAGATCGGGCACTATGCAGATTTCAGCATTCCCGCCAAAATCCACATAATAACCGATTCCAGGTTGCCACTTGTGATAACATTACAACAGTTCACGAATAATCCACAACCAGAACAGATGAGGTATATACAAGATGAATCAAACGAGTCAAGGATACAACTGATGCAATGCAAAGATCCAAATAACAGCGGAAGAAACAACATAGCGTCCGGCTACGGACAAGATACAAATTGGACTAAGAGTCCTGAAGATAACCGATGGCGTCCAATCCCTGCCCAGGCCAAGCCGGAGGGATTCCCAAGCTAACGTCGTCATACTTCAAACCTGTTGACTGCAATGTGGAATATGCAGCCACGAAAGGGATTCGTGGGTCAGTACGATTAAGTACTGGCAAGTGGATAAACCATACTCACAAGATACCAGCGTAACCCATCATCACAAGATACAAATACTTTGGGTACAACGGAAGGAAGGGATTATTGCAAAGAAGCGGCAGCGGACAACACTAACAACTAAAGAGACGCTCTACAACTTCCGGCTAAAAGAAAGGGATAAGATAGCGCGACAAAACCAACTATAACTACTCACCAAACAATACCCATCCAATGTTACCCCCTACTAAGGAAGCAACCCAAGGACACTCACACTGTTGATTAAGGTGACATTCATTTTCATGGTGGAGGTAATCTATATTACTAGTCAAGTTATCATCGTTAAGTGTAAGTTGTCTGAGTACTTGTTAGCCAGCACTTTCACCAAGTCATCCATAACCGCGGACAACACGGCTTCTCGAGAAGATTAACCCTGCAGGGATGCACCAATTTGACCGTACACGTAAGAATGACCCGCCAGATGGAAATGCACTTCCACCAAGCGAGGCACTCAACACAACCCAACTCTTCTTCGCATCAAGCCCAAAGAACCCCGTGCAATTGAGCGCACGGCTAATCAAGCCCCACGAAGAAAAGGGGACCCTCATAGCACTCTAAGAACGTGTCTCCCTAAATGCCGACTACAAAAGTTCCACCCTGGCGCCAAGGGTTCGCACCTGCATATGCATGCGGCAAATGGAAAACCCGAACTAAATGAGGCGATTTGGACGAGATGCGAATCGAATCAGAATTGCGGGGGGGGGGCGCCCATACTCGCTTCCCACATGCGGTTAGTGCGCTCATCATGGATCAGTAGACAAGACCCTTTTCCTAATTAGGGTCGACACTAGCAGGCCTCAAAACCACGCCGGGCCTCTTGCCGGTGCCTTATCATCAAATTATTATTACCCAAAACATTAACATGTTGTTGATTGAATTGAAACCCAACTATCAGCTAAACAGGTGATAAGACGGACAACAAGACTTGAGCGCAAACAACACTAAGCATGCAACTACGACACGAGGGCCAACAAGGTAAACAAACAACAGTTAATAGGAAGTGGAAGGAAGGCTATATCATGGCTGCAAGGTAACATATGATAGGATCGGGACACAAGCATCAAATCAGAAGGCTAGCATAAGAACAACGGAAAGAATCGGTAACAAGTGATGAAAGGCAGCCATTTGGCAGCAAGTGAGTATACTTGCCTGGAATCCAGCAAGTAGAGGTACATCCGAAGAACTTGTCGTTGCTCACATCATCTCAACGTCCTATCCGCGAAGAAGCAACGAACTAGGACAAACACCGGATGCAACAATTACTTCTACGGCAAAAGATCCAGCATGATCAAGATATGGATGCATGACAAGTTTAATGATGCATCAAAGTTAAACTAGTTGACATGGTAAACATATTTAAATGGGCCCATATGCAATTTGGATTGCACATGGAAAAGCCCATGAATTAATGTTGAATTAAATGATCTACAAGTAATCATCATGTGAAAGTTGATTAGAATGATGCATGGATGATGAAAACAATAAGAAAACAACAATAGCTTCAATTTGATATGTTGTTTACCAAGTTTGGAATTTTATTTATTAAGTTATGAAATTTGGCTTCTTAAATGAGTTACACAAGCATTTGTTGTTTTCACCAATTTTAATTGTTCAAAATAGATAACAAAATTTATATTTGGAAAGAACACCAAATTTTAGGTGGAATACATGTTTCATTTGTTGAAAAAGGAATTAAGGTGAATTAATTATGAATCAAACAAGTTTGAACAAGATTTAAATGAATTTAATTCAAGTATGAATTTATTTGAATTTTTATTTGTTCAAAACATTAAACCAAATTCATATTTGAAAAGTTTATACTTTTCTGGTTTGAAAACATATTTTATATGTCCAAAAAGAATTTAATTTGACCAAGTTATGAATTTAGCAATTTTAAATGATTTAAACTAGGTTTAAATTATTTAACCAATTTTTAATTATTCAAAACATGAAATAAAGTTTATATTTGGAAAGGTGGTTCAATTTGGCATGGAAAACATATTTTATAGGGGCCATTTGAAATAAATTTGAATTAGTTATGAATTTAATCAAATTTGTAACGAATTGTTTGAATTTGAATTTTGAAACAACTTGAAATGTTCAAAACAGAAAACAAATGACTTAAACAGGTAGAGAATTAAATTTGGTTTGGAAAACATGTTTTATTTATTCCATTTGGATTTGATTTGAGGGATTTATGATGGTTTGCATTTCAGGGACCAAACTGTAAATTGCAGGGACCTGAAAGAAAGAAAAAGGAACGCAGATGGGCCCCTGGGGCGTTTTTCACCCAGTGCACCCTGGCCTGTGCCTCTGCAGTGCGGGCCAGTGCCACCGTGGCGTGTGCGGAAGGTGAGGTGGCAGTGGGGGGTCAATGACATGTGGGGCCTGGGCGCTGGCGTGGCCAGGAAAAATTAAAAGGGCCTTTTGCGTCGCTGGGTCTCGAACCCGCGCGCGAGCGTGTCCGCGGAAGGAACCAGGCCAGTGGGGTAGATGTGCGTTTGTGGTTCAGAGAGCTGCGATGCTCTTTTGAGCAGATCTGACGAGGGCAATTGGTTTCTAACGAAACTGACGGCCGGTGATCGACAGTGGGCACGACGGAGGAAACATCGGCGACGGAAGGCGACGATGACTGGCGGTGTGGTGAGTTCGCTGGTGCGTGCGTGTTCCCGCGGTGTGTGCGTAGCGTGCAAGGAGGCGAGGTGGACGTGGCGCTCCCGTGAGCGAGCAACAGAGAGCAGCGCTGCTCGCATCCATGGCGGCCGTGAGGAGCTCGACAGTGACGTACCGCAGAAGGACAAGAAGCGAGCGGATAAGGCCGGGAATGGGAAGGGGAGGCTCACCGGAGGGACCTGGCGGAGATGGTTGAGTGCGGCGGGGAAGGGAACGTCGACGAATCGGAGGGGAACCTCGGCGGCCGCGGACTTCAGAGAAGCAGCGCGAGCAGCCTGGGCCTTCTCCGCGCAGACGGCGTTGTCAATGGCGTCCACGGGGTCGAGGCGGACCCGATGCGCCGCCCTGATCGTCGCGGGAGGGCCCATGGCGCCAAGGCCCTGACGACGATCTCCTCTGTTTCTCTCTCTCGGTACAGAACAGAGGAAGGGGAACATAGAGGGAGGTGGAAGAAGAAGGAGGGCGGCGGCAGAGGGAAAGAGTAGGGGCTAGGGCTTAGGGTGAGCAGAGGGAGGAGGTTTTATGGAGGCTCGAGCTCGTACGGCAGTGCATCGGAGGGGGTTGAGGAGATCATGTGGTGCTGCGGTGGGTCGTACAGGGAGATGACGTCCAGGTGGGAGATGACCAGGAGGGCATGGGCTTAAGTGGTGGGCTGGGGGAAGAGGGGAAATGGGCTGGTGGGCTGGCCTGCCTCCCCACAGCTCACCTTTTCTTTTTATTTTTCTTCCTTTTTTTTTGCTTGTAGGAAAGAAAAAGAGAGAGAGAAAAGAATAGGGTTTGGGGTTTTAATTTTTTAGGAAATAATGTTATTGATTTTCAAAACAGTAATGTCAAAGCAATGTTAGCATTAATTTCAAAAATTGGAAATATTAATTTGATTTTAAATTGTTAGTTGAATTTCAAATAGGGTTTCATTTGGATTTTTGAAATAAACAATTCTCTTATTCAATAGCTCAACCAATTAGGATAAAATTCTTGAAATTAAATGTTTGCAACATTTTAATTGTAAACCCCAATTGGAACATGCCAAGTAAGAATGATTTTGAATTGAATTTGAATTTACCATTAGGGTGTTGATAAAAAGGAATTTTTATTTAACAAGCAATTTAAATAGATTCAACTTCAAACTATTGGAAAACAATTTGAGTTGTTTAGTTTGCAACTTTTAATTGGAAATTTTAGACATGTTTTGAAAGTTTAAATTGGTTTGAACTTTTGAGTTGTTTTGGAAACAGAGTGCAATGCTTATGATGCATGTGATGCAATGCAAAAAAGAAAAAAAAAACCAATTTTCTAACTTAGGGGAAACACCCCAGGTGTTACAAAATTGAACCATGTGAATTTATTATTTCGATTGCACTAACGTTGCTAATGAAGATTGTGAGAAGTTTGGTGTGAAGGAAGTTTCAAGGGTCAAGAGAAGAGGATGATACGATGTGATCAAGAACAGTGAAAATCCTAAGATTGGGGATGCCCCGGTGGTACATCACAGCAAAATCCAAGAAGACTCAAGCGTCTAAGCTTGGGGATGCCTTGGGCATCCCCTTCTTCATCGACAAATTATTAGGTCACTTCTAGTGAAACTATATTTTTATTCGGTCACATCTTATGTGCTTTATTTGGAGCGTCATTTATTTTTGTTTTCAGTTTGTTTAGTTTTCTTTGCTGTAGTTTATGGTTGGATCTTATCATACCCGTGTGGGAGAGAGACACGCTCCGTTTTCATTGCTTAGAACACTCTAGTTTTCATTCTTATTGTTCTGTGAGTGTTCATTTCTAGCTAGTATTGCGTTTAGCCTTTGTTTTCATGCATATCTTATTCGGAGCTGTTAGTTTTAGTAGTGTTATGTGAGTACTCTCATGTTTTCTTGCTGTAGAATGTAGAGTATTTTTGTTAAAGCATGTCTTGTATGATACTTGTTGGGAAAAGAAACTATTGCTTAAAGTAGAATTTATAACAGTGCAAGTAGAAGCTTGTATAGACTGTGGCTAGAACTTTTTCATGCCATGCTAAATGTTATTTTAGTTTTAAATCCTTGTGGTTATTGAGTAGGATGAATAGCCTTAAATAGCTGAGAGCGTTTAATATGTCTTGAAAGATTCATGAGTTGTTCTTCTCATAGTAAAACATCAGTATATGGTATTCTCTTTCGAATGTTTTATTTGGTTGACTTGGCGCATGCTCACACCATGTTTATGACTACAAACCAGACACGAATAGCGTCCATGACCACCTAATTTTTGAACTTGTGATACCGCTTATGCTTTAATTAATGATTCTTATGTCGTTGTGCATGATTATGGCTCTTATGCTCTCTTGATTTGTCGCTCCCAGTCTTTTGCTAGCCTCCACATGTACTTAGTATGGAATTCTACTCGTGCATCCAAGCTCCTTAAACCAAATTATTCCCATTGTGTACACCATACCTACCTACATGTGGTATTTCAGTGCCACTCCAAGTAAATTGCTCATGTGTTACCTTTAAAACCTTCAAAATTATTCCTGTTGTGTGTTCTTGTTTTTGCTCATCAGAACGTCAATAGAGAATCTTTATCTCACTTGTTGATTGGATTTCACACCCTGGACTAGTGGCTTCATCCGCTTATCCAAATGATAGAAGAGCTGGCAGCGGGGTGCCCAGCCTTAAATTAATACAAACAAATTCTCTTCACTATTTTTGCCCCTGATTTATCAATCAAAGAATAATTGTGTAAACAAAAGAGAAAGAGGGATGACCTTCTACACCAGTTGCGTCCTTCACTATGGGAGTCGCTTTTGTGAATCTAGTTAGCTTGTGACGTACTGTATTGTATGTTTACCATTCGTTGACATTAACATACATCTCTCCTAAAATATAGACACTCCTCCACGGTGTCAAACTTTTAATACCTCTGTTTAATAAAATACAAAGCTCTAACACATCAGTGATCCCTGCTTCCCTCTGCGAAGGGCCTTTCTTTTACTTTTATGTTGAGTCTCCATCTTCTAACTTTATGCACAGTTGAGAGAGAATTTTTGCCATTCTGAGTTCTATGTGCATTTGTCCCATAAACATCAATAATTGCTTCATAATGTGATATTATTTGTCCTTAAATTATTTGCTCTGGTCTTCCTCATGAACTTTGAAGGTGTCCTGGCATTTATGTTTTGTCCCACTCTTAAGGACTAGCGAAATACCACTTTGCCATGCTTTCTCTATATCTGAAACAAATGTTTATCTTTCTTTGCATTATTATCCATGATCCTTTATTTAAGATACTCTTCATGATGCAGAGTGATTACTATGCTTTATTATTAAAGTTATATTTATCGTGTTTGTGTTTGAAGTTCTATGATCTCAGCGTACATCTGCTTTTACATTATAATGATCAAGTTTATGATAGTAGCATGTCACCTCAGAAATTATTTTGAATTATTGTTTACCTACTCGAGGACGAGTAGGAACTAAGCTTGGGGATGCTTGATACGCCATAAACGTATCCTTAATTTCTGATGTTCCATGTTGTTTCCCACATGTTTCCTTACACTTTGTGTCATTTTTATCGATTTCCCGGGACTAACCTATTGACAAGATGCCACAGAGTCGGTTTCTGTTTTCTCCTGTTTTTAGTTTCAGAAAAGTTGTTCTCGAAATATTCTCGGAATTGGACGATTCGAAAGCCAGAAGTCTTAGAAGTCCCGGAAGCATTGAGAAGTCCCGAAGATCCCGGAGGGGGGCCACACCATGGGGTGGTGCGGGTCCCCCTGGCCGCACCACCTAGGGGTGTGGGACCCCTGGACACCCCCCGGCATCGCCCTTTCTCCTATTTATACTCCCCCGAGGGAAAACCCTAAAGAGATCGACCTTTTCCACAAAATACTTCGTAGCTCCGCCGTCGCCACCGACAAGTTCTGGTGGACAAATCTCTGTTCTAGCACCCTGCCGGGACGGGGAAGTGCCCCCGAAAGCCATCTCCATCGACTCCACCGCTATCTTCATCGCCCTTGCTATCTCCTATGATGAGGAGGGAGTAGTTCTCCCCCGAGGCTGAGGGCTCTCCCGGTAGCTATGTGGTTCATCTCTCTCTCCCATGGTGTTATCTATATGTGATCATGAGCTTTGTAATCTATTTGAATTCGTAGATGTTACTCTTCATCTTTTGCTACTCAAGTGTTTTATTAATATGAACTATGGAGTCACCTTGTGTCGCGGTGTAAGGGTGATAGTGTGCACATCGTGTGTGTCTCCTCTATGAATTCTGGGGTTTGTCTAGTACCTTCTGGGGCGCTCATAGTGACAGCGTGGGGTTAACTGGACATGGGAATGCTTACTTTAAGGAATGCTTTTTTGCATCCCTACGCAATGATTAGTGTTCGTTATCCAACCGGAGAGGGTTAAGAGTAGCATAGTGAGAGAAGATATCTAGTTATTCATTTATGTGATCATTGTTGAGAGTGTCCTCTAGTGAAAGTAGGAGCCCTAGGCCTTATTTCCAATTATTGAAACACCGTTTTCCGCCTGTTCTGCTACATGTTTGCTTGCTTCCATTTTTATTTCAGATTGCTATTATCACTTATTATCATCCATATTACTTGCATTTTACTCTCTCTTCGCAGAACTAGTGCACCTATACAACTGACAATTGTATTAGGTGTGTTGGGGACACAAGAGACTTCTTGCATCTTGATTGCAGGGTTGTTTGAGAGGGATATCTTTGACCTCTACCTCTCTGAGTTTGATAAACCTTGGGTGATCCACTTAAGGAAAACTTGTTGCTGTTCTACAAACCTCTGCACTTGGAGGCCCAACACTGTCTACAAGAATAGAAGCATGTGTAGACATCAAGTCACTAGCATATACTTGGCCACAGCATCTACTAATAATGGAGAGCATGCAAGATTAAAAATAACATATGCATGAAGGTAACATGATAGATTGATAATCAAGAGACATAACATTCAACATTCATCAGATCCCATCAAACACAACATGTAGCATTACAATAATATGATCTCGATCATGTGAGGCAGCTCATGAGATGTAAACATGAGGCATCAAGTGGAGATAACAACCATCTAGCTACTGCTATGGACCCGTAGTCCAGGGATGAACTACTCACGCATCACTCCGGAGGCGGGCATTGTGGTGTAGAGCCATCCGGTGATGATTTTCCCTCCCGGCAGGGTGCCGAGGAGAACTCCAGAACCCTCCTGATCTCGGGTTGACGATGACGGCGGCCTCAGGTGTTTTTCGTGGAAAAGTGGTATATTTTAAGGGTTCACGCATCGAGGGGAATAAATAGGCGAAAGGGCGACGGCGGTGGACGCCCGAGGGGCCCACACCACCCCCAGGCGCGGCCAAGGGGGACGCCGCCTTATGGTGTGGCCCCCCCTGTGGCCCCTCTCTGGGCCTCTTTGGGACTCCATGGAACCTTTGGGAATTCTAAAACTTCCGGGCTTCAAATTTTCTGATTCCGAGAATATTTTCAGAACAACTTTCTGAAACTAAAACAATAGAAAACAAGGAACTTTCTCTATGGCATCTTGTCAATAGGTTAGTCCCATGAAATCGATAAAAATGAGATAAAATGTATATCAAACATGTAGCAAATAACATGAAAACAACATGGAACATCAGAAATTAAGGTTACGTTTATGACATATCAGGCGGCTGAGATGAGGATCCTTCCTCGTGATAAAATGAGAATGTGTCCTCCATATATGCGAAGGAAGAAGTCCTCGGACGGTCCTCCTCGTGCGCCTCCTCCTAGGTACCGGGGTCCTCTAGCATCTTTGAAGCAAGGTACCCGTCCAATACGTCCTCGGAAAAGGACCACTTGTTCCTGGGAACATTAAACAAACGAGGTGCATGCAAACGAACAAAGCGAGGTTTCTTATCCTCCTTTTCAAATAATATTTTATGATTAAAATCCCCAGGGATGCACTTGGTCTTAAAGAAAGAGTGCGCAACAATAGTATTAAAGTCCAATCTTCTAGGGGGAAGTAGCTCGTCAGCAGGATCAAGATGTACATTAGTTTGAGCAAAGAAAACACATGGGGAAATAATGCCTCCAAAAGTGCGCCTCTTAGAAGAATTATTGTCAAGATGCCTAGCAATTTGAGCACCAATGCTAAAAGAATAATTCTTTTCTACAGCTGCGAGCATGATGGCAAGATCAAGACTAGAAGTAGTACTAGCGTTTTCTCTAGCAAGGATACCTTTAGAGAGATAATACACGAAGTACCTGACCGCCGGGTGTTGAATACAAGAGATCTTATTAGATTGTTTACCCTTCTTGCGTTGACGACATAGCCTCAAATATAAATCCTGAAGTTTAGGTATGGTTGTTATCTTCCCATAGTGCCCTTGATTTGTTACTCCAATAGTCCTACAAAATACGTCAAGAGACATACTTTTCCTTCTATCATAAAGACAAAATTCTACATATGGGCTAACACCATAATAGAACCTAAAAGTTTGCACGAATATGTAAGTTAGCTGTTTATATTGGTCCACTTCTATTGTCGTGAAATCCTGCAAACCGTCATTAGAAACAAATTCATAGAACGTCTCATAAATACCCAAAGCTATCAGAAGATTATCACAAGCATATGAAGATGCTCGAACATCCTCAACTCCATGAATGTTCAGCAAGCTTAAATCTGCAATGTCTTCCTCCAGGGTTGGTGCTTCATTTGTTGTGCTCTTGAATGTTTTACTAAGCCAGGCCCTTGCTTTCTCCATACTCATATTCTGAAATTTTTAGCGATTCCAATAGAAGTTAACTACAATGAGAAATATTATAGGATACCACTTCTAGCAACCTTAGGGAAACTAATAATGCATCAAAATAATAAATCAACTCAAAACAGGCATGCTAACTCAAATAACCAGTCACCTAGTACCGCAAAAATACTCAATATATACAACACTAATCAAAATTCTACAAGTATAGGCGCAGGAGTCACATACCGGAGAAGAGATTATCGAATTTCAGCACAAATGAGTGGCTAAGTAAGTAGATCGAAGAAATCCTAGGAAGAACAACAAGAACACGATTTTTTTTGAGTAATGGAGTTTCTCGGGAGAGAGAAATAGTGGAGGAGCAGGCACCTAAGTGGTGGGGCCCTGGTGCTCCCAGGCTCCACCTGGGCGCGACCTATGTGGTGGTCGCGGCCACCACTCACCTGGGTGATGGTGGGTCCCCCTGGGTTGCCCCAGGTGCCACACTGCCCATTCTTTTGCATTAAAATTTAATATAGTTCTCTGGAAATTTTCGCGAAACGCAGAAAAATGATTGCAAAGTGATGGGAAAATAACCCAAACTGATTCTACAGGAGTTTTAACACATCCTACTATGCAAATAACAAGTGGAAACATGAGAAAACAAGGTGAAAATAGAGGAAAATAAAATTGAGCATGGTGAAAACATGTGGGAACAGAGGAAAACAAAGTGGAAGAGGTGGAAAACAAAAAAGGAAGCAAGATAAAACTATGGAAAACAAGGAGGTACCAGAGGAAAATAAATGGAGAACAAGTGAAACCATAGGTTCATTCATTCAAAATAAATTTCTTAACAAGGTTGATCAAGTCTTGCCACCAAACCAATTTTATATAAAATAAAATCTTGCACTTCACTAAACAATTATATTACCTCAAATCCGATAGACATAGTCCCAATGACAATAGTTTCATATTCTTTTTGTGGCACATGAATGAGACAATTGAAATCTCCAATCTTGATGGTCTCGATATTTTCAATTGAGTTTAAACCATATTTCTTATCAATCTTCTTTGGAAAATAAACAACATGTTCTTTATCATTGACATTGAAAGTGACATTCCCTTTATTACAATCAATTACAGCCCCTGCAGTATTAAGAAAAGGTCTCCCAAGAATGATAGACATATTTTCATCCTCAGGAATTTCCAACACAACAAAGTCAACTAAGATCAAACAATTAGCAACCTGGACAGGGACATCCTCACAAATGTGAATAGGAATAGAAGTAGATTTATCAGCCATTTGCAAAGACATATCAATGGGAATCAATTTATCTAAATAGAGCCTCTTATAAAGAGAGAGAGGCATAACACTAACTCCAGCACCAAGATCACATAAAGCAGTTCTCACATAATTATTTTTGATAGAGCAAGGAATGGTATCCAAGCTTCTTAGGAATTTTACCATTGCAGGAATAATTACCAAGCACAGTGGAAATTTCCTCATTAGGAATTTTCCTCTTATTAGTAACAATATCTTTCATATACTTTGAATAAAGAGGCAACTTAATAGCATCAGTCAAAGGAATTTGCAAAAAGAGGGTTTCATCCACTCAAATTTTTTGTTATAGTGTTGTTCTTCTTTACCTTTAAGAGACATACTAGGAAAAGGCATAGGTTTTTGCACCCAAAGCTCTCTTTCTCTACCATGCTTCCTGGCAGTAAACCTTTATTTATCAAAAAATTGTTCTTAGGATGGTTCTTAGGTTCTACTTCACTTTCTTCCTTATTGGAAGCATCATTTTTTATCATTGTCATGTTCATTATCATGTTCACTACCACTCCCAGTCTCAGCATCAGAATAGATATACTATTAGGATATTTATTAGCCCTCTAATTATTTTATGGTTCTTCTTCTTTTTCTTTTTAGGAGTGCTAACAACATTTTCATC
This sequence comes from Alopecurus myosuroides, assembly GCA_028641055.1. Classification (NCBI taxonomy): domain Eukaryota; kingdom Viridiplantae; phylum Streptophyta; class Magnoliopsida; order Poales; family Poaceae; genus Alopecurus; species Alopecurus myosuroides. Next base: position 386,543,615 of record CM054060.1, read on the forward strand.
TAGCATTTGAGAGTCTTTTTCAGGCCTTTTTGGGTGTCCCTCTGGATAAAAAGGATCTTGAGTGAAAGCACCACCTCTAGTTTTAACACTAGAAGCTTGTTCTTTAATTTGACCAGACATTTTAGCAAATAAATCTTTTTGCACTATAGTAAGTTGCTCTAATTGAGTCTGAATCATTTCAGAGTGTTTAACAATACCTTTAACATCATTAAAAGTTCTTATTAAAGTAGCATGCAAATTTTTGATACAAAGAGAATTCTCATTCAATTGATTTTGCACTTGAGCATTAAAATGAGTTTGTTTAACAATGAACTCATCAAATTCATCTACGCATTGTTCAGGAGGTTTATCATAAGGACAATCACTAACAGTAAATTTGAAAAGAGAATGTACCTCTACCATAGGAGGGTGAGTGGAAGGCTCACATAGAGTTTCAATTGGAGGTAAATTGTTCACGTCTTCAAATTTAATACCCTTCTCTTTAATAGATTTATTAGCTTCTTGCATGTCTTCAAGATTAAGAAAAGGAACCCCTCTTTTCTTGGGTGTAGGCAATGGTGTATGTTCAGGAATATCCCAATCATCATGGTTCCTGGCTATATTACCCAATAATTCTTCAACTTCTTCCACAGTTATTTCCCTGAATATACAACCAACACAACTATCCAGGTATGTCCTAGATTCAATGGTTAGTCCACAATAAAATGTATCAATATGTTCATTCTTAGGTATCCTATGATCAGGTCTACCCTTGAGGGTAGCACGAAATCTCACCCAATCTTTAGTAAGTTTCTCATCCTCCATTTGTTTGAAGTAAAAAATCTTTGTAGAGCAGCATGTTGCATATGAGCATGAAAACATTTCTCGCAAAAGACATGGGTCAAACATTGATGAGTCTTAATGTAACCATAAGGAAAATGATCATACCACAATTTAGCGTCCTTTTAATGAGAAAGGGACCAACTTAATAACATAATACACTCTTATCAGATCTTCATTAGAAAACAACATGCCAATCTCAAACAATTTAGTCAAGTGGGCTCGGCATCATTATTTTATATACCATAAAAGGGTTCAGTTTCAACCATAGGAATAAGTGAAAGAACAACAGAGACGCCAAACTTCTCACCCCTAATGTCCATAGGAGATTTAACCAATTGAGGATCAGGAGAAAACTTGTTTTTCATGGAATGTTTCTCAAGTAGTTTCTTAAAAGTCTCAGGATTAGGAGTCGTTTCATAACTCATATATTCTTTAAAGAATTCATCATAAAGTGTATAAGTTTACTCTAAACCATCACTCCTATCATTATGAGGCCGTCCAGGTGATTGTTCAGGAGTAGATAACAGTTTATCAAAAATTTCAGCATGTTCAATTTCTTTAGCTCTAGCAATTTGTGTGCCTAATAAGGAACCTAGAGAAGCAGAGTTATCTAGCATAGTAGAAGTATTATCAAATTCATCAGACATAGTATCAGACTCACCAGTAATAGCACACAAAGCATGCGAAGCAGTAACAAGCTTACTCAAAACAGAAGGTGAATCAAGTGCAACAACGGTGTTTAGAGTTGTACATTTCCTTGTAGTGAAAGGTAATATAATAACCTTTGGATCAGTAGTCTTTCCCATGGCATGTAATAAATTTCAGCCAATAGTATTATTCTCAAGTGATCTTACAAATAAATCTATGCTCCTCGGCAACGGCGCCAGAAAATATTCTTGGTGACCCACAAGTGTAGGGGACCGCAATAGTCTTCGAGGGTAAATATAGCCCAATTTATTGATTTGACACAAGGGGAGCCAAAGAATATTTATAAGCCTTAATAATTGAGTGGTCAATTCAATTGCACCTGAAAACTATATTGCTTCACACAATTTTTTTTAAGAAACTTCACACAATTTATTAGTAGTAGCAATGATATAACAGTAGCAGTAGTTTAATAGTAGCAGTAGCAGGAAAACAGGAGTAGCAATAGTAACAGAGAATGAAAATGGAATAAGTATTAGTGCTAAAAACACAATATATATAGGGATGGATGTATGGGTGTGGCATGAATGAAATCAACCATGTAATAGTGGTAACAAAGGGCAACACAAATATATAAGAAAGTCTCTAAGTCACAAACTATCATAGGCATGTTTCCCGAGAATTGTTGTACATGCTTTCGATAAGAACTTGGATGCCATCTTTTGCCATACCATCCTGTTGCTTCAAGGCCAAAAAGGAACTAATGGTAATTAAGACACTTGTTCTACCAAGCACCAGAGCAAAGCATTAACATACGATGGAAACATGTAATCCTCGAACTAAAGTTCACCCCCTCTGATATCACAACCATGTCACCTAGGTTCTGGACAATAATAAGTGTATACAACCAATAGATATGATACAAAACAACAATTTTATTCATGAAAACATAACATGTTCAGATATGAAATCATGGCACTCGGGCCCTAGTGACATGCATTAATCACTCCAAGTTGCAACAATGATAATAAACAACACTAGTGGATTCTAGGCATCAAGCCCTAACAATCTTGTGATCTATTACATGATGAATCTCATCCAATACCTAACATCCTCTCTATGTACAACAAGGAATTACTCACACATCGAAGGGGAAATCATGGATGGTTGATGGAGAGGTGATGGCGATGACTATGTCGACAATCCCCCTCGAATCCTCGTCCCGGCAGGGTGCCAGAACATGAAATTCTGTGTCCCGAACTAGGGTTGGGGTCTCCGCGGCGCTGCAGATCATTTTTTGGCAAATACTTTGGGGTCTCGAAGTTTTTGGGGACGAATGAGTAATATTGCCAAAGGGGGGCCTAGGGGGTTTCCCCAGGCACCCAGACGCCTCCTGGGCACGGCCATAGGGGGGCCGCGGCCACCACCCACATGGGAGCCCAGAGTCTCCCTCTGGTTGCCCTTCTCGCTCTAGTAGTTTTCCGGGGAGAAACAATTTTTTCATTTTTTATGGAATTTTCCGAGGAAGTTGAATTTCTACACAAAACTTAACACCAAAGGTAAATCTGCTAAAAACAGTGTTAGTTCGTGTTAGTTTGATCCAAATCATGCAAATGTGAGGGAAAACAATAAGAAAAGTGGTTGGAAAAGTAGATACGTTTGCGACATATCACCCCCAACCTTTTCTTCCACAAACCATGGTTAGCCTTATTCACGGGTGCCCACGAACATTCATCAATCCATGGGGAAGTGCCCTTTTATTATTTAAGTTCATATTATTTGGCACCATCACTCTGCAAATTTAAATGAGCACAGATTCCATACTCATTAGGTGAAATAAAGGAGAGAACCTTGCTTTAAATAAGACATGATAAACTTTAAACTACTTCCTCATGACCTAAAACAGGAACACAAAACAGGTTTAATAATTTTTAAGGTTTAAAGGTAGCACATAAGAAATTTACTTGGAGTGGCGGTGAAATATATCATACAGGTACGTATAGTGGACACATTGGAAAACTTTGGTTTTTTGGAGTTGGATGCACGAGTAGAGCTCATACTCGGTACAAGGTGAAGGCTAGCAAAAGACTAGGAGTGACCAACTAAGAGAGCAATAACGACGCCCATAATCATGCATAGAAACAAAACATTATTAATCAAAGCATAAAGTGATATTATGAATCAAAAAATAAATGATCATCAAGGCTAGAAGTCACTGGTTTGTATTTATAACATGCTGTGAGCATGCGCCAAGTCAACCCAAATAAAGCATCAAAGGAGAATACCACAATACCATGCTTCAATATGATAAAAACAACACATGATTTAATTTCAATGGCACATTAAGCACTCTCAGTTATTTGAGACTAGTCATGCTACATTATATACTATTAAGCACACAATTAAAATCTAACATGACATGCCAAAGTCTAAGCTATAGTCAAAACAAGATTTCTATTGCACCACTATAAGCATGGAATATTTTACTCTTCTCCAACACCAATCAACTTACCTGAAACAACTCTCAAAGCAAATAATCATTAAAGACCAGAGAGATAATATTATATAACAGAATCAAACCAATAAGTTTTGAACAAAATTCGAGTGAAAATCAAGAGCTAAAATCAGTACTAGCAAAAACTGAACACTCAAAGTACAATAAAAGTGAAAACTGGAGTGTTCTAGACAATGAAAACGGAGCGTGTCTCTCCCCAAAATAAAATGCTAGGATCCAAACATTTATTACAACAAGAAAAAAAACAAAACTGAAATAAAAATAAAATTACGCTCCAAGAATAACACAAGTCCCGTGAAGGAATAAAAATATAGTGTTTTGAAAGAAACCTGATATTTTTGTTGATGAAGAAGGGGATGTCTTGGGCATCCCCAAGCTTTGATGCTTGTACTTATTAGATATGTATTTGAGTGACATGGGCATCCCAAGATTGACATTTTTTCCATCCTTCATCTTCTCATATGATCCTTCTCTCCCTACACTTGAAAACTTCGTCCACCTAAAACTTCTCACAGCCTTCATTAGCAACGTTAGTGTATCAAAATAATAAATCCACTTGATTATGTTTCAAAACAAGTCAAGCACTCAATTGAAACATTAGATACTTTCACAATTCTTTTAAGTCTCTTCCCCCCGAAAGAACACAAATTAAGAAGATTAAGAGGCATATGCAAATATTGACACGAATCTGCAAAAAGAACAACATGTAAAGATGATTTTTTTTTTCGAAAATCTTTTGTTGCTCAAATAAAAAAGTGTGAAAATAATGGAAGTTATACAGCAACCTGTGTCATGTGTAAATTTTGTTTCAAAGCAATCCGACATTCTGAAGGGGTCGTTGCATAGAAAACAAAAAAAAAATACCTACGCGAGAGACACCCAAAAGGCCAAGATCTAATCCAGGAGACGAAGTGCAACGGGCAACGAGAGGGTTAAGGAGAACACATACCCTCGAAGACTCAAAGTGGTACGAGATCAAATCTCATCGTTGGCGTAGTCGTACTCACACCGATCCCGATAGCGAGAAGATGGGCACCGAAATCCGGCGGTGCATCCGTGATCGGTCACACGTACGATTGATGACGACCTCCGTTCCCTCGATCCAGCGGGGCGCGGAAGTAGAGGATCCCTCGGAACTCCAGCAGCACGACGGCGTGGTGGTGAAAAATAATCCCACGGTCAGGGCTTCGCCAAGCCGGAGACCATGGAATGGAGCAGCGGGTGGAGGGAAAAAGGAGAGGGCAAGTGTGTGAAGGAGGGAGAGCTCTCACCCTCCTTTTATAGGAGAGGGGGGAGGCAGCCCAAGGGGGGTGCGGCCAGCCCATGGGTGTGCCCCCACCTCTTCCCTCATCATGTGAGTGGACACTCCACTCACCTCCACTCATTTTCCCATTATTTCCCACTTGGAAAATCCAAAGGTTTTCTTTTAATAAATAAATAAAACATTTTTATTTCTTTATTTATATTTGTTAATTCCATTAACAAACATTTGCATATAGCACCTCGAATCGTTTGTTAATTCTATTAACAACCATTCGACGAAAAACCCCTTGAACTATTTCAATTTTCCCCGAAAGAATTTCGGTGCTGCCCAAAATATTCTTCGATATTCCGTATCCTCTCAAACGCGTCATCGAACCTTAAGTGTGTCACCCTACGGTTCGCGAATAAGATAGACATGATCGAGACTCCTCTCCGATCAATAATCAACAGCGGGATCTGGAGATCCGTGATGACTCCTATATATTCAACGATGACTCTCGTGATCGTGTGAACCAGCAACGCCGTGAACTATTCCCTTTGTCTCGCGATATTTTACTTGTCCGAGATTTGATCATTGGTATCAACCATACCTTGTTCAATCTTGTTACCGAAAAGTACTCTTTTCTCATTCCCGTGATATAACATCCTTGTGATCATATCACGTGCTTGCAAGCGGTTTCGATGTGATATCACCGAGAGGGCCCAGAGTATATCTCTCCGTCATTTGGATGGACAAATTCCACTCTTGATCCATGATCCTCAACTAATACTTTCCAAATACTTAACGATACCTTTATAGTCACCCTGTTACGGTGTGATGTTTGATGCCATCAAAGCACTCTTCCGATATCAGTGATTGACATGATCTCATGGTCTAAGGAATAAGTTACTTCGTATGTTTGATATAACAATTTAAACTAAATGACTTGATCACATTGCTATATTCTCTTTGGGTATATGTTCATCACATCATTCTTCTAATGACATGATCCCGTTATTAACAACATCCAATGTTCATGATCAGGAAACCTTGATCATCTATTAATCAACAAGCTGGTTAATACAATTCTAGCATGAGAAATAAACATTCATCATAAACAAGGAATAAGATAATAACCATTTTATTATTACCTCTCGGGCATATTCCCTTCAGTCTCCCACTTGCACTAGAGTCAATAATCTAGTCTGTAAGCACTTAACACATATGGCGTACCAGTGTTACTACCATGCTTCGCATGTGGTAAACATTATCAAAAAGATCTGAACTGTTCAGCTCCTATTGTATTTGCATGTTCTTTGCGTCTACACGCATCACTCATTCTCTAATGAGATGGCTTTGCATATATATGGTCAATCGGTGAAACCTTAATTCCTCGGCTTAAACCATTGTCACTAACATTGTGAAAATGTAGCTTCATAGTGTTTAACAATCTTGGAAATTCACCAAGTTCCGGTGATACCTTAATTCCTCATCTTAAACTGATGTTACTAACATTGTGAAAATGTAGCTTCATAGTGTCAGCATTCTTGGAATTTCACCAAGTTCAATAAAGAACTCCTTGACACAAAATACGCTTATTATCAGTTGTCAACACAACGATATACTTTAGCCTTTGTTGTAGTATCTGTCACAATATTTTAATTTTGAAACTCTTTCAAATCCTGCATGGAACTTTCTTCCATCCTATTGTGCTAACCTTCATCACATATTTTAATTGAGATAAAATTACTTGAATAAATGACAAGACTATTAGTGTAACAAATTGCAACTATTTGTCATTACTACATAGGAAAACATATCCTTAGCATTTCTAAAATGACACAAGGATCTCTCCCACTGTTGTCTAATCATCATATGAATTATCCTGCTATAACATTTTATAGCACATGACTCATCTGGTTGTGTACATAGCATGTAAACATGACTTAGAAATCTTAATTTCAATGATGCTCATCATGTGTCAAAACACTTGAATCTTTCTCAATTATTTTCCATGTGACAAGAACTCCTTCTTGTGATTTGGATATTGACTTACTTCAATATTTCATCTATGTAATTTGGCTTCAATTATATCAGGTGCTTCAATCCATCTCTTATAGATATCGATGCCCAATATCTTCTAAGCTTTTCATCAATATGAAAATCTTAACCGTGTCAATTTAAAATACATATTTTCCAATTAATCATATGTCATCTACATAAAGTATTGGAAATATGTCATAGCGCTCCCACTTAATTTCTTGTAACTCTACAAGCATCTTTATCATTCATGATGGAATCAAACTCTTTTGATAACTTCATTAAGGTAAAGATTTCAACTTCGCTATGCTCACTTCAACCATTGAAGTGTGCATACCTTTCTAGCAACCTTTTGAATATTACAAAACTCTCAGACTGTGTCAAGTACACATCCTTGATCAAACTTCCTCGAGAGGAGAGTTGGTTTTGTTATTCAACTGCCATATCATAATATGTAACTTTTTGCTAGAACTATCCGCAAAGACTAAAGCATCACTACGGAAGATCAAAATCTTGTAGTAGTCAACTCTTTGAACTTCGTCGAAAACAACTTTTCGATAAGTACAATTTTTAAAGGATGTAAAAATCCATGTCTTTGTCGCTATATAGACCCTTTTGCTATCGTTAGGCATCAAGCCTATCGAAAGGACTACCAAGTCACATACTTGATATTCATACAAGGATACTATGTCGGATATAATGACACATAGTCAATTTTACGAAGTCAGGGCCCATCATTTGCTTCCTTCATAAGGTCTAGGTCCTTTTGTTGTCAAAACAACACTTTATACTTAAACCACAAGTTGTTCTAAGTACAAAGTTTTTGGACTTTTCTGGTACAGTTCGCAAACTCATTTGAAGTATCTACAACATTTGTAGTGTCTTCTACTTAGTCAAAATAGTAAACCCCGGAACAACTTCCAGTGCTGCGCTACTCTTGACATGATAACGAAGATTCTCTAATCTCGTTGAGTTTGTACTGTGCTCCCACTCACTTGTTTCGCAAGAACTACTTTCTCGAGAAATCAACCCTTTCTGACAAACAACATTTGTCTTTTGGTTCGGTGATAGGAGAAATACCCAATGTTTTATTTGGGATAACCTTAAAAACATATATTTATCCTATTTTGGTTGTAAACATTTTACACATGCTATGCATACCAAAACTTAAGAAAAATGACAATTCGGGTCACTGCCCAAACCATATCTTATATGTTGTCAATTTCAACGGATCATGATGGTGCTCTTTTTAGTGTAAAAGCGGTTGTCCTTAATGTATAAACTACAAAATTATAATGGCAATTTTATTAATCTTACCATGTCAAACAAGGTTTGATTTTGTCTTTTGAATACTCCAATCTAATGTGGGGTATTCGAGAAGTATAAGTTGTAGAACAATTCTGCAACTTCTCAGATGTTTTGCTAAACTTGTAACTCAAACTTTATCCTTTATGATCCAATCATAAATACTTGATTATATTGTTACATTGATTTTAACTTCATATTAACAACCTTTTGAACCAATTCAAAATGTCAAACTCCGTTCCCTTTAAATAGATATACTCACATATCTACTCAAGCCATCGACATAATTTTATGAAGGAAAAATTAATCCACCATACATGACTACGCATAATGGACTATATACATCAATATGTATAATCTCCACTAAATTAGTCGCCCATTCTACTTTGGCCTATGAACGGAATTCTAGTCATCTTTTGGAAGAGGTCTCACAAGCGTCAATTTATTCAAAACAAAATGACTCCGGAAGTCCATCAATATGGAGTTCCTTCATGTTTTCCTTTCCGATATGAACTAAAATGGTGGTGTCACAATTGAAGTGAAACTATTTTACGTGTTGCAACATTTAGCATTTAGTCTTATAGATTTTTACTTTACCAACATGATTTATATTAACATATCCATCAATTATGGAATATGGTCATAGTTTGAACAATCTCATTTGTTCTCACAAAAGACTAGAACAAAATAACAACTTATTAAGTTCTTAAAATAAATCTTGAATGTTTGGTTTGATACGACAATGAACACAATAACACTTTATTTATGTTCTTGTCATAATCGATTCCACATCTATTACTAGTTCCTTTTAGGCCCTTGTATTTCTTGCATTGCGTTGCTTTGTATGACAACTCATACCAACCAATGTGGTATCAAAATACCCAAAAAAATACTTTGTTAACTAGTAATACATCTATAACTTGTATATCAAGTATATACTCCCGAGCTGGACTTTCCAGTTATCTTCTTTTTCTGCCATATATCCTTTTGTAATTCTATTTTCAATATTCCCTTTCCTTTATAGAAGAATCATTCAACATCAAACAATGCTAGTCTTACTAGCTCATTTTCTTTGGCGTGTTAGTCATTTACTATCACCCATTGAGTCATACTTTGAGTTTGATTGTTCTACTAATATCACCATATTAATAGCATTCTTCTAGATTCCACTCTTATCAATTTCCAAGTAAGGTAAACTACGTTTACCCATACTTCTAATCCATCCCATCATAACAATTTTATGATTAAGCTACTATAGCTCGAAGGAAGGGATTTAGAGGATAATTTTTAGCGCCCAACTTCTTGGAATATTCAAACGCCTAGCATCTTCAATCATTGCATATATTCAAATAATATAAGCATACATTGTCACGCTAAACTATACTCAGTCATGTTGCCACAAATAAGTTTCTAGATATCAATATATCTTTCACTTAATTGTTTCTGAAAACAACTCTTTTCAGTTCCTAAATCACCTTGATCAACAAAACATTCTTTTGAAGATAAAGTAATAAGGAAGCAACCATGACTCTGGATTCTAAGTAGGAATTGGTTGCTCTCTAGATCAATCAATCATTAATCACATGGAGCTAGGTAGGAAATACCGAAAATCTACAATAGGATTCAATTTTAAATTTCACTAATACGGTACCAATCTTAAATGGTATTTACCAAATCATAACAGTTATATCTCAATTAACAATCTAAGTGTAAGGTAGTTATGTGGATGCCAATGAATACTACAATTTGTGCAAATTTACTTTGATTTGTTGTTCATGATAAAGAAGTTCAAGTTAATTCAAAATTAAACCATGAACTCCCACTCAAAAACAACATCCCTCTTAGTCGTCTTTAGCGATTACACAAACCAAATTCACTACACCAAAACCGATCATCACGTGAGATGATGTAGTTTCAAAGGCGAACATCGACATGTTCATCATATCATCCATATGACTCATGCTTTACCTTTCGGTTACGTGTTCCGAGGCCATGTTTGTACATGCTAGGCTCGCCAAGTAGAACCGTAGTATTGCGTGTATTTCAAGGCCATGTCTGTACATGCTAGGCTTGAAAACACCCGTTGTATGCGAACGTTGAGTCTATCACACCCAATCATCACGTGGTGTCTCGAAACGACGAACTTTCTTAACGGTGCATACTTAAGGAAGAACACATTATTATCTTGATATTAAGTGAGAGGGATCATCTTATAATACTACCATCGTTATCTAAGCAAAACAAGATGCATAAAAAGGATTAACATCACATACATCACATGAAAGGATAACGTGATATGATATGGTCCTTCTTGCACTTGATCTCCATCATGTGCATTATGGTATGATCTCAATCATTCCACGGCGTGGTACCAAGTACCACGGTACCCCAAACTTGATTGTCCATCAATAAGAAGACAACCATATGGATACCTTCCGGTATATCAATAATTTACAAAATAGATCATCTCATAATCAAATTTGTAATATTGACCATATCACATCACATGCCCAGCAAAAACTAGTTAGACGCTTCTAATTTATTTTTGCATATTTTACGTGGCTTAGGGCTTTCGAGGATAGAACCGTTCATACCTACGAACATCAACCACAACGTTGATAAACATTTTTTAACAACCCTTCGTAGATTAGATCTTAAGTATAGTAGGAGAAACGGACACCCCCTTAGCCACAAGTGAGACAACTCTCGCGTATATAGTACACGTAAACTTAGTCTGGGGCAGCTTCCTCCTACTATGCCACTAAGATCATAAATTACTCCAGGAGGCAATAACATGATCATCAACGCCCACATACACCTATGTGTTCTACCCGTACAAAACATCTACGCATAGATCCGGCTCTGATACCACTGAAGGGGTCGTTGCATAGAAAACAAAAAAAAATGCCTACGCGAGAGACACCCGAAAGGCCAAGATCTAATCTAGGAGACGAAGTGCAACGAGCAACGAGAGGGTTAAGGAGAACACATACCCTCGAAGACTCAAAGTGGTACGAGATCAAATCTCGTTGTTGGCGTAGTCGTACTCACACCGATCCCGATAGCGAGAAGATGGGCACCGAAACCCGGCGGTGCATCCGTGATCGGTCACACGTACGGTTGATGACGACCTCCGTTCCCTCGATCCAGCGGGGCGCGGAAGTAGAGGATCCCTCGGAACTCCGGCAGCACGGCGGCGTGGTGGTGAATAATAATCCCACGGTCAGGGCTTCGCCAAGCCGGAGACCATGGAATGGAGCAGCGGGTGGAGGAAAAAAGGAGAGGGCAAGTGTGTGAAGGAGGGAGAGCTCTCACCCTCCTTTTATAGGAGAGGGGGGAGGCAGCCCAAGGGGGGTGCGGCCAGCCCATGGGTGTGCCCCCACCTCTTCCCTCATCATGTGAGTGGACACTCCACTCACCTCCACTCATTTTCCCATTATTTCCCACTTGGAAAATCCAAAGGTTTTCTTTTAATAAATAAATAAAACATTTTTATTTCTTTATTTATATTTGTTAATTCCATTAACAAACATTTGCATATAGCACCTCGAATCATTTGTTAATTCTATTAACAACCATTCGACGAAAAACCCCTTGAACTATTTCAATTTTCCCCGAAACAATTTCGGTGCTGCCCAAAATATTCTTCGATATTCCGTATCCTCTCAAACGCGTCATCGAACCTTAAGTGTGTCACCCTACGGTTCGCGAATAAGATAGACATGATCGAGACTCCTCTCCGATCAATAATCAACATCGGGATCTGGAGATCCGTGATGACTCCTATATATTCAACGATGACTCTCGTGATCGTGTGAACCAACAACGCCGTGAACTATTCCCTTTGTCTCGCGATATTTTACTTGTCCGAGATTCGATCATTGGTATCAACCATACCTTGTTCAATCTCGTTATCGACAAGTACTCTTTTTTCGTTCCCGTGATATAACATCCTTGTGATCATATCACGTGCTTGCAAGCGGTTTCGATGTGATATCACCGAGAGGGCCCAGAGTATATCTCTCCGTCATTTGGATGGAAAAATTCCACTCTTGATCGATGATACTAAACTAATACTTTCCGAATACTTAACGACACCTTTATAGTCACCCTGTTACGGTGTGACGTTTGATGCCATCAAAGCACTCTTCCGATATCAGCGATGGACATGATCTCATGGGTCTAAGGAATAAGTTACTTCGTATGTTTGATATAACAATTTAAACTAAATGACTTGATCGCATTGCTATATTCTCTTTGGGTATATGTTCATCACATCATTCTTCTAATGACATGATCCCTTTATTAACAACATCCAATGTTCATGATCAGGAAACCTTGATCATCTATTAATCAACGAGCTAGTTAAAAGAGAGGCTATACTAGGAACCATTGTTTGTTTATTAAGCACACATGTATCAACGTTTCCGGTTAATACAATTCTAGCATGAGAAATAAACATTCATCATAAACAAGGAATAAGATAATAACCATTTTATTATTGCCTCTCGGGCATATTCCCTTCACATTCTGGCTTAGAGAAATAATTGTTTTGGTGGCAGCACAGAAATATGTTTCAGGATAACAACTTCCCCGGATCACACTACCTCTCTATTAGAGGTTACTCTTGGCATAAAAAGAAATAAAACTGGTAAGAAGCGGTTGTTACAGAGGTAACAACTTCCAAGACTCAAATAAAACAAAAGAAACTAAAAGAAAACAAAGGTGAAACACGGTGAAAACATAGAGAAAACAAAGTGGGCTGCCTCCCACAAGCTGTGCTCTTTAACGCTTTTTAGCTAGGCAAGTTATTTTAAGGGAAATTATTTTTATGATACAATGGAGGAAACACAATAAATACATATTTTTTATCTGAGAAGATTCCGTGAGAAGATTAATATTGTTTCCATAGGCATGAACACAAGTGTTCAAGGTCAACCCCAATTTCATCAATGCTCACCTTCTTAATCAATTCTATTTTTGAAAAAAATTAGATAACAAGTACAACTATTATTTTTTATAACTCGTGTTCCCTACCAATAAAGGAGATAGAAAAAAACTTAAAACTAAAATAAAAATAACAAGGGTTGTCTCCCAAGAGCTCTTTCTTTATAGCCATTAAGATAGGCTCATCAATTTTCAAAGATGCTCACATAAGAAATAATATTCGAGGCAAAAGAGAGCATCAAGTAGCAAATATGAAACACATTTAAGTCTAATCCACTTCCAATGCATAGGAATCTTGTAAATAAATAAATAATTAAAGCATAAACAAACTAGCTTAGGACGGAAAAAATAAGAACATGTTCAAAATTTAAATATAAAAAGAGGTGTTTTAGTAACATGAAAAATCCTACACCCATATTTTCTTCTCTCATAATAATTATCAGTAGAATAATGAGTAAACTCAACAATATAACTATCACACAAAGCATTTTTTTCATGATCTAAAAGCACATAACTCATATCAAGCTCCAAAATAGTGGGATAAAAATTTAAAATCAGCACCTCTTCCAACCCATTTTAACAATTGTAAAATAAGATGATTAATCATTCTTAAAGGGTATGGGAATATTAATAGAAATACCATTTTTAGTAGCATTATAATTTATAACATCAAGTAATATATGACCATCATCTAGAGCATTATCATATAAATTTTCCAAGCTAACTTCCTCATTATAATGCATATCAATAGTAGGAATAATAGAGGATTATCATAGGATTTATCAAAGTAGCATGGATTATCATAAATAACAGTTGCAACATCATTCTCACAAGTTTCATTCATAGAAGCATCAAGATCACAAGTATAGAAGTATATTTTTCACAAAAAAGGGATATCTCAAAAGAATCAATAAGATTATCACATTCATCAATACAACACTCATCTTCCTTTGGCAAGCATGAATGGCAATCAAACAAAGTATGAGTTAAAGAGTTAATCTCATTGGAAGGTAGACATGGGTAGCTACTCCATTCTTCCTCCTTTTGATCATTACTCTCTCTCTCTCTCTTTCATCCAATGCGCTTCTAGTTTTAGCAATTTCTTCTTGCATAGGCTCCTGCAAGGCATTAGTACCTTCCTTTGAGGGAAGATTCTAGTAAGATATCTAGTAATAAAGAAATTATCATCCTTGTAATTATCACAATATTGAAGTATAACAAGACTCTTAGTTTCGTAACGAGCATCATCATAATTTTCAAGCAAAGACTTAATTTCATAGGCACCCTTAAAAGCAACAAATTCCTCAATATATTCCACATTATAAAAGTAATAAGTTCCCATAACATAAGAAGCCAAGGTTTTATCATCATTAGAAGAACATTGAAAAGAAAGGTGATTAACATCCATAAAGCAACAAGATTTATCAAAGCAATAGGATATATCATATATAGAGCACAAGTTTCTAGCATAGTTGTTTAGTTTATTTCTTTGTATCCATAAGTGTTTCCCCTTTTTAGACAAGCGATGTTCCTTATAATATTTTTTTGATCTTCCGTGAACCCACCTTTCCAATAAGATATAGCTTCGAAGAAATTAACCATCGATAGCAAGAACGATAAATCAAGTAAAAAGCAAGGGTGTACTTCCTAAGTGAACTTATAGATAGAGCTATGCTCCTCGGCAATATTGCTAGAAAAGAGTCTTGATGACCCACAAGTGTAGGGGATCGCAACAGTCTTTGAGGGTAAGTGTAACCCAATTTATTGATTCAACATAAGGGGAGCCAAAGAATACTTATAAGCCTTAGCAGCTGAGTTGTTAATTCAGCCACACCTGAGAAACACTTAGAAAAATACTAATAAAAGGCGCAACAAAACAGTGGAAGGAGTTGTGTTGTGATGTTTCTCTTGCGTCCTCAACACACCTAATACAATAGCAATTGAATAGATGCACTGGTTCAATGAAAATATAGTTAAGGTTGTGGAATACAGAGTTAAACAAGTGATATTTGTAATATGTAATAAATGGAAAACAAAAGAAACAAGTAGCAAAATCATGTAAAAACAATAGAAATAACAGTAAAAGATGGACCAGGGTTCACAGGTTCACTAACGGAAACTCTCCAAACAATAGAACAAGTCTTGAGCAAACAAATTACAGTTAGGAAATTTACAAATCATGGGGGGCATAACAATACTATTATGACGAGATATAGTTCACGGGTTCTAACATGTCATCCATTACGTCAAAGCATATAGACCGCTATCCAACATGCATCTATATCTAACAGTCCACCTCAAGAAAGCTATCCAGAAAATCTCTCTGGTATTAAGTTGCAGCAACGAAGTATTGCTTTTGTGTAACAGACAATTGCATTAAGTAAAGTACGTAATGTAAGCAATGGTTCTCATCCGTAGACAAGAGCACCATTGTTTTTTTCCTAGTGGAAACGACACATCGTCCACCATGCACATTTCTGTCACTCGGGCGCGGGTGTAAAGGAGGCATGAACCCACTATCTAGCATAAATACTCCCTCTTGGAGATGCATACAATTATGTGATCAAGACAACCATACACATAGAAGAGCATGCAAGAACACATAAAAACACTCTAAGAATATAAGTGAAGATTATCATATAATGACATGAACAAAATAATCATAATTCCATGGTTCATCGGATCCCGACAAACAAAACACATACCATTACATCATATGGATATCATTCATGTGAGGCATAACATGAGACTATGGTATTGATAAACAAGGGGGAGAGAGTACCAACTAGCTACTGCTACGAACTCATAGTCCATGTGGGAGCTACTCACGAAGCATCATGGAGGCAGAACGCCTGATGGAGATGGCTCCATGGGCACTTACCCATCCCGACAGAGTGCCAGAATAGAGACTTATATCCCCCGGATTAGGGTTTTCGATGGCGGCGAGGCTTGGACGCGTTTCTGGAAAAAATCGTCGGTTGTTCCTCTGATTTAGGTCAAGGGTGAACTTATAGGGAAAGAGGCGGCACGAGGCAGTGTCGGGGTCTGATATCCCACAAGTATAGGGGATCGCGTGTAGCCTTTTCGATAAGTAAGAGTGTTGAACCCAACGAGGAGCTAAAGGTAGGATAAGTATTCTCTCAAGTTCTATCAACCAGTGATACAACTCTACGCACACTAAACATTTACTTTACCTAGGAAATAATACTAGAGCAACAATACGTGTACACAAGATAGTTTTGCAGGATAATAAATACATGAAAGTAAAGTTAGTTGCTGCATCAATAAAGTACACTAAATGACTATAAACTAACGGTACCATGAGTGTGGGAAAGTGTTGGTAATTGTGATGGATTTGTCCATGATCAAATAGTCAAATACATGGTTGATATTCCTCTTTTGTGTGGGAGAGGCAAAGCTAACAAACTCTCACTATCCAATGATTGCAAGTAATTATGATTGGAACTCTAGCAAACATCCGTAAATACTAAAAGATACATTAAGATAAAAATACCCAACCATAGCATTAAGATCAAAAGGTCCTCTTTATCCCATATGCTTTAATCACTAGATTGAGGCTGATGTATCTGTCACTCAAGCAACCCTCCCTCTAGCTTTCTCCACATACTACAAACCCTATGATGTGATCCATGCGCACATAAACATATGATAGGCACCATATGATTGCAAAAAATCCAATATAAAGCTCAAACCATCCATAGAAGTTCAACAATCAATCATATGACAAAAGGGATCTACACAAACATGGCATAGATCAATAGATAATCTGCAAATAATTTATAACGTCAAACACCATGCTTACATAGGGAGGTACAGAGATGTGTGGGAGGATGAACCACTGTATACAAGTAGGAATTGGTGATGGAGATGGCGGTGAAGACGGTGGAGATGACATCGCGGGGCGCAGGGCGGTGGCGGAGGAACTCCTTCCCTGCGCCGCCGACATCATAGGGGAGCGCCGCCCCTTAGCCCTCTTCCTTCACGGTCTTGGGAGCCCCCCATGGAGATGGGATCCATGGGGAGGCTAAAACTTGGCTTTGGTGGCTGGAAATTCGTGGTATGGGGTATCTCCCACAACCTAGGTTTCCTCCCTTTATATAGTCTAATGGATTTCCGTTATCCCATCTAGGGCTGCGGTAAATCGGGCGTATCTCGGCCGTCCGATCTCGGAATCAGGAGAATTTCAACTCTAGAAGGTATGCCGCAAAATTCCCCACAACTTTGTATTCTGTGAGATTTCCGTTTCATGCTTTCTTCAACACGTAACGTGGCAATCTTCAAAAAGTGTTTTCAGACAGATTTCAGGAAAGTCACAATTTGACTCCAACAAGGTTTCTTCTTCTATTTTTGGTAATTCCTACACATTAAAGTGTAAAACAAGAACATTGTGCACTTTTGCAACTATTAGTAGGTTAGTCCAAATAAACCATAAACTTTTTTTTAATGAAAAGTATTAAAATAGCATGAAAGCATCAAAAATTATATATACGTTTTGAACGTATCAAGGTCCACCAGGGAACCACGAGGTGCAGCCTAGTGGGCGTCTATGGGCCCCACCTTGGGCTGCCCTTCTGGCTCCTGCAGTTTTTTGGGGAGTTAGGCCTACTTGAATGTTTTTTTTCCAGAATTTTCCGAGAACTTTGATTTTCGACCTTTTTCTGCAATGCACAGACAAATAAATAGGAACTAGCACTGAGCATATTGTTAATAGACTAGTCCAAAAAATGATAGAAAACAAAGAAAAACATGTAGAAAATAGGCATGGAGCATTTAAAGTTATATATACGTTTACGACGTATTAGTAATCTCTCTTGAATATTAATTCTATTAAGTCGAAATTACCCGAATGATACCCGCTCTCCTCGGGACCAATCAATGTTAACAACTGACTTTGACGCCTTAAGTGTGTGACCCCTACATGTTCGATAACTAGTAGACATGATTGGAAAACCATTTTTCTAATCAATAATCAACATCAGTACTGTGGATGTCCATATTGATTCCTACAAGTTATAAGGAGAAAACTGTTGACCTTGTTGGTTGTTAAGTAATTTCTTATTACTTCGTGATACCAATGATTTCCTAGAGACAAGATGAATGATAAGACCGTGATTAAACTCTTTAATCACCATATTCACATTATTCACGATATCCGGTATGATTCCTATTACTTGTTACCATGTTATAGTATTACCACGACTAGTGTCATGTTTTTGTATGTGCAGATTATTTACCTATACTATTTCACTGGACGAATCCTGGATATATCTATATATTATCTTGAGGAGTAATTCTTAGTCTTGAACTATCACAATAATAAGGACAATTTCTAGACCACCCGGTATTGTTCTTTTCGATCACCCAGTTTACCGTGTGATATTTGACTATACCAAAAATAATCTCTACGGTGAACATCATCGTATATTCTCATGGTCTAAGGAATACAAAATGACCATCTTGTGACGATACTATTTAGCAAAATAAATCTCGTAGTATCTCAACTACTTGGGTCTACCCAGCCACATTCTTGAAACAACAATGTGCTCCCATTAATATTGATATGATAAATGTCCATGACCAGGAAAACACAGTCATATAATATTGACGAGTTTTCTATGATACACGATAAAGAGTTATAATGGTGTGTTTATGTTTCTACACGTGCGTATGGTTTTCCTCCGGAACTCATATTCAGTGACCATGTCAATTATAGTATAAAACACAATACATTAATCATGAAACTGATGTATTTTATTGTCTCTTGGACATGCATCCAACAGTCTCCCACTTGCACAAGAAATAATAATATGGTTTGTTAACTCAGAACCCAATGGTATTGCAGTGTTGGTCGTGGTGCATAATCTGTCCTTGGATCTTAAACTTCAGGCCCATGTATTTTCATATCTTGGAGAATCACTTCTCCCTCACAAATGATCCTTGCGGGTTAAATGTTTGGTTCTTTAACCAAGATGACAATCTGTTGTTCACAATGTTGTTGCATCTTTTGTAAAGTACCCTATCTAGTTCTTTGAACAACTTAGATCAAAACATTTAATTTTCACAATTCCAAAGTGTATCCCACCTTACCGCTACGGTCATAGATTCTATCATAGTATTAAACCTCATGTATATCCTCCAAGTTTATTCATTAAATTTCTTCTATCCTAATATGCCACCTTATTAACACTAAGTTGATTCACTGTGTGACTATGCAAAACACTCTTTATTAGTGCAATAATGTTGTTTCTGCATTTACCACAATTGGGAAGTGTACCTTATTTAAGGTTATGTTCTCCTTGATCATCAACATGATCATCTTTGGTTTATGTTCATAAAACTTAGAACATAATTCATATATGATTTTTGTACATTTTATGGCGTACATGAATGATCTAATCATTCATACGTACCGCCTATCATATGTCTCTTTTTCTATTCACCATGAATATACATGCTTTGTATAAGATTAGATTTCAAAACAAATCCTTTCCTTGGTTTGTACCGAGATGCTAATTTCGGTTTCCAACAATTTTGCACTATGATTTTAACACGCTTGATCCAACATAGACAAGTAATGGAAACCAATAACCATACTCTGTCCCATGCATGCAAGTTCTATCATGAACTTTCCATCTAAACGTTTATCACCTTTCCACTTCCTAAGTGGGTATACTTATACTGCATTGTCCTTAGTCATTTCATTGAAATACAATTTCAACAAAACCTTTTACTATGTAAATAATATTTCCAATTATCAATACGTTTCCACAAAGTATTAGAAATATTCTTTAGCTCTCCCACTGACTTTCTTGAGTCCTCAAGCCTCTTCACCGTCCTCGACGATGTCAAATACTTTGATCATTTCATCTAGTGAAGATCCCAACTTCATAATGTTTTATTTAGTTCTATGAACTAAAGTTCACATTCCCTTCTAGCGTATTCTTGATTGAATATTCTCACTTGCAATATACTGAAGAAAAGTTATGCAACACTTGCACAATAATCTGTGTAAACATAAACCCATGCTACAAGAGATTACATCTGATCGTAGTAATTTCCTTCAACTTGTAAACAAGTCAAGTCTTCATGGATGTTTCCATCCATATTTTGTTTACAAATTTATGTCCCTATTAAAGAGCATAAAACTTGATATCAAGTGCCAAACTTGACTTTCGTTTATGGAGTCTATCTGGATTTTATGGCGTCTAGCTATTTCTCTGGAGTTAGGGTCCATCACCGTTCCCTTTGTATCATAGTATCGTTATTCTGAAACAATGATATTGTGATTTATTGATTCAGTAACTAAGATCGATCGAAGTTTTACATCACATGCAAAAACTTATATATCATTCATTATGGCAATCACCAATATTAGTTTTGGTGCCGCTCCACTCTAACATGATTACAAAGATCTAATCTCGTCGAATTGTAGTGTCCTCCCACAAACTTGCTGAAGAAGTAATTTCTCCAGATACCCCTGACAAAATATTTGTCCTTGGTGATGGAAAGAATTCCCTATTCTTGAGATAACCATTTTAGAAGCAAACATTCATCTTGCAATTTCTTGTAGACACTTTACATCACAAATGAAATTTAGATGGCTTTATTTCCAGTATAAAGCATTAGTCTCTAATGCATGACTTATGAAAGATGTAATGACATTTAGCATCCTTAATCCATCCTATAAAAAAAATCTTGGATTATGTCACTTGGACACTCCATAAACTCATGGTGTTCTTGGTGGCCAAAGTTGTAAAATACTTCCAAAACTTTCCACATGCTCGATACGTCCATTTTGCATCACTATTTTATATGTTAATTATCTTCTATTCATTGATATAATTCATATTGGAGTGCAATACTTATGTTATTATATGCTTTTCTATGCGTTTTAAGGTTTTCCAAAATTATTTATCTCAGGGGAAAAAAGCACCTGTTATAGGGGGTATCTTCCAGATGTCAGAAAATTAAAGAAAAATCAGAAAAGGAGTTTTCTTTGAAACTCACTGATACGTCATAAACGTATCCCTAATTTTTGATGTTCCATGTTTGTTTTCATGTTATTTCCCACATGTTTGCTATACACTTTATGTCATTTTTATCGATTTTCTGGACTAATCTATTGATAAGATGCCACATAGCCAGTTCCCTGTTTTCTGCTGTTTTTAGTTTCAGAAAAGTTGCTCTAGAAATATTCTCAGAATTGGAAAATTCAAGGTCCGGAAGTCATAGAAATCCCGGAGGTTCCACGAAGTCTCGAAGAGACCCGGAGGGGGGCCTCAGGGGGCCCACACCATAGGGCGGTGCGCCCCCCCTTGGCTGCGCCGGGGGGAGTGGTGTGGGGCCCCCAGGCCTCCCCCGCCTCTGCCCTTTCGCCTATTTATCCCCCCCGAGGCAAAAACCCTAAATAAATATATCACTTTTACCCGAGAAACAACCGAGGCCGCCGTCACCGTCATCCTGAGATCGAGAGGGTTCTGGAGCTCTCCCCGGCGCCCTCTCGGGAGGGAAATTCATCACCGGAGAGGTCTACACCACCATGCCCTCCTCCAAAGTGATGTGTGAGTAGTTCATCCCTGGACTACAGGTCCATAGCAGTAGCTAGATGGTTGTTCTCTCCACTTTGTACCTCATGTTTAGATCTTGTGAGCTGCCTAACATGATCAAGATCATCTTTATGTAATGCTACATGTTGTGTTTGCTGGGATCTGCTGAATGTTGAATGCTATGTCTTTTGATTATCAATATATCATGTTATCTTCATGCATATGTTATTTATGATCTTGCATGCTCTCCGTTATTAGTAGATGCTCTGGCCAAGTAGATGTTAGTAACTCCAAGAGGGAGTATTTATGCTCGATAGTGGGTTCATGCCTCCTTTGCATCTATGCTCGAGTGACAGCAACGTGATAGATGGAGGATGTGCTGTTGCCATTAGGGAGAAAACAACAATGCTTTGTCTAAGGATGATGTTATTGTTTACATTACACACTTTGCTTACTGCAATTATCTAGAATCTTACAACTTAATACCCAACGTTTGTTCGGATGGTATTCGGAGGGTGGATTATTATTCATAGATGAAGTTGGATGACGGTCTATGTATTTTGTTGTAATGCCCGCATGAATCACATAGTAATCTTTATGTCTTGCATATGCACTACGGTGCAACCTTCATTTCTGCCAATTGCAGAGCTGTAATTTGTTCACCACACATGTTATTTATCTTTGACGGAGAGATAGCACTAGTGAACCGTGGACCCCGGTCCTTCTTCCTCATACTAATAAACACCTACTGCTTTCATACTACTCTCATACTGTTCCTACTGTTTTCCACACCATACGTTTAACTTCTTTGTGTTCAGCGAAACCAGTGAGATTGACAACCTCACTGCTTCATTGGGGCAAAGTGATTTGATTGTGTTGTGCAGTTTCCACGTTGCTTCTGAACTGGTAGTGCGCCCTTCCATCTCAGCTGCTTCACCTTCTGAAGTACTCCTTCCTCCTACTGGTCGATTAAACCCTTGTTTCTTTATGAGGGAAAACTTGCTGCTGCACTCTTCATACCTTCCTCTTGGGGTCTCCCAACAAACGTGTGTTCACACGCATCAAGCACTTTTCTGGCGCCGTTGCCGAGGAGGAAGAGAATTTCTGCAAGGAGAGTCTCTCACTTCCAATCTCTTTACTTTGTTTTAGTTTTACTTGTTTTATTTTATTTTGTCTTGTTTGCTTCTCTTTATCAAAAACACAAAAAATAGTTCTTATTCTAGCTGTAGTTTTAGTCCTGCTTTTACTTTTGTTAAAATGACTACTCCTGAGAACACTAAGTTGTGTGACTTTACTAGCACCAAAAACAATGATTTCATTAGCAAACCTTGTTATGAGAGAGCAATTTTCTGGTGTTAGTACTAATGCTGCTGCACATCTTAATAATTTTGTTGAACTATGTGAGATGCAAAAATATAAAGATGTAGATGGAGATATTATTAAACTGAAATTGTTTCCTTTCTCTTTGAGAGGATGAGCTAAATAATGGTTGCTATCTTTTCCTAGAAATAGTATTGATTCTTGGACTAAGTGTAAATATGCTTTCATTGGAAAATATTATCCTCCTGCTAAGATTATTTCTTTAAGAAGTAGCATTATGAATTTTAAACAACTTGATAATGAGCATGTTGCTAAATCTTGGGAAAGAATGAAATCTTTAGTGAAGAATTGTCCCACTCATGGACCGACTACTTGGATGATCATCCAAACCTTTTATGCATGACTGAATTTTTCTTCAAGAAACCTTCTGGATTCAGTTGCTGGAGGAACCTTTATGTCCATGACCTAGGGGCAGCAACAAAGCTTATTGATAATATGATGGTAAATTATTCTGAATGGCATACTGAGAGAGCTCCAACTGGTAAGAAGGTAAATTATGTTGAAGAACCTCCTCTTTGAGTGATAGACTTGATGCTATTATGTATATGATTGTTAATGGCCATGCTCCTATTGATCCAAACAATGTTCTCTTAGCCTCTTTGGTTGCTCAAGAAGAGCATGTTGATGTGAACTTCATTAAAAATAATAATTTCAACAACAATGCTTATAGAAATAAATTTGGTAGCAACAATTATAGGCCATATCCTCCTAATAATAGCAATTCTTATGGTAACTCCTATAACAGCAACAAAAGTGTAACCTATGATCTTGAGAACATTCTTAAGAATTTTATTAGTACACAAACTGCTTTCAATAAATCTGTTGAGGAAAATTTTGGCAAACTTGATGTTCTTGCTTCTAAAGTTGTTTGCCTTGATCTTGATTTTTTGAAACTAAAGGTTAGTCCTCATCATGTTAAATAAAGTAAAACTTTAAATGCCATCCAAATTCGAATAGATGATAATGTTAGAATGTTAGCTGAATTGCATGCTAGATGGGAAAAAGAAGATGAAATAGCTAGAAAGAATGATATAGCTAATGTTTGCACCATTACCACCACTAGTAAAACTGAAGTTTCTAATGCTAGAAAACCTTCTACTATCAATGATAAAGTAATTGGTGTTGGAAACTCCCAATTCTGCTAGTAAAATTGCAAAATTGCCTGAAACTGCTAAAAATGCTCCTGATGGAAGTGCTGAAATTTTTAGAAACATGGGAGATAATAGTCCCATT
Source organism: Alopecurus myosuroides (assembly GCA_028641055.1). Taxonomy (NCBI): domain Eukaryota; kingdom Viridiplantae; phylum Streptophyta; class Magnoliopsida; order Poales; family Poaceae; genus Alopecurus; species Alopecurus myosuroides. The sequence goes on from CM054060.1 coordinate 386,568,312, forward strand.
ACCTTTGCTAAAAATTATCTTAACTTTTATTATTGCAACATAACTGAAGTGATTAAGTTCTTACAAAATGTTGCTGGTTGTCCTAATGCTAGTGCTATGAATATGGCTTTCACAAAACATATTACAAATGCTCTCATGAAAATTAGAGAGGATGAATTAAGATGTGAAGCCTCTATCCCTAGGAAGCTAGATGATGGTTGGGAACCTATTATTAAAATTAATGTAAATGATTTCGATTGTAATTATCTATGTGATCTTGGTGCTAGTATCTCTCCTATGCCCAAGAAACTTTATGATATTCTTGATTTACCACCATTGGAACCTTGTTATTTGGATATTCGTCTTATTGATAATGTTAGAAAGAAACCTTTGGGGGAGAGTTGATGATGTTCTTATCATGGTTAATAATAATCTTGTCCCCGTTGATTTCATTTTATTGAATATTGAATGCAATGCTTCTTGTCCAATTTTTTTGGGAAGACCTTTTCTTAGAACTGTTGGTTCTGTTATTGAAATGAAAGAGGGGAATATTAAATTTCAGTTCCCACTCAAGAAAGGTATGAAACACTTTCCTAGAAAGATAATGAAGTTTCCTTTTGATTCCGTTATTCGAACAAGTTACAATTTGGACGCTTCTTCACTCGAGAATACTTGATTCCATTTTTCTGGGCCTAGTTAAAAGGCGTTAAAGAAAAGCACTTCTTGGGAGATAACCCACGTTTTTATTTTTGCTTTGTTTTTCTCTGTTTTCTTTGAGTCAAGGGGGGTATATGCTTGTATAGTAACTCCTTTGTATCTTTTTCTTTTCATATTTTAGTAGTGCCATGTAAAGTTTCCGACGAGAGTTGGAGTTGGTTTTCAGATTTCTGGGCAGAAAATAGTTTTCTGCTATCCACCGAAAAAATCGTATACAATCCTGGAAGATCATAATGATCTGATATTTTTTTTGCTTATTACTCAGCTAATTCTTAAACTTTTTAGTTCTATGGTTTTTTTGATTTGAGCAACTTAAGTGCCTTAAAAAATTATCTTTACAGACTGTTCTGGTTTTGACAGATTCTGCCATTTTTCTTGCATTGGCTCTTTTGCGATGTAAAGTGGATTTCTTTGTTTCACGAAACACCGGAGGCTGTAGATAATGTTTAAAAGTATCAATAACACTTCTGCCAAATATAACCATGGATTTTATTTGTTTCACTAACCCCTCTAATGCGAATTACTGTCTGAGTATGGTGTGAAGGAAGTTTTCAAGGTTCAAGAGAAGAGGTGATATATGTGATAAAGAAGAGTGCAAGGTAAAAGCTTGGGGATTGTCCGTGGTTCATCAAAGCATATTTTTTAGAATACTCAATCAACTAAGGTTGGGTATGCCAAAGGCTTGGGCATCCCCTTCTTCATCAACTATCTATCAGGTCACTCCTCGTGAGGTTATATTTTTATTCGGTCACATCTTATGAAGTTTTCTTGGGGCGTCTGTTTGTTTTTATTTTATTTTACTTTATTTTCCTTGCTTAAATAGTATCATTGGACCTAGAATCCTTGTTTGGGAGAGAGACACGCTCCTCTTTTTCATTTGAATACTTACCATGCTAGTATTCTTAGTTTTTCTTCTAGTTACTGCGTAAATTCCTGATCAGCTCTTGTTTTCATCGCATCTCTTGTTTCATAGATGTTAGTTTTAGTAGTGTTATGTAAGTACTCTCATGTTTTATTTCTGTAGCATGTAGAGAATTTTTGTTAGAACATATTTTGTATAGTGCTTGTTGGGAAAAGAAACGGCTGCTTGAAGTAGAATTTTTAACGGTGCAAGTAGAAGCTTGTATAGACTGTGGCTAGAACTTTTTCGTATCATGCTAGATGTTATTTTAGTTTTAAAGCCTTGTGGTTATTGATTAGAATGATTAGCCTCAAATAGCTGATAGTGTTTAATGTGCCATCGAAAGAATCATGAGTTGTTCCTGTCATATTGAAGCGTAAATTTGCGGTATTCTCCTTGGAATGTTTTATTTGGTTGACTTGGCGCATGCTCACACCATGTTTATGACTATGAACCAGTCACTAATAGCCTCTATGATCATTTAGTTTTAGAATTTAAGGTACCACTTATGCTTTGATTAATGATGTTTATGTCGCTATGCATGATTATGGCTCTTATGCTCTCTTCATTTGTCGCTCCCAATCTTTTGCTAGCCTCCACCTGTACTGAGTATGGAATTCTACTCGTGCATCCAACTCCCTAAAACAAAAGTTTTCCCATTGTGTCCACCATACCTACCTACATGTGGTATTTAACTACCCCTCCAAGTAAATTTCTCATGTGTTACCTTTGAAACCTTGAAAATTACTCCTGCTCTGTGTTCCTGTTTTTGCTCATGAGGACGTAAATAGAGAATCTTTATCTCACTTGTTGATTGGATTTCACACCTTCGACTAGTGGCTTCATCCGCTTATCCAATTGATAGAAGAGCTGGCAGCGGGGTGCCTAGCCCCAAATTAATACACACAAAATCTCTTCACAATTTTTGCCCCTGATTTATCAGTCAAAGCATAATTGTGTAAACAAAAGAGAAAGAGGGACGGCCTTCTACACCAGTTGAGTCCTTCATATGGTAGCCGCTCTTGTGAAATTTAGTTGGCTTGTGACGTATTGTATATTCTGTTTACGATTCGTTGACATTAGCATACACCTCCCAAATATAGACACTCCTCTATGGTATGTGATTGTTAGCAGGCACCCGAGGATTCGATTAGCCATGGTTTGAGTAAGATGGATGGGAGGAGTGTCAAAATTTTAATACCTCTGTTTAATAAAATAAAAGCTCTAGCACATGAGTGAATCATGCTTCCCTCTGCGAAGTGCCTTTCTTTTACTTTTCTGTTGAGTCTCCACCTTCTAATTTTATGCACAGTTGAGAGAGCATTTTTGCCATTATGAGTTTTATGTGCATTTGTCCCAGAAACATTATTAATTGATTCATTGTGTGTTATTTCTAGTTCTTTAATTATTTGTTCTAGTCTTCCTCATGAACTTTGAAGGTGTTTTGGCATTTATGTTTTGCCCCACTCTTAAGGACTAGCGAAATATCACTTTGCCATGCTTTCTTTATACTTGAAACAAACGTATATCTTTCTTTGCATTGTTATTCATGATCTTTTATTTGAGTTACTTCTCATGCTGCAAAGTGATTTCTATGCTTTATTATTAAAGTTCAGTTTATCATGTTTGTATTTAAGTTCTATGATCTCAGTTTACATATGCTTTTACATTATATTTTGATGATCAAGTTTATGTTAGTAGCATGTCACCTCAGAAATCATTTGTTTTTATCGTTTACCTACTCGAGGACGAGTAGGAACTAAGCTTGGGGATGTTGATACGTTGTAAACGTATCCCTAATTTTTGATGTTCCATGTTTGTTTTCATGTTATTTCCCACATGTTTGCTATACACTTTATGTCATTTTATCGATTTTCTGGACTAACCTATTGACAGGATGCCATAGAGCCAGTTCCATGTTTTCTGTTGTTTTTAGTTTCAGAAAAGTTATTTTGGAAATATTTTCGGAATTAGAAAATTCGAAGTCCGGAAGTCTTAGAAACCCCGGAGGTTCCACGGAGTCCCGAAGAGACCCGGAGGGGGGCCTCAGGGGACCCACACCATAGGGCAGCGCGCCCCTTTTGGCCGCGCCGAGGGGTGGTGTGGGGCCCCAAGCCTCCACCGCCTCTACCCTTTCGCCTATTTATCCCCCCCGAGGAAAAAAACCTAAAAAATATATCACTTTTACCCGAGAAACACCCGAGTGCGCCGTCATCGTCATCTCGAGATCGGGAGGGTTCTGGAGCTCTCCCGGCACCCTGCCGGGAGGGAAATTCATCACCAGATGGGTCTACACCACCATGCCCTCCTCCGAAGTGATAAGTGAGTAGTTCATCCATTGACTATGAGTCAATAGCAGTAGCTAGCTGGTTGTTCTCTCCACTTTGTACCTCATGTTTAGATCTTGTGAGCTGCCTAACATGATCAAGATCATCTTTATGTAATGCTACATGTTGTGTTTGCTGGGATCTGATGAATGTTGAATGCTATGTCTTTTGATTATCAATCTATCATGTTATCTTCATGCATATGTTATTTATGATCTTGCATGCTCTCTGTTATTAGTAGATGCTCTAGCCAAGTAGATACTAGTAACCCCAAGAGGGAGTATTTATGCTCGATAGTGGGTTCATGCCTCCTTTGCATCTATGCTCGTGTGACAGAAACGTGACGGATGGAGGATGTGTTGTTGCCATTAGGGAGAAAACAACAATGCTTTGTCTAAGGATGATGTTATTATTTACATTACACACTTTGCTTACTGCAATTATCTGTTGCTTGCAACTTAATACCCAACGTTTGTTCATATGATATCGAGAGGGTGGATTATTAGCAATAGATGCAGTTGGATAATGGTCTATGTATTTTGTTGTAATGACCGCATGAATCACACAGTAATCTTTATGTCTTGCATATGCGCTAAGGTGCAGCCTTCATTTCTGTCAATTGCCCAGCTGTAATTTGTTCACCACACATGTTATTTATCTTTCACGGAGAGACACCACTAGTGAACTATGGACCCCGGTCCTTCTTCCTCATACTGATAAACACCTACTACTTTCATACTGCTCTCATACTGTTCCTAATGTTTTCCACACCATATGTTTAACCTCTTTGTGTTCACCAAAACCCGGGAGATTGACAACCTCACTACTTTGTTGGGGCAAAGTGATTTGATTGTGTTGTGCAGGTTCCACGTTGCTTCTGAACCGGTAGTGCGCCCTGCCATCTCAGCTGCTTCACCTTGTGAAGTTACTCCTTCCTCCTACTGGACGATTAAACCTTGGTTTCTTTCTGAGGGAAAACTTGCTGCTACACTCTTCATACCTTCCTCTTGGGGTCTCGCAACGAACGTGTGTTCACACGCATCACTCACCGGGGGAGCCCAAAGGAGACCCGGAGGGAAGCTAGGTGGCCACCAGCGGCCCACGAGGCGCGGGTGCTCCCTAGGCCGCGCCTGGGGCTCACGTGGTTTCCTTGAGCCCCACCTTCGGCTCTCCTTTGGTGTACTTACTCCCCCTGACCTGAAAACTTTGAGGAGCCACTTCATAAAAATTTCCACCGCCTCTCGCGATGATAACGAGGCAGCTAAGAAAAAACCCTTCCTATCAGGGAGATTCCGCCGGGGAAATTCCCTCTATGAGGGGGAAGTCGTCACCGCCGTCATCGTGATCGCTTCACACATCATCAATATCATCACCACCATCAACACAATCACCATCATCATCCCATATCATCTCGATGTAACAATTAGGGTTATATCTTGTAGTATTTCATTAGATCTCTCTACCGGTGTTGATTACCCCTTCGTAGTTGACGCTTGTGAGAGTTATCGGTGTTTACTCTTTATGACAAAATAGTTATTCATCATTAGATCAGCTCTGATCATGATCCATATGATGTGTTGTGAGTAGTTTGTTTAGTTCTTGAGGACATGTGAGAAGTCTCGTTATTAGTAGTCATGATTCGTTAAAATAGTATTTACCAGTTTGATATTTAAATTGTGTTTCTATTTCTCTAGTGTTGTTATGTGAATGTTGACTAAGCACTTTACCTCTACGGGCCTAGAGAAATGCATTGTGTATTGGATTTCTTATGGAGGGTTGCCGGAGTGGAAAAAACCTGAACCCCGGTTCACAATACTTTTCATAAGGGAGCAGTAGATACCAGGATATTGCTACATTTAGATTTATTTCTTAATCACTATCTTGTATTTCTGGACACTTGCAAGTAGTGTAATCGTAGGGGTGCATTTGTCTTGGATGGGACAGTGCACTAGTATATGTCTACCCACATAACATTTATTAAAGGGATAAAGATTAATCAACATCATGTGATGAAAATAGCTTGAATAATGCTCCCATGTCCTTAGGAACGTTTAGTTATTATAAGAAATACCACTAGGTTGCCCTTTGCGCTAAAAAAGATTGGTCCACTTGCAACAACTATTTAATTTTATTGTTATTTACTTGCTATTGCTTTATCCACTATTACAACAAATCCCCAAACATTTTCTCTCTAGTGTTTATAGTGAAACCTTTCACAAAATTATTTATCAATACCTTATACTCCTCGTTGGGCTTGACACTCTTATTATTATCGAAAAAGCTATGATCGACCCCCTACACTTGTGGGTCATCAATGCTCGCTAAACTTTATAACTCAATTTCATCACGATGCCGAGAATATATCTTGTTAAAAAATGATTGTTACTAATCATTTATGTTTTAGCGCTTTAATATTATTGACATATATTTGTAGAATTCATTGTATCCTGTCCACACGGTCATAAGTCAAACTTATGTCCCCAACGAGGCAACAAATACCGATGCTCACACTAAATATCTATTGAATTTAGTGAATGTAGTAATCATACCCCATTACCAATTATACCTTGTCTTTGCTAGTTCCTTTTAAGCCATAGTAAGTCTTGCATCATGTTGCACATAAGAGCAGCCGATCTGGTATTCTTCTGATTTAAATCACTATACCTAAGAGCCACACTGACTAGAAAATTTGAACAACGATAACATATAACCAATCTGGTTTTACCACACTCTATGCCGTAAACTTTCAATAGTCCCTATTTCGGTATTTTCTCTCTAAGAGAAGAAACATTTCAACATTAAGTATGACACTAGTTGTACTAGGATACTTTATCGGTGTGTCAATCATGACACTCTTGTCTTTTTAAGTTGAACCCTTTACTTGCCATTAACTTGTGATAAGTTTCTTTCCATATTCTGAAGTGTAAGGAATAAATTTATTCACAACCCTTCTTCTCCCTTAGTCATTCATAATGACAAAAGCTCCTAGAGCCTTCACCAAAAAAGAAAACAAGATTAAGATTGGTACACAATTTCTCCGGAGAGTGGGACATCCAATGTCTCAAATCCTCATATGTACAAGGTTAGTACCCATATGTTTTCTTCGCCAAATTTAATTTTTTGTTTTTCTTCCATATAAAACTGTTCTTGAGATATCTCATATCTTGTTTGTATTTGAAGTAACCTTTTCACCTCCTTGTTTATTAATAGACATATATATATATATATATATATATATATATATATATATATATATCAATCACCTACATGTGTGTATAATACCATACACACCCGTCCTTATGTCAATAAGTGCATGCCACACTTTAAAAGATGAAAACTTTATGGTGCTTCAATTGGAATAACCTTATGGAGACAAGATTGATAGAAATCCATTCTCTCGGGAGTACATCCATGCATGTCATGAATCTCATTCGTTAACATACATTGAGAAATTCTACCGAAATATTGCAATAGGATCTTTCCTTGACATTTTGAGAGCAATCCTCAAATTACGAAACAAGTCCGTAAAATTTCAAAACGAGATGTCTTACTCAATAAAATAACTAAATGTGCATGTGGTAAATAGATGCCAACTCTATAACAATCTATGAAAATTACCCTAGTTGTTATCATGATTAATTGCACTTGTTTAAAACAAAATATTTAACCAATTGTGCACTCCCACTAAAATAGATATTCCTCATATTCAATATTCAGTTACTCAAGATCCACATTATACTTATGATCAGAAGGACGGATACATCTAGGAAACTAATCATAATCCAAAGGGTAGGTCGACTGCTAATGACATCTCATGTGACTCTCTTTCATCTTTCGATGTATGTGCTCCGAGCTCATGACTATCATGCCATAACGACAAGACAATCAACTACCGATCCTGCTTGTATGGTATTGAATCTTGGATACAAGTGATCAATCCACACCTGCCTATAAGGTCCTAAGAAAAGGTTGACACTTGGATATAGGTGATGAACGCGAACCCGGACCAGTTTGACGATGCATAGTTTGGAAGAGCATGATCACCTTGATATTTATCAAGCGAGGAATCAAAAGGGTGCATAAAAAGGATTAACCATCACAAGCAGTTTAATAGTGATGTAGTTATAGTCCTCGTCGTCTTCTAGGCTCATAAATCCTTCTTTGCTCCATGGATCATTGTCGATGTCTATGACATTTGGTCACCATATCCATTGCCTTCTCCTATCTCTAAGATACTTAATCAAAGCATGGGTCACACATCCCAAAGTTAGCAATCACATGGTTTCCAGCCATCATGCTTTAAATTGACTCACATGTCAAAATAAATGCAACGGATACTATTTCATAAATGTCTTGAATGACAAAGAACTATACCACATCACACCTCATGCGCGGTAAAAAGAAGTTATATGTATCTAACGCTTGTGTTTGCAACTTTTACATGAATGTAGGTTCTACGGAGTGAACCGTTACTACCTACAAACAAAATCAGGCATGATTGTTCACGATGCTAGATTAACATTGCGGGGTGATTGAGACATAGACATTATGAAAATGTCTCGATCCTCAATCTAAACTTATTCATAACCATGACCACCATGTGGATCCAATCCACATGCCCCATCCATTATGTCTTCTACGAATCCAACTATATCAATACCCAAATCTACTGAAGCACTTCTTCGGACTAGACAAGATATGCTGGGGGCAACTCGAACGTCCGAGGATTGCCAGAAGTTTGTAAAAATCTCACTATGCCATTGAAAACAAAACGAACAACTTATTAGGAAGAAATCATAAATAATATGAATATTAAGGAACTTTCTAATATACTTGCACAAACTTATGCAATGCCCGCACTCACCGGTGCCTTAGATCGTACCTATACCTACTCATAGATCATCCTCATACCACTATTGGGTCATGTAGCCGAATTTTAAAAATTTCTTCATACGTAACACATAGGATCTACCATGAAGGTAAAGGCCTAGATAGATATGATTCGTTACCAACACGAAGCGCAGAATGAGTGTCGATGAAGATGTAGGTGATGCTTGATGAAAAGTCCCACGACTAAGCCTAGCGTTGGGACTGTTGTCGATTCCTCGTATCCCACCTTTTGGATTCAGCAGAGTGAGGGTATCACGTGTTATTGATACATTGTAAACGTATCTATAGTTTTTAAAGCCCCATGCTTGTTTTCTATCCAATACCTTGTGTTTTCCACGTGTTATCTTTCATTTTCCTTCTTTTTTGGATGCTTTCACAGGCTAACTTATTAACAAGATGCCCGAGGACAGTTGTTGTTTTTCTATTTTAGAAAAGTTCTTAAGGAAATATTCTCGGAAAGGGCTAAAAATCGATGGAGATCACATTTTACCCGAAACGAAGATGGAGTCCAAAGGGGAGCCAGAGGGGGGCCATGGGGCACTAGGCCCCTGCCAGGTGCGGACCCCTCCTTGACCGCGCCAAGTGGGCCCCTAGGGGAACCGTCCACCGCCTCTCGGCCCGCCTTTCCCTATAAATTTCCTTTTGCCCTAAAAATCACGGGTCTGAGTTATTTTCCACGAAACATACAAAGAGGTACCGTCACCTCGAAAGTCCAATCTAGGGCTTCTAGAGTCCTGCTCCGGAGCCATGCCGGAGAGGGGGATCGTCACCAGAGGCCTATATATCACCATGATCGCCTCCGGACAGATGCGTGAGTAGTTCATCTCGGGACTACGGGTCCATAGCAGTATCTAGATGGCTGTTATCTCCCCTATGCCTCCATGTTTAGAGTCTCGTGAGGTCCCTCACATGATCGAGACCACCGTTATGTAATTGTGCATGTTGTGTTTGCTGGGTTCCGATGAACCATGAGATCATGATTATTTTGTTCATGTCAATCTGAGATGCTTCACTTATATTTTTAGAGAGTTTTAATCTTGTCTTGCAATGCTCTCTCGTGTTCATGATTACCTTGGCTACGTAGTTGTTTTCACCTCCAATAGATGGTTTATATGCTAGATAGTGGGTTGATGCCTCCTTGTTGCCTGCGCTCAAGTGACAGAAACGTGCGGGGAGGGGTGAGAGGGGGGAGGATGCGTTGTTTCTACTAGGGAGAAAGCAACGGTGCTCTTGTCTACCGATGGGAACCACTACTTACATTACGTATTGATCTTAATGCATTTGTCCGTTGCACACATAGAAATCACTTCATTGCTGCAACTTCATACCAAGGGATTTCTGGCTAGCTTTCTCGAGGTAGATATTTAGATATGGATAAATGCTGGATACCAGTCCATATGCCTTGATGTAATGCCTAAAATGTTAGAGCCCGTGAACTTCATCTCGTCATAATAGTATTCTTATACGTTCTTGATTTGTCGACTGCCCAACTGTAATTTGTTCACCCAACATGTTTGTTTTCTTTGAGAGACACCACTAGTGAACCTATGGCCTCCAGTCCTATTTTTCTCATATTGAAAACCTTCTTTTAAGCACTTTCATCATTGTTTTCTTGCTGTCCCAGTTTTTACTTTTATTGTTTTCCAAGACTCTATACGTTTAATTCTCCTAGTTTCAACAAGACCAGAAGATTGACAACCTTTGGAAAAGTTGGGGTGAGAGAGAGATTGTGCTTGTGTGAAGGTTCCACGCCTCGTCAACAATACCTTTTCTGGCGCCGTTGATAAAGCGACCTTAATCAAGACTATGAAGTCCTACTGGTTCGATAACTCTGGTTCTTTACTAGGGTACTAACTTACTCTATACTGCGTCATACCTTCCGATTGAGGTCTCCCAACGAGCGTGTGATCACGTCCTCATCAAGTACTGTTTATGGCAGCGCTGCCGGGGATTTCTAGCTTGCTGCAAGGGGAGTCTCACACTTTCTCTCTCTTTCTTTGTTTTGTTCTTTCTTAGTTTACTTTTTTTTAGTTTTTTTTTTCTCTTTATAAAAAACCCCCAAAAAATAATTCTCCTAATCTTTTATTTGTGTCATATTGCAATCATGCCTACCAATGATAATACCAAGCTTTGTGACTTTACTAGCACCAATAATAATGATTTCATATGCACACCAATTGCTCCACCTGCTATTACAGCAGACTCTAATGAAATTAAACCCGCTTTGTTGAATCTTGTCATGAAATATCAAATTTCTGGTATTGGAGAAGATGCTTCCTCTCATTTAAATAACTTTGTTGAGTCATGTGACATGCAAAAATATAAAGAGGTAGATGGTGTTGTGAAATTAAGATTGTTCCCTTTCTCTTTAAGAGGAAGACCTAAGGAATTGTTATTGTCTTTGCCTAAAAATAACATTGATTCTTGGACTAAATGCAAAGATGCTTTTATTGGAAAGTATTATCCACCTGCAAAAACTATACAACTGAGGAGTAACATTATGAACTTAAGACAATATGATAATGAATATGCTGCTCAAGCTTGGGATATAATTAAAACTATGGTTAAGAATTGTCTCACACACGGACTAATTATGTGGATGGTTGTCCAAACCTTTTATGCAGGATTAATTTTTTTTCCTTAACTAATTTATCAGATTCATCTGCGGGAGGAATCTTCATGAACCTCACCTTGGGCTTCGCAAACAATTTATTGGATGATCTAAGGAAAAAAATATACCCAATGGCACACAGAAAGGGCTCCAAAAGGTAAAAGGGTAAATTCTGTTGAGGAGATCTCTTCTTTGAGTGATAAAATTAATATGCTTGCTCCCGTAACATCCCAGGTTTTTGAAAATTTTAGAACCTTCATGCATACATGGGCATCATGGCGTCCCTGCATTTTGATTTTCATAAAAATTTTGCTTTTAATTTGCCAAACACAAAAATTAGGTGATATTACACTACAAGAAAACTGGACCGTAGAGACATTTCCATAGAGGCACCCACTATTGTGTCTCCTAGAACCTAATACAATTTCCCGTAGATACACGAAGAGAGATACTTTGAGGAATGCCTTAGCGATAGAGGCATCTACGTAGAGACATCTTCCACAGTGTCTCTTACGTTGCATGTAAAGACATTGTAAGAGCCATTCTTGAGAATGTCTTAACAATAGAGACAACTCATTAAAGACACCCATCATAGTGTCTCTTGGCACCTCTATATAGGAATTAAGAGAGACAACTTTGCGAGTGGCTTGAGTCTAGGGTCATTCTCTAGAGACACTATGCGGGTCACTTTTATTTTGGTAGACAAATTTGAGAATGCCTATAAAGTGATATCTATAACACAACATTATAAGATCCACGAAGAAAAATCGGAAGCTTCAAAATGTATCATGGTTCAAGTTTATGAAGAAAGTTGAATCATTGAAACTTATTTATGGGCTATCTTAAACCACCTCGGAAAAAAAACCACCCGCACTCTCCTTTTCTACCGCCACTACGACTACAATATAAACCTCCAATAGAGCCATTATCACATTATGTGCTGGTTTCATAGCTTACATGATGAGTGTGGCCTAGTTACACAAAAATTAAATTTATTTATAAGGAATGCAATGAAGGAATGCGCGCGTGGAGCTGAAAAGCATGAAAAAATAAATAGGTGTTACATGCTCGCGGACCTATTTTTTACCAAGTGCGTGCCAGGGATATTTGTTGGTCTAATCGTGCACCACATCCTAGCTTATCTATCGTCAGCCAGAAACTTCCCACTCCGTTGTCTCGTCCCTATTCCCTAAAAATCTCGACCTCCGCAGCGGTCGCATCCTCACCGCCGCTCCGATCTGCCAGCACCGGTGACCTCCTCCATAAATCTGGCCTCCCTGTAGCATCCTCCATCCACTCTTCTCAATATTTCTCTCTCACTGTTATTCGCAGGCGGGCATGCCGAGACTAGGTCGTCGGGGCTCCAGGAGCAGACTGTTTCTGACGAGAGTTGGAGTTGGTTTTCGGATTTCTGTGCAGGCAACAGATTTCTGCTGTCCAACGTAAAATTTCTTATAATTCACATAAAAAATCAGAATGACCTGAAATTTCTTGTGCTTATTTATCGGCTAATTCCGTAACTTTTTTCTTTAAGTTTTTCGATCTGAGCAATGTAAGTGCCACGAAAAAATTCGTCTTTACAGACTGTTCTGGTTTTGACAGATTCTGCCATTTTTCTTGCATTTGCTCTTTTGCGATGTCAAGTGGATTTCTTTGCTTCACGAAACATCAGTGGCTATATCTTATGTTTAAAATTATCAATATCACTTGTTCTATATAGAACTAATGGATTTTTAATTATTGCACAAACCCTCTAATGCGAATTATTCTTTGAGTGTGGTGTGAAGGAAGTTTTCAAGGGTCAAGAGAAGAGGGTGATATATGTGATCAAGAAGAGTGCAAGGTCAAAGCTTGGGGATGACCCCGTGGACCATCCAAGAATATTTCTAGAATACTCAAGCATCTAAGCTTGGGGATGGCCAAGGCATCCCCTTCTTCATCAACAATTTATCAGGTCACTTCTACTGAAACTATACTTTTATTCGGTCACATCATATGAAATTTACTTGGAGCGTCTGCTATTTTTCATTTTGTTTTCATTGGTTTTCCTTGCTGCGACAATATCATTGGAACCTAGCATCCTTGTCACATCCCAATTTTGGAATACCTGATAACACAGTTGTTTTGCTAATTGCTTGACAAATAAACTTTGGTTGTGTTTGTTTGAGTGCAACTAAACAAACTAATTATATAATCTTACATGGCTAAGAAATTGAAAACAAAATATTCAACATATTGTTCCAATGACCTTGGCAATATTTTATAAAGTAAATATTGATCAAAGAGTTTTCCAAATCTATCTTATGAATCTACTACTAGTTGAATATAATTCCAAGGTCTAAATTAAGAAAGAGGAAACATTTAATAAATTTCCCTAAAAGATTATCAGGAAAAAGAGGCATTCTTAGATGCTTCACCAAAATCTTATCAAATGTTTTTCCAACCTTGCAAGCTTAAAAACAAAACTATTGGAGAGCATTGACTTGCTATCTCTAGTCATATAAAGATTTTGGCAAAGCATTGTTAAGGAAAAGCCAAGTGCCTTATTAAATTGAATTTTCAATATTTCCGGAAACAGGAAACTCAAACAAGTTACTATTAGAAACTTTCTTAAAATGATCTGAAATTGATACCAGTGCTTCCTTATATCCAATAAGGAACACACAAAAGAGGAGACCAAAAATTGAATCTATTAAAGTCCTGAAAGCATGATTTTTCTCCACAGCAACATTTGGAATTTTGAACAGGTTTGTTCTACAAACTTTTTCAAAATGCCATGAAATAAATACCACATGCTCTAAATCTCAAATAAGGATGAAAACCAAAAGGGAACAAGTTTTTGAATATTTTAAGTTGCCAAAAACCCCTGTTTTCTAGACAGCACCTTTTTGAAATTTGAACAAGTTTGTTCTATGAAGTAACTCAAAATGACTTGAATTTTCTACCACACAAGGAACACACCAAATAAGGAATGTGTGCCAAAAAATATCATTTTTGGAAGCTCCTAAGTAGTCTAATAAATTCCATGTCCATTTCTGTCAGAGTTGAAATGTGAACAACTTTGAACTATCAAGTTTATCCAAATGGACTGATTTTCACACATGTTGTTGGTTTTATTGTTTAGCTCGAAATAAAGTGAGGGAAAGATATCCTGGTCATTGCCCCATGTGGCCACTTGCTATTCCATGCATTGGATGCCTTTGGCATTGACTCAAGAGAGAGACTTGGAGAGGAAGGAGAGTAGCCCATGCTTTGACCACCCCCATTTGTCTTGGTTGCCTTCTACACCAAGGCTTGACCCTTGTGCTAGCCCATGTCACCCTTTGCTTGCCACCAAGAGCCATCCATGCCCATGCCTACCCATACCCTTGACCACCACTTGACCTTGTGTGCCTTCTACACCAAGGCTGACCCCTTGGCCTATAAAGCACCATTTCCCAACCCCTTTTGCCACTAGCACTACACCACCCCACTCACTATCCCCAAGCCTTGCTTGCTTTCTTCCTTGCTTGCTTTCTTGCTTGCTTGCTAGCTTGCTCTCTTGCTCTCTGTGAGCGAGGCAAGGAGAGTTCGTCGCCGAAGCCGCGTGGAGTCGCTGCGGGAGCTGTTGCTTGCGCCGAGCCGCGGCCACGCCCACCTGCTGCACCTCCACCACCCTCGCCCCCGCGCCGTCGAGTTTCACCGCCCCTCGGTGAGCATCTCGCCGCCCCGTAGCTAAATCGGCCTGTTGCATGTTAGGTTTATTCATTTGTGATTTTGGGCAGAAACTACTACCTTAGTTTTGGCCCTAGGAAAAATAGCAAAAATGGGATTTTCGTCAAACCCTTTTTACCACCAGTATCCGACCATTTTATTAACCAGATCCAAGTGACAGAACCACTTTTGGATTAATATTTCAGAAATGATAAATGTTTTGGCAGCATGTGTCTTATAAAGAAAAAGTGGCATAACTTTAAAAATAATGCTTGGAAAGATATGAATCCAACTGATTTGAGTATCCCTTGTTGATACCTATCAGCAGAAATTGGTCTTGCATGCACGTCTGTCACCTAGAGAAAATGGCATACGTTTTGGTAAAAGCATCTGTCCCTGTTTGAGCATCTATCCTGACAAATCTAGGATGAATTTTTGAGTTAATCCAATTGGAGATGCTTTTATATGTTTAGGGATACCTAACCCTAGCTTGGTTTAATTTTTGAGACTTTGTAGAAGATTTTGTGGACAGATCTATATTTTGCACATTTCTGTTAATATTATTTCTTGTGTGAATGTTTTGTATTGCAATATTTGAGTGCTAGATTTATGTTTTCTAGCTTATATAAATGTGTTACTTTATGTTATCTTGATGTTTTCTTACAGAACTAGAATGTTAGAAAAGGTTTAGTATGGTGTGAGATGCTTTAAATTATTATTGAAGGCATAGTTGTTTTTCTAGCATATTCTTGTGTGTTAGGATTTTGGGTATTTTAACTATAGGTTTGGTAGCTAAATTTTTGAGGTTGTTATGATGGATCTAGTACCACTTTGGTACTGATATTGATATCATGCTACCTCTATTAGTTTGGTTTTAGGTGTTGTAGAAGTAGCTATAGTAGCATAATAATATTTCCAGCTATTTCCTTGGTTTGAGGTTTGGGCAAAACATTATTATGCTAGCACCTTGATTGATATTGTTGTTTTGGTATATCCAATACCACCTTGGTACTGATATCATAGTGGTGTCACCTCTGTTAGCTTTCACTTATGTTGGTAGAAAAGCATGAGTAGCTTTGTCATGACTATGCAAATGTTATGGAAAAATTCTCTCATGTGTAGAATTTTTTTTGGCATAAAAATTTGTGGTTGTGTAGCCACATATTTTTGTGTTGTGTTCATAGGACCAGTAACATTTTGGTGATGTTTTGATGAGTACTTTACCCCTGAAGTTTTCACTTGTGTGGGAATAATAGCATGAGTATCATTACCTTGCTTATTTTAGCATCCTATTATTTTCTGCTAGTATGGTTATTGCACTAGATGCTAGTTTAGTCTTTTGTTAATTTTAGCAAGTATGACCAGAGGCCTTGTGACCTCTTAATGCTTTGTTATGCTAGTGGAACACCCACTGGTGTCATTGCATTTTTGGTGGAAACATTATTTCCCCCACACTAGATGTGTTTCCTTTATATAGTTCTCAAACTAATGAGTGCCTAGTATTTTTGCCTTGGGATTTTTAGTGCTAAATGAAAATGTGTATGCTTCTGTTTGTAAGTGTTTGTAATCATGTGTGTCTTGATAGGAAAAAAAATCCATTCTTGGAGTGTTGATTGATTCCTCTAGTAATGCCCTTTTTATTACCACTAGTATGTAAGAGTTGCCCTGTAAATGGATGCCTTGTTTTATTAAATGAGATATTTTTGTTATAGCAAGTATAGATGTTTTTCACTCCTGTTTTTATGACATGGACCCTCTGGTTGTATTTCAATTACTTGATTGAAATGCATCCATTGATTCTTCATGTTTGAGTAGTACTAGTTTCCTTAGCAGTTTTTGTATTGAATTATTTTTCCTGCCAACTTGTGTTTGGTGGATATTTGTGTATCCTTGCATGTGGACATGTTTTCATTTCCCATTATGATAACATGGTTCCTTTTTTGCATTTTAGTACTTTACTTATTATGCTTGCTTGCATAGCAAACCCTTAGTAGAAGCATGTCTATAGGATTACTCCTTTTTAGTCATTGTTTCTATTGTTCTCACTATGAGAATTGTGTGTTTTGTGATGAGTCTATTGCCTTGTTGCACTTATGTAGGCTCACTGATTTGTAAAAGTAACTTTTGCAAATCATGTGTTTTATTTATTCTTGATGTGAATTTAGGCTTAGTAGGATAGCTACCTTTTTCTTTTTGTGGTTTGGTTGATAGACCCATTGCCATGCTTATTATTGTGCATGTTTTGTATACTTTTAGTAGTCTCACCCTTGTGAAACTAAGTGTATTTTGGGTTTATTAATATCTTGGTATGAGAGTGGCACAACCACTGAATCCATGATATTGAGGTTGTGAGATATGTTCCTCCAACCTTGAGCTGTCTTATTAAATGGCATTTCTGCCAAGTGTGTTTGTTTGATTGTTTGCCTAAATTAATAATTGGGTGATTGGTTACTATTAGTTTACTTGCTGTATGTATTGTTATGTATTGTTGCTTGCGTTGATTGGTTCTGAATGTGTGTCCTTTATTCTTTTTACGACGTTAGAAAAACGAAGAGGAAGGAAGTGTCGTGAAGCTCTGTTTCAAGTTCCAGTCACTCCAAAACCAGGGACACAAGGAGTTACCAGGCAAGCCATCCTGATGCTTGCTGATATTTACACTTATCATTATCTATCATGCATGTTTTACATCTGAAGTTTTACCAAAACTTGATTATCAAAACTATTTTTGATGTGGCTATTACTACTATACTAGTATATAGGTTAATTATGCCAGTAGTTAAACTTGGTAATACCAAGCCCATAAGCCACCATATGGTATTTATTACCATCAAATATACTAGTCCCTAAGTGGACACCCTAAAATTGTGATTCTACAAAACAAAGGCTTTACGGAAAAACCCGGAGAAAAGGCGGATCCTTGTTCTCCGGAGGAATGTGGAAGTGGTCATTTTTGAGAAATTGGTGTTTTCAAAAATGAAACATAACCTAGTCTTCGCCGGACAACCTTTACCGTACTGCCACCCTACCCCAACATGGGCACGGGGCTTAACTTGAAGTTTGTTCTTATTAGTGTGTGCTATCTCACTTGCTATAAGGGGCGTCGTACCCTCGAACCGAATGTCGTCAAAGCTTGAGACATATAAAGTGTGGGATTAATTTTCCCTCCGGATGCAGCAGTTGGGGCTCCTAGCTTGGCGGGGATTATCCCGGTGCCGGGGATGCGGACACTCGACTGAAGAGATAGACATATACTAGCTTGAACATAGTGAATGGTTATGATCGGATACCTAATGTTTACATACTGTTGTTACAGTCCGTGGCTGTTCACGATAGGTGTACTGGATCTGGTGGATGAGTACACCTCTGCAGAGTACAACTTTTTTGAAGAAGCCGCGTCCTCGGATATGGACAGTTGAATGGCCATGTAGCTAGCATTGTGTCAATGTTTTCAAAAAGGAAGTTTTTGAAAAGGAATTTTTGGAAAGGAAGTGTTGAACTTGTGAAGTTCGGAAAGGAAGGAAAACGTATACCGTGGAGGTAGCGTCGATGATGAAAAGCCAGATGTTGTTATACAAAACAAAATGTTTTGCAAAGAAAACCTTTTCTACTCTAAGCAAGAATTCTGGAAACTCATTCCAAGAAGTTTTGCAAAGAGAAAATATTCTTTAACAAAGCTTTACAAAACCTCTTGTACATGTGATATCTACAAGAGAAATAAAACTATAATATTTTCTTCGGAAGTATCTTCTTCAACGAAGATACAGATTAACCTGACTGCAACTGTGGTGTCATCATATATGAACACCATTGATAGTGAACCCTATGTATAGCCTACCTATTCCACCATATAAGCATATTTGCATGTTGGTAAGTGACATGATGGATGTCTTGCTGAGTACATTCAAATGTACTCATTATGGTTTCGCCCCTGGTATCTACTTGCCAGACTTTGAGAAGGAGCCTCCGAAGGAGATCTATGAAGAGAAGTACGGAGCTGACGGCTTTGCGAACTAGGATCGTCTCCGGGTCAGCAGCCTGTAGGTTAAGGCGTGACTTGGGCTCATCTACGTTGTGTTTAAATTGTCTTCCGCTGTGTTTGATAAGTTGCCTGCCCTACGTGGCAGTTGCGTTAAACATGATCATGTGATCATTTATGTAATACCTTTATGTATTCGTGTAATGGATGATGTATTTATGTATGCCAACTTTGTATGTTGTTCACGACTGATCTTCCTGGGATCGTGAATGTATGCATACGGAGGGTTTCAGACTGCCAGTCTGGGGTCCTTACAATCCTTGTTTGGGAGAGAGACACGCTGCGCTATTTCGTTTGAATACTTGCTATGCTAGTATTCTTAGTTTTTCTTCTAGTTGCTGCAAAAATTCTTGTTTTCATTGCATCTCTTGTTCAAAGCTGTTAGTTTTTGTAGTGTTATGTGAGTACTCCCATGTTTTCTTTCTGTAGAATTTAGAGATTTTTTGTTAAAGCATGTCTTGTATGGTGCTTATTGGGAAAAGAAACTGCTTGAAGTAGATTTTTTAACGATGCAAGTAGAAGCTTGTATAGACGATGGCTAGACTTTTCCATATCATGCTAGATGTTATTTTAGTTCTAAAGCCTTGTGGTTATTGAGTAGTATGATTAGCCTAAAATAGCTGAGAGTGTTTAATGTGCCATTGAAAGAATCATGAGTGGTTCTTGTCATATTGAAGCATAGATTTGCGGTGTTCTCCTTTGAATGTTTTATTTGGTTGACTTGGCGCATGCTCACACCATGTTTATGACTATGAACCAGTCACTTATAACCTCCATGATCGTTTATTTTTTGAACTTGTGGTACCACTTATGCTTTAATTAATAATGTTTATGTCGCTATATGCATGATTATGGCTCTTATGCTCTCTTGATTTATCGCTCCTCGTCTTTTGCTAGCCTCCACTTGTACTGAGTATGAGGTCTAATCATGCAATACAACTCCCAAAAGCCGTAGTATGACAAATGTGTCCACCATACCTACCTACATGTGGTATTTAACTGCCACTCCAAGTAAATTGCTCATGTGTTACCTTTAAAACCTTCAAAATTTCTCATGTTTTGTGTTCCTGTTTTTGCTCATGAGGACGTAGATAGAGAATCTTTATATCACTTGTGAATTGGATTTCACACCTTGGACTAGTGGCTTCATTCCCTTATCCAACTGATAGAAGAGTTGGCAGCGGGGTGCCCAGCCCCAAATTAATAACACAAATTCTCTTCACTGTTTTTTCCCCTGATTTATCAGCCAAATCATAATTGTGTAAACAAAAGAGAAAGAGGGATGAACTTCTACACCAGTTGCGTCCTTCATATGGGAGCCGCTCTTGTGAAGTCTAGTTGGCTTGTGACGTACTATATTTTCTGTTAACCATTCGTTGATTTAGCATACACCTCCCTAAAAATAGACACTCCTCCACGGTATGTGATTGTTGACAGGCACCCAAGGATTCGGTTAGCCATGGTATGTGTAAGATGGATGGGAGAAGTTTCAAATATTTTATACCTCCGTTTAATAAAATAAAATCTCTATCACATGACTGATCCATGCTTCCCTCTGCGAAGGGCCTTTCTTTTACTTTTATGTTGAGTCTCCATCTTCTAACTTTATGCATGGTTGAGAGAGCATAGTTGCGATTCTGATTTTTATGTGCATTTGTCCCAAAAATATTATTAATTGATTCATGATTTTTTATTGCTTGTTCTCTAATTATTTGTTCTAGGCTTCCTCATGAACTTTGAAGGTGTCTTGGCATTTAAGTTTTTCCCGACTCTTAAGGACTAGCGAAATATCACTTTGCAATGCTTTCTCTATACTTGAAACAAACGTATAACTTTCGACGCATTGTTATTCATGATCTTTTATTTGTGTTACTTCTCATGATGCAAGGTGATTGCTATGCTTTACTATTAAAGTTTTATTTATCATGCTTGTGTTAAAGTTCAATGATGTCAGCTTTCATATGCTTTTACATCATTGATGATCATGTTTATGTTGGTAGCATGTCAGCTTAGAAATTATGTGTTTTTATCGTTTACCTACTCGAGGATGAGTAGGAACTAAGCTTGGGGATGTTGATACGTAATAAACATATCCTTAATTTTTGATGTTCCATGTTGTTTTCTTATTGTTTCCCACATGTTTGCTATACACTTTAGGTCATTTTTATCTATTTTACGGACTAACCTATTGACAAGATGCCACAGAGCTAGTTCCCTGTTTTCTGATGTTTTTAGTTTCAGAAAAGTTGTTCTGGAAATATTTTCGGAATTTGAAAATTCGAAGACCGAAAGTCTTAGAATTCCCGAAGGTTCCACGGAGTCCCGAAGAGACTCGGAGGGGGGCCATAGGGGGCCCATACCATAGGCGGCGCAACCCCTGGCCGCGTCATGGGGTGGTGTGGCCCCCCTGACCTCCACCGCCTTTGCCCTTTCGCCTATTTACACGCTCTGAGACGTAAAAACTAAGGAGATACCACTTCGTCCCAAGAAACACCCGAGGTTGCCGTCATTGTCATCCCGAGATCGAGAGGGTTATGGAGCTCTCCCCGGTACCCTCCCAGGAGGGGAATTCATCACCGGAGGGGTCTACACCACGATGCCCTCGTCCAAGTGATGCGTGAGTAGTTCATCCCTGGACTACGGTTCCATAGGAGTAGCTAGATGGTTGTCTCCTCCACTTTATGCCTCATGTTTAGATCTCGTGAGCTGCCTCACATGATCGAGATCATATTTATGTAATGCTACATGTTGTGTTTGCTGGGATCCGATGAATTAGGAATGGTATGTCTTTTGATTATCAATCTATCATGTTATCTTCATGCATATGTTATTTATGATCTTGCATGCTCTCTGTTATTAGTAGATGTGCTGGCCAAGTTGATCCTAATAACTCCAAGAGGGAGTATTTATGCTCGATAGTGGGTTCATGCCTCCTTTGCATCTGTGCTCGAGTGAGAGAAACATGACGGATGGAGGATGTGGTGTTGCCATTAGGGAGAAAACAACAATGCTTTGTCTCAGGATGATGTTATTGTTTACATTACACACCTTGCTTACTGCGATTATCTGTTGCTTGCAACTTAATACCCTACGTTTGTTCGGATGATATTCAGAGGGTGGATTATTAGTCAAAGATGTAGTTGGATGACGGTCTATGTATCTTGTTGTAATGCCCGCATGAATCACATAGTAATATTTATGTATTGCATATGCACTACGGTGCGGCCTTCATTTCTGTCAACGACCCAGCTGTAATTTGTTCACCACACATGTTATTTATCTTTCACGGAGAGACACCACTAGTGAATTGTGGGCCCCGGTCCAATTTCCTCATACTGATAAAACACCTACTGCTTTCATAATATTTTCCTTCTGTTTTCCACACCATACGTTTAACCCCTTTGTGTTCAGCAAAACCGGTGAGATTGACAACCTCACTGCTACGTTGGGGCAAAGTTATTTGATTGTGTTGTGTAGGTTCCAAGTTACTGCTGAACCGGTAGTGCGCGCTACCACCTCATCTGCATCAACCTTCAGAGATTGCTTATCCTCCTACTGGTCGATTCAACCTTGGTTTCTTTTCCGAGGGAAAACTTGCCGCTGCACTCTTCACAACCTTCCACTTGGGGTTTACCAACGTTTGCATCACGCGCCCCCATGGTCGCGCCTAGGGATGGTGTGGGCCCCTCGGGCGTCCACCTCCATCGCCCTTTCGCCGATATATCCCCCACGATGCGTTAACCCTAAAAATATACCACTTTTCACCGAAAACCACCTGAGGCCACCGTCAACGTCAACACGAGATCGGGAGGGTTCTGGAGTTCTCCCCGGCACCCTTCCGGGATGGAAAATCATCACCGGAGGGCTCTACACCACCATGCCCGCCTCCGGAGTGATGCGTGATGGTTGTCCTTGGACTACGGTTCCATAGACGTAGCTAGAAGGTTGTACTCTCCTCTTTATGCCCCATGTTTAGATCTCGTGAGCTGCCTACATGATCGAGATCATCTTATTTTAATTCTACATGTTGTGTTTGCTGGGATCCGATGAATATTGAATACTATGTCTCTTGAGTATCAATCTATCATGTTGTATTCATGTGTATGTTATTTATGATTTTTCATTCTCTCTGTTGTTAGTAGATGCTATGGCCAAGTAGATGCTAGTGACTCCAAGAGGGAGTATTTATGCTCGATAGTGGGTTCATGCCTTCTTTGCATCTCTGCTCGAGTGACAGAAACGCGACGGATGGACGATGTACTTTAGCCATTAGGGAGAAAACAACAATATTTACTTTGTTTACATTACACACTTTTCTTACTGCGATTATTTGTTGTTTGGAACTTAATACCCAACATTTGTTCGGATGATATTCGGAGGGTGGATTATTAGTCATAGATGCAGTTGGATGACGGTCTATGTATTTTGTTGTAATGCCCGCATGAATCTCATAGTAATCATCATGTCATGCATTTTTCATTAGTTATCAATTGCCCAGCTGTAATTTGTTCACCACGCATGTTAGCTATATTTTATGGAGAGACACCTCTAGTGAACTGTGGACCCCGTTCCATTTTCTCATTCTGATAAGCACTGCAATTACTGTTTTCACACTGCTACTGCTGTTTTTATATTGTTCTCATAATGTTTTCCACACCATACATTTAACCTCTTTGTGTTCAGCAAAACCGGTGAGATTGACAACCTCACTGCTTCATTGGGGAAAAGTGAATTGATTGTGCTGTGTAGGTTCCATGTTGCTGCTGAATCGGTAGGGTGCCCTGCCACCTCATCTGCATCAACCTTCAGAAGTTTCTCCTTTCTCCTACTGGTCAATTCAACCTTGGCTTCTTTCTGAGGGAAACTTGATGTTGTGCTCATCAAACCTTCTTCTTGGGGTCTCCTAACGAGTGGAAGGCCTGCACCATCACCAGTTCCAAGGGGTCGCCCCCTCCCCGGACTTTATCTCCGGCTCTTTTTTGACTCCAATTTTTTTCATTTACCTAAAACTAACGAGTATTGAAGTTAGGAAAGTTTTCGCAAAAGTTTTCTTATCGAAGTTGGTACATGATAAGTTGCAAACGTATCTACTTTTCAAACCACTTTTCTTGCTGTTTTTCCTCACATTTGCATGGTTTGGATCAAACTAACACGGACTAACGCTGTTTTCAACATAATTACTATTGGTGTCTATTTTTGTGCAGAAATTCAACTTCCTCAAAAATTTCCAAAAATTATTTTCCCGGAAAACTCCTAGAGCCCAAAGGACAACTAGAGGGAAACCACTGGGCCCCTAGGAGGGTGGTGCTCGCGGCCCCCCTCTAGCCACGCCTAGTGAGCCCCTTGGACCACCCCCAGGGTCCCCTTTGGCAATAAGACTCCTTTATACCTGAAACATAGAAGACCCAAAGGATTTTCCCGAAAATGATCCACAACTCCACCGACACCCGAAACCCTAGTTCAGGAGACTAAAGTTCCTGTTCTAGCACCCTGCCAGGACGGAGATTGAAGTGAGATCACCGCAATCATCATCACCATCACCTCTCCATAAACCCTCCATGATCCCCCTTCAATGTGTGAGTAATTCCCTGTTGTAGGCTGAGGCGATGGTAGGGAATGGATGAGATTTATCTTGTAACAAATCACGAGATTGTTAGGGCTTGATGCCTATTCACCATTGTTGTTTATTATGGGTGTTGCAACTTGGAGTGTTTAATTGTCACTTAGGGCCCGAGTGCCATGATTTCATATCTTAACATGTTATGTTTTCATGATTATAATTTTTATTTTGGATCATCTAATGGTTGTATACACTTATTATTATCCGGAACCAGAGACCTCAAGGTGACATGGTTGGGGGTATCAGAGGGGATGGACTCTAGTTCGAGGATTACATGTTTCCACGGTATGTTGATGCTTTGCTCTGCCTTGGTAGAATAAGTTCCTTAATTACCATTAGTTCCTTTTTGGCCCCGCACTAACGGGATGGTAGGACAAAAGATGTCATGCAAGTTCTTATTGCAAGCACGTACGACAATTCTTGGGAAACATGCCTCTAATAGTTTGTGACTTGGATACTCTCTTATATATTTGTGCTTCCCTTTGTTACCTCTAGTACACGGTTAATCTCATTCATGTAACGCTCGTACATCCATCCCTATGCCTATGTTATTTTTAGCACTGCCACTCATTCCGTTTACGTTCATTGTTACTATTGCTTCTACCGTTTTCCTGCTACTATTACTATTAAACTACTACTGCTGTTATATCACTACTACTACTGATAAATTGTGTGAAGCAAGATAATTTTCATGTGTAATTTAATTTACAATTCAATTGTTAAGGCTTATAAATATTATTTGCATCCCCTTGTGTTGAATCAATAAATTGGGCTATATTTACCCTAGAAGACTATTGCGATCCCCTACACTTGTGGGTCATCAAGACTATTTTCTAGCACCGTTGCCAGGGAGCATAGCTTTAAGCTCAAATGATAATTATATTTTTTGCTTCAGTTTATTATCTATCATGGGAAAGACTACTTATCCTAAGGTTCCAATATTGCATTCCACCACAAGGAAAGGTACAACTCTGAACATCGCTGTTGCAATTGATTGATCTTCTATTTAAAGTAAGCTTGTTACCCCATCGCATGCTTCGCGTGCTATTAATTTGATGATGCTTCTACTGTGCTTAATACCTCTGGTTCTCTAGGTTCCTTTTTTCGACAAACAAATTGCTATAGCTAAAGAAATTGAACATGCTGAAAGTTTTGATAAACTATTATCTACTCCTGAACAATCACCTCAACGACCTGATAATGATAGGAGTGATGGTTTAGAGAAAACTTATAAACTTGATGATGAATTCTTTAAAGAGTATATGAGTTATGAAACTGCTCCCGATCCCGAGACTTTTAAGAAGCTGTTTGACAAACATTCCATGAAAAACAAGTTTTTCTCCTGATCTTGAATTTGCTAAATCTCTTGTGGACATTACAGATGAGAAGTTTGATTTATCTTTTGATCTTTAACTTATTCCTATGGTTGAAACTCAACCTTATGATGGGATAGAAAATAATGATGTCGTTTCTCACTTGACTAAATTGTTTGAGATTGGCATGTTGTTTTCTGATGAGAATTTGATAAGAGGCTATAATGCTATTAAGTTTTCCCCTTTCTCATTAAAAGGGGACACTAAATTGTGGTATGATAATTTTCCTTATGGTTGCATTAAGACTCCTCAATGTTTGACTGGTGACTTTTGCAAGAAATATTTTCGTGCTCATATGCAACATGCTTCCTTACAAAAGATTTTAACTTCAAGCAATTGGAGGATGAGAAACTTCCTAAAGTTTGGGGGAGGTTTTGTGATACTCTCAAGGGTAGGCCTGATCATAGTTTAACTAAGAATGACCTTATTGATATATTTTATAATGGACTAACGACTGAATCTAGGACATACCTGGATAGCTGTGGTGGTTGTATATTCAGGGAAAGAACTATGGAAGAAGCTAAAGAATTATTGGGTGATATAGCCAAGAACCAATATGATTGGGATATTACTGAACCTACACCATTGCCTACACCCAAGAAGAGAGGAGTTATTTTTATTAATCCCGGATACATGTAAGAAGCTAGGAAATCTATTAAACAGAAGGGTATTAAATCTGAAGATCTGAAGAATTTACCTCCAATTAAAACTCTATATGAGCCTACCACTCACCCTCCTACGGTAGAGCCACATTCTCTTTACAAATTTAATGCTGTGATATTCCTTATGATAAACCTCCTGAACAATGCTTAGATGAATTTGATGATTTCATTGTTAGAAATCATTGTAATGCACAAGTGCAAAATCAATTGAATGAAAATTCTCTATATATCAAAAATTTGCATGCTACTTTAGGAAGAACTGATAATAATGTTAAAGGTCTTGTTAAACACTTTTAAATGATCACGACTCAATTAGATCAACTTACTAAAGTGCAAAAAGATTTATTTGTTGAAATGTCTGGTCAAATTAAAGAACAAGCATGTAGTGTTAAAACTAGAGGTGGTGCTTTCACTCAGAATCCTCTTTATCCTGAGGGACACCCAAAAAGGCTTGAACATGACTCTCAAATGCTAGATGAAAATGTTGTTAGATATCCTAAAAAGAAAAAGAAGAAGAAACATAAAAGAAATAGGGAGGCTAAAGATATTAGTAATGATGCTAAAAAAGAACCTGATAAAGACCCTAATAGCATATCTATTTCTGATGCTGAAACCGAGAGTGGTAATGAACATGATAATGATAATGATTAAAATGATGCTTCCGATAAGGAAGAAAGTGAAGTAGAACCTGAAAACCCTCCTAAGGAAAAAATGTTAAAGAAGGTTTTATTGCTCGGAAGCATGGTAAAGAAAGAGAACCATGGGTGCAAAAACCTATGCCTTTTCCTAGTAAGTCTCTTAAAGGTAAAGAAGAAGAACATTATAATAAATTCTACGAGTGGATGAAACCTCTCTTCTTGTAAATTCCTTTGACTGATGCTATTAAGTTTCCTCTTTATTCCAAGTATATGAAAGATATTGTTACTAATAAGAGGAAAATTCCCAATGAGGAAATTTCCACTATCCTTGCAATTTATTCCTTCAAAGGTAAAATTACTAAGAAGCTTGGAGACTAAGGTATTCCTACCATTCCTTTCTCTACCAAAAATAATTCTGTGAGAACTACTTTATGTGATCTTGGTGCTGAAGTTAGTGTTATGCCTCTTTCTCTTTATAAGATACTTTATTTGGCTAAATTGATGCGTACTGATATCTTTTCTCAAATGGATGACAAATCTACTTCTATCCCTATTGGCATTTTTGAGGATTTCCTTGTCTAGGTTGCTAATTTTTTAATTTTAACTGACTTTGTTCTGTTGGAAATGCCCGAGGATAAAATCTGTCTATTATTCTAGGGAGACCTTTTCTTAATATTGTAGGGGCTGTTATTGATTGTAATAAAGGGAAGGTCATTTTTAATGTCAATGATAAAGATCATATTGTTTATTTTCCAAACAAGATTCATAAGAAATATGGTCTAAACACAATTGGAAATATTGAGACCATCAAGATTGGAGAATTCTATTGTCCCATTCTAGTGTCACAAAAAAGAATATGAAACTATTATGATTGGGACTATATATATAAAAATTGAGGTAACATAATTGTTTTAGTGAAGTGCAAAGTTTTATTTCATATAAAATTGGTTTGGTGACAAGACTTGATCAACCTTGTTAACAAATTGATTTGACTAAATGAAACTATGTTTTCACTTGTTTACCATTTGTTTTCCTCTATATCCTCCTTGTTTTCTCTTGTTTCCATTTTCCCACCTCTTCCACCTTTTTTTCCTCTGGCTCAACATGTTTTCATCATGCCCAATTTTGTTTTCCTCTGTTTTCACCTTGTTTCCTCGTGTTTCCACTTGTAATTTGCATTGTAGCATGCCTTAGAACTTCTATAGAATTAGTTTTGGTTTTGTTTTCCGTCTCTTTGTAAACATTTTTCTATGTTATAATCATTCATTGAAATATATTAATTGCCCAAAAAACAAAGTTTCACGACAAATTCCATAAACATTATATTAATTTTTTATGCAAAAGAAGGGGCAGAGTGGCACCTGGGCAACGTAGGGGGACCCTCCTGTCACCCAGGAGGGCAGCAGGCACAGCCACCCATAGGCCATGCCCAGGTTGCTCCTAGGGTCCTAGGCCCCCACCACTTTAGTGCCTACCTCTCCATTATTTCTCTCTCCTGAGAAACACCATTCCTCTAGGAATATTTTGAGTTCTTGTTGTTCTTCCTCAGAATTCTTTGATCCCCTTATTTAGCCTATCATTTGTGCTGAAATATGATGCATTACTTCTCCGGTATGTGAATCCTCCGCCTATAGTTGAAGAATTTTGATTGGTATTGCATATCTTGAGTATTTTGTTGCACTAGGTAACTGGTTATTTGAGCTATCATGCTTGTTTTGGGCTGATTTAAATTGTTTTGATGCATGTATTAGTTCCCATAAGGTTGCTAAAGTGGTTTCCTATAAGATTTATCCTTGTAGTTAACTTCTATTGGGCTTGCCAAACATTTCAGAGTAGGAGTATGAAAAAGATTGGAGGCTGGTTTGGAGGGAAGATTGCTCCTTCCTCCTCAAGAGAGACTAGGTCTTCCAAAAGGAAATCAACCATGAGCCATTCTCTCAACAAATAAATTGTTGACCTTAATATGCTGAACTTTGATGGAATGAAGGATGTGAGAGCTTCCGCGTACCCTTGCAATCATATCTTGATGGATTTGGGTATCTATGATTCTTTTTATGAACTTGTTTCTAGTGCTGGTTTGCTAGAGTTCATCAAAAACAAAGTGGCCCAATACCAGAAACTAACCTTCATATTTGTGCAAACATTCAAATTCTTTGATGGTGTTAACCCACATGTGGAGTTCTCTCTCTATGATAGAAAGAGGACATTGTCCCTTGATGATTTTTGAAGGGTTATTAACGTGCCTAACATTGGGAAAGATAGGGGGTAACAAACTCCACGGATCTCCACAATTTGTATTCGAAGATATGCAACCAGGACATGAGAACTATACAACGCAATAAGAACTCTTGCCTGCAATTCCCAGCTGTCAGGTATTTTGCTTATTATCTTGCTAGCGGAGTTCTTGCCAGGGAGAACACCATCAACTCCACGAGTTTTGATCTTGCCATCATGCTTGCTAATGTTGAAAAGGATTATTCTTTTAATGTTAGTGCGCAAATTGCTAGACGTATTGTCAACAATGCTAATAGAGGACCTTATTTCGGAGGCCTTGTTGCCTTTCATATTTTGTTTGCACAACCTGCTGTGCCTTTAGACCGTGATGATGAACTATTGCATCCTGTTAGATTAGATTTTACTGCTTTATTGTCGCATGGTTTCTTTAAATCCAAGAGCGCTTATGGTGACTTTAAGAATAAACTTCTATTTGAGGCAGGTGACATTAAACGCTTCTATGTTAGTCTTCCTGTGCCTTCTTTGTTTGATTTTTCAAGGTACAGATGGTCCATCCATGAGGATATTTTGGACGAGTACTTAAGGCCGGCGTTCAATGTGGACCCAACTACGAAGGAGTAGGCGCGCGAGGAGGAGCTCGCGAGGCCATCCTCCTTTACGTACATGGAGGACCCATCCTTGTTTTATCACGAGGGAGGATCTTCATCTAAGCCGCCTTCGATGGACGGACTCTCGCTGCAGCAGGAGATGTGGGATATGCATCTCACACCATACCAGCAGTACGAGTACATGCAGCAGCAACATGAGATGTCAGGGGGGACCCCTAGAACCAGCATCACCGATACGCCAAAAGCATAAGCTTGGGGGAGTACGTATACGCTGATACTTGCTTTATGATTCCTATTCATTATTTATGTTGGCATATTACTTGATCCTTTGTTTATTATTTTAGACATGTTAGTATTTGTTTCTTATTTTGTTTTCACTTTTTAGTTTTTTTTTCGTGCTCTCGTTCTTTTTGGTTTTACTTAGTTTTTATCTCTTTTTGTATTCCTTTGTTTCCTATTGAAAAACCCCAAAATATTTATAGCTTCTTATTTCCTTGTTTTTATCGCTCTTTTTCTTATTCGGAAAACACCCAAAAACATTTTATTTCTTCTCTTAGTTTGGTTTTCTTCTCTCTGCGTCTTCTTTTTCTTCTTGTTTTCTTGTTTCTCAGTTTTTCCTTGTTCTTTTCCTTTTGTGTCTCTTTGTTCGTGTCTTCTCTCCTCTTTGTCACTGTTTCTTAAAAACTCGAAAACAACAAAAATATTTCCTCGTTTTCTCTTTATTTCACCGTTTGAAAAACAACAAAAAATATTTTATATTCTTCTTGTCATTGTATAGTTGTTTTCATAGTTCAACTCATGTCAACGGTGGCGCTTGAGTTTTATTATTATTATCATTATTATTATTATTATTATTATTATTATTATTATTATCATTATTATTATTATTATTATTATCATCATCCGATTGTGCAAGTGGAAAAGCAATAATGATGATATATGATGAAGTGGACGAGATTAGAAAGCTGGTATG
The DNA here is from genome assembly GCA_028641055.1 of Alopecurus myosuroides. NCBI lineage: Eukaryota > Viridiplantae > Streptophyta > Magnoliopsida > Poales > Poaceae > Alopecurus > Alopecurus myosuroides. The sequence continues at coordinate 386,599,575 of CM054060.1, forward strand.
AACTCCTTTCTCTTTATTTTCGTACATATGTTTATTCGCATGATCTTATATTAGCTTGTCATGATCGATGGATGTATGTATAATATTTCTTTAGTAGTTCATGCTTTCTTATGATTAGTCTCAAATTATTAGGAGTGCTCAATGTGTTATTAGAATGTCACGTGTGCTATTTTGTTAACAAGACAATATAGTTTGATGGTATTCCCCTTCGAATAACTTATTTTGACCGACATGGCACATGTGCCCACATGTAAGACTATAAAGAAAGTCAATTTAAACCTCGGTGATCTATTATTTTCAGGGTTATAATATTACATCCATGCTTTATTCAATTTTGTTTTGTCGCAATGCATGATTATGACCGTTGTTGCTCTCCTAGTTAGTCGCTCCCATTCTTTTGCTACCCTTCACACTGTACTAAGTATGAGCTCTACTCGTGCATCCAAATCCCAAAAAAAAATTCCCAATGTGTCCACCATACCTACCTACATGTGTATTTTGCTGCCACTCCAAGTAAATTACTCGTGTGCTACCTTTAACCTTCAAATTATTAACCTGCTTTGTGTTCCTATTTTAGCTCACGAGAACATGGTTTAAAGTTTATAATGTCTTATGTCAAAAAAAGTTCCTCTCTCTTATTTCACATGATGAGTATGGAATCGATGCTCATCTAAAATTGCAAGACATCTGGTGCAAATAATATAACATAAAAGGCACTTCCCCATGGTTTGATGGAAGCTGGTGGGTACCCGTGGATACGACTAGCGATGGTTTATGAAAGGCAAGTTGGGGGAAAGTGCCAACAATAATAAATGAACAGAAACCGCTCTCAAAAGTCTAAACACTTTTGTTGACATGGGTTATGATAAGTTTTTCATTACCATTCGTTGACGTAGACATACACCTCTTTCAATTTTGTCTTCAATACTCTGTTTCATAAAATAAAAGCTCTAGAACATGAGTAATCCCTGGTTTCCTCTACGAATGGGCCTTTCTTTTAATTTTATGTTCACTCTCCATCTTCTTACTTTATGCATCGGTTAGGAGAGCATGATTTTCATTCTGAGTATAATGTGCATTGTTCAAGACTATTATTGTCTATTGCGTGTTTACAATATTGTTTCTCCTGCAATTATTATATCTAGTCACCACTTGAGCTTTGGAGGTGCCTTGGAATTTATGTTTTGCTACAAAATTAAGGCCAAGTGGGATACATCCTTACCATGCTTTATTATGATCATTGCAACCTAGTTGATGTTATAATTTCATGTTGTTTATTCTTGGTTATTTGTTCACTTTTTATGAGCTAGAATGAGTTCATAAGCTTTAGTATCCTTATAGCAATTATCATTTACTTGTTAAAAACTTATCATGGAATAGTCTTATGCACATCATATGAATTGAAAAGTGTTTGTCAAAGTTTTTTTTATCGTGTCCAGTTTGTCAACTAATTTTCTTGAGGAGAAGAAATAAGCTAAGCTTGGGGGAGTTGATACGTTGCACATGTATATACTTTTCCAACCACTTTTCTTGCTGTTTTCCTTCACATTTGCATGATTTAGATCAAATTAACATGGAAAAAACGATGTTTTCAACAGAATTACCCTTGGTGTCTACTTTTGTGTAGAAATTCAACTTCTCAGAAAATTCTAGAAATTATTTTTCTCCACAAAACTCCCGGAGCCCGAAGGACAGCTGGAGGGGAGTCAGTGGGCCCCAGGAGGATGGTGGCCATGGCTCCCTCTGGCCGCGCCTAGTGGGCCCCTGGGGGCCTAGGACCTCAGGGTCCCCTTCGGTTATATGAATCCTTCGTCCCCGAAACTTAGATGCCCCGAAGGATTTTTCCCGAAAATGATCCACAACTCCGCCAACACCCAAAAACCTAGCCCGGGAGACAGAAGTTCATGGCCTGGCACCTTGTCGGGACGGGGATTGGAAGGAGATCGCCTCCATCATCATCATCATCACCTCTCCATCAACCCTCCATGATTCCTCCTTAGATGTGTGAGTAATTCTCTGCTATAGGCAGAGGGGGTGGTAGGGATTGAATGAGATTCATCATGTAACAAATCAGGAGATTGTTAGGGCTTGATGCCTGGTATCCACTATTGTTGTTTATTATCGTTGTTGCAACTTGGAGTGCTTAATGCTTGTTACTTAGGGCCTCATGCCATGATTTCAGATCTGAACATGTTATGTTTTCATGAGTATAATTGTTGTTTTGGATCATATCTACTAGTTGTATACACTTATTATTGTCCGGAACCCGAGACCCCAACGTGATATGGTTGGGATATCGGAGGGATGGACTCTAGTTCGAGGATTAGATGTTTCCACCGTATGTTAATGCTTTGCTCCAGTGCTTGGTTGAACAAGTGCCTTAATTACCGTTAGTTATTTTTTGGCCCCGTAGCAACGTGACGGTCGGAATAATATGTGGGGCAAGTTCTTATGGCAAGCACGTACGACAATTCTCGGGAAACATGCCTACGATAGTTTGTGACTCTCTTATATATTTGTGCTGCCCTTTGTTACCTCTATTACATGGTTAATCTTATTCATGCAATGCCCGTACATCCATCCCTATGCCTACGGTGGTTTTAGCACTGCCGCTTATTCCATTTACATTCGCTGTCACTATTGCTTCTACTGTTATCCTGCTACTGTTACTATTAAACTACTGCTACTGTTATATCACTCTTACTACTAATAAACTGTGTGAAGCAAGATACTTTTCAGGTGCAATTGAATTGACAACTCGGTTATTAAGGCTTATAAATATCAGGTACAATGCACAGTTTCTGTGGTGAATAAACGTCAATCTAATTTAATATCATTGCAACAAACATTGACAATAGTAATGCATAAAAATTAGTAATTTATATATAGACTATGCATTAACCAACCCAAGTATAAATTAGCTTATGTTCGATAAAATAATAATAGCATATTCATGAATGTTTATCAAACTCACCCATACTACGATAGCTTTGTGAGGCAGCTGTGGCAACAGAATCAGAATGGAGGCTTATCCGGTTTTGTCGCTACACTTAATAATTTGTAGTCTAATCCTGGATCTTGGGGCACTCTTGAGTTTGGATGCCTAGCCAAGACAGTCAGATCATCGCAACAGAAGATTCAAAGGCTCCGTCGACAATCAGTGGGCCGAGGGCATTCTGAAAATGAGAAGGATACAATGATTAAGCTTCATGAAGCATTACGCCTGTGAAGAGATATGGATCCGATAGCGGACGTGTGTCCAGTGGCTGCGGGGGGGGGGGGGGGGGTGAGGATCATAACACGTCGTATTTCCAAGCCCAAGCTGCTCATCATAGACGCATCAATCAGATAAAAAATCGGCAACGTCTCGATGAAACAATTTGTGGACCGAGGAGGAAGATAAGGTAGAAGTGCAAAGCTTTTTTCAGAACCTCTACTCCTCCCAGGATTTAGTGACATGAGTGAGATGCTAAATCACTTCCGGTAAGGGTGGGTTCGGAAATGAATGAGTTTCTTGATGAAACCTACGAGCGGGCGAGGTGAGGGAGGCTTTATTTCAAATGGCGCCTTCCAAAGATCATGGTGTTGATGGGTTTACGCCAGGTTTTTTCAGCGTCATTGGGATTTAATTCAAGGAGATCTAGTGCCGGCAGTTCTGATTTTTCTCAATGGTGGAGAGCTACATGTTGGTTTAAACGATAGATATATAATCTTGACCCCCAAGCTACGTAATCCCCAAATGATTTCACAGTTTAGGACAATCTCTTTGTGTTCGGCGGTATACAAGATTGCAACCAAAGCTATAACCAATAGAACAAGGGGGCTACTGGATGCAATTATTGGTGAAGAGAAAAATGCCTTTTACCGGGACGGTTGATCATGGACAACGTTCTGGTTTCATTTGAAAGTGTTCATGCGATAAGGAGAAGAAAAAAGGGAAAAAATTACTCTTGCGCATCGAAGTTACATATGATAAAAGCGCATGATAGAGTGGAATGACACTATTTGGAGGCTATAATGTCGAGGCTCGGTTTCAGCATGGAATTTGTGCATCTTGTCATGAAGTTTGTATCGTCTGTGATGTTCTCGGTTATGGTGAACGGTGAAGAATTGACTTATTTTTTCCCCTTTCCTAGGACTTAGACAAGGCGATCCAGTTTCTCCCTTCTTGTTCCTGTTGTGTGGGGAAGGGCTGGCATCTTTACTCAACCACTTTGGTGGCAACTTTGTTGACAAGGGGATTAGAGTTTCACCTCGACCAGCTTGGTTCAACCATCTGTTATTGTTATTTGCTGATGACAGCTTGATCTTTATTAGTGCAAATGGCCGAAGTGTTCAACGATTAAATAATATCTTGCAACTCTATTCGAATAGTCCGGGCCAAGCCGTGAATAGGGATAAGAGTGCAGTTTTCTTAAGCCCCAATACTCCTGCAACTTTGTTGTGATGAAGTTAAATAGTTGTTGGGTATTCAGGTGGAAGGATTCAACGATCGGTATCTTGGTCTGCCAACAGCCGTGGGCAGGATTTCTAGTGGTACTTTTGATTATATTACTGGGAGATCGAGAAGCAAGATTCAAGGTTGGCAAGAAAAGTTATTAGCCTGCGCTGCGAGAGAAACTATACCAAAATCAGTCATACAATCCATTCCTACCTATGTCGCGTCTTGTAGAGTGAGCTGCTCGACCTATATCGCGCAATACGAGAAGAAATGGATTTATACAATTTCTTAGTTAGTCTATATCAACTCATGCTATAGGTAGGAATGGATTATATGACCGATTTTAGTCAAGTTCTCTCGCAGTGCAGGCGCAGAGCATGGTTAATAATACAGCCGGCTGCTGGCTATAAGCCATTGCCATGTCACATATAACTAGCTTATAGTCAACATGTACAATAGTTGGTTATATAAATGAACTACTTTATCAATATATGTCCCACATGACACTCTCACATACACCGCTTTGCTTCTCTCTCCTCCATATAAGCAAAGATATATTATTTAAATCCTTATAGCCTGCTTATGTCACCTTATTGTACTTGCTCTAATTGCTTTTTTGGCCAACCTTGCATATTGCTTCTCGGTCTCTATTACTTTTGCGTACCTATACAGAAAAAATGCCACACGTGAAGACATGTGTAATATCGAGGAAAATAATTCTATGAGACCTGGTCTACAAATTCTTCTCCGTGGACCAACATCAACAATTGACACGTGGCGATGCATGGCAGTTTATTCCTAATATGGATGCATGGTTTCTGACTCAACTTTTATTACTAGCACTACCCTTATTTTTTTTGGAAAATGTTTATTCTAGGGGGCCTAAGGCGCGCAGCGCTAGGTCCCCTAGAATCTAGCGCTGGTTTTAGCCACTCGAACCCTTTTGAGCCCGCCTATGTGTACACACATGCCCATTTAGTAGAAATTTGGTTTTTTGGCCTAGTTTTTTGCGTCAGTTTTTTAGCAGCCCAATAAAATAAGTAGATACAATCATATATGTACTAACTATTTTCACCATTTTCGACCAGCGTTGCGTACGTCTTAAAATTTTATAACATATTCGCAAACATTTTGTTGAGAAAACACATGCGGGATGTTGCAATGTTTCTCTGGATGATTTTTTCTAGGGAAATGTATGTGTTTATAGAATTCATTTGGAATGATATGTTTATACGCTCGTTCACATGTTGTAAACATGTAATTTTTGTTGTTGCTATCGATTCATTTTCTTGTTGAAATAGGTGATGATTTTTGTTGGAGCTAAAACGTTGACAAATTGTTTTGTTGCTTACCAACTTTTTAATTGATGCAATTTTGTTGTTGTTGCAATAGATTGTGATTTTTGTTGAATTGTTTAAACTTTTTGTTGCAACGCAATAAACATATTGTATAACTATTTTTGTAGCATTACTTATTTTTTTGAATTTATTTGTAACAATTTGTTGCAATACTTTTTTTTTATACACAGTGCGATAATTTTTGTTGCGATACCCGTAAATTTGTTGCAATGACATTTTCGCTGTAATTATCGAGATGACCGGAGGCAACGCGATATACCCCTTCGTTTAAGTGGGACTGATGTGGAGTGCGGGTTCTATATGCGAAAAAGTCAGGAACTAAAATGAAAATCGGTGATTGTTGATTTGTAGACGTTGGATAAACATCTAAGGGCATATGAGGGGATCTACGTTTGACTCGCCTGACTCACCGTAGAGCGACCTGCGCAGAGCTCACACCTATTTGTTTGCACGAGCAGACAAACGGATACTAGATCGCTATGGGCTCTCGCGCTCCACAAATTAATCCTGGCCTCGCCCTCGTACCTTCATATGGGCACAACCATGGCTTCGTCGAAACGCCCACGAGAAAACGCATATGTGCCGGAAAAACCGATGGGGCGGACGCTGCCGGCAGATCTCATGTGCCCGAACCACGCAGCCTCTTCCGCTGTGCCGCTGGCTGCAAACTCCTCCGCCGTGATATCCTCAGCCTGCCTTTCATTCGCCGCGTCAGCCACCAAACTCCCTGCATCCTTGTCCAGCTGTGCACCTACGTTGACAAGCCTCTCGCCCTGGTCCACCCGGCTATCCTTCTGTCACGATCACCTCTCTCACTTCTGGTCACGCCGCTTTGCGTGCCTCTTTGACCAATACAGTGCCGTGACATCCCGGGGCGGCCTTGTCCTCTTGTGCCGCCAAACCATGAAAAACAGGCCCATCTCCGACGGTTGCTTTGACCTTTGCGTGTACGACCCTATGAGCAGCACTTGTACATTCTTCTCTGCACTTGTACAATGAGTATAACCTACTCACGGCCGCTGACTGCATCGACTCCTCCTTCCTTCTGCTCGCCGTCGATCACCGTGGATGGAGCATGAAGATGCAGACCGCATCATCCTGTGGCAGATGGGGGACTGTCACATGTTTGTGTGACTATGAACACATCTGGCTCTGGTTGCTAAAGAATCGCCCCACGGTTCTCCATGGTGGCGTCATTCACTGGCTGGGCTATAACCGCAAGCAAATCGTAAAATACGATATGGGCACAAGAAAGGTGGGAATAGTGAAGCTCCCGCCCACCAACCGCCAAATTGACCATCTCGAGTTGGCAACCTTGTCCAATGAAAACTCGTGAAGCTGCTCGCCATTGAAGGGTTCAAGATGTCCGTGTGGCTACAACTCCCAGGCTCAGTAGCAGTAGGTGGGACTGGCTGGTCACTAGAGGCTAGCTGTGCTCGACATGGAGGAGATGCTACATACGCTGGACCCTAAGAGCAAGTTCAATAGTAGAGCCAGCAGTTGGCTCTAAGAAATTGCCACGTCACCTATAGCCAACTATAGAGCCAACATGTACAATAGTGAGTTGTAAAAATGAGTTACTTTATTGATACATGGCCCACCTCTCACTCTCACAAGGTGCCTAGGAGCACGTGCTACAGCTAGCTCTTGCATGAGAGCCCACTCCCCTTCTCTCTCCTCTTCTCTCTCTTCCATGTCACCACAAAAATATTATTCTAATCCTTATAGCCCGCTTACATAAGCTTATTGTACTTGCTCTAATATCACAGACGGTCTCGATGGACCTATTGAGTTCGAGAACTCCAGGAAATTCAGTTGCGAAGTGGCCTATCTGAAGGTACCTAGGAATGATTTATATAGACGCATTTATAGTCTTTGACTTGGAGACGAAGCACATGCATAGGCAAAAGCGGGAATCCATATTGTTGGAGATCCACCTACCGGCTCGGCTACAAACTATGAAAATATATATTTTCTTAATTCGCTAGCCAAGTAATAGAATATGAAAAATGTGGATTTTACATTGTGTATGTCCACATGGTATTTGTATATTTTTTATTGTCAATTCATAAGTCATGTATAATATTTGTTAAACATTATGTAGGTATTCTCTTCTAAAAAAAAACATTATGTAGGTATTGTACACTTCATGCAAGCAAAATTGTACAACGCAATTAATTCTGTATCGGAGTTTATACCGGACAAAAAGGGAAAAGAGATAGCCACACGACCACGAGTATTTCTGAATACCTTAAGGACAGCACTGGGCGTCCCCCGGGGGATAGAAATTTTTTATCCCCCGGGTCCCCTGCTTGACAGGTGTCCCATTTTTTGCCCAAAATCCCGCTTTTGCTCCCGTAAAAAAAAGAAGTCCCGCTTTTGCTCCCGTAGCAAAAAGAAGTCCCGCTTTTGCTCCGTAGTAAAAAACGTTTCACCCCCAAAAAAGAACAGGAAACGGTCAGACCTCGCCGGAGTTACTGTAGCAATTTTTTTTTGCTATAGTAGCAAACAGTTGATTTCGCCGGAGCCGGTGCCGGAGACTTTTGCTCGCCGGAGGAATAACAGAGCAAAAAAATTATACTAAAAAAGCAAAAAAATAACCTTATTGTAGCAAAAAAATTGTGCTATTAGAGCAAAAAATTGGACCTCGCCGGAGTTACAGTAGCAAAAAATTTGTACAAAAAAAGCAAAAGAAAAAACCTATTGTAGCAAAAAATTTGTACAATTTTTTTTAGCAAAAACTGCTAAAAAATTGGCATCTCCTCCCGCCGCCGGTAGCATCGCATCCCACCGCTGGGAGCATCACCTCCGGCTTTTTCGGGAGCACAATCGCCGGCCCACTGGAGCACCTTGGATGCTTCCCCGAGCTTGTCGACCTTGCACAAACCGGAGATCACCGTGGCGCTCCCGCAAAAAGATCCAGCTCGCCACTCTCTTCGTCCGTCGGCGGCCTTTCCCCCGTCCCTCTGCCTCTCGCGGATGCAGCAGGATTCGCCCCTAGCGGCAGTCGCACGGTGGCGTCCGTCCGCCGCGAACGGCAGCGCAATCCTCGTCGTCTTCATCTCCCGCCTCCTCGTCGCCGATGACGGCGACTTGGTCATCCAGAGATTTCGGGAGGTCCTCGGCGGGGCCTTGAGGTGAGGCTCCAGCAGCGGTGCTCCAACGCCGACACGTGATCCAACCGAACCACCCTCAGATCTGAGCGAGAGGGGCGAGCGAGCTAGACCAGGTACAGACCTGAGATGTGGGACGGGTCGACGCCATTCTTCTTGGCGAGCCCGACGGTGCCGGGTCCCACTCCGCCGGTGCCGTCGGAGGCCGCTGCAGCGTTAACTACCTCCTTGACGAGGAAGACGGAGGACCCAGCGGGGCCGGCGTCGCCGAGCCTGCGGAGCACGCGGAAGCGGTAGTCGTTGACCCAGATGTCGGCTCCGCCGGCGCCGTACAGCGCGTTCAGCCCGGAGAAGGAGCACCCCATGGCGGATGCGACGTCTCCCCCTGGCCTCGAGCGCTTCCGGTCCCAGCCACACCCCGACTTCCCCAACGCCGCCGTCAGCACGCCGATGGCGGGCGCGCACGCCGAGCGACTGTGGCGGAGCTGCCTGTGGCGCGCTCGGGGAGCTCCGAGCTTGACCGCTCCATTTCCGTTGGCGCTCGCGAGCTTGGCGCGCTCGGGGAGCTCGTGGTCGCCTCCTCCCCCGACGCCGCCGCGCTGGAGCTCCACCGACTCCTCGCCATGTCCGCGCGCCGCCATCTCCGGCCGCGCATCCATCCCGGCAAATCTCATCCTTCATGGCGGGAAGAACATGGGGATGGATAGAAAAAGGAAGGAGATAAGAAGGGTGGGTGTCCAGATGTAGGCCCCACCGGATGGAGACGTTTGGGGACGCGTGGACCCGTGGAGTACCACGCTGCTGACGCGGAGAGTGAGGAACTCGGAGGATGATCTCCCGGACTATCTTCAGCGTTCCCATACCTTAAGGCCCGCTTGGATTGTCTGATTATTTTCCTCGTCCGGAATGTTTACGGCACCGGATCCTTGTGTACACAGAAACGGCCGGAATTTATTCGGTGCCTGATGTGGTCCGTGGAAATATACCGGCCGCAGCGCTGGAAATGAGCTGAGGAAAAGAAACGGAAATAAAACGGGTGGAGGAAATAACGCTGAACCAAGTGGTCCATCCGAGGATAATTACGGGAGTGGATTTTTCCACCCGTTTTGCTTAAAATACGGTGAACCAAGCGGGCCCTAAGTAATCATCTGTTTGTTGGATATATCGTTTTACTTATTCTGTATCTCTACAAGATAGGATATGCAGCCTATGCATGTGTCCTATTCGATTGCCACTCATAGTTTACGGTGTTACTGCACCGAATACTTAATAGACACGGATTTCTGTTCGAGTTTGTATGCGAGGCGGATTCAGGTTCCGATCGAGTAGAGTTCAATCGCCTGAATCTGCATCGTTATATACGACGACAGCCCAACCCAATTACCTGCTAGCCTCGTCGGCAAACCCCAGATATAAACGATGGCAGCGTGCAAAAGCGGACGGGTAGACAAATGCATGCCGGAGACGCTCCCAGCGGATCTATTACTCGAGATCGTCGCGCGCTCCGACGCCCACACTCTCGTCCGCTGCGCCGCCACTTCCAGGCTCCTCCGCCACGACATCCTCCATCCGTCTTTCATCCACCGTGTTACCAGACAAGGAAGCATCCTGCCCGGGTGCATCCTCGCCGGGCTCAAAACCCACGATCACCAGGAGGATCCTCCGTCGCCACTATCTCTGGTCCTCCCAGCCACGACCGCCGCCGCGGCGTCGTTTTTGGTTGACATCATGTTGCCTTACACGTCGCGCTTCGCGAGTGACCTCCTTGGCGAGTACGTTCCCGTAATGTCCCGTGGCGGCCTCGTCCTCCTCCGGCGCCGCCACGTCGGTGACAAGCTCTCTAACTTGTGCGTGTACGACCTTTTCACCGGTAAGCGCACCTTCCTCTCTAACCCAACGGACAATTACTCGAACAGTACAAGACGCTATGTGTTGCTCACCGCCGCGGACGGAATCGGTTGCTCCTTCATGCTGTTCTCCGCCAATCGGCACATCATGCTCAACGAAAATACCCACATCATCCAAGTCCAGATCGCAACATCAGCGTGCCCCACCTGGATACATTCTGCTATGGTCCACGAGAATGGTGAATTGTTTGAGCATCTATGGTTCGCAATGCACCGAGGCGCCGCAATCCTCTACGGTGGTGTCATCCACTGGCTGGTGCGACGTCGAGGAGAGATCATCACCTACAATGTTTGTACAATGGAGCAGCGGACGATAATGCTCCCCGCCCTTGTCACCAACTTCAAAGGAGGGCGGTCCTACTTAGGGTCATACTACTCAAATGACGGGCGAAAGTTACTAAGACTGATGGTTTTTAAGGAGTTCAAGATATATGTGTGGCATCAGCTCCCTGACGGAGATTGGTCACCGGGGGGCGCGATGTTCGACATGAAGAAGAAGGTGCGGTTGCTAAACCCCCGCGTCAACCTTGATTGGCTTCGACATAGTAATTTCAAGTGGTCCGGAGAGGGGAGCAACATGGTGTTGCTACAAGATGAGTCAATCACAATTGATCGTGCTATCCTCATCTTGATTGACTTGGAGACGAAGGAGATGCTCTCGCTGTGCTCAAGCACGTCCTCCATGCTCTTGGAGGTTGATCTGCCATCTAGACTACGTGCCATGAAATGTTATTCCTAGCAAAATAGTAGTAGTAGATCCTAACAGCTATCTTATTAAGCTTCAGTGTGGTAACTGTACTGCCCTAGATGTAAAGATCAATGCACAATTAGGCTATTACTCCGTTTGGATGTCAAAAATAGCTTTGAATTGTCAATCTGGAACTACCAACCCGAATTCGGTTGTTTAGGGTTGTACGCGAGTTGGGCTCTTGAAAATCGGTCCAATTCCACACGAGGCCCTGCGCGTGTCTGCGCCACGCAATTTTTTTTTTGAAGTGCAGGAGCTTGGAAACGCTCAAAATCCCTACTAAAAAAGAAAAGAAAAAGGAAACCCTTGGATAAATGACATACATGAGAGGCCAATGTCAAGGCGCGTCTTGATAGGGCACTAGTTAACTATGAATTCTTGCAGTGCTTTGAGCATTAGAGAGTGTGACATGTTAGTTCCATGGAGTCTGATCACTATTTTGTGATTGTAGAAATCAGTGAGCATCTAAGGTCACATCAAAGTAGATGAGTTAGGCCATTCCGATACAAGAATGTTTGTCAAACTCACACAGACTATGATAGCTTTGTGAGACAGCAGTAGCAACTGAATCAGAATGGAGGCTTATCCGGTTTGTCGCTACTCTTAATAATTTGCAGTCTGATCTTGGGTCTTGGGACACTCGTGAGTTTGGATGCCTGGCCAAGACAGTCAGATCATTGCAGCAAGCTTGAAAGGCTCCATCAGCAATCAGTGGGTCGAGGGCCTTCTGAAAATGAGAAGGATACGATGATTAAGCTTCGCGAAGCATTGCACCGTGAAGAGATGTGGATGCGACAACGGTCGTGTGTCTAGTGGCTGCGGGAGGGTGATCATAACAGGTCGTATTTCTATGCCCAAGTTGCTCATCGTAGGCGCATCAATCGCATAAAAAATACGCAACGTCTGGATGGAACAATTTGTGGGACCGAGGAGGAAGATAAAGTAGAAGTGCAAAACTTTTTTCAGAACCTCTACTCCTCCCAAGGATTCAGTGACATGAGTGAGATGCTAAATCATGCTCTGGTAAGGGTCGGTTCGGAAATGAATGAGTCTCTTGATAAAACCTATGGGTCTGGTGAGGTGAGAGTGGCTTTATTTAAAATGGCGCCTTCCAAAGCTCCCGGTCTTGATGGGTATGTTTACGACGGTTTTTTTTTCCAGGGGCATTGGGATTTAATTCAAGGAGATATAGTGCCGACAGCTCTGAATTTTCTCAATGGTGTTGGATTACACGATACATCTATAACCCTGCTCCTCAAGGTACGTAATCCCCAAGCGATTTCACAGTTTAGACCAATTTCTTTGTGTTCGGTGGTATACAAGATTGTAGACAAAGCTATAACCAACAGACCGAGGGGGATAATGGATGCAATTATTGGTGAAGAGAAAAGCGCCTCTGTACCGGGATGGTTGATCACATACAACGTTCTGGTTGCATTTGAAAGTGTTCATGCGATGAGGGAAAAGGGGAAAAAATTACTCTTGTGCAGCGAAGTTAGATATGATGAAAGCGTATGATCGAGTGAAATGACACCATTTGGAGGCTATAATGCCGAGGCTCAGTTTTAGCATGGAATTTGTGCAACCCATCATGAAGTGTGCATCTTCTATGAGATTCTCGGTTAACATGATCGGTGAACTATTGCCTTTTTTTCATTTCCGAGGACTTAGACAAGGTGATCCAATTTCTCCCTTCCTGTTCCTATTGTGTTGGGAAGGGCTGACATCTTTACTCAACCACTTTGGTGGCAATTTTGTTGGCAAGGGGATTAGAGTTTTGCCTCGATCACCTTGTGTCAACCATCTGTTACTTGCTGATGACAACTTCATCTTCATTAGTGCAAATGGACGAAGTGTTCAACGATTAAATAATATCTTGCAACTATATTAGGACAATTCGGGCCAAGCCGTGAATAGAGATAAGAGTGAAGTTTTCTTCAGCCCCAATACTCCTACAACTTGCCGTGATGAAGTTAAAAAGTTGTTGGATATTCACGTGGAAGCATTTCGCGTTCGACATCTTGGTCTGCCAACAGATGTGGGCAGGATTTCTAGTGGTACTTTTGATCATACTATTGAGAGATCGAGAAGCAAGATGCAAGGTTGGCAAGAAATGTTATTAGCCTGCGCTGCGAGAGAAACTTTACTGAAATCAGTCATACAATCCATTCCTACCTAGATCGCGCCTTATCGAGTGAGCTGCTCCACCAATATCACGCTATACAAGAAGAAATGGATTTACACACTTCCTTAGTCGGTCTAAATCAACTCATGCTATAGGTAGGAAGAGATTGTATGACTGATTTCAGTAAAGTTTCTCTTGCAGCGTAGGATAATAACTTTTCTGGCCAACCTTGCATCTTGCTTCTCGATCTCTCCATAAACCACTATAAATCCTTCCACTCTTCAACTTAGCGCTGCTTGGGAAGCACGGGTGGAGATTTATGACAAACCCCAATTCCCTTTGCTCTAGTATAATGAAAACTAGGTATTTCCGCGATACAGACTTTCTACAGGCCACTATTCCAGGATCGGCTTCTCCCATTTGGAGAGGTATTATTGCTTGACGGGAAGCTCTGCAGTTGGGGATAATTACGCGTGTTGGCAATGGTTCTTCTATCAATATTTGGGATGATGAGTGGATACCAAACACTCTTACTCCGAGGCCACTTTTTAGACCATCAAACTGCCGGTTGTTGACAACTAATGAGTTGAAGATCTGGTTAACTGGTCCTGGCCTACTGAACTAGTCCGTGGGACATTCATGACGCCAGATATGCAAAATATCCCACTGCGGAATGGTGCTGGTGATGACTTCTTGGCATGGGCTTTGGAAACCTCAGTAACTACTCTGTTAAAGCGGCGTATCGTTCTCTGGTATATCAAAACGAGCGGCTAGCTCTATAGGAAGGAACAAATATCGGAACCTCACAGACCAAAGAACAGCTGTGGAATTCCCTTTGAGCGTGACCGTGCGCCGCAGTCGACCCCACCTCGCAGTCCTCCTTGGAGCTGGACACCGACACCGTAAACATGTCCAGGACTGACACCGGTGACCCAAGAGGAGAAGAATCCCCCTCGGAGGCCAATTCCGTATCAATGAGAGAGAAGGCGGAGCCAGTCCGCACAGGAGACAACAGCCCTGGAGATGCTAAAAGCTGGCCGCCACAGCCTCCCTCGGCGAGACCTGGCAACGGGCGCCAGAGACAAAAGCTACCATCCCCCACCGCAGCGCGTCCTCGGCCGCAGAAATCTCGGCGGAACGCGGCATGAAGACCCTCTCTAGACGAGACGCCACCGGTGCTAGCTCCTCCGCTGTCCGCTCTGCTCCACGATCAGCCACCTCGCCGCGCCGGATCGGGATCGGATACAAAACGCATTGTTCGTACCTAAACCAATCGGGATCGGGATCGAGATCGGGATCGTTTGTTGGGCGTACCAACGAACCAACAAATTATCTACATCTGAAGACTTTCTTTTTATATATAGCATAGTAGTAGAGACTAGAGATATAGTAGAAGATACAGGTTGCAACAGATTCAGTAACTTATTACTTGTACGTACAGTATAGTGTAGAATACATGTAGTATAATTCAGTAGTACCATTCAAAACTACACTCGATATCATGATATGGTATCTATAAAATTGCAGACCAAATTGTATAATATATTCATGTATAATTTATTGTTACTCCGTAGCAACGCACGAGCATTAAACTAGTACAGTATAGTGTAGAATATCAAAGGTATCGTGAGGCGAAGATAGATCCATAGTGTGACGCCCCGAGATCGGGTACTATGCAGATTTCAGCATTTCCGCCAAATCCGCATAATAACCGATTCCAGGTTGCCATTTATGATAACATTACAATAGTTCACGAATATTCCACAATTACAACAGAAACAGATAGATACAAGATGACTCAAACGGGTCACGGATACAACTGATACAATACAAAGATCCAAATAACAACGGAAGAAACAACATATCGTCCGTCTACGGACAAGATCCAAATTGGACTAAGAGTCCTGAAGATAACCGAGAGCGTCCAATCCCTGCCCAGGCCAAGCCGGAGGGATTCCCAAGCTAACGTCGTCAGACTTCAAACCTGTTGACTGCAGTGTTGAATATGCAGCCACGAAAGAGATTCGTGGGTCAGTACGGTTAAGTACTGGCAAGTGGATAAACCCATACTCACAAGATACCGGCGTAGCCAGTCATCACAAGATACAAATACTTTGGGTACAACGGAAAGGAAGGGGTTATTGCAAATAAGCGACAGCGGGCTGCACTAACCAACTACAGAGAGATACTACAACTTCCGGCTAACAGAAAGAAGATAAGATCGAGTATTGTAACCAACTGAAAGTAACTCCAAACAAACCCATCCTGGATCTCGCCCCTTATCCAAAGAAGCAATCCGAGGATAACTCACACAGTTGGATTAATGAATAATGGATCAGGTTGTTGTGTCAATAAGACTATTACTAGTCAAGTTATTATCATTAGGTGTAAGTTGTCTGAGTACTTGTTAGCCAGTACTTTCACCAAGTCGTCACATAACCGCGGACAACACGGCTTCTCGAGAAGATTTATCCCTGCAGGGGTGTGCTCCAGTACCCGTACACACTCAAGCCACCAACTAAAACTCAGGTTGGCTTGACACGACCCAAACCATCTCTACAACCCATCCTAGGAGCCACGGAGCTATAAGGTCCCAGCCACGCAGCCGAATACTCAGCACAGGTGTGCAAAACTCCCGCAGGACACAACACCCCGGCACTACAGGCCTCGCCCTATATGCATCATCATCATAAGTAGCCATGGGGGATCCACCCATTATGCAAGGAGCAAATGGAACACCCGAACTAAGTGTGGCTCTTCGGACAAGCTGCAGATCAGGTCTAAGTCGAGGGGGGTTCCATACTACCACCCGGATGCGGTGAGCACGCTCATCATGGATCAGTAGAAAAGACCCTTTTCCTATTAGGGTCGACACTAGCAGGCCTCAAAACCACAAAGGGCCTCCTGCCGGTGCCTTATCAGCATATTATTAATAACAGGTTGATTGATTAACATCGAGCCCCCAGAACAATAAAAGTAATCTAGTAACGGAAAGTAACGGGTAACAGACTCGAGCAAAACAACCTAAGCATGCTATTAAGACACTGGCTCAACCAAAGGGGGTGATAGGAGTGGAGGTGAGGCAATATCAGGGTTAAAGGGTTCATGTGATAGGTTCGTAACAGAAACAACTACTACTAAGGCTAGCAGAAAAGAACAACGGAAAGAATCGGTAACAAGTGATGAAAGGCAGCCATTTGGCAGCAAGTGAGTATACTTGCCTGAGATCCCGCAAGGTAGCAGAACTTGTCGTTGCTCACATAATCTCAACGTCCTATCCGGGAAGAAGCAATGAACCTCGAACAAACACCGGATGCAACAATTACTACTACGGCAAAAGATCCAGCATGATCAAGATATGGATGCATGACAATTTAATTGATGCATAGAAATAAACTAGTTGGCATGATAAACAGATTTAAATGGACCCATATGCAATTTGAGTTGCATATGAAAAGTCCATGAATTATGGTTAGATGATTTGTTTTCCAACTAATCAACAGGTGAAGGTGGATTAGCATGATGCATGGATGAGGAAAACAGCAAAATAACAACAATAGAACCAATTGAAATAAGGTTTAACAAGTTTGGAAATTGTTGGTTAAGATTGGAAATTTTGGTTACTTAAACATGTCTCACAAGCAATTGTTGTTTTCATCAAGTTAAAGTGTTCAAAACAATTAACAAAGTTTATAATTGAAAAGAGCATCAATTTTTAGTTGGATTACATGTTTCAAATATTGGAATAGGAGTTTAGGATGAATTAATTATGACTTAAACAATATTAAACAAGTTGTAAATGAATTTAAAACAAGTTTGAATTTAATTGAAGTTTTATTTGTTCAAAACATAAATTCAAACCCACATTTGAAAAGTTCACACTTTGATGGGTTGAAAACATATTTTGCATGTTCAAAATTATTTTATTTTGAGCAAGTTATGATTTTATCAAATTTAAATGAATTAAACAAGTATTAAATTATTTAGGCAATTTAAATTATTCAAACTAGGAAACAAAAGTTATATTTGAAAAGGTTATTCAAAATGGTATGGAAAACATATTTTATTTGCCTTATTTGGAAATACTATGAATTATTTATGAATTGTTGCAAATTACAATGGAATTATTTGAATTCAAATTTGAATTGCATTTTGTAAATTCAAAACAGACAAAAAGCATATTTGAAAAGAGCATTTAATTTTGATTGGAATACATATAAAATTTGTGTTATTTGGAGTTGTGGTTTGAAAGTTGTGAGCATTTGAATTTTCAGGTTTTATTTGCAAAAGGCAGGGCCTTGACTGTGATGAAAACAGAGAAAAGGAGGGCTTAGGTGCAAAAAGGAGAAAGGCAGGGGCCTCGGTGCAAAGATCTGGATCCAGATCTGGATCTGGTCCTCTTCTCACCGGGCTGCAGCCAGCCCCTGCTGCTGACGCGCGGGCCCGAGGGCCACGCGGCGCTGACTGGCGCGGGTGGAGATCAGCTGGGCCTGGGAGTCTATGCCAGGTGGGCCCAGCACCGGTGCGAACAAATGGCAAAAAGGCCGCTGCAGGATGCGCCCGCGGGGATCGATCCCAGGACCTGTGCCGCGCACGAGAGGAACAGGACCATTACGCTGTTGCTGCTGTTGCGATTCAGAAAGGGAGGGTTTCTTCTTGAGCAGGTCGGCCGAGGAGCAATCGCCACTGACGAAACTGACGGCAGCCTGCGACCAACAACTGCCGCACGTCGGGCAGGGATCGAAGGGGCTCGGCGGCGCACCCCGGCGTGGCACGAAGGCCACGCCCGCAGAGCAAGGAGGGGGAATAGGGGGCGTGGTCCAGGGCGGACGGCGGAGTTACCGTGCCTTGTCGAGGAAGGTTGAGATCCCCACGACGCCCGACAGAGGAGGAAGCAAATTGTATAATATATTCATGTATAATTTATTGTTACTCCGTAGCAACGCACGGGCATTAAACTAGTACAGTATAGTGTAGAATATCAAAGGTATCGTGAGGCGAAGATAGATCCATAGTGTGACGCCCCGAGATCGGGTACTATGCAGATTTCAGCATTTCCGCCAAATCCGCATAATAACCGATTCCAGGTTGCCATTTATGATAACATTACAATAGTTCACGAATATTCCACAATTACAACAGAAACAGATAGATACAAGATGACTCAAACGGGTCACGGATACAACTGATACAATACAAAGATCCAAATAACAGCGGAAGAAACAACATATCGTCCGTCTACGGACAAGATCCAAATTGGACTAAGAGTCCTGAAGATAACCGAGAGCGTCCAATCCCTGCCCAGGCCAAGCCAGAGGGATTCCCAAGCTAACGTCGTCAGACTTCAAACCTGTTGACTGCAATGTTGAATATGCAGCCACGAAAGAGATTCGTGGGTCAGTACGGTTAAGTACTGGCAAGTGGATAAACCCATACTCACAAGATACCGGCGTAGCCAGTCATCACAAGATACAAATACTTTGGGTACAACAGAAAGGAAGGGGTTATTGCAAATAAGCGACAGCGGGCTGCACTAACCAACTACAGAGAGATACTACAACTTCCGGCTAACAGAAAGAAGATAAGATCGAGTATTGTAACCAACTGAAAGTAACTCCAAACAAACCCATCCTGGATCTCGCCCCTTATCCAAAGAAGCAATCCGAGGATAACTCACACAGTTGGATTAATGAATAATGGATCAGGTTGTTGTGTCAATAAGACTATTACTAGTCAAGTTATTATCATTAGGTGTAAGTTGTCTGAGTACTTGTTAGCCAGTACTTTCACCAAGTCGTCACATAACCGCGGACAACACGGCTTCTCGAGAAGATTTATCCCTGCAGGGGTGTGCTCCAGTACCCGTACACACTCAAGCCACCAACTAAAACTCAGGTTGGCTTGACACGACCCAAACCATCTCTACAACCCATCCTAGGAGCCACGGAGCTATAAGGTCCCAGCCACGCAGCCGAATACTCAGCGCAGGTGTGCAAAACTCCCGCAGGACACAACACCCCGGCACTACAGGCCTCGCCCTATATGCATCATCATCATAAGTAACCATGGGGGATCCACCCATTATGCAAGGAGCAAATGGAACACCCGAACTAAGTGTGGCTCTTCGGACAAGCTGCAGATCAGGTCTAAGTCGAGGGGGGTCCCATACTACCACCCGGATGCGGTGAGCACGCTCATCATGGATCAGTAGACAAGACCCTTTTCCTATTAGGGTCGACACTAGCAGGCCTCAAAACCACAAAGGGCCTCCTGCCGGTGCCTTATCAGCATATTATTAATAACAGGTTGATTGATTAACATCGAGCCCCCAGAACAATAAAAGTAATCTAGTAACGGAAAGTAACGGGTAACAGACTCGAGCAAAACAACCTAAGCATGCTATTAAGACACTGGCTCAACCAAAGGGGGTGATAGGAGTGGAGGTGAGGCAATATCAGGGTTAAAGGGTTCATGTGATAGGTTCGTAACAGAAACAACTACTACTAAGGCTAGCAGAAAAGAACAACGGCAAAAATCGGTAACAAGTGATGAAAGGCAGCCATTTGGCAGCAAGTGAGTATACTTGCCTGAGATCCCGCAAGGTAGCAGAACTTGTCGTTGCTCACATAATCTCAACGTCCTATCCGGGAAGAAGCAATGAACCTCGAACAAACACCGGATGCAACAATTACTACTACGGCAAAAGATCCAGCATGATCAAGATATGGATGCATGACAATTTAATTGATGCATAGAAATAAACTAGTTGGCATGATAAACAGATTTAAATGGACCCATATGCAATTTGAGTTGCATATGAAAAGTCCATGAATTATGGTTAGATGATTTGTTTTCCAACTAATCAACAGGTGAAGGTGGATTAGCATGATGCATGGATGAGGAAAACAGCAAAATAACAACAATAGAACCAATTGAAATAAGGTTTAACAAGTTTGGAAATTATTGGTTAAGATTGGAAATTTTGGTTACTTAAACATGTCTCACAAGCAATTGTTGTTTTCATCAAGTTAAAGTGTTCAAAACAATTAACAAAGTTTATAATTGAAAAGAGCATCAATTTTTAGTTGGATTACATGTTTCAAATATTGAAATTGGAATTAGGATAATTTAATTATGAATTAAACAATATTAACCAAGTTTTAAATGAATTTAAAACAAGTTTGAATTTAATTGAAGTTTTATTTGTTCAAAACATAAATTCAAACCCACATTTGAAAAGTTCACACTTTGATGGTTTGAAAACATATTTTGCATGTTCAAAATTATTTTATTTTGAGCAAGTTATGATTTTATCAAATTTAAATGAATTAAACAAGTATTAAATTATTTAGGCAATTTAAATTATTCAAACCAGGAAACAAAAGTTATATTTGAAAAGGTTATTCAAAATGGTATGGAAAACATATTTTATTTGCCTTATTTGGAAATACTATGAATTATTTATGAATTGTTGCAAATTACAATGGAATTATTTGAATTCAAATTTGAATTGCATTTTGTAAATTCAAAACAGAAAACAAAAAGCATATTTGAAAAGAGCATTTAATTTTGATTGGAATACATATAAAATTTGTGTTATTTGGAGTTGTGGTTTGAAAGTTGTGAGCATTTGAATTTTTCAGGTTTTATTTGCAAAAGGCAGGGCCTTGACTGTGATGAAAACAAAGAAAAGGAGGGCTTAGGTGCAAAAAGGAGAAAGGCAGGGGCCTCGGTGCAAAGATCTGGATCCAGATCTGGATCTGGTCCTCTTCTCACCGGGCTGCAGCCAGCCCCTGCGGCTGACGCGCGGGCCCGAGGGCCACGCGGCGCTGACTGGCGCGGGTGGAGATCAGCTGGGCCTGGGAGTCTATGCCAGGTGGGCCCAGCACCGGTGCGAACAAATGGCAAAAAGGCCGCTGCAGGATGCGCCCGCGGGGATCGATCCCAGGACCTGTGCCGCGCACGAGAGGAACAGGACCATTACGCTGTTGCTGCTGTTGCGATTCAGAAAGGGAGGGTTTCTTCTTGAGCAGGTCGGCCGAGGAGCAATCGCCACTGACGAAACTGACGGCAGCCTGCGACCAACAACTGCCGCACGTCGGGCAGGGATCGAAGGGGCTCGGCGGCGCACCCCGGTGTGGCACGAAGGCCACGCCCGCAGAGCAAGGAGGGGGAACAGGGGGCGTGGTCCAGGGCGGACGACGGAGTTACCGTGCCTTGTCGAGGAAGGTTGAGATCCCCACGACGCCCGACAGAGGAGGAAGCAGCCTGTTCCGACGGGGGAAGAAACGGACTCGGCGGCGGCTTCCCGGAGGGCGACGGCGGCTTCCGTGGGGCGCAGGGGGAAGACGAAGTTGCGAGGTCTCCATTCCCGCGATCAGCGGTCCCTGGCCGCTGCTCAAGCTCCGTCGCCGTGCGCTCCCTTCTCCGGCGATGGAAAGGTTCAGAATTGTTCAGAGAAAGCAGAAGCAGCAAGAGGGAAGAAGGGATGCAGCAAGGAGAGACGGGTGGCGGCGGTGGCGTGGAGGATGGGAGGAGGAGTAGGGGGCAGGTAGGGTTCCAGGAGGGAGGGAAATATATGGAGGCAGCTAGCTCGGTACGGCCATCATCGGAGGGGGAAGGAAACGATCGTGCGGTGTTTTTTCTGTTCGTACAGAAGCTGACGTCGAGGAGGAAGAAGCCAAACCCGAAAGGGTATCGGGCTGGCTAGGGTGGGCTGGGGAGAATTGGGCTATGGGCTGCCTCTCTCTTCTCCCTGGTTTTTATTTTCTTTTCTCCTTTTTTTTTGTGAATGAATGAAAGAGAGAGAGAGAGGTAGAAATAGGATTTGGGGGGGAGGGGTTTATTTTAGGCAATATTTTATTAATTTTCAAAACAGAAAATAAAAGCAATGCTAGCATAGATTTCAATTTTTTTGAACTATTAGTTTGATTTTTAAATTGGTATTTGAATTTCAAATAGGGTTTGGGGTTTTATTTTATATGAAATGTTTTATTAATTTGCAAACAACAAATCAATGCAATTGTGAACATTAAGTCCCAAGATTTGAAATCTTTATTTGAGTTTTAAAGTTGTTATTTGAATTTTCCATAGCATTTCATAAAGATTGAATTTTAAACAATTTTATTCCACTAACTCAAACAATGATGAAAGCTTATTGACTTAATTTGTTTGCAAGATTTTAATTGCCAAACCACAATTGGATCATGTCAAATATGACTGAAATGATTTGAATTTTGAGTTGACTTGGAAATTTACCATTAGGGTTTTTCAACAAGAGAGAAAAGATTATTAACAAGCAATTTGATCAAAACAACTTCAAAATATTGAAAACAATTGGATTTGTTTGGTTTGCAATTTTCAATTTGGAAACTTTGGACAAGTGTGAAAGTTTTAATTTGGTTTGAATCTTTGATTTGTTTTGAAAACAGAATGCAATGCTCATGGGATGCAGATGATGCAAGCAAAAGAAAACAAACACTCTCTAATAGGGTAACACCCCAGGTGTTACACATAGTGCGGCAGAATTTTGTGAAACAGGAGGAGAACATGTGAGGGAGGCCATGGACCATGAACTTGCCAACATGCCACAAGGGGGACGGACGCTGATGCCAATCTCGTAGCAACCGGTGCGGCCAAATCAAGAACATGGTACCTGCGTGACTTTGCCCGGAAGTGGAACTTCACTATGAAAACGAACACATCAGCAATTTGGACAATATGGAGGGAAGCCATCCATGCTGCCGCAGCCATCAGTGCCTGTGCGGCCAAGGCGAGATGGGCCGAAACAGGCAAAACGCTAGGCTTTCCTGGGAAGGGACGCGGTCTAGGCCGTGGGTCACTGGAGTGGAGGCTGGAGCACAAACAAGATCACAACGGCAACGAGGAGGAGACCGGGCGGAGAGGCACGACCGTCCGGCCGGCACCATCAGCGAAGGAGGCGAAAAATTAGTTGAGGACTTGTGGCGGCGCAATGCCTGGAGCCCCGACGGCAGGACGCAGGTTTCATCTGTGGCTGAACCGACTTAATGGAGAGCTGAGATTGATCCACTCTTAATCCGACGACCATAAAAGCATAAAAACGGTGGAGCAAGGAGAGGCCTCATATAACCCTACGCTGAGATCTCTTAGAGATATAGATGATACAGGTTACGTGCTATATGTGTTTTTTTCTTAATCCATGTCACGCAACAGATTCAGTAACTTATTACTTGTACAGATGTACGTACGTACGTCGTGTTACTGGGCCGAATACTTCATACAAACACGGTTCTTTTTTGAGTTTGGATGCGAGGCGGATTCAGATTCCTATAGTCGGAATTCTGCAACAGCCGAACTTAATCGCCTTGGCAGATCAACTCGCTTGGCTCGTCCGCGAACAAGACATGGCAGCGCGGAAACGCCAACGATTAGATAACTGCGTGCTGGAGGATGTTGCTTCACCGGCGGAGATTGATTGGACGCTCCCGGCGGATCTACTGCTCGAGATCGTTGCGCGCTCCAACACCCGCACGCTCATCCGCTGCACAGCCACCTGCAAGCTCCTCCGCCGCGACATTCTCAGTCCGACTTTTATCAACCGCGTCACCCAAGAAGAAGGAGGCATTGTACCCAGGTGCGTCCTCGCCTACCTCAACACCCACGACGATAATGAGGCTGATCCGCGGCCGCCACCGCTTTCTTTGGTCAACAAAGCCACGAGCGCAGCCGCCGTGTCGTTTCTAGATGACCATATCATGTCACGCTTCACCGATGAGCTCCTCGGCGAGTATATTCCCATGACGTCCCGTGGCGGCCTCGTCCTCCTCCGGCGTCGCCGCGTCAGTGACACGCTCTCCAACTTGTGTGTGTACGACCTTCTCACCGGTCACCGCACCTACCTCTCTAACCCAAAGGCCTTTTACTTGAATAGTATACGACGCTACGTGCTGCTCACAGCCGCAGACGGCATCGGTTGCTCCTTCGTGCTCTTCTTCGCTCATGCCAACGCCAAGCTCGACAGCAATACACACATCATCCATGTGCAGACGGCCACATCAGCGTGTCCCAACTGGGCACATGCTACCATGGTCCACACGACTGGTGAATCGTTTGCGCATCTGTGGTACGCAATGCACCGAGGCGCCGTAGTCCTGGACGGCGGTGTCATCCACTGGCTGGTGCCCGATCGAGGAGAGATCATCACCTACAACGTATGCACTATGGAACAGGGAACGATAATGCTCCCCGCAGTTGTCACCAACTTCAAAATAGGACTGTCCTACTTGGGGTCATACTACTCCTCACATGACGGGCGAAAGCTACTAAGACTGATGGTTCTTAAGGAGTTCAAGATGTATGTGTGGCATCAGCTCTCTGGCGGAGATTGGGAACCAAGGGACGTGATGATCGACATAATGGAAAAGTTGCGGATGCTAGACCCCAGCGTCGACCCTCATCATCTTCGGAATACTAGTTTTAAGTGGTCCGGAGAGGGAAGCAACATGGTGTTGCTACGGTATGGTTCGATTACAAATCATCGTGCTTTGGTCAACTTGATTGACTTGGAGACCAAGGAGATGATCTTGCATTACTCAAGCAATTCTTCCATGCTCCTGGAGGTTGATCTTCCATCTCGGCTACGTGCCATGAAATATTTTCCCTAGCAAGATAGTAGTAGTAGACCCCTAATTAAGTGTAGTCGTAACACTTCCTGAGATGTAAAATATACTGAAAATCTTTTGGTACTGTAGCTACTATTGCATCTTAGCTGTACATAGCCATCTTCATAACTACTGAACTTTGTCTCCAAGTACTGAATATGAGACATGCAGCGTAAAGATAGTAGTAGTATTTGTCGAAGATAGGCTACATGTTAGGCAACAGATTTAGTATCCTATTCTGTTCGAATGAAACTTTTACGTCGTGTTACTGCACCAAGTAGACAACATAACCGATTCTTGTTCGAGTTCGGACGCGTACGTACGTGACGGATTCAGCTTCCTACTGGAATCCAATCGCACAATTTGCAGCGTGTACATATATATATAAGACAACCAAACTCAATCGCCCCCGCGGATCAATCTGCCAGCGAGCACACATAAAAAACTATGGAATCGTGGAAACGCCAACGAGTAGACAACTGCATGCCGGAGGCCATTGAGTGGACGCTCCCAATAGAGCTACTGCTTGAGATCGTCGCGCGCTCAGACACCCGCACTCTCGTCCGCTGCGCCGCCACGTCCAAGCTCCTCTGCCGTGACATCTTTTGTCCGCTTTTCATCCACCGCGTCACCGGAGAAGGAGGCATCGTTCCCGGATGCATCCTCGTCTATCTCAACACCCACGATGACGAGGCCAATCCGCCGCCACCGCTTTCTCTAGTAAGCCCAGCCACGTCCACCGCCACAAAGTTCTTTTTGGATGACCATATGTGCCCTTACATGTCGCTCTTTGCGGATGATCTCCTTGGCGAGCATATTCCCATTATTTCTCGTGGTGGCCTCGTCCTCTTCAGGCGTCGCCACCTCAGCGACAGACTCTCTAACTTGTGTGTGCACGACCTTATCACGGGCCGCCGCACCTTCCTCCCGGATCCGCCGGACATGAGCTCTAACGGTACACGAGGCTATGTGTTGCTCACCGCCTCGGATGGCATCGGATGCTACTTCATGCTGTTCTTCGCCAATCGCAAGGGCACACACATCGTCCAAGTCCAGACGGGCACATCAATGCGTGGCACCTGGGCACCAGCTGCCATGGTCCACAATAATAGGGGCTTCTTGCCGCCAGACGCCGTCGTCCTCCACGGCGGTGTCATCCACTGGTTGATGCGCCGTCGAGGAGAGATCATCACTTACAATGTGTGCACAATGGAGCAGGGAGCAATAATGCTCCCGGCCCTTATCACCGACTTTAAAGGAGGATGGTCCAACTTAGGATCATACAACTCAAATGACGGACGGAAGCTACTAAGACTGATGGTATTTAAGGAGTTCAAGATGTACGTGTGGCATCAGCTTGCAGATGGAGATTGGGCACCGGGGGACGCTATCGACATGGAGGAAATGTTGCGGTCGTTAGACCCCAACATCAGCATTGAACGGATTGTGCGTACTGAGTTCACGTGGCGCGGCGAGGGGAGCAACACTGTGTTCATACGTATATGTCGGCGTAGTCCGGGCAGTCGCCGTGCCCTCCTCATCTTGCTTGACTTGGAGACGAAAGAGATGCTCGCAAAAAAACACTCAAGGGCAAAGCACTCAAGCATTGTGTCCATGCTCTTGGAGGTTGATCTAAAATCTCGGCTACTCGCCCTGAAATTTGTTTCGTAGAAAAAGAGTTGTTGCTCTTAGTAACTATCTTATAAAGCTTTTAATGGTCACTGCACTCATTGAATAAAATGTAAAGATCAATGGGAGATTAGATTATATTTATTTAACATGATTGTGTGTTTCCGGCTTGGCTTAGCATAGGAAATTGGTTATCCATACAAATCCATGTATTAGAAATGGATCAATTAATGAACTTCTATTTTTTTTTCTATTTTACGGTCATGTCGGTGATTATTTATTCAACGAATCTTTGATAATTTCACGTCTACGAAGAGTAAGATGCATCAATGGTCCGCAAGCTATTCGGGCTGTTCCATGTGAATCCTAATTATTTTGAACTTGATCACATCATTTGGTCTAATTCTCAGTAAGTTGTTCACTGAGACTCTTAAACCATAGTTTTATTTCTTCTTCTTGACCTTCTCGGCGACGTTAGAACCGGCTCTGCCACTTCGCGCTGGTAGCGCGCGGCGATTGCGGCTGAGCCAGAAGGACCCATCGATCCGCCGTGTTCAGGGCTAGAAAGCGTAGAGGGGACGGAAAGAGGTCGTCCATGGAAGTCTGGTAGCCGCTGGCGGGAGAGGCGCAACACATTGCAAGGAGGCGCGCACGGGCAGGACGTTTGCAGCTGTTGGGCGCCGCGCGCGAGGGAGATGCGATTTTTGGTACCACGCGATGTGCCCCAAACATGTAGATGTAGTACTTTGGGGCAAAAAATAGGTCTGCTGTAAAACATTAGGGCAGCTGTTGGAGCGCGGTTTAGGCCCAAAATTTGCCTATAAGTTTGTTTCTTATGGTCTGCCCTATTATAGGGATGTTGTTGGAGGTGCTCTTAGACCATACTAGATAGAACCTGTGCGCCTTGCCCTGGCGATTTGTCCTACATGTCCGATAGGCGGGGGTATAACGCCCCTATCCGCGGTGTTATGCCACTGGCCGCGGATATCCGTCCGCAAGACCTCCTCGTATGTTAGGGGGTTAGGGGCTAGGTTCGGAGTTAGCCTCGACGTCTGATAGGCGGCTGGGGGGGTGGGGGTGGGGGGGTAACGCCCCCATCTGGGGCGTTATACTCTAAGTTTAAACCGATCGACAATACCTTCCACCTCTCCATGACATCCTCTGCTGCACTCCACCTCCGCCCACCCCCGTCTCTCATCTTTTAGTATTGATTCATTGAAAAGTTTTACTTTGTTCTTCCTAATGGTTTATACATTATTCTATTTGTTATCAACTATAAACCACATCCTTTATTCATTTGATCATAATTTACATGTTTTACATTACTATGATGATCAAGTTTATGTTGGTAGCATGTCACCTCAGAAATAATTTGTTTTTATCGTTTACCTACTCGAGAACGAGTAGGAACTAAGTTTGGGGATGTAGATACGTCATAAACGTATCCATAATTTCTGATGTTCCATGTTTTTTTCATGTCATAAGATACATGTTTCCTTTATACTTTATGCCATTTTTATCGATTTTCTGGGACTAACCTATTGACAAGATGCCCGTTCCTACTTTCTGTTGTTTTTAGTTTCATAAAAGTTGTTCTGGATATATTCCCGAAATTGGAAGATTCAAAATACCGAAGTTTTAGAATTCCCGGAGGGTCAAGGAAGTCCAAAGTAGACCCGGAGGGGGCCCTAGAGCACCCACACCATGCCTAGGCGCGGGTGGCCCCCTGGCCGCGCCTGGGGGTGGCGTGGTCCCCTCGGGCGCCCACCGTGATCGCCATTTCGCATATATATGACCCCCGATGCATAAACCCTAAAGATATCGCCCCCCTTCCACGAAAAGTTTTGTAGCTCCACCGCCGCCGCCGACAAGTTTCGGGGGACAAAAATCTCTGTTTCGACACCCTGCCGGGACGGGGAAGTGCCCCCGGAGTCATCTTCATCGACTCCACCGCCATCTTCGTCGCCGTTGCTATCTCATATGATGAGGAGGGAGTAGTTCTCCCTCGGGGCTTAGGGCTCTACCGGTAGCTATGGGTTTCACCTCTCTCTCCCATGGTGTGATCTTTATGTGGTCATGAGCTTTGTAATCTAGTTGAATAGTAGATGTTACTGTTCGTCTATTATTCTACTCAAGTGGTTTTGTTATAAGATCTTCGTAGACACGTTGATCATGGTCTAAAAGTGACGGTGTGTGCACCGTGTGGTTTAGCATGATATTTATATATTGTGTTGGATGACCCTATGAAAATTTGACCTTTGTTTAGTACTAATTTGGGGCGCTCATGGTGACAGCGTGGGGTGCCCTACTGAGGGAATACATAGTTGAGGAGTGTTGTTACAACCCTACGCATGGATTGGTGTTCGTTATCCGAACGGAGAGTGGGTAGGAGTAGCATAGTGAAGAGATGATATTTATGCATTCAATTATGTTATCATTGTTGAGAGTGTCTACTAGTGGAAGTAGGATCACTAGGCCTTGTTTCTAAGCATTAAAACACCGTTTACAACCAGTTATGCTACATGTTTGCTTGCTGCCATTTTTTACTTTGGTTTGTTATTATCACTTATGACCATCCATATTACTTGTATTTCACTCTCCCTTCGCCGAATTAGTGCACCTATATAACTGACAATTGTATTAGATGTGTTGGGGACAAGATACTTCTTGTATCATAGTTGCAGGGTTGTTTGAGAGGGTTCCTTTGACCTATTCCTCCCTGAGTTTGATAAAAAAACGTATTAGGCCCGGCCCGATTTCAAAGAAACTTTAGCAAATATTTTTTATAAGTCCATCGCCTTAATTATTTTAGAAGGGCCTTCCATCCGTCCTCCTCTAGCCCACCGTAAATGGCAAGGCGGGCCATTTCCCCGCTCTCCTATCCAATTGTGGGAGGTGCGCAATTATCTTGCGTGCCTCCGGTCGACGAATATCTAAGTCTTTTTCTCTGCAGACAGTTTATCTGCACAAACCGGTGAAGGTTACATTTCCGAGCCTGTACTTTTTTACACGAGTAAAACCGTCTCTAGTAACATACTCTAATACTCAGTTTTATACTAGTGGTTAGATAGTAGTATCTTGGATTCAACCCAATAATTATTCCCACATCCTTCGCGTGTGTACCGGTCTGATAATGCCACTTAAGACATGGCTTTCTTGAGGGATTACCAGTCCCATAGCAGGAAGCTCCCTTCTTTGTCACATACTATTCCTCATATCCCATGGCCCTTAAAACGTCAATGACTGGGGCACTAAGCATTTCATCACCGAACGTCCACTTGATAGTCTTTTCTAACAAAGAACACTATTGAATAAAATTGTTTTACAACTTCTACATTCCATGGTTGTGTGAACTCCATGATCCTCCTAATCATCATGATCTTTCAAACCTCAATAATATTTCCAAACTAATAGTCATACTGGTGTATGCATTCAAAGTCCACATACTCCTGACTCACATACTCGGTGCTCTTGTTCTCAATAACACTCAGATTCTCCCTTTCCGTTAAATATGGGTCCACCTTCAATCTAGCCTCTTTCCACTCATGCAAACCTATCTTCATGAAATCCTTTTATTTCTCCTTCTTGCCCTTCTTAGAGCTTGTCTTCATCACTTTGGGCTTGCGAACAGGAGCCTTCGGAGCGGGAGCATCATCCTTGCTTATTTGGCCCCTCATCATCTCTTCTCTCTAGGAACAACACACATGATGATAATTTAGTAATACATTCTAAGCGAATTTGGATATAAAGATAGAAATCATCTAAATAGAATTATATCAACATATACACGATAATTATAAATAAATTCATTTTGTACTAATAACCTAAATGAAATTATATTACAATACAGAAGTAAATTAAACAAATAGTGATAATTTAGTACTAACCTAAATGAAATTATACTACATAACAATAAAACAATAAATCCTATAAAAATAGGAAATGCATTCTCATAATAAGAACACTAGTTAGACAACCATTTAAAAAACAACTTACTCGTCGTGGACGTGGGCTCAGTAGGACAGAGGAGGGAGGGGGTACGGCGGAGGTGCTGGGGGCCTATCCTTCTCTGTACTTGGAGGTGATGCGGCGGTGGAGGGGGAATGGGGATGGGGATGGAGGAGGAGGGGCGGAGGAGGTCCGGAGGACATGTAGGAGGGCCGAAGGTGGGGGAGGAGGGCGGGGCCGAACAGAGGAGGGACGGCCAAAGGTGGGGGAGGAGAGACGGAGGTGGGCCAGAGGTGGGGGCGGAGGAGAGGAGGGAGGTTGGCCGGAGGTGGGTAAGAGCTCGGGGAGGAGGAGGGCGGCGGATGCGCGGAGGAGGGACGGAGGTGGGGGCAGGGGAGTGCAACGATAGAAGATGGAATGGAGAGCTGGATGGGATATTCGATCGGTTTAAACCTAGAGTAGAACGCCCCAGATGGGGGGGGGATATGACCCCCTCCGCCCGCCTATCGAACATGCAGGCTAACTTCGGGCTCTATACCCCCTAAAAAACTCGAGGAGGACTTGCGGACCGATATCCGCAGCCAGTGGCATAACGCCGCGGATAGGGGTGTTATAACCCTGCCTATCAAACGTCCAAGCTAAGTCCGGGCCCTGACCCCCCTCCCTACCCCCGCCTCCCTAACAGACTCGAGGAGGACTTGCGAACGGATATCCGCGGCCAGTGGCATAACTCCGCAGATAGGGGCGTTATTCCATGCGGTGTAACGCTTGGAATAAAGGCGTTATCCCGTGTTTCCTGCTTTTTGCTAAAATTGTACCCAAATTAATTGTTAAGTACAATTATTCTTAAGCTATGATACTTGATCGTTCAAATACACGAAACATAAAAAATGTTCCACAAATAAAGATAGCAGTACTAAGTCGTAACGATAACAAATCCACAAATACAAATAGCAGTATGATGTCATTAAATAACCCATCCACGAATAAGAATAGCTCATTCATCGCATATTAACTTGATCCTCCTCGGTTTTCCTTGTTATCTAAACTCACTTTCGGAAGATCGAACAACGGGCACAAAAAAATCTTCTTCTCCTCATTCAATGCATTGATCCGCACCTCTGTTTTGGTTTGCTGGATCTTGCTTTCCTCTGCTTTGGTCTTCATCATTGTCACTTCGCTGAGCAATGCATCTCTCTATCTGACAGTCCTCAAGCTTCTTCTACATTGTCGCTAACTCGGTATCACCTTCTTTCCGCATCTTCTCTAGGTTCCCTAGCTGCAACTTCTTCTCCATGTTGCCGAAGAAGCAATTTGTACCTTTGACTAGAGCATTATATTTTTTAGCGTACTTATTATTTTCATTGGGCAGATCTTCCACCAACTTGTATTTCTCAATGTTTTCATTAAC
Source organism: Alopecurus myosuroides (assembly GCA_028641055.1). NCBI lineage: Eukaryota > Viridiplantae > Streptophyta > Magnoliopsida > Poales > Poaceae > Alopecurus > Alopecurus myosuroides. Next base: position 386,631,897 of record CM054060.1, read on the forward strand.
TCTACCATTGTTGCTTTCCTCATACATTTTCCACAGTAGGACAAGAGATCTTTCAGCGTTGGTTCCCACTCAAGATCTACCCAACGCATAAATCCACAATTTAAGGCATCCTAGGCAGCATAATAAAACCAATTTAAATTATAGACCAAAGCACCAGAGTTGTAGGTAAGAAAATGTTTGCATGTACGAATTGGAATAAATGGCTACAAGTTGTGACTTACATTCCTCAAAGAACATCCATAGAATCGATGTCATGTGTTCGTCTCTTCAAAAGCAACGGACTTCTCCGGCGCCATATTGTGAAGGCGGAAAGTCTCGGTGCAATCGAGTTCTATACCACACCAGAAGAGGTTCTGAATGGTTCCGGTGACATATTCTGCCTCATGGAGCTACAAAGTACATACATTTTGCATTAAATTGAAGGGAAAAAACCCTAACACTAACCCTATAAATCATATTTCACGAACACTAACTCTAGAAATGAAAATGTGCATAGTACTTACTAGGCCTACCCAGGAGTCGCTGGACCTCTTGTTGTTGGGCCAGCTTGGCATTGCGGCGGCAGAACACGACTGACTCTCGGCTCTACGAGAAAAAGAAGAAGAAGATTAAAACAACGAGGAAGATGATCACAATACTAAAAGCTACTAATGATTAAACAATCTTAAGTATTTATAACAAATATATTTAACTATCATATACTAAGATTGTAAAAAAAACTATGTAATACTGACTAATCAACGAGAAAATATTACACAATTATATGAAGTACAGTTACAATGAACTATAATTTACAATGAACTAAAATATTACACAATAATTTGAACTAAAATTTACATTGATTATACTAGTACTACTAATAGCAACCTAGCTAACACTAATACCCCAAAAAAATAGTATTTACAAAATGATTATACTAGTACTACTAATAGCAACCTAACCCTAAATAACTCATAATAATAATCTAACAGTAACAACACATTACTAACAAATCAAATTTGACCACTAAATCTAGGGTTTTTTATCGAATCGCCCATAGCGGTCCACTACTACTCAGTTTTACCCCTAGCGCCAAATGGTGCTCAGTTTTGCCCCTAGTCCGTGCGCAACTACTATGGAGAGGCCGGAACGGCAAGTTTGGAGTCAAATCCGTTTCGCAAAGTGGGTCTGAGGAGTCAGACTCCGTTTCGCGAAGTGGGTCCGGAGCTTACAGGTGGGACCGTGCAGTTAGTTGACTATCATGAATAGTCCACACCCGAGCTTCCCGCCACCACCGTCGTGCGCTACCGCCCAATTTAGTTGACCCGCCGTCGTGCGCCGCCGCTCTCGCCGCCGCCACCGCCGCACCACCCCCTGCTGCGCCACGAGCATTTGCGGCACCATCACCACCTGCGGCGCCACCACCATCTCCTCCACCGCCACCTGGTACTCAGCCAGCACCCCACCGCCACCTGTGTTGCAGCCAGCAGCACCCCACCGCTAGCTAGGTTCGGCTTGGGGGGCGAGAAGGCGGGGCAGCCCACGCGGGCCAGCGCTATCAGCGACGCGTGGAAAACCGCGAGCCCCCGTGTCGGTCAAAGGCTGACGTAGTAATGGCGTGGGCGGCAGCGACGGCACGCGCGGCGCAGTAAATGCCCCCCTAGGGCTACAAAAGGCCCCTCGCCGCTCTTCCCATTCTCGCCGTTCGTTTCCTCGCCCTCACCGCACTCACTCTCATCGTCCTCGCCGCACTTCACCTAGACACCCCGAGACAATGTCTCGCTGGCTCCGTGCCTGCCGCAACTCGCCGTTGTACTGTCGACCCGCACTACTAGGGAAAAGCTTACCCGTGACGCACCATTTTTCTTATCCGTGACGCACCAGGGCTCGTCACGGCTATCACGCCGCGCCTATGGGTTTAGCCGTGACGCACCTAGCAGGTGCGCCGCGCCTATTTATACCCGTGACGCACGGGCACGGTGCGCCGCGGCTATTGCGTGGCGCGTCACGCCTAACTCCGAAGGTGCGCCACGGCTAGTAATTTAGGTGTGTCACGACTATTCTATGCTGTATTTTTTAAAAAAGGCAGTACCGTATTTATACAGGTATATACAGCTCAAATACAGAAGAATGTCAGTACACAAAATACAGAAGAATATCAATAGCTCAAACACAGGTATGCAATTGATAGAATAAATTTTCATAGCAGAAATATTACATAGTCTAGAAAACAAACATATATACTACTAATAAATCCAGGAGTTAGTCTCGAAAACAACCATATTACATATTTTCGATCATCACCACATAATCTATCTAGAGGGCGCGGATGTAGTCGATCACCATCATCATGTCCAAGTTGGCGATGTCACTATCCCTCATGGTGATCAGAATAGCTCGGCCAACCTCCATACCACCTCTTGCGGAATGGAACTGCCTCCATGCTTGAGAGTTGAGGATGACCCGACCATCAGCGTTATCCCTGGTGATCGGAACTACGGTGACAGGTCCTGATTCTCCACGGCGTACTCCAATGGTACCCATATGCTCCATGCCAGCACTGTCCGCTACCGCCAAAGGTATTTTCTACAATACACAATTCCAAGAAAGAATAAAAGCACAATGTCGAATACCGGATAAGAAAGTGTTAAGAACATAAGCAACTATACGAATAAGAAAGTGTTAAGAAACATACCATGACATGTCCATTGGAGATGTTAGTGTTGGTGATGCGATGCACGAAAGGGGACCCGATTTAGCTATCTATCTGGGCAAGTTTCTGAAGGACACGGTCCTTCTCAAACTCGCTAAGATTCGCTCTTTGAGCAACCACCACATGTTTCCATGGGTCCTCCTCGTCCATATCATCCTCATTGTCCATATCCTCGGTGTTCTCAGTTTCCTCCTCACTCCCGCCATCCTCGCTCGCAATCCCGCCCATATACACAATTTTGATGCGAGGTTGCGGTCCTTCCATAGAGAAGTGAATGTAATCATCTCCGCTTAAATTGTACGTGGCGATGAGAACCTGCAATGCTTGCCCGCAGAAGTAGGTCTTCGTTCTTTCTTTTTTCACTCGAAGATTGTAGGTGGTCCCGTGAACATTAAAATCCACGTTACTGCCAACTAACTCGTTGAATTCTTCGCGAATATTGCATGGTAGAATCTAAAAAAGAAATATAAAGAATATTTTGTTAATAAACACAAGTCTCAAGCTAGATAGTAAAACGAAAGAACAAGTTAACATAAAAAGAATTGTTAATTACCAACGAATCAACGTCACCGTCGTGGAGTTGAAGCATAAAAGAAGCCCCAGTGAATCGTCCTTCGGCACATCGAGACCGACATACTTCGCAAGCCATGTTCTATTTAATTAAGAAAGTACACATAGAGGTTAGAGGAGCATAGCTATCACAAAACAAGGATTCCTTTTAATTAAGAAAAGGAAACTAGGATTATCATTGTGTTGTAACAGAGAGCATGATTCCTTATTCTATCTCCTACCCATAGATTTTTTTTCTTCTCAAAGCAGCCCCACAGAATTAGATTGTGAAGATAACAGTGTGTCATTAGTAGTGCTCTGTCAAACTTAACAATAATGTAAGTAGTGCATAATCTCAGAAGCAGCAAGCATACAACCATGAACTTCATGGAGCAGAGCACCTAAACAGCACCTTCCATTAATAATACTAACTTAAAATAATATACAGAGAAGAAAAACTGGGGTTCAGTCCCAGTAAAATCAAGGAGAAATCATCAATATGTAAGACTTTTATTTGGGTACCAAGGTTGGCTGAATTTTTGCTAAGTGTGAAGAAAACAGAGAGGTTAGCTGAATGTTGGGTTTGTTTTCAGGCCTTTAAAATTCTCTAAATTTTATTTTCCAAGCATGATTTTGTTAAGCAACTTTAGTACTTTTCAAAACAGTAAGAGAATTTAAAAATGAACTTCAACTCCTTGGTGAAAATATCCAAGATCAAACCTGGTCAGCAATGTAAAAACTAAAAACAGAGTATATCAAATTAGACCAACTTGAAAAATAAGGCCTACACCTAATCGTGCATGTATGGACGAGGTGCCTTAATGTAGTTGATGAACCAACTAAAAGAGATGTTTTTATAAAATTCCATCTGCGACAGTTATTTCGAGACGGAGGGAGTACATGCAGAACACCATATCTATTAATTGGTCTGTCGATATGCCGCTGGCTTGATGAGCCACCGGATTTTCCACTGCCCTGCCTAGTTAAAAGATGTACTGTAATTGTGTATTGGTGTTTCACTGAATAAAGAGGCTTCGGTTATGGTAAACACGAGAGGGAGCTGTCATTTGCAGTTGAACTATTGATGGTACAAAGTGACAAATTACTAAGTTGTGATTTTGAAGCACAAGTTCAGCTTGTGAGAGAGAGCAATTTATTAACCTGTGCTAGCTGCAAACCAACTTGACACTGATGCAGCAGCCTAAGCAATTTAATTCAGACCGGTGATACCACATCTACGTGTTCTGTTGAATGAAATTTGACAGCAGAATTCAGTCAACAATCTAAGTGGCGTATAACTTGGGAAGATTAAAAGATTGAACCCAAGCATCACAGAACAGGAGATTGAGACAATGAGACACATCTCTTGAAGATCAAGACCAGATAGGATAGCAGACAACACCAATCAAGTATCCATCAACACCACATCGATCCATTCATCCATATGCAACAGGTTACACAAGCCATCGACCAGAACCAACCAAACCCTAACAGCCTAAGCATCCGACAACCAGCTGCGAACACCCGATGGGATCTGGTGCTCAGCCTCCGAAGCCGTAGAGGGTGCGGCCCTGGCGCTTGAGCGCGTAGACGACGTCCATGGCGGTGACGGTCTTGCGGCGGGCGTGCTCGGTGTAGGTGACGGCGTCGCGGATGACCTACCCTATGCGCCTAGCTAGGTTGGAGGTGGCCGGAGCAGAGAGTGCCGCCGGCGGCGATGGCACGCGCGCGAGGGAGAAGAGGGGGCTTACCCTTCAAGGCAGACGGCCGGTGTCGATGCAGAAGGGCGGCGCTCCTCGTCCTCCTCCCCCGCGGCTCCTCCTAGTCGATGCAGAAAGGCGGCGGCGCGTCGATGCAGAAGGGCGGCGCGCGGTGCGTAGTGTTGGTGTGTGTGTGGTGTGGAGAGATCGAAGGAAGGAGGGGAACGGCTGTAGGCCTGTACTCTCCGTAGCCGTGGCGCACCAGCCCAAGGTGCGTCACGTCTATCTAATCCGTGGCGCAGCGATGGAACGTGCGCCGTGCTTTATACCACATAGCCGTGACGCACCACAGTTCAGTGCGTCGCGGGTATGCCTCGGAGGCTCGCCACCCCGGCCCCACACATACGCGCGACGTGGCTCTCATTTGGTGCGCCGCGGCTATGCCTTTAGGCGCGACGCGCAGAGACGTGGTGCGCCGCGGGTAATAGGCGTGACGTGCAAAATGTGATGTGCGTCACGGGTATCATCACTCCTATAGCAATTTTCCTAGTAGTGCCGCGGCCGCGACGCGGGGCCACAGTGACGGCGATAGCGACAACTAGTTCCACTACGAGGAGAACGAGCAGCCGGCGCAGGAGGAGGCGGCTCCCGAGCAGCAGCTGCCGCAGGAGGAGGCGACGCCCGAGCAGCAGCCAGCGCAGGAGGAGGCGGCGCCCGAACAGCGCAGGGGGAGGCGGCAGCCAGTCTGGCCCGAGCAGCAAGCGGCGATCCACTCGTTCGAAACATGGCGCAACGAGGAGGCTTTCCACCGGGTCCGCGCTGGCCTCGAGGAGGCGGCGGCAGTGGCCGAGGCTGCCGCTGTTCGGGCATCCTTGGAGACCCACCAGAGGGAGGAGGCGGAGCGCCAGGTCTACCGGCAGCTCACCACAAACGCGGCGGCGGATAAGCAGCAGGCCCTCGTCGCTCGGTACGAGAGCGACCGGTGCAAGGTTGTCCTGCAGAGCGAGAGGCGCAACCTTCGTCCCTCCGAGCAGGCGCAGGTTCACCGGCTGCGGATGCAAGGCAGAGCGGAGTGGCGCTGACTCTCTATGGTGGCGAACCCATCGCCCTTCGCCGAGAACGAAATCATCGTTGTAGTAAATCTGAAGTTTCATTATGTTTTGAATAATTCTTCTATTTTTTTATTTAACACTAGTGGAAAACGGGGCATTTGCCCCGGTTGGTAAGGGCCTAAAGCCCCGTCCTCCCAACCGGGTTTCTCAAACCCGGGCTAAAGGCCCCCCTTATGCCCCAGTTGGGTTACCAACCGGGGTAACACCAACCGGGCCAAAAGGTGTCCTGCCGCGGCAGAGCTTTTGGGTGTTTCTCTGCCGCGGCAGAGCTTTGGCATGTTTCTTTTGGGGCTGTTTTTCTGTGCTGTTTTTTTTGGTGAGGCTGTTAGTAACATATTTTTTGCACATCGATAGTAATCATCATAAAAATCATTGCATGCATTGATATCATCAAAATATAATTACACTGATCTCAATTAGATCATTACATCCGAATAGAGTTATACACATTGAGAGATCATTACATGCAGATCATTGTTTATACTTTACAATGCAACCTTCCATCCTGAGATATGACCTCCTTCAGCACAAAACCCGCCCATTCCTGTTGAAGTGCTTGTAAGCAGTCTGCCGGTAGGAGCTGCCTCTGGAGATTGTGGAGCCTTATATTTATTTTTCTTCCTAACCGCTCATTCACGATTATCCGTATGTTCTCAATGACATAGAAGCCACATAAATGTGTTCCCTGTGGCTGCTGAGGAAACTTTACGAGAAATATAATTGAGTTAAATAATGATCAAGGAATTAAAGAGAGATGCGCGAATGTAGCAAGTACTACTTACGATGAGTTTGTCAAATCTCATTTTCAACTCCGCTAAACCGGGTTGTTTCTTCTTAAACCGGTTCCAAGCCCTGTCCGGAAAAAAAAGTATGGGTCATCGTACGATAATGATTGAACAAAAGGGGACGGTGTAGTGCGACAACGATTGAACTTACTTTGTGATCATTGACATAATGGCCTGGTACTCCTCTTTCTCTTTATCCATAGAGTCCATGAGATCAACTATTTCGGTGTCAACGTGAATCTCGAAAAGAATCCAGTGAAAGCTGCATAGGCGATTAACTCATCAATTACACTTAATTAATTAACACCGACTTAGCGAAATAGAAATGTGAAGGAATATGCCTAAGATAATAAACACTCACTTATGTCTGTAAGGAAATAGTATTTTACTACAGTGAGATTGCTTCCTCGAAAACATAAATAGCTTATCCTCCGTATCTTTAGCGTGTAACTTTAAGACGACATCATTGATGACATATGGGTCAGTGAACCCAACGTCACCGTTTCCATTACATCCCAGAATCTTCTTCCTGCATAATATATATCATGCAGTGAGGATATAATATATATATATATATATATATATATATATATATATATATATATATATATATATATATATATATATATATATATAAGAAGCAATGATCAAACTAGCTGAGGTAGATACTTACAGACAATAGGTGCTGATGATCGATTTGTCGACGGCGTCTAGATTATATAAGAAAAAAAGATCTTCAAAATCAATATACATCTTGTCATCGCGGAAGTAATCATGTTTTTTAATTTTCACCTCAACTTGCTCTATCCCATCTCCTGCGCTTTGGATAACCACGTATGCAGTTGGCGCTTCAATGTTGTCATAGAGCCCAGCTGCTCAGGTTTGACGAGAGACTTCCCCCACTTATATTGGCATGCCAATTCAGCCTTTTGGAAGTCGTCGGATTGGCCTAGGAGTTGCTCAACTGTTATACCAGCGTCTCTGGAAAACCTCCCAGCTTCTTCCATATCAGCTTGAGCCTGTGCAGTGTCTGACATCTTGAGCGGGGGGGCCGATTGTTTTGAATGGTTCCCGAGCTGGGGAATTTTTCTCCCCACCTTCTTGGATATGTTATAACTCATCGTTACTCCGCGGTCATGGTAAGTTAGAAGACTCATCTAAAGTTGGGACGGCATCTCCAGCATATTCTTGAAGTGCTTCTTCACAACCGGATCTATTGGTTCCTTTGGCGGCTCCGAGGTTCTCTTTCCCACGAAGCCATCCGACGATTCGTGTCCGCAGTCACCCAGTCGTCAGTCTCTTTGTCATTCATATGGTAAGGCAACTTTTCTGGCAGCTTCTTGGCTTTCTTGTTCGTAGGACGTTTCTTCTTCGGGGAATACTTAGAGGCAGCAGCCTTCCGCTTAGAGGACTTAGTGGACGGCGGAGTCGGCTTAGGCATCGGAGATCGAGCCGGACTCGGGCTGCTGGCGTCCATGGCGTCGACGTGTGCTGGCGATGATCGAGCTGGGCTGTGTCTCGGAGAAGTAGGTGGTGGTGATGACGGAGGGGGACTGCGTCTCGGAGAAGGTGGCGGTGGTGGCGGCGGTGGACTGCATCTCAAAGAAGTAGCTGCTTGTGTTGGTGGTGGACTGCGTCTAGGAGAAGGTGGCGGTGGTGGCGGCGGTGGACTGCGTGGGGGAAACACTATGCCACTCTTTTTCCATTGAATGATGGAATTGACGGCCTCTCCAAGTGTCTCTACCCCGTCACCTCCGGGGATGTCAAGCCGCAATATCCTCCAATCTGGCTGAACATCATCAACGCCGACACGAGCATAGCCAGGTCGAACCGGAAGGCCATGCGAGGTCGCTCCCTCTACACAAGGTAAAGCGTAGCCGTCGGCCACCTTGATGGATATGTTTGAGACCGACATGTATAGCGCACAACTTGTCTTCTCCTTGATTGCATCCACGGCCTCCGTCTGTGGAGGGACATCAACAAGCAGAAGTGCGGCGGAAGCCGGTACCTCCGTTGAAGCCACGCTGCTCCGGCGTTGAGATGGTGTTGTTTCCTCGAATGTACTAGTGTCTTGCGTCTAGGAGGGCCGGCTATTAAGCTCATTAATCCGTAGTTGCTGCTACATCACTGCGGCTTCCAAGGCACCTACCCGTGCTATGACTGCTGCATCCTTCTTTGTCTGTCCTCTCGCTCGGCTTCTATATGGAAATATACAATCTTCCGGCTTGAAGCCAAAGCACCACGGATATCGTCCTTTGCCTCGTGTCCAGCCGCCATGTTCTGCATTCCCGAGGGCCTTTGTAAGCTCGTCATTCTCTCGGTCTGGCTTGAACTCTCCCTCTCTAACCTCCTTGAACACCGCCTCAAGTGCCTCAAAGGGGACCATTATTTTTTGGTCATAATAAGGTGCCCTTGTTTGTCAAACGTCACCCCATGCCCAGGCAACCAGTTCCTTGACCTCCGGGGAAAATTCACAGTACCTGGAATGATCCCTTTCTCTCGCAGCTCTTTCTCGAGTGCGTCAAACTTAGGCACTGCAACTCTGTAGCCACCTGAACCCATCTTATGGTGATATACCTTCTTCTTGGCATTTGCCGCATTCTTGGCTGACCTCAGCTTCCCCTTTCCTGATTCCTTGTACGCCAGAAATGCTGGCCAGTGTATCTTCTGCTTCTCAAGCGGCCCCTCGAATTTTGGGACTTCTCTTTTCTTCTTATATTCTTTCCATAATCTTTTCTTGTAAGCATTGAAAGCCTCGGCCATCTTCTTCAGAGCCCACTGCTTCACTGCGTCTCGGCCTCCTCTTCATCATCATATTCACATCGTGGAAGCTGGAAATGGCTCATCAGCTTGTCGAACAAGAGTTTTTTTTGCACCGGTCTGTGACGAAAGAAACTGCCATTCGTCCAGGATCGTCTTCGTCCTTTGTTGGCTCATTCCATTCTTCAATACTTATAGGGACCATGTCCCTAACAGTAACCCCACATTGTCTTGTAAACTTTGTTGTTGCCTTGGCGGGCCAAGTAGGTTGGCCGGTTTGATAGACTTGATCGATTATCGGTTTCTCTTTCGAGCTCATCTCTTGGGCCGGGCCTCGTTTCGACCTCTTGCTAGACGATGTCGATGCAGCCTTCACTAAGGCTTGTTCATCATTTGTTTTCTCCGGTTCCACATGATTTGTTCCTTGCAATTGCTCGTCTTCCTCCTCCATTCCCTGACCTGATTCATTCAGCTACTGTGAGCCGTCGTCTTGACCACCTCCCCCGTCGTCATTGGGTCCACCAGGGAGTGTACCTTCTTCTATGATCGCGAACACCTGTTCTTCACCCTCTCTGCCGTCCATAGCTCAACTAATACAAATGGAAGATAAAATACTTTAGTAAGTTATAAATTCTCTTGTAAAAATAATATTCCAGTAAACAATCATCACCACAGTACAATTTAGTAAGGAGTATGACTAGCAGATCAGATCGAGTCTTGCCGAGTATAGTTGCGACTCGAATGGGACATAACAGATGTAGCATCCCAGATTATCCAGTCATGTGTGAAAATATTGCAGATCACTTTCTCTTCTTCTTCTTCTGAAGAAGAAGAGAAAGTGATCTGCAATATTTTCACACATGACTGGATAACAGAAGAAGAGAAAGTGATCTGCAATATTTTCACACATGACTGGATAATCTGGAACACTGTTATGCACCTGTTCGAGTCACAAGTATACTAGGAAAGAGTGGATCTGTTCTGTTAGTTATACTCCTGCCTATGCATGTAGTACTCTACCGCGTAGTGTTCCCCTCGGTTCCCCTCGGTATACCTCTAAAAATCCCTAAGTATACTCAAAATTCCTAAGTATACTAAAAATTCCTAAAAATTCCTAAGTATATTAAAAATTCCTAAGTATACTAAAAATTCCAAAAAAACTCCTAAGTATACTAAAAATTCCTAAGTAATCTAAAAATTCCTAAGTTTCTAAGTACTAATTCACTAAGTAATTAATATTCCTAAGTACAAATTCACTAAGTAATATTCCTAAGTACAAATTCACTAGTACTAATATTAATCCTAACTACAAATTCACTAATAATAATATTCCTAAGTACTAATATTCCTAACTATTAACAACTAAATAACAACTAATAACAACTAATAGTAAAAAACTAAGACTAAAAAGACTAACAGTAAAAAATATTAACACTAAAAGAAACATTAACACACAAAAAATCCGGCGAGGTGAGCACTACGGCAGTGGAACTCAAGTCCGGCGAGCACTACGGCGAGCAGTTCCTCGAGGGCGGCGACGAGGATGGCGACGAGATGCGGGATCATGGGCACAGGGAAGGGCGTTGTCGGATATATACCGAATATGGGTATATCAGATGGCAGTCCAAAGTGCCGGATTACCAGGATGGCCTAAATGGTAGTGGGCTACGGTCCATTGGGCGGCCCAGTAAGCTGACGCACAGAAGCCGGATTCTAGAAGAACCCGGATCACGGCCCACGTGATCTGGCTTGGAGTAGAAGGCGGATTCCTTACTTTCCAAGTTAATAGTTACCGTAGTCTTCTAGGTTTCCTTCTCTGTATGCCCTAATCCGGCTATTATATAAAGCCGGACGGGAGATAAGATAGATAGACAAGAAACTAAAGGCTAACTCGCCGAGAGGTTGATCCTTGACGAGCAGCTAATAGAACCTCACATTGTACTCTGTATTCCCAGGCTTTAGTCCTGAATAGTGAGATTGTAGGAGTAGGAACGTCGCATTACTGCGTCGTACCGAACTAGGGTAAAAACCCTGTGTCATTCTCCATCGCACAATCACGTCCCCCCACATCTCTATCAGTAATCTCATGGCACCCCCGGCTATGAATTCTACTACGATGTCTCGACAGTTGGCGCCCACCATGGGGCCCACGAAGTCAGGCGTTAAGTTTCGATCGGGAGTACTCGACGGAATCGGCAGTACCATAATTGTCGGAAGTTTGGAATTCGACAACGACGTTGGACGCTTCCTCGACAATGGATCATACATGCCGGCACAAAATCATCTGGTAAGTGTCTGCGTATTACCGATTGGATATGCAAACATCTTTATCGATTTAACTGCAGAGGCCATGGGATTTTGCGGTGGAAGTAAATTTGTCCCACCCGCCCTATACCCAGTCGAAGATGACTATGATGCTGGGTTTTGCTCAGATCGCCGTCATACAAGTGAATCACACTTTGGTCGGCATGGTGCAATCCGAGATCGCCGAAAACACGGATGAATGCAATCCCGTGCAAGAGGCAGAAAACATCAAACCCACAACTGAGGTGGAAGATCCGACATCCGTCAACACGACGACGAACTCGAAAGCTGATTCCGTTTTAGCCGCCATTGAAGAGAGATTGGAATCAGAAACCGGATCAGACAACTTTTGATTCCGAAGACGAAGATGAGGACGCTTTCGAATGAAAGGTTAAATCTCTTCAGGAGGGATTCCATGAAGTACTGATGGCAAAACCGGCTGAAAACACGGATGCCGACAGCCAGGAAAGCCCTAGAACTCCTCCGCCACAGGAAGAGAGAGAAGAAGGAGAAACTTCTCCAAGATACCCTGATGTCAAAGAACTGACAGAGGAAGAACCAAACAAAAAACCTCCCTCTTCCAAGAAGAAGCACAAAGCCGCTAAGAAGCTCCAGTATAAACTCCGGAAGAAGAAATCGGCCGATCCAGCCAATGAAAGCCCGGAAGTAGGAGATGCAAGCGGAGTAAAGCCTGCGGAGAGGAAAACAAAAGAAATCCTTGTTCCGCCAATGACAGAAAAAGACGAACAGGAGTTACTCCAAACACCAGTCGGAACTCACGAACCCCCTGAAGTGCTAGAAGCCAGGAGACGAGCTCTCCAGAGGCAGCAGCAACATCTGTTCCGAACTCGAGAACACCTCCAAAAAACCCAGGATGACATCAAGCTCATGAAGGAAGAAATTGAGGAATACGAGAAAAAGAATAGATCTGGCATTAAACCTACAAGGTTACCCGGAATCGTAAGACCGAAAGTACTACCGCCAAAAGAAAGGTTTCACAACCCATCTTGGCAAAAGCAGGTAAACGGCAAAGATGCCTGTCGCACCCTGATTTCTAGGGGATACTCACCGTACGAACTGGATAGCAGATGCTTGGATTATGGGGCATAACTGCTCCCACGTCCCAGCTTCCTGGTAGGCCTGCGCTTATGCGCGACAACACAAGCCCTGCTATTCCATCGTCGATGTAAACTATCCACTAGAGATCAAAGGCACTTCCGTCGACGTACTTCAAACCATACATACATGGTACGTCAACGGCGTTTAACAAGTGAGATCACAACAGATCTCTACGACACAAAAGATTGAAATAAGTTGCAAATGGCTCTCATTAGAGCAGAGATAGCAAATACAATCATTCAGAGGGCACATGCCCCAACAATACATCATTACAATACAGCGGAAGCATTCAACATGTCTGAGTACAGACAAGAACCAAATAGGCCTAAGAGGCCGGAAACGAAAAGACGGAGCCCATCCACGAAGTCTCGGATCCTGCCCGGGTCCGCTATCTACTCGTCAGCAGTCTCGTCATACTCCACGTAGTTGACACCATGTAGATCTTCGGTAACGTAGGTCTGCGGAAACCACAGCCCCAAAGGGGTCAGTACATAAACGTACTGGCAAGCAAGACTCACAGTTCACCAAAGTGTAGCCCGTCAACACCAAGCACAGATGCTTTGGGTTCAACGGAAGGAAAAGGGATATAAAAGATGCTGCAACTGGCTGCGCTAAACAACTACAGAGATTCTAACACTTCCGGCTAACAGAAAAGAGATAAGATCGAGGATTGTAACCAACTGAAAGATAACTTCAAACAAACCCATCCTGGATCTCGCCCCTTATCCAAAGAAGCAATCCGAGGACAACTCACACAGTTGTAATAATGATGGTTCAAATTATTGTGTCAATAAGCCTATTACTAGTCAAGTTGTTAATCATTTGGGTGAGATTGTGAATCATTAGTTTAAGTTGTCCTGAGTACTTGTTAGCCAGTACTTTCACCAAGTAATCCATAACCGCGGAAAACACGGCTTCTCGAGAAGATTATCCCTGCAGGGTTGCACCAATTTGGCCGTACACTCATGAATATCCCGCCAGATGGGATGCCTCCCACCAAGCGGGGCACTCAACACAACCAACCATTCTTCGCATCAAGCCCAAAGAACCTTGGGCGCACGGCTAATCGAGCCCAGAAGAAAATGGACCCTCATAGCACTCTAAGAACGTGTCCCCCTATATGCCGACTACGAAAGTTCCACCCTGGCCTGGGCTCGCAAAAACATGCATGCGGCAAATGGAAAACACGAACTAAATGAGGCGATTTGGACGAGATGCGAATCAGGTCAAGTTGAGGGGGGCGCCCATACTCGCTTCCCAAATGCGGGTAGTGCGCTCATCATGGATCAGTAGACAAGACCCTTTTCCTATTAGGGTCGACACTAGCAGGCTTCAAAACCTCTCATGGGCCTCCTGCCGGTGCCTTATCATCAAGTTTATTATTAATAGAAACATTAGCATGATTGATTGATTAAACATCGAGCCCCCACAACGTAATGATATAGTAACAGAAGTAACGGATAACAGACTCGAGCAAAAGCAACCTAAGCATGCTAGTAAGACACTGGCTCAAACAATGGGTTGTAGGAAGGGAGATGAGGCAATATCAGGTTTAAGGGATTCATGTGATGGGTTCGTAACAGAACAACTACTTCTACGGCCAGCAGAAAGGAACAACGGAAAGTATCGGTAATCAATGTTGAAAGGAACACAGTGGTTCATGTGAGTGATAACTTGCCTGCAAAACCCAGTAGCCTGGTACTGAGCTAAATCCTTAGAAGGGATGTCGTAAGTATCGTCGGTCTCAACGTCGTCGTATATCCGATAAGAAGCAAACAGACAATGCAGAAAAGGTAGACAATCAATACATGGCATAGGTGCACAAACATGGGATGATGCATGTCATGTTACTAGATGCATCAAAGTAACCTACTTGACAAGTAACACAATTTAATTGGATCCATATGCAATGAGAATTGCATATGGAGGCAAATGCTTTAGGTTGAAGCAATGATCTACCTTTGATTAACAAGTGTAAGTAGTTAAACATGATGCATGCATGATGATAACAAGGAGTAAACAAGTTAGATGCAATTGGAAAAGGAGTACAAGTGTGGGATTTTTATTTGTTATGTTAGGAATTTTGGTTCCTTATTGAAGTCACACAAGTAATTGTTGTTTTCAACAAGTTAAAGTGTTCAAAACAAATAACAAAGTTGATATTTGAAAAGGTTATCAAATTTTAGTTGGTTTACATGTTTCACATTTTGAAATTGGACTTTGGATTAATTAATTATGAATTAAACAATAATAAACAATTTTTAATTGCATTAAACAAGAATTAAATGGTTTAGGCAATTTTAATTATTCAAAACATGAAACAAATTTTATATTTGGAAAGAGGGTTTAATTTTGCATGGAAAACATATTTCATTTGTGGAAATTGGATTTAAAATGAGCAAGTTATTATTTTGGCAAGTTTAAATGCAATAAATAAGAAACAGTTGTTTTCAGCAATTTAAATTATTCAAAACAGCAAAAAAAATTTATATTTGGAAAGTACATGAAAAATTGATTGGAAAACATATTTGGTTTGTGAAATTTGGAATTTTTATGAGCAAGTTATGAATTTTGCAAATTTAAGTGAATTTGACAAGTTTTCAAATATTGCACCAATTTAAAATATTCAAAACAGTAAACAAATTTTATATTTGGATAGAACATTTAATTTGGTATTGAAAACATATAAAAAATGTTGAAATTGGAGTGGGGATGAATTTTTTATGCATTTTACAAATCTGGGGTGCAATCTGCCACTTTTAAGTAACTAGGGACTTAGAAATAAATTATTGCAGGGTCTAGATTAGATACCAGGGGCCTATTGGTTATTTCTAGGAAGTTTCTGGGTCAAAACAATGGTGAAAAAAAAAGGTTTGGTTTTATGGGTGCAGGGGGAATCGAACCCTGCACCTCTGATGTGCGTTTTGGCTCTGCTAACCAGATGGTCTACTCGATGCGTGTTGACAGAGAAGGGCTCGGGGGGTGGATAAGTTGTTGTTCCGCGGGGTATTCTCTGAAATAACTGAACCTGAGCGGACAGGTTACAGAGAGCAGCGATCAGAACCATGGCAGCGACCTGATACTCGCCGGAGGGAAATAGGGGCGCCGTGGTGGAGGAGTTCAAGGGGAGAGGGTGCGGGAGGAGAGAGGCGATGGGGGGCGGACTCACCTAGGTGTCCTCCACGGACAGGAGGGAGGAGGAGTCGGGCAGGAGCGGCAGCGAACAGGGACAGCAGGGCGGCGACCGGCGGCGCACCGGTGGCTCCCAGCCACCGGGAAGACGTCGAGGAGGACGCTGGTTCCGCGGGGAACCCATTCCCGCACTCGGACTGCGACTAGGGAGGCTAGGGAGGCGGTGATCGACGGAGGGAAAAAGGGTTTCGGGTGGAAGTTCAGATAGCTACAGAGGGTTCAGAGAGAGGGAGAGGAAGAGAGAAGAAGGGATGGCGGCGGCGGCTTGGGGAACTAGGGTTAGCAGGTGGTCGAGGTGGTTAGATATAGGGCATGGAGCTTGGTACGGAGATGCATCGAGGAGGGGAGAGCCGATCGCACGGTGAAGAAGGTGTTCGTACTGATGACGTATGCCAGAGGAGGAAGACAGCGACAGGGGGTTACTGGGCCAGATGGAGTTGGGCCAAAGGGGAAAAAGGGGTGGGCCTGGGTGCTCTCTCTCCTCTCCTCTTGTTATTTTTTTGTTTGTTTGATTTTTTTTTTTTTTTGTAGCACAACAAAAGGAAGCATTGGATGGTTTTTAAGTGATTAAAATTTTGGAAATTTCAGGGTAGGTTATTTATACCAATAGCAACCCACTGCCAAGGTGGATTTTTAAAAGTTTGAAATTCAAAATGTTGTTTATATTTTAAACCAAATTGAATGAAATTTCCAATATTAATTATATTAGCAAAACAGAATCATTTTCAATAGGGTTACCCCTAGGTTTAAAAGGATTTAAAGTTTATAATTGTTTGGTGGAAAATCACGGATTCAAAAAGGTACTGATTTTAGCCTTGGTTTGAATTTGAAAGCAGTTTGGGAAGTAATTGATTGATATTGAAAACAAAGATATTAATAGGGTGAACCCTATTTATTTAAATAGAACAAATGATCAAAGTTGTTTTGGTGTTTTTGACTTGACTTAGAATGCAATTTGGAATTAATGAATTGATTTAAGCCACTATTTTAGAAGTTGATCATTATGGAATAATTGGAAACAAATGATTGATTTGTTTTGCAATTTTTCATAACTTTCAAAAGGGTTGTTGACTTGGAAATTAGTTGAATTTGACAAGGGTTTGGTTATTAAAGGAATTTTTGATGAAACAAAACAACAGTTTTGAAATCACACTTTAATGGAAACAAACAATTGTTTTATTTTGAAATGTCTTTTTAGAAATTGTAACATCACAAGGATGAAACAAAAGGTTTGAATTTTGGTTTGGAATTCAAATAGAAAACAAAGGAAAACAACTGAAAACAGTTGGAAAACAAATGGAAAACAAACAAAACAAATGCAACCAACATGATGCCATGATGCAAAACATAAAATAACAGAGAGCAAACATTCTAAAGGCTATTTTTCAGACTTGGGATGTTACAAAACGCCCCCCCTTGAAGGAATCGCGCCCCGAGATTCCTACTGAGAAACGAAAAGGTCCGGAAACTTCTTGGGAAGATCTTCTTGAGCTTTGACACGTGAAACACATCGTGCACAGTGGATAGACGTCAGGGAATTTGGAAACCACCGGAACATTTCAAGTAAAGGGGAGAGATTTTGCACCAAGGGTGTATAGTTGGATAGAATTTGATTCATTTGGAGAATAGACTATCTGGCTAGAATGGTGGAACAGAGTTATTGACATCAATGCAACACCAGGAATAATCATCAATGTCAGAATCATCAACATGAGAGTAACGAGGAATATGTGGCCTCCCATTAGAATTGGATTGTTCTTACTTATCTTGGAAGTCAACACTTGAGATTCCGGAGAGTGAACGGTGATTTGATTGCTTAGTGGAACCAGAATTGGGTAGTATGTTGTGGAAAAGATCTTTGACATAAAGGAATGCGATGCTCCGGTATGAAACAACACTTTAGGTGGAACAGAGTTTAGTGGATGAACGGGGAAACTTGATTAGACAGAACTTGATCCATATGGAGAATAGACTATTTGGAATGTGGTGCTTGAGGAATGAAAACAACAACAACAACAAGAATCTCTCTGGATAGATAGATTTGATATTTGGAAGTTAACTTGACGCCGGTAGAAGAAATGAAATAGAAAACAACAACAAGATTTCAACGGACGAAATGGAAATGTTGAGAAGAACAGGATAATGAAGCAACTCCGGGAAAACGAGAACAAAACTCCTGAGGTACTACAGAAAACCCATCCGGGCTTCTAAAGGATCAATATCTACTGCTTAAGGAATAGAGGATCTGCTTCCGGGGCTTACACGCCTCCGTTCTCAATCATGAGTAGGCAACCTGATAATTCATGTCACAACCACCTCCCTTCCTATGGTCTAGTAGATATAACCATCCTAGAGAAACCAGAATTCGTGAAATCCTAACTTGAAAGTTTAGATGAGAAGGGAAAAATCAACGTTACACTTCCTTACCAGAAAAAGGGAGGGTGGGTGGGGAAAGAAGAAAAAGAACAGAATTCCTACTCTCACGTTTTGTTTTTCCTATATAGCTACAAAATAGTTTCTAGACTCAACTGCGACCAGTAAAAAGGGATCCTACAGGCAGACAGGCTCTGATACCATTTGTCGCACCCTGATTTCTAGGGGATACTCACCGTACGAACTGGATAGCAGATGCTTGGATTATGGGGCATAACTGCTCCCACGTCCCAGCTTCCTGGTAGGCCTGCGCTTATGCGCGACAACACAAGCCCTGCTATTCCATCGTCGATGTAAACTATCCACTAGAGATCAAAGGCACTTCCGTCGACGTACTTCAAACCATACATACATGGTACGTCAACGGCGTTTAACAAGTGAGATCACAACAGATCTCTACGACACAAAAGATTGAAATAAGTTGCAAATGGCTCTCATTAGAGCAGAGATAGCAAATACAATCATTCAGAGGGCACATGCCCCAACAATACATCATTACAATACAGCGGAAGCATTCAACATGTCTGAGTACAGACAAGAACCAAATAGGCCTAAGAGGCCGGAAACGAAAAGACGGAGCCCATCCACGAAGTCTCGGATCCTGCCCGGGTCCGCTATCTACTCGTCAGCAGTCTCGTCATACTCCACGTAGTTGACACCATGTAGATCTTCGGTAACGTAGGTCTGCGGAAACCACAGCCCCAAAGGGGTCAGTACATAAACGTACTGGCAAGCAAGACTCACAGTTCACCAAAGTGTAGCCCGTCAACACCAAGCACAGATGCTTTGGGTTCAACGGAAGGAAAAGGGATATAAAAGATGCTGCAACTGGCTGCGCTAAACAACTACAGAGATTCTAACACTTCCGGCTAACAGAAAAGAGATAAGATCGAGGATTGTAACCAACTGAAAGATAACTTCAAACAAACCCATCCTGGATCTCGCCCCTTATCCAAAGAAGCAATCCGAGGACAACTCACACAGTTGTAATAATGATGGTTCAAATTATTGTGTCAATAAGCCTATTACTAGTCAAGTTGTTAATCATTTGGGTGAGATTGTGAATCATTAGTTTAAGTTGTCCTGAGTACTTGTTAGCCAGTACTTTCACCAAGTAATCCATAACCGCGGAAAACACGGCTTCTCGAGAAGATTATCCCTGCAGGGTTGCACCAATTTGGCCGTACACTCATGAATATCCCGCCAGATGGGATGCCTCCCACCAAGCGGGGCACTCAACACAACCAACCATTCTTCGCATCAAGCCCAAAGAACCTTGGGCGCACGGCTAATCGAGCCCAGAAGAAAATGGACCCTCATAGCACTCTAAGAACGTGTCCCCCTATATGCCGACTACGAAAGTTCCACCCTGGCCTGGGCTCGCAAAAACATGCATGCGGCAAATGGAAAACACGAACTAAATGAGGCGATTTGGACGAGATGCGAATCAGGTCAAGTTGAGGGGGGCGCCCATACTCGCTTCCCAAATGCGGGTAGTGCGCTCATCATGGATCAGTAGACAAGACCCTTTTCCTATTAGGGTCGACACTAGCAGGCTTCAAAACCTCTCATGGGCCTCCTGCCGGTGCCTTATCATCAAGTTTATTATTAATAGAAACATTAGCATGATTGATTGATTAAACATCGAGCCCCCACAACGTAATGATATAGTAACAGAAGTAACGGATAACAGACTCGAGCAAAAGCAACCTAAGCATGCTAGTAAGACACTGGCTCAAACAATGGGTTGTAGGAAGGGAGATGAGGCAATATCAGGTTTAAGGGATTCATGTGATGGGTTCGTAACAGAACAACTACTTCTACGGCCAGCAGAAAGGAACAACGGAAAGTATCGGTAATCAATGTTGAAAGGAACACAGTGGTTCATGTGAGTGATAACTTGCCTGCAAAACCCAGTAGCCTGGTACTGAGCTAAATCCTTAGAAGGGATGTCGTAAGTATCGTCGGTCTCAACGTCGTCGTATATCCGATAAGAAGCAAACAGACAATGCAGAAAAGGTAGACAATCAATACATGGCATAGGTGCACAAACATGGGATGATGCATGTCATGTTACTAGATGCATCAAAGTAACCTACTTGACAAGTAACACAATTTAATTGGATCCATATGCAATGAGAATTGCATATGGAGGCAAATGCTTTAGGTTGAAGCAATGATCTACCTTTGATTAACAAGTGTAAGTAGTTAAACATGATGCATGCATGATGATAACAAGGAGTAAACAAGTTAGATGCAATTGGAAAAGGAGTACAAGTGTGGGATTTTTATTTGTTATGTTAGGAATTTTGGTTCCTTATTGAAGTCACACAAGTAATTGTTGTTTTCAACAAGTTAAAGTGTTCAAAACAAATAACAAAGTTGATATTTGAAAAGGTTATCAAATTTTAGTTGGTTTACATGTTTCACATTTTGAAATTGGACTTTGGATTAATTAATTATGAATTAAACAATAATAAACAATTTTTAATTGCATTAAACAAGAATTAAATGGTTTAGGCAATTTTAATTATTCAAAACATGAAACAAATTTTATATTTGGAAAGAGGGTTTAATTTTGCATGGAAAACATATTTCATTTGTGGAAATTGGATTTAAAATGAGCAAGTTATTATTTTGGCAAGTTTAAATGCAATAAATAAGAAACAGTTGTTTTCAGCAATTTAAATTATTCAAAACAGCAAACAAAATTTATATTTGGAAAGTACATGAAAAATTGATTGGAAAACATATTTGGTTTGTGAAATTTGGAATTTTTATGAGCAAGTTATGAATTTTGCAAATTTAAGTGAATTTGACAAGTTTTCAAATATTGCACCAATTTAAAATATTCAAAACAGTAAACAAATTTTATATTTGGATATAACATTTAATTTGGTATTGAAAACATATAAAAAATGTTGAAATTGGAGTGGGGATGAATTTTTTATGCATTTTACAAATCTGGGGTGCAATCTGCCACTTTTAAGTAACTAGGGACTTAGAAATAAATTATTGCAGGGTCTAGATTAGATACCAGGGGCCTATTGGTTATTTCTAGGAAGTTTCTGGGTCAAAACAATGGTGAAAAAAAAAGGTTTGGTTTTATGGGTGCAGGGGGAATCGAACCCTGCACCTCTGATGTGCGTTTTGGCTCTGCTAACCAGATGGTCTACTCGATGCGTGTTGACAGAGAAGGGCTCGGGGGGTGGATAAGTTGTTGTTCCGCGGGGTATTCTCTGAAATAACTGAACCTGAGCGGACAGGTTACAGAGAGCAGCGATCAGAACCATGGCAGCGACCTGATACTCGCCGGAGGGAAATAGGGGCGCCGTGGTGGAGGAGTTCAAGGGGAGAGGGTGCGGGAGGAGAGAGGCGATGGGGGGCGGACTCACCTAGGTGTCCTCCACGGACAGGAGGGAGGAGGAGTCGGGCAGGAGCGGCAGCGAACAGGGACAGCAGGGCGGCGACCGGCGGCGAAACGGCGATGGCGGCGGCGCACCGGTGGCTCCCAGCCACCGGGAAGACGTCGAGGAGGACGCTGGTTCCGCGGGGAACCCATTCCCGCACTCGGACTGCGACTAGGGAGGCTAGGGAGGCGGTGATCGACGGAGGGAAAAAGGGTTTCGGGTGGAAGTTCAGATAGCTACAGAGGGTTCAGAGAGAGGGAGAGGAAGAGAGAAGAAGGGATGGCGGCGGCGGCTTGGGGAACTAGGGTTAGCAGGTGGTCGAGGTGGTTAGATATAGGGCATGGAGCTTGGTACGGAGATGCATCGAGGAGGGGAGAGCCGATCGCACGGTGAAGAAGGTGTTCGTACTGATGACGTATGCCAGAGGAGGAAGACAGCGACAGGGGGTTACTGGGCCAGATGGAGTTGGGCCAAAGGGGAAAAAGGGGTGGGCCTGGGTGCTCTCTCTCCTCTCCTCTTGTTATTTTTTTGTTTGTTTGATTTTTTTTTTTTTGTAGCACAACAAAAGGAAGCATTGGATGGTTTTTAAGTGATTAAAAATTTTGGAAATTTCAGGGTAGGTTATTTATACCAATAGCAACCCACTGCCAAGGTGGATTTTTAAAAGTTTGAAATTCAAAATGTTGTTTATATTTTAAACCAAATTGAATGAAATTTCCAATATTAATTATATTAGCAAAACAGAATCATTTTCAATAGGGTTACCCCTAGGTTTAAAAGGATTTAAAGTTTATAATTGTTTGGTGGAAAATCACGGATTCAAAAAGGTACTGATTTTAGCCTTGGTTTGAATTTGAAAGCAGTTTGGGAAGTAATTGATTGATATTGAAAACAAAGATATTAATAGGGTGAACCCTATTTATTTAAATAGAACAAATGATCAAAGTTGTTTTGGTGTTTTTGACTTGACTTAGAATGCAATTTGGAATTAATGAATTGATTTAAGCCACTATTTTAGAAGTTGATCATTATGGAATAATTGGAAACAAATGATTGATTTGTTTTGCAATTTTTCATAACTTTCAAAAGGGTTGTTGACTTGGAAATTAGTTGAATTTGACAAGGGTTTGGTTATTAAAGGAATTTTTGATGAAACAAAACAACAGTTTTGAAATCACACTTTAATGGAAACAAACAATTGTTTTATTTTGAAATGTCTTTTTAGAAATTGTAACATCACAAGGATGAAACAAAAGGTTTGAATTTTGGTTTGGAATTCAAATAGAAAACAAAGGAAAACAACTGAAAACAGTTGGAAAACAAATGGAAAACAAACAAAACAAATGCAACCAACATGATGCCATGATGCAAAACATAAAATAACAGAGAGCAAACATTCTAAAGGCTATTTTTCAGACTTGGGATGTTACAATGCCAGAGGCGAACCAATATACAAAATCGCAGCAGAAAACGCGGAAGCGGCGTTCTCCATCCTCAACAACGATATGTACTCCAATGGTGAAAAACTTCAAGGGTTGTATGCTTTCCTAGGAAAAGCATTGCAACAACAACAGCGGGGGCAGCAGCGATCAGGGAAGTTGCACGACGACTCCGCCCTATGCAAAACAGCTACCAGTGCCGCTGGAGCACCTGGACCGGAAGAACCTGGAGATTCGAACAATTCAAAAGAGAAGAAATCAGATCCGAGCAAAGAAAAGAAAAATCCCGACAATAAGGATGAAGCGTCTAGAACCGGATCCCATCTCCCGAAAGATGGAGTTAATCCTCGCGACCGGGAAGAAAAGAACCGGAATGACGGAAAAGCAATGCCGCCTCCGAGACGCCGAGCTGAAAAAGCTGGAAGACAGGATATACCTCACAAGCGTGAGAGATAACGGACGCCCCCTAGGAATAAGGAAAGACACAGGAGTAGAACTCCACCTTATCCCAAAGAGCATGATCTCGGAAGAAATAGAGAAGATCCCGTAAAAGCGCGTTCGCGCCACAATGGAAAAGAAAGGAGCAGATCCCCTTCTGTCCATTCAGCCGGCAGATACTCCGCACACATGGATAGAGCGGAAAGAGACGATTTATACTTTGGACCTAAATGTTTCACAGATAGGATCCGAAGGATAACTCTGCATTCTGGCTTCGCCAAAGTTGGTCCAACGTACCAAAAATATACCGGTAGCACAAACCCGGATACCTGGCTTTCAGTCTATTACACAGCCATCCAGATTAACAATGGGACAGACTTGGAAGCTGTAAAATTTCTCCCCCCTAATGTTACTGGATGGAGCCAGAGACTGGATCAATGGACTACCCTCCAGAATTGTCGATAGCTAGGATGACATGGCTCGAGTATTTACTCAGCATTTTCCGGGGAACCTATAAGGGCCCGAATAGCATCAACCAGCTAAACCGTTGCACCCAGTTTGAGGATGAACCACACGTGGATTTCATCTCAAGATGGACGGAAATGAAGAATAGTTGCTCTGGAGTAACTGACGTTCAAGCAATGCATGCTTTCGTCAATGGCCTAAACCCCGGACTTGTACCGTTCATGATCGGTTCCAAAAACAACAAAGATCTCGGATCTATGCTTACAACCGCTAATGAACATGCAGCAGCCGAGGACGACATCAGAGCAAGAGGAGGCAATATCGATACACTGATACAGGCCAAAAAGACCCCTCGCCCTGAGAAAAAAGGTACTCCAGATGCGTTGGTGTGGGTGGGTTTCCCAAATTGCGAGTGGTGGACGCAGTTTTCCGACTTTATCTTTTCCCACTCATCCTTGGTGTAATTAATCGGTTCTGTACTGCGTCCTTTCCACCTGTTCCCAGGATACTCGGACGTCCAGCTTTCGCCAAATTCATGGCAAGATCATGTTATATTTATAACAAGCTGAAGATGCCAGGGCCCAAAGAAGGAGTAATCACCATAACAGGAGAATTCAAGCTGGCAAACGAGCTGGAAAAAGAAAACGCCCTTTGTGCTGAAAAAGTGATAGCAAAGGAAGAATTAAAAGAGCTAGCAAAAGAAGTATCGCCGACAAAAATGCCGGCAGGAAAGGAAAGCCGGAAGCCTGCAGACAGCTTCAAAGCTTCCGAGAACACAAGACAGGTAATCCTAGATCCTAAAGATCCAACAAAGTTTGTCGTAGTAGAAACTGGGATGACCGACAAATAGGAAAGCGAGCTCATCAAGTTCCTCCGTGAGAACTGGGACATTTTCGCTTGGTGTCCAGCGGACATGCCAGGCGTACCCAGGGAACTTGCTGAGCACCAACTCAAGGTGATTCCAGGATCTAAACCCGTCAAACAAGGACTCCGTCGATTTGACGGAAGAAAACAGAAGGCTATTGGCAAGGAAATTATCCGGCTTTTGGCAGCAGATTTTATCTGGGAAGTTATACATACTGAATGGTCTGCAAATCCAGTATTAGTCCCGAAGAAACATAGTACTACCCTTAGGATGTGTATAGATTACACTGGCTTGAACAAATTGTGTCGAAAAGATAGGTTCGCGTTACCGCGAATCGATCAAATAATAGATGCCACTGCAGGCTCTGAGCTTTTATGCTTTTTGGATGCATATTCCGGGTATCATCAAATACGCATGAAGAAAGAAGATCTAATCAAAACTTCCTTCATAACACCATATGGGACGCACTATTACATAACCATGCCATTCGGCCTGAAGAACGCAGGTGCAACTTACCAGCGTTGCATGCAACGATGTTTGCATAGTCAGATTGGCAATAATGTCCACGTTTACGTGGACGACATTGCTGTCATTTCCAAGGAAAAAGACACGCTCCTTGAAGATTGGCGATAAACCTTCGAAAATTTGCGCACTTATAAAATGAAGTTAAATCCATTAAAGTGCGTATTCGGGGTTCCCTCTGGAAAACTTCTGGGTTTCATCGTTTCTCACAGAGGAATTGAAGTAAACCCAGAAAAGATCAAAGCAATCTTAAACATCTCCAAGCCTACGTGCGTAAAAAATGTACAAAGATTGATGGGTTCTGCTGCAGCCGTTAGCAGGTTTATTAGCCGGCTAGAGGACAAAGCCCTGCCACTGTACAAGTTGTTGAAAAAATCCGACAAATTTGAGTGGACAGAAGAAGCAGACGCAGCATTAACCCAGTTGAAATAAACTTTGATGAAAGCTCCGATTTTGGCATCCCCAAAAGACGAAGAACCTATGCTATTGTACCTCACGGCTACAAACCGGGTTATTAGTGCAGTGATAGTTGTGGAAAGGAAGAAAGACGAACAAAGCATACCAGATCAGCATCCGGTATATTATGTAAGTGAATTTTTCTCCGAGT
Source organism: Alopecurus myosuroides (assembly GCA_028641055.1). Taxonomy (NCBI): domain Eukaryota; kingdom Viridiplantae; phylum Streptophyta; class Magnoliopsida; order Poales; family Poaceae; genus Alopecurus; species Alopecurus myosuroides. The sequence continues at coordinate 386,658,289 of CM054060.1, forward strand.
CCAAACAAAGGTACCCACACTATCAAAAACTGTCATATGGCGTATTTTCGCATCTCGAAAACTTCGCCATTACTTCCAAGGACATTCCATAACAGTGGTATGTAAAGTACCACTAGGGGATATAATAAACAATGCGGTGGCAACTGGCCGAGTAGCCAAATGGGGCATCGAGCTAGCAGCATTCGACATTAAGTACCAACCCAGGACGACAATAAAATCCCAGGTTTTGGTAGATTTTGTCGCCGACTGGACGGAAGCAATGGAAAAAACACCGATGCCGGAGTCCGAGTACTGGATCATGCACTTTGACGGATCCAAGATGAAGGAGGGCGCTGGAGATGGTGTAGTCCTAAAATCCCCTAAAGGAGATACAATGGAGTATGTATTACAAATACACTTCAACGCCAGTAATAACGTGGCAGAATATGAAGCTCTGCATCACGGCTTGCATATTGCAAAGGAAATAGGTGTCAAACGCATCTTATGCTATGGCGACTCAGATTTGGTACAGCACCAGCTCAACCAAACTTGGGATGCCAAAAGCCCCATCATGGCCGAATATCGGAGAACGGTGGACGAGTTTGCAATCTGTTTTTTGGATTTGTAGTGCTTTATGTAAAAAGGGAGGAAAACTGGAACGCGGACGGATTAGCCCGCATGGGATCAGAAAGGGTAAAAATCCTACCACCAGGTGTGTTCGTCCAACATTTGTATGAACCATCGATAAAAGGTGGAGATGTTGATTATCCTCTGGCTTCTGAGTCAATTGAAGTCATGCTCGTTAACCCGGATTGGACAATTCCATATTTAAACTTCTTAGTTGATCATAAGTACCCGGCTGGAGCAGACGAAGTCTTGCAGAGACAGATTCAGCGTCGATGCAAAGGATACACGGTAATTAACAATTGCATGTATAAACGCAGTACTACCGGAATTATTCTGCGATGTATTTCACCAGAAGAAGGACGAGAAATCCTACAAGAAATCCATGCCGGAGATTGCGGACATCATGCTCAATCAAAAAGCATAGTCAAAAAAGCATTCCGTGCAGGGTATTTCTGGCTAACAGCCAAGACAGACGCTGAGCACATAGTAAATACATGTGCATGGTGTCAGTATTACGCCAAGCAGACAAATATGCCAGCCCAAGCACTCAAAACTATCCCCATTACATGGCCGTTTGCGGTCTGGGGGCTAGATATGATGGGACCATTCAACACTGCAAGAGGCGGACTTACACATCTACTCGTAGCAGTGGATAAATATACCAAGTGGGTGGAGGCTAAACCCATAAAAAGCTTGACAGTGTAACTGCCAGAAATTTCATCATTGACGTAGTCATGAGATACGGCGTTCCACACAACATAATAACCGACAACGGGACAAATTTCTCCATTGGAGAGTTGGCAAAATATTGCCGACAAACGAGAATTCGCCTAGATCTCGCATATGTGGCACACCCGCAATCCAATGGACAGGTTGAAAGAATGAATAGCTCAATCTTACAAGGAATACGCCCAAGACTCGAATCTCCTCTTCATCAAGCAGCTCGAGCATGGGTAGAAGAGTTACCCTCCGTGCTTTGGAGTATTCCAACAACACCAAATAGGTCAATTGGGCAAACCCTGTTTTTCCTAGTTTATGGTGCTGAAGCAATTCTTCCAACGGACATGATCCATGGTAGCCCAAGAGTGCAGGATTTCGATGACTCAGATGCCGAAAACGCACGACAGGATGACGTCGATCTCTTAGAAGAGGAACGAGAGCTTGTGCTTCAAAGATCCGCCATTTATCAGCAAGGTTTACGACGTTACCATAGTCGGAAAATCAGGCATCGTTCTTTTAAAGAAGGTGACCTAGTGCTAAGATTGGTACAACAAAGAAAACAAAAATTGGCCCCAGTATGGGAAGGACCATTCGTCATCAGTAAAGCTATGAAACATGGATCATACTATCTTGTAGACATTCGAGATATGGAAGACCATCCCGAAAAGCCGAATCGCAAAAGAAAGAGAAAGATAGATGATGAACTAGGACCATTCGTCATCAGTAAAGCTATGAAACATGGATCATACTATCTTGTAGACATTCGAGATATGGAAGACCGTCCCTTCTATACTTAGTTCAATTTCTATGTAAACATCTTTGAGATCATGAAATAAAGTTGTCGGAATTCTTACATCAATGTTTTTACAAGTTTATTATAGTGCAAAGCATGATTCCGTTATTATCTATTTCCCAATGATCCTACAAAATACTCAATGTTAACCCGAATTGTGCCTGCGTGCTCGGCGTTTAAGAACTGAATGATTTTCAGCCTACTAATGGCTAAAGGAAACTCGGATTGTGCCTGCATGTCTGAGTTTCATCCAAAAAATTCCTCACCATTCTCTAAGTATTATCTGATTGTTTATGTGCTGGGTCACTGGAGCTAGTAAGTAAAAATGCCTTTAGTATGATCCGTGTTTCCGAGTTTGAACTGATCGGTTTTACCCAGTCACTTGGCATGAAGATTAAAATACTACTGAGACATTTCAAACACTAAGGACAGTTAAAGCACATAAACCAGAGAACTTAGAAGATAAAGGAATATAAAACCCGGAGAACTTGCAGAGGAATTAATAACATTGACTGCAAAAGGCGGAGTACTTGTTCATACAAACGAATAGAAACATTACAATAAAAATTACATTGTAAAGTGCAGTAATGCTCCTATTTCCTATTTCTCCTATCCAGGGCAAGGAAAATTCTTCAAGCATCCGAGTCTTCTTCGCTGCTGGACTCCTCGGGGGCTTCTGGAATTTCTTCTTCCGGATAGGTGATGGAGACATTCACCATAGAAGCAATCTTGGTAGCTTGTCCTTTGATTTCATCAAAGATGGTGGTCCGCTGGGTCTCCGTATATCCTTGAGGGATGTCAGACGCCACGCGCCAAGATTTGGCAGTGGGATAATGCATACGCATAAGCCCTAAAGCCATGCATGCACCACCCCGTGCCGTAGAGAGCAAGGTGGATTCCTTGACCTCGGCAATTTCTATGTAGCTCCCGGAAGTTTTTCAACTTCCGAGAGATCCCCATACTTTGCGGGAAGGTATCTGTTGATGAGCAACATTCCCGCAGCTTTGATCCTGGTGAATACCTTCCCAAAAGCTCGGATTTTCTCAATCCGAGAAAGTGCTGGGTTATCTCCTGTTTTTTCGGACAAACAACCAAAGGGTTAGTGAAAAAGCAGAGAAAGAAATCAAAACATGGAAAATACGGTAAAAGTAAATGACTTACCGAGGATCTTATCCATCTCAGATCCTTCCTCCAGGCGCAGGGTCAAGGCATTCTCCAAATCTCGGATGGTTGCCTTGTCCTCGTCAGCTTACTGGGAGGCATTGGATTGAGAAATGCCAACAGCCAACTGGCTAGCCTCCAGCTCCTTCTGAACCTTCATAAATTCCTTATGAAGGTCCAGGTTCTCCCGGCGGAGATTCTCAGCGTCGCCGGCATCTTCAGCAACTTGCTTGGCTCTCGCCAAAGCAGCTGAAAAGCGAGAAAAAAATTCCGGGTTAAGAAAACTCGGAAAAATACTTAGGGAAAAATTATGGACAGGAAACCTCAAAGAACTAAAATACCCGTTGTTTCCTCAAGCTGTTGTTGTGACGATGCCAGCTCTGCTTCCTTAACGTCAAGAATAGATAGAAGGTTTCTAACCTCCTTTTTCTTGACGGTAAGTTTGCTGAAAACTTCCAAGTTTATAGTTTCAGCGGTTTGCTGAAACACGGAAATGAAATAAAACGCTTAAGTTAGAAACAAGCATGATAAAATTGAAAGCATTAAGTTAAACGCATGCATTTGATTTATTTCTTGGGGGCTAGAGATAATACCTGGCTCATCCGCTGTAAACCTGAAATTTTTTCGGTGAACTCCTTTGCGTATTCAGCAAAAAGAGTACCGGCAGCGCTAAGGCCCTCGTTGATATTCTTGAAATCTTTATCAAAGGTGGGAATGGGTTCCTCCTCAGTTATCCGAGAAGGACCTCCCACCTCAGGGACCGCCCTTTACCTCGTGTCCGTTTCCGGCGCGATGGGTTGGCTGGTCTGCTGGGTTTCGACGTTGGGGGCAGCAGCGTGCTCTTTTGTTGCTACTACTGGGGTATCAGGGGAAGGGTGTGGGCCTCTGCTGGCCACAGATTTGTGCCTCTTTAGCTTTTTAGGCTTCAAAGTTGTGAGGGCCAAGCTAAAAAAGAGAAATTCCGGAAAGTTAAAACTCCGAGACAAAGGAAAAACTTCCAATAAAGAAGAACAACCTAGATGCACAAACCTGGAAGTGGCGACGGGAACCCCGTCAAGATCAATAATTTCCTGTGAAGTCGAAATATTTTTGCGCTTACGTTCGCCGGCAAAGTTGGAGCACAGTGCCTCCAGCTCAGCATCAGAGGCAAGTTCCGACTCAGGAAGTTCGGTGATCTGTTAAAAAGGCAAAAGCCGAGTTACAAACACGAAATCGAGAAAATGAAAATAATCGAAACCCGAAAGGCAAAGAATTGTACCTTGGGAGCCGGATTCGAAGCTGTATACATTGGCCGGCTTTCTTCATATTGGTCACGTGAGGCTACCAATTGATTCACGCGTTTCCGCAAATCTTTTGCCGACCAAATCTTGCTCGTTGTCCGCATGGCATCGCCGGTTCCTGTGTAATCACAGAGGAGGTGAGTGCCGTGATTAGCCAAAGGCTTAATCCGCCTTTCCAACCAGCATAGGATAGTGTCCATGCCAGTCAGAGGCGGACCGGAGGCGACGAGTTTTGCGATGCGCCGCTTGATCCTCAGAAGATCCAGCGGTAGGGATTGTACTGCTTCAGTTCCCCAATTCTCTTGGGGGACAGCAGTGGTATTTGAAAAAGGTGGAACCCCGGTGGTTTTCCGAGGAAAGGGAACGTCGGGATGGTAGAAGAAGAAACCCGTCTAGAATTTGACGGATTCCGATGTCTTGATCTTGGGGAACCAATCCTCCCTGAATCTGCGCAGGGTGAAGGATATGGTTCCACAAGTTGGGAGTGCGCCCTCCGAGGAGTTCCGCTTAACCCCAAAACAATACAGCCAGAAATCTAACCTAGGAGCTAAACCTGGATATCCCTTGAAAAGGGCCTGAAATCCGTCTAAGTAAAGGATGGAGTTTGGAGGCAGATTGTGGGGTTGGACGTTATAGTGAGCCAGAACTTGGAGAAAAAAGGCGGACGGCGGAAAACCCATACCTCTCGTGATGTGGGAGGTAAGGAGAACACGTTCCCCATCCTTTGGCGCGGGCTCGGGCTCGTCCTCCGTGCTCTGCCATTTTCCCTTCAGAAAAAGTCCCTCCTTTTCCATTGTCGGAAGGAGGGAAGGGGGAATACTGCTCTGGCTCCAATTGCCGGAAGTTTCCCCTTCGTCTTCCGCCCCGGCGGCGGCGGACGCCGCGGCGGACGCGGTCGCGACCTCGTCTCCGATGAGGATGATTTTTTCCTCTGCCGTCTCGGGCGCGAACGGCGGGGATGGCGCGGAGGAGGACCCCGCAAGATCTGTGGCGGCGAGAGGGGTTTCCTCGCCCGTTGCGCCGCTGACAGCTTTCTCCGGCTCATCGCCGGTTGCATGCAGTGGGGAATCCACTAGGGGATCCATCATGTTGATGATCTCGTCGATCTCCGCCACGACGGAGCGTGCCGGAGAAGAGCTCGGAGATGCCATCTGTGTGCGGCGCGAAGGGATTTCCGGCTGCTCCGGTGAGGTTTCGGGCGGCGTTTCGTTTGTGCGTGCGCTTGGGAGTGGCTCTTCTTACGAACTTGGGAGCTGGGAATGGTGTTGCGAGTGAGAGTGGAAGGTTTGCTGGGGAGGACGGAGACGGCTATTTATATCCGGAATCCCGTCGCGATGCGTGCTAACGGCTCTTTTGACCGTTGGATGATCAACGCGTGTCACTCGCCAGAAATTCTGGGAAATTAAACGACGGGTGATTACTGCTATCTCCTAGTTTCCCGCGAGAATCTGTCAGAGATATGTTTCGGGGTTTCCCACTCGAAACCCAAACGTCCCTTACGTCAGCATGATTAAAGCGCTGACGTAGGAAGTTCCTTCTTCACGAAGGATCGTGAAAGAAAAGCCGGATTTTCTGGATTCCGAGTTTTGCGTTATAACATCCTTTGAGGAGAAGAAGAAGAATCAAGACCGCAAGCCGATATTTCTCGGAAAATACACATTTGGCGAAAGACGGCGAATCAGAGTCTTAATCCTTCTTGGGGGCTACTGTCGGATATATACCGAATAGGGGTATATCTGATGGCAGTCCAAAGTGCCGGATTACTAGGGTGGCCTAAATGGTAGTGGGCTACGGTCCATTGGGCGGCCCAGTAAGCTGAGCACAGAAGCCGGATTCTAGAAGAACCCGGAGCACGGCCCACGTGATCTGGCTTGGAGTAGAAGGTGGATTCCTTACTTTCCAAATTAATAGTTACCGTAGTCTTCTAGGTTTCCTTCTCTGTATGCCCTAATCCGGCTATTATATAAAGCCGGACGGGAGATAAGATAGATAGACAAGAAGCTAAAGGCTAACTCGCCGAGAGGTTGATCCTTGACGAGCAGCTAATAGAACCTCACATTGTACTCTGTATTCCCAGGCTTTAGTCCTGAATAGTGAGATTGCAGGAGTAGGAACGTCGCATTACTGCGTCGTACCGAACCTGGGTAAAAACCCTGTGTCATTGTCCATCGCACAATCACGTCCCCCCACATCTCTATCAGTAGTCTCATGGCACCCCCGTCTATGAATTCTACTACGATGTCTCGACAGGCGCGGTGGCGAGCTAGGCGGAGAGCTTCACGACGCGGCGCGATTGAGCTCTCTCCGGCGGCGCGGTGGAGCTCTCTCCGGCGAGCCCGAATTTTGGCAGCCTGGCGGCGTCGGAGAGGAAGTCGGTGCCAAGGGACTTAGCGGTTTCTGCGAGAAGTGAGGGTTTGCCCCGGGTGGTTGCTCCACCCGGGGTTATATACTGGGAGGCCTTTTGCCCCGGTTGGTAACACGAACCGGGGGAAAAGGGGTCTTTTGCCCCGGTTCGTGTTACCAACTGGGGCAAAAGGGTGGGAGGTGGGGCTCTCGCTTGCCGCTCACCTCCCCCCTTTTTCCCTGGTTCGACGAACCGGGGCAAAAGCCCCCCAAAATTTAGATTTTTGGCTTCCTGCCGCCATTTTTTCCCATGCCCCTTTTAAATACGTTTTCAAAATGTTTTTTCATTACATTTCAAATGATTTCGAATTAGGAGACAGTGTCAATATGAAATGTGTTTAAAATTGGACAAAGATTTCAAACACATTTGCTGTTTAAAAAAGTAATTATTCCAACTAGTTAAACTAGTAACAATTTTTGAAATTTCAAACATTTTTCAAAACCTAGTTTACGAATGGTTTTGAATTTGAAGAAATTTTCAATATGAAAAGTGTTTAAAGTTGCGTAAAGATTCCAAATACAAAATCTGTTTTAAAAAATAATTAAGAAAAGTGAGGCGCGGGAGTTGTGCCTCGTGGCGCGGGAGTCTTGCCGCGTGGCGCGGGAGTTGTCACACGTGGCGCGGGAGTTGTGACGCGTGGCCACGAGCGCGCGGTATAAACTGCCGCGCCTCGAGCGTCTTCTCTTCTCCATGCACCGTCGTGCCGCCACCATGACTCCGAGGAGGAACAACACCACCGGCTTCCGCGGCGTCCGAGCACGGCAAAACGGAATGTTCATCGCGTATATCCGCTGCGGGGACGACCACATCCCCCTCGTCTCCTTTGTGACGGCGGCAGAGGCCGCCCGCGCCTGGGACGCGGCGGCCTGACGTCTCAACCGGTCGCGGTCGCTGATGAACTTCAACGACTGCCACACCCTCTGGGAAGCGGAGGCCAAGGCGCCGACGCCGCAGATCGTCACTGCCGCCGACCACCGCCACCTCAGGCACTGCGCGTTTCAGGGCCTAGTCGATGCCAGGAACGACCGCATGGTCCGCGAGTATTACCGGAAGAATCCGGGGGAGGGGAGCGCCGACGAGGAGCTTTGGCAGACCCGTGCAGCAGAGCGGGCGGAGCGGCGCCTCGAACGCCACCTCGCGTTAGATGCCGCTCGGGAGTCGAGGAGGAAGGCGCTGCAAGAGCTCCGTCAGGCCGACCACGCCGGTGAAGTCTGGGCCTCCGACAATCCGAGGTAGTGGCCTATCTCGTAAATACCATCATGCACCTCCGACGACAACGAGGAGGTCACCGACGAGTTCGCCGCCGCCGACGACGAGGAGTAGTGTTCGTCTGTTTCTGTTTTTAATAAAACAATTTGTTGTATTCCGGGAAACTGCGGCGCGCTAGCGCGTCTGTTTTGTGTTTTCCGTGTTATTCTTCATGATTGTTGGGATTCAGACGCCAGAAAGAAACACACCCCTCATCCAACGACTCACGTTAGGGAGGGGGGACACTTAGTCATACTCCTGCCTAGGCCTATAATACTCCGACTCGTAGTCGCCGTAGTCGCCACCGTTGTCGTCACTATCGTCGGACGGTGCTCTCGACTCCCTCGAAGGATCACGACCCCAGGATTGCGCGTGAGGGTAGCATAGGTGGGGGTTATCGCCGGCCCTGATGTAGCTCATTACGCTCTGAAGGGTCCGACCGCCGCCCCACCACAGCTGACGACCGGGCTCGTTGAATTTCGAAGGAGGCGGGCCGTTCTCACTGGTAGAAAGTAGGCCTTTAGTCCCGGTTCGCAAAGGCCAGTAATCCCGGCCGTGCAACCGGGACTAAATATGCGCGACTAAAGCCCCCTCCTTTGGTCGCGCTTCTTACGAACCGCAACTAAAGGCCCGACACGTGGGCAGCTGGCGTGCGCCGGAGGCGGGAGGACCTTTAGTCCCGGTTTTTGACACGAACCGGGACTACAGGCTATTTTGTTATTTCTTTAATTCATTTGGATTTCTAATTTTTTTACTCCAATTTTTCACTCCCTTTTTTTCACTCCAATTTTTCACTCCCTTTTTTTTTCAGAATTTTCATTATTTGCTTAGTGTCTAACTACAATTATCTCTAGTCAAATTACTTACTCGTGGTCAAACTTCCCGCTCGGTCACCCATCCTCCCACTATTCTAGCACTAGCATGTTTAACTTCCGAGTTTCATCCCGTCCCGCATCCAAGTGTTTCACACGCATGTATGTGATACTAGTATCATATCAATCCTATTAACATGTTGGTCGATGCCACATTTCTTTATTGTCTGAATTTCAAATAAATCCTTTAATAAACAAAAGTAATGATGTAATTAATAATTTTGAATAAATAAATAAACATTAACTTTTTAATTTGTATTATTTCTAAAAAATATTCAGAAAAATAAAACTAATTCATTTTAAAATCTTAAAAATACAAATAATATATCAAAATATTCAGAAAAATAAAACTAATTCATTTTAAAATCTTAAAAATACAAATAATATATCAAAAAATTCAGGAAAAAAACTAATTCATTTTAAAATCTTAAAAATACAAATAATATATCAAAAAATTGAGAAAAATAAAACTAATTCATTTTCCCCTTTCCTAAATGCAAAATAAAATCTGATAAAATTCATGAACCAACTCATATGAAATCTAAACCATATAAAATTTGCAGATCCAAGTTTGAACTATTATTTTGGACACAAGAACTGTTTTGGCAATGACTATCTGTGAGAATGATTTCAAGCTAACTTTTAAAATACATAACCAAAATGGACAAACTAAAATGTTCTGGATAGATATTGAAAAGATCTATCCATAGCACTTAGCCTCACATCAAGGTCAGCAACCAAATGAAAATACCATCCTTTTTAATAAAAGACCAGTAGGCTCTTCTATGATTTTTTAGAATGAGTTCAAAAATTAATTTTGAAGTTAATCCAACTGGATGAGTTTGGTATTGACTAGATCTATGTTTTTCCTGGCTTAGATTAATTTTTGGAGTTCTAGATTTATTTTTTGTGAACAGATATAGAAATAGTAGTTTTTTTGTTTTGTTTTCTTGATGTGTTTTTTTTAAATGTGTGTTTGATCTTATCTTGTTTCCTAGCTTGTATAGAGTGTTAGGACTTGATATTAGGTGGTTTGCTTGCAGAACATCTACCTTAGAAAGTGTGTGCATGATTTGAAACCCAAATAAAAATGAAACTAGCATTTGTTACTTTCTAGTTTTATTATTTTGGAATTGTGTGTGAGCTAGATATATCCATTACATAATATAGAAATAATATAGCTAGGAATTAATATAGGAATTAATAGAAATACATATATCCATTACATAATATATCCATTACATATATCGAACGCAACATAGCGGTACATAGATGCGGTAGACAAACAACATCTACTCGAGCTCCGAAGAGTTGATGCAGAACAACTCGAAGGCAACGTATGCATCTATTGCCGCATACTTGAGATTGATCCGGTCAAGTGGGTTCTTCCCCCAATACATGTGATTCCTCGAGGGGAAACACGTCTTCATGGTTTTGTAGTCGGGGTGGATGAAGGCAGTTGCCATCTGAGCCATCCCGGTCTTGTGCCCGTACAGCTCATCAAAATGGATAAGGTCCTGAAGAACAATGTAGTGATCTTCAGGTATCTCAATACCCAACATGCGCATCAACTTATGCCGGTCTTGAGTGATGTCAACGCTACAGAAATCGTAACCCTTGTTGACAACAAAATCAACAAGTTCTGAAGATTGCTTTGAACTACTGCAACTGAACGGACAACGACGTCGCCTAGAGGGGGGGGGGGTGAATAGGCGATTAAAACTTTTCCGGTTAAGGCTTGCTAAATGCGGAAATAAACTAGGTGTTTAAATTAACAAGCATACAACCTAAATATTCTATGGTCAACTAGATGCACCAACAACTTATGCTAAGCAAGACAAGTAACAAGGTGATAGCAAGATATATAACTTCAAGCTCGAAGGCTATCACAATGTAAATTGCATAAGTAAAAAGCTCGGGTATAGAAATAACCGAGGCACACGGAGACGATGATATATTCCCGAGTTCCTCCCACAAAGGGGAGTACGTCTCGTTGGAGGGGTGTGAGCTCACCACGAAGGCCTACTCAACGCCACAAAGGCCTCACCCTATTCTCCGATGAACCCCGCCACAAAGGCCTAGTTCACCTTCCACTATTGGCAACCTTCAAACCCGAGGCACGCATCCACAACTCAATTGGAGGCTCTCGGTGTCACCACAATCTTGGGGCACGCATCCACAACTCAATTGGAGGCTCCCAAGAACACCACAAGTCGTCTAGGGTCCAAGATCCAAGAGTAACAAGCTCACAATCTTTCACTTCCACGAATCCTCGTGGAGAGACCAAACCGATGCAACCGATGCAAATGGCAAGAGCACAAGTGCTCAAATCCTCCACTCTCAAATTCCAACAAAGCAACAAATGCTTATGGGGGAATAAGAGAGGAAGAACAATGGAGAAACACCAAGAACTCCAAGATCAAGATCTACTAGGTTTCCCTCACTAAGAAGGAGGATGGATTGGTGGAAATGTAGATCTAGATCTCCTCTAACTTCTCCCTCAAAGATATGCAAGAATCATTGGAGGGATTGAGAGAGGAGCAAGCTTTCCAAAGTCAACAATGGTGTGGAGAGAGAGGGAAAACGGGCTGGGAAAGACTTGGGGACTTTGGGGAAGAAAGCCCCTTAAATAGGTGCTCAAAAAACTAGCCGTTTGCCACTTTTTCCGTCCATTCCGGAATGGTCCGGAATATTCCGGACCCCGGAATGACTCGGAATGGCCCGGAATCGATTCCGGAGCGATTCCGGATGGAAACAGAGCCTTTTCCCGTTCTGGCCGGAATATCCCCGGAATATTCCGGAGCCCAGAAAAATCCGGATTCCGGAATCATCCGGAATATTCCGGATTGCAAACCGAAGACAGAAAACCGATACGAGAAATGCAATAACTTTTGCATATGAACTCCGTTTTCGATGTTCTTGGGCTCGTTGGAATCGCAACGACGAGCACTACAAGAATATGCATAGAAACATCATTGTCCATAAATGGAAGATAAAACCAAATGGGTAAAGGTTTAGACCACTCAAATAGGAACACCCGGTAAAACCTCCAACACGAAAACACACATAACTTTTGCGAATGAATTCCGAATAAGGTGAATCCAAAAGGGTTGGAAAGGTAATAACAAGGACTATCCAAACAAAAAGGAATGGAGAAGTTACCACACATGGAAGGTGTGGAAACATTCTAAAAACTGAACCGGATATTTTCACCACCGAAATCGCAACAAGTTTTTCTTACCAAAACCGTTTTCGATAAACCTTGGCTTGCCATGAATATCATGACAAGCACTAAAACCCAAAGGAGACAAAAGCCGAATAAGAACCAAGAAAGATGATATGCAAGTATGCAAAGGTTTGAGCTCTCCACAACAATTCGATCACGTTACTCACTTGAGAGCCCCTCTTGATAGTACGACTATCTATCCTATAATCCGGTCTCCCGAAGACACGAGACCGGTGAAATAGAAAACCTATCAAGATTATACCTTTGCCTTGAGCATTCCACTTGAGCTAGATGATGGCGATCTTGACTCTCTCAAGTTGGATCTTCTTTCTTGATTGCACTTGCTAGCACAAGCTCCGCTTGATGAAGACTTGCAAGTTGCTCCCCCATACACCATTACGGGAGAGACCCTTCGGCAAATCTTCACAAGGCCACAATATCCAAAAGGGTTGCAAGCATCAAGCATAGGATATCTTCTAGATACTTCACTTGAGCTTACCACGTCAAGCTAGATGACGAACACCGCTTGACGACGACAAATACCATGGGATATATGAAATCTTCCTTTTGGTTCATGCCCATGGAAAGATACCTAACCACACATAGAGATGCGACACACACATATCATGGGTTAGTTCACAAAGCTATATTGACAAATGCTTACCATATCATGAGATACACAATCCCACTTGGTACAACTTGTAGCTTTGTGTGTTGATCGCTTGCTTGATCAACCTTGTATCTTTGCTTCTCACTTCTAAAGATGATGTCTTGAAGATGATAATGAAAGATCACCTAATCCTTTTCTTCAAGACACACTAGCAATAAGCTCAACTCAAACCATGACCATCCTTCATATAAATTCATGAATAACAATGGCCATCAAGGAAGCTAATAGAGTTCAACACATGAACTCCATTATTTCCTATGGACAATATCTACAAAGGATAACTCAATGCAAACATTAGTCCATAAGGATTGTCATTAATTACCAAAACCACATATGGGGGAACCATGCGCTTTCAATCTCCCCCATTTTGGTAATTGATGACAATCCGTTTTTACGAGGGTTTATATGATGAATAAAGCAAACATGTTAAACAAGAGCAAGGATGCAATAGCATGGAAAGGAAAATGCTTAAGAACGAAACTAAAGCATAAACCAAATTCCCTTAAACCTTCTAAACTTCTCCCCCATTGGCATCCATTGCCGAAATGGGCAAAAATATTAGAAGGCCAATATAGTAAGAGCTCCCCCATAGAGTATGCATTCCTCATGATATGAGTGAACTCAAGTGAATATATCCAACTATGAATAGATGGAGGGAGATCAAACTATATTGAGGATCCAAAGGTTTACAAGAAAAGTAAAATTGAAGGAAACTTTCACAAAGAAGCAACCAACCACAAGGATCCGAAAAACCGATTGACCAACATCAATATTTTGATAGGATCAACCAAGTGTTCTAGAAAATCAAGAGGGAACTCCCCAAGGTACATGCACAATGTTAGGTTTGAATTACTATATAATGTGCACAACATGGAATCATCACTCCCTTCTAGATAATTTTGAACACAAACAAGAGCAAGAGAATAGATTGGAGATGAAGCAAAGCAACTTGTAAACAAACAAAAGTTGAGCAATGAAGATCAAGAAGTGACAAATAAAGACTTACTCAACCGAAATAGATGCGTGTGACAAGGAAAAACATTTTTAGGAGACTAATAGGATGATAGAATCATCAACATAGTCTTTCAATATAGGAGGCACATAGTGCATATCATGTCTTTCCCATACACACAAACCATCAAATGATAAAACACATAGGTCCACAAGCTTATTAAGATTCAAAAGGAATACCAAAAAGAAAAGCAAAGCTTGTGCCTTTTAGGAACCACCAAGGAATATAAAGCAATAAAATGTGGTCACTAAAGAAATATAATATCAATTAAAGATGTAACTATTATCGTGTGTATAAGTTTCTAAGTGGACAACAATCACAAAGATATATATCCACAAAGAAACATGCACACACAAAATAGGTACAAAGGTGAGGAACATGATATCCAAGAGAGGTTCATTAATATACCAATAAGATTTTTGCTTGAAAGCAAAGCACTAAGCTTAGTTTAATCTTAAGGGGATATAGATGAACACACAAAACTCATCAAAGCATCACAAATGTCACAAGGGAAAAGTGATAGTTGGAATGCTTCGAGAAAGGTAACGCATATCACAAAAGGTTCAAATGTTTTTTTTTGAGAATTCATCAATATTGCATATGAGAGACTTCAAGTAGAAGTTGCTAGATTAATATACTCGGGATTGGTGAATCATGAAAATGACTATAAATATCCCCATAGTATGTAATCATCCCGGCTTACTCATAGTTGCAATTAAGATGATTTTGATAAGACATTTGCAAGAACCAAATGAAATGCAACAAGGGGAAATCATGCCAAGAAGCAACCTACACAAGGTTGAAAGCTAGAAATGTATGCATGAGATAGATACTTGTTACCGAGACGACATTGGTGATGAAGAGGATGCGAGTTTGATAATCATCGAAGCTTGACTCCTATAATACCATGGTGAGAACACCTTCCTTATGAATGGAGCAAGCAACCAATGTATCTCCATTGTACCTAAAACAAAATTCAAGTAAAAATGGTACCCAAACTCATTGGGTCCAAAGTAGTTAGAACAACTACAATACATAGGACAAACTCCAAGTAAATATGTGCATATTAATATGAATTTGAATTTCATGCACATCTTAGCCAATTAGGATTTGATGGAGTTTATCCTATATATTGGATCAACGAAAGTAAGCATGCCAAAAGATATATATAGTAAATATGCATGCACAAAACTTTCAAGAACCAAAACAAGATACAAATGGGACAAAGAACTAATCAAACCAAGAAGCCACTTACAAGAGTGAAAAGAAAGAGAATTGTCCAAAATATATCAAGACCCAAATCAACACATGATTGAGGAAACCAAATAGAGAAGATACAAAAAAAACATCAAAGAATAAACAAACCCTCTACACTTTTCATGATAGCACACAAAGTACCAAGACGAAAAATGTTCGTCTTCCAAAGAGACAAGTCATTGGGATAAAATGCAAATTTAAAGACAACAAGTGTTCAAACGCATATAGGATAGTTCTTCCAATAACAGTGCATTATTTATTATCTTGCATTTGAATACAAAATGCACACAATGGAATCATTACTCTCCATATATATTATTCAAACACTAGTCATGTTTAAATAAAATCAATTAGATGCAATACCAATTTAAAGAACGGTGATCTACTCAATGTAGGATAGCTTCCCCAAGAATAGTGCAACCCAAAGAAGTATGACTTTGACCATAAGTGCACAAGTATGGGATCATTGCTTTTCCTAACTCAATAAAGCATAAAACAATTTTTGAGTAGAGCAAGGAAGACACAAATGAGTTTGAACCAAACAAATCATTGGCAAGAAACAAGGAAATTTTAGAGAAAAAGGCCAAAGTAAATATGATCAATAAACTTACCACAAATTATTATCACTTGTAAAAGACAAGAGATGTATGGAGATATTTCTCGGTGGTAGAATTGTTCACAATCATATTCACAAAACATAAGCATGTGACAAAAGATAGGAATAACAAACATGCTTAGATAGAGATTCTTGAAGGCTTCAAATAAAATCGAATATTCAAAGCACTAAGAAACTCTCATAAACAAGATACCAAAGAAGAGAGACGCAAGATATTTTAAGCAAATATGGGACTTGTTTGAGCAACATGCCACATAGGAACAAGATAACTAATAATATCAACTCTAGGTGGCAATACCTCACATGTTCACATTTTCTAGGATTGTAATATGCACATAGCTTATTACTCCCCCATAATGTGATAATCCATTTTTTTAACAAGAGGCAAAGAAAATAAATTCAACTAGAGAAAGTTAATGGACATTTAGAAATGAATTTCTCATGAGAATGACATACCACATAGAGAATAGATAATATTTATATATCAACACTAAGTGGTATTCCTCATGTATACACATTTTAGGATAGTAAAGTGCAAAGCATATTACTCCCCCAAAATGGGATAGTCCATTAATCTCCCAAAGAGCCAACTAAGATAAGCAATGAAAGCAATGAAGGCTCAACACAAAGAACACAAGTACATGGAGTGCAAACCAACAAACATAGCTAGATTACTCAAGATAGGTAACTAGGAAGCACTACATATACAAACACATGCTAGAAACAAAACTAACATATGCAAGGGAGCAAGCAACTTTCAATGTATATAGAATTAAATACAAGTTACCGCTTGGAGGAACATTGGGTAAGAGATATATATAATCCAAGTGACTTGGCTTGAGGAAATATAATTGATGAAGATCCCTTAATTCTTCATGAAATAGCCAAGTCTCCAATGCCCTCCAACTCCACCTATTGATCAAGTTTGAGCTTGTTGGTCCCCAACCAAGTTGGGTCCTAAGAGGTTAGTCACAATAGGTTTGGCAACCCAAATGGTTCTTTTCTTGACACCACTTGGAGTACCAACATACTTGGCAAACACATTGCCCACATTATCCTTCCTAATAGAATAAACATCATCAACAAGGATAGGGTTGGATAATGTACCATTAGTGCATGAAGAAGCAAAGTGTCCCTTCTTGCGACAAAGGTAGCAACATCGACTCTTTTCTTTCTTCTCAATAGGCTTCTCAACAAGAGGAGCATTGGCTTGAGTCTTCTTAGGAGGTGGCCGTTGTTCAACTCGTGGTTGAGCATGAGATTGAACAAGAGGCCTCTTCCCTAGTTGCTTCTCACTAAGAGGCTTCTTCTTCAAAGGGCAAGATCTAACATGGTGCCCTTCAATCTTGCACTTGAAGCAAATAATCTTGGCCGAATCTTTGACTTGTTCTTGGCCCTTCTTCTTGTCAATAATGGACTTGTTCTTGAGATTGGAGTTGAATCCAAGTCCACTCTTGTCATTGGGAAGTCTTCGCACTCTCAACATCTTGTCAAGTGTGGAACTCCCTTCATGACACTTTTCCAAGTCTTTCTTCAAAGAAGTGACTTGGGCCTTGAGCTCTTTAATTTCCTCTACATGGTTAGAATCAACACAAGAGCTAGAGGAAGTAGATGCTTCATTGTTAGAGCAACAAGGCAAGGAAAGAAATTCATCACAAGATGTAGAAACATTATGGGAGGATGAATTACTAATACGAGCACAAGTCAATATAGCATTATTAGAAGATATTGTGCTAGTAACCACATGAGGCTCACAAGATGTTACCTTTGTAGTGATAGCCTCAAGAGCTAATTTTAGCTTGGTATGAGATTCTAGAAGATCCTCATGAGAGCTAGATAGCTTTTCATGACTTTCTTCCAATTTCCCATACTTGCTAGTCATTAGCTCAAGTTGAGCCCTTAGCTCAACATTCTCCTTCAAAATAGATGCTTCACAAGATGTGGAGTTAGTAGCACAAGCATCAATTGAAATAGAAGAAGATAACTTGGCAAGCTCATTATTTAACCTAGAGTTTTCTTCAATTAGCTTAGCATTGCCAACAACAAATTCAACCTTTTCATTTTTAAGCACTTTATATTTAGCATGGGTATGGTCACGTGCTTTAGTGAGATAGGCTATTTGTTCATTATAGAGCTCCTCAATAGATTCAAGTTTCTCCTCAAGAGTAACTCGGAGCTCATACTCTTCCTCAAGAGACATAGTGAGGGATGCCTTTTCATTGGCATCACTTCTTTCAATCTCACCTTTCTTTTCAATGATTTTAGCGCTATAAATAGCAAAAGCCAATATTTCACTAAAAGGAGTGATAGCTTTACTACCTTTAGGGAGATCAAGAAGAACCAACTCACCCTTCTCCATTAAAGAGTCTTCGTCCTCATACTCTCCATAAAATATATCCTCATCCTCATCATCACAAGATGTAGTGGGTTCCAAAGGTGGTGATACCTTTGAATCCCTAGCCATAAGGCACATATGAGAAATGGATGGCGATGATGAAGATATACTAGAAGAGCCATTAAGGTCCATGTCTTGTTCCACAAGAAAGTGGGATTCCTCTACATTGTTAGCCACACAAGTACTAGAGGAAATGGAAGCATTATTTTCATGAAAACAAGACATAGGAAGCATATCATCATGAGATTTAGTTAAACAACTATTACATGATATGCAAGGACTATCAACACTAGCATGTATGGAATTTTGAGTGCTAGAAGATATTAAGTCCAAAGATAGATCATTGCAATGGGATAGAGATGAAGTATAGTCAATAGCAAATTCACTATTCACAATGCAATTTCTATCACCACTCACCATATCATTACCTTGTGACAAATCACATGTTGGTGGAGTGGAGAAAGATGTGAACTCATCACGGCCGGAAGTGGATGGAGAACAATCATCCTCAATAATATTGGACACATTATATATATCTTGAAGTTTTGTCCATAGCTCATGAGCGTTCCGAAAAGGCTTGATTGATTCAATGACTACATCGCTCAAAAAGCACAAGAGACCATTAGATACAAGAGTATCGAGATAAGAGTTTTCCTTATCCTCTAAAGATAAATCTTGAGAATCCTTTGGAGGAGGAAAATCCATATCTACAATTCTCTTAACATACTTTGGACCCATGTCCGTAAGAAATTTAAGAATGCGAATTTTCCAAACATCAAAGTTTCTACCATAGAATATAAAAGCGGGATCATGTTCTATTTCTCTAAACGACATCGTACTCTCCAGGATGTAAAGCCTAATAAAGAGAGACGAGGCTCTGATACCAATTGAACGGACAACGACGTCGCCTAGAGGGGGGGGTGAATAGGCGATTAAAACTTTTCCGGTTAAGGCTTGCTAAATGCGGAAATAAACTAGGTGTTTAAATTAACAAGCATACAACCTAAATATTCTATGGTCAACTAGATGCACCAACAACTTATGCTAAGCAAGACAAGTAACAAGGTGATAGCAAGATATATAACTTCAAGCTCGAAGGCTATCACAATGTAAATTGCATAAGTAAAAAGCTCGGGTATAGAAATAACCGAGGCACACGGAGACGATGATATATTCCCGAGTTCCTCCCACAAAGGGGAGTACGTCTCGTTGGAGGGGTGTGAGCTCACCACGAAGGCCTACTCAACGCCACAAAGGCCTCACCCTATTCTCCGATGAACCCCGCCACAAAGGCCTAGTTCACCTTCCACTATTGGCAACCTTCAAACCCGAGGCACGCATCCACAACTCAATTGGAGACTCTCGGTGTCACCACAATCTTGGGGCACGCATCCACAACTCAATTGGAGGCTCCCAAGAACAACACAAGTCGTCTAGGGTCCAAGACCCAAGAGTAACAAGCTCACAATCTTTCACTTCCACGAATCCTCGTGGAGAGACCAAACCGATGCAACCGATGCAAATGGCAAGAGCACAAGTGCTCAAATCCTCCACTCTCAAATTCCAACAAAGCAACAAATGCTTATGGGGGAATAAGAGAGGAAGAACAATGGAGAAACACCAAGAACTCCAAGATCAAGATCTACTAGGTTTCCCTCACTAAGAAGGAGGATGGATTGGTGGAAATGTAGATCTAGATCTCCTCTAACTTCTCCCTCAAAGATATGCAAGAATCATTGGAGGGATTGAGAGAGGAGCAAGCTTTCCAAAGTCAACAATGGTGTGGAGAGAGAGGGAAAACGGGCTGGGAAAGACTTGGGGACTTTGGGGAAGAAAGCCCCTTAAATAGGTGCTCAAAAAACTAGCCGTTTGCCACTTTTTCCGTCCATTCCGAAATGGTCCGGAATATTCCGGACCCCGGAATGACCCGGAATGGCCCGGAATCGATTCCGGAGCGATTCCGGATGGAAACAGAGCCTTTTCCCGTTCTGGCCGGAATATTCCGGAATATTCCGGATCCCCGGAATATTCCGGAGCCCAGAAAAATCCGGATTCCGGAATCATCCGGAATATTCCGGATTGCAAACCGAAGACAGAAAACCGATACGAGAAATGCAATAACTTTTGCATATGAACTCCGTTTTTGATGTTCTTGGGCTCATTGGAATCGCAACGACGAGAACTACAAGAATATACATAGAAACATCATTGTCCATAAATGGAAGATAAAACCAAATGGGTAAAGGTTTAGACCACTCAAATAGGAACACCCGGTAAAACCTCCAACACGAAAACACACATAACTTTTGCGAATGAATTCCGAATAAGGTGAATCCAAAAGGGTTGGAAAGGTAATAACAAGGACTATCCAAACAAAAAGGAATGGAGAAGTTACCACACATGGAAGGTGTGGAAACATTCTAAAAACTGAACCGGATATTTTCACCACCGAAATCGCAACAAGTTTTTCTTACCAAAACCGTTTTCGATAAACCTTGGCTTGCCATGAATATCATGACAAGCACTAAAACCCAAAGGGGACAAAAGCCGAATAAGAACCAAGAAAGATGATATGCAAGTATGCAAAGGTTTGAGCTCTCCACAACAATTCGATCACGTTACTCACTTGAGAGCCCCTCTTGATAGTACGACTATCTATCCTATAATCCGGTCTCCCGAAGACACGAGACCGGTGAAATAGAAAACCTATCAAGATTATACCTTTGCCTTGAGCATTCCACTTGAGCTAGATGATGGCGATCTTGACTCTCTCAAGTTGGATCTTCTTTCTTGATTGCACTTGCTAGCACAAGCTCCGCTTGATGAAGACTTGCAAGTTGCTCCCCCATACACCATTACGGGAGAGACCCTTCGGCAAATCTTCACAAGGCCACAATCTCCAAAAGGGATGCAAGCATCAAGCATAGGATATCTTCTAGATACTTCACTTGAGCTTACCACGTCAAGCTAGATGACGAACACCGCTTGACGACGATAAATACCATGGGCTATATGAAATCTTCCTTTTGGTTCATGCCCATGGAAAGATACCTAACCACACATAGAGATGCGACACACACATATCATGGGTTAGTTCACAAAGCTATATTGACAAATGCTTACCATATCATGAGATACACAATCCCACTTGGTACAACTTGTAGCTTTGTGTGTTGATCGCTTGCTTGATCAACCTTGTATCTTTGCTTCTCACTTCTAAAGATGATGTCTTGAAGATGATAATGAAAGATCACCTAATCCTTTTCTTCAAGACACACTAGCAATAAGCTCAACTCAAACCATGACCATCCTTCATATAAATCCATGAATAACAATGGCCATCAAGGAAGCTAATAGAGTTCAACACATGAACTCCATTATTTCCTATGGACAATATCTACAAAGGATAACTCAATGCAAACATTAGTCCATAAGGATTGTCATTAATTACCAAAACCACATATGGGGGAACCATGCGCTTTCAGCAACAACAAAATGGAACACGTGTTAGATATTGTTGCAACACGTGTATTCTTCCAATGCAACAAACAAATCGAAAATGCAACACTATCCTACAAGAGAGATTGTACGTGTGCGTACCTTGCCCATTGGAAGACCAAAACGGTCTCCTTGTGGGCAATCTGGATGACGGCAAGATCCTGTTGATTCGCCGTGTACTCTAGATCAAGCCCGAAGAACTTGTGGTGTTCATCGGCGGCTTCATAGATATTGCTCAAACGGTTAAGAGCACTGGGGAGCCTCTCGCATATATTGGTGTAAGCCACGTCGAGTTTCTTGCGTCATGGTGTGGACACATGGAGAACATTCCAAACGGGAGAATCCATGGGTGCTTGGTGGAGGAAGAAGAAGAGAGGCTCCGCGAACTGTAGAAAATGGCCTTCTGCCTCTCGCTCGCTAAATAAAACCGCGTGGGAGGAGAGCAGTTTGGATCTTTAGTCGCGGGTGGCCAGGCCAACCGGGACTAAAGACAGGGATGCCAGGAGTTTGGATCATTAGTCGCGGGTGGCCAGGCCAACCGGAATAAAGCCCTCCGTGCGCTTCCCAAACCGCGACTCATGACCTTCAGTCGCGGGTCGCCTCCCGAACCGCGACTAAAACCCATTTAGTCACGGTGCGTATATTTTGGGGACTGAAGGGGGCGTATGGAAGGCATTTTTTCTACCAGTGTCTCCTCGTACCTTGCGAGCGCACTCTCACGCCGATTAATGAAGAAGGCGTCCCAAGTAGGGCGGTAGTCGGGATTCCAACTGGGATTCCTCTGCTGCTCCGGCGTGAGCTCGTGGTAGTAGTGGTTCGTGATGGCCGTCCGACGCGCCACACCTTGAGGAACAGGAGGGACCGGCACTCATCCGGCGCTCAGCATCCAGCTGGCGGGGACGTTGTAGCCGGGCGGGCAGGGGTAGTTCGAGGCGGAAAGTGCCTCCGCCTACTGGAAGGTTAGAGTGGGTATGGTAGAAGCCATGGGAGAGTGGGTAGTTTATATGTGTTTATGCCAATGGTGGCAATGCATGCACACATATATATAGTGAGAAGAAACAGACCCCTTTAGTCCCGGACCGTTTTACCAACCGGGGCTAAAGGGTTACGGTTTCGTTGGGACCAATCACAAAGAATCACACGGATCGTGTGCTTCTTTCAAGCGCTTGTGAGTCGTTGGATCAGAGGTGTGTTTCTTTCGAGCAGTTGTAAGTCGTTGGATCAGGGGTGTTTCTTAACCGTTGGATCAGGGGTGTTTCTTAACCGTTGGATCAAAACCCTAGCACGACACTTTGTGAGCCAGAGGACCCTATATATACCCCACCTTCATACACCAGTCAGTTCATCGACCAAATACAAATCATCCGGATTCGCCAACATACGTCCTATCGTGCATTTGGTATGCATATATGCACTTAGTAGCCACGGCATGGCTGTATGCTGGCGATACCGATTGTTTTGTTCTACATTCCCCTATAAGGTTTGATACATCATTCAGTTCATCGATCAAATAAAATCATCCGGATTAGCCATCATACGTCCTGCCGTGCATTTGGTATGCATATATGCACTCAGTAGCCACGGTAGGACTGTATGATGGCGATACCGACTGTTTTGTTCTACATCCCCCCTTTAAGGTTTGATACATCATTCAGTTCATCGACCAAATACAAATCATCCGGATTCGTCATCATACGTCCTGCCGTGCATTTGGTATGCATATATACACTCAGTAGCCACGGCAGGGCTGTATGATGGCGATACCGATTGTTTTGTTCTACATCCCCCCATTAAGGTTTCATACATCATTCAGTTCATCGACCAAATACAAATCATCCGGATTCGCCATCATACGCACGACCGTTCTTTTGATATGCATATACGCACTCAATAGCCACGGTCCAGCTGTATGATGGTGATACCGATTGTTTTGTTCTACATCCCCACTTTAAGGTTCATCGACCGAATACAAATCACCCGGATGCCAAAAATAAGTGAACACACCGTACCAAAAAGGTGAGTGGCATGAGGAGTGGAGAACGCTGCCATGTAGTATTTATAAAAAAAGAAAAAGTTTGGATTTGAAGAAAAAAAGAATTCTATTAAACGGCAAAATAGAAATAAAGAAACCACATTTCATCTAGTTGGTTTCTTTATTTCTATATTGCCGTTTAATAGAATTCTTTTTTTCTTCAAATGGGGCTCATTTGACCCGGTTGGAGCCACTAACTAGGGCAAACGACCAACCAACGACGTGCCCGCCATAGCCCTGCTTGTCGAGGGCCTTTTGCCCCGGTTTAGCCACCAACCGGGGCAAATAACCCCAACACCACGCGCCCTACTCGCCTCGGCCCCACCTCTGCAGTCTTTTGCACCGGGTGGTGGCCGATCCGGGGCGAAAGGGGGTCGCGGGTGGGTAAAATCCCCGTTTTCCACTGGTGTAAATAACATGGTTTAATACTTAATAGAAGAGAAATCATATGTAGAACAGATAGAAACCATCGATCCCTGTGGCCAACGGACCAACCAATCCTAGCGCAGAACGAGCGTCTCGCGGATCGTTGTGGCTGCGAGCGCATCCGTCCGATGCAAGATTCCTTCTAGAAGGCGTCGATCCAACAGCCCAGGTCGAATCTCTGGGTGTCCTTCTAGAAGCTTTTCGGTTTGGTCAAACAGAGGGTTGGCCAAGGTTGAAATAAGCATACATAATTCAAAAAAATCGAAAAAATATAAAGCCGACGAACATAGTATTGTTATGTCATATAGTAACGAGAAAAAAATATAAACCTGTCTTATAAATAATGGAACGAAAAAGCCTTGTCTAATATGTGATATCTCAAACAGACTAGTAGAGAGTTCAAGAAAATGAGATGAGTTTCAAACCTTTGGAAATGAAATAAGGTAAAAAAAAAAACTCACCAAAGCTTCATTTTGGGGTGACTAAGAAAGATCCATAGTTATTTTTCATTTTGATGTTTTAAACTTGTTTTATTTACGATTTTCGATTAAAAACATTATTATTCAAAAGAAAATATATAATACGAATATTCATCCAATAAATTGTCAGGCTTCATAATTACATTATATAGGTCGAATACAAGTCTAGGAAAAATATAAATAGGATTTATAAACATTAGAACGAAAGCCTTCACTAAAATGTGATTCCTCGAATACAGTAGTAGACATTTCAAAGAATATGAGGTGGAAACGTTGTGAATCTTCCGAAGAGGTGGGTTCTACCTTTTTGTTTTGTGTTCATATGGGCTATCCTAACACAACAAGAAAATAGTTCCATATTTCTAGCCCCTTTCGACGCCGTTACCGTGTGTTTCCTTATAAGTCCGGTATTTCTCCAACCGGTAGGGTTTCACCGGGAGGGGGGCTACGGAGCGTCTCGATCCCAACACAAGCTATGGGGTGCCATACCATGTTAAAATAGGTGTGTTGTGTGCTTTGGATGTCAAAGATTGCTCTCCGGGGTGTGACCCACTTCACCGGCATCCACTTCTGTCTCGTGAGCACTTATAGGGTGAAACTCCTGTATCGGACGAAACATTGTGAATCTTCAGAAGAGGTGGGTTATACCTCTTTGTTTTGTGTTCATATGGGCTATCCTAGCACAACCAAGCAAACAGTTCCACATTGCTACCCCCTTTCGACATCGTTACCGCGTGTTTCCGTATAAGTCCGGTATTTCTCCAGCGGGTCTAGGGTTTCCCCGGGAGGGGGGCTACGGAGCGTCTAGATCCCAACACAAGCTAAGGGGTGCCATACCATGTTAGTATAGGTGTCTTGTGTGCTTTGGATGTCAAATATTGCTCTCCGGGGTGTGACCCGGTTGACCGGCGTCCACTTCTCTCTCGTGAGTTTACATGCGCTTATAGGGTGAAACTCCTGTATTGGACGAAACATTGTGAATCTTCAGAAGAGGTGGGTTCTACCTCTTGGTTTTGTGTTCCTATGGGCTATCCTAGCACAACCAAGTAAATAGTTCCAGATTGCTAGCCCCTTTCGACGCTGTTACCGTGTGTTTCGGTATAAGTCCGGTATTTCTCCAATGGGTCTAGGGTTTCACCGGGAGGGGGGCTATGGAGCGTCTGGATCCCAACACATGCTAGGGGGTGCCATACCATGTTAGTATAGGCGTGTTGTGTGCTTTGGATGTCAAAAAATTTCTCTCCGGGGTGTGACCCGCTTCACCGGCATCCACTTCTCTCTCGTGAGCGCTTATAGGGTGAAACTCCAGTATCGGACGAAACATCGGGAATCTTCCGAAGAGGTGGGTTCTACCTTTTTTTTTTGTTCCTATGGGCTATCCTAGAACAACCAAGCAAATAGTTCCACATTGCTACCCTCTACACTATTGTACATGCCCTAAAAATAGAGGGAACCACATCCTCTTACTTTCCCCACCTTACGTTCTCTCACTTTCTCCCATGACACGTGGGTCCGGTGTGTGACGGGCTCCATTTGTCAGTGACCTAAAGTCAGAGGATCCCGTTCCCGCACAGAGAAGCTCTCGACTCAGCTCTGCAGGCCGGTGCCGTCGTAGTTTGCATGCATGGACTCGATCTGCACCGTTCCTTAGGATCAAACGATAAAAAATGACGCGGTGCATGGACTGGGTGTTTTGTCTCAATGTAACTGCATGCAACAACGGACACTGTCTAGTGGGGCCCCGTTCACCAGCCCGGTGCATGCACGCCTCGTTTTTTCAGAGTAAACAACGTGGCAGAAGAAGAAAAGAGTAAATGTCGCGTCGCATTTGCATCCCTGCACGCCTCGTTTCAGAAACACGAGTCGCGTCGCATTTGCAGCGACGCAACCCTCCACGCCTCGTTTTCAGAAGATACGCATCAATGCATGCAGCGAGTCAAGATTTGGCGTTAGACTTTGGATTTCTTCTCTTCACCTCTTTAATACACGCATGCAACGTGGCATCACTTTGACTGTCTAATGCACACGCTCGTACTCCGTATCACTAGCTGTCCTACGCCTACGCCTGTTCTACACCGCTTTGACCATGCATCGACTGTTCTACACTGCATCCAACGTTTTCACACAGTTTGCTTCATCTACCCCAATTAATTCACGTCTCATCGTGTCTTTAAATAGCCCGTTTCACTCGTCCTCCATCTTCTCATCCCTCTCTAGCCCCTTTGCCTCTCCCCCTTCAAGCCCCGAACACCATGTCTTCCTACTCTCTCCCTTCAAGCCCCGAGTCTTTCTCCGACGAGGACAACCACCCCAAGGCTCGGCCTTGGTACGAGGCCGATTGGCCGCCGGAGGAGTTGGACGTCCTGCCCATCGAATTTCCCGCCGACTCTCCCAAACGGGAGCGATCGCCGTCGGCGCCCTTCGTCCACCGCCCCGACCCCGTCCCTTCGTCCACCGCCCCCAAGACTTTGGACCTCTCCCCCAAGACGAACCGCCGCCTCAAGAAACTGGAGCGGATGGAGAAGAAGGAGTTGGAGGCGGAGGAGAAGAAGGAGGAGAAGGCGGAGGCGAAGGCTCTCCGGGGCCGCATCAAGCGGGCCCGTGAGAGCCAGAAGGAGAGGATGCGGGAGGAGAACCGCCGCGCCCGGATCAAGCAGGAGATGGAGACCAGGGCGGCGGAGTGGAGGAAGTAGGGCGGCGGAGGGCGGGAAGAGCTCCCGCATGCAGAGCGGGAGCAGTTAGGGCTAGGCCTTTTTTTTAATTAAATGTAATGTCCGTCGGGCCCCACTGAATATATGTAAAGTGGAGCCAGTTATCCTTTCTAATTATGTTTAATTATATATAAATTTATGATTACTTATATTTGTCCAAATGTACCCACTTTTTAGAAGATACCGCGCGCGTTACTGCAGTGATCGCTTTAAA
Source organism: Alopecurus myosuroides (assembly GCA_028641055.1). Lineage (NCBI taxonomy): Eukaryota > Viridiplantae > Streptophyta > Magnoliopsida > Poales > Poaceae > Alopecurus > Alopecurus myosuroides. The sequence continues at coordinate 386,685,909 of CM054060.1, forward strand.
ATCTGCACATTGTAAACACAATTTATATATAAGAGATGTGATGCATTATGTTTTCTAAGATAATATGCAAATTTCAGTTGATCACATTATATATTTTATATTATTAATACGAATAATTTGATGGTTTAATAAATGGATAATGTGTAGTCTGCATGTAGTGATTAATAAATATAAATGGACAATTGATTTGCTATAAGACGATGATGTGGATAGTTTGCATGTTGAGATAGAAAAATCATTAATGCATGTTAGTGGGGTTTGCTTTATAAGAAGTATAGATTTGTCCGAATATTTAAATTATATTTGTCCAAATGTTTAAATTATATTTGTCCAAATGTTTAAATTATTTTGGTCGAAATTTTTAAATTATATTTGTCCAAATTTTAAATTATTTTTATCGAAATTTTTAAATTATATTTGTCCAATGTTTAAATTATTTTTGTCCACTGTTTGTCCGTGTTAGTATACATTGGGGCTTATTTAACATTGGGCCGCAAGCAATGGTCAACAGCTGTGGCCCACATGCAGCGCCAACCGTCAACAGCTGGGGCACACAAGCCGCGCCAACGCTCAACAGCTGGGGCCCACAGGCCGCGCCAAGGATTCTATGATGGGTCCCACAGATCAGCATCCTAACGGAGGCAGAAAGTTACAGTGGGAGCAGCGAAATTAGTCCTTGCGGACAGACTAGGGGCAAAACTGATATCGATTCAGCACTAGGGGTAAAACTGAGGTCGTGATACCAACTGAGTGCACCCTGTTAAATAACCCCTAAATCTAATACTAGAATTTAGGGTTTAAAATCCACTAATAGTGGCAAGCTAATAGCTACAAACCTACTAATCCAATACTAACAAACTAGTACTAACAACCTAAATAGCTGAGAAACTAGGTGAATTAGCAATCGAGAAAACCTAGAGAATAAGATGTGAAATTTCTATCAAATGGAGCTTTGATATAACCAAATGATAACGGATTTGGGGGAGAATAGGGGTGGGGCGGCGTGCTAGGTCTCCTTCTTCAAGAGTAGAGAGAGGAGGGAGAAAAATAAGCATAGAGTTAGGAGGGGCAGCGTGCTTGCTAAGTTCACAGGTATGACGTCCCCGTCCAGGACGCTATGCGGCTAGGGGCATAACGCCCAGTCCAGGGTGTTATGGTGGCGGTCACGTGGAAGTACACGACCACGGTGGAACTGTCGTAACGCCCTAGAGGTGAACGTTATAGAAAGGGTTATTTGCAGAAATTTTTGGTTAGCAAGGTTACAGCGTGAACTTGCTGTGCCAAAAGCTTACTTGTGTAAAATTTCACTAATTCGCAAAAGATACTCTCGCTTCACACTTCTCCACGGATCGCGATTTATGGCGGCACATTGGAGAAAACACTTGGACCCGGTTCTTTTGCCAGCTTATGAAATAAGCCGTCCTCTCCCCAGCTTCTTCCATAAGCCTGCTAGCTTATAACTCGAGGCTTCTAAACTAGTTATATCATAACTAAACTAGAAGACTCGAGTAATAAGCCGGACGGCTTATGGGGGAAGCTGGGGAGGGGGCAGCTTATTTTTTAAGCTGGCAAAAGAACTGGGCCTTGGTGTCGTACTACTCGTCATCGGCCGGCCGGAAGCTACTAAAATTACTACGGCTGACTGCAAGTCTGCAACTACCATCTAGCCTACCGGATATCAAAATCCTTTACTAGCTAGGAGTAGCATTCTTCAAAACCAACCACGGGTTCCGTATCCTATTGGGTTTCTGATGATATATACCTATACGTGTTGTACTGAACCGAAAAAGCTATAGATAACCGATTCTTCTTCCAGTTCTGATGCGTGCCGGATTCAGCTTCACATTAGAATCCAATCTCTTAACCTGCACCGTTATACATATTGTATGTACAACAGCCTAGCTAACCCAATCGCCTTCACCCCTTGGCGGATCAATTTGCTAGCCTCGTCAACGAACACAGCTAGAAAAAAACGATGGAAGCCTTGAAACGCCGACGAGTGGACAAATGCATGCAAGAGGCAATTGAGTGGATGCTCCCGATAGAGCTGCTGCTTGAGATCGTCGCGCGCTCAGACGCCCGCACTCTCGTCCGCTGCGCCGCCGCCTCCAAGCTCCTCCGCCACGACATCCTCGATCCGGCCTTCATAGACCGTGTCAGCCGAGAAGGAGGCATCGTGCCCCGGTGCATTCTGGCCTACCTCAACACCCACGATGACGAGGCCAACCCGCCGCCACCGCTTTCTCTGGTCCACCACCCAGCCATGACCGCCGCCGCCGTGTCGTTTGTGGATGATCAGGTGTGCCCTTACATGTCGCGCTTTGCAGATGACCTTCTTGGCGAGCACATACCCGTGACGTCCCGCGGCGGCCTCGTCCTCCTCCGTCGTCGCCACGTCGGCGACAAGCGCTCTAACTTGTGCGTTCACGATATCTTCACTGGCCACCGCACCTTCCTCTCTGACCCGCTGGACATCGACTCGAAGATTACCCCACGCTATGTGTTGCTCACCGCAGCGGATGGGATCGGTTGCTCCTTCATGTTGTTCTTCGCCAATCTCCATGGAAAGCTCGACAACAATACGCAAACCATTCAAGTCCAGACCGCCACATCATTGTGTCCCACCTGGGCACCGGCCGACATGGTCCACGAGAGTAGTGGATTCTTTAAGAATATGCGGGACGCAACCAACCACGGTGTCGTCGTCCTCTATGGTGGTGTCATCCACTGGCTGCTGCGCCGTCGAGGAGAGATTGCTACCTACAACGTCCGGACCATGGAGCAAGGAAGTATAATGCTCCCCGCCATTGTCACCGACTTCAAAGGAGGATGGCCAAACTTAGGGTCCTACTACTCACATGACGGGCACAAACTACTAAGACTGATGGTCTTTAAGAAGTTTAAAATATATGTGTGGCATCAGCTTCCAGACGGAGATTGGGTACAAAGGGACGCTACGATTGACATGGAGGAAAAGTTTCGTTCACTTGACCCCAACATCAGCATTGAACGGATTGTGGTTACCAAGTCCGAGTGGTGCGGAGAGGGGAGTAACAAGGTGTTGGTACGTATATATCGCCATAGTCCGAGCAAACGCCGTGCCCTGCTGATCTTGCTTGACTTGGAGACGACAGAGATGCTCCCACAAGAGCACTCAACCATGAAGCACTCGAGCAATGTGTCCATGCTGTTGGAGGTCGATCTGCCATCTCGGCTGCGTGCCCTGAAATTTGTTTCGTAGCAAAATACTCCCTCCGTTCAACAATAGATGACTTGCATTTATCTATATATGGATGTATCTAGACACTAAAATATGTCTAGATACATCTATATCTAGATATGTGGAAGTCATCTATTGTTGGACGGAGGGAGTACCAGTCAATCCTATATTAAGCTTCTCATGGTCACCGCACTACACTAACTGAAATGCGAAGGTCAATGGGCGCGCAGTTAGACTATATTTATTCCATATATATGATTCTGTGTATCCTGCTTGGCTTAGCAAATAGTAGATTATTTATACCGAGCCATGTAGGAGTATTTATAAATGGATTGACTTTTATTTTTTCTAGTCGAGGATAATGTCGTTGATTATTTATTTAAGGAATCTTTGGTAGTTTCACGTCTATATAGATAATTAAAGAGCAAAATGCCAGCGGTCCCCCGAACTATTCGGGATGTGCGGGTCGTAATTTTCTAAACTTGGACTAGTTCTACTTTTTTTTAGAAACTCGCATCATTAATTCTACTAATTATGAATAAGTTGTTTACTAAGCCTCTTAATTAAGCCGGTTTACCTAATTATTTTTTACCATTAACATGCATTCATCGCGTGGAACTTTTTCTTTCTATGCCCGGAGGCTGGCCATGGAGGCGCAAACCCACCATGCCTACCATGGACGGTGATGGCCGGCGGGTGGCGCCAACGGGATTGGGTCCAGGGACGGGTGCGGTATCGACCGGTAGGGTACATGGGGCCGACACATCGGCGGATCATAGGCGGCGCAGGGACGGGGAGCCGTAATCTGGAAGTTTCAGATTGGTGGTTGGCCACGCGCAGTGCATGCGTTTTTTTGGGCAGGACCTACATTTAGAGTTTTAGACCATATGAGTGCCATTTCTTATATGGCGATGTTAACTTTTTTTGGCCCAAAATTTAGATCAGGACAGTTGTTGGAGGAAATCTATGTTATATCAGTATATCACCTATCGGAGATGCTCTAATGTTCTGCAGTTCTAGCGTGCCCATGGAGACAGTAATTTTGGACGGACTATACGAAAGTATCTAATTCAACATGAGGCCGCTGTTCCTTTTGTATAGGAAAACTTCCTTTTGTATCAGAAAATGTAGCGCCAGCATTCGTGAAAGTCATCCTGACTTTCATAGATTTTAAATGCACGTGCATTTCAAACTTTCTGAATTTCAGAGATACATAATGTAAAAACATTATCTGAAATTTTGAACATCCAGAATTTAGGAATTTTTGAAATTTCAATGTTTGTGAAATTTGCAACTTTCACGTGCATTAATGATGCGCCGCATAATTTTTTGATGTTTTCAAAATTTCCAACTTTCACGCTCATTAATGATGTGTGATTGAAATTTCGATATTTTCAAAATTTCCAAGTTTGCAATGTGAAAATAACTATCACATATATTACGTATCAGGTTAGGATAGGGCAACTCTGCCCACCAAAGAGCTTTCTTGTATATGAGGCGTCCTAGCCACGTTGATCCCCATGTGCCCCACCTCCATCTTATGATCCCCTCCTACTCCTTCACTAGTAGGAAAAGCCTTATAACCACAAGCTTATCACTGGTGCATTGACTTTTGTGTTGGCCGCCAGTTGGTTCGCCAGCGGTAACAATGGGCACTGGTGGAGAACAGGGCACTAACACCGGTTTGTAAGGGCCTTTGGGCCCGGATACAAATCCGGTGCTACGTATCCGGGACTAAAGGCCCCCCTTTAGAACCGGTCTGTCACAAATCGGTGCTAAAGGACTCCACGTGGGCGTCGAGGAGTGCGCGCAGCCGGAGGACCTTTAGAACCGGTTGGTAACACCAACCGGTCCTAATGATTTTTGTTTTCCCTTTTTTTTTCAGAGTTTCCGATTCCGTATTTAGGGTTTAGGGTTTAGGGCGTGTTCCGTATTTTCAGGGTTTCCGTTTACGTGTTTCCGATTCCGTGTGTCCGTGTTTCGTTTTTACGAACACGGAATCGGAAACACGTAATCGGAAATACACGTACGTATCCGGAAACACCGATTCCGTGTTTGCGGTTAAGTGTTTCCGATTCCGTGTTTGCGGTTAAATGTTGATGCACCAAATAAAAGTACATATATATATACATGTAACACGAAGTAATCGACCGAGCATTACATAATCTGAAGTTCGTTTCCAATAGTTGTATACTTGCATAGAGAAGGGAACATCAACATTGGTTCATAGGATGGAAAAATTCTCCGCCTTCATCTATGACTTGCGTGAGGAGAAATCCTGCCAATTCCTCTGCAATTGCCTTGCAACGTTCGATTGGTTTGAGCATTGCCCACTTTCGTGCCATCTTTAAAGGAAGTAGATGAAAACAATTAAGTTATGAACAAAACTAAACATAATTGATGGCAACATAAATAAAGTTGTGAAGATCCGGTTACATACCTCTAGATTTCTGGAAGTATGAGATTTCTCATTGATAATCCTGTGTATGAACTCGCAAACGTAGTATACACAATAATCAGTGCCCTGTGGTTGTTGCGGGACGTTCTATATACGAGAAACACAATTCAGTCAAATTAATAATAATCAAGAGAATGGTAATGGTATTGAAACCAGGGTACGTAGTACTACTTACATTGTTAATCTGAAAGTGGAGCTTGTCTGCCCATGTACCGGGTTCTTCCTTGATGAACATTTGCCGAACCCTGGCCGGCAAAAGAAAAATGAATACAAGAGTTAGTTATTACTTACTTGATAGTAGGAAATGAACGAAAAAGAGGCCGATGAACGAAAGAGGCCGATATATATATACTTTTGAAGCATCTGACGCGCGCTCTTCCATGTGTCAGCGCCCCAGGTTAACGAGTCTCAGACTTCAACTTGTCCTTGATCGATTCTAATGATGAACAATATGAAGTGGGACCTGCGCACGTGTACACACGCAGTCATGCATACTCATCAATTACACTTAACATCAGGTAAGCAAAATGGAATGTCTACAAGACAGTAACACTCACTTGAATCCGTAGGGCCAAAGTGTTTCTTTTTTTGTACTTTGTCGCTTCAAAAACCTTAGCAAATCATCTGGTGTATCCTTGTTGAACCTTTCTATTGTGCTTTGATGATACGAATACATGTCAATGAACCCAAAGTCCCAGATTCCTGCCAGGCTGCATTCACGAATCTTCATTCTGCATAGTAGCGTACAAAAATAATGTCGTGAGTGATAATTATGCGGGCAATGAACGCGAGCTTAACTAAATAATTAAATTACACAAATAAATCACTTACAAACAGTAGCAGCTGAGGATAGACTTGTCGAGGGCACGTTGATTGTACATCTGGAAGAAATCATCGAACCCAAGCTCCACACCGTACTCTCTGAAGTAGTGTTGATCCTGAACTTGAGCCATGATACAGTCTCTCTTTTGCCTTGCGGCCTCCAAGTACCAATCATGTAAATTCCGTAGTTGGGTTGTTAGAGCAGTAGGATTTTCGACCAGAGGGTGCTCGGGCTTGTATGTATATACCACATCAGCAATAGCGTAACCCACGTCGCCCATGCGTGGACCGGACACTGAAGCCTGGTCAGATAACACCTTGAGCGGGGCAATTGACCGTGCTTCTTGTTGTCCGAGCTGGGGAACTTGTTTCCCGCAGTTCGTCTGCTCCGCCTGCTTCATCTCCTCCGTCTGCTTCATCTGTGCGGTGTGCGTCTTCTCAATGTACCGTTCATAGTCTGAAAGGGGCGGCGGTGGCGGCGGTGCAGGATAATATAAGTTGTCGATGGTCCGCTCAGTTTTCCACTTTGGGATGTCCTTCATAGTTTCCTTCCAGACTTCTGGGGGGGCTTCAGGGGAAACCGTGCGAACCATGCTTTGGTTTTGGCTTTCACGGCATCGGTTAGTTCCTCCGGAGTCATCAGGCCTGGTAACTCCGGGGGAGTCTCGACTTTCTTGCGTTTCCTTTGTATCTTCTTGGGAGGAGTCCCGTTTCTTCTGAACTGCAGCTTCCTCTTTGCCGTACCCATAGTGGGCGCATCTGTCGGCTCACGGGAGTGCACGGGCGATGGACCCTCGACCTCGGGCTCCCAATCTTCGTTGTGGGGTGGACTTGGAGGTGCGTTGGGGGTGGACTTGGAGGTCGTGCATTCTCTGTACGAAAGTGAAAAAACTATTACAAATAGGCTTACATGTGGTGCAACATTCGGTAATTGATGGAGGTGGTGCATTTGTACCTGGAGGAGTCGGTGGCCTTGGCGCCGCGTTAGGAAACACGATGTGTTTCTTATTCCACAAGATGATACCAAGCTCCATTTCTCCCAGTGTCTTCTCGCCTTCACCTCCAGGAATATGGAGCTCAATTGAATGGCATCCCGGCGTAATTGTTGACAACCCGACACGAGCATGGGATGCTGGAATCTGACCACCATGGTAGGTTGCTCCAGGTTGATTCGGTAAAGCATAGCCTGACGCCACCCTGAAGGATATGTTCCCCATTGGCATATGTATCTCACAGTTTGTCTTCTCCGTGATATCATCCACGGGGTAGTGAGGCGCCGACGGTTCGACTGCACGACCGTCTTCTAGCTGCAGGTGCGTGGAACCCACGCTGCTTCTATGCTGAGATGGGACGACATCTGCTACATGATCGTCTTGTATTTGCAGCTGATCAGGTGCAGGACGATGTTCTACCTCCTCTTCAGTGTCAGGTACAGGGTGTCCCCCTTTCTTCAAGAGAAAATCCACCTTTTCTTCTAATGTCGATATCCGTTCCATCGCCCTTTTCTTGCTTCTATCATGGCTTCTGTAAGTGCCAATGTCCGCTGCAAACTCTTGGCTCCACGGGGTACTGGCTCCAAAGCCTCGTGTTCGTCCCCACTTTTCGGGGTTCCCGAGTGCCCTCGTCAGCTCGTCGTTCTCTCTATCGGGAACAAAAGTTCCTTTTCGAACATCTTCTATTGCCTTCTCTAGTTCTGCTACGACATTTGTTATTTTTTCCGACCATGGTCCCTCTGCAACAATCATCCCAGTCTCAGTGTGCAACGTTGCCCCATGCGCGAACAACCAGAACTTGGACCTATCGGGCCAGTCATGTGTCTGTGGAATGATACCTCTTTTCACAAGCGCATCTTCATACCTTCGCCACCTAGGCAGGGTAGTCATGTAGCCACCTGACCCCAAAATATGGTGATATTTCTTCTTCTTCGCATTCTCCTTATTTTTGGCCGATCGGGATGCAAAGACACCCGATTTCTTGTAAGCCTTAAAATCATCCCAAGCGTCTCTTATCTTCACTAGGTGCCCAGTGAAAACTGGATCTTCGTCCTTATATTTCTTCCACATGTCTTTCTTCCACCTCTGGAATTGTGTGGCCATCTTCTTCAAAGCCCACTCCTCGACTTTCTTCTTCTTATCTTTCGCTACGCTGAAATTTAGCCATAGCGTTTCGCAAAGAATTTTTTTCATTCTTTCATCGACATAACTAGCTCCAACGTTGGCCCCGGCCTTCGGCTTATTCCATTCTATTAAGTTGATCGGGACCAGGTCTCTTACAACAACTCCGCACTGATTTACGAATTTGCGATAAGTTTTTGGGGGCTCCAGTGGTTTGCCATCAGCAGCAACTGTATCGATCGGGAACCTTGCGGTATCTTTCAACCTTGCGGCCGGGCCTCGTTTCGACTTTGTCTCAGTACTTGCGCTAGCTGTTCCAGAGGGCGCCTAAACGGGAAAATAATGATTCGTTAGTAAGTGCAATACAAATTAATTGTTGCGCGAACAGTGACTTGAGATATACATTGGCAGAGTTTGTTCTGGAGGGCACTTCTTCATCCTCGACGTTGTCGTCGTCATCATCTACTACATCTTCTATATTCTGATCTCCGTCACCGGAGTCGTTCAAAAATTGATTGCTAAACGCCTGTCCACTGTCGTGATCATGATATATGGCCGATGCATTTTCAAAAATCATCTGGCACATGTATCTTTCCTTCTCCGCCTCACCCATTCCCGCGAGCTGATCAGCGTGCGGATCACGTGCTGGTTCTTGGGGATCCATAGCTCAACACCTGCTAGTAAAATTTATAAAATGAAGAACACTTAGCAAAATTATTTCATCGGACACTTAGCGAAATTATTTCATCGGACTCTTAGCAAAATTATTTTCATCGGACACTAATAAAATAATAGTTCTGGACATATTAATGAAATAATAGTTCTGGACACACCAAGAGTTACATAGCTCGGGTTATTTTTTTTAACCCTAATACATCACGATCGAATAATATCACTTATACATAGTCTCGTGACATCTCTCAAAATAATTAACTCCGACCGGGTCCTAAGCCGCGGGGTGCTGAGTCACGGGTGCTACGCATCCATAGATAAGGAACCCTCATAGGGTCATAGCTCACGTGGTAAGTAACCCTCCGAATAATCGACCAACTGCTGCTATACTGCCTATCGAGCAAGTACATGTAGCGACGGACGTGCTCGTCCTCCTCCCTGATACGCTGTTGTACCACCTCCTCAGGGGCCGGCTCTCTCCGCACCGAGCGTGCCCCACGCGATGGCCACCAAAGAATATCCGAGTCGACCACGTCACCCGGATTTCTCACCAAGCCGCGTGCGCCGGTACTAAGGAGCTCCCAGTGCCAGCCTGGCGGGCCCAGTCCCGGACATCGCCCGGCGGGTCCAACATAGACATGAACTAAAAACATGCCCGGACTAAGTAAATATTCCGTAATTAAGTAAAATACCTTAGTGTTTCTAACTTAGTAAAAAATAGTAAATTGAGAAATATGACAGAAATAAGATGAAAGTTAAACAGGAACAAGATGGTAACTTAGTGAAATTTTTTAACTTAGTGAAATTATTCTAACTTTCTGAAATTTTCTAACACTAACATAGTGAAATTTTCTAACACACTAACTTCTAACACAAAATTCTAACACAAAAATTCTAACACTAAACAAAATTGTAAAAACAAATTAAAGCACTAAAAAAAATCTAACACTAACTCTAAAAATTTCTAACACTAAATTCTAACACTAACACTAACTCTAAAAAAATCTAACACTAACTCTAAAAATTTCTAACACTAACACTAACTCTAAAAAAAATCTAACACTAACTCTAAAAATTTCTAACACTAACACTAACACTAACTCTAAAAAAAATCTAACACTAACTCTAAAAATTTCTAACACTAAATTCTAACACTAAACAAAATTGTAAAAACAAATTAAATCTTTCCTTACCTACGTACAGAGGGCGATGGGGCGACGGCGAGGGGCGAGAGGCGATCGACGGGGCGGAGACGGGGCGACGGAGGCGGAGGCGGGACGGAGGCGGGGCGTCGGAGGCGGAGGCGGGGCGACGGAGGCGGACGAAGACGGCGACGGAGGCGGGGCCGCGGTGGGGATCGAGGCACGCGCGCGGCCTCGGTCGGTGGTGGGAGGCAGAGGGCAGCGACGCGACGTCGGGGCGGACGGCGACGCGCGGCCGGAGCAGGGCTTCGCCGTACGTGAAGGAGAGAAGACGCGTGCAAAAGTCGAATGAGAGAAAAATTTCAGTAAGAGAAAAATTTCACTAAGTCCTTTGTTCGCCAGCGGTAGCGTAGCGCTGGCGAACCAGCAGCCACGTTCGCCAGCGCTGCTTTTTTATTTATTTTTCTTTGGAATGATTTACTTTATTAATTTTTCTTGAGAAACATTACTGTTTTATTTTTATTTATTTCTTTGAATTGATTTATTTTTATTTATTTCTTTGAATTGATTTATTTTTATTTATTTCTTTGAATTGTTTTCTTTATTTGTTTAAATTATTCAAAGACATTTAATTTATAATCATTCAAACACATTGCAAATTAATTTCAAACACATTACAAATAATAATGTTTTATTTTGTTCTCTTTAATTATTTGTTTAAATTATTCAAAGACATTTAATTTATAATCATTCAAACACATTACAAATAATAATGTTTTATTTTGTTTTCTTTAATTATTTGCTTAAATTATTCAAAGACATTTAATTTATAATCATTCAAACACATTGCAAATTAATTTCAAACACATTACAAATAATAATGTTTTATTTTGTTTTCTTTAATTATTTGTTTAAATTATTCAAAGACATTTAATTTATAATCATTCAAACACATTACAAATTAATTTCAAACACATTACAAATAATAATGTTTTATTGTGTTTTCTTTATTTGCATATACATAGTTTCGTCGCATACAATTGGCAGACAAATGCATACATAGTTTCTCAGTGTTTGATCTTTTTGCCTTTTTTGGTCGCAGTTGCATAATTTAACCCCACATTATGACTTCTTCTTCTGAATGGAAGACCATGCCTAGGTAGCGTAGTTCTGCTTCTTCTTGTTGTGTATGTTGCATGACTATCATCATCATCTTCTTGATCATCGTCAATATTTGGGTCGCCGAACGTATCGAACTCGTCCTCATCAACGACTCCATCCATTCCGATGATATTTCTTTTCCCTCTCCTCACGACAACACGGCTAGGCCTTGCGGGGTCTGTTATGAAAAAGCATTGGGACACATGCTTAGCCAATACCCATGGCTCATTTTGCGCTGTGACATTCGCGCTTGATGAGGTTACGGCTTCGGGAATAACCATGGTTGTAAAGTATTGGTCTTCTTTTCTGACGGTCGACATCCTAGCCCATCTGACACGGAACATAGGCACCTTCTCTCCAGAGTAGTTAAGCTCCCATATCTCCTCGATCCTTCCGTAGTATCTTAACTTTTTGTCACCGGTGTAGGATTCCATCGTTACCCCTGAGTTTTGATAATCGGAAGTTTTGTCTTTCTCCTCTGTGTAGAAGGTGAACCCGTTGATATCATATGCTTGAAACGTCGCTAGGTTGGGAGCTGGGCCATGTGCCAAGGCGTACAATAGTTTATTTTTCGCACAATCCCTTGGCGGTGGATTAGCGACGATCACATCTTTAAACCAACGCAAGAAATTGGAGTTATGCTCTCTGATTATTTCTCCTTCGGTCCTCCGCTTGCCTTGTTCACTGTACTTTTTCATAATCGAGCTCTTGTGTTTTTCCACCCAAGTATCGACCATGTCAATGTGTTGGAGAGCTACTAAGTTTGCCCTGTTAAAGTCGGTGCGTCGACAAGCCCGATCCACATGCACTTCTCTACGTCCATTTTTGTGACCTACTCCATCGAGCTTGCCAACGTGCTTGTTTCTGGGCAGACCAACTGGGTCCTCCACGTCCATATGATTCATGCAGAAAGAGATGCACTCTTCGGTGAGAAAGCCCTGAACGATGCTTCCGTCCGGACGAGCTCTGTTGCGAACATATCCTTTGATGACCCCATTCATCCTTTCAAACGGCATCATGTTGTGCAGGAACAACGGCCCGAGATGGATGATATCGTCCACGATATGGACCAACAGATGAACACATATGTCAAAGAATGACGGTGGAAAGTACATCTCAAGCTCGCATAGTATCACGACAATCTCTTCCTGCAGCCTTGAGATCTGCTTCCCCGTGATCGACTTTCGAGATATAACGTCGAAGAAGTTACAGAGGCCAAACAGGGTTTCCCGGACGTGTTTGTCCATTATTCCGCGGATCGCAACCGGAAGTATCTGCGTTATCATCACGTAACAGTCATGAGACTTCATCCCGCTAAACTTTTGTTTCTGCGCATCGAGGAATCTGTTTATTAGCCCTGAGTAACCGCTAGGGACTTTGACTCCGAGAAGGCACATCATCAATTTTGTGATCTCGTCCGGACTAACAGTGAAGCAGGAGGGGGGCAGTAATAGTCATTCCTCTTAACCCTTTTGGCCTTGCGACCATCCGTCTCCTCATCACACGATTGATCGCCGTCGTCATCATCCGGGCGTCCCCCCTGAAGATCTACCCTAATACCAAAATATTTCAGGTCGTTTCTTACTTTCACCCCGTCTTTGGTCCTCTCCGGCATGTTGAGCAGCGTGCCAAACAAACTTTCAAACACATTCTTCGTGATATGCATCAGATCAAGGCAGTGAGGCGTATCGAGAATGGGCCAGTATGGCAAGTCCCAAAACACCGACCTCGTCTTCCATACATCCAGAAGCGGTTTTGGCGCCTTTTGCTTCTTTCCCGGCTCTGGGCATTCCTTCCAATCATTCAGCAAATTGTAGATTTCTTCGCCGCACCTCTTACGTGGAGGTCCACGGAGCTCATCCTCACCGTTAAAAAGGTCTCCTCGCCTTCTCCACGGGTCTTTGTTGGGTAGCCACCTTCGATGGCCAACAAAAACTGTTTTCGAAGACCCAGGATCTTTCAGAAGTTGCATAAACGTGGGGTCATCCATGCACCTCACGCAACCATTATATCCGTGGCACACCTGGCCCGCCACATATCCGTAGCCGAGTAGGTCGTGAACCGTACAGAGTAAGACAGCTCTCATTGGGAAATATTGTTCACCGAAGGCGTCCCATGTGTTCACCCCTTCCTCGGCCCATAGCGTGTCTAGCTCATCTTTAAGCAGCTTCAGGTATAGATTGATGTCGTTGCCTGGTTGTTTCGGCCCTTGAATTAGCATACTCATGTGAATGTACTTCCTCTTCATGCACAGCCAGGGAGGGATGTTGTACATCCATACAAACACGGGCCAGGTGCTATGGGTGCTGCTCTGGTTGCCAAACGGATTGAGTCCATCGGTGCTCACACCCAACCTGATGTTCCTTGCCTCCGCCCCGAACGTTGGATATTCACAGTCAATTGCTTTCCATTTACTTGCATCTGAAGGATGTGTCAGAATTACTTTTTCACTCCGATTTGGATCTTTCAAAACTTTATTCCTCCTTTTCGCGTGCCAGCGCATGAGCTCTGCTTCCTTGCGGTCCGCGAAATACCGTTGCAGACGGGGAATGAGCGGAAAGTATCACACAACTTTCCGAGGAGCTTTCTTCTTCCCTTTCTTGTATCGAGCGGCGCTGCAAACTGGACAAATGGTTTTGTTCGCGTCCTCTTTCCGATAAATGTAGCAATCGTTGATGCACACATGGTATTTTTCGTGAGGTAAATCAAAGGGGCACACGACTTTCTTGGCCTCGTCGCAACTTTTAGGACAGGTGTTACCCTCTGGAAGGACATCGTGCCAGTATTGCAGGCTTGCATCGACGCTTATGTCGCTCCATTTGTATCTCGCCTTCATCTGCAGAACATCGAGGGCCACTCTCAGGCGGGACTCTCCCGGACTGCAGCCTGCATACAATGGTGTCTTCGAGTCTATCTCTAGTTGCGCCAGCTTTGATTGCTCTCTAGCAGCAGATATCGAGTTAGTCGTCTTTCTCAAAAGCAGTTCTTTCAGATGAGGGGTCACGCACAACTTCCGTTAGGGGTGTCCCTGTGTCCTCGTGATCTTCTTCCACGTCTTGTTCAACATCTTCTCCATGATCATGTGCGGGGTCATGAGGCTGATCTTGGTCCTGCTGTAGTTGGTCCTGCTGTAGTTCTAGTCGATCGTTGCTATTGTCCTGTTGCACATCATTTCCTACCGCCGCCGCCCCATGGAATTCATCATCTTCATCATCACTTACCCACTGACTGTTATACCCATCCATGAAACCATACCTTAGGAGGTGACTGAGCAAGTCTCCGGTAAAGGGATTGAGCAAGCCCCCTAGTTTGCACTTTCGACATGGACATCGTATCTCCTTGCGGCCATTTTGTAACATGTCTTCTATCGCGTGTCTCAAGTAACTATTCACGACACGTTCACTCTTAACGACCACCATTATATGTCGCCTGCACGAGAGCGTGCCGATATAATTAATATTAGAACCAAACATAATATATATATATATATATATATATATATATATATATATATATATATATATATTTCGATATTCACGAAAAAAATCGGCATGACCTTCCTACAAATTGGAGGTTAGAGGAGTGCCAAACTTTGCCGAGACGGAAATGAATCAACATTCCGGCAAAGTGGCAACTCATTTTCATATCAAAAATTTCACTTCATGTCGTATTCACGAAAAAATTCGGCATGACGTTCCTACAAATAGGAGGTTATTGGGGAGTGCCAAACTATGCCGAGACGGAAATGAATCAACATTCCGACGATAGTTGGCTACTCAATTTTATTCCACAACAAATTGCGCACACATGCATTTATCATCTCCATCACACGACCATTGTTGAATCTGATGAAATTTCACACATATTGCATATCGCGTGTATCCGGACAAAATTTATATACAAACTCATTTAATTATACATTATCATTCATCCCACCTCAAATGAATAGATGATGGCTACACGATGATATCCGGAGAATTTTGGAGATTTGGAGAGAGAGGGGGTAATTCTAGATCTAGATGGCTAGGGAGGGAAAATTTTGGGTAGAAATGGTGTTAGGAGGGAGATAAACATATATATACCAACTAAAATAAATTTAGTTGGTTCAAAAGAGAGTAGGAGGGTGGAGAAATTGGCATAATTTCGAGCTAGAGAGAGAAGAGGGGACAAGGTGAAGAAGGGAGAGTGGAGGGGAAAGTGGGTGGTGGGGGGTACCACACTTATGGCAGATCTGCCAGAATACCGCTGGCGAACAGGTGTTGTTGTTCGCCAGCGCTAACATGCGTCCTGGGCCCACATGTTAGCGCTGGCGAACAACAACACCTGTTCGCCAGCGGTGTTGAGCGTAGCGCTGGCGAACAACAACACCAGTTCGCCAGCGGTAATATCTGGCAGCGGTACAATGAAAAGCGCTGGCGAACAGGAAATGTTGTTCGCCAGTGCTGTTAGCGCTGGGCAACTGAAAATGTTTTTGGCCAGCAGTATGTTGGTGGCTATAAGCCATTCCCTACTAGTGCTGGGCTATATATAGGGTCCTATGGCTCACAAAGTGTTGGGCTAGGGTTTTGATCCAACGGTTAAGAAACACCTCATCCAATGGCTCACAACAGCTCGAAATAAACACACCGTAGACCTGATCGAACGGCTCACAACAGCTGGAAAGAAACACACCCCGGATCCAACGACTCACAAGCGGTTGAAAGAAACACACGATCCGTGCGATTCTATCTGATTGGTCCAAACGAAACCCTAACCCATTTAGTCCCGGTTGGTGTCCCCAACCGGGACTAAAGGACGATCCGTTTCTATTTTTCTTCTTGCCTTTCTTCTGATTGCGCCGTAACCATGGAACATCTTCATCATTTAACTGAATGCTTGGATCATCTTTGACTTTGAAGGGAGGAATTTCATCAAATTTATTGTAATCTTCTGACATGTCTGTCTTGTCCTCGACTCCCACGATGTTTCTTTTCCCTGAAAGAACTATGTGGCGCCTTGGCTCATCGTCTGATGTATTCGCTTCCTTATCTTTTGTTTTTCTCGGTCTGCTAGACATGTCCTTCACATAGAAAACCTGAGCCACATCATTGGCTAGGACGAATTGATCATTGCCGTACCCAAGATTCTTCTGATGCACTGTTGTCATTCCGTACTTCGGGTCTACCTTCACGCCTGACAGGTTGAACCATTTGCACCAGGACAAAGGGACCTTAAAGGAAGGTCCGTAGTCAAGTTCCCATATCTGCTCTATGTAACCATAGTATGTGACCATTTACCCGTTGTCGTCTTTTGCATCAAACCGGACGCCACTGTTTTGGTTGGTGCTCTTTTTATCTTGGTCTGTCGTGTAAAATATGTTACCATTTATCTCGTACCCTTTAAAGGTCAATACAGTCGAAGATGGTTGCTTGGCCAACAAGTATAGCTCATCTTCAACAATGTTGTCATTAATGAGACGTCTTTGCAACCAACCGCCAAAAGTCTTCGCGTGTTCTTTAGCAATGAAATCTTCAGGTTGCTCCGGGTATTCCGAGCGTAAAATATCCGTGTGTTCCTGGATATATGGAGCCGCCAAGCTGGAATTAACTAGAACTGTGTAGTGTGCTTGAGTGAAAGATTGCTCGTCCATATATATATAAAAAATCTTACACAATAAGAAAATTATATACACGTAAATACGTAAATCATACAAATCAAAATTTGTTTTGATAAATAAAAACAATAGGCTCACCAAGGTTGTGTCGGTGATGGGGCGATCGACGGCAGTGAAGAAGGGGACAAGGCGCGCGACACTAAAAAAACCACAAATCATAATTAATTTTGAGCTCAAATTGCATCAATTTGTATACATAACAAAATGAATAACAAATTCTAGCTTAGGAATTTCATCAAACACCTAGCTAGCACAACAAAAATAAATGAGCAAGAAAACGAGCAAAACTTACAATGCCGGAAGAGGGAATGTTGATGCTAACCGTACAATCGATGGGTACCAACAATCTTGACAAATGGTGGAGAAAAATGGGGATGGATTAGACCTCACAAGAGGAAGGAGAGAGCAAAAATGGAGTTGTGCTCGAGCTGGAAAAAATGGAGCTGAGCTCGGGGTGGTATGTAGGGTTTAGGGGAGGGCTTTAGGACCGGTTTGTGTTACAAACCGGTTCTAAAGGTTCTGACAGCGGGACCCGCAGTTGCTGCAAAAAATGAGAAAACCTTTAGAACCGGTTTGTGATACAAACCGGTTCTAAAGGTTCTGTCCCCTGGGCCCCCCTCCCTGCAGCAAATGGCCCCAAGGCCTTTAGGACCGGTTTGTGTTACAAACCGGTCCTAAAGGCCTTGGGGCCATTTGCTGCAGGGAGGGGGCCCAGGGGACATGCCCGTTAGAACCGTTTTGTATCACATCCGGTTCCAATGTGCTTGGCTCAATGCCTTGTTTTCTACTAGTGGGGCCTGGCGATGAGCTCGGCGGCAAGTACCGCCGGCGAACATATTGTTTTGTTAGCCAACACTATGTAGATTAGCGCTGGCGAACGGGGTTTGGTTCGCGAGCGCTATGATTACCGATGGCCAACATGTCGCTTCATCGGCGCTAAACTTACTACTAGCCAACATAATTTTTTGTTCGCTGGCGGTAAGTTATTTTTCTCTCCAAGGTTTTCTCAGAATTGCTAAATTCAAAAAGGGAAAAAAATATTTCAAAAAAGAAGAAATTTCCTACAAAATCAAAAAAATCAAAAAAATATATATATATTCTTTTAAAAAAGATGATACGGATGTCATATTTGGATTCCTTTTACTTTCTAATCAATTAATACATATCATTTGTCAAATTCCGAATTAAGGATTTATAGATATGAATTATTCAACATTAAATGACAAAATTTAAGAAATATTAAATTTATTTTATTGCTATTTGAATTCAAGATTATTACTACTGATTCATTTTTGTTTACTTAAATAATTTTTTCGACTCAAAAAGAGAAAGCCTATGACACCATGGTCCAATAGTTACCAGGATTTATAATACTAAATTATCAACAAAGTATGGGCTGTTCCTAGGTAGCTTATTGGAATGGAACTAAGAAGTTAAACGTGTCGGAGCTAGAGTAGTCTGAAGATGGGCGATGAGTGGGAAGTGGATAATTTAAATTGAAATAAAGCAAAAAGAAAAGGAAAGAAATTCTACCATGCGATTAAAGGTTCCTCAATTCAAATTTTTTGAAATTCCGAAAAAAATAATGCGAAAAAATTTAGTTTGGAATTTTAATTATTTTGAAGTAACCTCTCGCGAACGAAATAAGGTGTTCGCCAGTGATAGCTAAATAGCGCTAGCGAACAGGATGGTTCGCCAGCGGTACCTATTACCACTGGCGTGTTACCGCTGGAGAACACCACTTCGCCAGCAGTAGCTATATTATGTTCGTAACTGGTAAGCCTTTTCCTACTAGTGCTTATTTCCTCCTCCCGCACTGACGCACCACTTCAACCAAGTAAGAGTCTCGGTAAGGCATTGTTTGGTACGGGTGTATTTTTAGGGATTGGAGGGGATTATCAAAGTCTAACCTCAAATCTCAAAATATTTCGAAAGACCTGTTTGGTTCAAGTGTATTTGGCAGGGTTTATCCCCACTTTTCCCCCAAAATTCTCCAAATTGTAGTTTATTTTTCTTCATATTAAAGCCTATCCCTCTAACTAGTGGATTTGAAGGGATTGGTTTGGAGGTGGGGGTTTGAAGAGATTTGGTGCAGGTGGAGGTTTCACACCCAAATCCTATGGAGATTATCCCTGCTAATCCCCTCAAAACCTCTAGCACCAAACAAGCCCTAAGTAGTGTAAACTCAGGGTGAGGGGTGTGGTCGCTTGTGTCTTAGGGCTGTGGGGTCTGTTCACCGGAGATGAATCCACTATAGACTGTATCTAAAATACCGCCACTTCATTAATTAGTGTGCCTCTTCTTTTTACTAACAAAGAAGGGTCCTGTAGGACCTCTCACTGCATTAACAAAATAGTAATGCACGACGAATTACATCATGACCCGACACATAAAGGAAGATTTAAATAAAATCTAAAAATACATTGTTGGGGCAATCTCCACAACTCAATTGGACGCTCCCAGCAATATCCCACGAGCTACCAACAGTATCCCACGAGCTATCAAAGCTCCGAGATAGCAACAAGGTCCCAAAAACTTTCAAAGCTTCGAGACAACAACAACCGTCTAGGGCACTCCAGGTACCCCGGAGAGGAAAATATCAAGGGCACCTTAAGAACCCAAGAGTAACAATATTTTCAACTTCAGATCAACTGAATCCTTGTAGAGAACTCAAACCGATGCAACCGGTTGCAATGGAAAAAACACAAGAAGTGCTCAAATCATTCACTCTCAAATCCCACCAAAGCAACAAATGCTATGGGAGGAAAAGAGAGGAAGAACAAGGAAGAACTCAACATATGAATCCACAAGATCTAGATCCCAAAGGATTCCCCTCACTAAGAGGAGAGATGGTTTGGTGGAAATGTAAATTTAGATCTCCTCTCTCTTTTCCCTATAGTTGGAGGCAAGAGTCATGGAGGAATAGAGAGAAAGCAAACTCCAAAGGGTCAACAATGGTGGGAGAAAACTTGATAGAGAAGTGGGGAACCGATGGGGAAGAATACCCCTCAAATAGGTCCCCACGAAATCTTCCCGTTGGGGAAAAATGGGTTTCCCTACCTAGGCCCAGCATGGCTAGCCTCTCTGCATGTCCCGGCATAGCAGCCCGGCCTTGGCCGTCGTTCCTGGGTCGGCCACCCACGCGAACCGGTCGGCCTAGGGGGGCCGAGGCCAGCCTCCCAGTTTTTAGAAAACCGTCTGAATAGACAACAATGTCGCCTAGAGGGGGGTGAATATGAGATTAAAACTTTTCGGGTTAAGGCTTGCTATATGCAGAAATAAACTAGGTGTTTAAATTAAAAAGCACACAAAACCTAAATAATCTAGGGTCAACTAGGTGCACCAACAACTTATGATAATCAAGACAATTAACAAGGTGATAGCAAGATATATAGGTTCAAGCATGAAGTCTATCACAATGTAAATTGCATAAGTAAAAAAGCTCGGGTACAGAAATAAGCGAGACAAACGGAGATAGTGATGTATTCTCGAGTCCCTCCGTTTGAGGGTAGTACGTCTCGTTGGAGGGATGTGAGCTCGCCACAAAGGCCTACTCAACACCACAAAGGCCTCACCCTATTCTCCCGTGAACCTCGCCACAAAGGCCTAGTTCACCTTCCACTATTGGTAACCATCGATCGAGGTACGCAACCACAACTTAATAGGAGGCTCTCGATGTCACCACAATCTTGGGGCACGCGTCCACAACTCAATTAGAGGCTCCCAAGAACACCACAAGTTGTCTAGGGTCCAAGACCCAAGAGTTAAAAGTCCACAAACTTTCACTTCCACGAATCCTCGTGGAGAGAGCAACCCGATGCAAATGGTAAGAGCACAAGTGCTCAAATCCTTCACTCTCAAATTTCAACAAGGCAACAAATGCTTATGGGGGAATAAGAAAGGAAGAACAATGGAGGATAAACACCAAACTCCAAGATAAATATCTACTAGTTTTCCCTCACTAAGAAGAAAGATAGATTGGTGGAAATGTAGATCTAGATCTCCCCTCTATTTTCCCTCAAAGATATGCAAGAATCACTACTAGGGAATAGCCTATAACAGCATCAGGTAGCACCGGCGCACCTGCTACAGCGTCCGCCGGCGGTAAGTACCACCGGCGCGCTAGATTGGCATCCGTAGGGTGCTATTACATTACCCCTGGCGCTCGCAATACTAACCGCGCCGGCGCTAAAGGCAGGCCCCAGGCCCCCTCGGGGCAAACTTAGCCCTGGCGTTGCCCACTACACGTGCGCCGGTGGTAGATATTTACCCCCGGCGCGTTCGAGGCTACGCGCGCCGGCGCTAAAGGACTGCCCAGGGCCCCCAATTACCACCAGCGCGCGCTATCTTGTGAGCGTCGGCGCTAATATTTACCCCCGGCGCAAATTGGGTGATGGCGCGCTGGCGGTAAGATACATCTTATCCAGCCACCACCCACACCACCCATTTGCCCAACCACTCACTCCACTCACTCCTCCTCATCTCCAACTCGAAACTCCTCTCTTTCCAGCCCATTTTCTCACTCCTTTCTTCCAATTTTAGCATATTTAACCAACCAAATTTGATATGTTTTGTCAAAACTTTCTCTCCCAAACATGCCCCTCCCTTCTACATAGTTAGATCTAGATCTACTATGAAGAATCTCTCTCCCCACATGCACCATATTCATATATCTAAATCTAGCTAGATCTAGATAGAGTCTACACACCGCACTCTCTCCGGTCAACACGTGCCGTGTGTACGTTACGATCTTCCATATCTCGTACCGACGGAATATACTTATATCGATATATATATAATTATTGTGTTTGCAACCAAAATATGTGATGATGACCCCTATTCATGGGAATTGTATTATGTTTGTTGCGACCGTGTAAATTGTGATGACATGTAAATGAGTTGGCAATGTTTTGCCGAAATGTCGATTCATTTCCGTTTCGGCAAATTTTTGCAACTCCGTTTTGACCTTTTTTAGCAAAGGTCATGCCGAAATTTTCCGTGAAACCGGCCGGGTTTGGATCTAATCAAAATTTACTCTTGTCGACCGTGCAGGAGACAATGGTCATCTCGATGAGGGAAAGCGTCGTGGCTAGATATGTGGAACATTCAAAGGCCGGCATGCACCGAATGGACCGCATAGACATACTTTGTCCGTGTCGAAGATGCAAACTTGGGTCCCTATTCAACCCATCTTCGGGCGTAGTGAAGGACCACCTGCTTAGGCGTGGTTTCATGGACGGTTACACTCAGTGGACCATGAGTGATGAGGAAGATGATCATGGGGATGATCATGAGGATGATGATGAGGAGGGGGGCGCAACGACAGCCGCTGAAAATGGGAAAGAAGGGTAGAAGGAGAATGACGATGACGAATAAGCTACCGCACACGGCGGTATTGGAGAGGAAAAAACGGCAGACAACAATACTCCGTTGACGTCAGTCGTGCGGGACCCTCATGTTCAAGAGTTACTTCTCAGCGATAGGTCGACGAGTGACGCGAGAGCCGCCGGTAGACAGAAATCTAAGCTGGCGCAAGTGGAGATAGACTCGAATACTCCGTTGTACGATGCAGCAGACCGCGATCCGGAGGAGTCCCGCTTAAGAGTAGCACTCGATATTATGCAGATGAAGGCAAAACACGGATGGGCCGACGCAAGCGTTGACGACCTACTGCAATACATGAAAAAGCGTCTTCCTAAAGACAACACGTGTCCTACTAGTCTAGACGAGGCGAAGAAAGTCATGTGCCCTCTCGATTTACCGCACACAAAGTATCATGCATGCATCATGACTGTGTCATTTATCGGAACGAACACGCGGACAAGACCCAATGCCCAGTGTCTGGCGCTGATCGGTACCAGAGAGTGAAGAAAGCCGCTCCTCGGAAAGTGGTGTGGTACTTTCCGCTCACACCTCGTCTGCAGCGGTACTTTGTGGACCCTAAGGAAGCAAAGATGATGCGCTGGCACGCGAGCAGAAAGGAGGCAGTGCTGAATGATCCAGAGCAGGCTGAAAACCCAGTGCTGACACACCTTTCGGATGCAAGCCAGTGGAAGGCACTAGACAACGAGTATGAAGATTTTGGGAAAGAGGCAAGGAACATCAGGTTGGGTGCGAGCACGGACGGACTCAATCTGTTTGGCAACCAGAGTAGCAAATATAGCACGTGGCCCGTGTTTGTTTGGATATACAACCTCCCCCTGGCTCTGGATAAAGAGGTAGTACATACACATGAGTATGCAAATTCAAGGGCCGACACAACCAGGGAGCGATATCAACCTGTATCTCGAGCTGCTGAAGGAGGAGTTAGAAACGTTGTGGGAGGATGAAGGGGTACAAACACGGGATGCCTACGCGGAAGAATATTTCCCTATGAGAGCCGCGTTGATCACGACGGTGCAGGACTTTCTCGGCTACGGATATATTGCATGCCAGGTGTGCCATGGACACAAGGCGTGCGTGAGGTGCATGGAACATACGCCATCTTTACAGCTTAAGGAACCGGGGTCTTGTAAGACTGTCTACATGAGGCATCGAAGGTGTCTAGACAAAAATGACCCGTGGAGGAAGTGTGAAGATCTATTCAACGGTAAAGATGAGCCCGAAGGACGTCCACCTCAGAGGAGCGGTGAAGAGATCAAACAGTTATTGGACAACTGGAAAGAGTGCCTTGCGTCAGGAAAGGGAAAGGGAAAGGGAAAGGAAAAGAAGCGAAAGTGAGAAGAGAAGAAGAAAGAGAAGGCAGCAGGACCGCTCCTGGGGGTATGGAAAAGGAGGTCCGTGTTTTGGGACTTGACGTACTGGCCAATCCTCGGTACGCCTCATTTCCTTGATGTCATGCATATCACGAAGAACATGTGCGAGAGCTTGCTTGACACCCTATTCAACATGCCGGATAGGACCAAAGACGGGCCGGAAGCAAGATACGACCTCGCGGACCTAAACATCAGGAAAGACCTTCAAATACCACCACCGGCTGCTAGGACCAAAGATGACCAGCTGGACGAGGAGGAGTCGGACGGTTGCAAGCGCAAAAGGGGTAAGCCGCAACACTGGGTATGCCCCCCTCCTGCTTCACTCCAAGTCCCAACAAGCTCGATCAAATGTTCTGTTGCCTTCTAGGAGTCAAAGTGCCCTTTGGTTACTCGGGGCTGATAAGGAGATACCTGGACCCGAACAAGAAAATCTTCAGCGGGATGAACTCTCATGACTGTCACGTGATGATGACGCAGATACTTCCAGTTGCAATCTGAGGGATAATGGAACCTCACGTCCATGAAATGCTGACTGGTCTATGTAACTTTTTCAACGTCATCACTCGGAAGTCGATCACCGTGAAGAAACTCGGAAGGCTGCAGGAAGAGATCGCTACGATCCTATGCGAGCTGGAGATGTACTTCCTGCCCGCATTCTTCGACATAATGGTCCATCTCTTGGTCCATATCGTAGATGATATCATCGATCTCGGGCCGGCATTCCTGCACAACATGATGCCGTTCGAAAGAATGAATGAGGTCATCAAAGGTTTCGTTCGTAACAGGTCACATCCAGATGGAAGCATCATCCAGGGGTTTCTGACCAAAGAGCGAATCTCTTTCTGCGAGAATTATCTAGACGTCAAAAAGCCGGTTGGTTTGCCGAAAAACAAGCACATTGGCAGGTTCGAGGGAGCAGGCCACAAAACGGGCAGGCGGGAAATGCACGTGGCCTTTGAGGGGCGGACATCCGACTTTGACATGGCCAACTTAGTAGTACTTCAGCACATCGAAGATGTGGATCCTTGGTTAGAAGAGCACAAAAAATGATAGCAAACAATGCTCGCAAGCCGATGACCGAAGCATATATACTAAGAGCGAACAACTCCTCTTTGGTTCGCTGGTTCAAAGACCAGATTGATGCTGATCCCCCGATAATGACCAGCGAGAACGGTAAACTAATTTTGGCTTTGTCATATGGCCCCGCGCCCAACCTCATGACTTACCAAGCATACGATATCAACGGGTTCACATTCTACACGGAGGAAAAAGACAAAAGTAGCGACTACCAGAACTCTGGGGTAACGATGGAATCCTACACGGGCGATGTCAAGAAAAGATACTACGGAAGGATCGAGGACATCTGGGAGCTTGAGTACGCCGGGGAGAAGGTGTCGATGTTTCGTGTCAGATGGGCTAAGAACGTCGAAACCGAAGGCAAATATTCTGTCACCATGTGTATACCTGAAGCCAACAAATGCAAGACCACAAACGCCACCGCTCAAAATGATCCATGGGTACTAGCTAAGCACGTGGAGCAATGCTTCTTGATAACCGACCCGTCCAGGCCTAGCCGTGTTGTCGTAAAGAGAGGAAAAGGGAACGTTGTCGGAATGGATGGAGTTGCTAACGAGAATGACTTTGACGGCCTCATCGGAGACCCAGTGATAGAAGAACCCGATGAAGACAATGCAACATACACCAAAAGAAGAAGCAGGACCACGCTACCTAGGTCAGTTGATCCCAGCACAAGAAGAAGTCATCAGATAGGGATAAAGTATACAACGACATCCAAGAAGGCAAAGAAGAAGATTGTGATGAAACGATGAGACAGAAACACTCGCAATGTGTGTTGTGACGATGGAACTATCATTAACATTGTATTATTATGTGCAACTCTTTCTTAATTAAATCGATAACAGTGTGATTGATGTGTGTTTTGCCGATGCAACTATCTTATATTATATATCCTCTTCTAAAT
The DNA here is from genome assembly GCA_028641055.1 of Alopecurus myosuroides. Classification (NCBI taxonomy): domain Eukaryota; kingdom Viridiplantae; phylum Streptophyta; class Magnoliopsida; order Poales; family Poaceae; genus Alopecurus; species Alopecurus myosuroides. The sequence goes on from CM054060.1 coordinate 386,711,887, forward strand.
AACTACAATTAATATTCCATTTTATCTTATTACTATCCTCTATATTGAAATTAGCTTTACTACTATCCTATTTTATTTTAGACACAATAGATAAAGAATAAGGAAAAGAAAAGACAAAAGAAAAAAAAAATAAAGTTAGCCCTGGCGCGCTGGATTGCATACGCGCCGGTGGTAAAATAGCCCCGGCGCGCAAGCATACAGACGCGCCGGCGCTAAGGCTGCATTCGTTCCTTAAAGGGGTGGGCCCGCCCCACTTAGCCCCGGCGCGCTGGTTGTTTGGCCGTGCCGGCGCTATTTCCTTGCCTCACTGCCTAGTGGGGCCCTCCCAACTTATTCCGGGCGCGTCTGGGTGACCGTTGCGCCGACGCTAATTCTATACATGGGAGAGAGTCTAGGACTTAGCCATATTTTCGATCGATTGATCTCATCTCCCCCAAAATTCCCCACGCGCTCACTGCACGAACCCTAGCCGCGCTCATCGATCTCTCGCGCTCACCCCACCCGCGCTCATTGATCTCTGTCGTCGCGTCCGCGCGTGGAGCTGCCCGCGCCCTGTGCGGCCGCCGAGAAGCCGCTCGCGCCACCGTCTTGAGGAGGACCCGGAGCCCCCCCTGCAGCGACGAGCAGGAGCAGGAGCAGCCCGCGCCGCGCTGCCTCCGAGAAGCCGCCCGCGCCACCGTCTTGAGGAGGACTCGGAGACCCCCTGCAGCGACGAGCAGGAGCATCCCGCGACGAGCAGGAGAAGCCCGTGCCACCGTCTTGAGCAGGAGCAACCCGCGCCCCCTGCAGGTACGTTCTCCTCCCTCTTCGGCCTTCTCCTTCCTCTCCTTCGAGAATAGAAGCATCGTTGATACGCCCACAACCTATTTTTGGGCTTATGTCTGATAGTTTTAGAAAAGAAGCATCGTTGATACATAGAAATTGCAAGTTACTCTTGCTTTTAGAAGTTGTGAACACACCGGTTACAATTTTCAGAAATTGCAAGTGCAGGTACCCTGTTTAAGAAGTGCGGGTAATTTATCAATGAAGGAGCCGCTAGTTATTAGGTAACGAGTCTCTAAAAAACATTCCCAAGCTCCTTCGTTGCTGGATATGGACCATAGAATCATTCTACAATGAAGGAGTTTTGTTGAATAGTGAGTGATGTGTCAGAAGAAACCAAACGGGCCAGCTCTGCAGATTTTGCGTGCGTTGATGATTTTTCTGGTTGCAGGTACATTGAGTTGCTAACGTTTTGCCGGAACGTCGATTCGTTTCCGTTCCGGCAAATTTCTAGCACTCCGGCATGACCTTTTTTAGCAAAGGTCATGCCGAATTTTTGCGTCAATTTCTAGAACCAAATATTGTAGGTACTGTGTTAGGATTTTGGCATCGAGCAAATATATCTGTAGTGCTTCATTCAGGAGCCATCCTTTTTATGTATCACTGAAAGGAAATTGAATTAAACTATTACAAAGAATCAGTTCATTTTTCGGTTTTGTTTGCAGCCTTATAGAGTTTATTTGTCTTCCCAATCGATAAGCACAAGAAATTCCCTAACATGGGTTGTTTATTCAATACAGTGAACAACCGTATCTTTGCTGAAAATTACATTATTTTTATCTCCAATAACTCCAAAAGTACAATTGGCAATAAGCCTTTTTTTATAAAGCCGGCGAGGGCGGCATCGACCATGTCCTCGGCGACGCGTACATCACTTGCTTCCTCCTGAGTGGTGTATGGAGAGGCCAGTTGTAATGTTGGTCGGCGAATCCTGTGTGTGGGTCGTCCGTGGTGCCGACGCGCGAGGTCATCTGCTCTCCTCCTTGAGAAGCTCATGGTGCCGCCATCGCGACTACAGGCTGCATCCAACTCTATATATTGCATGTGAATTCTGACAGCATGCATCACGAGCACTAATTGGGGCTGGGATGCCATACGGCCAGAAGCACTATGCAAAGCCGGGGACGGTAGATCTCATCATTAGGTGGCTCGTTTCGTTTTTTTTTGCGAATTCATTAGGTGACTCAATAGCTACGGTCATATCCAACTCATTCAATTACAAGGACAATAACTTTGGCACCGCATGCACTGACCGTGTAGTAAAACTGAAGACGAAGGGTGGCTGACATAGAGAAGGTTAGGGCACTAGGCATGTTGTGCTACTCATTTAAGCAAAGTGATCTTGGCGTCCTGATAGTCATGTAAGACTTGATGTTTGGTTCAGAGTGTTAGCATTTGTGACATACATAAAGTCAGTTTCTGTTTCTTCCTTTTCAAATGGTTACATTTAGCATGTGTGTTCAGTCCAAAGGTAAGAAGGTTGTGAAGCTAGCTATCCAGGGTATGTAAGGGTAAATGCATATATATTGCTAAATGATTGTTGATGCTTTGTGTTTTCATTATGCCCAAGGATTGTTCTGTGGGATTGCATGATATTTCTTAAACATCTGCATAATAAATGTCTGTCTCCACTCAAATGGAAATAATAAGTTAACTTGGAAATGTTAGAGAACAACATGATTATATAGGAAAGGTAGACATGTAACAAGTAAACTGTAAACGGTTTGTTGGAATATATGTCGAATATGTGTACGAGTAGGGCTACGTTAGGACTTGTAATTAACGGAAGGTTAGGTGTTTGAGTCGGACACGTGTAACCTGGCCTAATATATAAAGGCACCGGGGGTAGCCCAAATAGACACGACGAAAGCTAGTAGGCTAGACACAAAATCACGAGGGGACGGTCCGGCGCCCGTGGCAGGGGCGGCCGGACCGGCGTGGCGTTGAGATCTGGTGCGTCTGTATTGCCTCGGCGGGCTTGTCGTCGACGGTACTTTGACTAGTACATGGGGAGGAGCGCCCGTAGTCATGCCCCGCAGATGTAGGCGTTGAGCGCCGAACTGCGTTACCAAATCTCGGTGTCATGTTTGATGTGATTGCTTGGCCTCGGTAGATCGATTAAGCGCCTACGATTTGTAACAAGTGGTATCAGAGCAAGGTTTAGAGGCGGCGATTGATCTAGAGGATGACGACGAAGACCGGCCGCGGATGGTTACGATGAACGTATGGTTTGCCGTACCGTGGAAGCAGTCGGAGATCGGTGCGTGGCAATCGGAGAGCATCGTGGTTCTCGGCGAGATCTGTTCGGATCAAAAGGCGACGGTGTAACGCGCGAGGCAGGTCCAATCAATCCGACCTGGAACGCGGTCACGTAAAGGCGCGTGACGGACCAGGCGCAGGAGTCCCAGGCAAAGCTGGCGTGTTTGCCTATGGTTGTTGCGCTTTCATGCAGATGGCAGCAGCACTACCGGGCCAGGGGCGATGTGTATGGGTGCATCCAGTGTTTGATCGATCAGTATGCTGGGCAGATGCCAGATTTTGGTAAAGAAAAAGACAAGACGTCATGTACAAGGCAGTTTCTATCAAGAGTAAAGAAAAGGACGTGATTAATTTAGGAGCTTGGAGTGCACGTGAGGTGGGGATGGTGCTTGGCTTATTTAAAGTCTTGCAATCTTTTTGCTCCAGGCACATGGAAGGCACCATAGATTATTATTGTTTTTCTTTATTCGGTACACATATGTACGGGATGGATGCGGAAGATACAAGGCGTGGAGTCGTAAGTTCACGACAAGATCGACCGGATTGGCAGCATAATGCCATGGTTATCAAGGTGGACTGATGCGGCTTGGACTACGTGCACATAAGGTTCCGAGTAGCCTAAAGTGCGGCGTGGTGGAGGATCATGCATATACGGGTGCCGGATAGTGCACGGCAATTTGGCGGGTGTACTAGGCGCAAGGTGGAGCATGGTCGCAGTCGGATACGTTTCGGCTGGGTCGGACTGGACAGTCTGACGGGACAGAATACGGTGAAGATCGGCGATGACGACGTAGGAGCGTGACGGCTGATGGTGTCCGGATTCTGTGGCGTGGAAACACGTGGCGCATGCCTGAGGGGGTGCGCGCTTCGACATGCGGCGGCGCGGGGTTGATTCAAGATGGTGTACACATGATATCTTGAGGTCGACGTGTCGCGGGGTGGACTGATCATCTACCATGGAGTCATGTTGAAGGTGGAGCTGGAGTCCAAAGATTCCACTCGGCTGATGGGGGGCTACGGCGTAAGAGCTCGGAGAGTCGAAGCCTATTTCAGCGGGAAGGCGAGAAGCACGTGATTCGGACTGGAGCTCAGGGTTCGGAGGGATACGTGGAACTCGGCACCGGTCGGGTATGACTGGTGGTATCTGCAGTGGGGTCTGAGATGGTGTGGGTACGCGACCCTGAAGATCTTGGCCAAGATTGTGGATGCTCGACGCGGTAATAGCGGCGAGGTGTGCGGTAAGCACGGGACACGGCGATGGACCAGGGCACGGACGATCGGACATGAGGTTTGACATGTGTGCAGGGGTTCTGAAGCAGTGTTGGCAAGTACCAGGTTCGAGTTGGTAACTGGGTCTATCGGGATTGACATCAAGTGATGGACATGAGTCGGCCATGGAGAATCTGCGAAAGCGGTGATGAGACAGTTGTGAATTTGACTGGAGATGACTTAAGGCAACGGCGAAATTTCTTCAAGTTTTCAGAGATGCAGTCAACAATAGCGAGAATGATGAGTTCAGGTAACTCTTATTTGTGACACCTAATATGTGAGTTGTTCACTTTCACATTGATCAAGGACGAGGCCACCAAGGTGACGATGCAACGGCGTTGTCGATATGGTGACTTTATGATCGTGGTGTGATGGCGGTGGACGGATACTCCGGAGATTTGGGAGCACAAGACAAGAGCGCGGAAGAACTTAATTTTCGTTGGAGCATTGACTGTGGTGAAACAAGGAAGGGACTACGGTTGCACGTGGAGTCATATGGAGTCAATGGAGTAGCAACGGAGCTCATGATTAATGGTTCAAGTCCAGGTATACAGAGATTCGGCATGACGGCTTCAAGATAGCGAAGGCATATTCGCCAAGGTGGAGTTTGTTGGAATATATGTCGAATATGTGTACGAGTAGGGCTACGTTAGGACTTGTAATTAACGGAAGGTTAGGTGTTTGAGTCGGACACGTGTAACCTGGCCTAATATATAAAGGCACCGGGGGTAGCCCAAATAGACACGACGAAAGCTAGTAGGCTAGACACAAAATCACGAGGGGACGGTCCGGCGCCCGTGGCAGGGGCGGCCGGACCGGCGTGGCGTTGAGATCTGGTGCGTCTGTATTGCCTCGGCGGTCTTGTCGTCGACGGTACTTTGACTAGTACATGGGGAGGAGCGCCCGTAGTCATGCCCCGCAGATGTAGGCGTTGAGCGCCGAACTGCGTTACCAAATCTCGGTGTCATGTTTGATGTGATTGCTTGGCCTCGGTAGATCGATTAAGCGCCTACGATTTGTAACAAGGTTGATAACTAACACAAGTTAACTAGCCCTGAACTAGTTTTAGACCATTTTTCTTTGACCACTCTTTTGTTTCTGTTTTTTGACAAACAGTAGCTGTTCTTATATGGTCATTACTCACGAATAGCCTGGAATGAGGAGATACTAGCTATTTAAGAGTGTTACTAAGTTTGGTTCACCAGTTCTTGGATGCCGCGGGGTTACCTTTGCACGAAATACATTGTTTGTTAAAGGGATTTTGGGAAAGAAAAGCAAAAGGGCATTCTTATTTGACCATTATTATAATAAATTTGGAACCCAGCAATAACTTTGTTTTGGACCATGCTAATCTGCGTTTGCCATATCTTGGTAGCTGCCATCTCTTGTTTCATGTGCCACAATAGAAGAAATTCTCAACTTTATAAAATACCACTAGAATGATTGAAAAATGAAGGAAACCCATGCAATACCATATTTTCTTGTATCAAAGCTATTTTATGCTCGTATGTCAAAATTATTAAATACTGTTCATTTTGGAGATTAACTCAAACATTAGCTCTTGTTATACTTTTGCATTTTAAATTATAGCTAAGGACAAAATATGTAAGTTGTGTTCTATTTGGAGTCTTCAAGGCAGATCTCTTTATAATGAGGCAACCATGTTAATTGAAGGTATCGAAATAATAAGAAGTTTAGTTACATATATATGTATCCCCCCAAACCTTGCTACCTTCTGCCCACCCGGTAACGGCGCCTGCCCGCCGGCGAGTTGCCGGACCTGCCACTCCTCCAGGTCACGGAATAGCCTTGCGCAGCAAGGGCTCTTCCAGAATGTTAAATACAACTTTAATAATTAAGATGACCTGGACCAAAATAATTGAGGGGATTACCAATACAACTAATGAACCAGCAATTCGTTAAGTTCAGATTTTGTTGATGGGAGCAAATGAAGACCCCACCATTCTCTACATTTTTTAAGACCCACCGGCTTTCACTTTCTCCTGTTGTAAGACTTCCATTGTGCTTAGCTAAGCTATGCAGGAAAGAAACTTCCATTGAGCTCAGCCAAGCAATGCAGAAAACAAGTTAACTAATACCCAATATGATATGAACTCCAAAATCTGAAGAGACCCATTCATTTGATTTGTGCTATGGCCAAACATACATCAACAGAAGATAAATATGATACGATCACCAAGCTTTTAAATAACTAGTGCTATAACAGGAAACTTTAAATTATAGTAAAGAGTTGACGATCAACTACCCTCTGATTTTCTTTGGAAATTTTAGTTGCGAACATTTGCCACAAGCTAAGCTAAACAACTAGTACTACGGGGATTGCATTGGCCAAGCTTTCAAGCTTAATGAATGAATATACCCATGCTTCTGCAACCAAAGGGCTTAAAAACACATTTGACGCTAGGGTTTAAAAAACAAGGGCTTTCCATTTTCTTGGAAAAAATACCACTTCATCCTCGTTTGTTAGATATGCCTAAGATAATAAAACTAATGTTTTGTTGTTTTATTTCTATGAAATGACAGCGTGACCCCCTTGAAACACGGTTGCAATGTCGTCTCGCGGAGACCAGAACGTCGACACCGGCGCCGAGACTTCTGAACAAGAGTTGGGGGCGCACTATCATCTGATGTTCTTAGAGCAGCAGAATGAACAAAGGGGCAGCGATGATGCTGATTATAACCCTACCGAGGATGAGGAAAGGGAGGATGCTGAGGAGCAAGGTGGTAGAGGAGAAGAAACCACCTATAGTGGCGCAGGTGGTGGCTCCGAGACCAGTAACCAAGCTAGGAAACGGCGTCGGGAGCGACGCCCAAACCAGGTCGGTGCCACCCGAGAACCATTCACGGTGGTTGATAGCGATGGTGTGCCTAGGGAGCCTAAAACGCGCGCGAGGGGTTACGGCATCCAATTGGCAGCAATCCTTCGGGACGTCGTCAACCTTAACGAAACTAACCTCCAACACAAGGACAAGTAGAATTTGCGCGCTCAACTCATTTCGAGACTGCACGCCCGGTACGTTTTTCCTGGCGAGTACAACAACCAGGATCTCGAAGGTAATGTGGTGAACACCCATGCCATGACCAAGTTCACCAAAGCACTGAGCGGTTATAAATATATGGTGAGGGATATGCGTGCCGTGGGTGCCGATTTCGAGAAGATCCACAGCCAGTTTTCGAAGATTACGCAAGAAGACTTTGATGCTTTCGTGGCCAGTGAAGAGCTAGAGCAAACCAAGGCTAACACCAAAGTGGGGAGTGGACATGAGAAACAAGAACATCGGAGTCCACCGCCTTGCTAGCAACGGTTACGCCCGCAAGGAGGATATATGAGCGAAGGAGGACCAGGCCTATATAGAAGCCGGCATCGAGAACCCGTGGCACAAGTACCCCCACCCGGAGACGCGAAGATTTCTGAGGTCCCGGTACCATAAAGAAACCGATACTGGGGATGTCGTCACGGACCCTAGGAAGGTGGTCGGTCTCAAGTTGGCCACGGACGAGAAGGTGCTTGCACTTGAGAAAGAACTGGTAAGCAAATTTACCGGTTTCAGCTTAGTTAGATCCTACTCTCGATTAAATTCTAGTATTAGCATTTCTTAATGCTTCATGTTACTTCTGCAGATAGCAAAACAAACGACAGAAGCTGCCTCCTCGTCTCTAGCGTCGACGGATAAACTTCCGTGGGGCATACCCCTTGTCAGGGCGTTGAACAAGATGAAGGAACTGCCACCGTTGACAAGGCCGCATCAGGGCCGTACGATCGCACACGGAGGAGGTTGCAAGAAGGTTAACCATGGCTTTCCCGTGGCAACTACTAAAGAGGAGCGAATGGCGGCGCGAGCGCAGAAGAGGAAGCATGAGACTAGCGAGACTAGCCAACTGCTGGAGGAGACGGCGGAGCTAAGGGAAGAGACGGGGGTGCTAAGGCACAAGTTGGTTGAATTGGAATCCATGATGGAAGAGAAGGTTAATCACAGGGTGGCTAACACGTTAAATGAAATCATGCCTTCCATGTTTCAGTCGTGGACGAACTATTTCAAAGCGGGCGGGCAAGGGCCGCTCCCGTTGATAAGCTTAGGAGGAAGCAACTATCACAACAGGGCGCCGCAGGATGCAGCTCGACCTGTTATATTTGTGACTCCTGGCGCGGCAAAATAAGGTGATAATAGGCGGGAGTCGCCGTCAATGCCGGCTAGCAGCCCCTCTGTCACCTGCACGGCCGATCCCGTCCCCGGTCCTTCGACACGCGCTGAGCTCCCCGCTGTCACTCCAATGCCCCCCACCGGTCCGTCGACACGCGCCGAGATCCCCTCTGTCACTCCCAAGCCCGCCCTCGGTCCGTCGACACGCGCCGAGCTTGACGCGCTCACGGTAATTAATCTTAAAGCGTGAACTCGTTACTTAACTACTTCGTCACCGCCCCCTCTAACCTACATATTTTCTTATACGACCCCGAAGTTCCTTGCACATTGCTATTGTACGTGGATAATGAGTTGAAGGATGTGGCAAAGGGAATAATACTTTGGCCACAAAACCGCAGGTTCCATTGCCAGCAAATGTCTGTTGACGTACATCGGGTTTGCGTGGATCGGGCTTTAGCGGGATGCGGAGAGATGTATCCTCCTTATCATCCCCCGGAAGCCGATAGCAAGCTCACGATATCAGAACTGAAGAATGAAATATTGGTATGGCCGAAGCGACTTATTCGATTGAACGCCAAATCAGGGACGGCGGCAAGCCAAGACAAGGCCACTCCATCGGCTGCGCCGGCAGCTCCAACTCATCCACCTATCCTTGATCCTTCTGAGCCCGCGACACAACACCGAAGTGATGATCCCATTGATGAATTCATCGCTGATCTTGATATGGACCAGCATTATGATGATCTCGGTATGGATGAGCCTGTTGCTGACCTCGATCTGGATCAGCTTGCTGATATGGACCAGCTGCCTCGTGATTCACCCGACCACCGTGATCTCCCAGTGGGGAAAGCGGAATGCTTGAAGAAGAAGTTGTTCGTTTCTCAAGAAACTCCCGAGGAAGATCTCGGCTTCAGTGCTCCAGCGCTCGGTGACCACCGTGATCTGCCAGCGAAAGCTTTGCTAAGCCCAAACACTTGTCGTGGTGCGACACTCGACGTGATAAGACCAGGCGACGGCGCTCCCCCGTGCTTAAAGACGAGGAAGACCATCAGGAAAAGGCCTCAGAAGAAAAAAGCGGCCGCCGCCTCCGCCAGCGAGCCACCTCGGATTCTAGACAAGTTACCCGACAAGTGGCGCCAACACAATGTTCTGGGCCAGCCGATGCTACCGCCAGACCTTGTCAAACTCTTGACCGGGGACATGAGGATTTGTCATGACGGTGTTCTGCAGAAGGAGAGGGAACTTATGGAGTCGGGTTCCCCCTCATACCCGCTCCACGTGGTCAAGGTGCCCCTCGGCGTGGGCTTTGTGGAGAAATACCCTGCATAGCAGTTCTTTCTCAAGTTTGATGACATGTTCAACATCTTCCATCTGAAACGGCTCTTCCCACCCTTCGTGCGTCTCGTAGCTCTCAAAATGGCGCACGATATCATGCAAGATAGAACACCGGACGTAGCGATAATGGACCCCTACTGCATGCGTGAAAGCGTCTTGGCCAACCCATGGGACCGAGTGATTACCACGAAGCATATGGAGGATTTCTTGGTGGCGAATCATACTAAGGAAACCTTCCTCATGCCATACTTCCCCGAGTAAGTTTACGATCGACCACTAGCCATCGTTACATTCTTTAGTATATTTCCATCACTCTTTTGCGTGTGTGAGAAGATTAATCTGAGGATGGCGCATGGATTGTTTTGTGCAGAGACATGTATTGCGTCCTCTTGGTCATGCACCCGCGGCAGTCGCACGTTACTTATCTCGAATCGGGGAGTGCCAAGCCGAAGAACTAGACCATCGTCAAGTCTGTTCTCGACGCAGCTCTCACCGGATTCTCCGCCAAGGCAGGTCCCCTCAAGGTAAGGAAGGAAACCAGCCGAGGATGCCTCCGGTGCGTCCACACAACCACGTTTGCCTTCATGAAGCAGTTGCACCCAGAGACTGGGATGGACGCCTGGTACACCATCCTTCATATGAGGGAGTTCGTGAAGGATGCAAATGAACTCTTGTTGCCATCTAGTCTCCAAAGACGGGGCATCGACATGGCGAACGCCCCTAGCGATACGGTGAGAAATGAGTTTCGTCACATCCAACGACAGATTGCCACAATAGTAAGAAAACTTATTTCTCAGCCCATACTTGTTGTGGCAGCCGAATCCTTGTTGCATATACTTGTTTCATATTTGAATTTGCTACATTGTTGCATATACTTATTGCATATATAATTTCGCTACTGATGTCTATTTTGTCTTGTCCAAATAGATGACGTTCTATGTCGTGTACCGGGGACATGTTCCCGGAGTATACGACGACTGGGAGGCTTGCCGGAGATAGGTGCATCGGTTCAGCGGAAATAGCTACAAGGGGTACACCACTATGGCGGAGGCACAAGCTCGATATGCGAGCTATCTAGCGGGAGAGACATATCTAGCGGGCGAGAAGAGAAGGAAGCGGATGAAGACCATCTTCGTCACAATGATGCTCATCGTTTCCGCGTTTCTATTCTATCGTCTAGTTTAGATCGATGTCTCCTTAGCAAGATATCTTCCGACACTTTGTATCCATCACTTTGTATTCCATCATCGATGTCTTAGCTACTTGTTTTGTCTATGCCTTCAGTCCGATACTTTGTATTCGGCTTTGGGACTTTTTATATTCCTGTGTGATACATATGAGTATTAGCTACTTGTTTTGTGCCGTATAAATTCTGTTTTGTGAGATATATATTCTGTTTTACTCTTATTTTATGTAACAGTATAACATGTAACAGTATAAAACTTGTATATACGGTTTTCTGTTTATTTTTTTAAAATATCAATACATACCGCCGGCGCGCTGGGTGGACCTATCACCGGCGCGGTGCGGGCGCCGGGACTAAGCCAGCAATACCCCCGGCGCGTTGGGCTGAAGCGTCGGCGCTAAACTTACCCCCGGCGCGCCAGAGCAGAGCGCCGGCGCTAAATGTATTACCCCCGGCGCGTCGGACCAGGGCGCCGGCAGTAGAGTTTTACCACCGGCGTGATCATCGCCGGCGCGCGCCAAGGCGCCGGCGGTAAGCCAAAACAGAGCGCCGGCGGTAGGGGTTTGCCTAGTAGTGAATCATGAGAGGAAATGAGAGAAGGGCAAGCTTTTGAAGGTCACCAATGGTGGATAGAGAGGGGGGAAATTCACTCTTGGAAAATCTAGCTCTTTGGGGAAGAAGGGGGCCTTTTAGAGGTCCCCACGAAAAAGAGACGTTGCAGGAGAACTCACACCAGAGACTCCGGCTTGAAGACCGAAGACTCCGGGCACTCTCCGGACCCTATACAGTGGGTGACACCATTGGAGCAACCCTGAGAGGTGTTTTGGGTCTAGAGACTCCGTAACTAATACCGGAGACTCCGGTGGGTGTGAGTTTCCGGCCCTAAATCCGGAGATTCCGACCTGACTAAAACTGCAGAAACACCAATACTAAAACGTCCATAACTTTTGCGTCCGAACTTTGTTTTTGATGATATTTGGCTCGTTGGGTTCGCAACAAAAAAAACTCTACAAGATCATGTAGAGTAACATCACTGCCCAACAATGGAAATTAAACCAAATGTAGAAAGGTTGAACCTCTCTAAAAAGAACAAACGGTAAAACCTCTATCACCGAAACGCACATAACTATTACAAATGAACTCCAAAAGAGGTGAACCAAATTGGGTTGGAAAGATAAAAAAAAGGAGTATCCAAAAAATGAATGGAAAAGTTACCACACATGGAAGGTGTAGAAAAATTCTCAAAGCTAGACCGGATAATTTCACCACAAAAAATGCAACGAAATTTTCTTACCAAAACCGTTTTCGATAAACCTTGACTTCTTATGACGATCACGACAAGCACCAAAATCTCATGCAGATAAAAAGCCAAATAAGAACCAAAAAATATGATATGCATGTATGCAAAGATTTTAGCTCTCTACAAAGATTCAATCAAGTTACTCACTTGAGAGCCCCTCTTGATAGTACGACTATCGATCCTATAACCCGGTCTCCTAAAGCATGAGACCGGTAAAATAGAAAACCTATTGATGACCCACAAGTATAGGGGATCGCAACAGTCTTCGAGGGAAGTAAAACCCAAATTTATTGATTCGACACAAGGGGAGCCAAAGAATATTTGTGAGCCTTAACAAGTGAGTTGCCAGTTCACCTGCACCTGAAAGTGGACTTGTTCTCAGTGGTTTATCAGTAGTAACAGTTTTATAGTAGCAGTAGTAGTGAAATAGCAGCATCAGTGGAATGGAAACAGCAGCAGTAGTGTTTGAAGTAAACAACGGGATTAAATACTATAGGCATAGGGATAGATGAACGGGCGTTGCATGGATAAGATAATTCATATAATAATAAAGACATGGGCACTGCAGATAAATAATATAAAGCATCCAAGCACTAAGTAACCATAGGCATGTGTTCCGTAAATAGTCGTACGTGCTTGCAATGAGAACTTGCACAACATCTTTTTTCCTACCAGCCCGTTTTCAGTGGGGACTCAAGGGAACTACTGGTAATTAAGGTGTTCCTTTTAATAGAACACCGGAGAAAAGCATTAACACTCCGTGAACACATGTGATCCTCATATCACAGCCATCCCCTCCGGTTGTCCCAATTTCTGTCACTTCGGGGCCTCGTGTTCCGGACAACAATATGTGTTAACAACTTGCAGGTACGATCAAGAAATAATAATTATCATCATGATTCAATAACATGTTCAGATCCGAGATCATGGCACTCAGGACCAAAGTGGCAAGCATTAAGAATAACAAGTTGCAACAATGTCAATAGCACTAATAGAGGATACTAGGCACTATGCCCTAAAAATCACGGCATTATTACATGAATTATCTAATCCAATCCCTACCATCCCCTTCAGCCTACAGCGGGGGAATTACTCATACATGGATGGGGGAAACATGGATGGTCGATGTAGACGCGTTGGTGATGATGGTGGCGATGATCTCCTCCAATTCCCAACCCCGAAAAAGGATTCCCGATTGCGGAGGAGCTACAGACTTCTTTCTGGAAAACTACCAAACCCTCACGGGATTTAGGGTTGAAGGCGATATATAGTCGAAAGGAGAGCCCGATGGGGTCTCTGGGTGGCCCACACCCCTAGGTGGCGCGGCCTAAGGGGGGCGCCAGGGGGTGTGTGGCCCCCCTCTGGCTCTTCTCCTGGTCTCCTTCTGGCTCCCGGCGTCTTCCGGTGTTTTAAGACCAATGGGGTCTTTTCTGGGCAATTTCCAGAAAGTTGATTTTTCTGCATAAACACGAGACACCAAGATAATTTTGCTGAAAACAGCGGTAGTCCGTTTTGGCGTATCAATCCCCCCTCCCCCCCAAGCTTAGCTTATTGCTTGCCCTCAAGCAATTCAGTGATAACTGAGTGCGACAAAAGACTTGTACGAACACATTTGTTTCATATGATGTAAATATACTCACTATATCATCCATTACTTACTTATGATCATGATAAGATCGATACAAGCAAGATACTGTCACTTAATAGCTATCCAAACCACGAAGAAATTACAGCATATTAATAATAAAAAACATGAAGCATAACTATTTGCAAGATTGTAGTATTCATAATAGGATCTGATAAAGTGGTATCTTGCTTGCCCATATGTGTGGGGAAAAACATAAATGCCAGGGCACATCTGAAGTTCAAGGAAAACTAGAAGTAAAGATATCAAAGATACAAGTATCAAGATTATACCACAATCAACTGTGCTCTAGGACAAATACATCACACTAAGAATTATAATTATACTCTCAAGAAAGTGCTCAAAGAATATGATGGAGACTCAACATTAAAGTTGAAGAAAGGCCCTTCGCGGAGGGAAGCAGAGATCACTCGTGTGCTAGAGATTTTATTTTATTAAACAGAGGTATTGAAAACATTTTTAAGAGAGGTGTATGATTATGTCAATGAAAGGTAAACAGAAAATACAGTACATCATAAGCCAACTGGATTCACAATAGCGGCTCCCATTGTGAAGGACACAACTGGTGTAGAAGGTCATCCCTCTTTCTCTTTTGTTTACACAATTATGCTTTTACTAATAAATCAGGGTCAAAAATAGTGAAGAGAATTTGTGCTATTAATTTTGGGCTGGGCATCCCGCTTCCAGCTCTTCTATCAATTGGATAAGAGGATGAAGACACTAGTCCAGGGTGTGAAATCCAATCAACAAGTGAGATAAAGATTCTCTATTTACGTCCTCATGAGCTAAAACAGGGGCACAAAACAGGAATAATTTTAAAAAGTTTTAAAGGTAGCACATGAGAAATTTACTTGGGTGACAGTTAAATACCACATGTAGGTAGGTATGGTTTACACAATGGGAAAACTTTGGTTTAAAGGAGTTTGGATGCACGAGTAGAATTCCATACTCAGTACAGGTGGAGGTTAGCAATAGACTGGGAAGCGACAATAAAGAGAGCAACAACTATCATAATCATGTTTGTGACAAAGTAAAATTAACCGAGGCATAAAATTGATACTAGAACTCTGAGGCAAAATAAATCATCGAGGCTTATTGACTTTTTGTTTTCAGTCATAGCATGCGTGAGCATGTGCCAAGTCGATTCAAATGAAACAGTCAGAGGAGGCTACCACAATGTCATACCCTTCTACGAATAGAACAATGCGAACAAATATTTATATGACAGGTCATTTACCATTAATAAATTGGAACAAAACATGAGAGAGCACGAACTATTAAGAAGCCATTAAGTCACATATATCTTATACGAACAAACTAAGCATGCTCACATAGATGGATATATGTACAAATATGAAAGCAAATAGAGTTCAAATCAGCCTCTCACCACAACTTGAATTGTCATAGATCATCATTATTGCACTTCACTTGTGGCTTGAATAAAATATATAATGAAACCAAGCTCCAATGGAGTTACGGATGAATGTTGAACTCTGCAGCAAACCTTACAAAACAAAAGAAGAACAACACATATTTTCGGGATTTTTTTTAATGAAAGCACGAGCAAAAGAGAACACGCAAACAAAGCAAAATCTTTTTGGTTTTTTCGAAATGAAACAAGAATAAAAGAAAGCAAGCAAACAAACAAAACAAAATATTTCTGGGTTTTTGAATATTGAAATGCAACTAAAGGTAAAGCAAACCAACCAAATAGAGAGAAACAACATAAATATTTTTGGTCTTTTTGTGTTTTTGAAAGAAAAAACAAAACAATGAAAACAAAGAAATGGAAGAAATGAAAACAAGTGAAAGAAACAAAAAGAACCAAAAGAAACAGAAAAGAAGCAAAAGAAACGAAAACATGGATATACAAAGAACCGACAGAACATGATATATATAAATGAGTGTGATGTCGGTATACCTCCCCCTAAGCTTAGGATTTTGGCCTAAGTGGAGATCAATCATGGCGCGTGAAGTATCCCCACTGTGGTGGGTCATCCCTCGCGTGGTCGTACTCGGGCGCATAAGAGGAAGATGATGCAGCGGGCGCATAGTCATAGCCGGGGTACTGATATGGAATTCCCATGGCGTCATAGGGCTGGACGAAATCACTATCATCCCCTTCTCCGACGTCCTCCCCTTGCTGGGGGTGATGCTCTCAAGGTATGTGTCCGGCTCACTCTCAGAAAGATCCCATCCTAGCCTGCCATTAAGATCAAACAAAGAGGGTGCATGCAAAAGTACTTCTCTAACAGTTTTAGTAACTCTCCACCTAGATTGTTTGGAGAAAGTTATTTCAAAAGATAAGTTGTGCAAGTGAGCTGGGTAGAAAGAAACTTATGTCGAACCATGGAAACAAGATTAAGCCTCCCTATAGGAAACTGCACGTCTAGAGGGTGTGGCTCCAAACCGTGCAAAGCTAGCAAGCGCGAGGCAATAAGGCCTCCACAAACTCCGCCCTTCTCACGGTTATGTGAGAGACAGTAAGCAATCAAAGCGCCAAAGGTATAAGAACTATCACATCTTAAAGCAGCTGCAATAAACACCAAATCATAGACAGATAGCTTTGCTAGCAGTTTTTCTAGCTAAAATACATTTAGAAATAAAATAGACAAAGTATCGAATGCTAGGGAGTTGGATTCTCGAATTTTACCACCCTCCCCTGTGAATCTTATGCCTTGGCAAATCTCTCCATATAAATCTAGCAGTGGTTTAGGCTGCCCACTTATCTTCTCACAACAACCCTACTATGGTACCTTAATAGCTGCACAAAAACACTGAAAGGCAGGCTCACAACTTTATTGTAAATTTTATAGTGGACCATTGGGTTAGTTGAGTACCACTTGAAACAAAAACCCTACATCACATACATAGTTAGTTTCACATGTTGGATAGGTTCATCCTCAATGAAACGGTCCAAGCCTGCATTCCGCACAAGAGTGTTGAAGTCCTGCAAAATTCCTGTAATCCGCATAAATTCCTGACACAGATAGATTGATGGGAACACACTCTCTTCGTGGTGCACGAGCATGACCTCATGCAACTCCAAATCATGCTGGTTTAGTTGATAAGCATTGTGCTCCATCTCTGAAATTTTTCAACAATCATCACAAAAATTAATTTCAAGCTACTATAAGGTGGAGACTACCGTATGGACTTATATGAGAGCTAAACATACATCACAAATACATTATTTCTACTCAAATCAAGCATGAAAACTCACATAAGCTGCCACCTACAGTACCAAAATACTCAAGAAATACTTCACTAAACAAAATTCTACTTCGATCATCGGAGGAGTCACATACCGGAGATCAAACACACCAAATATAATCACAACTAATGGGCTGAAGAAGGAGATCGAAAATCTAGAGGGAGAACAGCAAGAACACGGGATCCAGGAAATGTTTTCAGTTTGGGAGGTGAGAGAGAAGACTTTGGCGGGGAGAGAGTTAGTGGGGGTCAGGGGGCCCACACCATGTGCTGGCACCACCAGGGGCTGGTCGCGCCACCCTATGGTGTGCCTGACTGGTGGGTCCCCCTGGGGCCTCCCAGGTGGCTTACTGTCTCATTTTTAACGTAAAAATTTATTATAATTTTTCTGGAATTATTCGAGAAACTTAATTTTTTGGATTTTTTCAGAATTTTAATAAATAATATTATTGCTGGAAAAAAAGTGAAAAGGTGGAAAACAAAACCAAAACCAGCACTACAAAGGGTCTATGACACTCTAATGGAAGAATACCCAAAGAAAACCAAGGTGGTAGTGGTGAAAACATGCATAACCTTACAAATCATATTGAAAATATCAGGAAGACATGGATCAAGATGGTGAAAAACATGATTGTACTCAAGTAGCAATGTTATAACAGAAGTAAACATGGTGAAAACATAATGGGGAAGGTGAAAACATAGTTAAAACATTGTCCTCTTCATTCAAAATCATTTTGTTAAGAAGAGTGATCAGGTCTTGTTACCAGAACAATTTTCATATGAAGCAAAACATTGCTAATCACTAAATAATTATGTTACCTCAACTTTGATAGGCATAGTCCCAATCATAATAATTTCATATTCTTTTGGTGGTACTGGAATAGGACAATAAATTTCCAATCTTGATGGTCTCAATATTTTCAATTGAATTTAGACCATATTTCTTATCAATCTTCTTGGGAAAATAAACAGTGTGCTTTTTATCATTAACATTAAAAGTAACTTTTCCTTGATTGCAATCAATAACAACCCCTGCAGTATTAAGAAAAGGTCTTCCAAGAATAATAGACATATTATCATCTTCACACATTTCCAACACAACAAAGTCAGTTAATATCAGACAATTATTAGCAACTTGAACAGGAACATCCTCACATATACCCACAGGAATAGCAGTAGACTTATCAGCCATTTGCAAAGATATCTCAGTTGGTATCAAATTTTCTAGGAGGAGTCTTTAATAGACAGTAAAAGGCATGACAGTAACTCCAGCTCCCAAATCACACAAAGCAGTTCTAACATAATTATTTTTAATAGAACAGGGAATAGTTGGTATACCAGGATCTCCAAGTTTCTTAGGAACCTTGCCATTAAAAGAGTAATTAGCAAGCATAGTGGAAATTTACTCATTAGGAATCTTCCTTTTGTTAGAGACAATATCTTTCATATATTTTACATAAGGAGGCAATTTAATAGCATCAGTTAAAGGAATTTGCAAGAACAAAGGTTTCATCCATTCACAAAACTTTTTATAGTGTTCTTCGTATTTTGATTTTTGTTTCTTATTAGGATAAGGCATTGGTTTTTGTAACCAAGGTTCTCTCTCATTACCAAGGTACTTTGTATTTTTAGTTTTCCTTTCAGGTTCCTTTTCAATTTCTTCTTTATCAGAAGCATCATTCTTTTCATTACCACTTTCAGTTTCAGCATCAGAGATAGATATACTATTAGGATCTTTAGCAAGTTCAGAGGATTCAACAGCACTTTTATGTTTCTTCTTTGTTTTCTTCTTAGTATGAATAGCATCATTATTAGTTTGCTGAGAATGTTGTTCAATTCTTTTAGGATGTCCCTCAGGATATAAAGGATCTTGTGTAGTATACCACTTCTATTTATTATTTCATAAACATGTTTTTCTTTAGAAGCATTAACTAGAAAATCTTTTTGCACTTTAGAAAGTTGATAAATTTGAGTTTGAAACATTTGAAAATGTTTAACAAGCATTTTAACATCATTAGAGGTTCTTTCTATAATACCATGCACATTATCAATAGCTTTAGAGTTTTCCATTAGGTGATTTTGCACTCTCATATTAAAATTATCTTGCTTAATAACATAATTATCAAATTCATCTAAACATTGATCAGGAGGTTTATCATAGGGAATATCCCTACTATCAAAATATTGGATAGAGTGTACCTCAATGGTGGATGAGTGAGGTATTGGCTTACATAATTCTTCTATAGGTGGAAGATTCTTCACGTCTTCAGATTTAATACCCCTGTCTTTAAGAGATTTCTTGGCTTCTCTCATCACTTCATCATTTAATTCAATCATTCCCTTTTTCTTGGGTGTTGGTGTTGGTGTTGAAATTAGAGTAGGGTCCAGCTCAGATTCAACCATAGTCCAATCATCATGATTTTGGCTTATTTTTAGCCATTAATTCCTCAGCTTCTTCTGGATTTCTTTGCCTGAAAACACAACCATCACAACTATCCAGGTATGTCTAAGATTCAACAGTTAGTATATTATAGAATATATCAAGAGGTTTATTATCTTCTAGCTTATGCCCATGTGTAGCCCTAACTAAAGAACAAAACCTTGCCCAAGATACAGGCAATTTCTCTCTTTTCAATTGTTTGAAATTAAATATATTTTGTGAAGCAACATGTTAAGCACTAGTAGGAAAATATTTTTGAAAGAAAACATTAACCAAACCAATAGGACTATCAATATATCCCGGAGACAAATTATTAAACCAAGTTTTAGCTTCATCTTTTAATGAGAAAGGGAATATTTTAGTAACAAAGTAACTACGTTTATTAAGATCATCAGATAATAAACTACTCAAAGAGGAGAGATCATTCATATGTTTCATAGCACTTTCATTTTCAGTACCAAAAAAGGTTTTTTCTAAACAATAGATATATAAGATAAATCAAGAGAGAAATCATAATCCTTATCCCTAATATTAATAGGAGAAGTGGCAAACTTAGCATCAGGAGATAATTTATATTTAACAACACGACTTTATCCTTGATAGCATGTATTTCATCAATAAGATCATCATTAAGTTCAATATAGGAATCATCAAAATCATCACTAGGATTCTCTCTAAACTAAGGTGAAACAGCAGGAGTAACAGGATTTTTATCAGGAGATTCAGTGTTTGCAATATTTTTAGCTTTAGCAATAGTAGCATCTAAGAAAGGACCAAGAGAACCACTCTCATCAAGCACAGTAGAAGCATCATCAAAAGTATCAAAAGTATTTTCAGATTCATCATAAGTAGCATGTGTAGCATGTGTATGTGGTGGTGTAAGAAGCTTACTCATAACAGACGGTGAATCAAGAGCAACAGAGGTGTTCAGAGTTGTACCTCTTCTTCTAGTGGATGGTAATATAGGAACCCTTCCATCATGAGTCTTACCCATGATGAATGACTGGCAGTAGATAATAGTACTCTCCGGTGAGCTCACAAATAAGGCTATGCTCCCCGGCAACAGCGCCAGAAAATAGTCTTGATGACCCACAAGTATAGGGGATCGCAACAGTCTTCGAGGGAAGTAAAAACCCAAATTTAATGATTTGACACAAGGGGAGCCAAAGAATATTTGTGAGCCTTAACAAGTGAGTTATCAATTCATCTGAACCTGAAAGTGGACTTGTTCGCAGTGGTTTATCAGTAGTAATAGTTTTATAGTAGCAGTAGTAGTGAAATAATAACATCAGTGGAATGAAAAAAACAACAGTAGTGTTTGAAGTAAACGGCGGGATTAAATACTGTAGGCATAGGGATAGATGAAGGGGCGTTTCATGGATAAGATAATTCATATAATAATCAAGACATGGGCATTGCAGATAAATAAGATAAAGCATCCAAGCACTAAGTAACCATAGGCATGTGTTCCGTAAATAGTCGTACGTGCTCGCAATGAGAACTTGCATAACATCTTTTTGTCCTACCGGCCCGTTTTCAGCGGGGCCTCAAGGGAACTACTGGTAATTAAGGTGTTCCTTTTAATAGAAGACCGGAGCAAAGCAGTAACACTCCGTGAACACATGTGATCCTCACATCACAGCCATCCCCTCCGGTTGTCCCAATTTCTGTCACTTCGGGGCCTCGGGTTCCGGACAATAATATGTGTAAACAACTTGCAGTATGATCAAGAAACAATAATTATCATCATGATTCAATAACATGTTCAGATCTGAGATCATGGCACCCGGGCCCAAAGCGGCAAGCATTAAGCATAACAAGTTGCAACAATGTAAATAGCACTAATAGAGGATACTAGGCACTATGCCCTAACAATCACGACATTATTACATGAACCATTCTCATCTAATCCCTACCATCCCTTTCAGCCTACAGCGGGGGAATTACTCACACATGGATGGGGGAACATGGATGGTCAATGGAGAGGCGTTGGTGATGACGGTGGCGATGATCTCCTCCAATTCCCCGTCCCGGCAGGGTGCCAGAACGGAGTTTCTGAACCCCGAAAAAGGATTGCGATGGCGGCAGAGCTACGGACCTCTTTTTAGAAAACTATCGAACCCCCACGGGTTTTAGGGTTGAAGGCGATATATAGTCGAAAGGAGAGCCCGAGGGGGTCTCTGGGTGGCCCACACCCCTAGGTGGCGCGGCCTAAGGGTGGGGGGCGCAGGTGGTGGTGTGCCCCTCTCTGGCTCTTCTCCTAGCCTCCTTCTGGCTCCCGAGGTCTTCCGGTGTTTTAAGAACAATGTGGTCTTTTCTAGGCAATTTCCCGAAAGTTGACTTTTCTGCACAAAAATGAGACACCAAGGTAATTCTGCTAAAAACAGCATTAGTCTGTGTTAGTTGCATTCAAAACACACAAGTTTAGAGGAAAACAATAGGAAAAGCGTTCGGAAAAGGAGATACGTTTTCGACGTATCACTATCAAGACCATAATTTTTCCCTGAGCATTCCCCTTGAGCTAGATGATGACGACCTTGACTCTCTCAAGTTGGATCTTCTTTCTTGAGCGTGCTTTCTAGCACAAGCTCCGCTTGATGAATACTTGCAAGTTGCTCCCCCATACATCATTATGGGAGGGACTAGCCCTCCCATACACCATTATGGGAGAAAACCTTCTCGACAAATCTTCACAAGGCCACATTATCCAAATGGGGGGAAAGCATCAAGCATAGGATGTCTTCTAGATGCTTCACTTGAGCTTCCACGTCAAGCTTGATGACTAACACCGCTTGATGACATAGACCATGGGCTATGAAATCTTTCTTTTGGTGCATTCCCATGGAAAGATACCTAACTACACATAGAGATGCCACACTCACATAGAATAGGTTAGTTCACAAAGCTATATGGTAAAATGCTTAGCATACCACGAGATATACAATCCCACTTGGCACATCTTGTAGCTTTGTGTGTTAATCATGTCGAGACTTTATAGTTAGGATCATGGACGGGGTGCCATAAGCCTACTGGTAGAACCGTGGGGGAACGTGGGAGTACTGGAAACGTGGACACGAATTAACCAGGTTCGATATGTCACAACTTGGTGGCGTTCCTACTCCTGCAATCTCACCAAAATTAGGGCTGAAGCCTGAAGTATAAAGAGTACAATTGTGAGTATAATTCCGCTAACTCGGTGAGGATGAACTTCTCGGCGAGTTGGCTTCTAGCTATTGTCTTGTAGTCGCTCGCTCCAGTCCGGCTTTATATATATAGCCGAACTACGGCTTACAGAAAGGAAACCTAGCAGATTATGAAAGCTAATAGAGTTCAACACATGAACCCCAAAATTTCCTATGGACAAGATCTATAAGGATAACTCAATGTAAACATTAGTCCATAAGGATTGTCATTAGTTACCAAAACCACATATGGGGGCACCATGCGCTTTCACCGTCCATATTGAAAACTTCATATCTTTTGCATATGAACTCCATTTTGATGATCATGGACTCGTTAAAATCGAAACAACGAGCACTAAAATATTAAGAGAAACATCACAGTTATACAATAGAGGATAAAACTAAACGACGAAAGGCTTGACCTCTCTATAAAAGAGCGGCCGATAAAACCTGCAATATTAAAAAACATAATAAGTTTTTCATGCGAATTAAGTTTTTTATAAACTTGAGCTTGTCTTGAGAAACATGACAAGCTCTAAAACCACACATGGAGAAAACACAAATAAGAACCAAGAAAGATGATGCCAAGTATGCAAAGGTTTGAGCTCTCTCCGAACGATATGATCAAGTTGCTAATATAAGAGCCCCTCTTGATAGTGCAGTTATCTATCATATAACCAGGTCTCCCAACTATGATATGAGACCGGTAAAATAGAAAACTATCAATAATGTACCTTTATCTTGAGCATTCAACTTGATCTAGATGATGAAGATCTTGACCTCCTTAAGATGGAACATCTTCCTTGATTTTGCTTTGCTCGGTGAAGACACGTAGGTTGCTCCCCCATATGCCACTATGTGAGAGGCTCTCTTAAGTCAATCTTCACTTGTCCATAGTATCCAAAAGGGTATCAAGATTCATGAATGTGATCTCATCGAGATGCTCCTCTTGAACTTGCAGTTCACAACTTTGATGACGATCACCACTTGACGCCATCCACCATGGGCTATATGAAATCTTCCTTTTGATGCAACCCCATGGAAAGATACCTAACCCTACATAGATATACCACACACAAATATCATGGATTACATGAGAAAGCTAATTGCACAATTACTTACCATACCATGAACCCACATGGTACATCTTCTAGCTTTGTGAGTCGATCAACTTTAATCATCTCTTAGCACTTTGCCTTCATCAACCTTGTATCTTTCTTCTATCTTTAATATAATGATGTATTGAAGGTAAACCTGAATGTTCACACAATATTATTTTTCAATACATACTTGTAATATGCCCAATTATCTCATGACCATTCTTCGGTATTCCCATGAAACACTTGTAATATGCCCATATATCTCATGATCATCTTGAATCCAACACATGGACATTAGGCATTACCTATGGACAACTCTACAAGTATAACTGAATTCAACCATTAGTCCATACTGATTGTCATTAATTACGAAAACCACACACATGGGGCACCATGCTCTTTCAGCCTTCCCACCCCCACCCCCTCCCAATCTTCTCCAGCGGTGCGCCTCCTTCACCGTGCAAAAATAAAACGAGTATATATATTCATATTATAATCTAGAGTTGATATAGACCCTATGGCAAAATAGGAAAAGGCAGAACCACCCTGGTGGGACCATGCCACTAGGGGTGCCGCCCCAACATGCAGGTGTGTGGTAGCGAAGCGTCACACCTCCTTCATGGCTCCTCTTAGTGTGTTCATGTGCGCCCTTCGATATATTTTAGTTATGCAATCCATAGAATTTTCATTGATTTGATGGCCTCAATGCAGTTCTTCAAATAAGAAATCACACAAAAGAATTTTCTGCCCTCCGAAGTAGAATATCCATCTCTTAGCAATTTAGTCTGAATAATCAATAAATTTGGTAAAATAATTGTACTCCGGTTATATGAACTTCAAATGGCAGATATAAGATTTACGAAAATATCAAACGCCGAGTAGCATATGGCCATGTTCTTCCCTGGATCTCCCAATGCCCGCCCACAGATCATTCATCCCTTGTAGACACCTTTTCTAATTCTCCCCTAGAACACTTCTTTGTCCAAAATCTGTTCTCTCGCTCGGCACACCCACTTCATCGGGCCAGTGCCTAGCGGTGGTTATGGTTTTCCTGCCAGTTGTCCGCACGGGCTCTATGACCACGATCTCATGTTTTCCCGTTCCAATACTTTGTGAAGATTTTTTCTTGGAAGGGTGTATGCATGCCAAGAGTTGTAGAAGCCCCCATTGTACAAACGCAAGCGCTCATATACACGCGTATACACTCACCCCTATGAACGCACACCATACCCCTATGAGCACCTTCGAGAGACCGAACCAACGTGTCTTGAGAGAGGAAGTCATCACAGACGCCTTGCTGTCGACGGGAACATCGTCTCCCACTGGTAGAAAAAAGGTCTTCCATACGCCCCCTTCAGTCCCCAAATTTTGCGCACCGTGACTAAATGTGTTTTAGTCCCGGTTCGGGAGGTGACCCACGACTGAAGGTCATGCGTCGTGGTTTGGGAAGCGCGCGGATGGCTTTAATTCCGGTTGGCCTGGCCACCCGCGACTAATGATCCAAACTGCTGGCATCCCCGTCTTTAGTCCCGGTTAGCCTGGCCACCCGGGACTAAAGATTCAAACTGCTCGCCTCCCGCGCGGTTTTATTTCGCGAGCGAGAGGCAGAAGGCCATTGCTACAATGCGCACCCGAGACTCTCTGTTTCTTCTTCCTCTCTTGTTCCTCCACCAAGCACCCATGGATTCTCCCGTTTGGAACGTTCTCCGTGTGCCCACACCATGCCGCAAGAATCTCGACGTGGCCTACACCAATATATGCGAGAGGCTCCCCAGTGCTCTTAACCATTTGAGCAATCTCTATGAAGCCGCCGATGAACACCACAAGTTCTTCGGGCTTGATCTAGAGTACACGGCGAATCAACGGGATGTTGCCGTCATCCAGATTGCCTTCAAGGAGATCGTTTTGGTCTTCCATTGGGCAAGGTACGCACACGTACAATCTCTCTTGTAGGATATTGTTGCATTTTCGATTTGTTTGTTGCATTGGAAGAATACACGTGTTGCAACAAAATCTAACACGTGTTCCATATTTGTTTATTGCACTAGTTCAAAGCAATCTCCAGAACTTGTTGATTTTCTTGTCAACAAGGGTTACGACTTCTGTAGCGTTGACATCACTCAAGACCGGCAGAAGTTGATGCGCACGTTGGGTATTGAGATACCTGAAGATCACTACATTGATCTTCATGACCTTATCCATTTTGATGAGCTGTACGGGCACAAGACCGGGATGGCTCCGATGGCAACTGCCTTCATCCACCCCGACTACAAAACCATGCAGACTCGTTTCCCCTCGAGGAATCACATGTATTGGGGGAAGAACCCACTTGACCGGATCAATCTCGAGTATGCAGCAATAGATGCATACGTTGCCTTCGAGTTGTTCCGCATCTACTCTTCGGAGCTCGAGTAGATGTTGTTTGTGTACCGCATCTATGTACCGCTATGTTGCGTTCGATATATGTAATGGATATATGTCTTTCTATTAATTCCTATATTATTTCTATATTAATTCCTAGCTATATTATTTCTATATTATATAATGGATATATGTACCGCTATGTTATGTAATGGCTCAAATAAAATCACGGGTTAAACATAGGACAAAATTTACTAAAGCAATCACACAAAGATCTGGCTCACACACAATTCCAAAATAATAAAACTAGAAAGTAACAAATGCTAGTTCCATTTTTATTTGGGTTTCCAATCATGAACACACTTTCTAAGGTAGATGTTCTGCAAGCAAACCACCTAATATCAAGTCTTAACACTCTATACAAGCTAGGAAATAAGATAAGATCAAACACACATTTTAAAACAAACAAAAACACATCAAGAAAACAAAACAGAAAAACTACCGTTTCTATATCTGTTCACCAAAAACTACTGTTTTTATATCTGTTCACCAAAAATAAATCTAGAGCTCCAAAAATTAATCTAAGCCAGGAAAACATAGATCTAGTCAATACCAAACTCATCCAGTTGGATTTACTTCAAAATTCATTTTTGAACTTATTCTAAAAATCATAGAAGAGCCTACTGGTCTTTTGTTAAAAAGGATGGTATTTTCATTTGGTTGCTGACCTTGATGTGAGGCTAAGTTCTATGGATAGATCTTTTCATTAACTATCCAGAACATTTTAGTTTGTCCATTTTGGTTATGTATTTTAAAATTTAGGTTCAAATCATTCTCAGAGATAGTCATTGCCAAAACAGTTCTTGTGTCCAAAATAATAGTCCAAACTTGGATCTGCAAATTTTGTATGGTTTAGATTTCATATGGTTTGGTTCATGAATTTTATCAGATTAATTTGCATTTAGAAAGGGGAAAATGAATTAGTTTTATTTTTCTGAATTTTTTGATATATTATTTGTATTTTTAAGATTTTAAAATGAATTAGTTTTATTTTTCTGAATATTTTGATATATTATTTGTATTTTTAAGATTTTAAAATGAATTAGTTTTATTTTTCTAAATATTTTTAGAAATAATACAAATTAAAAAGTTAATATTTATTTATTTATTCAAAATTATTAATTACATCATTACTTTTGTTTATTAAAAGATTTATTTGAAATTCAGACAATAAAGAAATGTGGCATCAACCAACATGTTAATAGGATTGATATGATACTACTATCACATACATGCGTGCGAAACACTTGGATGCGGGACGGGATGGAACTCGGAAGTTAAGCGTGCTAGTGCTACTGTAGTGGGAGGATGGGTGACCGAGCGGGAAGTTTGACCACGAGTAAGTAATTTGACTAGAGATAATTGTAGTTAGACACTAAGCAAATATAAAAATTCTGAAAAAAAGGGAGTGCAAAATTGGAGTGAAAAATAATTAGTTTAGTCCCGGTTGCACGACCGGGATTAATGGCCTCTACGAACCGAGACAAAAGGCCTATTTTCTACCGGTGTCCCACTGAAAGAATATTTCGTCTAAATGCGGCACACATGTGTCAAACATGGGGTTTGAACTCTGATGGGCTGAGGGGTACGACCACCCTCCTAACCATCCACAAGTTGGTTCGCAGAAGCCCCCATTTGAAAATGGTTGAAGAAAACATAAATGTATCTCACATCATGTCATGTTTATGCAGTGGTTGTTCTTCTAACACAGGGTATGCCGCCTTAATTTTCCCCGGGCCATTTAGCAAGATATTGTTCACTTACATCTAGTAAATACTGACCAAATCTGGAATCATATACTCCGAAGATTGCCAAAGATAAGAAGCTCTAAGAGAGGATCATTTCAAATGCGTCAAATAAATAGTAGTAAATAAATAATTAGATGCTACATATACTCCATAGGAAAAGAGGCCACAACATTTATGGCGTGATAAAAGGCAATGAAACTGAAGATAAATACAAAGATATCGAGGCTATCCCGCTATATTACACACCGGTTGGTTGGAAAAGAGAGAGAGGACAATCTTTGGCAAAGCACCAAGAACCAGACGAGATATCGGGGAATACCAGACGCTTTTGGTACGTGCACCAGCTCCCGATATTTGTTGTCCATTTCGGTGACCTTCTCTGATTCCTAGATCTGAAGATTTCTGCCGTTTTTACCCAAACCCTTCCAAATCCGAATCCTATTTGGGGTATTTTTGGATTATGAGTTGTCGAAGGATGTCTGGGAAGAACAATCAAGCCGTAATCTAGTCGTCGGTGTTTAGAACGGACGGTCGGGATTCGATTCGGCGTCCGAATTCGTCTTGAATCTGGAGTGCTGCTGCCTACCGGTGCTACTAGTACTGCCCCACCCCCTCTTCTCTTCCTCCCCCCCCCCCCCCCCCCCCCCCCCCCCCGAAATCCTCCACACGCGTGAATCAACCGGATCCCCCGCCTGTCCGCCCGCCCCGGATTCACATCGTGCCGTCGCGGCCGGAACCCTTCCGCCGCGGCGTCGTACTACACGGCGAGGCTGATCTGAGATCGTTCGGTTGTTAGTCGTGAAGAACCCTGCCTAGGTTGTTCCGTCGGCTCAGAGAGGGGAAGGTAATCGGGTAGGTTTAATTAGCGCGCGCCAATTCTAATAACCAGCAGAAACTCTGAGAGCGTCGTCTACTAAGGAATTCTCAAGTTTTGGTCATGAATTCAGATTATTCATTCATCGGTGTTGGCTTACCTCTGTTCCAGCAGAAACACATTACTCTCAACTCTGAAGCTTCTGATCCTGCCATGACGACGAGGAAGTCACACGAGCGTGCTGCCAACCTGGCTCTTGCTGGTAATGTTCCCTGAAAAAATTCAGCTATGTCGCCCCTTCAGACGTGCTCGTTGCCCATATGTATTTGCTGAATGAATTACAGTCCTGATGTGTTTCTGTGACAAATGCAGGGCTGAGCCTGGCGCCGCTCGTGATCAACGTGAACCCGAACCTGAATATGGTACTGACGGCATGTCTCACTGTCTACGTCGGCTGCTACCGTTCTGTCAAGGCGACTCCGCCCACTGTGAGCAACATGTTTTTTCTCGTTTTAATCATCTTGCAAAGTTAACACATACGTCCTGGTTGGTCACCACTGCAATAGGGTGATGCAAAGTTATTGTGTATGGCTCTGGTCAGCTTAACCTTTTTTCGTTCCTCCTTGCGCAGGAGACCATGTCGAAAGAGCACGCGATGCGGTTCCCTCTGGTGGGGAGCGCCATGCTCCTGTCTCTGTTCCTGCTGTTCAAGTTCGTCCCCAAGGACCTGGTCAACACCGTCCTCACCGCCTACTTTTTCGTTCTCGGCATTGCCGCGCTCTGGTAATTCCCAACTGTTATTTCAAGAGTTTTTTTTATCAACAGGTGTAAATAACTTAGAAAATCCAAACGTGAACTTGAGAATAATTGCGTGTGCTACATTCTTATATGCAGCGCGACTCTGCTTCCTTCAGTTGAACGTTTTCTGCCAGAAGGATGGAAGAATAACGCAATCGTTTTGCGGGCTCCGTATTTCCACTGTATGATGATCCCTACCTTCATTTTGATGCTTGCTTGCTTTGCTCGACACTCTGCAGCTCAATTTCTATTATTAGTCTACTATCCTATGGAACTATTTTGTTGCACCTCTAGTATTTTCAACTTGCCATCTAACCAAGAGTCCACATACTGACCTATTGAGTACACTAAACAGAGTAGACTTCAGTAAAATTCAGCATTCATGCTCTTGTAGACCAATGAATTTTAGATGGAAACTGGGAAACTGTATGTATTGTTTCATCGCAGCATGATCATTATCTCTGCAAACAAATGAGGTTAATTTTGCATATATAAAGAATTAAAAAAAATCAATGAATGAAATTATAGAGGATTCTATTTTTTACAGATAATTAAATGGCATGTAGACATATGCTTTGTTAACAATGTTTCATTTGATATGGGGTCCCATTTTCTGGGGTGTACTATATTTGCGAGATTTTGATTCTTTTTCTGCTTAATGTCTTTAGTTTGTTATTAACTTACTGACAAGGACTATATAATTCCGCCTTGTTTATTGCATACAAACTTTAATCATGCTATTCTCTTTATAAGATTGAGTCTTGATATTGATTTAACCTCATTAACTTCACATTTCAGCACTCTCGGTGGAGTTTACCAAGTCTCAAGTTGTTGCTTCAGTCCCAGGATTTTTCATCTGCTTATGGTATGCCATGAAGAAGCATTGGCTAGCAAACAATGTTCTGGGAATTGCTTTCTGCATTCAGGTTTATCCTTACTGCTACTTCCGAGTTTACGATTAATATGCACTGGTAGAATAATTATGGGCTGGATCCTTCATAAAACATATAAATTGTTCCATTTTTTGTTTTTACTTGCTCGAAAACTTAATACTTTAGTTTTCATCTCGCAGGGAATTGAGATGCTATCACTAGGATCTTTCAAAACCGGTGGCATTCTCTTGGTATGTGTTCATACGAACTGAAAACTTATTTAGTTCTATTATCTGGCTGTACCTGTAAACACCTTCCATTATTTCAGCCACCACATGTCTTTATCTATCTCACCTTTCTGCTATAATATTACATGTATGTACCATATATAAATACAATTTTAAGAAGATAGAATGGCATGTAGGCATCATAAATACAATTCTAAGTGTGATATTCTACACCTGTTGCTTGCCTTTCTTTTAGCTATGAAAAGAGCAACCTGCCATCTTTCTAGGAAACCAATGCAATTTAGTGATTGCTGGCCGTATTAGGCCATGTACAATGCAAGGCGTTTTGTACAGGTGCTTAAGTGCAAAAAAAAGTAATTATTAGCTAAACGCCTGGCAGCACAGCGCTGAGCGCTATCTTCGGTGGTTTAAAAACTACAGATTGGTGTTAATCCAGTTTTGATCGAGAAAAAAAAACCCTATAGAGCCCGACGCAAACACAGGTGCCGACGCAAGGCCCAATCCCGGGATAGGCAAGGAATCTAACGTAATTGCCGGGATTTTTTTCCTTAGCGACCATGCAAGAGGCCGCATTGTACATGCTCTTAATAATCTGTAGTTATTGGACATATCATGGTATTGCATCCCTCTTCTCTTAAAATAATTAATAAGCTCTAATCGCGGATTACGTACTGTGATGATATTCTGCATGATCATTCTCGAATTTGATTTGGTGCTCCAGCAAAATTGGTTATGACTGGTGGTATTTATTGGCAAGTTAACTATTATCATTTCTTTTTCCAGTACATAGTCTTAGTGCACTAATTCCATAGCGAGTAGTATTGCACCGTGATCCTACTATTTCTTGAATTGGATAACTGAAAAGTTCAACTACTTCACCACTTTACGGATGATTCTACAGATTTTGCAGCTCTTACTTCTGCTACCTTATAAAAAACATTAATCCCAGTCATTTTATCAGTTATGACTGAACTTTTTTCTATTGTTGTAGCTCCACATTGTCGCTGAACCATTCCTTGGATATTTCTTAATATTCTTATGTGAGTGATTGCCTAATTCCTTTTGCAATTTCAGGCTGGATTATTTGTGTATGACATCTTCTGGGTGTTCTTCACTCCAGTTATGGTCACTGTTGCTAAATCATTTGATGCTCCGATAAAGGTTCGCGTTTGGTCTTAGTTGATTAACTGTTTTTCCCTTGACATTTTGTTCCGTTTTGTTACAAATAATTTAATTCCTCTATCTGTTCCTCTCCTTTTTGTGCAGCTTTTATTTCCCACTGCAGATGCTGCACGCCCGTTCTCTCTGCTTGGCCTTGGTGATATCGTAATTCCTGGTTAGTGATAGACGTGCCAGCTAGTTTTGTCTGATATTCTAGTGCTATTTGTAGTGACACTGTATTTACTTTTTCTAGTTCTGCCTGCTACATTATGAGTGACAGCTCTGTTCTAACTAATGATCTATTGCAAGCTGCTAGTATAAATGTCATAACAACTGGACTGCTGTTGATATAAGAGGGCTTAGTTGAGGAAAGGAAATTGTAATAGAGCTTTTTTATTTAATGTGGTCAGATAACAATGACTTAACATATTGTATAATTAGAGTTGGATGGGAGATTCTACAGTTTCTGTTTTAACAGTAAAGCAACAATTACATGTTCAGACTTGTCATATCTGGCATGTTCAGACCATGTAGTCTGGTGTCCGATCAAAAGAAAAATGATTTGTTTTCTCCATTCCTCATTTTGTTCTAACAGTAACCTCTTAATATATGATGTGTATTTCCAATTCTGATTCCAGGTATCTTTGTTGCACTTGCCTTGCGTTTTGATGTCTCGAGGGGGATCAAGAACCGTTACTTCAGCAGTGCATTTTTGGGATACGCTGCCGGTATAACAGCAACAATAGTTGTGATGAACTGGTTTCAAGCTGCACAGGTTAGTGTTTTTAATATCTCGTGTCATCTTGTTGCTCTCGATGTCTGTTGATCTCTAGAAAAAAAATGTGAACACATGTTTCCTCTCCTCATCTTTTATTTTCGATACGCAGCCTGCTCTGTTATACATCGTTCCTGGTGTGACTGGTTTCGTCGCTGCCCACTCTTTGTGGAACGGAGAAGTGAAGCCGGTAAGCTTGCTACTTCCTTTTCATTATCCCATTTCCTATTATAGCTGTTAAAATGCAAGATTTCATTCTTTCTGACTATTTGACATTGCCCAGCTGCTGGAGTTCGTCGAGTCACAAGCAGAAGAGGAAGAGTGTGTCAAGGGAGAAAATAAAGATTCCAAGCAGAGCGAAAAGGTGGACTAGTGCTCGCTCTAGACGAACGAAAGCAGGAATTCCAATGGACCGGATGATCTCGACAATACAGAAATCGATCACATGATAGAGCCCCTTTTTTGTTTTGAAAATTGTTAGTACCGCCTGTTCCGGCAGAGTAGTAGTAAAAGATGGTAAAAAGGGAACATATGCTAGGAGACTTGCAACAGAATCCAGTTCATTCACATGATGACTTTACCCGCTGCCGCCCAACTTTTGTTTTTCAGTTATTTTTATTCCTTTGCGAGTATATAACAATTATTGTTGCATTAAGGAAATAATTTTGCCAAATTATACCCTAAATCCATCAATAACGAATAGATGCATTTCGCCATAGTTCCAGCATGAGTAACATGTGTTTGACGCAAATTTGTACAAGTTATGAGCCTTACGCTGACACGTTGGTGAAGTGCTGAGCTATTACTGAAACATGCATGCACGTGCATGCAACTGCTTGCTCGATCGGTTCACGTGCATGGAGCTAAGCTCAAGCTGAAGTCCTAAATACAAACTAATTCTAAGCAATAAGCTGTACGTACGTGAAGCCAATGTCTACCTCTTCGTCTCCCTCTGCCGATCAGAGGGGCGACTAGGGCTTATTCCTCCCGACGGATCCGTTCCGTCGTGGAGTCCTAATCCTACCGGAATTCGATCGCCTTCTCCGATCGGATCCCCTAGCCGGTTCCGTTCCTGGCCCGTGGTGCTATTTAGATCACGGGATTTTGTCGCTGTCTCATCGAACCAAATCGCCAGAGCTCGTTTTTCCGTGGTGCTGAAGGTCATGGATACTGTCGCTGTTTCATCAATCCAAACAACCAGAGATCGAGGTCCGTGGTGCTGCTGGAACACGGGATCCTCTCGCTGATGTCTAGCAGCTCGAGCCGCACGGGTGCGGCGGATGGAGGCACCGAGAAGATCAACGATCTCCTTCTCCGCATGGGGATTGAGGAAGATGATTACGACGATCTCGTTGTGGATGAATTGGAGCATCCGATAACAGAGGTCAAGTGGCTTGCCTTGGCCGGGTTCATACAAGCAATCAATTTAGTCCACAATCGTTTGAACAGCACATGAGGGTAGCCTGGAGCCCTGCGAAGGAGATGATTTTTACACCACTTGCTGCTAACCTCCTTACGATCCAGTGCTTTTGTTTGGGTGATTGGTTGAAGGTGAAGGAGGGAGGCCCTTGGCACTTCCGCCAAAATGCTGTGATAATTGAAGAATACGATGGCTTAACAGATGCGGAGTCGATTGATCTTAATTACATAGAGGTTTGGGTGCAGATCCACAAACTTCCAGTGGGTTACCGTGATCCTTCTCTTATCAAAAACCTAGTCGAAAAACGAGTAGGTACAGTTATTAAGGTGGAAACTTCGGTGGAGGGAGTCGGAAATTTCATCAGAGCAAGGGTAAAGCTGGATGTCCGTAGAGTTCTCACCAGAATTGTCTCCCTCTCTTGTGGAGGTGTCTGGGAAGTGGTCCAATTGAAGTATGAAAAAATTCCAAAATTATGCGCAGCCTGTGGATGTTTCGGTCATACACACCTTGAGTGTGGCACGGGGGAACATGACTAAGATAAACTCAAGTGGGGGGAGTTCCTGAAAGCGGACTGGAAAACTTGGCATGGCCGTAGGGCTAATACTTGGAGTGGACCACGAGGTGGACGGGGTTTTGCTAACAGCGGGCGTGGTAGGGACACGCCGAACAGAGGAAGACCAAATTGGCCGGTTGCTGGAGTTCAGAAAAGCTGGCGTCATAATGCCATGCAAAAGGATCAGGACAGCTTGATGGATGAAAATCTGATGGATACTGCAACTAGCCCTCTGAAACCATCGGACAATGAGATGATAGATGCAACGGATAATTCGGTACGGAAGCGTCTTATGTATGCGAAAGAGGGGGATGATGAACAGTTGGCAGAGTTAAACCACGTGGATTTAGCATTGGCAACGGTTGGTGCGGTGGAGGATCTTCTTACCTCTGTTAGTAATGTCTCAACGCGATCGAAGAGATCAAAGATGGCTGGAGCTGACTCCCCATCACTCGGATCGGCGGGCTCCCTGGAGGGGTCCGTCCGGGAGCAATGAAAACCAAATTCTATAACTGCCGAGGGATGAGAAAGAACTCGGCAGTTAGGGCTCTCCATGGTGTAGTGGAGAGGGACAAGCCTGATATTTTATTTTTGTCCGAAGCTCATCTTGATAAACCAAGGGCGACCAAATTGATGAGAAGGTTGAAGTTTGATCAGTTGGCTATTTTTGAAAGTGATGGTAGAGCTGGTGGGTTAGTTATGTTCTGGCACGATGACATCATAGTTACTTCACAGGTTGTGCATTCAAATTACATTGATATTAGAATTGGAGAGGGAGCTCCTGGTGTGTGGCGGTGTACGGGTTTTTATGGAGAACCTGAGGCTAGTAGGAAATATTTATCCTGGGACTACATTCGGGAATTGAGTCACCTATGCGATCTCCCATGGCTTTTGGGAGGTGACTTCAATGAAATTATGTACGGCTTTGAAAAGGAGGGCGGGGTGTCACGCTCTCAAAGATGTATGCAAGATTTTCGCCAAGTTTTGGAGGAATGTGGCCTATCTGATCTTGGGTATAAGGGTGAGATTTTTACTTGGAAACGAGGAAGGATTAGGGAGAGATTAGACAGAGCAGTTGGGAATGACGAATTGATGTTACTTTTCCCTAAAATGGCAGTGATTAATGATGAGTTTGATAGGTCCGATCACTGTCCGGTCACGGTGGATACAGACTACCATTCAGCTGGCCCTGTCCGTTCCTCGGTAAAGACACGGCGCTTCGAGGCCCGCTGGTTGGCGGAAACGGATGTCGATGTGATTGTCCAAACAGCCTGGGACAGAGCCAAGTCGCGGGGCTCTGTACTCGCGGAGGCAACAGATGAGGTCCACAGGTCTTTGCACGCCTGGGATCGCGAGGTTTTGAAGGGGCCTAGAACCAGACTCCATGATTTACAGAAAGAATTGAACTCGGTTTTGTCTGGGCCAATGGACGACGATTCATTAATTAAACAGGGCATTCTACAGATTCAGATTGAGGAGTTACTTGAAAAAGAGGAGTTATATTGGGTACAACGTGGGAGAATTAATTGGCTTAGAGAGGGAGATCAAAATACATCTTATTTTCATAACGCAGCCACAACAAGGAGAAGGAAAAACACTATAAAAAGGCTTCGGAATGATCAAGGAAATTGGATTGAGGAGGAAAATGACATGTTATCACTATCATCTGATTATTTTACTACCCTCTTTTCTTCTGATGTGCAGGCTATTAACCCCGAAGTGATACAGAAGGTACACCCACGTGTCACGACGGTGATGAATGATGCTTTGACAGCTGTTTATACAAGGGAAGAGGTGAAAAAGGCCCTCTTTAGCATTGGGGATTTAAAAGCCCCGGGGCCTGATGGATTACACGCGGTGTTCTATAAAAAATTCTGGGCGGTTATTGGTGAGGACTTGACGGATGAAGTCTTATTGGCTATAAATCAAAAGAAAATTCCTGACAGTTGGAATGATACTATCATTGTCCTTATTCCCAAGGTGAATAGTCCTGAGTAAATATCACAATTTCGGCCTATAAGTTTATGCAACGTGATCTATAAGGTGATTTCGAAATTATTGGCTTCGAGGCTCAAGTTATTTCTCCCTGATATTGTTTCTCCTCTTCAAAGTGCCTTTGTTCCTGGGAGACTTATTTCTGACAATTTTTTGGTGGCTTTTGAGAGTTTTCATGCTATTAAAAACAGAAGGGTTGGAAGTTTTGGTAATTGTGCAGTAAAACTTGATATGCATAAGGCATATGATAGAGTGGAATGGAGTTTTCTCAAACAGATCATGTTACAGCTTGGGTTTGATCATGGATGGGTGGATCTGATTATGGGGTGTGTCTCTTCTGTGCGCTATCAGATAAGGTTAAATAATTCTTTATCTACTCACTTTGCTCCTTCCAGAGGGTTAAGACAGGGTGATCCTCTTTCACCTTATCTTTTTTGTGTTATGTGCTGAGGGCCTAACAAGTTTGCTAGCTTTTCATGAGAGTCAGGGGAATATTTGTGGAGTCAAAGTCTGCAGGGATGCTCCATCTATTTCACATCTTCTTTTTGCTGATGACTCTCTTATTTTAATGAAAGCTGATAGATTAAATGCATTGAGTCTGAAGAGTGCACTAGATGATTATTGTCAGGCCTCGGGCCAACTGGTGAGTGTTGCAAAATCCAACATTTTCTTCAGCCCATGTACCAATGTGGATACTAAAGTGGAGGTTTGTTCTATTCTGGATATTATGACTAAGGCTATCACTGATAAATACTTGGGGCTGCCCCCAATTGTTGGGGTTGATAGGACAGATTGCTTCAAACATCTTATTGACAGGGTTCTTAGACTTCTTAACGGATGGAAGGAGAAACATCTCTCCTTTGGTGGTAAGGAGGTTCTTATCAAAGCGGTAATTCAATCTATTCCAGTTTATGCAATGTCAGTTTTCAGACTTCCCAAACAGATTTGCAAAGGGATAATATCTGCAATATCCCAATTCTGGTGGGGAGACGATGACCAACATAAGCATATGCACTGGTTTTCTTGGTGGAAAATGTGTGTTCCAAAAAATCAGGGTGGCATGGGTTTCCGTGACCTTGAGTGCTTTAATATGGCTCTCCTTTCAAAACGATGCTGGAGATTAATCTCTGAACCGGAGTCTATTTGCGCTCAAGTACTACGCTCCAAATACTTCCCCTCGGGAGATATTCTAAACTGTGAGTTGAAGAAAGGTAGCTCCTTTACTTGGCAGAGAATTTGGCATGGGATTCAATCTTTTAAGAGGGGCCATATATGGAGAGTTGGGGATGGTGAAAACATTGATATTTGGAATGACTGCTGGATTCCAAACAGCCACAGTCGCAAGATTATGACCACGAGAGGTAATATTGTTTTTACTAAGGTTTCGGAGCTTATTGATACTGATAATCGTGTTTGGGACGAGGAGCTAATTAGAACACTATTCTGGGATATTGATGCGGAGAGAATTCTCCGAATTCCACTCGCGATTGGCATGATGGAGGATTTCATATCGTGGCACCCGGATAGGAGGGGTTTTTTCTCGGTTAAATCTTGTTATCACTTGGAGTGGCATAAACAACACGGCCGCAATCTTCGGAGAATGAATATCTTGGGTTCTTCGGCGGCTAGTCCTATTTGGAAATCTATTTGGTCCTTGCGTACTCCGGCAAAGATAAAAATCCATATGTGGAGGGCTATGCTTGGGGCTATACCATGCAAAGGGGTTCTGGCTAATCGACACATACAAGTATCGGGGCAATGTCCTATGTGCAACCAGGCCTGTGAGAGCATCGCGCATGCTTTCTTCAAATGCAAAAGAGCAAGAGAAGTATGGGAGTTTCTGGGCTTTCGTGAGTTACTGGTTTCGGCCGAAGGGTTGGAGCATATGGGTTCTACTATGCTCGAGAGTTTGTTGCTGCGTTCGGAGGCGTCCCCTTTATCATCCGAGACCCGTATCTGTGATGTGTTGGCGGTTGGCTGCTGGTACTTATGGTGGGAGAGACGCAAGGCCGATCATGGTGAGGTGTTACAGGCCACAGCACGTTCTGCGCAATCCATCCTCGCCCTTTCTCTCAATTATTATAGGGCTAAGAAGAAGGTAACATGCCCGATAACTAGGCATGGATGGTGCAAACCACCAGAGGATTTTATTAAGCTGAACGTTGATGCTGCCTTCGTGGAAAACTTGGGGTCTGGTGGTTCGGGAGCAATTCTAAGGGACCACTTGGGCTCGTTTATCGCATGTGGTCGTAGGAGTCTACCATATGTTGATGATGTTTCTACGGCGGAAGCAATCGCACTGAGAGATGGCCTCCTTTTAGCTGGACAGATTGGGTGCAACAGGTTGATTGTCGAAGCAGACTGTGTGGAGGTGATTGAGATTTGCAGAATGAAGGGAATTCTCTTGATTCCGCGGCAGCAATTTATGAGGAGTGCACGTTTCTCAGCAGGAATTTTACGACTGTGAGATTCCAGCACTGTCCTAGGGAGGCTAATGAAGCAGCACACTGCTTAGCTAGGGATAGTGGCATGTAATTGCAAACGATGTAACTCTTATCTGAGCAGCAAGTTTTCGCACTCTTTTTCTTACCAGGGTACTGAGGGAACTGGAAGGTTTTTAATGAGGCAGCTTGTGTGCTATTTTATATAGTAATCTTATTCTCAAAATAAGCCGTACGTACGTGCATGAAGTTGGGGATTGATCCATTCATCCATCCAAGGTGCATGCACGAGACCATGTTTTCGTTGGGCATGCATCTAATTAGGTCGATCGGTTTGTCAGATGTGTGTGTACAAGCAAAAATACTATGGGTATATGTATACGTATGGTCCGGCCGGACGGCAACGCGTACATGTACTGACAAGTTTGGTTATCCCGTGAGATCAATCGCGCGGAAAGGTTCCAGCTTTCTCGGTACAGATCGGAAAATAATTTTATGATATCTGGTCTACAAATTCACTCTGGTGGACCAACTCAAACAATTGACACGTAGTCAGGAGAGAGAAAAAAAAATCAAATATCTATTTTTAGATCTGAACGGCCATACATGCCACGTGTCAACTGCTGTAGTTGGTTCACGGGATTGAATTTGTAGACCAGGTCTTATAAAATTATTTTCCGTAAAGATCAGCCTACACCCAAGAGCCGATACGGAGCAAATAAACTCAAGGCGCAAGAAACGAAAAGGTGAGCGTCCGGCTAGCGGCACCGAAGATCACGCGTGCGTCCTTATCTATCCTCCACCAGCTGCCTATGAAAAGAGAGACCCTGACGAACAGCCGGAGGGAAGAGCTCTCGGAGAGGGACGCACAGCTCTCGCTCGAGGAGACGCAGAGCTCTCACACGCGCACAACCAGAATCAACTCTCACGGCCAGAACCCATCCACCCAATCTCCATATATTCACCAACCGTAACTCCATATTCACACAGCTCTCACAACCTGAATCCATCCACAAATCTCCATCCACAAATCTCCATCCACACACAAGTCGGTAAACACATCGGAGCAAAACGGCCATGGAGGTGAAACTGCGGCTTCCTAATGGTGGGAACTACGGTTAAATCTTCTTCCTCTTCTCTCTTCTCTCCCTCTCTTCATCATGCACGCACACACCTGCATCTCGCCTGCGATCCATGGAGCTGATGGCACTTGAGATGTCGGCTCGATGGTGGGAGGCTCTCGCTCACGGCGCATCGGCGTCACGGACGACCTGGTGTCATCTTCATCGACATGAAGACGACGGCGGGGCTTCCGCCTCTATGGTGGCGTCGCTAGGGCAGCCGGCGTGCAGCCCGGCGTCCTCTCCGCTCCACGTCGACATGCACCGCGTCGTCCTCTTCATCACCACGGCAGCGTCTTCGGGACGGCCGGCGTGCAGCGGCGCCATCTTCACATCCACGGCAGCGGCGGTGAAGTGCCCGACGTGCAGCGGCGCCATCTGCATCTTCCAGGCGGCGGCGGTGAGGCAGCGTGCTGCGACGCCATCTGCATCTTCCCGGCGGCGGTGGTGGAGCGGCCTCCGTGCAGGCCGGCGCCATGTACATCTTCACGTTGGCGACGTGCAACGCACGTGCCATCTTCATCTCCACGACGACGTCGGCGGGGCGACCTCCGTGCAGCGCGGTGCTATGTGCACCTCGGCCTCAGTGCAGCCCGGCGCCATGTGCATCTTCCCGGCGACGGTGGTGGAGCGGCCTCCGTGCAGCCCGGCGCCATGTACATTTTCACGTTGGCGACGTGCAACGCACGTGCCATCTTCATTTCCACAAATGTCGACGGGGAGGCCTCCGTGCAGCCCGGCGCTATGTGCACCTCGGCCTCCGTGCAGCCCGGCGCCATCTGCATCCTCCCAGCGGCGGTGGTGGAGCGGCCTCCGTGCAGGCCGGCGCCATGTACATCTTCATGTTGGCGACGTGCACATGCCATCTTCATCTCCACGACGACGTCAGCGGGGCGGCCTCCGTGCAGCCCGGCGCCATCTGCATCTTCCCGGCGCCATGCGCATCTCCATGACGACATCGGCAAGGCGGTCGGCGTGCAGCCCTGCACCATATGCGTCTCCACGATGATGTTGGCGGAGCGGCCGACGTGCAGCCCGACACCATGCACATCTCCATGACGACATGGGCAAGGCGGTCGGCGTGCATCCGGCGCCATCTTCATCTCCACGACGACGTTGGTTGGGCGGCCGGCGTGCATCCGACACCATCTTCCTCTTCACGTCGATGGCGTGCATCTTGACGTCGGCGGCGTGCAGCGCGCGTATCATCTTCATCTCCACGTCGGCGGCGTGCAGCGCACGTCATCTTCAATTCCATGGTCGGCGTGCGGCCCAACGCCATGTTCATCTCCACATCGGTGGCGTGCATCGAGACGTCGTTTTCATCTTCATGTCGGCGGCGTGCATCTCGGCGCCGTGTTCATCTCCACATCGGTGGCGTGCATCAAGACGTTGTCTTCATCTCCACAACGACGTCGGCGGGGCGGCCTCCGTGCAGCCCAACGCCATCTTCAACTCGACTTATATCCGGCCTGTGAGACGGCGTTCTCGTCTACGCCGACAGCCATGGCCTTGGCGTTGGCCAAGGCGAGGTGTCGTCCACATCGGCTATGCCTACTGGCGCACGTGCGTCGGTTTCGCACCGGCGCCGATCTCTACCATAGTCTCATGCGACCTCGTGAGGCGGCGTTCTTGTCTACGCCGACAGCCATGGCCTTGGCGTTGGCCAAGGCGAGGTGCCGTCCACATCGGCTATGCCTACTGGCGCATGTGCGTCGGTCTCACACCGGCGCCGATCTCTACCATAGTCCCCTGCGACCTCGTGAGACGGCGTTCTTGTCTATGCCAACAACCATGAACTTGGCGTTGGCCAAGACGAGACACCGACCACGCCGGCCAAACCTACTCGTGCGCGTGCGTCGGTTTCACACCGATGTCAATTTCCACCAACACACTCCCGCGAGGCGTACCCCTTGCACACCCCGACG
The DNA here is from genome assembly GCA_028641055.1 of Alopecurus myosuroides. Taxonomy (NCBI): domain Eukaryota; kingdom Viridiplantae; phylum Streptophyta; class Magnoliopsida; order Poales; family Poaceae; genus Alopecurus; species Alopecurus myosuroides. The sequence goes on from CM054060.1 coordinate 386,754,096, forward strand.
AACCTATTGATCGTCCAGATGTTCCAGCTGAGCGGATCCATGCTACTTCAACTCCGACTACAACTACGCCGTCGAGACCGACGAGGCTCGACAGCGAGGGCGGGCGTGGCTGGAGCTAAGGCCAGGCTATTTGCGGTGCGTGTACGGAAAGGACACGGGCTCTGCCGCCGCCCACACACACACCACCACCACATCATGCATGAAGAACGTGAAGCGAAGACGACGAAGATGACCACGCGGCTTAATCGGAGGTGTCTCGTGGCGTAACCCACCGGAGTAATAAACCGGGTGCCTTCCGAGGCCCCGGGAACCGGAGATCGCAATCGCCACAGTTAGGATGGCCGCGCTAGCAGGCCATGGAGCGCGTTGCATTAGGGACCTTGTAATTTGTTTCTCCAAGAGAGATTAATGAAATACATGTTTCCCTATTTTTTCTTTCTTTTGTGTACTACGGTACGCTGGCACGCCCGCACTCCTTTTCTTTTACCTGGCGCATAAGGGAAACACGCTACACTAGCCATCGCGTTCTAGATCCGATTGATTTTCTCGTGTCAAACAACATGTTCTACATTTCTCACGAGAAATTTCTGGGAAATGTGTTTGTATTTCAGTTGGATCATCATCATTATATAGGCGTAGACAAGAAAGAATAAACACAAAAAAAGAAACACACTATATGCTGTGTTGTCAAAAGAAGGTGAAGAGAAGGGTATCCGGTTCGTGGCTGGCTCTGGAAGTCACCGCTGTTTTTGCCTTTTGCACATACGATAGATTCTGCAGCGTAAAAGCTCTCTTGTGTTTTCTTCTCATGCACTTCTTGCCTGCTATATCAATATAGCATCATGGAATGGTGTCCACCATGAACACTCTATCCCATTTGTGTCACCATCATGGGCCATCCGGTGGCGGATCTAGTAGTATTTACAATGCCAATAATCCAGTACTCACTACGAGTATTTCTTTTTAGCACAAACATATTTTAGTCCTTACCAAAATGACATGTTTTGAACCCTAAAATTATACTAGTGGTAAATTAAGCACAAATGAGTCGACTGACTCCACATAACCTTTACCATTCGACACTCGGTTTATTAGTCATGGATGAGTAAATGGCACCGGAAGTCACTCAACTTGTTCCGCACCGCTTGCCGCCGTGCGCCTCCTTGGCGGGCTACGCGACTCATCCTTCATGTCGAGCTTGGGGAGGATGAAGGGGCTCCTTGGCGCGAGCGAGCGGGAAGACGACGGTGACTGCGATGTCTTCCTCGGCGCCCAGCAGTTAGTGATCTTAAAGGTGGCGGGGCAAGGGGAGGGTCGCCACTGGCATCGATGTGGGCTATGGCGGTCCTGGCATGCCCCACCATGCATTGTGTCCGACCCTTTTCTCCTCCCTCGGCAGCGCCCCGAAGTTGTCCCAACGTGCAAGACCTACTCTCGGGGCGGCCTGGAACAAGGGTCTGAGGTGTGGTCGGCGCTCTGCTCTCCAATCATGCATTCAATCGCCACGAAATCATGCATTCAATTTCCTTGTATTTTAGCAAAAAGAAATGCCCCAAAAAATATTATTTTAGCAAACCGTATTTTGTTTTGGGAGTTTTACCCTCTTCCATTCTCTATTGTTTGTAATAAAATCCAACATAAATATTTGGGAATATTTGACTAATTCTAAAATCCAAAACTAAAGGTTGAAATTTATTTACAAAGAATTTCCTTTCTCTTCTATTTTCTTCTCTCTCTTTATTTTCTAAAAAAAAAATACATGAAATTTCTAAAGGGCATATCTCCCTCCCCCTCTTCCTCTGTCCTTTCTCCCTCTGCCCTTCACCTAAAAAGCTACCATGAGCTCAACGGAAGCTGCTCGCGGTAACCGTCATGGGGTCCTGCTTCTCCTCCTCTCCTGCCACCTGTGGAGTCAAGCGCCGCCGTAGCAGCAGCCAGCCAAAAGCAGGGACAGGTGACAAAGATTTTTTTTTTTTTGAGCATGCAACGGAGGGCGAAAAGCCCACCTGAATTTTTATATTTCTAATACCCAAAAAGGTGTTTTACAAGCTAGTCCCGAAAAACAAGGGGGGGGGGGGGACGGCCAGGTTTATACAAAGAGATTTAGGAGGGAAGCGACGCACACCACGCTAAGAGCGACCCACAATCAAGGCGGCGGGGCGCTCTGACAACCCAGAGACGAAGGTGGTCGCGGACAGCATCAAAGAACTCTGGAACAGTCGTATCGAGGCCATCGAACACACGACGGTTCCTGGTCTTCCAGCCGATCCAGAGTAGCAAGGAAGCCGCAGTCATGCGGAGGGGGAGGGGCCAGGCAGGGTGCTCAGCAGAGAAGACGGCGACCATGTTGCAGATGGAGGGGGTGACGGTGGCGGCGGCGGGGGCGCACACATTCAAAATATCCTGCATCCTGGGGCACGCAACAAATAGGTGGCGCGTGTCCTCCGCGATCCCAGGGCAGAACGGGCAGTCGGGAGACCCCAGGACACCCAGCCGGTGCAGCCGGGCGCGCGTCCTTGTTCGCCGATGACGAAGAATCCAGATGAAGACCCTAACCTTAACTGGGCAGAAGTTCTCCCAGTTGAGGTCGCTCAGCGGCGGCCCGCACCCGGACGAGCGAAGGAGGCGGTAGGCATCTCGGGTCTTGAAACTCTCGGTGGCGGAACCAATCAGCGTCCTGCTGTCGGACGTGGCACCGGGAACAAAACGCGCGAGGGCGTCCATGACCACACCGAGCTCGGCCACGGCGGTGGGGGAGAGGCGCGCCTGCATACGCAGCGCACTCGCCCCCTGACTCAACACGGCATCCACCGCAACATCGCGAGCAAGGCAGTGCGAGTACGCGGCGGGGAGAGCTGCAGCAAGCGAGCCAAGAGAGGTACAGTTATCATGCCAGAAGGAGGTTGACACGCCATCCCCTACGCGCATTAAGGTTAACTGGCGAAGGAGAGGCACGGGGGAGCTGAAGCACCGCCAGGTTGGAGTCGAGGGAGGGGGGACGTCGTTACCGAGGTACCACCGGCGCACCCACACCGTCCACGGGTTGCTGGCGCCTGATAGCAACTTATGGACAATCTTGAGGAGGAGGCACGTGTTCTGCACACCAAGGTCGATCATGCCGAGACGTCCTTCAGATTTTAGACGGCACGCCGTGTCCCAGGATACCAGACAGTCACCCCCAGAGCAGGACGCGGACGCTTTCCAGAACATAGCGCGACGCGGACGGTCCATCTTTACCACCGTGCTTTTCGGCAATGGCAGCACAGACATAGCAAATGACGGGAGGGCTGACAGAACGGCAGACGTCAAGGTCAACTGACTGCCGGGATCCAAAGTACGCACTTCCCAACTGGGGATTCGCCCAGTGATCTTATCTGCCAGAAAGTCAAGCGCACTCGCAGGAAGCTTGCGGTCAGACAGCGGCAACCCCAAATAGGTTTGGGGGAACACAGAGACAGGGCATCCAAGGATCGCAGCGAGCGACGGCGCCTCGCCGGGAGGGACGCAGATCGGGACAAAGGTGCTCTTGTGATAGTTGATGGTAAGCCCTGTCGCCGCAGAGAAAGCATCAAGAGCGCCCCCTGAGGAGGGTGAGCTGGCGGGGGTCGGCACGGACAAGGATCAGAGTGTCGTCTGCGTACTGGAGCACAGGGCACGGCAGGTCATCCACAAGGGGGTGGAGCAGTGAGCCGGCGACAGAGCTCACAGCGACCCGTTGGCGCAGGAGGCCGGCGACAATCAGGAACAGATACGGCGACAAAGGGTCGCCCTGCCGCAGCCCGTTCTTGCACTCAATCCACCGTCCCGGGACGCCATTCAGAAGCACTGCAGCTTTGCCGGTACTCAAGATGTCACGGATCCATGAGCGGAAGAGGGCGCCAAATCCTCGTGCGTCTAGAATCGCGTCTAAGGATCTCCAGTCAAAAGAATCGAAGGCTTTCTTGAAATCCAGCTTCAACGCGATCGTCGGGGTTTTGCGAAGCCGACAACACTGGAGCAGCTCCGCTGCGTACAAGTAATTATCGGAGATACACCGACCTGCAATGAACCCAGACTGCTCGAAGCCAACGAGCTGCTCAATAAAACATTGGAGGCGCGTGGTGAGTATCCTGGTGAGCACCTTCATGACGCAGTTCTGAAGGGAAATGGGCCGGAATCCATCCGCCGTCGTGACTAACTCAGACTTTGGAATCAGCGTGATATAGGCCTGGTTCACCCCAGCCAAGTGAGCACGGTCATTATAGAATTCCTCCAAGAAAGCCATGAGATCCGTTTTTATCAACTCCCAGAAGATCTTAAAGAAAGCCGGACCAAAACCGTCCGGTCCCGGGCTACTGTTAGATCTCATAGAGAAGACCGCCTTCTTCAGCTCATCCTTGGTGAAGGGCGCATCAACTGCCGCTAGGCCAGGCACACGCGGGAGTAGGGGAGCTAGCCCGGGGTCCCAAGCAACGTCGTGGACGGTGCTTAGTAGCCTGGTGTAGAAGTCCTGCAGGATGCGCGCCTTCTCCTCATGGGTGGAGTGGGCACGCTCTCCTTCGTGCAGCGTCACAATCTGATTCCGATGGAGCCGAGCGGATGCATTCGCATGAAAGAACGACGTGTTCTCATCACCAATCTTACAGAGGCGAAAGGTGTATCGCTGCTTCCAGTATGCGTCGAGTTTCTTGCATTCCGACGAGAGGTGCTCACGAACATGCCCCCGGAGACGAGCTTCCGCCGTCGTCAAGGTGCGGAGTTCCTCCATCAAATCGAGGAGGGAGATAACGGCCCGACAGTTGGCAACCACGTCGCTGGGCCTCAGCCTGGCACCCGCCCATTTCTTCGACACCGCGCGGGCCCACTTGAGCTTGCGAGACAGACGCCTCGCCGCGCCCTCCACCTGGTTGCACGGCCTGGCCCATATATCACTGATCAAGGCTCGGTATTCCGTCGACTGGGCCCAATATTTTTCAAACCTGAAGACATGGGACGTTGGCGCGCGCGAAGTGGCCTCGACCAACAGGGGCACGTGATCCGAGGTGGTCCGAACCAACGAGTGAAGTGTGAGTTGAACAGAGCCCCGCCCCACTGCGGGTTGATGAGAGCACGATCCAGACGCACAAGCGTGGGAACCGCTCGGTTATTCGTCCACGTGTACTTCCGATCAAGGAGGGGCAACTCCTGGAGGTCGAGGTCGTAGATGAAGGAGTTGAAGGTGTCCGCGGCCGCCGTGTCGAAGGAGGCAGTGTTCTTGTCCGCGGGGCCACGGACAAGGTTGAAGTCGCCCACGATCATCCACGGCAGGTCGCAGGTCGGGGCGAGAGAGCGGAGCTCGTCAAGGAAGCAGTCACGCTGGGGGGGGTGTGCACGGAGCATACACATTCGTAACAGCGAATGCCAAACCATCTGCAGCAAACTCAAAGAACGAGGTTAGAGAGAACCCGCCCTCCACATCCCGGACGTGACACATGTCCGCATCCCTCCATGCCGTGACGATGCCGCCGGACGAGCCATCCGAGGGTTTGGCAACAAAGCTTGTGAAACCCGGAGGGAGGAAAGACGAAGCTTTGGAGGCATCGAGATCGCGCAGCTTCGTCTCCTGTAGGCAGATTACAGTGAGCGGTTGCGCGGAGAGGTTTCTTTTCACGTCAAGGCACTTGTCGTGGTCGTTCAGCCCGCGCGTGTTCCAAGAGCAGAGAAGTAGCTTCTTGTAGGCCCTTACACTCATGGATAACTAGCAAGGCAACAGACTGCCACACACGGACGCACACCTAGTCTGTATCTACAAGCTGACATCACCACGACACCTCTCTCTATACAGTACTGCAAAAGGATTGAGCAAGCACCAGCACACATGCTACGCGGGGGGATCACACAGCTGGCCCGATCGACACAAACAGGAATGAGCCAGCATACGCACTGCTCAGCTTGGCGACGATCAAAGCAAAAAGGGGCAGGGCCAGCCGCGGACATGGACGTCGATCCGTCACTCATCGGCACCATCCGGCACCATGAGAGCTTCTTCCACATCGCGAGCTGCGCCGCGCGGCAGTTGGCACGCAGCGATCATGCCTCTGATCTCCAGGGCAGTCAGTGGCGGTGGTACAGTAGACGGCGCTCCACCAGCACCCATCTTCGCCTTCTTCAGCTGGACCGCGCGATCAAGCGTGGAGTGGTAGGAGGCCGGCATCTGCGCCCTGATGCGCGCACTGGCGCGGACGGGCACGGTGTGGTCGGCAGCAGGCCGCTTGCCGCGCTTGATCGCAGCGCGGGAGGCGTCCGTCGGGGCGACACGGCGTTCCTCCTCGTCACCTCCAGGCGTCAGGAGAACCTGAGGCGGCTCAGCCACGGGAGGTTCGCACACCAGCGGCGCGTCGGAGATGACGGCGTCGGCAAGGACGTCGACGGAGACGACAGCCCCGGCGTCGCGCACCTTCGTGATTTTGTCGATGACGCCCACCGCGCCGGAAGAGAGGTTCACATGACCCAGACCGCGCGGACCGCGGGCCTCGGAGCACGCCATACGCCGTGGGACGCGAAAGTAGCCGGCGCCGTCGTCGCCGCGCACGAAGAGGTGGAAGTAGGCGTCGCACGCCTCCACCTGAACGTCGGGGTCGCCCATGATCCCGCCAGGCGTGATGGCAGAGAACGGGACTCCCTGCTCACTCGAGGCAGCTGGGACGTGGAGGGAGCAGCTATCACCCCTGGAGCGCGGAGGGTCCGTCAGGTCGCCGCTCGGCCCGGCTCCGGGAGCCCCTCCCGCGGCCAGCGTCAGCAGCAAGCCCGGCATGCAGCGCGCCGCGCCGTAGCTGCGAGAGCCGCGCGGGGGCCCACGTGGCCCGCCAGAAGGACCACCCGAGGGACCGCCACCGTGGCCACCAGAAGGAGCGTCGCCGGGAGCACCAGGGGGGCGCCACCAGGGCCGCCCGGGGGTGCGCCGCCAGGAGCACCGGGAGGGCCGCCACCTAGACCACCATGAGGAGGCGGCGGCGGTGGAGCCCCGTCCTGGCCGAACGTGAAGTGGCGGAGACGCTTGACGACCACGGCGGTGCCCACGCCGTCGGAGTTCTTGACATGGAGCACCTGTGGGATGCAGCAAAAGTGCTCGTATTTGCAGACCACGAGCACGTAGATGAATTCGGTACCTGCCATGCAAATCTCCGCGATCTCCACAGGGTTGCCGAAGCCGGTCACGGACGCGCGAATATGCGGCCGGTTCCAATGCTCGAGGGGATAGCCGACGAGGGAGAGCGCGACGTAGCCCTCGTGAACGAAGCGGAACCGATTGGGGGCGTCCTCATGGCGCTCGAAGTAGACATTGTGCTCCTGGACCGCGAACGGACTGCACCAGCGTTTGGCCGTGCGCGCTTGTGGCCGTCCTGGCTTCCATGCCAAGAGGCACCTGGAAGAACAACGCCTCCTGGACGATGGGCCCCGGGTTCGTGGCCTCCGGATCAACGTACGAGAAGCCAAACTCCTCGAACTGCCTCATGTCAACGGGCGGCATGAACACGTCTTGGTGGCAAGGATGCGGGTGACCCTGGGGCAAGTCTCTCTCGGTGGTTTCATCGCCGGACGATTCGCCAAGATCGAAGGGGGAGATCGGCGAGAACTCTCCAAGCGGAGGGACCTGAGAAGGCGGAGGCTGGGGTGGCGGCACGGCGGGGGCGAAGGGGTGCGGTGTGACAGGGAACTGGCGGTTCGGAGGGTGGCGGCGGGGCGGCGGCGTGATGTGGGGATGGCGGTGGACCGGCATGGAGGCCGGTGGGGCGGAACGGCAGCGAGAGGCTTGGTCGGGGCAGCCGCGGGCCCGATGGACGGAGCGTCGACACAACAAGCAGGTGACGGGGTCTCGGCAATCACGAACGCGGTGACGTAGGGAAAGACAACGAAAGCAGCGACGCGAGAGGTTAAAAGGCAGCCGCCGGGGGGCAGACGGAGAGACCGGCGTAACAAGGGAGCTTTCCGGACGGATCGGGGTAAACGGAGAGAAGGTTGACTTTGGGGTCATCACAACCTCAACCCACGATCTAACCGTTCCCGCAGAATCGGGCGGCACGGGGGAAGCCGCAGCCGGGGGAGTGCTCCGCTACGTGGCCTGGTTGTTGAGCCCGGAGTCGACGCGTAGCGCTGACAGGGGGAGCCCGGCAGCAGGCAGCAACACGTCGGGCCCAGGGTGGATAGGGGTGCGTGACAGAACGGAGGGCGTTACAGATGGGTGGGCCCCGAAGACGAACGGGAGAGGCAGAGGCAGTGCCTCTCGCAGCTGCGTGGGCGACGGAAAGGTCAACCCTCCGAAGGTCCACGTCGGCGGCTGGGATCGAAAATCCGACCGTTGGCAAACGGCAGGAGCGGGGGGGTCGCGGCGGAGGCGGAAGATGACGCCGGCGAAGGCGAAAGCTCGCCGCCTCAAGATGGCCGCCGCCACCTGCGGCGAGGCAACCGTGGTGCGAAAAACCCCATCCCCGATCATCTCCACATTGAATCTGTCCGAGAATGTGGAGAACAGGTACGTCATCCCGTTGCCGACGACGAACTTGTTCACCGGTCGAGCAGCGGGGTCACGCACCACGAAGATGGCGGTTGGCGTGTAGGTGGGAGAAGGCCCCGCCCAAGAAACGACAGGGGAGGCGAATTGGCGTCGCATGCGGGCCGTGAAGGCCTCGCCGGGACGCTTGATAACAATGCGCCGAAAGACGCGGCTGCGTCGCTCGGCGGACGAAGTGCCAACGGCAGGGACGGAGGGGGCGGACAGCCACGACGCCGGGAGGACGCGCGGGGACGCGGAAGGGGAGTACCTGTCATCGAGGGTCGACGGGGCAGCACCGGGGCGCACATCAGCCGGCTGGTCTTCAACGCGGGGGCACACAGCCTTGGGATTAGTCGGCGCGGTGCCTAGCAGACCCGCGGCGCCTGGGACGGAGCGCGCGGCACCATTGCGCGAAGGCACGGCGCGGAGCGGGGCTTCAGTTGGTTGTTTGTGCGAGGCGCCCACGCCGGAGGAGGCGGCGAGGACGGGCGAGCTGGAGCTACCGAGGGCATGGCGGCGGAAGCGAGAGCGAGAGCGAGGGCGAGCCATCTCGTGGAATTGAACCAGGTGACAAAGATTTGCTCTCCGGGGCCGGAACCAAATCCAATTCGTAAGTCGAAATCAATCAATATCTGAGCTTTCTCTGTTCTTGCTCGCGAATCCCCATCCTCTTCCCTGCTACCAATGCCCGACTTTCTTGGGGGTTTCGATTGAAATCTGCGTTCCTAGACTGATTGTTTGCTACCCGCTGGTTCTTGCTGCCCTCAAGGTGTTCGACTGATTGCAGAAAAGTGTCCTGTTGTTAGTATATATACAGTACAAAATAAGCACGAAACGTGTGAAATGCTGGAATTTTTGTAGTTTATTTGCCCGCTTCGAACTACTTGGCCTTAATTAAGCATAGTATCCTGGCATCCTACACATAATATGTTTGTTTGTTTTGCTTGCTTGCTATCTGATTGATATAATAAATGCGCCGCACAATCCAAATTTGTGTGGACTCTGTGAAAATATTAGTCTGGCAACGCAGCATGTTTGGATTTCACGTAAGGTAAGGACCCACCGCTTCCTGGTTTCCAGCAGGGAATGCATTACTCTGAACTCTGAAGCGCCTGGGCTCTTTCCTGATCCTGCCGTGAAGACGAGAACACACGAGCGTGCCGCTTACCGGCGGTGCTCGTTGCCTCTTGATCATATTTTCGTCTGACAGAGATGCAGGTATATACATTTGCTGAACCGTAGTTCTGACGTGTTTCTACGGCAAATGCAGGGTTGATCATAGTGCCGCTCTTCATCAGCGTTAACCCAATTCTGAATACGATACTGACGGCATGTCTCACCGTCTATGTGGGCTGCTACTGCTCTGTCAAGGCGACTCCGCCTCCTGTGAGCGACACTTTTTCTATCTCTTATCTTTTTATGTTGACGCACATCACCTGGCTGGTCGATCAATACTGCAACACATGCTAACACATAATTACTATATATATACGGCTCGGGTTAGCTTAACTTTTTCGTTTCTTCTTACGCAGAATACAATGTCGAAAAAGTATGCGATGCGGCTCCCTCTGGTGCTGAGTGTGATGCTCTTGTTTACGTTCCTTCTGTTCAAGTTCCTCTCCAAGAACTTGATCAACACTGTCCTCACCGCATGCTTTTCCGTTCGCGGCATTGCGGCTCTGCGGTAATTCAAACTGTTCATTCAAGATTTTTTTTTTCCACAGGTGTAAATAACTTAAATATTCAGATGTGAGCATGAGACAATTTGTGTGCCCTGCTTTATGCAGCGCAACATTGCTTCCTTCGGTTGGCTGTTTTCTTCCGCAAGGATGGAACGATAATGTCATCATTTGGCGTGCTCCATATTTCCACTGTAAGACCCCACCTTTATTTTGATTCTCGATTTTTTCGGCCCTACTTCTGTATCTCATATCAAATTAACACAACTAAGTTCTCATTATTAGTCTGTCTACTACCCCGAGGCACGATTCTGCTGCACCCTTTGGCATTTTTAACTTACCATACTTTAGAATAGTAAAGTGCTAACCAAAAATTCTGTATACTGACTTTATTGTGCATCCTAACTACAAATCAACACTTTAAAGCAGACATGCTTTCTAGCCAAATCCATTTGGGAGGAAAACTAGGAAACGGTCTCTACTGTATCCTGGCAACATGGTACCTTCAGTTTATTCCATACACGGTGATCAATTCTAGACACAAATAAAAATAAATGAGAGAGTGAAGTTAACTGGCATGTAAAGGTACATTTGTGTGAATGCATTTTTCATTTCATACGAGTTATCATTATTCTGGGTGTTGACCCCGTCACCTGCTTGTTGTGTCGACGCTCCGTCCATCGGGCCCGCGGCTGCCCCGACCAAGCCTCTCGCTGCCGTTCCGCCCCGCCGGCCTCCATGCCGGTCCACCGCCATCCCCACATCACGCCGCCGCCCCGCCGCCACCCTCCGAACCGCCAGTTCCCTGTCACACCGCACCCCTTCGCCCCCGCCGTGCCGCCACCCCAGCCTCCGCCTTCTCAGGTCCCTCCGCTTGGAGAGTTCTCGCCGATCTCCCCCTTCGATCTTGGCGAATCGTCCGGCGATGAAACCACCGAGAGAGACTTGCCCCAGGGCCACCCGCATCCTTGCCACCAAGACGTGTTCATGCCGCCCGTTGACATGAGGCAGTTCGAGGAGTTTGGCTTCTCGTACGTTGATCCGGAGGCCACGAACCCGGGGCCCATCGTCCAGGAGGCGTTGTTCTTCCAGGTGCCTCTTGGCATGGAAGCCAGGACGGCCACAAGCGCGCACGGCCAAATGCTGGTGCGGTTCCGTTCGCGGTCCAGGAGCACAATGTCTACTTCCAACAGCTCGGAGACACGAGACTCGTAACCGTGGTTTCAACCCACAAAGTAGCTCTTGGTTTGCTCTCTCTACCTGACCATTAGCTTGTGGATGGGCCACCGAGGCTACATCAAGTCGAATGCCATTGTTTCCACAAAACTTCTCCATCTCTCCTAAGGACATATTGGTTCCATTGTCTGTGATTATGCTGTGGGGGTATCCAAACCGATATATGATCTTCTTCAGGAATTTCAGAGCTGTATCTGCTTCACAGTTCCTAACTGGCATGACTACAACCCACTTTGTGGACTTATCGATAGCCACCAGTAGATGAGTCTTTTTGCATGCAGACATGTGGAAAGGGCCTACCATATCCATACCCCAAACAGCGAACGACCAAGTCAATGGAATTGTCCGCAACTCCATAGCCGGCACATGGGTCTGCCGGGCATACCTCTAACATCCATCACATCTTGCCACCAAGCGTTCAACGCCTGCTAAAGCCGTAAGCCTAAAGAAACCGTGCCGATACGCTTTGGCCACAAGGGATCTTGTGGAGGCATGGTGTCCAGAATCACCTTCATAGATTTCTTTCAATATTTGTCGGCCTTCTTCTGGAGCTACGCAGCATAAAAAGACACCTGTAGCACTTCTCTTGTAAATCTCACCACCAATGATAGAGTAACCTTTTGCCCGTCTCTGGATTTGCCGGGCTACAACTTCCTGCTGAGGTAACTCGACCCGTAATAGAAACGTCAGGAACGGCCCAGTCCATTCTAGAATAGCGCGCACCGCGGCCACAAATTCCGAGTCTGGATCTCGGTGGGCTATTTCTTCTTCTGACTCGGTTTTAACGGAAGGCTGCCACAATTCATCCAAGAAAACATTAGGCGGGACCGGCTCTCAATGAGAGCCGAGTCTCGACAGTGCGTCCGCAACCTCTTTCTTACGCCGGTCTATGTGCTCCTCCTGATACCCTGAGAAAGACCCGCTACTTTGTCCACCTCTCTACGGTATGCTGCCATTGTTGCATCCTTCCCGTCCCACGTTCCTGAGACGTGTTGTACCACAAGATCCGAGTCTCCGTAGCACCTTATACGCTTAATGCTCATCTCTCTTGCTACAAGCAATCCATGCAACAAGGCCTCATACTCGGCTACATTGTTAGAGCAATCAAAATGAATTTGCAAAACATAGCGCAACTTATCTCCTTTTGGCAATGTGAGCACAACACCAGCTCCTGATCCTTCATATTGCTTGGAACCATCGAAATGCATAACCCAAGATTCTGAACTTGGCACCAACAAGGGCACGCTTGTTTGAGTCCAATCATTGAAAAAATCAACCAACGCCTGAGACTTGATCGGAGACCGGGGCTTATAATTGATGTGATAATCGCCCATCTCGATGGCCCACTTTGCTACCCTACCTGTAGCATCTGAATTTATTATGATATCTGCCATGGGTATGAAACTTACCACCGTTATGGGGTGTTCTTGAAAATACGCCGTCAATTTCCGACTGGCCATGAATACCCTAAAAACTAGCTTCGGCCAATGCGGATATCGCTGCTTCGCTTCTGATAAGACCTCGCTCACATAATAAACCGACCGTTGCACCAGGTGATCCTTTCCATCCTCTTTACGCTCAACCACGACTACTCCACTAACTGCTCGAGGCCCGGCCACATCGTACAACAACATGGGCTCTTTGGGACCTGGCGCTGCCAAAATCGGGGCTTCAGATAATTGCTTCTTTAGAGCTTCAAACGCCTCTTTATCCCATACGAAATTGTCTGTTTTCTTCAATAGTCGGTATAGGGGTATTGCCTTTTCTCCGAGCTGAGATATGAACCGGCTCAGTGCTGCCACGCATCCTGTAAGTTTCTGAACATGTTTCAGCTCCTCCGGCTTTTTTAGGATCTGAATAGCTTTGATCTTCTCCGGGTTAGCCTCGATCCCTCGCTCAGAAACGATGAAACCAAGTAGTTTCCCCGCAGGAACTACGAACACACATTTTGTTTGGTTGAGCTTCATTTTGTATCTCCTCAGGTTCTGAATAGCTTAGGTCATCAATGAACATTTATGCGTTCCTTGTTTTGATCACTACGTCATCAACATAAGCATGGACATTGCACCCAATCCGATCCTCAAAGCACTTCCGAATGCACCGTTGGTATGTTGCACCGACATTTTTCAATCCAAAGGTCATGGTTTTGTAACAAAAAGCTCCGAAGGGGGTTATGAATGACGTCTTCTCCCAATCCTCCTCTTTGAGCTTTATCTGATGATACCCGGAATAGGCATCCAGAAAGCATAACAAGTCACTTCCCGCAACCGCATCTATGATCTGGTCTATCCTTGGAAGTGTGAACGGATCTTTTGGACAATACTTGTTGAGACTCGTGTAATCTATGCACATTCTCCACTCGTTATTCTTTTTCAACACTAAAACCGGATTAGCCAACCACTGGAGGTGCAAAACCTCCATGATAAAGTAGGCTGCTAAGAGCCGAGCTACCTCTGGTCCTATAGCTTTTCTTCTTTCTTCATTCATTTTCCTCAGGCCCTGCTTCACTGCCCGGGACTTGGGGTCAACATGTAAGTTGTGCTCAGCGAGTTCAGTCGGGATACCTGGCATGTCGCTAGGCGTCCATGCAAAAACGTCCTGGTTTTCACGGATGAACTCAATGAGTGCACCTTCCTCCTTGTCATCCAGGTTGGACCCTATGGCGAACTGCTTGGAAGAGTCGCCCTCAATGAAAGCCACCATCTTTGTGTCTTGGGCTGCTTTAAACTTAGCTCTCTCATCATCCGTATTTGGTTTTTTCAAAGCAGTTCGATCTTCTGGGTCTACCTGAGACCTGTAATACCTGAGCTCTTCCTTTGCACAGGCTTGTTCTGCAAGGGCCGCATCTCCCTCATCACACTCTGCTGCCACAGCTCTGTTCACATGAATAGTGATTGTCCGTTTAGGACCCAGAATTCTCAACTTTAGGTAAACATAACACGGTCTTGCCATGAACTTGGCGTAAGACGGCCTTCCAAACAGTGCGTGATAAGGACTGCGCAATTTTGCCAACTCGAATGTGAGCCACTCTACTCTATGTCGTGGTGGTATCACGGCAGACGCCATGGGATGGCTTAATTGTTGGGGCCGATGGACGCTGGAGGTATCCAGGGAGGGATCGCACGGTGAGTAGCGCCGCGCTAAGATGTCTCAAGCACTGCAAACACAAGATCTTACCCAGGTTCAGGGCCCTCGTGTGGAGGTAACACCCCTACTCCTGCCTCTCCTCTCTATATGCGTGTAACCGAGTAGCCACAGTACAATGTATGCCTCTCACCGAGTAGCCACTCTGATGCTCTCTCTTGCTCTACTGTAAGCTCTAGCAATAAATGCGAAGTGTGTCAACGTCCCTCGCGCAGGAGGGGGCAGGGCACCTTATATACCGGTGCCCAGCAGAGTAAATAAAGACTATAAGGTACGGTGATGTGACTTGACAACTGTGACGACAGCACGCCTCCGAGATCCCGCACGGAGAAGCGCCGTGCCGTATGCCTGATAGCCCTTGTCCACCTTGCCAGTGAGATAGGGTAGGCCCCTAGACCTGTTAGTCCCCTCTTTCAGTGATAGGACTTGACAGGCGCCTACCGCACTATAGCCACGCCGTAGCGGAGATAATCACGCGCTCCGTAAGTTGAACCGCACGCCGGTACGGACGCAGGAAACGCGGGATCCCTTGTCAGAACGGCTCCATTGACTTCTGTCCCGAGAAGGATTGCCCTCCGTCTACTCAGACCAACTTCTCTACTCGGACGAATGTAACTTCCTTGATATCTTCTCTTGGCCATTGCTGGGTACGGCCGGATAGAAACCTACCGGGTAGCAAGTACCCGGGTAGCCATCTACCCGGTCAAACTGCCCCTTGACCTTGCCTTTAGCACTTGCCTTACCCCTACTCGGGGGTAACCCCCCGACATTAGTACCCGAAGCTGGTAGAGTCCAGTGAACTTGTTCGCCGGGCCCTGCCAGCTTAAAAACAAACCTTGTCTTCACACAGTAAGAGATTGAATAGCACCTCCATATGGCCCTTTAACTCTTGCTTGAATCTCTTCTTCTCCGAGTAGCGCTATCTTTCTTCTGTGATGCCGAGTAAAATAACTTAGTGAAATTTCGAACACAATCCCACTGAAATGGACCGAATCCACCTCTCCGTGTCACACCCCTGTGCCCCCGACGCCTCGATGCCAGGGACACAGCAGGCCACGCGCCAATCTCTGCAACCTGGGCCCACTAGCATGTTAGGTCGCGTCAGTTGTACTCGAGAGCCCACGATCTGGACGTGGGATTAACTGCGCCTGTTACGCGCGCGTTATGCGCTATGTGTGTTTCTAACGGTCACTTAACCCACGCCGCACGATCGTGGCCCACGATCAATGCCACGATCAATCCACCAGTAACGGCAACTCGAGGGGGAGAGATAAATACCCACGCGACGCTCCCGTCTCCTTTTTCCTGTTCTTCCCAATCTCGCGCCCCCTCGCCTCTCCCCCGCCGTCGAGCACATCGCCACCGCAAATACTTGCTGCGCCGCTGCTCCACGCACCGCGAGAGAGACAAAGAGAAACTCCTCCGCTCACCTCCGCCTCCAATCTCCCACGAGCGCTTCCGCCTCCATGGCTTCTCACGGAGACGACGATGCCGCCGCCCGAGCCGGCTGGGAAGGCTCAGAGGTGACCGCAGACGATTGCCAGTGGCTCGTCACACGCGCCGCGTTCCTCCCGGCGTCGTGTGTAGGCACCCAGGTACTAAAATCATCCCCAAGCCTGAGAAGGACGAGTACGTAGTCTTCCTTTCCCACTTCAAAAGGGGATTCGGTCTTCCTGTTTCCGATTTCTTCGCCGAATTCCTCCGCCATTTTGGCCTCCAGCCACACCACTTGCCTACCAATGCCCTTGTAATGCTATCCATCCACGCCGTTGTGTGTTAGGCCTTCTTAGGCGTCTATCTGACCGTCCACACTTGGGCCAGGTACCTTTTCTTCAGAAAGCAGAGTGTTCCCAATCCTAGGAACACCGAGAGCGCTCGCACGATGACCCAGACCGGATGCGCCATGAAGATACAGCGCAAGACCGGGCATCACCCGCGGGTTAAGGGATTGGAAACTGTGTGCAAGTGGCAGCGCAGTTTCCTGTATGTGAAGAATGTTGTTGCCGAGAAGGGGAAGCCTATCGAGGACCGAATAAGGCTTCCAAAGTTCAAGAATGCAAGGCCCACGCAGCAGAATTGGGGCTACGACCCCAAGAAGACCATCGAGGATGTCCTTCAGGTGGAGCGACGCTTGACCGAGTTGATCTCGGAAGGGTTCCGTCGGGACGATCCCATCGCGTGCTGGATATCACGCCGAGTGATCCCACTCCAGCATCGGTCGCACAAGATGTGCCACATGGGAGGGCCCCGAGACTGCACAAGGACAACGACATTCGAGCTCAGCAAAGCCGAGGTGGCCATCTGGGCCAGGTCCATCATGCAGACCTTGCTCACTGACGCTTGGTTGTATGGCTTCGAGCCGTATAGCCGCCTCAAGCCCATTGGACAGGTTAGCATTATGTGCTTTGTTTTTTTGCAATTTTATACCGAGTAGGTGGTTTCTCAGCTTTGTATGCTTAATCTTTGCATGCTGCACCGAGTAGGACATCGAAAATATCCTTTTGGCTTTATATGCTTTGTGTTTGCATGCCACGCCGGGTAGGATTACTCAACTGAATATGCTTTGTGTTTGCATGCCACGCCGGGTAGAAATCCTTAGCCGAGAAGACAACTCATAGTGTTTCATGTTTGCCTCAACAGCACATCGATCGCCAGCGAGAAGAAGATACCGAAATCTTCGAGGGCAACTGGTCCAAGGACCGAGAAGAGGACGATACGACCGCCTACGACACCCAAGACACCCTCTGTATCCCTCACGCCAATCAGCCTGGTAAGTCCCGAGTTGACGCGTCTATCCGGGACTGGTCCGAGGATGACGAAGGTGACCAAGTTCACCTCTCTGCTTACTAGCAACGCACCTTGATTCCCTTCTCTGTTTCTGAATTTGTTTCTTCTTCTACTCTACAGAGGAGCCTAAGCTGGACGATGACGATGAGCCCTTGGAGGTTAATCCTATATCCGTGTCAGCTCCCAACACTCGGAAGAGGGTTGGCAGTGGCGACCAGGAGCCTCCTCCGAAGAAAGCCAAGAAGACAGGTGGAAAGAAAACCACCGCCAGAAGACAACCCCCCACCAACAAAGGGTAAGTTATTCCATCCGAATACCAACTCGTTACCGCTTCTCGTTGTGCTCTTCTCCTTCTGTTTCTCTGAACTATTTCCTTCTTCCAGCGCCCCACTGGACGCAGATGCCGCTGCAGCCCCCACTCGCCCCAAGAGGAAGGCCGTCGTGGACCTTGATAAACTCGTCGATCTCTCCGACGATGAGGAAGAGCAAGACCAGCAGGACAGGACGCGTGCGTCCTCTCCTATCAAAATGGAAGAAGATACCGGCGTCGAGAACACTGGCGCTGGTGATGATACTGATCCCAACCTCCAACAGCAGCAAGATGCTGCTCATGACGAGACGCCGCCATCTCCCCCAGCTGCATCAGCTAGGGAAAATAATGAAGAAAACCTCCAGCAACAAGACAGTGCCGCCTTGGAGCGGCAAGACGACACCACCGAGCAGCAGGATACTCAAGATGCAGCTCAAGACGATCCCGCGGCTGGGCCGCGGGTAGAAGAAGTCACAGACACCCAACCTGATCCCGCTGCCGAGCAGCGGGTAGAAGAGGCTGTGGTGGAGCCCGTCCGCCAGAGCCTAGCGCAGCCAGATGCTGCGCCGGGTAGCCGGCCCCCTGTGCCGCGTACCCAGCAGGCGACTCCACCGAAAGCGCCAATCCCTCCACCAACAAAGACTGCCTCAACAACTACCTCCCAGCAAGTGCCTCCGTCTGATCCACGCCAAGTGCCTCCGTCCGCTTCTCGGGCGGACACTGCTCCTAGCCCCAAGAAGACTGCTAAGTCTGGAGCAGCGCCTACACGGAAGAACCCACCACGCAACGTTGCGCAGGCTGGAGACTAGATGCCACCACCGAAGCCACCAACTGTGCCAGCCGCGAAGCAGGTGGAAAAGAGTACACAGCTGACAATCGGCGCGCCCACCTCTAGCCGCAACCCGGCTGCTGCTGGGTCTGCTGGCCCTGCCGAAGGGCCGAGTGCCGGAGCTGTTGTCCGCGCCCAAGCCAGCTGTCCGGAATACATGCTGGAGGTGTCCAAGCGCCACGAGATCTCATTGGCCAGACTGAAAGTTGGCCCAACTGTGGCGACCGAGTCCAAGTCCAAAGGCAAGGAAGCAGCAGCCGTTCCAGAGCTCTTGTCGTGTGAGGCAGGAGACAACGAGTGTGAATCAGAAGGCCTGACCGCGATCATGGACCGAGTAGGTTTTGTGGACCCAGCTTGGAACAGCAAAGCGCATGGCAACCCTAAGTGGGAAGGTCTTCAGCTGGGTCTACTCGATCACTACCGCGTCGACTGGAACAAGGCCGATGTCGGCTCTGTTCCAATGACGATTGCCAGCCCCACCTGCACTCTAGCCGGGAAGCTGTTCAGCCTACGCAAAGCTGTCGAGGACGTCGAGCAAGCCTATGCTGTAAGTGCTTTCTCCTTTCTTTGCATTTTTCGAGTTGCCGCTTCTGTTTTCTCCTCTCTTCTCTTCTTTTCCTCTTTTCCTCTTTACCTCTTTACCTCTCAGCCATTCCCCCAGTCCCCGAGATTCGGGCCGAGTAGGCGAAAACTCGACTGAGTTGCCGTCTACTCGGGCCAAATCTTCCAAAATACTTAGACTTTTTCTCTTCTCTTCTACAGAATAGCCTCCTATAGAGAACCAAGTTGTTCCGTCGGCTGCTCTGGAACCACCGTATTGCGAAGGACCGCCTCAAGGCTCTTGAGGCCGAGAAGAAAGACAGTGCAACGATGGAGCAGGCGGCACTGGACCGCACTCTCCAGATTTGTGAAGTTGAGGGTAAGCTTTTAGCAATTCGGTTTGTGCGTTTTGTGTTTACGCCCGTTGTTTGCTTTTTTGCTTTAACTTTGTTTACTCTTCAAGCAAGCTCAACGAACTGATAGAACAACATCAACACTGCCATGTATTCGCTGCCTCTGCTAAGAGCACAATCAAGAGATTGGAAGGTGAGTTGCCATCTACTCTGCACTTGTATCTCTTTACTTATCTGGTTACTCTGCTGACACTATTGTTCTTCTCGCAGAAGAGAATAAGACATTCCGGGAGCAGCACCTAAACTGCCTCATGCTCGCCGAGGTGTGGCAACAGCTGGAAACCCGAGAAGCAGAAATCAAGAAAGAGCGCACCGCCGAGATGGCGGAGTTTGAGAAGATGCAGGTGAAGCTGAAAACTGCCCTCCAGGATGCCATCGACCAGGCTGCCGAGAAGGACGAGGTCAAGAAGACTCCCAAAGCCAGAGAGCAAACACTTGCGATGGAAATTATGCTGTTGAAGCAACACAACGAGCAACTCATCCTCCAGATCGTAAATGCGCGCATCATTGAAGACAGGCACATCTCGGATGAGAACGACTGGAAGATCAAGCTGGGTGCCTTGCTAGTTGACTTAGAGCGTAAGTTCTCTCTTCTCTGCACTTGACTTGTTTTTCTCTTCTCTGCCTTTTTTCTACCTGGCTCTGATTTTTCTCGGCTCTGCTTCTTCTCGGTTTCATCTTTTCTCTGCTTCCGTTTCTGATCCCGAATAAATCCCGATGCAGATATTTTCCCCGAGCTCCGCTCTGCCAGCGTGCCTGCTCTGGCGAAGGCAAGACAACTCCGCGCTGACTCCGGTTTGCCCGTCGACAACACTTCCACAATCAACGATTATCTCTTGAGCATGAAGTCTCAAATCCGCTCCCTCAAGGGCCTGGGCACCTCCATGGTGTCCACTGCATACAAGTTGCACGATCTGTTCTGGCCGGATCACAATGCGCCCGTCAGCTTTAGCGAGATCACCGAGAAGCTAAATGGAGTGAAGGCCGAGCTGAAGATGTGGCGTACCTCTGCAGCTCGGGCAGGAGCTGACCAGCTGCTCCACTTCATCACAAGATGGTACGAAAACCTTGACCTCAGTAGGATCCTCACCATCCGAGAAGGCTCTAAGTGGACCAAGAAGCCCGAGTGCGTCACTCGCCGAAAGGCAGTGGCGTATGAGATTGCTTCCTATGCCGACACTGCCACCTACATGGACGGCCTCCCCGAGCCAGATACTGAAACTGAGGACGAGGGTGAAGATGAAGAGGATGACGACGACGAGATCGCCAGCGAGGAGTTGGCCATGTTCGAGGAGGACGCCGCCAAGGGAGCAACCGAGAAGGGGAAGGCCCAGGTCACCGAGGGGACCGAGTTGGCCACCGGCATGGATGCCGAGCATCCGCAGTCCAGTGCTCAAGGGGCCACCATCACCACCGAGATGGTTATCAACCAGGCGGCTCCCGAGCTGGGCGCGACTGCTGCTGCGGAAACGGATGCCGTTGCGCTACTCAAGACTCAGTCGACTGCATCCACCTCGGCCACCGATCTCGTCTCCGTCACCACGGCTACCTCTGACCAAGCTGCCACTGCTGATGCTGATGCCGAGAACGCCGATGCGGCCAACACAACCACTAATCTCTGAACAACTCCTGAAATACTTTTACTTTAAACTCTTATCAGATCCCCGGGCTGCCGGGTGCAGATGTAATCGCACAATTTATTATTTCGTTTCTATTCAGCTTTTTAACTCAGTTTGATATTTTAGCAACTCTGGCTTAATGCCGGGTTGCGTTTCTATGCAAGTCCCCGAGTTGCATTTTTTATCCACTCTTCCTTTTTTATCTCAGCTCTTACCTGCAACTTGTTGCTTTTTTGGTAGTCGAGTCACAAGAGTTCAAAGTTGAGTTTCAAATACTTAGCCACTTAGAAAAGTGCATGGTAATGCTGCCCACCACTTAGCCGAAAAGAAAAAACAGTAAAAAACACTCTATTCGGTTGCCACACGTTTCCTTCCCTTAGCAATTTTTCATGTGTTCATTGACCCTTTGGCTTGTTCTCTGGCTTGCCATGAAGCCGGGTTGCGGACAGCAACAGAGTCACAGAGTGTCCTGTGGGTTTAAACACACTACTTTGTATGCTTTTGAAATTCTAAGTGGTTCAACCGAATAGACAAAGTAAAACAGAGTAAACAAAAGGAACAATTTGAGCAAGGGCAGTCCCCGAGTTCGAATTCGGAGTGCCGACTAGAATTTAACTCAGGTGAGGATACATACACATTTTGCTCACGAATGAAAACGTCGGAGTAGAGATATATTCCAGGGGCGCTTAGATTCCTCTCCAGCTTTATCCGGCCTGTTCTTCTGGGGTGCCTGCACGTCAACTAGGTAGTACGCATAATTGTGCAGAGCCTTGCTCACAATGAATGGCCCTTCCGACGGAGGGGAAAGCTTGTGCATCCCGACCGTGCGCTGCACGAGCCTAAGGACCATGTCTCCTTCTCGGAAAACCCTTGGGTTTACTTTCCGGCTGTGATAACGCCTCAAGTTTTGCTGATAGATGGCTGAACGTGACAGAGTTAACTCTCTTGCTTCTTCTAGCAGGTCAACATCATTTTCTCGAGCGAGTCATGCTCTAGGTCAGTGGGCAACACGGCCTCAATGTAGAGGGTTACTCGGGGCGAGTCATGCTCTAGGTCAGTGGCCAACACGGCCTCAGCTCCATATACCAGGAAGAATGGTGTGTATCCGGTTGATCGGTTAGGAGTTGTCCTTAGACTCCACAACACCGCCGGAAACTCATCTAGCCAACACCCAGGTGTTTTCAGCAGTGGCTCAATCAGCCTTGGCTTTATGCCGGATAGCACCATGCCATTTGCTCTTTCAACTTGCCCATTGGAGGCAGGAAGCCGCAACAGATGCAAACATCTAGCCGAATGCGCTTCTCTCTGCATAACCTTGCAAAAGGACCCTCAGCAAAGTTTGTGTCATTATCCGTGATAATGTTGTGCGGGTAGCCGTATCTCAGGATTATATCCTTCAAGAAACTCACAGCTGTGGCTCCATCGCACTTCCGGATAGGCTTCACCTCAATCCACTTGGTAAACTTGTCAACCATGACTAGGATGTGAGTCATGTTGCCTCTAGGCGGCTTGAAAGGGACAACCATATCCAAGCACCAAACTGCAAACGGCCAAGTAATGGGAATGGTCTTCAACTCGTAAGCTCGCATATGAATCTTACTTGCAAATCTCTGGCAGCCGTTGCACTTTCTCACAATATCTTCAGCTTTCTTCAAGGCAGTGAGCCAAAAGAAGCCATGCCGAAAAGCCTTGTTGACTAGAGCCCGAGAAGAGGCGTGATGCCCGCATTCTCCCTGATGTATCTCCACCAGAATTTCTTCTCCTTCTCCTGGCTCTACGCAGCGTTGCAGCACGCCAGTAGGACTACTTCTATGCAGCACATCTCTGAAGATAGTATAGCCCTTGGATCTTCTTTGAATTTGCCTCGCGGTGACCTCATCATTCGGCAAGGTGCCGTCCTTTACAAAGGATAATATGGGCATAGCCCAACTCGGTGTATCTCGGATGGGAAACACTGGTTCGTCCGTTTCCATTGGATCAGCCACCAATACCTCTTCTGAGCTAAGGACGACGTCACGAGTCCCCGGGTACTCGGAAAGGACCCCCTCGATGAATGCAACAGTCCCCGAGTTAGGAGGGGAAGTCCCCTAGTAAGAAGGGACAGTCCCTGGGTTGCAGGCGCCAGTCCCCGGGCTGGAGACGGTAGTCCCCGGGTTCTCTTTTGCACCCTCCCAATCAATCTCCATGGGAACAACTTCCTCGCCTGGCAGAGAAGCAACAAAGATAGACTCTGAGTTGGGGGATGGCTTTATGGATGGCTTTCTCAAATGCTTCAAGGCAATCCCAGCCGGGATGAACTGTCGAGAAGACCCCAACTTGGACAGCTCATCAGCTGCATCATTCTCTGCTCGGTGTATATGTTGGAACTCGTATCCTTAAAAAAATCCAGTCATGGTTTGCACCAGAAACCGATATGATGCCATGTTGGCATCTAGAGTATCCCAGGTACCAGATACTTGCTGCACCACCAAGTCCGAGTCGCCATAACAAATAATGCGCTGCACGCCAACCTCCTTGGCTACTCGCAAGCCGTGTACCACGGCTTCATACTCAGCCACATTGTTAGATGCTTTGAAGTGGATCTGCAGCACATACTTGAGTTGATCTC
The DNA here is from genome assembly GCA_028641055.1 of Alopecurus myosuroides. Lineage (NCBI taxonomy): Eukaryota > Viridiplantae > Streptophyta > Magnoliopsida > Poales > Poaceae > Alopecurus > Alopecurus myosuroides. Next base: position 386,777,773 of record CM054060.1, read on the forward strand.
GCTTGGGTGACGTGACCACTACGCCAGCACCAAGAACTTCCTTCACTTTGGAGCCATCAAAGTGCATCTTCCAGTAATTAGTTTAGTGGCTTGATAGCCTGCTCCTGCAGCGTTGTGTTTTTGACAAGGCTGCCGCGGCACAAAGTGTTGTTTTCCGGCGACAGCAGGGTCGTACACCTGCATTTGTCTGCTCTTCCCAGAGTGCACACTCTGGTCCCTCTCGTCGCCGAGAAGCGGCGATGAGGCCTGATCCATAGATCCGGCCGCACGCGAGTGCACAACCTGAGAAGCGCCAGCACCACCCGGATTGGCTTTCCGGAACTGCTCATTCTGCCGATAGCCTCTAGCACTAGCTCGTTAAGCCTCTCCTGCTGCCTAGCACGCGCGTCGCAAGTGAGATGCGGCAACTCAGCAGCCACTGCCTCTGCAGCCCTAAGAGTTTTGGCGGGGGTGCTGTACCTAGGCCTATCAACAGTGTTCAGACTAGCAGATTTTCTAGCAGCCCTACCATCTCTAGCCAGATCAGCGTCTACGTTGCGACGCGTAATGCCTATCTTGCTAGGCAGCCTAGCGACAGGAGTAAAGCCATGCGCTGCGTTGTACTCATTTTGCGCAAGGTTAAACTCAAGCCTAACCTTCTCCAGCTCCTGGGTCTCAGCGAGTAGCGCTTGACGCTGCTGCTCGATTTGCGCCCTCATGGCGGCGAGTTCCGCCTCGGTGGGTTGCGGCATACCCAGCGGCATGGTGGCGCCTGCGCGAACAGCCGGGATGGCCGTAGAGGTGGAAGGAGGAAGGTTTGAGTCCTTCTCGTAGGGCTTGTGGACCCGGGCACCCACATGCACCTCGATGACGCCAGCGTCAGCGGCCGCGCCCTTCCCGGCATCGATAGCCGGGCCTGTCATCATCACCTCCATGTTGTCCGCAGAGCAGCCGGAAGGCTTCTCGCGGGCAGCGAGTACAGCAGGAGGATCTTCCGCGTCGAGCACCACCTCTGGGAACTCGCGGATGACGGTGGTGGTGACGTAGACCAAGTGCGCGCCGAACGAGAGCACCGAGCCACGTGCAGGAATGGGCCTGCCGCCGAAATCTCCGGCGTTGTCGGAAACGAAGTCGAAGAAGCCGAATCTGTGGACAAGGCCACAGACCACGCGCTCCCCTGAAGCGGAAACCGGTCCCGTCCGAATACGAACTCCAGCCAGCGCCGCTGCTGGCCCCACGGTGGGCGCCAACTCTCGTGGTGGTATCACGGCAGACGCCATGGGATGGCTTAATTGTTGGGGCCGATTGACGCTGGAGGTATCCAGGGAGGGATCGCACGGCGAGTAGCGCCGCTCTAAGATGTCTCAAGCACTGCAAACACAAGATCTTACCCAGGTTCAGGGCCCTCGTGTGGAGGTAACACCCCTACTCCTTCCTCTCCTCTCTATATGTGTGTAACCGAGTAGCCACAGTACAATGTATGCCTCTCACCGAGTAGCCACTCTGATGCTCTCTCTTGCTCTACTGTAAGCTCTAGCAATAAATGCGAAGTGTGTCAACGTCCCTCGCGCAGGAGGGGGCAGGGCACCTTATATACCGGTGCCCAGCCGAGTAAATAAAGACTATAAGGTACGGTGATGTGACTTGACAACTGTGACGACAGCACGCCTCCGAGATCCCGCACGGAGAAGCGCCGTGCCGTACGCCTGACAGCCCTTGTCCACCTTGCCTGTGAGATAGGGTAGGCCCCTAGACCTGTCCTGTCCCCTCTGTCAGTGACAGGACTTGACAGGCGCCTACCGCACTGTAGCCACGCCGTAGCGCGGATAATCACGCGCTCCGTAAGTTGAACCGCATGCCGGTATGGACGCAGGATACGCGGGATCCTTTGTCAGAACGGCTCCATTGACTTCTGGCCCGAGTAGGATTGCCCTCCGTCTACTCAGACCAACTTCTCTACTCGGACGAATGTAACTTCCTTGATATCTTCTCTTGGCCATTGCTGGGTACGGCCGGATAGAAACCTACCGGGTAGCAAGTACCCGGGTAGCCATCTACCCGGTCAAACTGCCCCTTGACCTTGCCTTTAGCACTTGCCTTACCCCTACTCGGGGGTAACCCCCCTACACTCTGTAATTATCCTTGGATTCTCCAAAAGCAACCTCGATATCTTTCCCTCAGGGCAGGCCGAATGTCGTGGTACAATTCCATGAAAAACTGTGGAGCTTTTCTGCAGCTGAGACTCTTTGAGCCCATACACAAAAAGGTCTCCCAATATAGGATATTGATACTGCTCCCACCATCCATCAAAACCTTTTTTAACTCATAGCCATTGACCTGCGGCTCTACTACCAAAACTAGCAAACCCGGATGTTCTATTGCTTCCGGGTGATCCCTTCTACTCCATGTTACTTCCTGATCTGACCATCTCAGGTATCTTGGAACACCCGAAGAAACCGAATTTACAGCTCTTTTGAGTATCTTCCTTTCCCTCTTGGTGGTTCTAGTGGTGTGAACATGATACTGTCCTAGCTCCTTTGGGTTACTCTGAAAACCCCCTGCACCACCCTGGTTATTACCCACGTTACCAGCTCATGCGTTGCCTGCGGGGGGTGGGACATTGCCCGGGTTTCCACCCGGACCCGGCCCTCCTCCCCGTCCTGCACTATGGCGTGGGCAAGGCATCTTGAAGGCTTCGATGTGGTTAGTCGGCCGCGGTGGCCCTTGATAATTAGCTCCTCCGTTGAAGTTTCCTCCATTAAAGTTTCCGTCCTCTCTAGGCCTTGCAAACCCGGCCTCAGTATTGGTGACTAACTCGGAGCCCCCCTCATACGGACGTTTATGCTGGTTGTTTCCATTGCCACCATTGTTACCTCCATTGTTATTCGGTGCAGCCCCATTACCGGTTATTACACTATTGTTCACATTATCCTTTCCCTTCTTATCCTCAATATCCTCTTCTATGGTGTCAGTGGAGGCATGCTTGTTGCACGCGTCCATCAACTCCCCCATAGTAATTTCTGAAACATGCCTGCTAGATTTCATGCATACCAATTTTTGCACCAAGGGCGTATATCTGCATGTTTTCTCCATAGCTTGTATCGCATCCTTGGGCTGAATATCGGTGGAAGAGTGGAGTATCTCCATGACTCGGCGCACCCAACCGCGTGCCGACTCTCCCTTTTTTCTGCACACACCGATCCAAGTCGTCAATCGTGTATAGTTTCCTGCAAGTCCCATGAAAATGCTTGACAAAAGCCGACTTAAGCTCACTCCATGAATTGATAGACCTCTCGGGCAGGTTATTGAACCACAGTTTAGTTGCTCCTTCAGACATCAGGAGATACATAAATTTGGCTTAGAGCCTTTTTGAAGCGTTCCGAATAGACATGGCCATCTCATAGCTGCTCAACCAGGTCTCAGGATCCATGGTCGGCTCATAGTTGATAACTTTACCCGGCTCTTTGAATTTGTCCGGGTAAGGCTCAGCCCTGATAGCATCTGATAAGCATTTGGGTCCAGCTAATTTTGCCAACACCGGCCTTATTCTTGAAACATGTGAAGCCTCGGCGTGTGCGGCGGGAGGTGCGCCAACTGCTAGTCCTCGCAATATAGACCCGGCCGCACGCCTTGCCCGAGAACTATCCATGATAGCCTGTGCCGCTAAGACCGCAGGAGTTGCTGGTTTAAGTGGAGGAGGCGTCATTTGCTGCCGCTCTGCCCTCCGTCGTGCTGAATTCGACTGAATATTCCTCGTATTACCTTGCTGCCGACTGATATACGCCGTCCGTGCATGCCACTCCTGTTGTCCGGGTAATTGGCTTGCTGAGCCACTGTGGTGCGTAACATCTCTATAGCCCGCCGGGTTTCTATCGCTTGAGGCGACTCTCCCAGTGGAATACGGTCGAGCACTAAAGTTGAGGTGTACACGTTGTTCATATGGTTATTAAAGTGACCCGACGGGTGTGAAATGGTGATGATGGCTGCACAGCATTGCCCCTGGCCGCCCCAGTGGGTAGTGCAGGTGACCCGACCGACATATTAATCGGTTGTCCACCGAGCGATGCCCCTGCATACCCGGTTCCTTGATTCACAATCGGGATTTGCTGGTCTTGAGGCGTAATAAATAACGCGGCCGGTTGTAGGTCTCCGCCTATCGCAGGCAGTCTCGTCTGGTGCCTTTGATTATATGCTCTAGTCGTTTGTGCCTGTATACGATCCTCTAACTCATCCAAATGACGTTGACGCACGGCCATCCCCTATTTCTCGGCTTCTACATCTCTTCTCTGCTGTTCCAATGCACGGCGGGCCACCTCCAGGTCTTTGGCCCGCGCAGCCGCGTTTTCCGGGGTTATCACCGTTGCCAACACTGTGGGATCCAAGATCAAGTTGTTGCTGAACAGAGCCGGATTTGGTGGGTGTGACGTTCCCGCACTTGTTGTTCTGTTCATCCTAAATCCATGTTCCTGAGATGAGCAGTTTCGCTCGTGACAGACGCCTGCTCACCGTCGACCCGGGCTCCAGCCGGGTTTCCATTAATCGGAGTGTGTTGTTGGGCCAGCGCTTGCGCCGCACTAGCCGCGGCTACTGACACATCACCCTGATTAAGATTTATTGCAGGGGCTGTGTAGACCGCAACTCGGCGCGCAATGTCTGGTAAAGATTCATATTCTTCTTCCTCGCAGGTATCTTCTTCATACCGATCTTCGAAATGTGCAGGATAGATTCGGTGTCATCATCTCTAGTGACCCGGCCACGCAGGGTCCATGCCGTCTCCTCCGGTTGTTCCCTCTTCGTGATGGGTGCTCTCTCCAGTTCTGCCGTGCCTACCGACTCTTCCCCATCCGATTGAACACAGATGGCGGCCCCTGACACAGAATCATACTCATTATTGTCAAAAATTAAACCAGATGCACGTACCATACCCACGAAGACGTTGACCCGGCCGATCGTGACGACAGATCCGGTTTCCAGCTGGTCCGACTCTGGCCCCCAGCCAAAATCATCGACGATCTTCTCTCCTTCGGGGTTGGTGATGATCTCGCCGATAACGAGGTTCTTCATGCTTTCCAGAGCTTCTCCCCTAATGTAAACACCTTTGGACGCAGGCCCCACGGTGGGCGCCAACTGTCGTGGGAAAGTCACAGCAGATGTTACCGGAGGTAACTTAGGTTGGGGTAAACCGACTCTGGTGTTTGGGAGAGGGTTTAGCTCTGATTGGACACAAGATTTATCCTGGTTCAGCCTCTCCATGGAGATGATAGCTTACTTACAGCTAGGATCATACTAATTGGCGATCTAGAGGCTCGGGCTACAATGTCGCCGAGACTCCAATCTAGGGTTACAAATACTTGCTCTCGTATAACTAGAATAACTCGATTCCTTCTGATCTCTCTCTCTTTTTCTATGCCCTAGGAACCGGTTTATATATAATACCCGGTTTCCTGGCTTTCCTTACAAGATACATCTAGAGTCCTACTCGGGGTCTACACGTAACCCTAATTTACTCTCCGTGACCTCCAAGTCTTGGACTCCATGGTTCGCACTGTTTTTCGGGTCTTCTAGAACCTCCCTTTCCTTTAGCCAGGTTACCAATACGACTACTAGCCCATCGGTGACACTCGGCCCAACATCATATTACAAGGTCTCGCGTAAACTCCTTCCAGCCGGGTCTTTGTTCCTCTACATGGGCCTGCCGGGTTATCATCCCCCCAACACCGACGCATCGCTATGGATTTTGTCGTCGCGGACTTAGGCGTTTTCTGAGGGTTTGGCCCGGACGGAGTAACCCCCCGGGGTTATATAGGTGGAGGCATTTTGCCCTGATTGGTAGCATGAACCGGGGAAAAAGAGGGCCATTTACCCCGGTTGGTGGGAAAAAGGGGGGAGGTGGGCCCTCACTTGCCTGTGCACCTTCCCCGATTAGTAAAGGACCAAAATTTACATTTTTTCCCTGCCGCCATTTTTTCCCCTACCACGTTTCAAATATTATTTCAAATGGTTTTGAATTTGGAGAAACTTTCCATATGAAAAGTATTTTAAATTGTGTAAAAATTTCAAATACATTTTCTGTTTTAAGTTTTAAAAAATAATTATTCTAACTATTTAAACTAATAACAATTTTTAATATTCAAACATTTAAAAAACCTAGTTTATGAATGATTTTGAATTTGGAGAAACTTTCAATATAAAAAGTTTTTCAAATTGCCTAAGCATTTCAAATACATTTTCTGTTTAAAAAAATAATTATTCTAACTATTTAAACTAGTAATAATTTTTTAATTTTCAAACATTTTAAAAAACCTAGTTTATGAATGGTTTTGAATTTGAAGGAACTTTCAATATAAAAATTGTTTAAAATTGCGGAAACATTTCAAATACATTTTCTGTTTAAAATAATAATTATTTTAACTATTTAAACCGGTAACAATTTTTGAATTTTCAAACATTTTTAAAAACCTAGTTTATGAATGGTTTTGAATTTGAAGAAACTTTCAATATGAAAAGTGTTTAAAATTGCGTAAACATTTCAAATACATTTTATGTTTAAAACTAATAATTATTCTAACTATGAAAAGTGTGGCGCGGGAGTTTGCCGAGTGGCGCGGGCGTTGTGCTGCGTTTCGCGGGAGTTGTGCCGCGTGGCCGTGAGCGCGCGGTATAAAATATCGCTCCTCGAGCGTTTTCTCCTCTCCACGCGTCGACTCCTCTCCCTCTCTCCTATCCACGAACCGCCGCGCCGCCGCCATGCCTCCGAGGAGGAACAACACCACCGGCTTCCGCGGCGTCCGAGCGCGGCCAAACGGAATTTTTACTGCGGAGATCCTCTATGGGGATGACCGCATCCCCCTCGGCTCCTTTGCAATGGTGGCGGAGGCGTGCTGCGCCTGGGACGCGTCAGCCTGGCGATTCAACCGCCCGCGGTCGCTGATGAATTTCAACGACTGCTACACCCGTTGGGAAGCGGAGGCCAGGGCACCAACGCCGCAGATCGTCATCGCCGCCGACCACCGCCACCGCACCTTTCAGGGCCTAGTCGACGCCAGGGACAAGCGCGCCGTCCGCGAGTATTACCGGAACAATCCGGAGGAGCAGCGCGCCGGCGAGGAGCTCTGGCAGACCCGCGCGGCTGAGCGGGCGGAGCGCCGCCTTGAACGCCACCTCGCGTTAGAGGCCGCCCGGGAGGCGAGGACAAAGGCGCTACAAGAGCTCCGCCGGGCCAACCACGCTGGCAAAGTCTAGGCCTCCAACGGTCCATGGTGGGGGTCTATCTCGGACACAATATCGTGCACCTCCGACGAAGAGGAGGAGGTCACCGACGAGTTCGCCGCTGACGACGACCAGGAGGAGGTCACCGACGAGTTCCCCGACGACGACGACGACGACGAGGATTAGTGTTCGTCTGTTTTAAATAAAAGAATTTGTATTTCGGTGAACCGCGGCGCCCTTGCGCGTCTGTTTTCTGTTTTCCGTGTCATTTTTCCTGATTGGTGGGATTCAGACACTAGAAAGAAACACACCCCTGATCCAACGACTCACAAGAGATAACATTAGGGAGGATGCCAGTACATCTGGATAGATAAACAAGGCAGTACATAGTGGCAAGAGTGGATCTGATATCTAGTCATACTCCTACCTAGTCCTATAGTACTCCGACTCGTGGTCGTCGTAGTCGCCGCCGTCGTCGTCACTATCGTTGGACGGTGCTCTGGATTCCCTCGGAGGATCACGACGCCAGGACTGGGCGTGAGGGTAGCGCAGGCGGGGGTTATCGCCGGCCCTGATGTAGTTCATGACGCTCAGAAGAGTCCGTCCGCCGCCCCACCACAGCTGACGACCGGCCTCGTTGAAGTTCGAAGGAGACGGGCCGTTCTCCTCGTAACTAGCGAACGCACTCTCACGCCGATTAATGAAGAATGCGTCCCAAGTAGGGCGGTAGTCGGGATTCCAACTGGGATTTCTCCACTGCTCCGGCGTGAGCTCGTCGTAGTAGTGGTTCGTGATGCCCATCCGACGCACCACACCTTGAGGAACAGGAGGGACCGGCACTCCTCCGCCTCTTACCATCCAACCGACGGGGACGCAGTAGCCGAGCGGGCAGGGGTAGTTCGAGGCGGAAAGTGCCTCCGCCTGCAGGAAGGTTAGAGTGAGTACGGTAGAAGCCATGGTAGAGTAGTGAGTTTATATGTGTTTATGCCAATGGTGGCAATGCATACATATATATAGTAAGAAGAAACATACCCTTTAGTCCCGGCCCGTTTTACCAACCCGTACTAAAGGGTTACGGTTTCGTTGGGACCAATCAAAAAGAATCACACAGACCGTGTGCTTCTTTCAAGCGCTTGTGAGTCGTTGGATCATGAGTGTGTTTCTTTCGAGCTCTTGTGAGCCGTTCGATCAGGGGTATGGTGTGTTTCTTTCGAGCGCTTGTGAGCCGTTGGATCAAGAGTGTTTTTTTCGGACGCTTCTTAACCGTTGGATCGAAACCCGAGCACAACACTTTGTGAGCCAGAGGACCCTATATATAGCCCACCTCTCTGATTCCCTTCATACATCATTCAGTTCATCGACCAAATACAAATCATCCGGATTCGCCAGCGTATGCATGTATGCACCCTGGAGCCACGTTGGGGCTGTATGCTGGCGATACAAATTGTTTTGTTTTACGTCCCCCATTCAAGGTTTGACAAAAGGTTTGATACATCATTCAGTTCATCGACCGACTATAAATCATCCGGATTCGCCAGCATACGTCCGACCGTGCATTTGATATGCACTCATGAGCCACAGCGGGCTGCATGCTGTCGACACTGTTTGTTTTGTTTTATGTATCTACAAATCCTCCAGTTCATACGTCCGACAGTATTTTTCATACAAAACATATGGAAAACTGAGGTGGACTAATCCAAATATATGAACCATGCAGGTTTGATACATTATTACACAATAGTCGAGGAGTATTACATGTTTGTTTTCTACAAGCTCAGATGGCATTATGCTCTCGGGCATTTCATCGAACCTCTTCTGCATAGGAGGGAAAAACAAGTGACCACACCAAAAAGTGAGTGGAATGAGGAGTGGAGAGGGCTGACACGGCAGTGTTTATAGAAAAAAGATATTTTTTTGGATTTGAAGAAAAAAAAGAATTCCATTAATTTAGATTTTCCATCTATTTGGTTAGTTTTTCTTAATGAAATTGAAAATATTAACTAAAAGACAATATAGAAATAAAGTACCAACTTTGCTTACAATCTAGGTGGGGGTTTTTTACCCCGGTTGGTGGCTACAACCAGGCCAAAGACCCCTCCCTGACACGCCCTGCTCGTTGCGGCACTTTAGCCCCGGTTTGTGACTCAAACCGGGGCAAAAGACCCCAAACTGTTACACGCAATAGCAAAACAACGATGAAATTAAGCAAGATCGAACCAACGGGGACACGAGATTTTAACGTGGAAAACCCTTCCAAGGAGGAAGAGAAAAAACCACGGGCGCCAGCCAGCAATACTTCACTATTTCGGGGTGAGGTTACAATCGCGCCGGGATTTACAATGTATGGCTTATCCCGTGCGGCGGCTTACAAGAGGTATATAAAGGCGGTCCTGACCTAACTAGGTCGGTAACTGTGTATCCAACTCCAACTCGGCCCTAAGCCTCCGGCGACGGGCCTCCGCGTAGCGGAGGCCGAAATTTCCTTTATCTTAATATGAATTTGGATCACCATAATAACACAAACCACGCGGCCTGCTCGCTCGGCCTCACTTCTGCAGCCTTTTGCACCGGGTGGTGGCCGAGCCGGGACGAAATGGGTGCTCGCCACAATAAAAGCCTCATTCTCCACTAGTGTCCGGACGGTAACCATATTTCCCGACCGGTAATCAAAAGCTTGGATACGTGCATTCCAACTAGTCATATGAACAGAACAAAACCAGAGACTAGTCGGAGATGTTCAATTTCTCTCTCTCTACTCTACAAGGAACAAACAGAACAAAACCTTAATAAAATCTCCTCAGGTGGTGATGGTTGGATGGCATGTCAAACACACAATGACACGGTACAACAACAGCGATCGGTGGAGTCCATCACGTACGGAATAAAAGAGAGTCCATCACCGAAAAAACGACTACAACCAACGTATCGAAAACGACATCCGTAGGAACATATCCGTCACTTTTGTCGCTTCCGTCATCGCCATAGCTTTTCTTTCCGGGCTAATGCCAACCACAGCCACAATCCCTAAAACGTGGTTTTGGGTGCGTCCATGGCCTCCACCTCCTTGGACGGCGGCGCCATCCCTTCTGAAGACGAAGTGATGCCGCCAGTCGACAAGGACACCATGGAGCGCATGCACATCGCCGACCTGACTATGTACAAAATCCTGACCTTCCTGCCGCCATCGTCGGTCACAAGGTCCAAGGTAGTCTGCAAGAGCTGGTTCTCCCACATCTCCTGTCACCTGTTCGCGCGAGACCACGCCGCCGCGAGTCCCGCTTCCAGCCCCAGTATCCTCCGCTTCAATGGCGCCGCCCGCTTCCCCGCCACGATCATCAACGAGAACGGGACTGAGCAGCTGGCGCTCCACAGGTGGCAGGCGGGGCCGAGGGAAGGGTACAGCATGCAGAACTGCTGTGGCTCGATTGCGTGCCTTCGGAACGGCCAAGGCGGCGCCGAGCTTCTCAACCCGGCGACCGGCCAGTGCCTTGATCTTGGGGGTGATTGCAGCTGCGACGACGACACGAGGAAGGGATTCCCATGGTACTGCCTCGGGCGCTGCGGCTCGACCGGCGAGTACAAGGTGGTGCGCCTCCAAATCTGCCTTCCCTACTCCAGCCCCCCGAACGTAACGTGCCAGATGTGCGCCATCGGTGGACGCGGCGGCTACCAGAGATTCTGGCAGGAGGTGGGCCTGTGGGGCCTGAACTACTTCCCCAGCGATCGCGGCGTGCACGTCGACGGCGTCGTGTACTACCTCGCCGGGTTCTACGGGTACTCGGTCGTCGGCTTCGACCTCTCGTCTCATGTGCGGCGCCACATCGACCTCCCGGTTGACGGCGCGGTGGTGACGCTCTCGGAACTCGAGGGTCAGCTCTGCGCGTCGCTGGTGCCCAGAGGTGGGCAGGGCGAGGGCGGGAAGAAGAACATGGACCTGTGGCTGAGGGTGCTCGGCGCCCGCGGCCAGCACAGGTGGATCCACAGGTACAGGTTTGAGCTGGACGGCGCGGGGCAGCACGTCCCAAGGCCGCTGTTCGTGACCGGCCGCAGGATGTTGATCATGCAGTGCGCCGACGGCTCGCTCTGCTCCCACGACGTACAGGCTAACAGCAGCATCGACGGTGATGTTTTGGTGTTCGCGCACAAGAGCCGGCCACGGATGACGAGGCGCATCACCGCCGACGTCTTCGTGGAGAGCTTGCTCCCCCTCCACACCATCCTGCAATCATAGTTCATAGATCTTCTAGGTTAATGTGACAACAGTTCCAGGGTTGTTGCTCCAACAAGCATATTTGTCGAATTACTTTTTAACCCTGATTGAACATATGCTGTCCTAGTGTTTGTTTTCTAATAACTGTAAGAGCCTAAGAGACGTACAGTACACCATACCATCAAACCTTATTACAGTTAGTATGACACATGAAATGAAACTAATTGATGAAAAAAAAAATCCATAGTTCCGCTAGACAAAATAGGAGGCAGTGATCTTCAGATTTTTGTGCATGAGGACTGTTTTTCCAGCTGCACATTCCCTGCTATTTCTTTAAAAAAATTGGATTACAAATACATAATTAGTTTCAAGTACAGATATGGACGATTGCAATTTGAAGAATCATAAGAAGCTGATCGAGCAGAAATAATGAAGATAGAATTTAGCGCTGGTGCATAAAAAATAAATCCATGAAGCACACTGTGCGCTTCTCCCCCCAAAAAAATTGAAAAGAAAAACAGGGTTAACCTTGACTGCTACTACGGGAGAGCTCAAAAGGCCGACGGCTGGCTGTCGGCGTATTACATGAATTTGGTCAGCCCACACGAATGCCAGTCGGCGTATCGTGCCCGTCGGCGTAGGCGTTTGTACCCCGAGGGGGACCGTCGGCGTATAGGCAGCCGTCGGCGTACCAGATTGTACCCCGAGGGGGCCCGTCGGTGTATCCGTAGTCGTCGGCGTAGACACGGCATACTGTAACGGGATCTGTTCTGTCCCATATATGCCGACGGCTCCCCGTCGGCCTATTTTTCTTTTTCTTTTCAGTTGAACTGCCCTATATATTAGATTAATTTATTTATTTTCACATACATTTTTACTATAGATATATTTTAAAATAAGTCGGAACGGTTAACACCTTCGAAATTCAAAATCCCGCCGCCCGCATAAAATAAAGGCGGGAATCCGGAACCTAACCATACAACATAAATATAAAATAAAAATAAAACATACATATCTAATATACAAATAAGATATTAGTATGTAATATGTAGCTCCATCTTTACAGACACCAAGGTTCCAAATCCGCTCTTTCCGGAAAACAGTCTTAACATGCGCCTGCGTCGTGTACCCCCAGAACATCATCGAAAGGGGGTGAATAGTAGAACCTCAACTTATCTTATGCACAATTAGGTCATAAAAATATGTGAAGAAAAGTTTTTACCAAGGATTCTATAAGATTCCCTCGGGTATACCCGCTACGAGAGATCCGCGGTTTCGGTCCCCACAAATAGGCTCAAACTCCCGTATCAGACGAAACATCGGGAATTTTCCGAAGAGTTGTGTTCTACCTATGCGTTTTGTGTTCCTATGGTCTAACCTAACACAACCAACCAACTAGTACCACATTGCTACCCCTTTTGACGTCGTTAACGCGTGTATTCGTATAAGTTCGGTATTTCTCCAGCTGGTCTAGGGTTTCATCGGAAGGGGTTCCGGAGCGTCCGGATCCCAACACAAGCTCGGGGATGTCATACCATGTTAGTACAGGTGTGTTGTGTGCTTTGGATGGCAAAGATTGCACTACAGGGTATGACCCGCTTCACCGGCATCCGCTTCTCTCTAGTGAGTTTGCATGCGCTTATAGGGTGAAACTCCCCTATCGGACGAAACATCAGGAATCTTCCGAAGAGTTGTGTTCTACCTATGTGTTTTGTGTTCATATGGCCTACCCTAACACAACCAAGCAACTTGTTCCACATTGCTACCCCCTTTCAACGTCGTTAACGCGTGTATCAGTATAAGTCCGGTATTTCTCCAGCGGGTCTAGGGATTCACCGGAGGGGGGCTCTGGAGCATCTGGATCCCAACAAAAGTTAGGGGGTGCCATAACATGTTAGTATATGTGTGTTTTGTGCTTTGGATGGAAAATATTGCACTCCGGGTTATGACCCGCTTCGTCAGCATCCGCTTCTGTATAGTGAGCTTGCATGCTCTTATAGGCTGAAACTCCCGTCTCGGACGAAACATCGGTAATCTGCCGAAGAGTTGTGTTCTACCGATGTGTTTGGTGTTTGTATGGCCTACCCTAACACAACCAACCAACTAGTTCCACATTGCTACCCCCTTTCAACGTCGTTACCTCGTGTATCCATATAAGTCCGGTATTTCTCCAGCGAGTGTAGGGTTTCACCGAAGGGGGGCTCCGGAGCGTCCGGATACTAGCGTAAGGTAGGGGTGCCATACCATGTTAGTATAGGTGTGTGGTGTACTTTGTATTGCAAAGATTTCACTACGGGGTATGACCTGCTTCACCGGCATCCGCTTCTCTCTAGTGAGTTTGCATGCACTAAGAGGGTGAAACTCCCGTATCAGACGAAACATCGGGAATTTTATGAAGAGTTGTGTTCTACCTATGTGTTTTGTGTTCCTATGGCCTACCCTAACGCAAAAAACCAAATATTTCCACATTTCTACCCCTTTCGACGTCGTTACCGCGTGTATCTGTATAAGTCCGGCATTTCTCCAGCAGGTCTAGAGTTTCGCCGGAGGGGGGCTATGGAGCGTCCGGATCCCAACACAAGCTAGGGGGTGCCATACCTTGTTATTATAGGTGTGTTGTGTTCTTTGGATGGCAAAGATTGCATTCCGGGGTGTGACCTGCTTCACCGGCATCCGCTTCTTTAAATTGATAGCATTGCATGAAGCCTAAGATTTTTTTTTTGATTGGATTGTTCCTGAGAATTTGTTTGATGAGAATAGTAAGCCTAAAAGTTCTAAGAGAGGAACTTCTGAAACTCACTTAGATAAAATACAATGCATTATTAAGGAATCGCCAAATCTTGATTTAGATGCTTCTTCACTTGAAAATACTTGATTCCACTTTTCTGGGTCTAGCTAAAAGGCGTTAAAGAAAAACACTTCATGGAAGATAAACCATGGTTTTATGTTTGCTTTGTTTTTCTCTGTTTTATTTGAGTCAATGGGTTGTATTCTTATGTAGTAACTCCTACGGATGGCAATGGGGCCCCGAAACCCGAAAACCCGACGGGTACCCGCCTTAAATGGGGAGGGTTTGGTGAAATGTTCGACCCGCCAGGTCTAATGGGGCGGGTATGGGGGTGGCAACCCCGTACCCGCATACCCGCAGACCCGCTCTAAGTGCTAATCATATCCCTAATGATCTTATGCCTAGCCACACGTCCACGAGTTATGAAACACAAACCACACACATCACATGGAAGCGTTGAAATTTGGTGTCCCGAAGATAACACACGTACACACGTGTCTATTCCCACCAACATCATTCCAATATTCATTGTTTTATTCCCCACATGTGTCGCCGTTGTTCCTTAAATGGGTACCCGTTGGGGCCCCGGACCCGGTAGGGTCGTGGGTATGGTAAGAAATGAGACCCGACAAGTTAAATGGGGCGGGTATGGGGGGCGCCGACCCGGCCCCGAACCCGGTGGGTGCCATCCGGAGTAACTCCTTTGTATCTTTCTTTTCATGTTTTAATAGTGCCAAGTAAGGTTTCTGACGAGAGTTGGAGTTGGTTTTCAGATTAATGTGTAGGAAACAGAATTCTTCTGTCCACCGTAAAAAATCGTGTAAGTCACAGAAAAATCGAAATGACCTGAAATTTCTTGTGCTTATTCCGCAACTTTTTCGTTTTTTAAGTTTTTCGATTTGAGCAACGTAAGTGACTCGAAAAAATTCTTATTTACAGGCTATTCTCGTTTTGACAGATTCTGCCATTACTGTTTGAGTGTGGTGTGAAGAAAGTTTTCAAGGGTCAAGAGAAGAGGTGATATATATGATAAGGAAGAGTGTAAGGTAAAAGCTTGGGGATGCCCCTGTATTTCATCCAAGAATATTTTTATAATACTCAAGTATCTAAGCTTGGGGATGCCCAAGGAATCCCCTTCTTCATCAACTATCTATCAGATCGCTTCTCGTGAAACTATATTTTTAGTCGTTCACATCACATCAAGTTTACTTGGAGTGTCTGTTTGTTTTTCTTTTCTTTTCTTTTGTTTTTCTTTGTTTTTTTTTACTTACTGCAATAATATCATTGGACCTAGCATCGTTGTTTGGGAGAGAGACACACTCAACTTTTTTGTTTGAATACTTCCTATGCTAGTATTCTTAGTTTTTCTTCTAGTTACTGCAAAAATTTCTGTTTAGCTCTTGTTTTCATTGCATCTCTTATTCAGAGCTGTTAGTTTTAGTAGTGTTATCTGAGGACTCTCATGTTTTCTTGCTGTATCATGTAGATAAATTTTGTTAAAGCATGTCTTGTATGGTGCTTGTTGGAAGATAAAACTGTTGCTTGAGGTAGAATTTATAACGGTGCAAGTAGAAGCTTATATAGACTGTGGCTAGACTTTTTCATATCATGCTAGATGTTATTTTAGTTCTAAAGCCTTGTGGTTATTGAGTAGCATGATTAGCCTCAAATAGCTGAGAGTGTTTAATGTTCCATTGAAAGAATCATGAGTTGTTCTTGTCATATTGAAGCACAAATTTGTGGTGATCTCCTTTGAATGTTTTATTTGGTTGACTTGGCGCATGCTCACACCATGTTTATGACTATGAACCTGTCACTAATGGCCTCTATGATCATGTAGTTTTTGAACTTTTGGTACCACTTATGCTTTGATTAGTGATGTTTATGTCGCTATGCATGATTATGGCCATTATTTCTCTCTTGATTTGTCGCTCCTAGTCTTTTGCTAGCCTCCACCTACTGAGTATAAGCTCTACTCGTGCAATCCAACTTCCAAAAACCAAAGTTTTCACATTGTGTCCACCATACATACCTACATGTGGTAATTAACCGCCACTCCAAGTAAATTTCTCATGTGATACCTTTAAAACTTTTAAGATTACTCCTGTTTTGTGTTCCTGTTTTTGCTCATGAGGCGTAAATAGAGAATGTTTATCTCACTTGTTGATTGTATTTCACACCCTCGACTAGTGGCTTCATCCTCTTATCCAATTGATAGAAGAGCTCGCAGCGGGGTGCCCAGCCCCAAATTAATAACACAAATTCTCTTCACTATTTTGCCCCTGATTTATCAGTCAAAGTACAATTGTGTAAACAAAAGAGAAAGAGGGATGACCTTCTACACCAGTTGTGTCCTTCATATGGAAGCCGCTCTTGTGAAGTCTAGTTGGCTTGTGACGTACTGTATTTTCTGTTTACCATTCGTTGACATTAGCATACACCTCCAAAAATATAGACACTGCTCCATAGTATGTGATTGTTGGCAGACACCCGAGAATTCAGTTAGCCATGGTTTGTGTAAGATGGATGGGAGGAGTGTCAAACTTGTTATACCTCTGTTTAGTAAAATAAAAGCTCTAGCATATAAGTGATCCATGCTTCCCTCTACGAAGGGCCTTTCTTTTATTTATATGTTGAGTCTCCATCTTCTAACTTTATGCACAGTTGGAGAGCATAGTTGTCATTCTGAGTTTTATGTGCATTTGTCCTAGAAACATTATTAATTGATTCATGATGTGTTATTGCTTGTTCTCTAATTATTTGTTCTAGTCTTCCTCATGAAATTTGAAGGTGTCCTGGCATTTATGTTTTTTCCCACTCTTAAGGACTTGCGAAATATCACTTTGCCATGCTTTCTCTATACTTGAAACAAACGTATATCTTTCGTTGCATTGTCATTCATGATCTTTTATTTGTGTTTCTTATGCAAGGTGATTTCTATGATTTATTATTAAAATTACATTTATCATACTTGTGTTGAAGTTCTATGATCTCAGCTTACTTATGATTTTACATTATTGATGATCATGTTTATGTTGGTAGCATGTCATCTCAGAAATTATGTGTTTTTATCGTTTATCTGCTCGAGGACGAGTAGGAACTAAGCTTGGGGATGTTGATACGTCATAAACGTATCCTTAATTTCTGATGTTCCATATTGTTTTCTTATTGTTTCCCACATGTTTCCTATACACTTTATTTCTTCTTATCGATTTTCCGTACTAACCTATTGACAAGAAGCCACAAATCCAGTTCCATGTTTTCTGATGTTTTTAGTTTAAGAAAAGTTTTTCCGGACATATTCTCGGAATTGGAAAATTCGAAGCCCCGGAAGTCTTAGAATTCTCGAAGGTTCCACGGAGTCCCGAAGAGACCTGGAGAGGGGACACAGGGGGCCCAAATCGTAGGGCGGCGCCCCTGGCCGCACCATGAGGTGGTGTGGGTCCCCCGGCCTTCACCGCATTTGCTCTTTCGCCTATTTATTCCTCCCGAGATGTAAACCCTAAATTATTCCAGTTTATCCCGAAAAACATCGGAGGCCGCCGTCATAATCATCCAGAGATCGGGAGGGTTGTAGAGGTTCCCCCGGCACCCTGCCAGGAGGGAAATTCATCACCGGAGGGGTCTACACCACCATACCCTCCTCTAAAGTGATGCGTGGGTAGTTCATCCCTAGACTACGGGTCCACTAGAGTAGCTAGATGGTTGTTCTCTCCACTTTGTGCCCCTCCTGTTTAGATCTTGTGAGCTTCCTAACATGATCAAGATTATGTTTATGTAATGCTACACGTTGTGTTTGCTGGGATCTGATGAATGTTGAATGCTATGTCTTATGATTATCAATCTATCATGTTATCTTCATGCATATGTTATTTATGATCTTGCATGCTCTCCATTATTAGTAGATGCTAGTAACTCAAAGAGGGAGTAATTATGCTCGATAGTGGGTTCATGCCTCATTTGCATATGTGCTCGAGTGACAGAAACATGACGGATGGAGGATGTGTTGTTTCTATTACGGAGAAAACAACAATGCTTTGTCTAAGGATGATGTTATTGTTTACATTACACACTTTTCTTACTGCGATTATCTGTTGCTTGCAACTGAATACCCAACGTTTGTTCGGATGATATTCGGAGGGTGGATTATTATTCATAGAAGCAGTTGGATGACAGTCTATGTATTTTGTTGTAAAGCCCGGATGAATCACATAGTAATCTTTATGTATTGCATATGCACTACGGTGCAGCCTTCATATCTGTCAATGCCCAGCTGTAATTTTTTCACCACACATGTTATTTATCTTTCACGGAAAGACACCACTAGTGAACTGTGGACCCCGGTCCTTTTTCCTCATACTCATAAAACACCTACCGATTTCATATTGTTACTACTGCTTTCATAATGTTCTCCTACTGTTTTCCACACCATACGTTTAACCTCTTTGTGTTAAGCAAAACCGGTGAGATTAACAACCTCACTGCTTCGTTGGGGAAAAGTGATTTGATTGTGTTGTGTAGGTTCCATGTTGCTTCTAAACCAGTAGTGCGTCCTGCCATCTCAGCTGCTTCAACCTTCTAAAAGTTACTCCTTCCTCCTACTGGTCGATTCAACCTTAGTTTTTTTCTGAGGCAAACTTGCTACTGTGCTCTTCATACCTTCCTCTTGCGGTCTCCCAACGAACGTGTGTTACACGCGCATCAGATACCTCCATTCCCACGCTGGCACAGTCCTCCTCCTCCAGGTTATCAAGGTTCACCTCCAGAGCGGAGGCGTGGAGGCCCTGTAGGCCGAAGTTGGAGCCGTACTGAGAAAACAGGAGCTCCAAGGGGTGTAGTGGGTCGGAGTTGGGTGGGATGGGGTCGTCGGGCAGCTTGGTTGACATGACACCCCCGGAAAGCTAGCATCGGTCCACCACCCACCATCACCGTATGATGAGGAGGTGAAGTGGGGTGTCGCGCCGGGGCCGCGGGTGGGGGGGGGGCGTCAGCCGAAGAGTTCGTCTCCTCAGACCGCCTCGCACCAGACTTGTCTTCATCGTCCGAGGAGTCCCCCCAGAGGATTCGCCATCACGCTCGGTGGGACCCCCCCTCTTGGAGGCGGGGGGAGGTTGGTCCTCGTCGAGCTCCACCCGCAAAACCACCCCCTCGTTCCCACCCCGCCCCCCAAAGTAGACGGGGCGGTAAATATGCGAACAGAACTCTGGGGGCCAGAAACCCTAGGGCGAGGTCTTTTGACCCTCGTGGGATCCAAAGCCAGCCCCCCGGGGCCGACCTGGGCCAAGCCGTCGGGCCCGGTTACTTAGACCCGCCTCTCAGGCCCAAGGGCGCAGCCATTCAAGCACCTGCTGGGCCGGCCTAGATGGCCCAGAAGGCCTAGGGTTCTCGAGACCCTCCGTTATTGAGGCCGCGCCACAGGGCTGCGCAGGCGCCGCTGCCGTTTGCAGCAGGGTCCTGCCGTTCGACGCACCTCCGCCACGCGCTGAGCAAGGTGAGACCCGGAGCACGGAAGCCGCCACTGAGCTTCTCCCCATGGACGTAACCACATCCCCGTCCCTCCCCGGCCGGGAACCGCAGTGCAAGACGTCGCCAGAGCCATCCCTGGCCGGTCTTGGCGTCCCCTGCATGGCCGACACCCAAGGAGCGTTCCCCTCCGACGACAAGGCCCTGAAACCTCCCTAGCGCCCAGCAGAAAGTCCTCGAGAATCGGGGAGGGCGAAATTGCGCACCTCGTCGCGAACTCAGCTGCGAGTTTCGCCGCCTCGTCGTCCTCATCGGGCCACCGCAGTCGTCGGAGGGAGTCCACCTCCATCCCCCATCCGGGAAGAGGGCCGTCACGATCCAGGCGGTAGTCAGGCCAACAGCAAGGCACGAGCCTGTCAGTCATCGCCCACAACGCGTCCCTCCACATGGCTGACAATGATCATGCAGATTGCGTATTTAAACAACTATTACATATTATTTATTGCTTTTATACCATATTAAAATGTTTATTTAGAAGTATTTAGTAAAATTAGCGAATGGATACTACCGATTTAGCCAATAATTGTTTTGTGCGGCATACCCAATGAAGAATTTATAGATCCGGCACTGTCTGCAAGAGCTGTTTCTTCCTCGTGTCCTGCAGAGTCACGTATGTATATTTACCATGGAAAAAAATAGTGTGCTATTCCGATGCTAATAGCACGATATAGCATATCTGAAAGGTCCACGCTAAATTTTAACACTTTTCTCGCTATTGCGCTATTCACGAAATAGCATGCTATATCATGCTAAAACGGGGTAACGTTATAGCGCCCTATTATTTTTCCAACCTATCAGGACAAATGCCCAAGTTTTCCACCTTGGAAAAAAGAAAAGGTGTTTCATGTTTTTCGTGGCGATGAAAAACAATCGTGAAGATAACATTGCTAGGTTTATAATTCTGAATACGTTATACTGTGTTATTTCCCGGTGGGATGTTGATCTAACCAACTAGAGAATAATTTTTTATTTAGTTATACATATATTGTTCTTACATTTTTGGACTATATCATTCATTCTTATTGAAATTCTTCAATTTTTGAGATTATATGATTTTTTTTCTCTTTCAAAACGCTATTTTTATATAGCGCGCTTTTATCACGCTATAGCGTGTATAGCATCTGAAGGATGTTGCCGCTATTTCTTATAGCACGCCATTTTTTTCCTTGGATATTTACACTAACGGCCGCATTTTTCGCATAAAAGAAATCAAGAAACTATGGCGGGCTGGGGAGGGACTTCGGGGCGATTTAACCATACCTTTCGGCCTGCGCATGTGCCCAGGCTTCGCGGAGGTACCCCATGGTGATCCGGTGATGGCCTACGGTGTTGGGGCAACCGAAATCCGTTATAAACCGCGACATTCTGTCCAGGCTCGATGCAATCCGATGACACGCACGACTAAATTTGGCAACGGGGACACTAACCACCGGTTATTGATCAACAGTAACCATCCCCATGAAATAAAAATCTTACCATCCCCATCCCCACTAACTTTCATGGGGACAGTTGTTCTACCATCCCCATCCCCCGCGGGGATCAAATAACCATCGGGTTATCCATTCCCGCTAAGCTAGTGACAATGAGTACACAAATTTGAGAGCACCTCATTGTATTCCATTGCTTCCGTGCTAAGATACGAGACGACGGCGGAAGTGAGAGGATGCAAAGGTTGTTGAGAGGCAGCGGTGTCCCGTGGAATAGATGATGCAGATTAGAGCGAGAGCGACGATGTGTGATCGATTGGAGATGGGCATTTGGGTTGTGGCAGCTGGGGCCGGGAGGGAAAATGTGAGCACATATGTGGGATTTAGGGTTTCGTATGTATCACATAGCCCTCAATTGTAATGCGGCCTAACGGGGAACTGACGCGTAACCACGGGAATTGTGGTGATCCATCCCCAACCCCCGCTTGCCCAACGGGGATCGTTTTGTATTTGATAAGAGCCCCGCGGGGATTAAACGTTAACCAAAACCGTCCCCTAATAGGTGAATTAACCACCGGGGATCGGGGAATGGGGCCCCACTGCCAAATTTACGCACGACGGTCGGTCTGCAAGATTGCAAAGCTTTGTACAAATCAGCAAAAAAGCCAATGGAACATGGGACAGCACGGGCCAACAACGCTAGCCGGGATGCGGAGGATACACGGAGCTCACTACTCCACGCCCACAAAAGGACACGTCCGGCATAACATTGCACCCTTGCGCCGATTATCCATGGCTGGTCAGGCATCGCAGCAGTAAAATTATAGAAAGTTCACTTGAATCTCCATTGCCATCTCTCTATTTGGCTTTCTGGTTTTGCTCGCCTGTTAGCAAGTTTATCCCCGTCTATTTTTCAATTTTCTAAAAAGCTTTTGCCTATTTCTCAGATTTCAGAAACGATGTCTTCAGAGTAAATAAAATCTAAAATCACCGGTTTTTTTTAAATCTGTGTTAAATATTTTGGTAAAGCATAATAATCATATATCTAGAAAATACGAGTGGTCTCAAATATATTCAGCAAGACAAACAACGTTAAGGGCATCTCCAGCCGTCCCCCCAGAGCCCCCAGGGGGCTTTTTTCGCGGCGAAAGCGGCGAATACCGCCGCTTCTTCACCACTCGCCCCCCAGAGGCCCAAATAGCGCCGTTTCGGCGCTATTTGGCGCCGCGGCACCCAGGCCGAACCCAGCCCGCTGGGTTCGGCCTGGGGGGCGAAACTGCGCGGCCGCGCGTGCGGGACAGCTCTGTCAGCGACGCGACGGGAAACCGCGGGAACATAATCCCTCTTCCGTGACCTCCTTCTCGGCGCCCGCGCCGTGAAAGGCTGCCGGAGTTATGGCATGGCGGCCGGCCTGTGCATGCGCCCCGGTCAAAGGCTGCCGGATTAATGGCGGGGCGGCAGCGGTGACACGCGCGGCGCGGCGACTGGCCCGCCAGGCTATAAAAATGGTGCCCGCCCCCTCCCCATACGCACATTCTCGTCTCCTCCTCGCCGTTCTTTCTCCACCCTCACTGATCTTCTCCGTCCTCAACCTCGCCGCAATGGAGAACCTCTGGGACGCGTGGCCCGAGAGCGACGACGACGAGCTGCAGCCAGCGCAGCAAGCGGCGCCGGAGCCGCAGCAGGTGGTGCCGGAGCAGCCACCCGAGCAGGACGAGGCGCGAGAAGCACGGCGGGCTGCCCGCCACTGGAGGCGAGAGGTGAGGAGGCAGCCGGTATGGCCCGAGCAGCAGGCCGGGCTGTACTCGTTCGAAACCTCGCAGAACGAGGACGCGTACCGCCAGGTTCGCGGCGTCCTCGAGCAGGCCGCGGCGGCGGCGGAGGCGGCCGCCATTCGCGCCTCTCTGGAGACACACCAGAGGCAGGAAGCGGCGCGAGCGGTGCGCCGGTAGATGGCCGAGCGCGCTGCCTCGGCCGAGCAGGAGGGCATCATCGCCCTGTATGAGGCCGACCGGCGGCAGGTGGCGCTGCAGAGCGAGCGGCGCAACCGCCCGCCTTCCGAGCAGGCGCAGCTGCACCGGCTGCGGGTGCAGGCCCGAGCGGAGCGGGCGGAGCAACGCCGGCTCGCCGCGGCGAGGTAGAGCGAAGCTGGCCCCTCCAACCAGCGCCGCGACGACGACGCCGCTGATGAAGACGACGATGCATAGGGGTAGTCGTCGCGTAGATCAATAAGTTTAGTTTAAATTTCCGTCGATGTTTTTAGTTTGAATTTCCCTCGAATATGTACGCAGTTCGTTTTAATCAATAAATTTCGCCTATCTTTTCAATTTGCGTTTGTTTGGGCCGGAACTTGGGCTCGGGAGCGACTGGGAACGCTGCCCCCCCAGGTTCCAGAATAACCCCGTTTGGCGCCACGGCGGCCCCAAAACGGCGGCGTTTTGGGCCCTGGGGGGGCGCAACGGCTGAAGATGGCCTAACAGGCTAGCAGCAGTAGGATACCGTCTCTTCTGAGAAATAGATATAGCAGAATAACTTGGATACATATTTAGATTTTGTCGACTAATATCCCATAAGATCAAGGAGCAAGCATAGCGAACAGTTCCTCTAGAACAGAGGGGCAACTGCTCCTTATATTAGGTGCTCGAATCCATCGGTCGCCATGACCGTCTTCAGGTTACCGGGAGATGTCAGGAAGTTTAAACATTTCTTCTTCAGAACACCACAGCCATGCTGCTCAGCCAGCGCCAGAGTCGTGGCCACTGTGCCTCCACAGACGTGATCGCACAGCTTCCCCTCACAGATCAGCTTCAGTCTCTCCATGTTGTACCTGTCCGCCGCGACAAGCAAATGCTGAGCCATCTCCATCCCGTCTCCATCCTCCATGGCGGGCAGCGAGTCCGTGTAGATGAAGTGCAGCAGAGCCCTGAACACTCTGGGTTCCATGTCGTCGAACCGAGGAGCTCCGCCCTGAAGACCGATGAACGAGCAGCGAGTAGGCACCTATGTGCGGCAAATGTCTCGGCACCAACCTCGAAAGTGATATTTGAAGCCTCGCCGGACAGGAGCAGCTGTCCGAGGTGCCGGTGCATGTCTGTCGGTGGCACAACAACAGAAGGCAGGACTGCCTCCGTCAAAACTGGCTCGGTGAAGATCTTCTGTACCACATTGACGTCACACCTAACGCTGAAAGCATCATCCCTGAAGTACAGAGATTCCTCCAAGTCCTTCCTTTTGATGAACTTAGCGAAGCCCCACGCATTAGTTTCGCCACGGAACGTGCGTATCTGGCTGGTGCGTTTGTTGTACAACGGCGCTGGCTGGCTATCTTTGTCAAGTAAACTTATCTTGAATCCTGCTTTGACCTCTTCAGTTAGATCAGAGCACCGCAGATAAATGGATATCCAATCGGCGTCGTCCGATCCATTTACAGTTGCCAAGTCCCTTGGTGAGGGAGTAGCCGTCGATCTTGACAACGTGCGATCCTGAGACGGCCTGCGCGATGATGGCCGACGCGGTCAGCGGTGCCCCATCTGCGCGGCCGATGTTGCCCACCGGAGACGGAGAAGAGCTGGTAGACATGGTGAGCTGTTGATCGAGTGCTTGACAGTAGGGAAAACTGGGTATGGAATTGCTATGCAGGATGGGAGTGGCCGTTAGGTGGCTGCCGTTATATGCATCAATGGCGCCCGACGCCCGAGTAGTCGGGATTACTGCGCATACGCGTCTGTATATGGCGTGACCAATGCACCGCGTCCACGATTAGCCGGCGTTTTCATTTACCTCGCGCGGGAATTCGAGGAGGCTACACAGGAAACGAGCCGCCCCGAGCTTCATCTGTTTAAAACGGCGGGGGCCACCTCGGCCGTGCGTGTCCAGTTCAGTTGATGCCTTTGAATTATTTTTCAGCAAAAAATAGGAAATACACAACATAAATTTATTTTAAAGTAGAAAAATGAAGTATATTTGCAAAATAGTACTAATTTGGAAAATAGAAATTCCGAATTTGTTATCCACAGTTATAATGAGCCAAATTATAAGACTACAATTAGGCAATATTATTTAGTGTTGAGCTTTATTATGATTTCGTTTTTAACATGTGCTCAGATCTTTGCCGTGTGTCATATATCGAGCACACGGCATAGATATTCTTTGCCGTGTGCCGCACACGATAACGACCAACACATGGTTTAGCACAACAAAAGACACACGGTAAAAACAAAAACACACTAGTAGAGAAGTGCCATTCTATTGAAATAGCATCTGTGGCGCATCCCTAGAGCGTGCGCCATAGAAACATTTTTTTGTGGCGCATGGCCACAGGTGCGCCACAGAAATTTCTAATTCTGTGGCGCATGGACCAGAGGTGCGCCACAGAAACAATGCGGGGCCCACCCCAATCATTGGACTGGGTGTCAGAAGCCTCATTTTTATGGCGCATTCCACCTGGTGCGCCACAGAATAGGCCACTTCTGTGGCGCACTGCTGTGCTGCGCCACAGAAATGCCATATTCTGTGGCGCATGTTGATAGATGCGCCACAGAATATGGCATTTCTGTGGCGCGGCACAGCAGTGCGGCACAGAATTATGTGCTGGTGCGCCACAGAAAACGAGCACTATGCACATAAAGATTGGAGCCCCTCTCTCGCCCACTCATTTCATCCCAAGTGGATGTTGCTCGGTCGCCCCCTTCTCTCCACTCCAATTTTGCACCTTTAATTCTCCTTTTTTGGTAGGTGAACCTATTTTTTTCGATGTATAATTGTTGGTGAAGTGTCTTATTGTTGAGGGGGCCTAATTACCTCCATCTATACTCTGGTTTCGCGTCTCGGTATCGAATCTACTAGGTGAGTATAGTTGGAGGTGCATGTCTCGTGTGGCCATCGATCGATGTGTATGGGTTCTTGTCATGCATGTGCAGGTGAACCGATTGTCGCGCGCGCGGGCGGTCATGGTGCATGGATGTTTGCCGAAATGTTGATTCACTTCCATTTCGGCAAACTTTTGCACTCCATATGTCCTACTTATAGGAGAGGTCATGCCGAATTTTTCCGGCGACTATGCATGTTGTGGTTCTAATTTAGCTCTCTATGTGTCAGTGCAGGCAGCCATGGTACTAGAAATGAGCTCTGCTCGAATCGCTAGATACAAGAAAGACGCGAAGGCGGACATGATTCGGTGCAACAGGTGGCAGATAAGATGTCCGTGTCGATCATGCAAACTCGTGCGCTGGATTGACCTTGATTCCGGACAATTGG
This sequence comes from Alopecurus myosuroides, assembly GCA_028641055.1. NCBI lineage: Eukaryota > Viridiplantae > Streptophyta > Magnoliopsida > Poales > Poaceae > Alopecurus > Alopecurus myosuroides. Next base: position 386,804,165 of record CM054060.1, read on the forward strand.
AGGAGCACCTTCTGAAACACGGTTTCTTTGACGACCGCAACCATGTGGCACTGCCGACAGCAAAAGGAGTGCACGAAGAAGAGGGCGAGCGAGGTGACGAAGGAAATGACGGCGAAGAAGATCATCATGAAGAAGGATATATCGACGGAGAAGATCGACATGACGATGAAGGCGTGAACACGGAGACCCCGCTAATTTCGGCCTTGCGGGACTCTCATGTTCAGGATCTGTTGCTTAAGGAGACGAGCAACGACATAGCTGCAGCTAGGAAGAAAGCCAAGCTGGCGCAAATGGAGATAGACGGGGTGACTCCGTTGTTTCCTGGGTGCCGCCCCGAGGATACGCGGTTGCATGTAACGCTTGCTGCTCTGAAGTTGAAGACGCAAAACAAATGGACCGACTCGAGCTTCAACAAGAACTTGAAATTCTGGTACGATCGCCTTCCCGAGGGGAAAACATTTCCAAGCAGTATCAACGAGGCTAAGAAAGTCGTGTGCCCTCTTGACCTACCTCACGAAAAATTTCACGCCTGCATCAATGATTGTGTAATTTATCGGGGGGGAGTACAAGGACACAACCACATGTCAGAAGTGCGGCCACAGACGATACAAGTGTGGAACCAACAACAAGAAAATTCCTCGAAAAGTGGTATGTTACTTTCCTACCACTCCTCGTCTTCAACGGTACTACGTGGATCCTAAGGAAGCAAAGCTCATGCAATGGCACGCGAAAAGGGAGAAGCCGGAAGAAGATCCGGAGAAGGGCTATATCATGACACATCCTGCAGACGCTGCCCAGTGGGAAGCATTGGACATAGCTTTCCCGAGTTTTGGGGGCGACGCGAGGAACGTCAGGCTGGGTATGAGCACCGATGGACTCAATCCGTTCGGCAACCAGAGTAGCACACATAGCAGCTGGCCCGTGTTTGTATGGCCTTACAACCTACCCCCGTGGCTGTGCACCAAGCAAAAGTACATACACTTGAGTATTCTCATCCAGGGGCCAAAACAACCAGGTGTCTGCATTTGTATCTCGGGCTGCTGAAAGACGAATTAGACATGTTGTGGAAGACGCCACCCCGTACGTGGGACGCGTACACTAGAGATTATTTCCATATGAGAGTCGTGTTGCTCACGACGGTCACAGACTATCCTGGTTACGCGTATGTATCTTCCCAGGTCGGCCACGGATTCTGCGGCTGCGTGAAGTGCATGGACGGGACCCCGCATCTCCAGCTACCAAGGGATCCTGGGTCTTCGAAAACCGTGTACCCAGGTGCTCGAAGGTGGCTTCGCCTGGATCACCCGTAGAGAAAACGCGGTGAGTTGTTCAATGGTAAAGACGAGCCCGATGGAGCCCCGCGCACGAGGAGCGGCGAAGAAATCGACGAGCTTCTGAAAAATTGGGACGAGTGCCCTTCGCCGGGAAAGAAGCGACCCAAGCCAGAGCCACTGCTGGGTGTATGGAAAGCGAGGTCTGTTTTCCACGACTTGGAGTACTGGCCGGTCCTCCACGCGCCTCATAGCCTTGATGTGATGCACATTACGAAGAACGTTGCGGAGAGTTTGCTTGGCACTATTTGCAATTCGGAAAAGTCCAAGGATAGGCCGAAAGCAAGATACGATCTAAAACATTTTGGCATTAGGAAAAATCTACAGGTCCCCGCCGATAGTGATGATGATGATGACGATGAGGATAAGACGGAAGGGACTCAACGCCCCCGCAAAAAGGATAAGAAGAACACCGTGGTGCTTCCCGCTGCCTGCTTCACATTGAGTCCGCCGGAGCTTGAGCAGTTTTTCAGGTGCCTCCTAGAGGTCAAAGTTCCTCACGGATACTCAGGGAGTATAAGCAGATATTTGGACTTAGCGAAGAAGAGGTTCACCGGGATGAAGTCTCACGATTGTCATGTGCTCATGACGCAGATACTTCCCATTGCGATCCGAGGGATAATGGACGAGCATGTCCGTGATACGTTGTTTGGCCTTTACAACCTTTTCGACGTTATCACCCGGAAATCGATCGGTGTGAGGCAGCTCAAGATGCTACAGGATGAGATCGTGATGATACTATGCGAGCTCGAGATTTACTTCCCATCGGCATTCTGTGATATATGTGTACATCTCCTTCTACATGTCGTTGATGACATCAAGCATCTTGGCCCGACGTTCCTGCACTACATGATGCCGATGGAAAGGCAGAATGGTGTCATGAAAGGATACGTTCGCAATAGGGCCCGTCCAGACGCAAGCATGGCCAAAGGATTTCTAACCAACGAGTGCATCTCTTTCTGCGACAATTACCTAAGCACCGAAGACGACCAGGATGTCGGTTTGTCCACCAGGACGCACCTTGGCAGGCTCAACGGAGTCGTTAACCGCGAGGGCTGCCGCGACGTCCATGTCGGCATTCAAAAACGACGCGACGACTTTGAAAGGGCTCACCGGGTCGCGCTACAACACTTAAAATTGATCGAGGCTTTCGTGGAAGAGCACAAAAGGTTAATCAATCAGAATTATATTGAAATGGGCGGGCCGAGGAAGATGGGAGACGTAACCAAAGAGCACAACTCCGGCTTCACGCGTTGGTTCAAGCAAAGTCAACTGATTGAAGCACGGAGAAAAATGCCTTCTACGGAAGATGGAAAACTCATATACATCTTATCACAGGGCCCCGGGCAGAACGTAAGGACCTATCAGGGGTACGACATTTCCGGTTACAGATTCTCCACCGAGGACAAGGACATGAGTAGCAAAAATCAAAACTCAGGAGTAACTATGCTATCATATGGCGATGCCGAGACTAATGTGGAAGAAAGATACTTCGGAAAGATCGAGGAGATATGGGAGCTCAACTACTGCGGAGAGACGGTGGTGCCAATGTTCCGTGTGAGATGGGCCAAGAATATCAAGAAAGAAGGATGGTATTTCACCATAATGGTTATACCCGATGCCAAATCGAAGAACGCATCCGCGAAAAATGAGCCATGGGTACTCGCTAGCCAAGTTGACCAATGCTTCTTCATCACCGACCCGTCAAGGCCTAGCCGTGTTGTCGTGAGGAGCGGCAAGAGGAGCATCATCGGAATGGAAGGAGACGCCAACGAGGAAGACTTGGACAAGAACGGCGATCCGAAGATCGAGGAGGAGTTCGACAAGCACTTCGACATGCCTACTACTGGTAAAGTAAGAAGGAAGACATCCCTACCTACCCACGGTTGTGCGTTCACGCGAAGAAATCTCAAGGTGGCCGGCATAAAGTATTCAGTCGCCAACAAAAAGGGCAATATACGCTAATTAAGCTAGATCGGAACCGATCGAGACAAATTAAGAAGATTTTTGTGTGTATATATATGCATGTGTATGTGTATGTGAGACAAGCGCTTATTTCTATATATATGTGCATGTGAGACAAGCTAAGCATTTCTTTCTTTAATTAATTGTATTTTAATGTTTTCTTTCTTTAATTATAATTAAATAAAATATTAAAAAAATGTGGGGTAACCCAGGATTCAACCCATGCCCACTAGGCTTATTTACTTCACAGATTAACCAATTGGGCTAGTAATAGATATCTGTCACAGTACATCGTTTCGTTTTTTTATTATCTATCCACGCAATTCTGTGGCGCACCAGTAATGCATGCGCCATAGAAATATCTACGGCCCAATGACATGTGGCCCCGCAAACGTGCCCACAGAATAGGCCCAAGCAATTCTGTGGCGCACGGGCTCGTGGTGCACCACAAAATATGCCTCCCAGCCAATTACATGTGGACCCGCCTGGTATTCTTCCACACTTAGCAGTTTTCAGTACACTCATCCCGCTCAATCCCCTCTCTCTCGCGACGACGACGAACCGCCGGAATCCCTCCTTCTCCCTCGCTCTCGCCGCCGTGGAGGATCCGTGTGGAGGCTTCCTCGCGCTCGCCGCCTAGCCCCCGTGCACGTGCCCCGGCCGTCCTCGATCTCGAGTCCGTCCACGCCCCGGCCGTCCTCTCGAGCACTATAGGTCAGTACTCTCTCTCTCTCTCTCTCTCTCATGAATCTCAATGGCCGTCCTCTCGAGCACGTGTAAAACTTGTTGTCATGCCGTGGTGGTAGCAGAGCCATTGTAGAAAACAGGTGCTTCTGATAGTAACACGGGAGGAACAGGGACGAATGACCTTTTTTTAGCAATTGTCGTAACACAATTGGATCAACTCTTTGAACATCAATTGATCGGCATGGAGGGGCCACAAAATTTAGCGTCTGAACAACATTTCAGTCACCAAGTTAGGTGGAGTTAACCGTTAGTAACAAACAGCAGATTAGACGCAGCATATATGTACCGCAGCATCACACACAGCATATGTACATAATTTTCCTAGCCGCAGCTATCTGGCAAATGGACATTTCCTCCATTGATTAGTTAGATAACGAACATGATGCATATATGTGCTGATATGCACGTAGTTTTCTAGCTAACGGACATCGCCGCATTGATTAGATAACGAACATACTATATGGCGTTGCTGCCGCGCTCACTGTCGCTTGTAGATAGGAAACAGGGGCTTGCTGCTTACAAGTAAAGTAGATATAATAGGTTGAAATTCATATATAATTTTCATGTCGCTCGATTAAATCATGGCACTAGTTCTTACTGAATTACTTGCCTATATAGTTTTAAAAAAATGCTCCTGTCAAAGCTACTGCATTTGGTTACGAGAGCTCCTGTCAAAGCGTTATGAGCATCACATAATGCACTTGTGTAAATGGTCGATAGAATTTACCTCGTCCGTTGTTCTCCGTGCCCATCTCACTGAATCCTGGTTCTCAATTGCAGGGTTATTTTCTACTAATTTACTGAATTGAATTAAACATAATTTTGCTAGTATATCATTTGAGATGCACATATAGCCGCAGATTGCTAACCTGTGAAGCAAACAGGAGTGCAGTAGAGGTTAGAAGAAGCAACAGGAGGAGATGCGCCCATTCCCATCCACAGCATTAAGTTTAGATACATGGTTTCAACACTTTCAAGGAATATATGTGCCGGTAGATGTCTTGTTGGATTCTATCAGTCAAGCTGAGAATTTTGTGCAGGTTTTTCTTTTTGAGATGCCAAAGTTTCGCGAGGAAGTTGATTAATTTCCTTCCGAGCGAATTTCTGGCACTCTTAGACATAGGAAAATTAGCAAAGTTCATGCCCAAATTTTCTATGAATTTTATACTTAGTAGCTTTGTGTGTTCCAAATTTTCTATTAATCCACATAATTTAATTGAATATCTTCCTATCGAAGTTTCATAATATCTAACTTCAAGTATGTTACTAAACAAAAACAATATGTTCTCATTTAAATTTATAATTTTTAGAAACAAGGTAGCCCATGCATAGCTACCAACTCCTGAAGGTACTCCTACTGTCACAAACAAGCATGAAACTCTTGTGTTGCGCAAAGTCAAAGTCCCTACTGCATTTTTTTGTAAAAACTATCTATCTATCGGGGGGAGCAAGGCTCCCACCTGTATGTTTCCATTCATTCACAAAAAGGAAATGGGGTGAAAGGATTTTTGAAGTATTTTCATGATTTACTTATGTTCCTCGTTGAAGTATTTTTTTCTCTCTCTAGTCCATACTGCATCAAGACAATGAAAATATTTTGTTGACATCTGTATCTCACTAGATTGAAGAGTTAGAATTCTAAATAAAAGGTTCATCATGTTTCAACCTATCTCTGTATTCAATTACTCCTCCAGTCCGATAAAAGTGTCGGGGAGAGCCAGCTGGTGCAGTACAAAATTGTTCATAAGCTGTAACGCATTTTCCGGACCGGCGGGAGTAATATTTATGCTAGCTGCAACTTACTATGTGTTGTTCCAGAATTTGTCTGCCTAGGCACATTAATGATTCTTCTGGCCTGCACTGATTTCAGTTAGAATTGTGCATCTTTCTTCATGTTGCTCTACTTGAATACTATGAACTTGGTGAAACAACAGTATTGAACTGTTCATTAGAATCCTGAGTTCAACATCTGTGGCAAAAATAAAGTCTCAGTCCAACATCTCAAACTAGGTATCATAGCCCTTTTCAACTCGCATCACATTCAAACGTGGGTTTCATCTCTCCAGTATGTTTGGCTAAGTAAGAGTATTTCAAGTGTGCTAAGTTATAATCTTTTCCTGTGTGCGCCATCGGAAAAGTGTGTACATAAAAGGCTATATTTTCTTACCTAAATTCTGAAAAGAATATCTAAAATAGTGCTAGTGTTTTTTTAATAGTCAAAATTTACCCTGTTTTTTCCAGGTCCTGTTGCATGTCCAAATTGCTTAGTTTCGACATGTCAAATGCCCAAGTTTAAATCTATGTCCAAACTAAGCAGTAGTTTAAATCCATGAGTCTATAGGAAAAAAAAGGTCCATCCATGAGTTTTTACTCGACTGAATGTTTCCCTTGATCATGAATGGTTTGGGAGTAGGGACTGTCACTTCTATTGATCTTCACTTTTAACAGTCTCCTGATTTTACTTGTTTTTGACAAAGGTAGAAAAATCATTAATCTTCTAAGGCTGTTTCATCTATAAACTCGACATGTTCGACCGTATCTTTATTTTGCTATATGTGCCGAAGGTCTAATAAGTTTTCGTATAATAAAAAAATTGGTCACTTAAAAGGTGTTAAAATTGTGTAGGAACACACCATCCATATTACATCTTCTTGTAGATGATTCTTCGATATTCATAAGAGTATAAGAGGTGTACCACCTGATCATTCCTAGTCACTTCACTGTACCTTCTGCCAACTCCATGGAAACCAGATTTTGGATCCACTTGCTGTATCCTCATATAGTCATATAATCAGTCTGTATACAGCAGAAAAATTTGATCAGAAACCATTTTGGGAGGCAAAACAAATAAATAAAATTATGCATAGATATAATAGACTATCGAACTCAAAACTCCATTGCTGGATGAGTGATCAATGCAGCAAACTATCTATCAGGAAGAAAAAATGTTTGTCTAGTCAGTGTCTGTACTTTCAGCTTCTATACATTATGGGTATAGATTAAATGTTTGAATATCATCATTCAGATTGCAAAGCACGGAGGCTCACTGAGTAGTACACATGAATGATAACAAAGTAGTTTATATTGAATAATTTGAAATCCAACTCAAAAACTCAAATTTCAATGTTATTACAGAAACATGTCTGGCACTTCCAAGCACGGGTCCGTGCCCGAAGCCGGTGCCGAGGAAGAGAGCTGGGATGCCCACGCTGGAACCGGCATTGAGGAAGAGGTCCGGGAGGAAGGCGCTAATGTTGATTGGGGGTACTTGGAGGAAGAGGTTGATGACAGCACCGATGGTGGCGGCACTGACCGCACGGCAGCTGGTGGTAGCGGCGACGCCGCCTCGATGACCGATGAGAAGAATAAGAAGCCTCGGGCGCCAAGGAAGGATCGTACGCCGCAAGTGCTCGCGAACGTCACTGATACAATCACCTAGGTCTCGCCAAGTGGCCTACCATTGACGCCTCGAGCGGTTGTCTCAGCGTACGGCATGCAGCTAGGGTGCATCGTGAAAGCATGTCGATCAACACGACGGACCTTAGAAGCAAAGACAATGCGGCTTTGGTCGAAATCCTCCTGAAGAAGCTTCACCAGCGATACACGTTCCCGGAGCCGTTCAACAAAAGGGTGGACTCTTTAGCCATCACGAAGACGAGCACCGCGTTGAGCAGCTGGAAATCCCGGGTGAAGAAGAAGATTGCGAAAGGTAAAAGCTGGGAGGACATCAGTCACAAAGACCCGACGCTCGTGAAAGAAGATTTAGACATACTGAAGGCGTACATGAACACCGAGGAGTGTAAAAAATGGACAAAATGGGTGCAGGATATGCAGGACCAAAACATAGGGGTCCAACATTGCGGAAGCGGTGGTTACCGAGGAAAACAGCCCGTTTGGAAGAAGGAGGACCGCGAGATGGAACGTCTCGGAAAAGATAACCCCTGGCACAAAATCACGGATATACAAGTTAGGAACTTTGTCCGGTCCCGGTACTTCTTAGACTGGAAGACGGGGGAATTCGTGACGAAAGACAAGGACGTGAAGGCATTCGAGAAACATTTGGTAAGGACACATATATCTCAAGTACATGTATATTGCATTGATCTAATAATTAGATAATGAAGCCAAATGGGCTCACCTTAATTTCCTTTTGTCCGAAGGAGAGGGAGTTGCGGAAATCTGACCACTCGTCCGAAGGGTGGACGGGTCGGTGGGACACGCCTTTCAACAGGACGACGAACGCATATAAGAAAAGTCCGTTGGATGCCCCGCCGACGTCAGCTGGCCGTATCTCCGGCTTTGGGCTAAACATGAAGGTAACCGAGTACTACGCATCAGATGCCAAGTCGTCGAGAAAGAAGAGGAAGACGACATCGACTAAGGATGATGAGGAGGCCGAGGAGCTGAAGAAGAAGATGGCGGCTCTAGGAAAGAAACTTGAGAGCAGAGAGGTGGACCCCGACACGCTCAATAGATTAGTGGATGAGAGGCTCAAGTAAGTCATCCCCCTGGGAGGATGGAGGCACTAGTAGAGAAGTGCCTTTCTGTGGAACAAATTCTGTGGCGCATGGCTTCTTGGTGCGCCACAGAAATATATTTTTGTGGCGCACGGGTGGGCATGCGCCACAGAAAAGAGGCATTCTGTGGCGCACGGGAACGTGGTGCGCCACAGAAAATAGGAATTCTGTGGCGCACGGGATAGGGGTGCGCCACAGAAATAAGCTGGGGGCCCACACCAATGATTGCCACACTCCTATTCTGTGGCGCATGGTGGTTAGTGCGCCACAGAAATATGACATTTCTGTGGCGCACCACTGCCACGTGCGCCACAGAATTCCCATCCGAAAAAATTATGTCCACACGCACCAACTCCGCCCCCCCCGGGAACGCCTTTTCTAGTTTTTGACGGAAGAGTTGGCGGTCTAAAAAGCATCAAAAAATAAATCCCTTATAGATGCACGGAGAGTTTAATGTCTACTTTTTTATCAAATTTTGAAATATGAATTTCGACTTTCTGAGCAAAAGTTCGTTAAAAAAAGTAAAATGGGCATAACTTTTGCATACGATGTCGAAAAAAAATGATCAAGATATCAAAAAAATTAAAGAGAAAAAGGAACCCAACCTCACTAGCCTTCGGCCTATGGGCTTTTTTTTTAGAATCGCCAAATTCCAAAAGGAACAAAAGTTATGGACGTTTTAAGATTTTGACTAGAAAATAAAAAAAAAAAAAATTCTGTGGCGCACCCCTTCATTTGGTGCGCCACAGAATTGTGGAGGCAGGATTCGAAAATCCTGCCTCCTCCCTCCTCTTCTTCCTCTTCTACCCTCCTCCCCTCCTCTTCTTCCCTTCTCCCCTCCACTTCTCCTCCACTTCTCATCTTCTACCTCTCCACTTCTCTCCACTTCTCTCCTCTCCTCCACCTACTACTCCATCTCTCCTCCTCCACCACCACCACCTCTCCTCCTCCTCCTCCACCACCACCACCTCCGGCGAGCTCCTCCTCCTCCTCCACCACCTCCACCACCACCACCACCTCCGGTGAGCTCCTCCTCCTCCACCACCACCTCTCCTCCTCCTCCTTCTCCTCCTTCACCACCACCTCTCCTCCTCCTCCTCCTCCTCCACCACCACCACCACCACCACCACCACCACCACCTCCGGCGAGCTTCTCCTTCTCCTCCCCACCAACTCCGGTGACCCCCATCCTCCACCCACCAACTCCGGCGAGCATCCGACGAGATCCGACGAAATTTTGAAATTTCAAAAAATTCCCACGGCCAGATCTGGCCGCCTTTTTTTTGAAATTCAAAAAAAAATTCTGTGGCGCACCCCCCCTTGGTGCGCCACAGAATTGCAAATTTCTGTGGCGCACGGCTGAGGTGCGCCACAGAATTGACATTTCTGTGGCGCACGGCCACGGTGCGCCACAGAATTAATTTTTATGGCGTGTATTCTGTGGCGCACCCCTCTGGCCCCTAGGTGCGCCACAGAATGCCAAAATGGTGCGCCACAGAATGGCATTTTTCTACTAGTGAGGGGATAGCTTCTTGGAATGCGGGGGGTCAAATTGGACCGATCCATCTGCCCACCTTCGTCGGCAGCAACTCAAGCATGAACCAACAAGTGCCGCCGCAACAGGTGACCCCCAGACGCCGGCGCCGCTCCTTCTGGTCGCATCGGCGCCCCCTTCCGCAGCAATGCCGAAGAATGATGGGCCGGCCGCCGGCACCGTCGCCCTTGTCTCGACACCCGCCGAGCTCGACGCCATCACCAAGGTAACTAATTAGTTAGTCGTGATCTAACTACGCCTTCTCAAGATGACTTCCATCTCATGATGCCTGATATGTTGCCCAACAGGATGAACCTTGCGTACTCTTGCATCGTGTGGTGCCCGGCGGAGAATTGTTGTATGTTGCTACCGGCACTATTATACAACCCATGGAACGCACTATGCACCACTCTCGAATGGACGAGAACGTGATGAAGGTGAAGTTGGCCAATGTAGTGCCGGAGTATCACGACGTCCTCCCCCCTTTCAACCTCCAGGCTGCGAAGAGGAGGACAACTTGGTACTTGGAGACTGCACGACTTGGGTGATGAAATGGCCGAAGAGCCAGATTCGTCTTGGGGGGGGGGGGGGGGGGGTTCTTGTGATCAAGCGCAACACCAGCGCCACATCTCCTATGGCCCCGCTCAATAAGATCGTCCGGCCCACGAAGCAAAGAGCCCTCCAGACAGCACCCAAGGCCGTCGCCCCTCAGAAGGAAACGGTAGTCGTCACCACCACCACCCAGAAGGAACCTGCGGTTGTTGCCACCACCACAAGGCACAAAGTGTTGTTGGGAAATATGCCGCAACGACCGGCCAAAAGATCATCAAATGCAGTTGTGCCTCAACCGCCGGCATCACAGCCGCCGTCACCACCAAAGGACGTGGACATCCCGTTTGCTGGAGCCGGTGTCGATGACTATCATTACGATGACAATGTCGACATCAATGCCTACCTCCACATGGGCTACAGCCAAGATAGGTACATGCCTGATATGGATCGTGACGATCAAGCCTTCCGCGGTCACGACGATCAACCTAGGCGTACTGAAGTCACGCATCGCCTGACCTACCAGCAGGGTACAGTATTCAGCCCTGGCACACTGCATAAGACAGTCGTAGGGTCGCCCCGAGCACCCCCAGCTCCCGCAGCAGATCAGGCCACCGCCAGCAAGAAGATTAGGAAGAAACCTGCTAAAAAGGTCCAGCCTACTAAGATCTTGGCCGACACCGTGGTACGACCCCGTAAGGATGGCTTGACCCGCTTGCATGAAGCTGGGAAACCGATACTGGGTCCGGACGAGATACACGGGGCAACTGGACCAATGCTCACATTGCAGAACATTATCGTGATGCTAGAGGGCCTCCTTCTTCAAGACAAGTCTCCAAATTACCCTGCATTCGTGGTCAAGGTGCCAGAGGGCCCAGACTTCGTCCATGAAGACCCCGCGGGACTGTTCTTCATAGCGTACGAGGATATCTTCAATCTGTTTCACTCGAGACGGCTGGACTATAACTTGGTCCGCCTATACGCGCTCAATGCTCAGATGCAGATCCAGCGAGAGTTACCCCCGTACATTATGGTAGCGGATCACTACTACATGCGTGATAGCCAGCTGGAGGAAGGATCAAGTACACGGACCAAGGCAGTGAAGTACCTCGAGAGCTTCATGTTGAGAAACAGTGAGAACAAGAGGGACATTCTTTTGCCTGTCTTTCCCGAGTAAGTCTCGCGACCGTCGTAGCTAATGTTTTTTTTCTAGATTTCATCCATTGCTTATCCTGGATTCAATTGCATGTGTTTAGCAGGGACACATAATGCACACTCATCGTGCTTTGCCCAAAGTGGTCACTTGCCCAGTACTTCGACTCGTCGAATAAGACGAAGAGGAAAGACTACACCAGAATAAGGGGTGTTCTCGATGAGGCTATCAATGGCTACGCCCAAAATGGAGGCACATTCGAAAAGAAACAAGAATGTATCAGGCCGGCTACTGGCAAATACGGGTTCAGGCACGTGACCGAGTTCCCCTGCATCAAGCAGCCGGCTTGGAGCACGAAGGAGGCCTTCTATGCTCTCCATCACCTCAAAGGGGTTGTCCGCGATGCAAATAATATGAATCATCCTTCTAAACTCCGAGACTGGTCCAACAAAATGGCGGGGGAAATCTCACAGGAAGATCTTATGCAAGATTTTCATCGCATCAAAGTCAAGTTGTCGGAGATAATCATTGAAGATGTCACCAAAAAGGGAGGGTCCTTGAACCAACCCATAGGGTTATACCAGAGGGATATCCAGGAACGCCTAGAGCGGCAGGCTGATCGTAGGACGTGGATGACGAAAGACCTATATAAGCCATTTCCGGTGCCGCTCCAGTAGAGGTATCGTTGATCGAGGTGTGCGTAGCTAGCTACTATTAGTTTGTTTAACAAAATTTGCTTAACTTATATAAGCCTAGCTAGTATTAGTTAGCTCTAAACTTAGGCCTAGCTAGCTACTATTAGTTAGCTCTAAACTTAGGCCTAGCTAGCTACTATTAGTTAGCTCTAAACTTAATTAGGCCTAGCTAGCTACTATTAGTTAGCTCTAAACTTAGTCCTAGCTTTATGTTGTATATCTTTGATGTTTATTTTTGTTTCCTTAGTTGTTTTTGGTGAACATATATGCCTTAGTTGTTTTTTGCATTACTTACTAATATGCTTTATGTCTATCTATATAGATGACGTACTACGTGGTGTTCGAGGGTCGGGTTCCAAGAGTCTATGACGAGTGGAAGGACTGTAAAGCACAGGTGGACAAGTTCAGCGGCAACTGCTATAAAGGATACGAGACTAGACACGAGGCGGTTGCGAAGTGGAGGGACCACCAGTCGAAACAGAAGAACAACATGAAGCCCTCCATCAAGCTACCGTTCTTGCTCACCATCGTCTCCGTGCTTGTAGTCTATTTCATCTTAGCTTAGGCATTTGTAACTTGACAACTCGAGTAACTATGTGGTGACAATAATTGTTCGATGATGTTTGACTATCACTTTGCGCCAAATTCGATACTTTGTTGTATTCCTGTTGTATTCCTGTTGTATAATATCAGTAGTATGTTATATATTGTCAAATATCACTGATGTGTATTCAAAGTGTATAATTCCTGTATAATTCCTGTATATTCAAACTGTATACACCAGAAACAAATTAAATTTCGAAAAACAGCATCCTTTTCTGTGGCGCACCAGTAAAACTTTCTGTGGCGCATCACCTCCAGGTGCGCCACAGAATCAACTATTCATTCTGTGGCGCATGTTGCTGGTGCGCCATAGAATTCACCTTTCTGTGGCGCAGGTTGGAGGTGCGCCATAGAAGAAAGTATTTCTATGGCGCACGGGTGGGGTGCGCCACAGAAAATATTTTTATGGCGCGTATTCTGTGGCGCACCCCTGTGGCCCCGTGGTGCACCACAGAATCGATATTTGGTGCGCCACAGATGAGGCAATCTGTACTAGTGACATGACAAAGAACACAAAATACACACGGTAAAGAAAACACACGACAACGATTATTGCCATGTGGCCGTTTCGTTTCGAGTCACAATGGGGGTATCATGTCAGATCTTTGTCGGGGGGGGGGGGGGGGGGCAGACCGGAGGCGTAGTTGGGGACCGACGTGGATGGCGGAGGTGGTCAGGTGGGGACCGATGGCCGGAGTGATCCGCGGCGGCATGGAACCCTCGCTCGGACGCACGCCTCCTCGATGGGAATTCCGTGTAATTAATAGACATAATAGTAGAGATACAGAAGACATTGCCCCCATATTAAGTAGGATTGATTCCGTGTAATAAATGGTGTGATTTTGGTGGATTTTGGAGGAATGAACGACATGATGGAGGGGTTGGTTGATGGCGGGATTAGTAAGTTGACGGTTGAAGGAACCAAACTTTTCTTTTAGATAGGAAGAGATGTTACAGTCCTCGGCTGCGCCTCTTCACCCCCACACGGAATACAGATAGCTGAAGGCCATCGATGATATTATGGCTATCAAGGCCCGGTATAACCTTCCTCAAGTATATTTTGATGATATTATGACTATCGTTGGTCGCTGGCTCCCTAAAGGTCACATTCTGCCTTCGACCTTCTATGGGTCGAAGAAAACCCTCTGTGCACTTAACATGCCATACGAGCAGATCCATGCCTGTCCGGAGGGATGCGTCCTATTTAGGAAAGAACACGAGCACGCCGGCTACTGTCCCAAGTGCGGATCCTCAAGGTATGTGTAGGTATACCTGGGTAATGGTCAGAAGAGGCAGAACGCTGTCCCCGCCAACATCCTTAGGTATCTTCCAATCGTACCAAGGATTCAACGACTTTTCATGGACAAGGACACTGCAAAAATGATGACATGGCACAAAGATGGGAAACGATTCAAGAAAGACGCAAGCAAGAGGAATATGATGATACATCCGTCGGACGGTGAAGCATGGAAAAATTTCGACAACAAACACGGTGTGATAGCAGCCGATGCTTGGAATGTGCGAATTGCCATGTCGACCGATGGGTTCAATCCGTATGGTATGACGGCTTCCTCATATAGTTGCTGGCCCGTGTTTGTTATCCCACTGAATCTACCACCCGACGCCATTATGCAACATAAGTACATGTTCTTGTCCTTGATAATTCCGAGGCCCAACTAACCGGGAAAAAATATGAGCGTGTACACGCAACCGTTGATGGATGAGCTGAAAGAAGCTTGGGTTACGAGATTCCGAACATACGGCCGAGCTACCAAGACACACTCCAATATGTTTGTCTAGTACCAGTACTCATTGCATGACCTACCGGCTTTTGGACTGTTCATAGGCTGGTACGTTCACGGGAAGTTCCCATGCCCATAGTGCAAGAGTTCTATGGAGTTCCATTGGCTGAGCGAGGGTCGCAAATATTGTTGCTTAGATCTGCATCGGCACTTCCTTCGTTCTGACCAGATATTCAGGAAATACACCAAGAAGTTCACGAGAGATACCGTTGTCACAAAGACGGAACCTCCTAAGTTGACCGGTGAACAGATAGTCGCTCAGTTAAACGCCCTCGAGGATGATCCCGAGAAACCATGCAAGTTCAAGGGGTACGGTGTCACACACGCCTGGACTCACAAGCCGTCCATGTGGGATCCCCCTTACTTCCCGGATCTCGAACAACCACACTACATAGATGTGATGCACACTGATAAGAATATCGGGGAGTCCGTTTTCGCTATACCGTTTGACATTCCTGATAAGTCGAGAGATAACGTCAAGGCTAGAGTCGATCAAAAGAAGCTTTGCGATAGACCAAATCTTGAGTTGCAGCCATCCGGCGGGGGAAAGAAATGGAGGAAGCCAAAGGCCCCTTATATTCTTACAAGGGAGCAAAGGAGGATAGCGCTCATGTGGATCGCCTTGTTGATGTTCCCCGATGGGTACGCGGCGAATCTAAAAAGGGGTGTCAGGATTGATCTCATGAAAATCATCGGACTCAAGAGTCATGACTACCACATATAGCTCGAGTGTCTACTCCCAGTAATGGTTCGAGGCTTCATCCCCGAGGCATACTGGAGGGTCCTGGCCGAGCTGAGCTATTTCTTCCATGTTCTCTGTGCTAATGAAATATCTCCAACCGTTATTGAAGACATGGAAAAGGTGGATCCAGAGTTGATCTGCAAGTTAGAGGCAATGTTCCCACCTAGCTTCTTTGTCGTGTGCTAGCACATGGCAAAGACCTGACAGGGATGGCCCACGGGTGGGACCCACCAGTTAGTACTTTATCATGTGCTTGCACACGGCAAAGACTGAGAGGTGCATCCCACCTGGTTCCGTTTCCGTTAGTTGCATGGACAAGTGGTGGTGATGCCCACGTTTACTCGTTGCCGTGTGTCCCGATATAATGCACACGACAAAGAGGTCGTCGCCGTGCAAATAGCTTCCGTGTTGTCGTTGGCGTCTGCGGCATACGGCAAAGGCTTTGTCATGTGTTTTTAGGTCTTTGTCGTGTGCACTTGGCACACGGCAACGAGGTTGTCTCCCGCAGTGCATGTTACATACAAGTAAGTAGTATATATGTACGTAAAATTTGTTATGTACTATTTTTCTAAACTTCTAAGAGTGTCAACCCGTCCACATAAGTGCACCAAATGTTACCCCCTTTAATTTAATTAGCGGTGTTGCTAATTCTCAGCTGACTCGGAGTTAATAGCATTCAACTTTGCAACTTTGCAATCGCCTTTAGAGAAGAGTTTTGAATTCATAATTACTAGCAATTTCAGTAGCGAGATTAGGCTTGATGGGAAAGGTGGTACCAGAGAGAGACACGTTTCGTTATTTAGGGTCTATGTTGCAGAAAGATGGTGATATCGATAAAGATGTGGACCACCGAATTAAGACTAGTTGGATGAAGTGGCGTCAATCTTCTGGCATCCTCTGTAATAGGAGAGTGCCACGAAATCTTAAAGGCATGTTTTATAAGACTTCTCTCCGTCCTGCGATGTTGTATGGCGCGGAATGTTGGCCAATCAAGAGACGATATATCCAACAGTTAGGAGTAGCAAAGATGCGCGTGTTAAGATGGATATGTGTCCACACAAGAAAGGGTCGAGTCTAGAATGACGATATATGCGAGAGAATTGGGGTAGCACCGACTAAAGGGAAGCTAGTCCAACAACGTCTAAAATGGTTTTTACATATTCATCGGAGGCCTTGGGAAGCGACAGTGCATAATGGACGAATAAAGTGTGATGAGAATGTCAATATGGGACGTGGTAGACGAAACTTGACATGGGGGAAGTTCGTTAAGAGAGATATGAAGGTTTGAAATATCGACAAAATTTAGTTATGCACAGGGACGCGTGGAAATTAGGTATCCATGTTCCAGAACCATGACTTGGCTTCGAGATCTTATGAGTTTCAAGTCTAGCCTATCACAACTTGTAGACCAAAGACTTGGTTGTTGCTATTGTTGAGTTTTCATTATGTTGTTTCACTAGGCATGGGATGGCCTATACATGCTTTGAATGGGCTGGATCAATTATACGCGTCGCGGCCCATGAGGCCTAGGCCTTTCCATCATGTGTTTTCATTTTTTTTTTACATGCAGAGTTGATTAAGTGTGTTTGCTCTACTATTTGGGTTATTTCTGCAATGTATATTGCACTTTTTTCTAACATTTTGTTTTTATAATTCTTAATTACAAAAATCTCAGTTGCAACCCGACTCGCCGGTAAAAAAAATCTCAGCAACTCTACTTACAACTAAGAATGTCATTTGGAACCCGGCTTATAACTAGGGAAAACTCGGTTCCAACCACATGTGCAACTAATAACTTTTAGTTACAATTCCACTTGCACCTAAAATCCCAGGTGCAATCTCACATGCAAATGAACAATAGTAGTTACAACAACACTTGCAAACGAAAAAAATTAGTTGCAGCCTCATTTATAACTGAGAAAATTTCACTTCTAACCCAACTTGCAAATAAGAAAAACCCAGTTACGGTTTCACTTGCAACTGGAAACATCTCAATTTCAACTGCACCCACAAGTAAAAACAAAATCTCAGTTGGAACCCCACCGGCAAGTGAAAATCTCAGTGGCAACCCCATCCGACAAGTGAAAATATCGGTTGCAAAGCCTTATAGGCAAATTTAGATATAATTCTGGCCGAGGGCCGGATTTCTCCTTCCGCCGTTGATAATTCAAAAATATTTGTGAGAAGGCCAACCACTGTGAGAAGATATCCTCCTTGATAGTGCCATCTGATTGTTGAACTAGAAAAAAAATATCATATTTCACCATGTAATTCTATGTTCAAACTTTGAACATTCGAGTATGAACCCATTCTAGATACCTTATATAATCGATAGATTTATACTTTCTTAAACTAAAGACAATAAATTGGGCATGTAGAAGCCTATATAAAGATATTTATTAGATTGGAGAGCTCCTTTACAAGATATTTAAGAATACATACATGGATGTAAACACTTAACTAAGTATAGGTTCAATTTTTCTAAAGTGGCACAAACTAATCCTTATATACGTGCAATTTTTTCTTATGCTTTAGGAGGATTTGGTTAAAGAGTATAATTTAGTGTTCTAAGAGAAAACAATAAAATTAATTTCTTTAAAAATGTAGTTTAATTTTTGTGAGATTTGTACTTTCAATGGTTGATATTATATTGATAATGAAAATATGCATCTTGATATCGAGAACCATTGTGTGATTCAATTTCTTACGATAATAGAAAATCATAATTATTAAGATACCGATACTATGACTTGTAAAATAAAAAAAGTTTAGTATAAAATAGTGTTTGATATGGGAAATTTCTCAATTGAAAAATAACAATATTCCAAGCAACCCAGTAAAGTTGACGTGCAAATTAGGTTAGTATTGATAATAAAAGTCAGGGACACATTAGTTGAGAAGGGTGTCGGATATATGCCAATTAGGGTATATCTGTCATTGGTTAAACGCCGGATTATAAGGGTGGCCCACAGGTCCTGGAACAGAGTCCATTAGGCGGCCCAGTAAATCTGACGCACAGGAAGCCGGATTCTAGAATAACCCGGACTACGGCCCAATCGTGGTCCGGCTTGGAGAAGAATCCGGATGCCTTACTTTCCAAGACAAGATACTTGACGTAGTCCTTACCTGAAAGCCCTAGTCCGGTTATCTATATAAAGCCAGACGGAAGCAAAGAACAAGATATAGCTCAACTTAGCTAGAAGCCGACTAGCCGAGAAGTTGATCCTCGCCTAGTTAGCAAAACCATACTCACATTTGTACTTTGTATATTTCAGGCGTCAGCCCTGATTTAGTGAGATTGCAGGTGTAGGAAAGCTGCCTAGTCGCAATGTACCGAACCTGGGTAAATTTGGTGTTTTCGTTTACAGCCCTAGGTTCTACCAGTAGTCTTATGGCACCCGGTCCATGAACCTTGCTACGATATCTCGACAAGGGGCGTATTAGAGAAGATAGCATTACTTTTCCTATTACCTTTCCTTTAAATGGTAAGAGAAAACATTTTTCATATGCTCATTACTCTAGAACGAGGTACGTGTAAAATTGTTAGCTTATTCGAAACAGGTTGACAAAATATTTTGTCTTTCTGGTTTGCTCTCTATTTTGGTAACACGCTACTTATTTATACTAAGGGGCCTTAAATTTTAATTTCGCACCGGGCCCACAAAATCCCAGGACCGGCCCCTATGTGCGTGTGGAAGTTTCGCGCGGCGGTTGGGAGTTCATGTGCGAGGAAAGAGGAGGCACAATATTCTGGGCGCCGACTCCATCGTTTCCCTGCACACTGGCGATTATTTTTGCGTGTCAGCTGGAGCCGCCGCTTTCTCCCCGCGCGAGCTATATTGGCGGTTTTTCCCCCCTACGCTAATTTTCTGTGAATGTTGGAAATGCACTGTGACGCCCCGGGATCGGGCAATGCAGATTTCAGCGTTTCCGCCAAAATCCACATAATAACCGATTCCAGGTTGCCACTTGTGATAACAATACAACAGTTCACGAATATTCCGCAACAACAACAGAAGAGATATATACAAGACGACTCAAACGAGTCAAGGATACAACTGATACAATACAAAGATCCAAATGACAGCGGAAGAAACAACATAGTGTCCGACCACGGACAAGATACAAATTGGACTAAGAGTCCTGAAGATAACCGATGGCGTCCAATCCCTGCCCAGGCCAAGCCGGAGGGATTCCCAAGCTAACGTCGTCAGACTTCAAACCTGTTGACTGCAATGTGGAATATGCAGCCACGAAATGGATTCGTGGGTCAGTACTATTAAGTACTGGCAAGTGGATAAACCATACTCACAAGATACCAGCGTAACCAATCATCACAAGATACAAATACTTTGGGTAGAACGGAAGGAAGGGATCATGGCAAAGAAGCGGCAGCGGGCTGCACTAACTAACTACAGAGACGCGCTACAACATCCGGCTAAAAGAAAGGGATAAGAGAGCGCGACAAAACCAACTATAACTACTCACCAAATAATACTCATCCAGTGTTACCACCTACTAAGGAAGCAACCCAAGGAAACTCACACTGTTGATTAAGGTGACATTCATTTTTATGGTGAAGGTAATACTATATTACTAGTCAAGTTATTATCATAGGTGTAAGTTGTCTGAGTACTTGTTAGCCAGCACTTTCACCAAGTCGCCACATAACCGCGGACAACACGGCTTCTCGAGAAGATTCATCCCTGCAGGGTGCGCTACAGTACCCGTACACACTCAAGCCACCAACTAAAACTCAGGTTGGTTCGACACGACCCAAACCGTCTCTACAACCTGTCCTAGGAGCCACGGAGCTATAAGGTCCCAGCCACGCAGCCGAATACTCAGCGCAAGTGTGCAAAACTCCCACAGGACGCAACACCCCGGCAATACAGGCCTCGCCCTATATGCATCATCATCAACAGTAACCATGGGGGGCCCACCCATTCATGCGTATGAGCAAAATGGAACACCCGAACTAAGTGTGGCTCTTCGGACTAGCTGCAAATCAGGTCTAAGTCGAGGCGGGTCCCATACTACCTCCCGAATGCGGTTAGCGCGCTCATCATGGATCAATCGACAAGACTCTTTTCCTAAGTTCGACACTAGCAGGCTCCAAAAACCACGCCGGGCCTCCTGCCGGTGTCTTATCATCAAATTATTATTACCCCAAACATTAACATGTTGTTGATTAAATTGAAACCAATTATCAACTAAACAGGTGATACGACAAAGGACAACAAGACTCGAGCACAAACAAATCTAAGCATTCAACTACGACACGAGGGCCAACAAGGTAAACAAACAACAGTTAATAGGAAGTGAAAGGAAGGCTATATCCTGGCTGCAAGGTAAACATATGATAGGATCGAGACACAAGCATCGAAAATACTAGGCTAGCATAAAGACAACGGAAAGAATCGGTAACAAGTGAGAAAAACGCAACATAGATAGCAAGTGAGTATACTTGCCTGAGATCCAGCAAGTAGAGGTACAGAACTTGTCGTTGCTCACATCATCTCAACGTCCTATCCGCGAAGAAGCAAAGCACTAAAAGAAGTCAAAGATGCAACACTTACTACTAAGGCAAAAGATCCAGCATGATCAAGATATGGATGCATGACATGCAGGATGCAACGCAAAATTACAACTTAGACAATTTAATCGGACCCAGAGTCCGGACAAATAATTATGGTTTAAATTGTTTATCTAACCATCATATTAAGTATTGTTTAACATGGAAAAACAATAAGTAGGTGAGCTAAACAAGATTAAATGGACTAGTGCATTATTTAAAGTAATTACCCCAACACATTTCATATGTTGTTATTTAGTTGACATGCATAACACAGGCTAAAATGCACAATACAAGATGCAAACATGATCATGGGTGGCATATTCATATTCCTTGCACTTTTTTGGTTGGAAAACATATTTTACACATTAAATTTGAATTTAATTTGAATTAGTTATGATTTATGCAATTTTTAAATGAATTAAATAAAGTACAGAAAATTGCACAAATTTTAATTGGTCAAAACAATAAACAAATTGCATATTTGGAAAATTCAGGAAATTTTTAATAGAATACATATTTTATTTATTAAATTTGGATTTGAATTGCAAAAGATATTAAGGTTTGTATTCTAGGGATTAGACTGCAATTTTTAAAAGTTCAGAAGATTTTCTAGGGCTGGATTGTGATTGACATTGCGTGGAGGGGCTTCTGTGTGAAACAGCAGAAAGGCAGGGCGCTCGGTGTAAGATTTCCAGATCCAGATCTGGATCTGGAGTTTCTCACCGTGGCTAGAACTAGCCACCGCGGATGACAAGCGGGCCCAAGGCCACGCTGGCGCTGATTGGGCGTGGTGAAGGCTGAGGGTGGCGCACAAGGACACTGACGTCTGGGCCCCGGTTGTCGGCGCAGAATAAAAGAGAAAAGGGGAGGCTTTGCCTCAGATGGGAATCGAACCTCGGACTCGCGGTGTGCACATACGACGCATTACCACTACGCTGCTGCTGTGTTTCTGTAAAGTCAGAGGTCTGAAACAAAATGAATAGCAGAACTGCGGTGTTCGTTTCTGACGAAACTGAATCCGCACGGTGCAGACGACAGAGAGCGACACGGCGAACAGATCAAGGCTGGCGGCCACAAAAGGGAAGCTCCGCCGTGCGCGTGAGTGCAGTAGTGATGTGGGAACACCCCAGCGTGGTGCGCGCGTGCGAGTGGGTTGAAGCCAACTCCTCGCGAGCTCGTACCCGAGCGTGCACGGCGGACGTCCATTGCGAACAAGGGTAGGCCGACGACGGCGTCGCACGAAGGCGGAGCACCCAGAGCAAAGAGGGAGACGGGAAGAGAGTCCAGCGGACGGGATGCTCACCGAGAAGCTGTAGTCGCCGGAGAAGAAGGCGACCTAGGCGTGCACGTCGACGCCGAGCGTAGACGAGGTGGAAGGGCGCACGGGCAGACGTAGTCGATGGCGGTCTTGGTGACGTTGTTCGAGGAAGCTCCGGCCACGGTTATCTTGGCATCAGCTCGTAGAGGAAGACGAATCGCCCACGCAGTACATGGTCTCATAGCCCAGTAGTGCTTGAGGCAGTGTCGTCGTTGCCATGACAGGACAGAGTGCATCTCGGGGCGAGCTCGTCTCGGAGGAACAAAGAAGAGGAGAACTGCCGCCCGGGTTGGGATTCGGAAGGGGTGGCTATGGGTGACCTCCAGGACATGGAAGCTGGGCATGAGATCGTCTATAGCAGCGGCGCCATGCGACGGCGTTGACGACGGCCGCGTACCCCAGTGTCTGCTCGGTGGCTATCGGACAAGAAAGGAGGCGGCGTTGCAGAGGATGGGGAGGGGATCTAGGGCACGCATGAGGGTGTAGTGATGGTTTTATGGAGGGGCCAGTGCTGTACGGCAGTGCATCGGATGGATGAGGCGAGGATCATGCGGTGATGGGATGGTTCGTACAAGAAGGTGACGTAGGGGAGGGAGATGATAAGGAAGTGGGCTGCTTTGGGATGGTAGGTGGCCAGCTGGGCCTTAGATAGCCCAGTTCGGTTGCCTCCCTCAAAACCTTTTTTTATTATTATTATTGTTCTTTTTTTTCTTTTTTTGTTTGTTTGGGGAATGATTAAGAGAGATTTTTGGGAGGGTTTTAAATAGGAGGAGAAAGTGTGTAAAATAATTTAGATACAACAATGACTTACTTCTAAGTCAACTGAAGATTTTGAAAGCAATACAAAAATATTTTTAGTTGACAATTTGAAAAGGTTTTAGAGAAAACATATTATTGAGGGTTTCAAAAAAAAATGCAATGCAATGCAATCCATGATGACATGATGATGCAACAAGAAAACAAACAATTCTAATTGGTAAAACCCCCGGGTGTTACATGCACTTACTCCAAACAAAATGCTTGTATGTTTTTCTCCCTTAATAAAAGTCATATGCGTACTCTGTTTGTACTTCAGGGCTACTTCTAGGAAAAATCAGTTGCATTCCCATATGGAACTAAAAACTTCTCGGTTACGGCACTATTTGTAACCGAAAAAATATCAATTACAACCACACTTGGAAAACATATATGCAACTGAAAAACTTAGTTACAACCCCATATGCAAATAGGGAAACTCAGTTGTAACATCACTTGCAATAGAAAAATATCTCAATTGCAACCCTATCTACAACTTAGAAGTATCCCCTACAACATCACTTGCAATTGAAAAATCTCAATTTCAACCTTGTTCGCAACCATAAATTTTAGTTGCGAGTAAAAACATATTAGTTGCAACTCCACATGTAACTGAAAAAACTTAAGTTGCACCCTCATTTTTAACCAGAAATACCTTAGATGTAACACCACTTCCAAATGAAAATTGAAAAAATCTTAGTGTGACCACACTTGCAACTAAAAAATCTAAGTTGCATACCCACGTGCAACTGAAAAAAAAAATCTCAGTGCCAACCCCTTCTGCAAACTTGAAAAACATTATACTAGAATGAGGCAAAATAATATCGAGAATACTCTTTTCACATAATATATCTACAAATATTTTAGTAGAGTAAACTAAAATCAAGTATTTATTATAACATAAACAATGAAAAATCTAAACAAAAAGGTCAAGGTAAAATAAACGCCAACAACCATAAATGAAAAAACTATCATCTTTCCTCTATCTAGCGACATAATTTATTTAGAAATAAGACAGTAAAAATAGGAAAAACAAAGAAAACATTTGACTCTTCCGATATAAAAATAGCGCTCCTAAAATACTAGCATATAGGTACCTTGGTATGGTGGTAAATGATTGTTGTGGGTTCAAATCCACCAAAGAGCAAATGTTTTTTTTTATGACTGCTCATTTTGTGGGTTCAAATCCTCCGTGTAAATTTTAAGAGAAACAACAAATAGAAATCAGGAATCTCCACACAATGTTAAACGGCTGTACAGTCGACTGAGCAATAAGTTAATACAAAAACCGTATTTAATGTGTTTTCTTGATATTAATATATTTTCTATTATCGACTATTTTTCTTAGCTAGGACTTTCTCATAGAAAGACTACGAATACATATGCATTTTGTTCCGTTCTGCACTAGTTTCCTTTAGCTGACAAAGAAGATATGTAAGAACTTGACTCTAATCTTGGTAAATTTCGTTAATGAAGCTATGGTTGATCGATAAAAAAAAAGAAACATGCCGAGAGCCCTCGTATTTACACTCGGCGAATTGACAAATACTTGGCAACACCTGCATTATTCGTAGCGGTAATCCTACACCTACGGACCAAATCTTACGGACGTACGTGTCTTCTCTCCATTAGTCCTCACCCTTAAAATGACCCCCCCCCCCCCCGAATTTCACTTGGGGGCCCACTCTCTGATTTCCACAACAAATTAACTACGTAAGATTTCCCGTAAGACCTTTCCCGTAGACGTAGCATCACTCTATTCGTAGTATAAGATTGAAAACGAAGAGGTACTAGTGTACAATAATTAATGTTCATCATTTGCGTCTGGTCTTGCTCCCAAGGAGCAAGACAAGATAGAAGAGAGCACGGAAGAAGAAGCCGTATAGGACGGTGACCAAGAGGCAAGTCCACTTTCCAACGTCGGTGACGTCCTGTTGTGCTAGCACGTCGGCTCCGGTGACGATGCACGTGGTGGCCGTGATTTTGGTACTCAGCACTTTGACAATGGCGCCGAGCACCTCCATCTTGACGGCCTGATACCTGCCCCCGACCGGCGTGCCGTCAAATACCTGAGTTCCCCGCGTGAAGCACCTGGCGGCGTCGCTGAACTCGTTCTGCACCGCCGCTTGATACGGGTACTTGACGACGGACATGTAGTGGAACCATATCCAGTACTTGGGGATCCGTCCCCGATTGATGAAGAAGCCGCAGAATATGAGGCAGTAGGCGAGGATGGCCGCCACCACCGTGTAGGCCAGCATCACGTGCGGCACCGCCGCCGACACCAGCATCGCCAGGCCAGTTCCCGCCCACATGGAGGCCAGCACGACCAGGGAGAAGAAGGCGAACGATGCTGCACCGCCGGAGAGGCCGACGGGAAAGAAGGTGGCGACCGCGAACACCAAGGACATGATGACAAGAGGCGGGAACGACACGACGGCGTTGGCCAGAACGTAGGAGATCCGGCGGTACGCGCCGTCCGCCGTCTCGCGTAGGTAGATGGGCCGCTCCTGGATGAACACCGGCAGCTCGTCGGCGCAGACGAAGAATATGGCTGATACCGAAAAAGGCTTTACGCCCCGCTTTATAAATAAAGCAACCACCAATCCAGAGTCAAACATTACACCTCAGAAGGCAAGGAGAGAGAGAGAGAGAAAGGTGTTACAAGCTTGCTGGGGCAACAGCACAGAAGAGCCCAAATAGACATAGTGCAACAAACAAAGGAAAGAAAAGAACATAAGCGACTAAGATGAGGCGAGGTCCGTAGCGCTCCTCCTCAAGTGTAGGGCTCAACTCGACAGGGAGGATGAGGAGTAGATCTGACGCGCCAGTGCCACCAACCGATCCAGCATGACGTCCAGTTGAGCTCTGTCCCGCTGGCTACACAGCGGGTGCCACTGCTGCAGAAAAGCGAGAAATTTGAACATCGAGTCAGAAGCACGCCGAAGGAAAACTCGTTCAATCACCATCTTATTTCTAATTGTCCACAGGGTCCACGACATTCCAGCAAAGATGAACCAGAAGAGGCGGCGTCCCCTCCCCGTCCTCCTTGCCTGGACCTCCAGGAACTCGCCAAGGTCTGAGGCCCTCCATTCGGCCCCCAGACCTTCATACACGAAGTTCCATAGAAATCTAGCCGCGGGGCAAGTGAACATAATATGGGTTTCCGTTTCCGGAACTCCACAAAGAGGACACTTGCCCTCACCAGGGCCTTGGCGTTTCCGGACCTCCACCCCCGAAGGGAGGCGGTCCCGCAGAAGTTGCCATACAAAGATCTTGATCTTCAAAGGCAATGGGGCTTTCCATAACCCCGCAGACCACTCCTGCCTAGGCCCGGAGAAGAGGCTACGATAGGCCGACTTCACAGAGAAGGAGCCCGTTGCTGTGAGGCTCCAGGAAACCCGGTCCGGGGGCCCCTCTAAGGACCCTGGCAACGTTGCTATAAGCTCAGTCCATGCCACTGCCTCTGCAAGGCCGAGCGTCCTTCGGAACGAGATGTTCCAAATTCCATCCGGCGCCGCGTCGGCAACCAACATCCGCGGATCTGAGCATATCGCAAACAGACT
Organism: Alopecurus myosuroides; assembly: GCA_028641055.1. NCBI lineage: Eukaryota > Viridiplantae > Streptophyta > Magnoliopsida > Poales > Poaceae > Alopecurus > Alopecurus myosuroides. The sequence continues at coordinate 386,831,059 of CM054060.1, forward strand.
AGGAAAGGACAGTTTGAGTGGTCTATCCCCTATCCAAAGGTCTTCCCAGAAGAGGGTGCGCCTCCCATCCCCGATAATGAAGCGCGCCCCTCTTCGGATCTCATCTTTAATGGATTGGAGGTATTTCCAAAATTGGGATCCCTCCCGGCGCTCACAGGACAGCAGAGGGCAGCCTCGCAGATATTTCGCTTTGATAAGCTGAAGCCAGAGACCTCCGTCGTCCTGCAAGATACGCCACACCCATTTTAGCATGAGAGCAGTGTTCATCTTGCGCGAGGCAAGAATCCCTATGCCCCCAAAATCCTTGGGGGCGCAGACGTGAGCCCACTTGACCATATGGTACTTCTGGTGGCCATTGGAGGCCGACCAAAAGAATCGAGAGAGCTCCTTGTCAAATGCCTTATGGGCCCCTTCCGGAAGAAGGTAGAGACCCATCATGTACATAGGCATACTGGATAGGCAAGAGTCAATAAGCACGGATTTGCTCCCCTTCGAGGTGAACCTCCCGCACCAAGGCTCAGCCTTAGCCTTGACTCTGTCTATGAGGGGCTCAAGGTCCCTCATCAAGATCCTGGAGTCCCCTAGAGGTACTCCAAGATATTCCACCGGAAACGAGGACAGTTTGCAGTTGAAATTATCTGCAATGCGCTGCCGCTCCTCCGGTGGGTACCCCAAAACCACCACCTCGCTCTTGTCAAAGTTAATCTTTAGACCCGACATGGACTCAAAGCAGAGGAGGAGGAACTTCAGGTTACGGATATCTAAGTCCGAGCCTTCTACCATGATCATAGTGTCGTCCGCATACTGGAGGTGGGTAACCCCTCCTCCGGGGATAAGGTGGCCTACCACACCCGAGATGTGGCCAGCCTCCTTGGCCAGCTCTAACATAGACGCAAGGGACTCGACTGCTAGGTTGAACAAGATGGGGGATAAGGGATCCCCCTGTCTAACCCCGCAGGAGGGCCTAAAGGAGGATCCAATCTCCCCATTAATGTTAATCGCCGTGTTCCCGCTCGTGACCGTCTGCATGATCCAGCAGACGACCCTATTATCAAACCCTCGACGTTCGAGGACTTGGCGCAGGAACGCCCAGTCCAACCGGTCATAAGCCTTTTGGAAGTCCAGTTTCAGGAAGACACCCTTATGGTGACGTACCCTCACTTCATGAACTATTTCATGAAGCGCTAGAATCCCGTCATGGATATACCGGCCCTTAGTAAAGGCAAACTGTTGAGGGTGAGTTAGGCGCTGAACCACCGGAGCCAACCGAATCGCAAGCACCTTAGAGAAAAGGCGTTGGATGACGTTGATAACCGTGATTGGCCTGAACTGGCGGATATCCGTAGCCCCAACCACCTTGGGGATCAGGGAGATGACGCCAAAGTTCAGGCGGGACATCACCAAGGTCCCAATATAGAACTCTTGGAACATTGGCATAACTACTGCCTGGAGAAGGGCCCAAAATCTCTGAAAGAAAGAAACCGGAAGACCATCCGGACCGGGGGCGGAATTAGCCTTCATGTCCAAAATCGCTCGGCTAACCTCTTCTAGCAAGAATGGGGCGGTTAAGCCCGCGTTCTCCTCTTCTGAGACCAGCGCGTCTAAGCGCCAAAGGTCTCGGGAAAGAGCGATCCCCGAACGGGGACCAGCTGAGAAGAGCTCCTTGTAAAAGGAGTAGATGTGGGCAGACAGCTCCCGAGAGTCCTCGAGGAGGGACCCATCTGCCCAAAGCCAAGGGATCGAGCACCGACGGCGTCGTCCATTAGCAATAGCATGGAAGTACGCCGTGTTGGCGTCCCCCAGCAACAACCATTTCTGGTGGCTACGCTGACGCCAGAAGATCTCCTCCCCCCTAAACACAGCCATCAGTGAGGCTTCCAGGGAGTAGCGGTGGAGCCACTCATCCGTAGAGAGACCTTGAGCATCGGCCACAGAATCAAGCGCCTGAATCTGGGACAGAAGCAGGGCCTTATGTCTCCGGATATCCGCCCCCACGTTAGCCCCCCAGCCTCGCATAAATTGGCGGACCATCTTAGCACAATGATGCCAGACATCCACCGCATTAAAGACGCGAGGCGGGGCGGCCGCGGCCTCCGACCACCTATTTCCCACCGAGTCCACAAATCCCGGCTGCTCAAGCCAGAACTCCTCAAAGTGGAAGCGGTTAGGTCTAGGCACAGTCCCCCCTCCAGAAGAAAATATGAGGGGAGCGTGATCCGATCCCACCCTAGTGAGCGCCCGAAGCGAGCACAGCGGGAAGGCAATCTCCCACTCGACTGAGACTAGGACCCGATCAAGGGCACTCCGGATGGGGTTCACCTGGTTATTAGTCCAGGTATAACGGGCCCCCACCCTCTCTATCTCATGCAGGGCAAGGTCAGCAATGAAGTCATTGAACATCCGCATCCTAGGGAAGTCCACGTTGTCCGAGCTCTTATCTTCCGGGGACCGAATAAGGTTAAAGTCCCCGGCCACTACTACAGGAATGGGGCAACGTTCCACCTTCGCCGCAAGCTCCGCAAGGAACTCAGTGGACCGTCGATGGTCCGCGGGTCCATAGACAATGATAACCTCCCATTGGAGGTTAGACCGTCTATGGGTGAGCGACATGCTCACGAAGAAATCCCCGCGGTCCATGTCGTCCACCTGAAAGGTCTCCTCCTTGGCACCAAGGAGGATCCCGCCCGAGTGCCCCGAGGCAGGAAGCCAATTCCAAGCAAATTTGGATCGGCTCAGTCTCTGAAGCTCAGCAATGGAGAAGTCTTGTCTAATCGTTTCCTGTAGGCCCACAATATCCACATTTTCCTGCCGCATGTAATTGGTGAGCTGAAGTTGGCGGCCGTCCGCCCCGAACCCCCGCATGTTCCAAATGAATGTAGAGACACTCATTGGGAAACCATGCCGGGGGAAGAAGTCCCCTTAGGGGGGACTGAGGTGGCCCTACCACTAATCGAGGGCCTGGACGTCGCCTTGGGGGGACGTCCCCGTTTCCTCCCCAACTGGGGTGGAGCTACGGGGGCCACAGACGCTAAGGGCCTAGGAGAACCGTCCGTACTGGACCCCGGAGTCACCCGTGGTTGTCCAGTCGACGTCGAGGGGGCCAGCCGCTCACGCTCCGCCTGAGCGCGAGCAGCTGCCAGAGAACCCTCGTAAATCTCCTTAGCCCTAATGGCCTCAATCTGCTCCTCCCGGGGACCACATTCCCCACGGAAGATAACACCACTGTCAGCTGCAACCTGGGCCAGCGCCTCAAGGGGAACCGAGTCGAGAACCGAGAACCTAGAACCAGAGGGGGGGGCAGGGGAGGGGGGGGAGACATGAGAGAGGCGGGACGTACCAGGCTCCAGGCAGCGAGCCGCCTGGCGGCGAGATGCCAGCTCGCTCACCGTCGGCTCGACGACCTCCGCCCCCGTCCTGGCTCGGGCGATGCGGGCGCTACGACGCGTCGTGACCCCAGGTGCGGGAGAGGCGGTGACGACCGCACCCTGGGTACGAGCGTCCGGCACCGGCGTGGCTGGGAGTCTGGCCGGGGACCCCTGCGGAGGAGTGGGGGGGGGTCCCAGGCGAACGAGTGTAGCAGACCACCCCTGGAGAGCGAGGCGAAACCGGAGCCGCCACCTCCATGCTCACTCCTCCCGAGTCTGCCGCCTCCGATCCCGACTGAGGGGAGGGCAGCCCAAGAAGGGCGTCTGCCACGAGGCTCGCAAGATCTAGGGAACCTGCCCCCTCACATAGGTTCGACCCATACTGTGAGAGAGACGGGCCCATAGGAACCTGCGAGACCTGACGGGAGACGTCCACAAGGGGCAGCCGAGCCGGCGAACTCAAGGGAGGAGGAACTGCGGAGGGAGGGGAAGAGAGCGAGGCAGAGACCTGGAGTGGCGCGGCGAGCTGGGCCGCCTGCCCCGACAGAGGTGGACCCTCTGGGGCTGGGGCCGCCGCCCCCTGAGGAGGGGCCTCGCCCCCTGGGCTGTCGCCAGAGTCGTCTCCCGAGGAGTCACCCTCAGACTCGGTAGAGCTGTCGCGGTGTGTGGACGGAGAGTGACGAAGGGGAGGAGGAGGGGAAGATCGGTGTAGATCCACCTCACCCTCCACCTCCACCGAAAGAGGACGGTCGACGCCGTCGAAGTAGAACGGAGGCAGGGGCCCCTCCAGCTTGGAGACATCCGGGACCATCATGCGAAGGCGGACAGGGCCCCGGCCCGGGAGCGAGGCCGTGTCTATCTCCACAAGACGCCCCACCGCCTGAGAGATCAGGTCCACGATAGGAACCGTCTTCGCCTCCAGCGGGATCCCATGGATCCGAATCCACACCGAAGCAAGAGTAGCGCGAGAGGCCGGGTCGACGAAGGAGCGCTCGATGGATACCTTGATGTTGCAACCCCGTAGAGTAGTCGAGTCTCCCCAGGCCAGTGCCGTGAGGAGGCTCAGTGACGGGAACTCCACCGCAAACTCAGAGGGGGAGAGCTCTGTCACCACCCACGGCGCTGCAGGGTCGAGGAGGAGGAAGGCCGCACGGATGACCTCAGCGGAGATCACCACCGACGGAGATCGGGAAGGATCTGGGAGGACCGTCACTACCGCCATAAACTCCGGCGAGGATAGAGCGACGCCCCCCATGTCGATGTAGTAGAACCCTGAGTCAATACCATGCCCGAGCAGAGTGAGCGTCCCCCTCCTCGGTGGAACCCCACCCACCACCTGCTGAGGAGCTGAGATGGCCTGGGCGTCAACCCTCGGCACCCCCTCCACGGTCGACGACTTCTTCTTCTTCTTCTTTTTGTTCTTCTTTTTCCTCGGCTCCGAGGGTAGTTCAGCTGGAGGGGGGGCACGAGTCTCGCGGCGAGGTGAGCGGTCACGGCGCCAATCGCCGCCGCGATCACCTGAGCGCCAACCAACCCGTGACCCCGGGCGCTGGACTCCACGCGCGCCATCCCGGGCATCAGCACCCAACCCCCGCGCCAACGTGCCTCGGGCGCCCCCAGCCACCTCCCCTGAACGAGGGCCACCCCTAGAGCCGTCGGGGCGTGGCAGAACCTCTTCCCGGCGACCCAGCGTAGCCCCCTCGGGCCCAGACGGGGCACCATGGCGCTGCACCAGAGCCGCCCGGAGCTCCTCCTCGCGAGCGCTGGCTCCTGGCGACCCTCCCTGTGGCCGAGCGCCCGGGAGCTGGCCCAGGTCGAGCCCCGCCCCGGTCTGCCCAGAAGGCCTGCGGGGGGAGTGGGCCTGGCCCACACCGCCACGGCGCCCAGGAGAGCCCCGCGCAGCCGGCGCGCTGACCGGAGGCCTGCGAGGCGGCGGGCGGTATGGCGGCTGTGGGTCGCGAGACGAAGGCGGGGATCGGCGCGGAGAGCGGCCCCGCCGCGGAGGGGACCGGTCCTCCCGAGAGCGCTTCATCGGGGAGGAGACCACGTCAGCGAAAGATCTGAGGAGAGGCGGCGGCGGTGGGGTGGCGACGACAGCACGAGCGGGGACAAGGGACTTGCGAACCTGGCTGTCGGTGTGAGGCTGGCGAGCCTGGTTGATGGGGTCAACAAACCCTAGATCGGACGCACAGGATCTGTTCGAGATCCAGACGCACGCGTTGACGGGCCGGGAGCCGTGGGCCGAAAGCGGCCCATCAGCCGCTCGGGGGTCCTGGCTGCGCCAGCCCATGATGGGCCGAGCCGCCGGGCCCTCGAGAGCAGGCCTAGGGTTCCGTCCCGACCCCGGCCCAGGCCCAAGGAGAGAGCCCCCGTCTCCCGCAGTCTCGCTGCCTAACTGGACGATGAACGGCGGCCGACTCGGCCGGCGGCGCGCCGCCACCGCATCCGCCGCCGGAGGCCCTACGCGCGCGGTCCCAGGGGCGAACCCCGGGTCCACGGGTAAGCCAGCAGCAGCAGATGGGGCAGCCGCCGCCATCACCGGAGCAGCGCCGCCGGAAGAAGCGCGACGCGGCGCACAGATGCGAAACCTCGCCGGAGTGCGACGGGGGGAGCGAGATGCCACCGCAAGGAATTCGCCGAGCGTGGGCAGAGCCGGTGGCGAGCACCAGCGCTCGGCCTCCAGGCGCTCCGCCGTCTCAGCGTCTTCCTCGTCGGCGATATCTGCCCAGCGGGCGCCCTTCTCCAGCGAGCCCGCCATCCTCACGCGTTCCGAGCTCAGCGAGGACACCCGAGGTGCAGCGGCCATCCGGCGGTCCGACGGGAACATCAGGGAGTCACCGGGCCGAGGTCACCCGCCGTGGCGCGGTGAGGGGGACGCTCCCCGGCCGTGCGCCGCCTCCGAGACGCTCCATCCGTCAAGCTTCCTCTTCGCCCCTCGTTTGTGTCGTCTCCTTTCCACCCAATTGACGCGGCCGAAGAATATGGCTGATAGGGCCATGGCGAAGAAGGCTCCCCGCTCCCGGACGCCCCTGGGCGTGTCGTCCAGGCGCAGGAAGACGGTTGAAAGGATGAGGCCCGTCACCGTCATCGTGGTCAGCCGCGTGCCGAACACCTTCGGCATGCGCCGCGAGTTAGTAAAGGACCGCTTCGCCAGCACCAGCACCTCCGTCGTCAGCGGGTTCGCAAACGTACCGGTTCTTCTCCCGGCCACCAGCTTCCCAAGGGAGAGGCTCTCGGTGACGGTGACCTCCAGCGGCATCAACGTGCTGCTCACAATCTTCTTCGTGTTGCCGTGCTGCCATCTGGCGTTGAAGTCGGCGAGCTGCGCGGAGCCGGTGGGCTGGCAATCCAAGTCCCGGATGATGTCGAGGGCGAACTCGGCCGGGTTCTCGTTGTCCGGGATGGGCGTGCCGGCGAACTCCGCGAAGAAGGGCTCGAGGCCGTCGGGCGTGCCGGCGTAGACGGTGCGGCCGTGGGACAGTAAGAGGAGGTGGCCGAGTATGTTGAGGATGCGCGCGCTGGGCTGGTGGATGGTCAAGATGACGACTATCCCCCTGCGCGCGATGGTGCGGAGGACCTGGACCACCATGAGCGCGCTGGAGGAATCGAGGCCTGAAGTGGGCTCGTCGAGGAAGAGCAGGATGGGGTCATGTAGGATGTGGGTGCCGATGGAGACACGGCGCCGCTCGCCGCCCGACACCCCGCGGTGAGCCTCGTCGCCGATGACGGTGTTGGCGGCACCGGAGAGGCCGAGCTGGTCGATTAGCACGTCGACGCGCTCCCTTTTCCTGGCTGCGGAAAGCGCGTGGGAAAGGCGGAGCTCGGCCGCGAACAGAAGCGTCTCTCGGACGGTGAGCATCGGGTGCAGCAGGTCCTCCTGCATCACGTAGGCGGATATGGCGCGGAGGCGGCGGCCATGAAGGGGCTCGCCGTTGAGCCTGACTGTGCCTTGGAGGCTCTCTCGCGCGATCCGGCCGGCGAGGGCGTCGACGAGCGTGGACTTGCCGGACCCGCTTGCTCCCATGACCGCGAATAACTCGCCCTCGCGCGCCTCGCCGGAAATTCCAGAGAGAATCGACTTGGTTGCCGGGCGGTTGCTGCGGCGCGACAGCAGGCAGCTGCCCATCAGCCCGCGGCCGCTCCCTTCCCTGGTACTGTAGCACAGGTCCGTGAAGGTCAGCATGTATGGCACCGGCGTCATGGCCGCCTCGCCCATGTCCGCATGTCGTCGGCGCAAACCTCAACGGAGATCGACATGCTATTGAGTAGGTCAACCTGAGTTCTATAGTTCTGTTTCCGTGGGTGGAGCAGAGCAATGTGTTTATTTTTGCAACTAGCGCGAGGCCGCTGGTTATCTCGTCTTTGCTGTAGCTCGGAATATTCACGTGGCGTTGCTTGACAGCGAATGGATATGAAAAAGAAAAAAACATACGAACTAAAATATAATTAACTAATATTATTTGTCTAATGGCGATTCTTGCAAAGTAAGCGTGCATTTCATCTTTACCTAATAATAAAGGCAATAAGGTTTCTGCCAAATTTTTCGTCCAACATAAAATGACAGATTTACCCTCCCACCAAACTTCATACAGCGTCTAAATTGCCATCGTACAGTTTCACATATTTCTTTCTCATCGCACGAAACCCGGTCCTTTCCCAGCACGACCCCGTCCCTACCTCTTCTCGTCCTCCTCACCCAGGCCTCTCCTCCCCCTTCTAATCCTATTCATCGTGTCAATGCGCCCGACTCCTGCTGGGCGAGATCGACCAGCGGGTCCGACTCAACGGCGGCGGTGGACTGGTGTTCCTTTCGCTGAACAAGGCGAGAAGATGAATTGGGAGCACGACGGAGGCGGAACTAGATCTGAATCAGCTCGATGTATTCTCTTTGACGTAGCGTGCTAGGTCCGGACTGCACTGCCTCGAGCCTGCCTTCCCCAGCCGGGGCAATCCTGACACGAGCGGACACATCAGGTCGCGTGGCACACAATCGATGTTGCGCTCGAAGTCCTCCTCCTGGGACTCGGCGAGGACGAAGGCCGGGGCGTCATCGCCCCTGGAATAAGAGCGAAAGCGGACGATCTGAGGGTGCCGGCGAGCGGGGAAAGGCAGTGGAGCTCGTCCGGTAGGAAGACGGCGAGGAGAGAGATGGGCTGTCAACTGCAAACTCACGCGTGGAGATGCCACCAGTTAGGGCTTGTCAACCTCAATCTCCAGGTTGCGTCCGTATTATCTGTATGCCCTACTGCTCGGAATCCCCTCGCGTCTTCACCGTTTATCAGAAGCCCAGGCCGTCGTGTTCCTCACCATCAATTTCGCCGCTTCAGTTAGGCCGCAGCTCCACCTCGGTGTTGTATTTGTGTCGAATATTATGTACGAGTGGGGTTACGGTAGGACTTGGAGTTGTAATAGGTGTGGACAGGATAGGTAGTGTTGTAGTCAAACACGTGTATCCTAGGGCCTCTCATATAATGAGGAGGCACCACATGTTGTAACCCATGGCGACTTGATAGCAGCAGGCGTGCAAGGGGAGCCGGCGGTTTGTGCCGGCAACCAAGGCGGCCGGTGCAGCGGTATCGATGGGGAGGAGCGCCCATAGTCATGCCCCGCAGATGTAGGCGAGTTCGCCGAACTGCGTTACCAAATCTCGGTGTCGCCATCGTGCTGTGTTTGCTTGTTCCTCGGTAGATCGACTAAGCGCCTACGAATTATAACAAGTGGTATCAGAGCAAGGTTCGGAGGCTGCGGTACGTTGATCTAAAGGAGTCGAGTAAATTAATTAGTCGTGATTGGATTTGCGGATTGCAGTTCCGGCGAGTTCAGTCAGATCGGAAAATTTTCTGCCACGAAAAGCAATCATGTTTGGTTCCGGGGCAGCACAACAATGATTGGCTATGCATGTGGGCAGCAGCCAGCACGGCATGTGCTAAGCGCAGGCGGCGGCAGGAGCAGGCCAAAGGAAACGTGATGTATCGTGAGGGTCAAGGTTACATGCATAGCTAAGTATGTTCGATGCACGGAATCAATTGGAAACTGATTTGGTTAAGGAAAGAAAAGGGACCGGGTCCCAGTTGAACTCGTACGGAGGCGGACGAGTCTTCTCGCGTTCGTGTCGGAGACACAGACCTGCAGGCTATTAAAAGGAGCTGCAGGTGGTCGCACGGAACGAGCCGAGCAAACCTAGATCAGCCGAAATAAATTCATCAAGGGATACAGCGTGTTCCATCGGAAGTAGCAGGCAAAATCAAGGCAAGCTAGCATCGAGAGTTGAGTCAAGTTTTGAGCAGCGGCACGTGAAGCACAGGCAAAATTATTGCTACGTGCGCGCGGGTACAGCGGCTCGGTTATTTCTTCGCGGGTCAGCCATACAAGAAAAATCATGGCGCCAACGGGTACCAGATTTGAAGTGCAAAATTTCGACGGGACTGGAAACTTCGCGTTATGGCAGACAAGGGTGAAGGATTTGTTGGCACAACAGTGATGCTTGAAGGCGTTGCGGGATGTTAAGCCAGCTAAGATGGACAATGATGACTGGGAGGAGTCGCAGATTCAAGCAGCCGGGACCATACGGTTGTGTCTGTCGGACCAGATCATGTATCATGTGATGGATGAGAATTCGCCGAAGAAGGTTTGGGAGAAGTTGGAGAGTCAGTTTATGTCAAAGACTGCGACGACCAAGGTGTATTTGAAGCAAAAGTTATACAGGCTTAGGATGCAGGAGAGGTCGGATTTTGTGGAGCACATGAATACCTTTAATCAGGTTGTCACGGATCTAGCACGTCTGAGTGTGAAGATTGACGACGAGGATAGGGCTATTCTCCTTATTTGTTCATTGCCACCGTCCTATGAGCATTTGATCACTACGTTGACGTACGGCAAGGAGACTGTTCAACTTGAGGATGTCACTGCGGCGTTATTGTCCTATGATATGAGGAAAAAGAACAATGCAGAGGAAGGCGCTCATGGTGAAAGTTTGCTAGTCAATGGTGGGCAAAGCAGGCAAGGATACGAGGCAGGGAAGAACAAGAAAAAGAAGAAGATGCAGTGTCACAAGTGCAAGCAGTGGGGACATATAAAGAAGGACTGTCCAGATCTCAGTGGTGGGTCAAGTGCTAATGTAGTAACTAATAGTGATGACTCGGACAGCGATATTCTCTTGGTGTCAGATAGACGGTCAACTAAAGGTGAAGCGTGGATGTTGGATTCAGGTAGCTCTTTTCATGCGACGCCCAATAGGGAGTGGTTCTCTTCGTACAAGTCTGGTGAGCTTGATACAGCCTACATGGGCGATGACACGGGCCACTGTATTGCTGGAGTAGGTGATATCAAAATCAAGATGTTTGACGGAGTAGAGCGGGTGCTTCGGGGAGTCAGGCATGTGCCAGGGCTAAAGAGGAATCTAATTTCGCTTGGAGTTCTTCATGATGGTGGTATGATATTCCGTTGTGATCGGAATAAGAAGACCATGAGGATCATGGAAGACAAGGTGACCGTGATGATGGGAGAGAGGACATCTTCGCATCTTTACAAGTTGCGAGGGAGTACTATTGCAGGTGGAGTCATGAAGACTGGAGTTACGGGAGTAGCAGCTGTGTTCCACGGAGGCGGCGGGTCTGCGGCAGACTCGTCGAGTAGCTCTGGGTAAGCTACGAAGTAGACAACCCAAGTCCGGAGTACATGGAAGTTTGACGCTTGGACGAACTCAAGGTGGTGGAGGATATTCGCCAAGGTGGAGTTTGTTGTATTTGTGTCGAATATTATGTACGAGTGGGGTTACGGTAGGACTTGGAGTTGTAATAGGTGTGGACAGGATAGGTAGTGTTGTAGTCAAACACGTGTATCCTAGGGCCTCTCATATAATGAGGAGGCACCACATGTTGTAACCCATGGCGACTTGATAGCAGCAGGCGTGCAAGGGGAGCCGGCGATTTGTGCCGGCAACCAAGGCGGCCGGTGCAGCGGTATCGATGGGGAGTAGCGCCCATAGTCATGCCCCGCAGATGTAGGCGAGTTCGCCGAACTGCGTTACCAAATCTCGGTGTCGCCATCGTGCTGTGTTTGCTTGTTCCTCGGTAGATCGACTAAGCGCCTACGAATTATAACACTCGGCCGCTGCCTTCCCTGGTACTGTAGCACAGGTCCGTGAAGGTCAGCATGTATGGCACCGGCGTCACGGCCGCCTCGCCCATGTCGTCGGCGCAAACCTCAACGGAGATCGACATGCTATTGAGTCTTGAATCTTGATAGGTCAACCTGAGTTCTATAGTTCTGTTTCCGTGGGTGGATCAGAGCAATGTGTTTATTTTTGCAACTAGCGCTAGGACGCTCGAGCTGGTTATCTCGTCTTTGCTGGACGGCGTGCCTGACAGTGACAGTGTGTCAGCAGGGCGGGCAGCTGCTCGCAGGCCGGCAGGTTGCAGATTCGGACTTCGGAATATTCACGTGGCGTTGCTTGACAGCGAATGGATATGGGGAAAAAAACATACGAACTACTCCCTCCGTATCAAAATGTAAGATGTTTTAGTTTTTTCTAGACAAAATGTATCTAGACATGATTTAGTGTGTAGATTCATATCCATCTTACACTAAAACATGTCTAGATACATTTTGTGTAAGAAAAGCTAAAACATCTTACATTTTAATATCGGAGGGAGTAAAATATAATTAACTAATATTATTTGTCTAATGGCGATTCTTGCAAAGTAAGCGTGCATTTCATTAATCTCTACTATATAGTTTCCCTTAGCGACCGTACGTACGTCGAAAAAACCGCCACGTCGGGATTAGAAGCCATCGCTAAAAAAACCGGTTCCCCTTCCTAAGAAACTGGCGGGTCCATCGATAAAAAACCAGACGAGCGGATCATCCAAAGTTTGTTCCGTAGGTAACTGTCGTCGCCTATCGTCATCCATGGCGGCCTCACGGTAGTCCCCCTCCATGATCCATCCCCAGCCTTATCCACTACTACGCCACACCCGAATCGGACCTCGCCGACGCCTGCCCCAGGGACACGGGCTTCCCACTACTACTCCTCCCCCGAACTCCGTCGCCTCGCCGCTCACGGGTCGCCATGTACCTGCATGCTTTCTGTGGCCAGTGGAGCGAGCGTCCAAGCCTGCCAACGGCGTGGCTGGGACAAGACATCGGCAGATCGAAGCCATTGCATCTCGCCCCTATACGTTGTCGCCCAGCAGCCCGCCATGTACCTGCATCACTGCATGTTTTCTGCAGCAAGTGCTGCGGGCGTCCCGGCATGCGACGTGGCTGGGACAAGACAACGGCACATCGCAGCCGTGGCAGTTGGGCGTAACAGCCGATGGGTGAGGAAACATGAAGGTTTGTTTCGTGTGTCGGTCGAGCTGAGAGCCTGAGACGACCAGGCATGTGTTGCCCTCCATGTCCCAGGCCGTCGTTCTCCTCCGCCCATGCCTATCCGGCAATCCAGAGTCTTTCCCCTCTCCACAACTATGGCCGTCCAAACTGCACAAAGGACCTCCCCTGGTGTTTCTTTTTTACTTGGATATTTTTCTCTGTTCTTGTACACCGGCGGTAGAGATTAGAGCACGTTTTGCTCTGCTTTGGCCCACTTAATTTGAGGAATAATGGTTAGTTTCTCATAGGAGAATGCGGAAATTAATATATATCACAATAATCTGATTGTGTATATTTTTCTGATTCTGCAAACATGTATTAAGTTTAAATTGACGACAGTGAAAAGTTTGGTCTAGAGTATTGTAACATGTGAGACATTCCCTGTAGTGCTTACTCATTTCATTACGGGTAGTTTGGTATATGGTAACAAAATTTCGTAGGTTTACTCTATAACACCAAAAAAGGGCCTCCACGGTTGTGCTTGCGGTAGGTGCCGAGCAACACGCCGAAATCGAGGAGGAGCGTGGTGAGTTAGATGTGGAGCGGGAGAGTGATAAGAATTGCAGTAGATTCCAAACAGTGTAGAGCATGACTATTCAGCATGGATGCTTTGTTAGCTGAATCTCACAAAATAGAACCATAATTATATAGTACATCTTATTATCTTAAAAGGTTTATAGGAAAATGCAGTGAAATTAGCAGGTGAAAATAATATAAGGTACATCTTGTAAACTAGAAAGGGTTGCCCGGCAAAATCACATAACGGGGATGTTTTCAAAAAAATCAACACCCATTGTATCGTTCATAGTTACAAGAAATCAATAAGTATAAATTCATGGAATTTAAAGAATGAGAATTGGAGAGAGCTCTCCAAGGTGACATATAGAGAGTCAAATTTTGCATTTACATTGGACAACGGTCGGTTAGGGTTATGACGTTGATCGATTTCGTGCCAGTATTTGGATCTCGCAAGTCGCAAATATTTCAAGCAAAAGTTTGATCTTCTTCCGTTGCAATGCACGGGTAGTTTGCTAGTTTAAATAGAGATTACACAGGATCCTCGCGGAAACTACAAAATACACCGTGTGTCGACAACGACCATAGGGGTAACTCCTTTCGGGCTTGCGGTAGGGCTCCATCTTGGGGACACCATGGGCCCAAAAAGTGTCCCATTGATGGAGGGTTTTTTTTTCTGACAAGAAGCATCTTTTCTTCACGTTTGGTTAAACTGGTACGGGGTGGTTTCTCGAGTCGTTCCGCAAATGGCCTTGAGACGGTATTGGGGCTAACCCCTTGTTTTCACTCTAATCACAACAAATTTGCCACCGTAGGAAAATGTTTGGAGAAAAAATAAAGAGAGAAACCACATCGCAAGTCGTCGCCTCCACCTCCCATTGCGAGAGGCATCCACATTTCTTCTTTCTCCAAACATGGCGTCCGACAACCATCTATCCTTGGCCACCGCATCCTCTCCACCCACTGTCTTCTCCGCCCGATGTCTTTATGCGCCTCTTATTTTCCCCCATGTACATTGTAACCCATCGGCATTAGCCCGTCGCTCCCTAGCGATGCCGCTCCTCCGATCGGCGCAGACCTGCCCACGATGTTGACCTATGCTCCACTGGTAACAAGCTCGACCTCCTCTCCCCACAAATATGGTGAAAATGTTCTCCTAAATTAGTGTCCAAGAATTATGTTCTGATTGTGGAAGTAGTTTGAATTTGTTCTAATTTTAGTGATGTTGGCCTAGAGATTGTTTGTGTTCTGAATGTGATGAACTAGTTCGAATATGGTCAATGTTGTTTGTGAACTTTGGTTGTTTGTGCTATGATTGGCCCAAATTGTTATAATGTTTCTAGTAATCTTTAATTGTTTGACTTTTTGTAATAATCTTTGACCTTTTGTAGTGTTTTAGTGATGTTAACTGAAATGATCTTATATAATAATGTGAATAGATGGTAAATCCGAAACATTTAAAAGCAAATTTGGATGCCATTGCTCATCGTGTATTTCTTGTCATGTGCATCAAAGAAGTGAATGCAAATAATTGTCTGACGCATGTTTTGAACAAGAATGGTTATGAAAGTTTGGTAAAGAAGTTCAGTGAACATACAAAGAGAAATTATGATCGCAAGAAAATGAAAAATAATTGGGGATTACTGAAAAAAGATTACACGGTTTGGATGGGATTGACCCAACATGCATCTGGTTTAGGTGGAGATCATGTCACTCACACCATTGATGATAGGGAAAATTAGTGGGAAGCCAATATACCGTTAATTATCACTCACACCATAAATTTTGCAATTTTTGTTTGGCATTCAAGTTTCAGATAGCTCCACTACAAGATGAGGACGAACCGAAGATACTTTTTGATAAGAATGTCGTGACCAATGTGGCTTGTCGGGTGCTTCCCACTTCTCATGTTTGAGTTGAAGATGTTGATGGTTCAAGTTGTGAATCTGAAGATGATGCTCATTTCCACCTATGCATTCACATGGGAACAAGAAGAGGTCTTACCCCTACTCACCTACTTCCACAGAAACACCAAACATGGGTAGTTCCATTAGAAGTGCATCTAGTTTGGACCGTATGATGGAGCTAATGGAAAAGATAGAGAATAATAAGGAGAGATTTAGTAATGTGGAGGAAGAGAAGAGTAAGAATTATGTGACATCTCTAGAATGAGTTAAGGAATGTTTGAGGGATTAGGTTATGTGGTTGGTTGTATTGATCTATCAGGATGGAGGTCCGTCCGGTAGTCAAGAGGACTTATTTGCTACATAACTTTTCCTTCTACCGGAGTATCATGAGATTCTTGCTTGTTTGGTGGAGGATGGAACTCGTACCCAAAGGATTAAGTGGATTAAGATGACATGGGAGCATCATGCCAAGAATTACTGTTATTTGTCATGAGCTATGTTGTTCTTTGACATGAATTATGTTGTTATTTTCTTAGAAATTGTACTTATTATGAACCTATGTTATTTTCTAAGAATTTGTATCATGGACTATCTTGTTATTTTTCATGAATCTGTGTTATTTACTATGAACTTGTATTTCCCAATTTTCATGAACCCGTGCTTATGAATGTTTTTTTTTTCAATTACAGATGAATTACTCAAATGATAAATGTGATGAGGAGTATGATATGTGTTTTATGCTTGCGTCGTGTGTTTACGAGAGGAAGAAGATTCTGTATGCGACTAGAAGTTTGCCTTCAATGCCAAGGATACAATGGGTTGAAGAGAGGATAAAGAATACAAATAAATTCTACAAGACGCTGCATGAAGTTCTTGTTTCTAAGTGTGGTATCGAGTGCACTTCTCATATGTACTTTAACGAATCACTAGCTCTATTTTTTGTATATGGTGCGGGCACATGCATCTAATAGTCAAGTCGCTGATCATTTTGAGCGTAGTGTTTCCACCATAAACAAAAAAATTCATCACGTGTTAGACTGTGTAGACCGTATGGCAGGGGAATATATTAGACCTAATGATCCCACTTTCATCCAAGTTCATGATAAAATTAGACAAACTAGATTCCGGCCCCTTTGCAAAGATGCCATTGCAGCAATTGATGGAACACACATTCCTGTCATGGTTGGTGAGGAAGACAATGAACAATACACTAACACGAAAGGTTATAAGAACTCATAATATGTTGGCAATATGTCATTTTGAAACGAGGTTCACATTTGTTATTGCTGGATGGTTCGAATCTTTTCATGATACATGTGTATGGACTTATGCTCAGCCACATTTCGCCAATTATCTGCATCCTCCTTTCGCATATGAAGTATGTAAAGAATTATTTGCTCGTAAATAATATATTTATGTTCATATAATTTTATTACTTGAAGGAAATACTATCTTGTTGACTTTGGTTATCTCGCCCCATTCAAAGAGCACCGCTACCCTGATCTGGAATTCGAAGGGACCTCCAAGAAACTTGATGGAGAGATTCAACTATCTTCACGCATGTCTAAGAAATTCTATTTAAAGATAATTTGGTGTTTAGAGGAAGAAGTGGTGCATTCTTTTTTATATACACCATTTTCATGAAGCTCTCATGCAAAATAAGGTCATCACTGCATGTGTTTGCATAACTTAATTTGTGACAGTAACTTAAACAATGACCACTTCGAGAGGTTTGGGCGCTGCCCATAAATACACGAGGATAGCACATCTTATACTAGTGGACCCACTCCATATTCATGATACCGTCATGGCAGCACTAAGACAGATCATCGTAGAAGGAATAGTAGCTTCGTAAGTTCTTGTTTTTTAATTCGAAATCACTATGGAATTTGTATTATTTTTGCATGTACCGAATTATACTAAATCACGATGTTTTATGCCTTTTCATTTATTTTGAATTTTATTTCTTGCTCATTTCTCGCACTCAGCGCTAATAATCTTACATAAGATATTATCAATTTATTAACTAGACATATTAAATTCAGGGGCATTACAACATCTCACAAATCAATACAGCTAAAAATCCAAAACTTCATAAGTCCAAAAGAAGTGTCCACGCGGTTTATAGGAGCTTCCAACCACAACAGTTTCTCCCCACAAAAAATCATAAGCTAGCTTATGCGCAAGCGTGAACCCAAAATAAGTCACCCGTAGAAACTTTGCATAAGGAATCTTATGAAAAGAAACAACATAGTCCTTGGGGTCCCTACATAGAGACACTATCGGCCATCACCAAGCACCAATGCCACCAATGAGGAGAGTAACCTCCATCATTGTTAAACCAAGAATATTTTTATTTTTATGTTTAACTGTGAATGGAAATAAAACACAATTTATCAACTACAATACAATTAAACTACTTTTAATTGTTTAATTGTGATTTTATTAAACTTATAAGTGCACGTTATAGCATACAAGAATAAAATTACAGACCTGGCCTCTATATAGCGGGTAGAAAGACGATCACATCCGAAAATTACAAAGTACATAGCCATTAGTGAATAATATGAAGCCTATGGGGGTAGAGGGGTATTCAGTTAGTCTTGAGATCATTGGACTTAGTAATTCGGTACACCCCACTGCCATGTTTTCAGTCCTTCTATCTTTCATGTTTCCTCAATCATTCACCATTAAATCATTGTGTGTTTATTCTGGACCTAGCTTTGGTGAGTGCAAGGACCGTTGCAAGAAATACCAAAGATTTCTCTTGCTCATGACATGGGTTTCGTACTAGGTTATTCAAGCGCCCTTAGTTTCTATATTGCTTATTCGAAAATAATGTGGTCGGAGCTAGAGCCACTAAGTTAGTGGTTTCTTTGGGGAACTATCCTTCGAAGGTTGATAGTTCAGTTTATTCATTTAAAGATATTGATTTCCATGCCACTTTGACTATCTTAAAAAAAATAGAAGATAAAAGTATCAAGATTTGGAGAAAACTAATAAACTGGTGTTGCATAAGGCAACACATATACGTAAAGATCTTGGGAAGGAGGCTTACAATGGCTCAGGATACCAAATAAAAAAATGATTCATACCATGTCTAAGGAGAATAAGGTTGTCAGTAGAAGTGTGTGTCTAATGGTGATTTTATTAAGCTCATAAGTTCACATTATGAAAGTTCAAGAATCGAAGTACATACGTGACCTCTATATAGCCGATAGAAAAACGAGCGAAACCGAAAAACAAAAAGTACATAGGTGTTAATGACTAATATGAAGCCTATGCGGGTAGAAGGTCATTCTTTTAGTATTGAAATAATTGGACTCGGTAATTCATTAAAACCCTTATATCTTTCATATTTCCTCAATAATTCACCACTAACTCACTATGTCTTGATTTTGGACCCAGGTCTTGCGAGTGTACAGAATGTTGCAAGAAATACCAAAGCTTGCCCTTTCTCGTGATGAGAACTTTTGTCTAGGTAATTCCCATGTCCGTAGTTTCTCTATTGCTTATTCCAAACAATGTGGCCGTAGCTATGTCGCAAAGTTAGGGATTTCTTTGGGAAACACTCCTTCAAAGTTAGATAGTTCAATTTATGGAATTAAAGATATTGATTTCCATGGCACTTTGTCTATCTAAAAAAAATAGATGTAAAAAAGGATCAAGATGGGGAGGAAACTCATGCCTGTTGTTGCATAAGGCAATGCATGTAAGTGAAGATCTTGGGGAGGAGTATAGTGGCTGCATAGATGTGACGCCCCGGGATCGGGCACTATGCAGATTTCAGCATTTCCGCCAAATCCGCATAATAACCGATTCCAGGTTGCCACTTATGATAACATTACAACAGTTCACGAATATTCCACAATTACAACAGAAACAGATAGATACAAGACGACTCGAACGAGTCAAGGATACAACTGATACAATACAAAGATCCAAATAACAGCGGAAGAAACAACATAGTGTCCGACTACGGACAAGATACAAATTGGACTAAGAGTCCTGAAGATAACCGAGAGCGTCCAATCCCTGCCCAGGCCAAGCCGGAGGGATTCCCAAGCTAACGTCGTCAGACTTCAAACCTGTTGACTGCAATGTTGAATATGCAGCCACGAAAATGAATTCGTGGGTCAGTACGGTTAAGTACTGGCAAGGGGATAAACCATACTCACAAGATACCGGCGTAATCAATCATCACAAGATACAAATACTTTGGGTACAACGGAAGGAAGGGGTTATTGCAAAGAAGCGGCAGCGGGCTGCACTAACCAACTACAGAACACACTACAACTTCCGGCTAACAGAAAGAAGATAAGATCGCGTATAGTAACCAACTGAAAGTAACTCCAAACAAACCCATCCAATGTTACCCCCTACTAAGGAAGCAACCCAAGGATTACTCACACCGTTGATTAGGGTGAAGTCAGGTTATTGTGACAATAAACCTATTACTAGTCAAGATTAGCATTAGTTAGGTGTAAGTTGTTCTGAGTACTTGTTAGCCAGTACTTTCACCAAGTCGTCACATAACCGCGGACAACACGGCTTCTCGAGAAGATTCATCCCTGCAGGGTGTGCTCCAGTACCCGTACACACTCAAGCCACCAACTAAAACTCAGGTTGGCTTGACACGACCCAAACCATCTCTACAACCCATCCTAGGAGCCACGGAGCTATAAGGTCCCAGCCACGCAGCCGAATACTCAGCGCAGGTGTGCAAAACTCCCGCAGGACACAACACCCCGGCACTACAGGCCTCGCCCTATATGGATCATCATCATCACCAGTAACCATGGGGGGCCCTCCCATTATGCAAGGAGCAAATGGAACACCCGAACTAAGTGTGGCTCTTCGGACAAGTTGCAGATCAGATCTAAGTCGAGGGGGGTCCCATACTACCACCCGGATGCGGTGAGCACGCTCATCATGGATCAGTAGACAAGACTCTTTTCCTAGTTTCGACACTAGCAGGCTCCAAAACCCTAACCCGGGCCTCCTGCCGGTGCCTTAACATCAAATTATTATTACCCAAAACATTAACAGGTTGTTGATTGAATTGAAACCCAACTATCAACTAAACAGGTGATAAGACGGACAACAAGACTCGAGCGCAAACAACACTAAGCATGCAACTACGACACAGGGCCAACAAGGTAAACAAACAACAGTTAATAGGAAGTGGAAGGATGGCTATATCATGGCGGCAAGGTAAACATATAATAGGATCGAGACACAAGCATCGAATCAAAGGCTAGAATAAGAACAACAGGAAGAATCGGTAACAAGTGATGAAAGGCAGCCATAAGTAGCAAGTGAGTATACTTGCCTGAGATCCCGCAAGGTAGCAGAACTTGTCGTTGCTCACATCATCTCAACGTCCTATCCGCGAAGAAGCAACGAACTAAAAGAAACACCGGATGCAACAATTACTACTACGGCAAAGATCCAGCATGATCCTATTTTATATGCATGGCATGGCAAGATGCAACGGAGAGGAAACAACTTAAGCAATTTAATCGGAACCGGAGTCCGGAGAAGTAGGGATTGGTTCAAGTTGTTTATCTAACCATCAAGTTAAATGTTGTTTAGCATGGAAAACAATAAGGTAGATGAGTTAGGCAATTTAAATGGAATGGGGCAACAACTGGAATTAATTAGCCCACACATTCCATATGTTGTCATATAGATGAACAGGCATAACAACCCTAAAAATGCACAAGATAAGATGCAAACAGAGATATGGATGGCATGAACATGTTAATGACATGAAACGGACTGAAAAACATATTTTATTTGTGTTATTTGAATTAATTAAGAATTAATTATGGAATTAACCAAATTGGAAAAGAATTGTTTAAATTTGAAATTTGAAACAATTTGAATTGTGCAAAAACAGAAACAAATGTTATATTTGAAAAGTTCATGAAATTTTGTTTGGGATACATGTAAAATTTGTGTCATTTGGATTTGTGGTTTGAAAGTTGTGAGCATTTGAATTTTTAGGTTTATTTGCAAAAGACCAGGGACTGATTTGCGAAAGAAAAGTGGAGGCAGGGGCCTCTCTGCAAAGATCCGGATCCAGATCTGGATCTGGGACGGGTTCACCGAGGGCAGAGCCAGCCACAGCGGCTGACCTGCGGGCCCTAGCGCCACGCGGGTGCTGACGAGGCGCGGGGGGAAGCTGACGGGGCTGTGGCGCCGCTGACGGGCGGGGCCCGCCGCGCGGAGGGAAAATCGCGAAAAAAAGGCTTGCGGCCGCGGGGGATCGATCCCGCGAGCTCGCGGTGCGGTGCAGGGGAACAGGGCCAGTGCGGTGATGCTCGCTGTTGTGACAGATAAGGTGCTCGACGAAATAAGAGGAGAACAGCGACGCGTTACTGAATTTTTGCGACAGAACCAAGGTGCAGGTGTCTCCGTCAGTTCACAACAGAACAGAACAGAAAAACGTCGCGCACGGGAGGGATCGATCCCAGGTCTCCAAGGCCTGCGCGCGAGAGGCTACCACTACGCCACCTCCAGCTCGGTGTTGCACCACGGGCCAGATCGAACAAGCAGTACCATCTCGCGCGTTTGGAATTTTGACGAACAGCACAACCGAGAACGGTCGACGATCAGAGGAAGAAAGCGGCGAACTGGAGCGTTACCTGGCGATGGCGCCTTCGGCGATCTGGGAGATGGAGGGATGCTGGTTCCATTCCCGGGGTCAGCATCTCCTCGAGGTGACCGTGGGGATGGGAAGGTGGCGGTGTAGCGGCAGGGAAAAACGGAGGATCAGAGAACGATCAGAAGGAGCTCGGGGGGGGGGGGGGGGGAAGGAAGAGGAGTTGGCGGCGCTAGGGTTAGGGAGATGGAGTGAAGGCGGCTAGGGTTTGGAGGGGCCTCGAGGGGGAGATAAGGAGGGGCAGGTGGGGAGGGTGCGTGCTGCTGCTGCCTTTTCTGCAGATGAAAGCGACAGGGAGGGGGGAGGACTGTACGGAGGTTGGGGGTGAGACAGCTTGGGCCTACTTTGGGTTGTAGGTGGGCTGCCCCTTGTGGGCTGGCCTGCCTCCCCACTCCTCTCTTTCTATTTTTTTTTCCTCTCTTTTTTTTTGCATTGCAAGAAAAGAATAGGAAGGAGAGAAGAAAGGAAAAAGGGTTTTGTGGTTTAAATCTTTTATGAACTATTTTTTATTGATTAGCAAAACATCAAATAACCAGGTTTGTTACTTATTTCCAACAATTTGGAAAAATGACAAATTGTTTGAACTCTGCTATTTGAAAATCATAGGATTTCAGTTGATTTTTAAAATTGACAAATTTTATTTAATGAACCCAAAAACTTAGTGAGCTAAAAAGAGTGCAAGTTGTTAACTTTCTCAAACCACAATTTGATAATGTCAAATAAGAAGGAGAAAGATTTGAAACTTGGTTTGCCATTAGGGTGTGGATAAAAAAGAATTTTATTCACAAGCAATCAACTTCAAACTATTGCAAACAATTGGAGTTGTTTGATTGCAATTATTAAATTGGAAATTTGGACAATGTTGGAAAGTTTAATTTGGTTTGAAAATTTGAGATTTGTTTTGAAAACATGATGCAATGCATATGATGCATGGGATGCAAAGCAGAAAGAAAACAAACACTTTCTACCAAAGGTAACACCCCAGGTGTTACAGACGACACCACTAACAAGGGATTGCGCCCTCGCAATCCACCTGCTAACCCGGGAGGGGAAAGAAGTTCAGCTATCGATTCTTCATACTTCCAGTTGATCTCCTCGACACCACTAACAAGAGATTCTTGCTCGAGCTGATGACGACGATGTTCTTCCACCAGGAATCTTCCGATGATCGAACTATTAGGTTAAAGGCTCAGAAAACATCCACCCACGTAGAATCCTAACACTTTGAAAGATTGAGTACGAGAGTAGACTCCAAAACAAATAAGATGGGAGGGGAAATAGAATAGGGATAAGGAGAAAACAGGAATCCTATTGAGATGTTTTTCCAAAATAGTTTAGCAGAAATAGTTTTTAGACTCTCTAGAAACAACGACCGTTAGCGAGGTTAACCTACAGGCTTTGCGGACCCGTTGCTTCGATAACCATTCGTATCGAAACAATCTCGGGAATAGGAACCAAGGCTCTGATACCATTTGTGACGCCCCGGGATCGGGCACTATGCAGATTTCAGCATTTCCGCCAAATCCGCATAATAACCGATTCCAGGTTGCCACTTATGATAACATTACAACAGTTCACGAATATTCCACAATTACAACAGAAACAGATAGATACAAGACGACTCGAACGAGTCAAGGATACAACTGATACAATACAAAGATCCAAATAACAGCGGAAGAAACAACATAGTGTCCGACTACGGACAAGATACAAATTGGACTAAGAGTCCTGAAGATAACCGAGAGCGTCCAATCCCTGCCCAGGCCAAGCCGGAGGGATTCCCAAGCTAACGTCGTCAGACTTCAAACCTGTTGACTGCAATGTTGAATATGCAGCCACGAAAATGAATTCGTGGGTCAGTACGGTTAAGTACTGGCAAGGGGATAAACCATACTCACAAGATACCGGCGTAATCAATCATCACAAGATACAAATACTTTGGGTACAACGGAAGGAAGGGGTTATTGCAAAGAAGCGGCAGCGGGCTGCACTAACCAACTACAGAACACACTACAACTTCCGGCTAACAGAAAGAAGATAAGATCGCGTATAGTAACCAACTGAAAGTAACTCCAAACAAACCCATCCAATGTTACCCCCTACTAAGGAAGCAACCCAAGGATTACTCACACCGTTGATTAGGGTGAAGTCAGGTTATTGTGACAATAAACCTATTACTAGTCAAGATTAGCATTAGTTAGGTGTAAGTTGTTCTGAGTACTTGTTAGCCAGTACTTTCACCAAGTCGTCACATAACCGCGGACAACACGGCTTCTCGAGAAGATTCATCCCTGCAGGGTGTGCTCCAGTACCCGTACACACTCAAGCCACCAACTAAAACTCAGGTTGGCTTGACACGACCCAAACCATCTCTACAACCCATCCTAGGAGCCACGGAGCTATAAGGTCCCAGCCACGCAGCCGAATACTCAGCGCAGGTGTGCAAAACTCCCGCAGGACACAACACCCCGGCACTACAGGCCTCGCCCTATATGCATCATCATCATCACCAGTAACCATGGGGGGCCCTCCCATTATGCAAGGAGCAAATGGAACACCCGAACTAAGTGTGGCTCTTCGGACAAGCTGCAGATCAGATCTAAGTCGAGGGGGGTCCCATACTACCACCCGGATGCGGTGAGCACGCTCATCATGGATTAGTAGACAAGACTCTTTTCCTAGTTTCAACACTAGCAGGCTCCAAAACCCTAACCCGGGCCTCCTGCCGGTGCCTTAACATCAAATTATTATTACCCAAAACATTAACAGGTTGTTGATTGAATTGAAACCCAACTATCAACTAAACAGGTGATAAGACGGACAACAAGACTCGAGCGCAAACAACACTAAGCATGCAACTACGACACGGGGCCAACAAGGTAAACAAACAACAGTTAATAGGAAGTGGAAGGATGGCTATATCATGGCGGCAAGGTAAACATATAATAGGATCGAGACACAAGCATCGAATCAAAGGCTAGAATAAGAACAACGGGAAGAATCGGTAACAAGTGATGAAAGGCAGCCATAAGTAGCAAGTGAGTATACTTGCCTGAGATCCCGTAAGGTAGCAGAACTTGTCGTTGCTCACATCATCTCAACGTCCTATCCGCGAAGAAGCAACGAACTAAAAGAAACACCGGATGCAACAATTACTACTACGGCAAAGATCCAGCATGATCCTATTTTATATGCATGGCATGGCAAGATGCAACAGAGAGGAAACAACTTAAGCAATTTAATCGGAACCGGAGTCCGGAGAAGTAGGGATTGGTTCAAGTTGTTTATCTAACCATCAAGTTAAATGTTGTTTAGCATGGAGAACAATAAGGTAGATGAGTTAGGCAATTTAAATGGAATGGGGCAACAACTGGAATTAATTAGCCCACACATTCCATATGTTGTCATATAGATGAACAGGCATAACAACCCTAAAAATGCACAAGATAAGATGCAAACAGAGATATGGATGGCATGAACATGTTAATGACATGAAACGGACTGAAAAACATATTTTATTTGTGTTATTTGAATTAATTAAGAATTAATTATGGAATTAACCAAATTGGAAAAGAATTGTTTAAATTTGAAATTTGAAACAATTTGAATTGTGCAAAAACAGAAACAAATGTTATATTTGAAAAGTTCATGAAATTTTGTTTGGGATACATATAAAATTTGTGTCATTTGGATTTGTGGTTTGAAAGTTGTGAGCATTTGAATTTTTAGGTTTATTTGCAAAAGACCAGGGACTGATTTGCGAAAGAAAAGTGGAGGCAGGGGCCTCTCTGCAAAGATCCGGATCCAGATCTGGATCTGGGACGGGTTCACCGAGGGCAGAGCCAGCCACAGCGGCTGACCTGCGGGCCCTAGCGCCACGCGGGTGCTGACGAGGCGCGGGGGGAAGCTGACGGGGCTGTGGCGCCGCTGACGGGCGGGGCCCGCCGCGCGGAGGGAAAATCGCGAAAAAAGGCTTGCGGCCGCGGGGGATCGATCCCGCGAGCTCGCAGTGCGGTGCAGGGGAACAGGGCCAGTGCGGTGATGCTCGCTGTTGTGGCAGATAAGGTGCTCGACGAAATAAGAGGAGAACAGCGACGCGTACTGAATTTTTGCGACAGAACCAAGGTGCAGGTGTCTCCGTCAGTTCGCAACAGAACAGAACAGAAAAACGTCGCACACGGGAGGGATCGATTCCAGGTCTCCAAGGCCTTCGCGCGAGAGGCTACCACTACGCCACCTCCAGCTCGGTGTTGCACCACGGGCCAGATCGAACAAGCAGTACCATCTCGCGCGTTTGGAATTTTGACGAACAGCACAACCGAGAACGGTCGACGATCAGAGGAAGAAAGCGGCGAACTGGAGCGTTACCTGGCGATGGCGCCTTCGGCGATCTGGGAGATGGAGGGATGCTGGTTCCATTCCCGGGGTCAGCATCTCCTCGAGGTGACCGTGGGGATGGGAAGGTGGCGGTGTAGCGGCAGGGAAAAACGGAGGTTCAGGGAATAAAAATAAGCCATAAGTCCCAGTGATATATAGTTTTTGGAATAGTGAAGGGTTTGTGGATCCGGCTAAACACTTGACGGTTAAGAGTTAATTAGAGAGCATAGAGTAGATTTAACTTCCATCTTAGAGGTGGGTAGATCAAAAATTTCTACTCCCTTTTTGAGTCATCTTTCCGGAGGTTTCGATTTTTCCTGGCTTTGCCTTCCGCACAAAGAGCGTTCACGAGGGATCTTGGTCAATTGCAACTCATTATCTTTTATATTAAATATATGATTGCCTGAGATTCGTGTGTTATGTTTCACGTCATATCCAAATGTATTGATTAGAGTGAGATCTAGTCGCACCTTATGGGGCACCTCAATATGCTAAGTAACCTGTTTTTTTAGCTGAGATGGTTCGGTTTTGTGAATCAGATATTTTACTACTGTTGTGTGAAGTGATTTCAACAATATCCATTGCCATGAAGAAAAAAATAATAGCAATTTAAATCATTGATGGGCTTCTATTTATAACGCAATCATAAGCATTGATTTAAAGGATTTGAAGCTTTAAGGTACAAAATACACCTATGATAGTTGTAGACCTATACCAACTTATGAGAAGTTGAACAGATTCTTGGTGAGGGTGGACTGGGAAAATAAGTTTCCACTTGCAAAAGTTTGTGCACTCACCAGAGCTTGTTCTGGCCAAACACCTCGGGCACTCGAATCGGGTGAATAACCTCACCTCAGGATCAAGGCACCATTTATGTTTGAATTATCATGGTTATCACAAGATGATTTCTACAAAATGGTAGCCAAAGAGTGGTCTGCGGTTATGGCTGGCAACTCTCAGGTGGAGGTGTGGGTGAACAAGATATGTCATGTGCACCAATTTCTCAGGGCATGGGCATGTAATCGGAATAGTGCTTACAACAAGGAATGAGATCAGCTTCCATCTATGATTGTTTTTTTTTTTTTGACCGAAAGGGAGACTTTGAGGAATGCACATATGAAATTTTCCGTATGGAAGAGTCAAAATGGGATTAACGTGTCAAGATTAAATATATTCTAGAAGGGGGAGATAATACTATATCGTTTCACTTGATTTCAAATGGAAAACGTAAAAGAAATAAAAATAATCAAGTTAGAACAGGAAAAAGGTACCGTAGTGGGACTGCAAAATCTAAGAACTTACAAGTTTTATAAAAAAAATTGGGGCATCGACCATTAATAATTTTTCTCTCGTGGACTCCCGTATTGATGATGTAACCTCATTTATCATATGAATAAAATGATATTTTCACTACTAACTTCTCGGAGGAAGCGGTTTATTAAGCTATCACACAAATGGAAAACAATAAATTGTGAGGGCCAGATGGGTTTTTCGCTGAATTCTATGAAAAAATTGGGATGTTATAAATTTGGAATTTATAGCTATGGATTACAAATTTCAATAAGGTTACTTTTCTCTATTTTGCTTGAATTTTGGTACCATTATCCCCATACCCTAAAATGGAGATGCAACATTGTTTCAATAATATCAGACAATTTGTTTGGTCAATGTCAGTTTTATGACATTCACTAAGATTGTTACTTCATGAATATCTAAAATTGCGCATACGATCATTATACCTATGCAAACCGCCTTCATGCCAGGGCGCCACATACTCAAACAGGTGGCGGTGCTCCAAGAGACCATTCATGAACTGAAAACAAACAAAATGGACGGGGTACTTCTTTAGAATTGATTTTGAGAAGGTCTATCATAAGATTAATCGGTCCTTTTTTAAAACAAGCTATACACATGAAAGGCTTTGATAATAAATGGATTTGTTTGATTGATCAATTCAAAAATGTTGGGTTGGAGTGAAGGTAAATGAATATATAGCCTATTTTTCCAACCTCAAAAGGGATTGAGAGAAGGCGAGCCTCTCTCTCGCAGATTTTGTTAAACATGGTTGCAGATATTTTTGCAATTCTCATTGCCAGGGAAAAAGAGTATGACCAAGTAGGAGGACTCATACCTCATTTTTTCAAGGGTGGACTAATATGCTCATGATATAATTATCTGTATGGAACACAACCTTGAAAAATATCGATATATGAAGCTCATCATATGCATATTCGAGCAACTTGCTGGCTTCAAAATTAATTTTCGCAAGAGTGTTTTTTTTTTTTGAAGAGAGAGTGGAATTTTTTTGGGAGAAGGCCATGGATGTAGAAGACCAATATGTGTAAATGGCATCTAATAAGGTAATTAATTGCAAAAGTAATTTGAGACTGTACTCACTATGCCTCAAAAGAACCCTAGAAAATAAATGCATGGTCAATACACACACCAAAAAATATTTGAATATGGGCTGAATATTCATGGTATTCTACAAGACTATGGAAAAAATGTGGATCTAGTGTACCTTATGCGGCCTTTTGGACTGCAATATGGTATAGTTACAAACATGTACCAGGGTCAGATATTCAGCCTTGTGGATTTGTTCAGCCTGCAAGTATAGGTTTGTCAGTGCACATAATCAAGAAATTCAGTTTGCGAGCATCAACCCATTAAAATGCCCACTCCATGCTTGTGCCACCCGTTAGGCATGGCGTTCTAGACTTAAAAATTGCATTGCACTGCTGCCATCGAATGAGCATCATTGATGTGGTTGAAACCATCCACAAGTGTTAGTCTGGTGTCATTTAGAAGTTGTCCTACAATCTATAGTTAGTGATCCATAGGTTAGACTTCATCTCTACATTAAGAGATTGTAAGGACTTGTTTTTTCTAAATGTTTACTTGTTTATGGGTGATAAAGTTAGGTTAAGGCTGGATAGAAGAATTACAACTCCGAACATGATAATAAGTGTCAATCCCCTCATGCAACACATTCCTATATGGGTACTCAGATGGCAAGGTCTACAGAACATAGTATTCACCATGTCTATCAACGACCTGAACACTTTACATCCTACATGGTAGGTTCATCTATCAATAAGGGGAAATCCTGATACTTCTATTTTGTTCCAGGAAAATCACTACTTTTGACACACTTAAACCATGGATTAATATGTCACCGCCCGTCGGAATAAGTAGCCAAGAGGGCAGCACTGGATTACCTACAACCCTTGTGATCCATGTGTTTGGTCTTCCCATTCGACAATCATTCTACCATGATGTTCTTGTTAAGGCATATACATCATAATTAGCCTTAGGAGTGTTGTTTCTATGCCCAATTGGTTTCACTTGCAGTATTTTTTTTTATTTCTCATCTATTCATTAACTGACAAGTATTGCGTAACCAAAAAGAGTAAAGAAATCTTTGTTGTATTAATGTAATGCTTATTACTCTCTTTGTGACAAACAAATTATGGTTCCTTTATAAGCCCTTGGAGAGTCATTGTTTGAAAAAGAGCAATAAACCAATATGGCAGCTTGTTGTCATCTAGTGTCAGAATAAATCTACTGATGATGAGCTTCTATTTTACCTAGTCATGGAGAACAATGAAGAAATTACTGATAGCAGCACCCCCCGTGAAATTGGCTTGAAATCAACACATAACCTTGAACATGACAGCCGCGGCGACGGAGGGTGCCGCACGGAAAGCGTTGGCGGCGATCTCAGACCATGCCGGACTGGAGGAGAAGTTTAGGCTTGGGCTCTCGATCCTGAAGTGAAAGTTTATACATATCACAATGGAAAATTTAGATGTAATAAGATAATATGAATGCCAAAGAAATTAAGAAGCCATTGGGAACGACACCATAAAAAAACATTAGAATAATTTTGAAATACACAAGGCAACCACAATTCACCACTTATATATAGATTCTATGCACATATTCTGCAAAATTCCAGCGTCTAGTCTGCAAAAGATTAAAGACAAATCTTAAGAAGACAGCAATGTGCACATTGGTATGTTTAAAGAGGGAATCGTGGATACGCTATGTTGTGGAGACAGCTTGGGGAGCACTCTCTGAAAGTATCTCCCCTTGCAGAAATTATCACCTAACCATATAACACCTCTAGACAATTATTAACATATTAAGTAATCTGACTGACAAAAGTATCGTGGTCGATTATCCACTGACAACTGACTATAACATAGCATATAAAAATAATTAATTACATACAAAATTAAGCTAGTTTCGGATGTCCCATCCCTGCTCCCAACGCACAACTATGGCGTGCATGTCCAACAAGAAAATGATACATGTTATCGATGGAAGTCAGGAGAATTTGTATTACTATAATGCTTTGAGCTGAACAGACTTTTGTGTAAATATTAGAGAGGGTGAAGTGATAGCCACAGCCAACAACCAGATAAATAGTCTCGATGGCTATAAAAAAAAGCACCGATGAACAACATACAGAACAAACCTTGGATTGTCTAGGCCAAGGAATAACATTATATCTCCACATGTTGTACAGTACGTGATATTGACTCCGGCTTCAATCGTCTGTTCATCGACATCCATTGTTGCTTATATGCACCCACAGAAGCTCACAATCGGTACTATCACCCACACTACTGTCTTTCAAATCCGCAAGCACAATTGTCCAGGCTCCTAGTCATGCAAAACATAAAAATTAGGTATCGCTCATAAACATCAAACATAGACATAAAGAAACTATGGCTGCATGTCACCTGAAGAGAGACACACTTGGGAAAAAAAAGTCCAAATGAACATGTATCAATACAGCCAGAAATCAAAGGGATTAACAGGCTGAAAACGGAAGCCAGACTGAGGCTGCATTAACTTTCCATTGAGAGAGATCGTCAGACCTAAGCTACAATCGCGAGTTTATGAACGGGCCTTGTAGGGCGGATGGGCCTGGTCGAGCACGCCACATGAGAGCTGTGGGGCCTCCATAGAGGAGCATGCCATTGACGCGGGGGCCATGGTGGCCGAGCCTCGCGACTGCGTGGGGAAACTCATTAACGAATGGGCCTCCTGGTGAAGAACATCCGCAGATCTGTATACCAAGGTTGAGCGCGGGGGGGGGGGGGGGGGGGGGGGGGGGGGGGGGGGGGGGCGAGAGGGGCGGCCGCCCCGGGCCCAAAAAATTTGGGGGCCCATTTCAGGTATATATTAGTAGGCTTAGTTTTTGTGCATGCAAAGAAAAGAAAAATTAATCAGCTTAATAGGTTCGTCGGCTCGTAGCTTTTCCTGTGAATACATTGATTGATAATTTAATAGGACCGTCCCATGTAATTGAAAAGACCTTCACAAGGAATTGAATGTGAAGGTTGGCTCGTAGCTAGCCAGGGGATAATAGCTGGCCAGACCAATAGGTGATCGACTCAGGACCCTATGTACCTGCGGAAATATAAGGTTTTAGGATCGGATCATATTGAAAATAACTTGCGTGCTTCTGCCATCGTTCGTTCGCTCGTGTACGGTCCCTCGTCCGCCACAATTTAGTTATGTTCACGATTCATTGTCGTAGATATGGCAATTGAAGAGTAAATTTGAAGAACTACGGTAGTTCAGAAGTATATTTGGATTTTAATGAGTTCAACAGATAGTTCTTAAATTAAAGACACTTGCACCACATTTGCAAATACTTTCTCTCTAGATAAGAAATGTGGTATCGAGTTAAATGGTCTAATTTCTGAGTTAACTGTTGTGCAGTTGACCTTGCCATTAGAACAATGTCTGCTATGGAGATGTTTTAGTTTGTCAGAGAAGCAGATTGTTATCATAATATGTATTTTTCTTATCGGGTCTTATTTAGTAAGACTGTGAAAGTTACATCAGCCGAAAGATGCTTTTCAAAGTTGAAATTATTGAAAAACTATTTGAGACATATAATGTCACAAGAGAGACAAAATTGTTTGGAAAGTCTATGCATCGAAAGAAGTTATTGGATGAGATTGACATTGATTCTGTCGCTGATGACTGCATCTATAAATGTGAGAATTTTTTTAAGGTATATCGAAGTCGTCCTTGGCATTTTTTCACGCGAGGAGTTTCAACATAAAAAAATACGTCTTATTTCTTTATTTGATTGCTAGTTCATCAATATATCTATATATATGTCTACTTGCACTGGGGGCCCAAAATTTTGGCCTCGCCCCGGGCCCCCGAAATCTCAGGACCGGCCCTGTTGAGCGCCATCGATGCGGACAGATCTGTATGCCGAGTTGGAGCGCCATTGACGTGGACGCCAGGGTGGCCCAGCCGCGCGGCCCTGGTCGGAGCGGCAGGGATGCATGCAGTCTCCGTCAAGGGCGGCGGCAATGGTTAGCTAGCTGGACGGAGGGGCAATTACGGAGAGGAGGATACACATATTGAACGACCAGAGGAGATGCCCGGCCACCGTGGTCTACCCCCGGACGACCGCTATGAGCGATGCGTGGGAGGTTCCTGCGGCGGCGGCATGGGCGCCTCATTGTGGCCTGGGGGCGACATGGAGACGGCTAGGGTTTCGCTTATTTAGGGGAGAAACTGCCGGCGATTGCGGATAGGAGGATACGCCAGAGGAAACGTATTTCCTAGGTGTGACCAAGGAGGACGGCAGGACGCGGAGCGGACGTTTGAAGGAACGAAACTTTTCTTTTAGATAGGAGAGAAGAGATGCTATAGACAGATGTTTAGCCTTGAGATCGGTTTTCTTCCATTCTGTTATTTGGGAATTCCAGTTTATTTTAGGAAAAAGAATGGATACCTGTTGATCTAAGAAAAGGCTTGCTTGCTAGATTTGAGAGCATAGTTTGTGCGTAAATTTGGCCGGCCATGTGTTAAGTTTTTTTTTCTTGTCAAAAGAAAGTTCTTTATCATTGCCGGCTGGCCCTTCGCTGTTAAGTAAGGAGCGATCACCTGCAACTGCAGACACATTGTTTTGACCCACCGACTGGTCTTGTTGCATTTCAAGAGCATGCCAACATCCGCTGACGTTTGCGCCGACGACATGCAAGTGGCGGCCGTGACGCCGGTGCCATATGTGCTGTCCTTCACGGACCTGCGCTACAGCGTCGGCAAAGGCAGTGCCGGCGGGCTCATGGGCAGCCGCCTGCCGTCGCATCGCAGCAACCGCATGGCAATCAAGGCGCTTCTCTCTGGCATTTCCGGCGAGGCGCGCGAGGGCGAGTTGTTCGCGGTCATGGGTGCAAGCGGGTCTGGCAAGTCCACGCTCGTCGACGCCCTCGCCGGCCGGATCGCACGCGACAGCCTCCATGGCACTGTCACGCTGAACGGCGAGCCCCTTCATGGCCGCCGCCTCCACGCCATCTCTGCCTACGTGATGCAGGATGACCTGCTCCATCCGATGCTCACCGTTCGCGAGACGCTGCTGTTCGCGGCCGAGCTCCGCCTCTCCAGCGCGCTCTCCGCAGCCAGCAAAAGGGAGCGCGTCGACGTGCTCCTCGCCCAGCTCGGCCTCTCTGGCGCCGCCAACACCGTCATCGGCGACGAGGCCCACCACGGCGTGTCTGGTGGCGAGCGGCGCCGCGTCTCCATCGGCATTGACATCATCCATGACCCCATCCTCCTCTTCCTGGACGAGCCCACTTCCGGCCTCGACTCGTCGAGCGCCTTCATGGTGGTCCAGGTCCTCCGCACCATCGCGCTCAGGGGGAGCGTCGTCGTCTTGACCATCCACCAGCCCAGCTCGCGCATCCTCGGCATACTCGCCCACCTCCTCTTACTATCCCGCGGCCGCACGGTCTACGCTGGCACGCCCGACGGCCTCAAGCCCTTCTTCAGGGAGTTCATCGGCACGCCCATCCCTGGCAACGAGAACCCAGCCGAGTTCGCCGTGGACACCATCCGAGACTTGGAGCGCCAGCCCGATGGCTCTGCGCAGCTCGCGGAATTCAATGCCAGGTGGCAGCACGGCAAGACGAAGAAGAATGTCTGCAGGACGTTGATGCCGCTGGAGGCGGCCGTCGCCGAGAGCCTTTCCTGTGGGAAGCTGGTGGCCGGGAGCGGTGTGGGAACGGTGCCGACGTTCGCGAACTCGCGGACGACGGATGTGTGGTGCTATCTCGGCGGTCCTTCACCAACGCGCGGCGCAGGCCGAAGCTCTTCAGGACGCACCTAACGGCGATGACGGTGACGGGCCTCGTCGTTTCGACCGTCTTCTTGCACCCGGACGACACGCCCAAGGGTGTCCAGGAGCGGCTCGCCTTCTTCGCCATAGCCCTGACATCCGTGTTCTTCGTCTGCGCCGACGGGCCGCCGGTCTTCATCCTTGAACGCGACATCTACCTGCGCCAACACCGTGGTGTCGTTCCCGCCGCTTGTCATCCTGTCACTGGTGTTCGCCGTCACCACCCACTGGTAGAAAATAGGCCTTCCATACGTCCTCATTAGTCCCCAAAAGTTTCGACCCGCGACTATAGGGGTCTCTAGTCGCGGTTCGGGAGGACACCCGCGACCAACAGTCTGGGCCCAGCGCGCTCGGTCCACAGCTGGCGGACGGGAGGGGCTTTAGTCCCGGTTGGCCAGGCCAACCGGGACTAATAGGTCCCCAAGGCCTTTAGTCGCGGTTGTCCAGTCCAACCGGGACTAAAGGCCCATCCCTATATATAGGGCTCAGGTGACTGCACTTAGCCATATTTGGTGTCACTTCTACTCACAATATTCACAAGGGGTGGTGGGTTTGCTTTTTGTTCCTCCTATGCACACAAGGTGTTTGATGAAATGCCCGAGAGCATGAAACACACATGATATGAAGTGTCCGAGTCGCACTTGAGCGTTTTCATTTATTTTACCTCCGCGGTCGCGGTTAGCAACTTGAACCTTTCATGATTTGTATTATTTCCAGCTAGTTAGTTTAACAAATGCATGATGGTTAATTAATTATATACTTTATATAATAATAATGCAGATGAATCGGCAATGGATGTACGGTAACCGACTCTCCGGCGAGTTCACTACGGGTTTGAAAGATTTCCTCGTAGTGGAAAATGCGAACAAGCAGCGAGGTTTTATTATCTGTCCATGTGCTGAATGTAAGAATGAGAAGGGTCACTCCTCCTCAAAAGTCGTTCACATGCACCTGCTTCGGCACGGTTTCATGCGAAGCTATAATTGTTGGACCAAGCATGGAGAAAAAGGGTTAGAATGGAAGAAGATGAAGAAGAGGATGATATCGATTTCAACTATCATGACGCTTTCGGTGATACTTTCATGGAGGATGATACTGAAGGTGGGGAAGGGTTTGGTGAAGGTGAAGAAGAGGCACATGATGAGCCCGCTGATGATCTTGGTCGGACCATTGGTGATGCACGGAGACGCTGCGAAACTGACAAGGAGAGGGAGAATTTGGATCGCATGTTAGAGGATCACACGAAGTCGCTGTACCCAGGATGCGACAATAGTCTGAAAAAGCTGGGCTGCACACTGGATTTGCTGAAATGGAAGGCACGGGAAGGTGTAGCTGACTCATCATTTGAAAATTTGCTGAAAATGTTGAAGAATATGTTTCCGAAGAATAACGAGTTTCCCGCCAGTACGTATGAAGCAAAGAAGGTTGTCTGCCCTCTAGGTTTAGAGGTTCTGAAGATACATACATGCATTAACGACTGCATCCTCTACCGCGGTGCATACGAGAATTTGGATGAATGCCCTGTATGCACTGCATTGCGTTATAAGATCAGAGGCGATGACCCTGGTGACGATGTTGAGGGCGAGAAACCCAGTAAGAGGGTTCCCGCCAAGGTGATGTGGTATGCTCCTATAATACCTCGGCTGAAACGCCTGTTCATGAACAAAGAGCATGCCAAGTTGTTGCGATGGCACAAAGAGGACCGTAAGTCCGACGGGGAGTTGAGACACCCCGCTGATGGAACGCAATGGAGAAAGATCGACAGAGAGTTCAAAGATTTTGCAGCTGACGCAAGGAACATAAGATTTGGTCTAAGTACTGATGGCATGAATCCTTTTGGCGAGCAGAGCTCCAGCCATAGCACCTGGCCCGTGACTCTATGCATCTACAACCTTCCTCCTTGGTTGTGCATGAAGCGGAAGTTCATTATGATGCCAGTGCTCATCCAAGGTCCGAAGCAACCCGGCAACGACATCGATGTGTACCTAAGGCCATTAGTTGATGAACTTTTACAGTTGTGGGGCAGACCTGGTGTACCTGTGTGGGATGAGCTTAAAGAAGAGGAATTTCACCTACGAGCGTTGCTTTTTGTAACCATCAACGATTGGCCTGCTCTCAGTAACCTTTCGGGACAGTCAAATAAGGGATACAAAGCATGCACGCACTGCTTACATGAGACTGAAAGTGTATTTTTGGATAATTGTATGAAGAACGTGTACCTGGGTCATCGTCAATTTCTTCCCCGAAATCATAACGTAAGAAAGAAAGGCAAGCATTTCAACGGCAAGGCAGATCACCGGCCGAAGCCTGCGGAACGTACTGGAGCTGAGATATTTGATATGGTCAAGGATTTGAAAGTCATCTTTGGAAAGGGTCCTGGCAGGCAATCAGTTCCGCTGGGAGTTGACGGGCACGTACCCATGTGAAAAAGAAATCGATATTTTGGGAGCTACAGTATTGGAAAGTCCTAGATGTCCGCTCTGCAATCGACGTGATGCATGTTACGAAGAATATTTGCGTGAACCTGCTAAGCTTCTTGGGCGTGTATGGGAAGACAAATGATACAAAGGAAGCACGGCAGGACCAGGAACTTTTGAAAGACCCAGATGACCGGCATCCGGAATGGTTTCAAGGTCGTGCCAGCTACGCTCTTACCAAAGAAGAGAAGGTCATTTTTTTTGAATGCCTGAGCAGTATGAAGATCCCGTCTGGCTTCTCGTCGAATATAAAGGGAATAATAAACATGGCGGACAAAAAGTTCCAAAACCTGAAGTCTCATGACTGCCACGTGATTATGACGCAATTGCTTCCGATTGCTTTGAGGGGGCTCCGACCGGAAAATGTTCGAGTAGCCATTGTGAAGCTATGTGCATTCCTCAATACAATCTCTCAGAAGGTAATCAGTCCAGAAGATCTACCACGGTTACCGAACGATGTGGTCCAATGTCTTGTCAGTTTCGAGTTGGTGTTTCCACCATCCTTCTTCAATATCATGACGCACCTCCTGGTCCACCTAGTCGAAGAGATTTCCATTCTCGGTCCTGTATTTCTACACAATATGTTCATCAGCGATCGCGGGCGGTTGAGGCGCCAGGCCGCCGCGTCCCAGGCGCGGGCGGCCTCCGCCGCCGTCTCAAAGGAGCCGAGGGGGATGCGGTCGTCCCCCCAGCGGATATCTGCGCTGAACATTCCGTTCTGCCGTGCTCGGACGCCGCGGAAGCCGGTGGTGCTGTTCCTCCTCGGAGGCATGGTGGAAGCGCGACGGTGCGTGGAGAGGAGAATACGCGCTCGAGGCGCGACAGTTTATACCGCGCCCTCCTGGCCACGCGTCACAACTCCCGCGCCACGCGTCGCAACTCCCGCGCCACGCGTCAAAACTCCCGCGCCACGCGCCACCCTAACACAACCAAGCAAATAGTTGCACATTACTACCCGAGCTCAAAGTGAACACTGACCCAAGCATGGATGGATGTGTTAAAGGGGGGGGTGTAGAACAAAACAATCGGTATCACCATCATACAACACTACCGTGGCTATTCGGTGCAATATGCATACCAAATGTACGGTAGGACGTATGATGTCGAATCCGGATGTTTTGTATTTGCTCGATAAACTGAATATATGATGTATCAAACCTTAAAGGGGGATGTAGAACAAAACAATCGGTATCGCCATCATACAGCCCCACCGTGGCTACTGGGTGCAATATGCATACCAAATGCACGGCAGGACGTATGATGGCGAATCCGGATGTTTTGTATTTGCTCGATGAACTGACCGGTGTATGAAGGTGGGCTATATATAGGGTCCTCTGGCTCACAAAGTGTTGTGCTAGGGTTTTGATCCAACGGTTAAGAAACCACCTCTTCCAACGGCTCACAACAGCTCGAAAGAAACACA
This sequence comes from Alopecurus myosuroides, assembly GCA_028641055.1. Lineage (NCBI taxonomy): Eukaryota > Viridiplantae > Streptophyta > Magnoliopsida > Poales > Poaceae > Alopecurus > Alopecurus myosuroides. The sequence goes on from CM054060.1 coordinate 386,869,318, forward strand.
CCGTAGCCCTGATCGAACGGCTCACAACAGTTTGAAAGAAACACACCCCTGATCCAACGGCTCACAAGCGCTTTAAAGAAACACACGATCCGTGTGATTCTATCTGATTGGTCCAAACGAAACCCTAACCCATTTAGTCCCGGTTGGTGTCCCCAACCGGGACTAAAGGGATGTTTTCTTCTCGCTATATATATGTATGCATTGCCACACCATTGGCATAAACACATACAAATTCACCACTCTCTCATGGCTTCTACCGTACCCACTCTAACATTCATCCAGGCGGAGGCACTTTCCGCCTCGAACTACCCCTGCACGTGCGGCTACAACGTTCCCGCCGGTTGGATGCTGAGCGCCGGAGGAGTGCCGGTCCCTCCTCTTCCTCAAGGTGTGGCGCGTCGGGCGGCCATCACGAACCACTACTATCACGAGCTCACGCCGGAGCAGCGGAGGAATCCCAGTTGGCATCCCGATAACCAGCATACTTGGGATGCCTTCTTCATCAATCGGCGTGAGAGGGCGCTCGCCAGGTATGAGGAGGACGGCCTGCCTCCTGGGAACTTTCACGAGGCCGGTCGTCGGCTATGGTGGTCCGGCCGGACTCTAAAGAGCGTCATGGACTACATCAGGGCCGCCGATATCCCCCACCTGCGCTACCCTCAGGCCCAGTCCTAGAGTCGTGATCCTCCGAGGGGGTGCAGAGCACCGTCAGACGATAGTGACGACGACGGCGGCGACTACGACGACTACGAGTACATGTACTATAGGCCTAGGCAGGAGTATGACTAGCAGATATCAGATGATGCATCTATTGCTCTCCGTTTAGGTTTAGATCCACTCTAGCCATTATGTACTGCCTTTTTTATCTATATATATATTCAAGATGTGTGTGAATCTTTATGATTGGATGGAACAAAACCATAACCAGTTGGTAAAACATGTCGGGACTAAAGGGGTTTTATTTTTCTGAATTTTCTGATATATTATTTGTATTTTTAAGATTTTAAAAAGAAGTAGTTTTATTTTTCTGAATTTTCTGATATATTATTTGTATTTGTAAGATTTTAAAATGAATTAGTTTCATTTTTCTAAATTTTCTGATATATTATTTGTATTTTTAAGATTTTAAAATGAATTAGATTTATTTTTCTGAATTTTCTGATATATTATTTGTATTTTTAAGATTTTAAAATGAAGTAGTTTTATTTTTCTGAATTTTCTGATATATTATTTGTACTTTAAGATTGGAAAAAGTAAAAGTATTTGAAAAACCACCTTTAGTCGCGGCTCCTGTCACGTACCGGGACTAAAGTCTCTTTCCGCGCGGGAACGAAAACGCCGCGAAAAAATACCCCTTTAGTCCCGGTTGGGGACACCAACCGGGACTAAAGGTCGGCGGAGGGTACCCGGGGGACCTTTAGTCGCGGTTGGTGTCCCCAACCGGGACTAAAGGCTGCCCCTATATATTCTCTGCCCCCAAGAATTTCCAAGTCCCAAACACATCTCGTCTTCTCCGCGCCGCCCTCGCCGATTCCGTCTCCGGTTGCTGCCCGCCGACCCCGCCGATTCCGTCTCCGGTTGCTGCCCGCCAACCCCTCCGATTCTGTCTCCGGTAGGTGTCCGCCCGTGCGTTCTTGAGGATCTCTGGAGGACCGTGCACGACGATCGAAAACGACGACGACGGCCGTGGCCCCCGCCGGAGGATCTGTTTAGGGTTTGGCCGTGCCCGTGCGTGCGTGCTTGGCCATGCCCGTGCCGTGGCCATGCCCGTGCCCGTGCCCGTGCGTGCGTGCTTGGCCGTGCCCGTGCGTGCGTGCGTGCTTGGCCGTTGCGTGGCCGTGCTTTGCCGTGCGTGCGTGCACGGTGGTGCGTGGCCGTGGCCGTGCTCGCGGGGGAGAGAGGGGAGTGGCGCCGTGGCACTCGCCGGAGGAAGACGAAACAGAGACGTTGACGTCACGCTGATGTCACGGCCTGCGGGGGAGAAAAAAACGCTGAGTTGGGCTGCACTCGGATTCTCAAAAAAAAAAAAAGGTTGGGCTGCACTCTTTTTTTGCAAAGTTAAAATAAATCCTAAGTCAAAAAATTTCCTACTAACCCTAAGTCTACTAACCCTAAAAATATATTTGTACTAATATTTGCTAATTCTACTAACCCTAAATATTCCTAAGTCAAAGAAAAGCTAAAAAAAATCCCTAAGTCTACTAACCCTAAATATTCCTAAGTCAAAAAAATAATGAAAATAAGTTTTAATTCAATAAATTCAGAATATTAAGTGTACTATACCAAAATGACCAGGAAAGTAAATGCAACCTAGCTATGGGGTTCTCAAGTCATTTGAGAAACTAATCTTGGACACACCTCTAAAGTATGGTTTTCCCCCTCCGGTGGTTATCGTTCTTCCACCCAAAACCCTAGCAATCTGTTTTCCCTCCTTCTACGACAATATTTGCTAAATCTCCTATATACTTAATTAATTTTTACTACATGCATGTATGCAGGAGTGACATATGGCGGACAATAGAGACCTGACGGAACAGGAGGCTGAATGTTATATATATGAAATTATAGCCGGAGAACATGATGTAATCTCTTCTTATCTGAACCTTGAGGATCAAGAAGGTGAAGGAACGGACATTGTCGATGATCAAGGAGGTGAAGAAGGAACAGACATTGTGGATGATCAAGAAGGTGAAGGAATGGACATTGATGACGGAGGTCAACCGCCGACAAACGACGATCTCCAATTGCAAAGAACAACCACCTCCGGCGAGGTATATATATATATACATTGAGCCTCTCGTGATACAAACTTACTGAAATGTGAATACATATGCACTAACGCGCACGACTCTCTTTCTTATTTTAGCCCTCGGCCGGATCGAGTACGACAACGCGTGGCAAATCCAAGGCGGTGAAAGATTCCGAAACATATACCATCGAATTAGTCGGTGTAACCGGCAAGCCCCTACAGCACACCACAAAGTTTATCAACCAATGCGGAGTCATTGTTAGAGACACTGTCCCGATCACCGTCCAAGAATGGAAGGAGCCAAAGAAAGCACGTCTCGGTTTCAGTTATTTCCACAAGAGAACGAAAAAGGAGATGTTCAGAAAGCTTATGGTACATTTCATTCTACCTCTGGAATACCACAAAAAAGATGAATTCGGTGAGGAGGTTCCGGGTGGACGTCAGAGGAGGAGGCTAGTCAAAGAGTTCGCTCTTCACAAGATGGCCGAAGCATTCCGGAACTTCAAGAAAAAATTGTTCCGTGAATATGTCAGCAAGGGCAAGACTCCGCTTTTCACTGGACAACATGAGAAACTGAGAGATGATTGGACAGAATTTGTGACGCAGAAGAAATCGGAGCATTTCAAGGAAATGTCGAAAAAAAATAAGGCTAATGCAGATAGGAAACAGTACCATCATGTTATGGGGCCAGGAGGATACCGCGTTTCGGCGCCTAAGTGGCAGGCGATGGAGGACGGCCCGAGGGCAAGAGGAATCCCTCTAGGTACAGAGGGATGGGACGAAAGAGTCAAAATGTGGTGGTACGGGCATTGGGGATCGCTAGACCCGGAGACAGGGGCGTGTGTTCATCGGCAGAAAACGTTTGCTCCCACAAAAAACCTTGTTGACGCAATGACCAAAGCTCAACAGGGCTGGATCACGTTCAACAGAGAGAGAGACCAACCGACCCATGCCCTCGGGAATCCTGAACACGCAGGACATATACGAGGCAAAGGCAGATTGCCGTGGAAAGTAGGGTTTTCCCACGAGGGTGACCCGTACTGTTACAGAAGCCGTAAGAGAAATATGGACCGGGCTGTTGTCGAAGCAGCAGATCTTCTGTCGAAGCTTGCAACGGAAGTTAGTGAGTTGAAGCAGACCGTGGCGGGAATAGTTGAGAAAGAAACAGCGGAAGCTGCAGGGCCGCATGAAGAACATGCAGCGGATCAGCGGAGAAGCAGTGTGGCTTCCACGGAGGCCCCGCCTGTAGGTGCTAATGCACTGATGACCGAGAGTCGTGCACCGGAGCCTCACTACCATGTGGATGATGTAAAGGAGATGAAAGAATGTGATCTGCATTATCCCGTGGGGAACATTTCCATGAAGGTAGCTACAGGAAGTGCTTTACCCTATACACCTGGAGCACTCCATCACAACAACCCCATTCCATATGGCTATGCTCGTGTCACGGTGGAAGACACAGTCCAAAGGTTTGAGGACCTGGAGATTGACATAGCTACACCCGAAGGGGAGAGAAGACTTGGAGATGTCAAGCGCCAGTTCATTCTATGGAAAAAAAGTACATAGTGTTTCCAGGCGAGACGCCAAGGCTAACAAGTCCACCCCCCCTCCAATGGTGCAGGTGCTGGTGGTGGTGGTGGTGCTGGTGCTGGTTCACCTACGCCTCCTTCACGCCATTCGACGCCGTCCCCCGATCCACAATCTCCGGCGGGTAAGCAGCCGTCGCCCCCCATTCCTCCTCCGGCGGTTAAGCAGCCGTCGCCCCCCATTCCTCCTCCGGAGGATAAGCAGTCGTCGCCCCCCATTCCTCCTACGGAGGATAAGCAGACGTCGCCCCCCATTCCTCCTCCAGCGAAGAAACAGAAGCAGGCGGACAGCAAGGGAACCTGCTCTTGGACTATTAACCCGGAGCCTTATGTACCTAAGACCACACGGGTACCGGAGCCATCGCTGAAGCCTATCCCCCCAAGGCCTTGGGAACTTAGTGATGCTGAAACCAAATTGGCCGTGAAGGCTGACGTTGAGAAATGGAAGGCCCGTCAGAAGGCGCTAAAGGAGCCTGAGCCCAAGGAAGTATTCCCTCCGATTGTAGACAAGTGGGCTACGGGTTTTTTGTCGACACCGTCCCAAGCCGAGAAGAATTTGCCTAAAGACTATGATATTGAACTTCGTAAGCAAGCAAAAATATTGGAGGAGGAGAAAGCAAAAAGAAAAAAAAGCGGGAAACAAGTTGACCAGCTCGGGATGCAGAGTAAACAATCGATCCCCCCGCTCATAGTGAAAGCCGGTCCGGAACAGGACCCCGAGGTCAGAGAAACTGTGGCAGCAATGGGATTGACTGTAGCTACTGCCATGAAAAATGCGTCCGAGGCCAGTATGTCTCTTCGTGCCTTTTTAGGCCTGGACGATGCGCCAATGGCTGAGGTAGCATTACAATATGAGAAGAAAGGGCCTCTCGTCGAGCCTACGAAGGAAAAGGATCTACCACCACTAATGCAAAGTCTGCTACGTTGGTACAAACAATTCATATCATGGACCGACAAAGAATTTGTGTATGCGGATGTTACAGAGGAGTATCACACCAAAAAGTACTCTGTACAAGTTGAGATGAGTGAATTGTTCCAGCTGTTCAATCTGCGCGAGCTCGACAAATCTATCCTGAGTTGCTACGTTCTGTAAGTGATTTATTTCTACCTCATCTCGTTCTTCATCGCTATTATGCAGATTGAAGATTTGGGAATGCAAAATAAGACTCATCCATGATGTTGGGTTTATTGACCCACAAATCATTAATGGAACTATGTTAGAACGTCACCCCAAAGACGTGGAGAAAGACTTGTACAATTTTCTTAGAAAGCATGAACTCAAAAGTTATATTCTATTTCCTTACCATTTTGGGTGAGTGTTTCTCTCATGTTCCCATTCTCTTTTGTTTACTCCATGCATGGTATGTCTAATCGATAAGTTATGCATGACTGTGCATGTAACGTGTCCGCAGGTTCCACTGGATTCTGCTAAAAATTGAACTTCACACCTTCACAGTTTTTATCATTGACTCTATGAATTCAGATACAAATCTTTGGGTCGACATGAGAAAAATGATGCAAAGGTAATTATTTTCAATCATTTCCGCTCTATATCGATCGGTCTCTTTTGTTCATTTCCTAAAATGCAGTAGCTAATAACTCCCTTGTTCATTTAATTTTATTTGCAATGTAGAGTTTGGAGACGGTTCTCACATGAACATGTCGGTGGATTCAAACATCAGCTAGAATTTAAAAATGTGGTCAAAGGTGTCGATAAGCAGCCACCGGGGACCGGTCTATGTGGATACTATGTCTGTGAGAACATACAGAAAGAAATCTCTCAGAGGAAGAAGGACGAGACCACGCGGAGGAGTCTCAATAACTTGCGGAGGGCGCTTACTCCAGAAGCTCGCTTCCGACCAATTCAAGAGGAAATAGCAGGATTTTTCCTTAGGCATGCCATCGATTCCAAAGGAGAACACCATACGTCCACCGACGATGACTATTATACGCATCTGCAGCCCCGAGTACTTTGAAACTTGTTCGAATTTGTGTATGGTCATCCATCTTAATTGTGTAATATGGAAACTTGTTCGAGGTTGTATATGGTCACCCGATATTGAATATATATTATATATTCCTATTGAATTCTCCTTGTTTGAAATTTCATATATATATATATGCATGTATATAGTAGCGTAAAATATATATATATGTCTACTGAAACTTCATCAAAATTAAAATAAAACACAAAATAAAATATAAAAGAAATAAAACAAAACAAATTAAAAAGAAACCAGGTTTAGGGGGCCTAAAACCCTAAACCTGCGCAGGTTTTCAGTCCCGGTTAGCCACAAGAACCGGGACTAAATGTCCTCCGCCGCGACGGACTCCTGGCGTCCACGTGGACGGGCCTTTAGTCCCGGTCCGTAAGCGGCGGGACTATAGGGGGGGTCTTTAGTCGCGCATAGCTAGTCCCGGTTGCGCGGCCGGGACTACTGGCCCTGGCGAACCGGGACTATAGGCCTATTTTCTACCAGTGACCTTCTTCCTGGTCGGCCTCGCCGGCGGTGGTGCGTCCATGGCATTCTTCTCGCTGCTCGTGCTGGCATCCATGTGGGCGGGCACGGGATTCGTGATGTTCTGGCGTACACGCTTGTTTCAGCCATCCTCTCCTATTTCCGCCTCTTCTCCGGCTTCTTCATCAACCGCGACAGGATCCCGACTTACTGGATATGGTTTCACTACATCTCACTCTTCAAGTAGCCCTATCAAGCGGTGATGCAGAACGAGTTCAGCGACCCCACCAGGTGCTTCACACGGGGAACTCAGGTATTTGACGGCACGCCGATCGGCGGCATGCCGGAGACTGTCAAGATGAAGGTTAGTTATCTGTAGAAAAAAATCTTGTATGCAGATAAAAGGTCAATCCTCTTTAATATGTAGGTCACAATAAATAGTGAGAATTATATTGCTCTGATGTTTCATTCTCTTGTTTACTCACTCTATGGTTGCAATGGCTAAAAGATAATATATTTTGTTGTACGCTTAGTCCTTAATATGTTTCTACATCAATATTCAAAGTTTGATAAATACAACTCTAAGTTTTCTAAACTCTTTATTAATCATGGTCTTTATGCAACGGTTTGATACAAACGGTCACATGTATTTTATGGATTTTGCAAAATGACTATGCGGCTTGGATAGCATAGTTCAAGAATCTAAATAATTCTTCAATCATACTATGAAAGTTGAATGTACTGTGCCATTATATATGTTAATTTTTACATGTGATAAGTACACATACAATAGTACAAATATATCTACCATGAAAATCAAGCAATAAAACTATTCATAAGAATTAAGAATTAGCTGCATGTTTTTCACTTCCACGAATGAAAATAGTATTGATGCATCATGGGTATCATTAGCCCAAAGAAAATTTTAGGGTGACGAATTTTCCCATCCATCGTCTTCGACTAATGTTGTATCTTCATCGGTAAAGTTTTTCTTTGTGTCTTATTAAGTAAAAATATTCGTTGAGCGGAGGGAGAATCTCGTCCTTCTAAGACTATGTGTTTCCCTAGAAATGTGTGTATTGTTAAACCGGTAATTTTCTTAGTGCGAGGGACGTTCCAATCAAAATTGCAAGTAATGTTGTGAATTCATAATATTAAAAATTCGACTCCGAATTCCGCATGCGTCTTGTGAGACTGTTGGTCTGATTGGAGTCAAATGCACTCAATCGTAGAAATAATGTATGAAGTGCCACGAATGTTGTGACTTTATTAGTTTTAACATTTCACAACTTCTCCGGGTGTTTTGTGAGTTTGTTAGTGTAATGGCAGTCGAATATTCTTTTTATTTATTTGTACTCAATCACAGAAATAATCAGATGCACCTTTGCCTATATCACAAAAATTATTATATGCCTATTATTTTATACCCCTATTGCTATCCAGTTTTTTTTAAGAAACACAGTACAAACGCAAGCGCTCATATACACGCGTATACATTCACCCCTATGAACGCACACACGCACATCCTACCCCTATGAGCACCTCCAAAAGACTGAGCCGGCGGATCTTGAGATTGACGAAGTCAGCACAGGCGTCTCGCTGTCTATGGGAACGTCCCCTCCCACTGAAAGAACATTCCTCCTAAATGGAACACACAGGTGTCAAACCCGAGGTTTGATCTCTGGTGGGATGGGGGTACAACCACCCTCCTAACCATCCAACCACAGATTATCCAGTTGATACTCTACATTATATTATTCTACGTAGAACAATAGGCATATAGTAATGTTCACATATGGTAGTACTGATTACCATTTATTGTTTTCATTTGTTCCACTGTGAGTTCCATGCATGTTGACCGTAGCTAGTTTGTCCCAAAAATTCTAGATAAAAATATAAGCCTTTTTCTAGAAAAAAAACATGCAAACATAAGCAAGCGCATGAAATTCGGACCAATCGAGTTTAATGTAGAAAACTGTAGAAATAGATATGCCACATACGCAATGTCATTATTCTCATTTGTAGGTTCTAAATACATTTACTATGCACCAAGTAACATATCAACACATATTTACAGAAATATCATTACTGCTCAGTACACGGTAGAGAGGACATCCATGTAAGGAACTTTATTTTACTTGCCGGCTGGCCCAATTTCTCATTCACTAATCACATTTAAGAAATTCCGAGTTGCTGATGATAAAATTTATTATGAACATGTTAGGTACCAGTTCCCTTTCTGGGAACTGTTCTAGAAAATATGTCGTTCTATAATGGATAATTTTCCAATAGAATATTATCAACAATCCAAATAAATGTTATATATTGTGAAATTAAAAAGAGCTCGTATATGGTATGTAGTTGCCGATCTAAATTTCAAGTTCGAGTATTCTTTTGCGGATAATGAGCATACTTGATGCCTAGTTTCTGCCTTTGGAATACTCGCTCATGCTTGCTCACGCCATGGGTTCCGGCAGGCAAGCTGGAGGGTACAATATTGGTAATCGATCAACCGCTCATGCTTGCTCACGCCATGGGTTCTGGCAGGCAAGCTGGATAGTAGTATTGGTAATCGATCAATCGGTGTTCATCACTGTTTTTTTTGGGTCGCCTGTTGGTGAAGTCAGTGGCCGGAGGCCGCGTCCATTAAGCGGGCGTGGCAACCCAAGACTGTTTGTTAGGCCTTGAGTGCCAAGGAGGAAGCAAGCTTCTCGTGGAGAAATTGAATGTGTGCGGGGGATTAACCCAAGGGTTGTTAATACGTGAGAGGATTATTGGGACGGGAGGACGGCAGCTCTTTTTCTTTTGCAGATATCACGTTCCAGTTAGGGTAGAGCTAGCCTCGTACCAGGCTGGGTTTGTAAACGGACCCCATATCCACCGAAGATACGTGTTTAAGGTATACGTGGCTGTTAACTTTTCGTGTCAAACATGTTACGTGACTATTAACTTTTCATAAAATCTTAACCATATATTTTAGATCCAACTGCTTAAATTAATGTAGATGATGTGGATCAACCTGGTGTCTCCGTTACAACCCCGTATATTGCTTTTAGTATATAATAGACAATATAAGTAAAATGCATCTCCAGAGCTATCCCGGACGTTCAACTCTTGGACCTCGCCTTCAGATATTTCTTATTGTCGAGGCCTCACCATTTTATGGAAGTCACCTTCCATATTGGCTATTCCACAACATACCTTCCCTTGTTTATATTTTTGTATATTTTCCTAGTGGATTTCAAACAGGGAAATATAATCCATCATGGAGATATTTTGTTACTCCCTTCGTTCCATATTAGATGACCCTCTTATAGATGTATCCAGTATTGAAACATGTCTAAATACACCTATGTGGGAGTCATCTAATATGGAACGGAGGGAGTACCTGTTTATCATTCATATATATTTTTAACACACAGTTTTTAGGCAGGTTATCACCATTATTGTAATGCTACATCAAGATTTTTTTTTATCTTTTTTTTAGATTTTTTTATCTTAGCTTTGGCAAAATGCACTTCGACTTTTGGATATGCATTAACAAAAATTTCTAGATTACTTTTTACACATGCATTAACAAAAAAACCCAATCGGATTTTGCACTAGCATTATTTTTGTATCCATGCATTAACAAATCTTGGTTCAAAACAAAAATTGTGCATTAAAAATGTTGGAACAATGCACTAACAATAATTCTAAATTAAAAAAATAAATCTATGCATTAAAATAAATCTATGTACTAACAATTTTCATGGACGGTTTATGCATTAACAAGCAATCCTTGGAAGTGTGCATTAAAAAGCAATTTTTGGAAGTGTGCATTAACAAGAATGTTTTGGATTCATTCGAAACTCCGTTAGCAAGGATTAGTGGCCCATATGCATTGAAATTTTCAGAAAACGAGAAGAAAAATCAATATAAATGAAAGTGTTCATAGATAATACGTGCATCCATAAAAAAAAATCATGCATTGGGTATGTGTTATGCTTAACCACAAATCACACATTTGTTCGATAAAGCATATCTCCTCCAAAGCAAAAAAAAATCCAATAACAAGAAAACAAAAATATTTTTTTTGTGGAAGCATCAGATCTCATATTTATAAAATAATAAGAATAAAAAAAGAAAAAATATCTTGAATATCCATCGAGATAGAAAACGTGGGAGTGTCTTGCTAATATTTGTAGCATTTGATCTATGAAGGGTAGTGTGTAGTGGTATTTACGTGTCTCTTTATCCAGCTTTCTAAAAATTAATGCACATAAGGTAGCCAACAATAGTCCTAGTAGGGATAATTTCATTATTTTTTGTGCAAACAATAGTATATCTCCTTATTATAAAGACAATGGACATGTTTAACCCACTTACTTTCCTTTACAAGGTAAATAATACCATCTTCAAGTAGACTTATTATCTCTTTTCTTACCACTTCCTTCATTATAGGATTTAATCATGTTTGATACTCTTCATCTAGTTTTGCACCTTCTTTTTTATATATTATATGAGTGGTAATGGAGGTGTTAATTCTATCAAGTCATCTGTTGAGTATCCAAAGGCTCTCAGGTGCATTTCTAGGACTATCATGAGATTTCTTCCACATTTTGTGAAAGGTTAGTCTAACAGTATCCAAAAAAAAATTATGTTTTACCTAGGAACTCAGACCCTAGTTCCTCGTGTAGTGAATTAAGCTCAGGTGTGGGTAGTTCTTCATATCCCCTTCTTTCTGGTATTTTGTATGTCTCATTGTTAGAAGATTCTACCGTATGAGTAGTATTGAAGTAATCATTGAGCACCTTTTTTCCTTGTCTCGAGGAGTTTCTTCATGATAGATTAAGCCCCTCTCTAGTTTGTGGGCATATCCAAGAAAATGTCTACAAGCTCGGTGATAGTATCCACTTCCTTTTCCTCGAGTTCCTGGTAATATGGTTATTTCTTGAACTTGGAGAAGTGAAATATAATCACATCTGCCCCAAACTTGAGTAATATGGTTTCCTTCTTGTAATAAATATTATCTCATGTAGTATTCAACAAAGGTCTACCAAATGTAATAGGAAAAAATGCATCACAAGGAATATCCGTGACAACGAGATCAATGGGATACAAATCAGGGCCAATAATAATGTGAAGATTGTTAATGACACCATACGGTTTTCTGAGTGACCTATCAGCAAGAATTATAGACATGAGTCTCTGATGGGCATATATATAATTTCTAATCTCTGCATATATATAGGATTAAATTGATAGAATACCCAATATCACATAATCCATAATAAGATGTTCCTCCAAACGATTTGGGAGAATTGGTTTCCCAAGATTCTTTCCTTTAGACTTACTAGTGATGAGACGAGAAAATTATTTCTCCATCTTAACTATGTTTCCACTTGGGGTCTTTGGTTCCACATGTTCCTTGACAAACACCAATATGTGGTTTGGCAGTCACTAGTACATAATGACCTAAGGACACTCCTCTACAGGAGGCGATGGTAGAATGAAATTTGCGTGTTTCCATAGGGGTGTGCCCGCATTGGGCCACCAAGGAGCCGATCACAATAGAAACGGTTGCGTAGATCCCTCCTTTTTTTCATATATTTCCATAAGGTATGTAAATATATCTATTGCTGATATACTCATCGCAAAAAAAAACTTGACGAGTTAAGTTTTTTAATAGCTCTAATTATGTTATATAATTTTTTTTAGCACTTGTGAGAATCCTCTTAATTTAGTTGTTTATTTGCTCTATTTTTTTATAAACCGCAGATAATAATGTTGATGTATTAGTTCAGTTGTTTATTTGCTTGTTTTGCTATATAAACTGTGTTAGTAGTCATACAAATCCTCTTAGTTTAGTTCATTATTTTCTCTCTTTTTATACAAACTGCTTCTTAAAAATGTTGTGTATTAGTTTAGTTGTTTATTTGATATTTTTTGTTATAAAACTGATTCTTAAAAATGCATATACATAGTTTATCTTCCTTTTAACTAGGAACATGCATTGAGTGTAGGGCTTGGTGGGAGCATGCCAACGATGCGGGTGTTGTGAAGACATATGAGCGGGCCTCCATCAACGGTGCACTCAAACCGCCGTTTCTAAGAGAATTTTTCTGCGCAGTAGGAGCTGATTTATAAGAAAGAGTCGACGATCATCTGACGGACATGAAGAAACATGAGACTACGGTAGAGACGTGGGGTAACGGGATAGCGTAGTAAACACAGAACACGGGATTTACCCAGGTTCGGTACGTCGCGACAGTACGGCATACCTACTCCTGCACTTCTCACTATGTGGGACTAAAGCCCGTATAATAAGGTTACAATGTAAGGGAATAGATCCAGCTACTCGTCGAGGATGAACTTCCCGGCGAGTTGCGTAAGGCTTGAGCTTGGACCTAGAACCTTGGAACTAAAGGAACTTATTAAACTTATGAAATCTATCTCCCGTCCGGCTTTATATAATAGCCGGATTAGGGCTTACAGAACCAGAAACCTAGAAGACTACGTTTAACTTGTAACTTGGAAAGTAAGGAATCCGTCTTCTCCTCCAAGCCAGATCACGCGGGCCGTGATCCGGGTTCTTCTAGAATCCGGCTTCTACGCGTTGGACTACTGGGTCGCCCAATGGACCTAAGCCCATTACCTTACAGGCCACCCTGGTAGTCCAGCTCTTTTGTCTACCATCTTCTATACCCCTATTCGGTATATATCCGACAGTAGCCCCCAGGAAGGATCAAAACTCTGAAACTCCGCCTTTCGTCAAATACATTTTGTCCGGGAAACTTGATTCAGCAGTCTTGATTCTTTCTTCTTTCCTTTTGAAGGAGATGGTAACATAAAACTCGGAACTATGAAAATCCGGCTTTTCTTCTCGCGATCCTTCGCGGAAAAGGAACATGTGACATCAGCGCTTTAATCATACTGACGTAAGCGCCGCTTGGTTTCACGCGGGAAACCCTGCAACGTATCTCTGACAGATTCTCACGAGAAACGAGGAGATAGCCATCATTCCTCTGTCGTTCCGTTTCCCGGATTTTCCGGCGAGCGACACGCGTCGAACATCCAACGGTCAAAAGAGCCGTTGGCGCGTATCTAGAGGGTTTTTAGGCTATAAATAGCCGTCTTCGTCCTCCTCATCAACCTTCTTCACTCCCTCACTGCCTTCACCATTGGTGCGAACGCGAGCTCGAGAGCGAGAACGATTCCCTGCCCCGACGAGCCCTTCCCACGCCGGAGCGCACCAACACCACCGAGAAAGATGGCGTCTCCGCAATCATCGCCAGTTCGCGCCTCCGTCGACGAGCTCCTGAGCGATCTAGATCCCCAACTTGGGTCGCCCAAGCACGCCGGCGGCGAGCTGGAAAAAACTACGGCGTCCACAGCGGGCGGAGGAAACGTCTCCGCCACCACAGATGCTGCGGGACCAAGCACCGCATCAACCCCGCCGTTCGCTCCCGAAACGGCGGAGGAAAAGGTGGAGCTCCTCGACGAGCAGCTTGCCGCCGCGAAGGCCGCCACCACCGCCGCCGCCGGAGGAGATGAAGAAGAGGAAACTGCAGGCAACTGGATTGCCTGCAGTATTCCCCCGGCTCTTCTTCCCAACTTGGAGAAGGAAGGCCTGGTTTTGAAGAAGAAATGGCGGCTCCCGGAAGAGGAGACCGAACCCGCGCCGCAAGAGGGCGAAAGGGTGCTTCTCGCCTCCCACCTTCTGCGAGGTATGGGGCTTCCCCCTTCTTCTTTCTTCCTCCAAGTTCTAGCTCACTACAACATCCAACCTCATAATCTCCCTCCCAATTCCATTCTGTATATGGCCGGCTTCCAGGCCTTATTCGAGGGTTACCTAGGAATAGAGCCTAGGTTAGATTTTTGGTTGTACTGCTTTGGGGTTAAGCGTAACTCTTCGGAGGGCGCACTCCCAAATTGCGGAACCATTTCCTTTACTCTTCGGAGATTCCGAGAGGATTGGTTCCCCAAAATAAAAACCTCGGAATCCGTCAAATTCTGGACGGGTTCCTTCTTTTATCACCCCGACGTGCCTTTTCCTAAAAAAGCCGTCGGGGTTCCACCTTTTGTGAACTCCGCCGCTGTTCCCCAGGATAACTGGGTTACAGAGGCCGTCCAGGTTCTGCCTCCAGATCTACTAAGGATCAAGAGGCGCATCGCCAAACTCACTTCCTCCAAACCTCCTTTGACCGGAATGGACACGGTCTTTTGCTGGCTGAATAGGCGGATTCAGCCATTAGCAAACCACGGAGGCCGTCTCCTGTGTGAATACACAGGAGCCAAGGATCCAATGCGGACAACCGACAAGGATTGGCCCGCAAAGGAGCTCCGGCGGCGCATCAATCAGTTGGTCGCTTCGCGCGATCAATACGCGGAGAGTCGGCCAATGTACACGGCCGACAACCCCGCTCCTAAGGTAATTTTCCCGTTATTTGGGTATAATTTTTACTTCCTGGATAATCTACCTTTCGAATCTGATTGGCTTTTTCCAACAGCTTGTGGATCTTCCAGACTCGGAGTTAGCCTCCGAGGCCGAGCTGGATGCGCTGCGTACTGCCGCTACTGGTGGGCGCAAACGCAAGAAGATAATTTCTTCGGATGAAATTATCGACCTTGACGGAATCCCCGTCGCCACGTCCAGGTTATTTTCTTCTGGGTTTTTTCTTTCATGGGATCTTTTTCGTCCATCTTCGGTGTTTTAACCTTTTCCGGGTTTTTGGTTTTTAGCTTGCCCCCCTCCACCTTGAAGCCGAGAAAGTTGAAGAAGCTCAGAGCTTCTTCCAACCGAGGCAGCCAACCATCTCCCGCCGTCGCCCCGGATACGCCGCAGACCATGGCGGAAGAACCTACTGCCGCCACCACCACCAAGCCCCCAGAGCCCAGCCAGCCCGTTGTGTCCGAGTCGGACACGAGGGAAAGGGCGGCTCCAGAGGTGGGGAAATCTTCTCGGACATTCGACGAGGAAATCCCCACCTTTGACAAGGATTTTAAGGCTATAAATGACGGCTTGAACGCGGCCGAAAATCACTTCGCGGAATACGCGAAGGAATTCCGGGAAAACTTAGCAGGTTTGCAACGCATGAGCCAGGTATGTAACTCTAGCCCCCAAGCATTAAACAAAATGCATGCTTTTTTGCTTTGATGTTTTTATTAACCATACTTTTCCTTGCTGTGTTTCAGCAAACCTCCGAGGCTATAAACCTTGAAGTTTTCAGGAAGCTCACTATCAAGAATAAAGAAGTTCGAAGTCTTCTTTCTATTCTTGAGGAGAGAGAGGCGGAGCTGGAATCGTCTCAGCTTGCTTTGACGGAAACGAAAGGTAGGCTTTTTCGTTTTGAAATTTCCGATTTAAGACTTTGTTGAGGTTTTTTCCCGAGGAAATTGATCAACTCGGATTTTCCCTTTGCTTTTTCAGCTGCTTTAGCTGAAGCTAAACAAGCAGCGGAAGATTCCGGCAACGCCGAGATTCTCCGCAATGAGAACATTGAGCTTCACAAGAATCTTGTGAAGGCTCAAAAAGACCTGGAAGCCAGCAATCTAGCCCTTGGAGTGGCTAACTCCAAGGCTTCCGAGCAGGCGGAGAAAGACAAATCCACCATCCAGGATTTGACTGAAGCTCTGAACCTTCGCCTGGAGGAAGTTTCAGAAATCGATAAACTCATCGGTAAATTTTTACCCTTGTCTTCATCTTTCCATGTTTTGCTTTCTCTGTTTGTCTCCTTAACCCTTTTGTATGCTTTATCGGATCAAACAGGAGACACCCCAGATGGCACTCGGGCTGCAGGCATCCGAGCTTTCGGGGAGACATGGAACTTGATGAAGGCTGCTGCAACGCAGCTGGTAGGCAAGTTTCTTCCCGAAAAATCTGGGGAATGCTCGGAGGTTGAAAAACTTCCGGGTATCATCATGGAGGTGGCGGAGTCCAAGGAGTCTGTTCTCCGCTCCGCTGCACGGGGTGGTGCGCGTATGGCCTTAGGCCTTATGCGCATGCACTACCCTAGTGCCAAATCCTGGCGTGTGGCCACCGGTGTCCCTCAGGGATACACGGATGCGCAACGATCCACCATCTTTGGTGAAGTTAAGGGCCACGCCACCCAGATTGCCGCCATGGTAAATGTCGGCGTCCACTATCCAGAAGAAGAAGCTCCTCCGATTCCCGATGAAGAAAGCAGCGAGGAGGAGTCGGATTCTTGAAGGGTTGCCTGGAACCTAGATAGAAAATTTAGACAATAGGAGCATTACTGTTCTTTCATTTGTAATCCAAAATGTAATGCTTCTTTATGTATTAATGAAAATTCCGCCTTTTGCAGTTTAAACTATGAAATTACTTTGCAAGTTGTTTGAATTTTACCACTCCTTTATCTTCTAAGTTCTCTGGTGTGTATGCTTTAACTGTCCTTAGTGTTTGAAATGGCTCAAATAACATTATGAATCGTTATGCCGAGTAACTGGGGACGAACCAAGCAGTTTTGAAACTCGAAAACATGAATCATGCTAAAGGCATTTTTACTAACTAGTTCCAGTAACCCAGCATACGCACGATCAGATAAGACTTAGAGAAACAAGGAAAGTTTTAAGTGAAACTTGGGCACGCAGGCAATTCAAGTTTCCTTTAGCCGTTAAAAGGCTGAAAAATCATTCAGTTAAGTAACGCCGAGTACGCAAGCACAATTCGGGTTAACATTGAGAAATTTGTAAGATCATTGGGAAATAGATGAGGCGGAAACACTTTGCACTTATAAGAAAAATAGATGACAGCATTCCGACAACTTTATTTCATGATCTCAAAAGATGTTTACATAGATTTGAACTAAGTACACAAGGGGACATAACTTGCTAGGTGTTCCCAAGCTTCCGCGATCCACTTGACCTTGTCGAAACTTTTCAGCAGCTTGAAGCATGGTAGGTTCTTAGCCCCCAACCAACTAAGAAATCTTTTTATGGCTGTGGCGGAACTCGGCAATTCTGGGACATCTTTTTCACACGTAAGTTCCGAGATGTTCGAGACTGCCTTGATCTCTTCCGGGTTAACTTCTATTCCTCTGCGAGAAACGATGAAACCCCGAAGTTTTCCTGAGGGAACCCCGAATACGCACTTAGATGGATTCAACTTCATCTTGTAAGTGCGCAAGTTTTCGAAAGTTTCTCGCAAATCCTCAAGGAGTGTATCTTTTTCCTTGGTTACGACAGCAATATCGTCCACGTAAACATGGACGTTTTTTCCAATCTGACTATGCAAACAACGTTGCATGCAACGCTGGTAGGTTGCTCCTGCGTTCTTCAGGCCAAAAGGCATGGTTACATAGTAATACGTCCCGTACGGGGTTATAAAAGAAGTCTTGATTTGATCTTCCTTTTTCATGCTTATTTGGTGGTACCCGGAGTATGCATCCAAAAAGCATAAAAGCTCAGAGCCTGCAGTGGCGTCTATTATTTGATCGATTCGCGGCAGCGCAAACCTATCTTTCGGACATAACTTGTTCAATCCTGTGTAATCTATACACATTCTGAGGGCAGTTGTGTCTTTCTTCGGTACTAATACCGGATTTGCGGACCAGTCAGTATGGATTACCTCCTTGATGAAATCCGCTGCTAAAAGCCGGATAATTTCCTTGCCAATAGCCTTCCGTCTTCTTCCGTCAAATCGACGGAGACCTTGTTTGACGGGTTTTGATCCGGGAATAACCTTGAGTTGGTGCTCAGCAAGTTCCCTGGGTACGCCTGGCATGTCAGCTGGACACCAAGCAAAAATGTCCCAGTTCTCACGGAGGAACTTGATGAGCTCGCCTTCCTATTTGTCGGTCATCCCAGTCCCTACAACGACGAATTTTGTCGGATCTTTGGGATCTAGGATTACCTGTCTTGTATTCTCGGACGCCTTGAAGCTATCTGTTGGCTTCCGAGTTTCTTTTCCTGCCGGCATTTCTTTCGGCGATACCTCCTTGGCTAACTCCTTCAGTTCTTCCTGAGCTATAACTCTTTGAGCGCAAAGGGCGTTTTGCTTCTCCAACTCGTTTGCCAGCTTGAAATCACCGGCAATGGTGATTACTCCTCCTTTGGGTCCTGGCATCTTCAGGTTGTTGTAGATGTAGCAAGATCTTGCCATAAAATTGGCGAAAGCCGGACGTCCGAGTATTGCGTGATACACGCTTTCGAACGGCACAACCTCGAAGGATACTTTTTCCTGTCGGAAGTGATCTTTATCTCCGAAGGTGACATCTAGGGAAATTTCTCCTAGGGATCGTGCTTGCCTGCCAGGAATGATGCCATGGAAGCGTATATTGCTGTAATTGAGCTGGGACTCGGATATCTTCAAGTGCTTCAGTGTATCCAGGTACATTATATTGATGCTGGATCCTCCGTCCATCAGCACTCTTCTTAGCCTAGTGTTTTGAACAATAGGGCTTACAACAAGAGCTTGTGTGCCGGGTTCAGGGATATTTCCGGGATGATCAGACTGATCCCAGATTATCGGTGTGTTGGAATACTTCAAGAATTTTGGGGTTGCAGGAACAACCGCGTTTATTTCTCGAAGTGTCCTTTTGGCCACCTTTGCTGACGGGGTTGCTAGGAAAGTTAGCATTGCTTCTCCGTCAACCCTCGGAAATTTAGGTTCGCCTTTTCGCTGTTGTTCCTGGATTTTGTCATCAGTGTCCGATTCACTGTCTTCTTTTTCAGCTTCTGGCTTTTGTTTGGCAGGTTTCCTCTTGGAACCCTTCCCTTTACTTCCGGATCCTGCATTGCCTTTCATATGCTTGTTTAGCCGGCATTGCGCGTTCGTGTGGGTTGGTTTCCCAAACTGAGAGTGGTGGACGCAGGGTTCCGACTTAATTCTCTCCCATTCTTCAGGAGTGTAATTGATGGGATCCAGACTGCGGCCTTTCCACTTGTTCCCTTTTTCTCCTCCAAAGGCTAAGTTAACCTCCTTGGGCTTTGTTGTTGACTCCGGAGTTCCTTTTTTATCAGAACGAGGTGTTTTCTTGGCCAGTATCAGTGACTCAATATTGCCTCCTCTTGCTCTGATATCGTCTTCGGCTGCAGCATGCTCATTAGCGGTTGTAAGCATAGATCCGAGATCTTTGTGCTTTTTAGAGCCAACCATGAACGGTACAAGTCCGGGTTTTAGGCCATTGACGAAAGCATGCATTGCTTGTACGTCAGTTACCCCAGAGCAACTATTCTTCATTGCAGTCCATCTGGAGATGAAATCCACGTATGGTTCGTCTTCAAATTGGGTGCAACGGTTCAGCTGGTTGATGCTATTTGGACGTTTGTATGTTCCTCGAAAATGCTGAGTAAATACTCTCGCCATATCATCCCAACTGTCGACAGTTCTTGATGGTAAACCATTAATCCAATCTCTGGCTCCGTCTAGCAACATTAGGGGAAGAAACTTAACAGCTTCCAGGTCTGTCCCGTTGTTGATCTGGACGGCTGTGTAATAATCTGAAAGCCAGGTATCCGGGTTTGTACTGCCGGTATATTTTTGGTAGGTTGGACCAACTTTGGCAAAGCCAGAATGCAGGGTTATCCTTCGGATCCTGTCAGTGAAACACTTAGGACCAAAGTATAAATCATCCTTTTCTGCTCTGTCAATATGCACAGAATATCTCCCGGCTGAATGGACAGAAGGGGATCTACTCCTTTCTTTTCCATTGTTACGCGGACGCGTTTTTCCGAGGTTATCTCTATCTCTTCCGTTGTCACGTCCTCTGGGATTAGGTGGAGTCCTGCTCCTGTACCTTTCCTTATCTTTGGGCGGTGTCCGAGATCTTTCACGCCTGTGAGGTGTATCGTATCTTCCAGCTTTTTCAGCTGGGTTTCTCGGAGGTGGCATTATTTTGCCGTCATTCCGGTGTTTGTCTTCCCGATCGTGTGGTTTATATCCATCTTTCGGGAGATGAGGTCCGGTTCTAGACGCTGCGTCCCGGTTGTCGGGGTTTTTCTTGTCTCTTCTCGGATCCTCTTTTTTGTCCGAATCTCCGGGTTCTTCCGGTCCAGGTGCTCCAGCAGCGCAAGTAACAGTTTTGCAGAGGGCGGAATTATCATGCAGCCTCCCTGATCGCTCTTGTCCTCGCTGTTGCTGCTGTAATGCTTTTCCTAGGAAAGCATACACCCCTTGGAGTTTTTCCCCGTTGGAGTACAGATCGTTGTTCAAGATGGCGAATGCTGCTTCCGCGTTTTCAGCTGTGGTTTTGTATATTGGTTCGCCCTTGGCATCTTTGCCGTTTAACTGCTTTTGCCAAGATGGGTTATAGAACCTTTCTTTCGGTGGCAGTTCTTCCGGTTTTGCAATTCCGGGTAACCTTGTAGGTTTTAGGGCAGATCTGTGCTTTCTCTCGTACTCCTCAATTTCTTCCTTCATAATTTTGATGTCATTATGGGTTTGTTGGAGGTGTTGCCGAGATCTAAGCAGTTGTTGCTGTTGCCGTTGGAAAGCTTGTCTCCTGGCTTCCAGCATCTCAGGGGGTTCATTGGGTCCCACTGGAGTTTGTAATAGTTCTTGCTCTTCCAGTTCTGTCATTGGCGGAGCAGTGATTTCCTTAGATTTCTTTTCCGTAGGCTTTGTGCCACTAATATCTCCAACTTCCAGGTTTTCGTCAGCGAGATCAGCTGACTTTTTCTTCCGGAGTTTGTACTGGAGTTTTTTAGAAGCACGGTGCTTTTTCTTGGAAGAGGGAGGTTTTTTGACAGGTTCATCCTCTGTCATCTCCTTGACATTAGGAAATATCGGAGAAGTTTCTCCGTCTTCCCTCTCCTCTGCTGGCGGAGGGGTTTTAGGGCTTTCCTGGCTATCGGCACCCGTTGTATCAGCTGGTTTTGCCATTAGCACTTCATGGAACCCCTCTTGAAAGGATTTAACTTTTCTTACGAAGGCATCATCATCTTCGTCTTCGGAGAAGTTATCCGATCCGGTTTCCGACTCCAATCTCGCCTCAATGGCGGCAAGCACGGACTCTGTTTCCGAGCTCATCGTCTGGTTGACGGATGTCGGATCTTCCGTCTCTGTGACGGGTATTGGTTCTTCCATTTCTGTGACGGGTGTATCGTTGTCTGCCTCTTGCACGGGATTTCCGTCATCCGTGTTTTCGGCGATCTCGGATTGCACCATGCCGATAAAGTGCGTATCACTGTTTTGTCGGCGATCTGAGCAAAATCCGGCATCATAGTCGTCTTCGACTGGGTATAGGGCGGGTGGGAGATAATTGCTTTCACCGCAAAACCCCATTGCTTCCGCGGTTAATCCGATAAAGATATTAGCAGATCCAATCGGTAAAACGCAGGCACTTACCAGATGGTTTTGCGCCGGGATGTAGGATCTGTTGTCGAGGAAGCGCCCGACGTCGTCGTCAAATTCCAAGCTTCCGACAGTGATCGATCTTCCGATTCACGCCTCACGTCGTTTGCCCCACGGTGGGCGCCAACTGTCGAGACATCGTAGTAGTTTTCATAGACTGGGGTGCCATGAGACTACGGTAGAGACGTGGGGTAACGGGATAGCGTAGTAAACACAGAACACGGGATTTACCCAGGTTCGGTACGTCGCGACAGTACGGCGTACCTACTCCTGCACTTCTCACTATGTGGGACTAAAGCCCGTATAATAAGGTTACAATGTAAGGGAATAGATCCAGCTACTCGTCGAGGATGAACTTCCCGGCGAGTTGCGTAAGGCTTGAGCTTGGACCTAGAACCTTGGAACTAAAGGAACTTATTAAACTTATGAAATCTATCTCCCGTCCGGCTTTATATAATAGCCGGATTAGGGCTTACAGAACCAGAAACCTAGAAGACTACGTTTAACTTGTAACTTGGAAAGTAAGGAATCCGTCTTCTCCTCCAAGCCAGATCACGCGGGCCGTGATCCGGGTTCTTCTAGAATCCGGCTTCTACGCGTTGGACTACTGGGTCGCCCAATGGACCTAAGCCCATTACCTTACAGGCCACCCTGGTAGTCCAGCTCTTTTGTCTACCATCTTCTATACCCCTATTCGGTATATATCCGACAATCCCTCCTTTTTTTCATATATTTCCATAAGGTATGTAAATATATCTATTGCTGATATACTCATCGCAAAAAAAAACTTGACGAGTTAAGTTTTTTAATAGCTCTAATTATGTTATATAACTTTTTTTAGCACTTGTGAGAATCCTCTTAATTTAGTTGTTTATTTGCTCTATTTTTTTATAAACCGCAGATAATAATGTTGATGTATTAGTTCAGTTGTTTATTTGCTTGTTTTGCTATATAAACTGTGTTAGTAGTCATACAAATCCTCTTAGTTTAGTTCATTATTTTCTCTCTTTTTATACAAACTGCTTCTTAAAAATGTTGTGTATTAGTTTAGTTGTTTATTTGATATTTTTTGTTATAAAACTGATTCTTAAAAATGCATATACATAGTTTATCTTCCTTTTAACTAGGAACATGCATTGAGTGTAGGGCTTGGTGGGAGCATGCCAACGATGCGGGTGTTGTGAAGACATATGAGCGGGCCTCCATCAACGGTGCACTCAAACCGCCGTTTCTAAGAGAATTTTTCTGCGCAGTAGGAGCTGATTTATAAGAAAGAGTCGACGATCATCTGACGGACATGAAGAAACATGAGCAGGATTCCATCCAATGGCACTGAACCTGGTGTCATCAGATTACCTTTGTACAAGAGGGCAAACAGAATACCATGACGAACATGCAGTTGTCTAGTCGAAGGCGAGGGGCTCCGTCGACCGTGCAGCCGGCCTCACTGTGATTTTTTGTTTTTTTTTTCTATAGCCCTTATTAGAAATAGTGATTAGTAAAATCCGCAGCTAATGCAAAACTTTTTCTAACATACAATTATATTAGTTGGTTCCTATGTGAGAGGGGAAATGCGAAAACAACCTTTGCCATTGACGCTTCACATTAGTGATCACGCTCAGTACATTTAGCCTATCTCCATTGCCGATGAGGCTTTTGACCCGCATTCATATATTCGTTCGGGATAAGTGTGCGTGCATTGGATTTATTCTTTCATCTTTGAAAACCTCTTAGCCTCACACCTCATTTCATGCTTCTTTTAGCCTCTAGATATGGCATGGGTTCGTCATGCAGTGATACCTCCTTGGGCAGAAATGGCGTATCATCTATAGGTGCAAAATTGGTTGCAAACTTAGCTGGTTCTTCATAATTCTCCTATTTCTCTTTTTGTACATTCAGATGCTCAGTGTATTTATTTATATTCTACAAGACAATGTTAAAATCAAGGTGGAAGTATCCACTCAGTTCATCTATTTTACCGGTCTTAGAGAAGTTTCAATACATTCATAATCAGGTGTAGTTGCTCCTTCACTTCACATATCAAGTTCCCAAGCTTTTTTAATTTTTATGCATAGTCTCTAAAATTTCTCAAACTTGATTGATGGTATATTTCATAAATGAACCACCACATACAAGCTTTAATTCATGAGTACCTAGTTCACTAAGTCCTCCATAACAAGTATACAAAACTAACCAAGATGATAACTCATGATGAGGATAGTGCTCAAGTAAACCACCAAATCTTACATACCTTTGATAAGGCTTTGACTAGGTCTATTCTTTGAGTTGGTGATCATACATCTTACTCGGATGGATTTCCTCTCTCGAACAAAACGAGTCAAGAATGCAACAAATAATTTCTCTGAACTATCAAAATTATATGTGATATGAGATCTAAACTATCAGAGATTTCAGCCAAAGTATGATTAAAATGCTTATGTTTTATCACCTCATTAGTAAATACATTTATAATCTATAAGTTCCACATATAACTTCCAAGAATTCGGATCATTTATATCATCTCATTGATACTACTTAGGGCACATCATATCCAACAATACGGGGTTGACTTCATACCCTTCTGTGTACACTGATGGCCCTAGTATATATTTGATCAATCACAGCATACTTGTGTGCATAAGCAGCCACCATATTGTGCATGCTAAGAACATGTTGATAACTTGGCATCTTGTACCTCTTAAATCATATGAATGGCCAAATACTGACTCTCAGATCCCCAACCACTTGGTGGGACCGCTTTTCTTGAGGACCACTGGGAGTTTCTTGTGGGTCATCTGATGTAGTATGGGATTTAGAATGGGGACCCGTTGGCACCCCGGCCTTAATCCAAGTTCCGCCTTGTGATGAGGGCCCTTGGAAGACATTTTATTCAAATGATCATGCTCCTTGTTGAGGAACACACTACAAAAACATTTTTTTTCTGGTGCATAAAAAGTCATATGTGAGGATCATACCCTCGTAGACTGAACTAGCAGAATTTGTCGACGAGGTTGATGACGAACGAGTTGATCCCCGCAACCAAATTTGTCCAGTGGCGGGGAGAAGTATTATCCCACTGTCAAGTGTCGCACATGAAACACCTCCACATGTATCCACACGTACGGGTGCAGCATCATCGCGTCGGCATGTGATCAAGCACATGCACGAAACGGGGAATCAAGTCAATGAAGAACCAGTGCTCCACGATCGTCGTGTACAATAGATATAACCACGGTAGACGACCCAGGAGTGCTCTTGCGAAAGAGAAGAGAATCATAGAACACACCGGCCCTAGGGTTTAGGACCAAGACATGTAGGTGACAAACTTGAGAGTGTGACAACATCGGTGCAAGAGGCAGCTGCACAGCGTGGCAAGGGAGCAAGACACAGGGAAGCACCATCAGCGTGTCGGAGGCTAGCTACGATTTCGGTCAGAGTGATGGTGCAAAAATTTAGGGAGGTAAGGCTGCAAATTATGGTGCCTTTCGGGTGCCATTGGGCCTCCTTTTATAGGTGGTCAAGCCCCTTGGTTCGTCCATAATCCTGCCCCAAAGTTTAGAGATTTCCGGTAGGTTTTCATTAACTGAAATCTACTTGAAAACCGACTCCTTTGTCCAATCTGAAATTCCTTACAGAAATTTTCCTTGCCCCTCAAGGCAACATGGATGCACCTATTATGGAACCTTCCAGACTTCATTATACGGACTCGATCGTCCCGGAACCTTCATACTATTCCGGACACGTCTGGTCCTTCCAAAAGCAACCACGTATGCCTTGAACCATTCCAGACACTCTCTCAATCGTTCCAGGCACTTCCAGGGTCATCTAGGACTTCTTGGAACCATTCCGAAACCATCCGAGACACTCTTGGAACCCTTATTTCTTATCTTCATATAAACTCGCAGTTTTAAATTTTGCTAAAGCGTTAAGTGTGTGACCCTATGGGTTTGGGTATGTGTGGACATGTCCGGAACACCTTCCGTGACAATGATCAACATTGGTACCTTATATACGCAATGATCCCCATGTGAACCTTATGTATTACATATCATTACTTGTCACATTGATTCTCGAGACTTTGCATAACCCGAGGTGAAACATTAGTGTTATCCTAGTTACCAGGTATGTACGTTTTTACTCATTCCGTACTATCGATGTTTCTATAATTAACATCATGATCACCTGTCCGGCCAGATGATGACGAATATCATAACACATGAGTGGGCCCGGCGTGTATGTCTCCATCGTCAGGATTAGCAAATCCCTTTCGCTGAAAAGTCCCAAAAAAGACTAGCAATTCCCCTAACTACACCATACAGAACATGGGAATACTATATGGTAAAAACGAAAGACCAATTTTATAATTACCAATCATGAAGTAGCGTTTGAAGGTATCCTTCAAATCCATATCGTATCCAATCATATATGTTTCCTATGGTCAGACGATATTTAGTAACAACAGTACTTATTTCTTAAAAACTACAGGTAACAATATTGACGATGTGTTTCATGGTATATCAAGTTGGTATATCCATGCAGTCTCGGGGATAGTGATTAAATATCATCTCACGGCAGAAGTTTGGGTACTACGTTTTCTGTAATATCACAATGTTTTCTGTAATATCACAACGTCTTACAGGTATATAGGGTAAATTAACAGATGCTCTATGGTGCCCATACTCCTGTACGAAATAATGTTCAATTTATACAGGTATATACCATTTGATACCTCGGATAGCTGTACCTTGGGTATGTATGAGGTATATATACCCTTGTGTATACATACCTAAGGTATCTACGTGCCTTACATACCTACAATACGTATAACCACGTGTACGCGTACCTGACAGCTAAGTATATATACTTATATTTATATGTACACTTTTTAGGTACGTATACCCCAACATGTGCATACCTATAATTATATATACATACTACATACGCTAGGTATAAATAACCGAGGTATCCATGGTGTCTACATACCTAAAATGTACGGTATTTCATACAGGTGCCCATGCTCCATGGTGCCCCATTTGAGATAGATAGATATATATATATATATATCGCGATACACTGTATGTTTTGAACCGTACATGATTTTTACGTCACGTAATTTTTTTCGTATTCCTTATGTCAAGTAGAATGTAAGAAAATATATACATGATGCTACAAAAAATAATTAAAAATACACATTTTTACGTTGTTTTTATGACTTTTATGTTGCTATGACTCATATTTTTTCATTTTAACGCCGAGTATTCTCTTATAGATCAAACATGAACGTAAATAATTACATACCTAACATAAATTTTCTTTTAACTTGGGAACATAAATTTCTTTTGGGTGCAAAATAAGTTTTCTACATCCAGGGTGCTGAATAGGGTATATATATATATATGTATACTACATATATATATATATATATATATATATATACATATACATAAAAGTATGAGTCATATTTATGTTACATATGTAATTATTTACGTTCATGTTTGATCCATAAAAGTATAGTCGGCATAAATATGAAAAAAATATGAGTCATACCAATATAAAAGTCATAAAAACAACATAAAAATGTGTACGTTTTTCATTTTTTTGTACCTTCACATAAATAAAATATTTATGTCATGTATATATTTTTTTACGTTCTATTCGACATAAGAAATACGAAAAAAATTACGTGACGTAAAAATCATGTACGGTTCAAAAGATGTTGGGTGGGTGTAGAATAACTATTTTGCACACTGGGTGTCAAATAGCGCGACCATATATATATATATATATATATATATATTCATTCAATGACATGACGCCATTGTGTAAATGTCCATGATCAGGAAACCTTGATCATCGGTTGCCCAATAGACTTGTTAAATAGAGCCTTACTAGGGACTTGTTTATTTATATACCACGCATGTATTAATGTTTCCGCTTAATACAGTTATAGCATGGTATAAAACATATTATAAACATACAAGATATAATAATAAAACCATCTTTATTAATTGCATCTAGGGCATATTTTCTTCCGAGAGTAGGTATATCTAAATAATGTTTATAATTCCACACGGGTATTAGGAATTTCCTCTGAATACACATTATTCGGAACTAATACAATTATAGTATAGAATAATAAACTTAATCATGAAGTTTCATAAGCTTGACCTGACTTTCCATAAAAAAATATTTTAGTTGATTCACGGCGGTACGAAAACTTGTTGTCACCATATTTACTGCCTCTAGAGCTTTTACCCAATGATAATTATATACCTACCTTATGCTATTTGCCTTGTGTCTCCCTTCTTGGGAATTCTGGAATATGAAGTATTGCGTGTTCTCCCAGTTTCAGGAATATTAATTACATCATGCTAGTCACAATAGGCAGTAACTAAGTAGTAACATCAGTACCACGTAGGCAAAAAAACTGATGTGACAAGTATTTAATAAGGATAGACGGGGTTGTGGTAACATAGCTAGTTATCGTAACATCACATTTCCCAAGATAATATGAGTCTACAACCTCATAAATACACTTTTGCATGACACCACATTTTTATTATTACCCACTGTGGAGGTAGTAACATACACTACTAGGAAAATGGGCATCAGTGGCGCACCATTTTGGGAATCAGTGGCGCACCATGGTGCGCCACTACTATTGCGCCACTGATTCCCTGGAGAATCAGTGGCGCACCATGGTGCGTCACTGATTCTCCAGGGAATCAGTGGCGCACAAATGTGATGCGCCACTGATTCCTCAATGGTGCGGCACTGATTCTCTGGGGAATCAGTGGCGCATGACTTTGGTGCGCCACTGATTCTCTAGAGTATGCATGCACTTTAGGGAATCAGTGGCTCACCAGACTGATGCGCCACTGATGCTCTGCGCCACTGATTCCTTTTTGATGCGCCACTGATTCCTTTGGGGATGCGCCACTGATTCTTACATACGTTTACGCAGTTTTATTTGTACACGTATCCATACGGGTATGTATACATGTATTTATACAGGTTATACAATTCAGATAGCTGATTGCAAAGTAGTATAAATAGACAAAGATGATCATTGTCACAATCTAGTTCATCATCTCACTCATAGCTAAAACCCGAAATAGTGACAAGTTCGGAAATATTACAAGTTCATGAACACATAGTCTAGCTAGCTAGTAGCAAGTCGTCCATCACAAGTTCATCGATCTCATCACATTACACATTAAGTAGGTGATAGACACCTATACTACCAGCAGAAGAAATAGATCAGAACCACGGTCACGGTGGCAAGTAAGACAGCAAAGGTCTTCATCCGGTTCTTGTTCCTCTGATCATTTCCTCTAGCTTGTGCTTCATCCACCGAGCCTCCGCCTCCGCTATAGTATTGTAGCTTTTGTAAGAGTTGCCAAAAATCTCACATTAGCAGCTGTATTTGTCAGGTCTGCCCTGAAAATACGATGGAACATGAAGATCCCAGAAATCTCAACACATGCTGCTTATCACAAGGTAATGGAGTCCTCCAAGCGCTATCTTGAAAATCCGTTAGACAAATCCACCGAGCTCGTGCATGCAAAGAACAAAGAACAGTAGTTCAAATAATAATAAAAAATGATAGATTCAGCTTGCATGAAACGAAACATGCATTAAACATTTCAAGTTCTTTCCTAATTATATGTGTGGTCCATAGATGTATTTCTTTCCCAAGGAATACAAGTTAAACCATAGACAGTGTATCACCAAAAACAAAATGGAGTGGTTAAAAGTAAATGCATAAACCTTGAAAACAGGTTCCTCCCAACATGGGAAGCAGCGTCTTATATCAGCAGGTCCAAACTGGGTTACATCCATGTTCTTCTTCTCCCCATTGAGCTCATATACAAATTAAAAACAAATAAGAAATATTAGATTATGTTTTCCACAAATTAACTAACCAGGATAAGGTAAAGCTCAAAATACTAGCATGTACACCCGGAGAAGAAATAGAGATATGATGTTGTGATACAACAGTACTGCTAACAATCACAGCCATTCGACAGTCCAATACATGCATGACAGGGAGTGAGGACGCTCTGTTCTTACCACATGGCGAGGGAGAGATGTCGATGAGGCCCTGCTTCTCAAGGTTGCAATCGAGGCTCAGCCAGCTACACGGGGGAAAATAGAAGTGAGAACTGGTGAAGATGGAGGGGGCGGGCCGGCGGACGGGCGGAGGCGGGGCTATGGAGAAGCAGCCGAGGAGGTCGCGGTCTGGAGCCGGCGGTGCCCTGGACGAGCAGCCGAGCGCGAGCAGGTCGCAGTCCCTGCTCGCAGTCTACGGGGAGGCGTTGCGGCGCCAGTAGAGCCGAGGAAGAGCAGGTCGCGGTCCAGCACAAGCGGGGCAATCAGCAATGGAGGATGCGAGGAGCAGGTCGAGGAAGCACGGCAAATGACTCGGTGCATCCGTGCATGCGCTAGGGCTGGCACATCTGGTCGACATAGAGCATCGATCCAATCGGAGTAGAATTTCTAGCACACGTATCAAGAAAAATTGAATCAGCTATGTACTTGGTACGGGATACACTAGCACCAGGACATACAGCGGATCAAGATGCCACCTTTGGGTGGCCGATGTCGACGACCTCCTGGATGGTGGTGTGGGGGTCGATTGGGCTCGAGCTCCTGCACGACGTGGACGCGCACCACCGGGTCTCCATTGCTCGCGTCGCCGCCGTCGCGCCCTGCGGGCTGGACCCTCCTCGCCGGCGTCAGACAGCCGCGCGCGCGAGTTCTTGGTCGTCGCTGGTCGCTCGAGATCGAGAAGGGGATGAGGGGAATGGTACGGTAATGTGAGATGCACGACGCTCGAGTAGATCTCCCAGGGCGCATCGCCTAGGGAATCCGTGGCGCATCACGCGCCTAAAAAGGAACTATACCCGCTAAATAGGCGCAACATCGTCCATAGACATGAACTATTGGCTACCGCAGTGGTCGAAGCTCTCTTCTGCTGCTCCACCCGTCCAGGTTCGAATCCCCCCAAAACCAACTTTTTTATAAAATTTATTTTCTGTACGAAAGAAATCACTACAATGTGTTAATTAATTAAGTTAAAAAAAGTTCAAAAAATGTGTTAATTAATTTAGAACAAGATCTAAATTAATTTAGAACAACATGGGTGGCAAGAATCAGTGGCGCATCACTCCACGGTGCGCCACTGATGCTCCATACAATCAGTGGCGTATGGTTGGTGGTGCGCCACTAATGCTTCCGGGCATACATGGCACCTAGAATCAGTGGCGCACCTCCTAGTGGTGTGCCACTGATTCTTTTAGGTACACATGGGTGCTGGGTATCAGTGGCGCACCGTTGATCGTGCGTCACTGATGCTTGGAGCATCAGTGGCGCACGGCTACATGGTGCGCCACTGATGCCTGTACATGTATGCTCCGAGCCACATCAGTGGTGTAGGGCTATATGGTGCGCCACTGATGCTATGTCATCTATGCCCATTTTCCTAGTAGTGATAGTCTAGAAAAGTGTGTATGTTACTAGTGCATGTTATTCCCCATTGTGACTAGCCTGATGATCTGTTGATGTTATTGTGTAGCATTTATTAGTCACAAAGCATTGACCCAGCGAGATTTATATAGATACCTCTAGCTCGGTGCCTTGTTATACCATCCTTGACAATCATTTAGAATATCATGTAAAGTGTGTTCTTCCTCTTGCACGAATATTTATTGGATGATATCGCGTGCAAATGGATCTCGTCAAAATTATTTCTGGCAAAGCATTGACTCTACGAGAATTAGGCATGTGCCAATGGAGACTTCTTAACGTGATTTCATAGGTGTTTTCCTGATGTGGCACGCTAGTTAATGATAAGAGATAGTGGGATTGTATCTTACTCCCTCCGTCCAGAATTAGTGTACATCTACTTCTATACTTAGTCAAACATTTTGAATTTTGACCAACTTTATATGAAATTGTAGCAATAGATATGACATCAAACTAGTGTATTTTGAAACTTCATATCAAGACAAATCTATTCATACTAATTTGGTGTCATAAATATTAGTATATTTTCTAAAAAAAAGTTAGTCAAATTTAATAAGTTTGACTGACAGAAAAGGAAAACGTACACTTATTCGCGGACATAAATACTAGTACATTTTTCAATAAAGCTAATATACAACCTTTACACCTCACCATAGGCAAAAAAAGGTCAATAGCCCAATCACATCTATGCATGAGCGTAAAATCATTAAATTTAGATACAACCTCTAAAAAACAATACATTGCGCTAGTAGTCTCTTAAGTGATTAATACTCCTATAATAACGTGCTAAGAAATGATGCATTGGCGCAAAGCCTTATATATAGTTACCTCTTGCTCCGTTCATGTTACTCACTTCGAACACGTCACACCACGTAAAGTGTGTTTTTACTCCTTCGCGAATATTTATTAAATGATATGATATAACGTGAAAAATAGATCGTCAATAATTCCCACCAAGGCATTGACCGCTATCCCTTGTTCTGTGCCATGTTACTCCTCCTTGTCAATCAGTTAGAATACCACGTGAAGTGTGTTCTCCTTTCTTCACTAATATCTATTACATGAGATGAGATCGTGTGAATACGGATCATCAACAACAATTGTCGGCAAAGCATTCACCCTATGAGAATTATAAACATGTACCTCTTGCTCAATAATGTTTATTGAGATTACCATGTGAAGTGTGTTCTCCCTCCTTCAGAAATATTTATTACATAACAGATCACTCGAAAATAGATCGTCAACATTAATTGTCGGCAAAGCATTGACCCTTCAAAAATTATAAAGCTACCTCTTCCCCGTGACATTTTGTATTCCCTCCGTGTCAATCATTTGAAATACCATTAGAAGTGTGTTTTCCTTTTTCTTCACGAATATTTATTACTCCCTCCGATTCATATTAATAGGTCCTGAAGTGGATGTATCTAGCAATAAAACATGTCTAAATACATCCAATTCAGCACCTATTAATATGGATCGGAGGGAGTAGATGAAATCATGTGAAAAAGGATTATAAATATTAATTTCCGGCAAAGCATTGACCTTATATAAATTATATAGCTACCCGCTTGCTCCGTGCCATGTTACCCCGTCCTTGTCGATTCTATAGAATACCAAGTATTCCTGCAATGTCACATCCTTCAAGATTAATAATTACACGACATAAGATCGCGTAACGCTCCTTTTTTAGAATCAACCATCGTTTATTGCCCACAAAGCATTGACCCGAGAAGAATTATATATGTAGCTAAGCTACTTGCCATGGTGTATCTCTATTTTCATCAATATGAAAGGGCACCACATATCTCCAATGCATTTTCTCCTGCATGCATGGGATTGCGGGAACATTATTTTTTAGGAGACTACCACCCACCCAGAAACATTGTTTATTTAGGTTTGTATCAAATGATTTTGATCTCCTGCACGCATGGGATTGTGCGAGCATTTTGTTTCCTATGTTTGCGTTCAAGAGGGGCGCATGTTAGCTAAACATAGGACCATCGTCCAATGGCTGGGTAGCAGGCAGTAACCATAGGGTTCCTCGGATCATGGTGCTAATACTTTGTGTAGTATTAGAAGGGTACTCGTCGTAGCGGTTTATAAGGCTAGTCAAAATGGGGGGGGGGAGGGGGTAACATAGACTAGTAACATACACGTCATCTTAGGCTATGTTACCGCCTTCATAGTGGATATTAACAAACATGTGGTGTAGTGCAAACCTCTATTAATTAGCTTGTAGAGTCAAATTGTTTTGAGATATGTGATGTTACGGTAACTAGCTAAGTTATCACAACCCTCTCTTTTCTCATTAATTACTTGCCACATCAGATGTTTATCCTACATGGCATCTATGTTACTACTAAGTTACTGCTTATTGTGACTAGCCTAAATAAATTGGCAAGCAAGTGAAACCCCTGTTGTTGTCCATACCGGTCAGCTAGACGAGCCTGGCTAGTCTCGAGTGTATGACACACGATAAGAGCACCCTCGGCGCGCAGGCAACGCCAGGATAGAATTCTTGGGCGAGGTTACGCTAGAAAATCCTGGCGTCAGCTTACATCGGCGCAAAAGGAGTCCGGCGCTTGGAAATTTATTTGATGTATGATAGTATTGAGCGCAACGGCCGCCAAATCTGGAGTTTAGAGCATGTACAGCGTGAGGCGCTAAGACCGACGTTAGGATTTCTATCCCGGTAGTTACGCCAGATTCCTCGCCACATCTGGGATTGGGCCTGGCGTCCACGCCCTCTTTTGCGCCGAGCGCTAACGATTTTTTCCCCTACAACAGATACGGATTGACCAATGATTCTAGCGATTCTAGTTGGGATAGCGACTAAAATAAGCGCCCACCGTTGGAAAGTCGGACGCCTAGATAATAATGAGGTTTTGTGGCATTTTTTTCCAGTTAAGCGTCTATACAAGTGACCTGCAGTGTACATGCTCTTAGCGTTCGAGAAAAAAGTGCTTGCCTTTGCTTTTCATTTTATCGTATTTATTTTGTCTACGCAAGCGTCTAAACAAGCGCCTAGCGTTGTGGATGCTCTAAACACTCGCTACGCCAAGGGAAAAATCCTGCCCTAACGGCAGTTAGATATGTGAATCCTGGGCGCCGGATGCCTAAAAGTTTGCCCGACCCTTAGCTTATTTTTTTGCGACGTGAAATCTGGAGGCGTCTGGGCGCGGGAATATTGCAGTTAGTTTGGCGAGATTAAGCGCCCGGTGTTGCGAGCCCTTGGCTCTAACCAAAAATTATATTTTGTTCCATTTATTTCTGTTAGTTTAGCACCTCATTAGACTAGTCAAAACGGGGTTAACATAAGGCTAGTCCCAATAAGAGTAAGTTCACTAGTAACATAGATGCCACGTAGGACAAAAAACTGATGTGGCAAGTATTTAATAAGGAGAGAGGGTTGTGGTAACTTAGCTAGTTACCGTAACATCACATATCACAAGAAAGTGTGAGTCTATAGACTAATTAATTTAGCTTTGCAAGACACCACATGTTGGTTACTACCCATTGTGGAGGTGGTAACATAGTCTAGAATAACGTGTATGTTACTAGTCTATGTTACTCCCCATTGTGACTAGCCTAAGTGGTATCATGCATGCCACGTTGGCAAAAAAGCTGACGTGTCACCGCATTAATTGATGTGAGAGATGATAGTAGTATCATAGATACCGTAACATAGGGCTTTCCAACACAAAATGAGTCTATAACCCGATAAATGTTATGTTGCGTGATACCACAAACATGTTACTACCCACTATGGAAGTAGTAACATAGGCTAATATCATATGCATGATAATAGTCTATGATACTCTGCATTGTGACTAGTCTTAAGTGTTTCCCGCTGTGGATGCTCTTAGTGGGGCACCGCTAATTTATATTGTCTATAGGGGTTTCCGCACTAATGTGGTTTGAGATGGTAAGATTACCGGCGGGAGTTGTGCACACATGAAATTTGTGGAAACGGGAGGCGGGGTCTGTTGACGCTAACACCTTGTTGGAAGTGATGTGGATCCACTTGTTGTATCCCTTTCACTGATGCTCTTGGAGAAATCCTAGATCTGACCATGAGGGCTCTCGTGGTTGTGTTTACTGCTTGCAAGGCATCATTTTAGAGCTTCATCGCCAGATAACGGTCTATTTTTTTGATAAAGGGAAGTATATTAATATCGCGGAGATACAAATTACACCCGGCCTCTACAACAACGCAATGGATGCACACAGCCGAAAGACAATAAAAAGAAGAAATTAAAAGAAAAAGTCCCAGTACAGAGTTACAGTCCTCGCGGTATCCGCGCAACCACCACCTAAAAAACAGCTGATGTCCATCTCTTCGAAAACAACGTCTCCAAGAAGAACGGTGCCAGGCACAACCAATTAAGGTCAGACCTTGGGTTTTCACCCTGAAGATAATCCTCGCTCTCAAAACAACGATTCCATGAAGACCAATGCCAGGCACAACCAATTAAGACCAGACCTTGGTCTTTCCCCCTGAAAGGTAGGACTTTGGACTTCACGCATGTTGTCGCACCCTCTTACATATGCAGTGGCGGACCCAGGAATTTAAGTTTGCCGGGGCGAACAATTTAGGAAAAAAGAAATTTAAGCACAAATTTTTAAGCCCCTTAGTGAAAATATCATGGCCTAAAGTTTGACCGATGCTTGTATACTTGAAAAGAAAACAACAGAAATAATATGCCTCATCTTTCACGTTAATTTCCTGAGTAGTATACTCTTCATTCTGCCTTTGGATACGAAGATCGGCAAACACCTCAGCTTGATTAAATACAAGCCTCCTCCTCCAGCTGGTCTGTTGAGGCTATGGATTGGGAGCAGAGCAGTGCGTGCGGCCGTGCAGTGAGGGGATTTTTTCTGGATGGAATCGTGGATGCGGCGAGTATCTCGACCTAGGCGTACGCCGCAAGTGTGTGGGCTGTGACTGTATCTAATAATGGGCCTGTTTACTCTCACTTAAGCCCATTGTAGCATAGCACAAGATGTCTTCGTTTCTTCTCTTTCTCGTACCCCTTCGACGACACAGCAGACATAAACACGAAAACGACCATGGCGGATAGAAAACAGAGGGCAGTTTCAACCATGCCGCGATGGAGATGAAGAGGGGTAGCTTGGTCCGCGCCAGGAGACCCGGGGCGACCGCCCCTGCTTGCCCCTACGGTGGGTCCGCCACTGTACATATGGCTGTCACGCCAGTTCTCCATCGATGCAAAGACTCCAAACACCGTTGCTAGTCCTACAGTCTCACCTTCGATGACTGAGCATTGTGACCGAATTCCACCGATCCAGCAATCTCCACGCGTCGCCCATGGGAGTTCGCCGGCGGAGCCTTTCGGGTCGACACCCCGGCTTGATCAAAGAGAACCAACATCAGGATCTTCATCTTCGCGCGATGGGAAACCCAAGGACCACCTCCTTTATTCTGATGTCTCGTAGCCCCGACGCCGAGAAATGACTCCCAGCAGGGAATTTGCGGGAGGGTTCCGCATCCGCCGCCACCGGGAGCCCTGCCGCCGACGGTCCCTAGCAGCACCGCCTCCCGCCGCCAAAGACAGAGGAGGCCGCGCCGCCCGGGAGCCAAGCCAATGGCGTCGTTGCACCATGGCCGAGCCACCCCAGATCCCATCGGCGGCGCCACCACCCCGGCCAGCGCTGGCTGCCCACGCAGACCCAGCCACTAGCCGCCGCCAGAAGAATCAGGGCCGCCGCCTCGGCGTCCGTGCTCCGCCGTCCGCGCAAGCCGTCCAGGGCCAACCAACACAGCCAGATAACGGTCTTGGCGGCGGTGTTGGAATGGTCAATGATGAGCGGCGTCATATTGATGTGCCGGTAGACCGGGATCAATGGCATGGCGCGTACAGGGCGGTTGTGCAGATGCCTGGCTTGGCGAGCGTTTTCACTTCGATCTATGATGTGTGGATGGGTTGGCAGAACATGGCGGAGGTGATTCTGGAGCGTGCACATGAGACGATCTCTTTGTATCTGACTAGCGGGCCGACGATGGTTGTATCCGGGGCACATGGCTCCCTTTGTTTCCTCTATCATTGTGGTAGTTGGTGGTGGGCGCTACCACCGTGATTGGCGTGGTTGTTTGTATAACCATTTTAAGGCTTTTTACTAACTAGTTGTCATGTACGTGCAATGCATGTTTTTAAATTTATAAAGGCAATTTACAAGCAGAAAAATACCATATCTAGATTTTGTGGATTAATTATTTTATAGTTTTGCATCTGTCCTTATATAGTTTTATACTTCAAAGAGCTCCATGCTCATGTAAGAATCATGGAGCACACAAATTCAGAAACTGGTGCACGGCTATGAAGACATGCTCATTTTCGGATTCTAGGCACACGCGTATCCTTCGGCAAGACCTTGAGTAGCAGCACCACCTCGGACATCATCGCATGTATGTAGATGCTTGTGGTACTGCTTCGATATTCAACGCTTGGAACAGACCGCCATTAGGCACATAAGTCATATTATTATATTGTGTCGATCTTCCATGTTTCTCCTTTGGTCGACCTTCTTAACTGATGAAACTAATGAAGGCTCAAAACGGCAGTAGCTCCAAGATCTTGACAGTGAGATCGATTGAAAAAAAAAAGTTGAGTTTAAGTAATCTAGACAATTGCATGCACCAGCAGCAACAACAGCATGCACAACATGCAACAGTGCGACGCCAACGATTATGTACGCCCCAGCTCCATAGGTTTTTTCTGCCAATCGGTAGTGTAATAAAAATTCAATGGCTGGGGCGAGGATAGTTAGCTGTGTACAAATGATCGGCCGTGGAGCTGACTAGCGCATCAGCTTGACGCAGGCAGGTGGTCGACACTAAAATTAGAACTCGGGCACACGAAACGCATGAGCAGATACAGATCCCACCATGAGCAGTTGCAGACCTCGAAGAGGCCGGTGAGCTCGGCGACCTGGATGGTGGAAGCGGCAAAGAGGACATGCACCATGAAGGATACGGTAGGGGTAGCATCCGACCTCAGCGCAGCCATCCTCGTCGACGCAGGCGCATGCGGACTTCGGGAGGTCCCCTAGATGACGCAGCCATTGCAGAGGTAGTCGAGCACACTGGTAGAAAATAGGGCTACAGTCCCGGTTCACCAGGACTATTAATCTCGTCCGGGCAACCGGGACTAGCTATGCGCGACTAAATGCCCCCCCCCCTATAGTCCCGCCACTTACGGACCGGGACTAAAAGCCCGTCCACGTGGGCGCTAGGGGTACGTTGCGGCGGAGGACCTTTAGTCCCGGGTCTTGTGGTTAACCGGGACTGAAAACCTGCGCAGGTTTAGGGTTTTAGGCCCCCTAAACCTGTTTCCTTTTTAATTTGTTTTGTTTTAATTTCAGTACACATATTCATGCATATATATATATATATGAAATATCAAACAAGGAGAATTCAATAGGAATATATAATATATATTCAATATCGGGTGACCATATATACAACCTCGAACAAGTTTCCATATTACACAATTAAGATGGACGAGCATACACAAATTCGCACAAGTTTCAAAGTACTTAGGGCTTATACATGCTTATAAAAGTCATCGTCGGTGGACGCATGGAACTCTCCTTTCTTCTGGATGACATGCCTAAGGAAAAATCCTGCTATTTCCTCTTGAATTGGTCGGAAGCGA
The DNA here is from genome assembly GCA_028641055.1 of Alopecurus myosuroides. Classification (NCBI taxonomy): domain Eukaryota; kingdom Viridiplantae; phylum Streptophyta; class Magnoliopsida; order Poales; family Poaceae; genus Alopecurus; species Alopecurus myosuroides. Next base: position 386,908,611 of record CM054060.1, read on the forward strand.
GCTTCTGGAGTAAGCGCCCTCCGCAAGTTATTGAGACCGTTCCGCGTTTGCTCGTCCTTCTTCCTCTCAGATATTTCTTTCCGTATGTTCTCACAGACATAGTATCCACATAGACCGGTCCCCGGTGGCTGCTTATCCACACCTTTGAACACATTTTTAAATTTTAGCGCATCTTTGAATTCACCGACATGTTGATGTGAGAGCCGTCTCCAAACTCTACAATGCAAATAAAATTAAATGAACAAGGGAGTTATTAGCTTAGAAAATGAACAAAAGAGACCGATCGATATAGAGCGCAAATGATTGAAAAATAATTACTTTTGCATCATTTTTCTCATGTCGACCCAAAGATCTGTATTTGAATTCATAGAGTCAATGATGAAAACTATGGACTTGTGAAGATCAATTTTTAGCAGAATCCAGTGGTACCTGCGGACACATTAGATGCAGAGTCATGCATAATTTATCGATTGGACATACCATGCATGGAGTAAACAAAAGAGAATGGGAACATGAGAGAAACACTCACCCAAAATGGTAAGGAAATAGAATATATCTTTTGGATTCATGCTTTTTAAAAAAATTGTACAAGTCTTTCTCCACGTCTATGGGGTGACGTTCTAACATAGTTCCATTAATGATTTGTGGGTCAATGAACCCAATATCATGGATGAGTCTTACTTTGCATTCCCAAATCTTCAATCTGCATAATAGCGTACGGAACAATATAGTTAGGAAAATATATATATATATATATAGTGTAGGCAAATGAAGAACGAGATGAGGTAGAAATAAATCACTTACAGAACGTAGCAACTCAGGATAGATTTGTAGAGCTCACGCATATTGAACAGTTGGAACAATTCACTCAACTCAACTGTTACAGAGTACTTTTTGGTGTGATGCTCCTCTGTATAATCCACATACACATATTCTTTGTCGGTAAAAGTTATGAAATCTTTGTACCAACGTAGCAGACTTTGCATTAGTGGTGGTAGATCCTTTTCCTTCGCAGGCTCGACGAGAGGCCCTTTCTTCACATATTTTAATGCTACATCAGCCACTGGCATATCGTCCATGTCTAAAAAGGCACGGAGAGACATACCGGCCTCGGACGCATTTTGCATGGCAGTAGCTACAGTCAATCCCATTGCTGTCACAGCATTTATGACCTCGGGGTCATGTTCCGGAGCGGCTTTCACTATGAGGGGGGATATCGATTGTTTACTCTGCATCCCGAGCTGGGCAACTTGTTTCCCGCTTTGTATCATTTTTGCTTTTTTTTTCTCCTCCTCCAATATTCCTGCTTGCTTACGAAGTTCAATATCATAGTCTTTAGGCAAATTCTTCACGGATTGGGACACTGTCGATAAAAAATCCGTAGCCCAATAGTCTACAATCGGAGGGAATACTTCCTTGGGCTCAGGCTCCTTTAGCGCCTTCAGTTTGCCCTTCCATTTCTCAACGTCAGCCTTCACGACCAATTTGGTTTCAGCATCACTAAGTTCCCAAGGCCTTGGGGTGAGAGGCTTCAGTGATGGCTCCGGTACCCGTGTGGTCTTAGGTACATAAGGGTCCGGGTTAATAGACCAAGAGCGTGTTCCCTTGCTGCCCGCCTGCTTCTGTTTCTTCGCTGGAGGAGGAATGGGGGGCGACGTCTGCTTATCCTCCGGAGGAGGAATGGGGGGCGACGTCCGCTTATCCTCCGGAGGAGGAATGGGGGGCGACGACGTCTGCTTTTCCTCCGGAGGAGGAATAGTGGGAGACGTCTGCTTTTCCTCCGGAGGAGGAATCGTGGGCGACGGCTGCTTAACCACCGGAGGAGGAAGATCGGGGGACGGCGTCTAATGGCGTGAAGGAGGCGTAGGTGAACCAGCACTAGCACCACCACCACCACCAGCACCTGCACCATCGTAGGGGGGTGGACTTGTTAGCCTTGGCGTCTCGCCTGGAAACACTATGTACTTCTTTTTCCATAGAATGAACTGGCGCTTGACATCTCCAAGTCTTCTCTCCCCTTCGGGTGTAGCTATGTCAATCTCCAGGTCCTCAAACGCTTGGACTATGTCTTCCACCGTGACACGAGCATAGCCATATGGAATGGGGTTGTTGTGATGGAGTGCTCCAGGTGTATAGGGTAAAGCACTGCCGGTAGCCACCTTCATGGAAATGTTCCCCACGGGATAATGCAGATCACATTCTTTCATCTCCTTTACGTCATCCACGGGGTAGTGAGGCTCCGGTGCACGACTCTCGATCATCGGTGCATTAGCACCTGCAGTCGGGGCCTCCGTGGAAGCCACGCTGCTTCTCCGCTGCTGGCTTCCGAGATCCGTTGCATGTTCTTGATGCGGCCCTGCAGCCGACGCTTTTTCTTTCTCAAGTATTCCCGCCACGACCTTCTTCAGGTCAGAAACTTCCATTGCAAGATTCGCCAGTTCATCTGCAGCCCGGTCCGTACCTCTCCTACGGCTTCTGTAACAGTACGGGTCACCCTCCTGGGAAAACCCTACTTTCCACGGCATTCTGCCTTTGCCTCGTATATGTCCTCCGTGTTCAGGATTTCCGAGGGCAACTGTCAGTTGGTCTCTCTCTCTGTTGAACGTGATCTTGCCCTGTTGAGCTTTGGTCATTGCGTCAACAAGTTCTTTTGTGGGAGCAAACTTTTTCTGCCGGTGAACACACTCCCCTGTCTCCGGGTCTAGCGATCCCCCATGCCCGTACCACCACATTTTGGCTCTTTCGTCCCATCCCTCTGTACCTAGACGGATTCCTCTTGCCCTTAGGCCGTCCTCCATTGCCTGCCACTTAGGCGCCGAAACGCGGTATCCTCCTGGCCCCATAACATGATGGTACTGTTTCTTTTTCGCATTAGCCTTATTTTTTGCCGACATTTCCTTGAAATGCTCCGATTTATGTTGCGTCACAAATTCTGTCCAATCATCTCTCAGTTTCTCATATTGTCCAGTGAAAATCGGAGTCTTGCCCTGGCTGACATATTCACGGAACAATTTTTTCTTGAAGTTCCGGAATGCTTCGGCCATCTTCTGAAGAGCGAACTCTTTGACTATCCTCCTCCTCTCACGTCCACCCGGAACGTCCTGACCGAATTCATCTTTTTTGTTGTATTCCGGAGGTAGAATGAAATGTGCAATAAGCTTTCTAAACATAATCTTTTTCGTTCTCTTGTCGACATAAGTGAAACCAACACGTGCTTTCTTTGGCTCCTTCCATTCCTGGACGGTGATCGGGACGACGTCTCTAACAATGACTCCGCATTGGTTGATAAACTTTGTGGTGTGCTGTAGGGGCTTGCCGATTTGACTGACTGATTCGATGGTATATATTTCGGAATCTTTCATCGCCTTGGATTTGCCACGCTTTGTCATACTAGATCCGACCGAGGGCTAAAATAAGAAAGAGAGTCGCGCGCGTTAGTCTTTGCAATTGGACCGAGGGCTAAAATAAGACCGAGGGCTAAAATATATACCTCGCCGGAGGTGGTTGTTCTTTGCAATTGGAGATCGTCGTTTGTCGACGGTTGACCTCCGTCATCAATGTCCATTCCTTCACCTCCTTGATCATCGACAATGTCTGTTCCTTCTTCACCTCCTTGATCATCGACAATGTCTGTTCCTCCTTCACCTTCTTGATCCTCAAGGTTCAGATAAGAAGAGATTACATCATCGTCAATGTCTGTTCCTCCTCCGGCTATGATATCTAATATATAACCTTCAGCCACCTGTTCCGCCGTCAGGTCTCTATTGTCTGCCATATGTCACTCCTGCAGACATGCATGTAGTAAAAATTAATTAAGTATATAGGAGACTTAGCAAATATTGTCGTAGAAAGAGGGAAAACAGATTGGTAGGGTCGCTCAAATGACTTGGAGAACCCCATAGCTAGGTTGCATTTGCTTTTCTGGTCATTTTGGTATATTATACTTAATATTCTGAATTTATTGAATTAAAACTTACTTTCATTATTTTAATGAATTTAACTCAAATTCAAATATGTCTCATTTTAAACTTTGTCAAACATGAATGATAATGATATAAACAGATAGCTTACATTTTTGTGAACATTTTGCATATTTTTCCATAATTTTTGGAATTATAAATTAAAAGTTATTTAATTTAGAAGATTTAATTATGTTCTGTAATTCCATATACAGTGGGCCCCACGTGTCATGATGACGTCATTAAAAAAACTCGTCAACACGTGGCCAGGTGACGTCATGATGACGTCACCCCTGGCGTCACACGGTGGCCGGCGGTGGCAGTTCAGGCTCTCGGGTCTCCGGCGATTCCGACGATTCCGGCCACGGGGGAGGGAACGGAGATGGGGAGGAGGCCACTGTGGTGCTCGCCACGGGGGAGGGGACGGAGATGGGGACGAGGCCACGGCCACTGTTGTCTCGCCGGCGGCGAATCTGGCCGCGGTAGCGAGCGCGAGGGCGGCGCGTTCTCAGTTCGTGGTCGCCGTTCGAGGGCGGCGCGTTCGCGCGTGATTCGTGGTCTCCGTTCGATGGCGTTCGCGCGTTGGATCTAGGGCGACGGCGACGGCCCGCGGGGAACCTACCGGAGAGACGGCGACGGGACGGGGGCGGAGCAGGGTGGAGGCGGTGGAGAGAAGGGCTCGACGACGGCGACGGCGACGGCGATGGAGACGGCGCGGTCCTCTGCGCGGGCGACGGCGACGGGGCAGAAAGACGAGCAGGCGCCGGCGCGAGGGAAGAAGAGGGTTTGTGACTTAGAAAATTTTGGGGCAGGAAGGCATCCACATATATAGTTCCAGCTTTTAGTCCCGGGTGGTGTCACGAACCGGGACTAAAGGTCCCCTGGGGTACCCTCCGCGGGCCTTTAGTCCCGGGTGGTGTCACGAACCGGGACTAATGGTGAAAATTTTCGCGGCTTTCTCGTTCCCGCGCAGAACGAGCCTTTAGTCCCGGTTCGTGACACGAACCGCGACTAAAGGTGGTTATTCGAATAGAAATAATAGATGCGTGCAACCTTAAAAATACAAATAATATATCAGAAAATTCAGAAAAATAAAACTAATTCTTTTTCCAATCTTAAAAATACAAATAATATATCAGAAAATTCAGAAAAATAGAACTAATTCTTTTTCCAATCTTAAAAATTCCCATAGATAAAAAAGGCAGTACATAATGGCAAGAGTGGATCTAAACCTAAACGGAGAGCATAGATGCATGCATGATCTGATATCTGCTGCTAGTCATACTCCTGCCTAGGCCTACGACATGAGAAAATTCAGAGCCCAGGACTGGGCCTGAGGGTAGCGCAGGCGGGGGTTATCGCCGGCCCTGATGTAGTCCATGACGCTCTGTAGAGTCCGGCCGGACCACCATAGCCGACGACCGGCCTCGTGAAAGTTCCCAGGAGGCAGGCCGTCCTCCTCATACCTGGCGAGCGCCCTCTCACGCCGATTGATGAAGAAGGCATCCCAAGTATGTTGGTTATCGGGATGCCAGCTGGGATCTCTCCGCTGCTCCGGCGTGAGCTCGTTGTAGTAATGGTTCGTGATGGCCGCCCGACGTGCCACACCTTGAGGAAGAGGAGGGACCGGCACTCCTCCGGCGCTCAGCATCCAACCGGCGGGAACACTGTAGCCGGGCGGGCAGGGGTAGTTCGAGGCGGAAAGTGCCTCGGCCTGGTTGAATGTTAGAGTGGGTACGGTAGAAGCCATGAGAGAGTGGTGAGTTTGTATGTGTTTATGCCAATGGTGTGGCAATGCACATATATATAGCGAGAAGAAAACATCCCTTTAGTCCCGGTTGGGGACACCAACCGGGACTAAATGGGTTAGGGTTTCGTTTGGACCAATCAGATAGAATCACACGGATCGTGTGTTTCTTTAAAGCGCTTCTGAGTCGTTGGATCCGGGGTGTGTTTCTTTTGAGCTGTTGTGAGCCGTTCGATCAGGGCTACGGTGTGTTTCTTTCGAGTTGTTGTGAGCCGTGGATGAGGTGGTTTCTTAACCGTTGGATCAAAACCCTAGCACCACTTTGTGAGCCAGAGGACCCTATATATAGCCCACCTTCATACACCGGTCAGTTCATCGAGCAAATACAAAACATCCGGATTCGCCATCATACGTCCTACCGGGCATTTGGTAGGGCTGTAATGTGCAACTATTTGCTTGGTTGTGTTAGGGTGGCGCGTGGCGCGGGAATTGTGACGCGTGGCGCGGGAGTTGCGACGCGTGGCGCGGTAGTTTGTGACGCGTGGCCAGGAGGGCGCGGTATAAACTGTCGCGCCTCGAGCGCGTCTTCTCCTCTCCACGCACCGTCGCGCTTCCACCATGCCTCCGAGGAGGAACAGCACCACCGGCTTCCGCGGCGTGCGAGCACGGCAGAACGGAATGTTCAGCGCAGATATCCGCTGGGGGGACGACCGCATCCCCCTCGGCACCTTTGCGACGGCGGCGGAGGCAGCCCGCGCCTGGGACGCGGCGGCCTGGCGCCTCAACCGCCCGCGGTCGCTGATGAACTTCAACGACTGCCACACCGTCTGGGAAGCGGAGGCCAGGGCGCCGAAGCCGCAGATCATCACTGCCGCCGACCACCTCCACCTCCGCCACCGCGCGTTTCAGGGCCTAGTCGATGCCAGGGAAGACCGCGTCGTCCGCGAGTATTACCGGAACAACCCGGGGGAGGAGAGCGCCGACGAGGAGCTCTGGCAGACCCGCGCGGGTCAGCGGGCGGAGCGCCGCCTCGAACGCCACCTCGCGTTAGATGCCGCTCGGGAGGCGAGGACGAGGGCGCTGCAGGAGCTTCGTCGGGCCGACCGCGCCGGCGAAGTCTGGGCCTCCGACGATCCGAGGTGGGGGCCTATCTCGGACATACCATCATGCACCTCCGACGACGACGAGGAGGTCACGGACGAGTTCGGCGACGATGATGACCCGGAGGAGGTCACCGACGAGTTCCCCGACGACGACGGCGAGGAGTAGCTAGTGTTCGTCTGTTTTCTCTTTTTAATAAAAGAATTTGCATTCCGGCGACATTGCGGCGCGCTAGCGCGTCTGTTTTCTGTTTTTAGTAAAAGTTTGGTACAATAAATTAATTAGAGATAATATAATTCAAAATGATCCATTAAACATGATCCATTCAACAAAGTTTGGTACAATAAATTATTACACATCAATTCTTTCCTTGTGTCCCCGCTTTCTTACGATTTGGACGTATCCATGGAGCATCCTCATCATTTAACTTAATGCTTGGGTCAGAGTTCACTTTGAAGGGCGGAATTTCACCAAACATATTATAATCTTCTGACATGTCTGTCTTGTCCTCCACTCCCACGATGTTTCTTTTCCCTGAAAGAACAATGTGACGCTTTGGATCATCGCATGATGCACTGATCGTTTTCTTATCTTTCTGTTTCCTCGGTTTGCTACTCATGTCCTTCAAATAGAAAACCTGAGCGACATCTTTGGCTAGGACGAATGGTTCGTCAAGGTAACCAAGATTGTCGAAATCCACCATTGTCATTCCGTATTGCTCGTCCACCTTTACCCCACCTCCTGTTAGCTTGAACCATTTGCACCGGAACAAAGGGACCTTAAAATAGGGTCCATAGTCAAGTTCCCATATCTCCTCTATGTAACCATAATATGTGACCTTTTGCCCAATCTCGGTTGCTGCATCAAAGCGGACACCACTGTTTTGGTTGGTGCTCTTTTTATCTTGGGAGATCGTGTAAAATGTATTCCCATTAATCTCGTACCCTTGGAAAGTCGTGATAGTCGAAGATGGTGTCTTGGCCAACATGTACAGCTGATCTTCAACATCATTGTCATTCATTAAATGTTTTCGCAACCAACTGCCGAAAGTCTCCATGTGGGCCTTTCTAATCCATGATTCAGGCTTCCCCGGGTTGTTCGAGCGTAAAATATTCTTGTGTTGCTCGAAGTACGGAGCCACCAAGCTCGAATTTTGCAGAACTGTGTAGTGTGCTTCAGTCATAGAATGACCGTCCATACATATCGTTGATTTCCTTCCGATCGTGCCTCTTCCACTTAGTCTCCCCTCGTGCCGCGATTGAGGAATACCAATCGGCTTAAGGTCAGGAACATAGTCAATACAGAACTCAATTACCTCCTCATTTCCATAGCCCTTTACGATGCTTCCTTCTGGCCTAGCACGATTACGAACATATTTCTTTAATACTCCCATAAACCTCTCGAAGGGGAACATATTGTGTAGAAATACAGGACCGAGAATGGAAATCTCTTCGACTAGGTGGACCAGGAGGTGCGTCATAATATCGAAGAAGGATGGTGGAAACAGCAACTCAAAACTGACAAGACATTGGACCACATCGTTCTGTAACCGTGGTAGATCTTCTGGACTGATTACCTTCTGAGAGATTGCATTGAGGAATGCACACAGCTTCACAATGGCTACTCGAACATTTTCCTGTAGGAGGCCCCTCAAAGCAATCGGAAGCAATTGCGTCATAATCACGTGGCAGTCGTGAGACTTCAGGTTTTGGAACTTTTTCTCCGCCATGTTTATTATTCCCTTTATATTCGACGAGAAGCCAGACGGGACCTTCATACTGCTCAGGCATTCAAAAAAAATGACCTTCTCTTCTTTCGTAAGAGCGTAGCTGGCACGACCTTGAAACCATTCCGGATGCCGGTCATCTGGGTCTTTCAAAAGTTGTTGATCCCGCCGTGCTTCCTTTGTATCCTTTGTCTTCCCATACACGCCCAAGAAGCTTAGCAGGTTCACGCAAACATTCTTCGTAACATGCATCACGTCGATTGCAGAGCGGACATCTAGGACTTTCCAATACTGTAGCTCCCAAAATATCGATTTCTTTTTCCACATGGGTACGTGCCCGTCAACTCCCTGCGGAACTGATTGTCCGCCAGGACCCTTTCCAAAGATGACATTCAAATCCTTGACCATATCAAATATCTCATCTCCAGTACGTTCCGCAGGCTTCGGCCGGTGATCTGCCTTGCCGTTGAAATGCTTGCCTTTCTTTCTTACGTTATGATTTCGGGGAAGAAATCGACGATGACCCAGGTACACGTTCTTCCTACAGTTATCCAAAAATACACTTTCAGTCTCATGTAAGCAGTGCGTGCATGCTTTGTATCCCTTATTTGACTGTCCAGAAAGGTTACTGAGAGCAGGCCAATCGTTGATGGTTACAAAAAGCAACGCTCGTAGGTTAAATTCCTCTTCTTTGTGCTCATCCCACACAGGTACACCAGGTTTGCCCCACAATTGTAAAAGTTCATCAACTAATGGCCTTAGGTACACATCGATGTCGTTGCCGGGTTGCTTCGGACCTTGGATGAGCACTGGCATCATAATGAACTTCCGCTTCATGCACAACCAAGGAGGAAGGTTGTAGATGCATAGAGTCACGGGCCAGGTGCTATGGCTGGAGCTCTGCTCGCCAAAAGGATTCATGCCATCAGTACTTAGACCAAATCTTATGTTCCTTGCGTCAGCTGCAAAATCTTTGAACTCTCTGTCGATCTTTCTCCATTGCGTTCCATCAGCGGGGTGTCTCAACTCCCCGTCGGACTTACGGTCCTCTTTGTGCCATCGCAACAACTTGGCATGATCTTTGTTCCTGAACAGGCGTTTCAACCGAGGTATTATAGGAGCATACCACATCACCTTGGCGGGAACCCTCTTCCTGGGTTTCTCGCCCTCAACATCGTCACCAGGGTCATCGCCTCTGATCTTATAATGCAATGCAGTGCATACAGGGCATTCATTCAAATCCTCGTATGCACCGCGGTAGAGGACGCAGTCGTTAATGCATGCATGTATCTTCAGAATCTCTAAACCTAGAGGGCACACAACCTTCTTTGCTTCGTACGTACTGGTGGGCAACTCGTTATTCTTCGGAAGCATATTCTTCAAAATTTTCAGCAAATTTTCAAATGATGAGTCAGCTACACCTTCCCGTGCCTTCCATTTCAGCAAATCCAGTGTGGAGCCCAGCTTTTTCAGACTATTGTCGCATCCTGGGTACAGTGACTTCGTGTGATCCTCTAACATGCGATCCAAATTCTCCCTCTCCTTGTCAGTTTCGCAGCGTCTCCGTGCATCAGCAATGGTCCGACCAAGATCATCAGCGGGCTCATCATGTGCCTCTTCTTCACCTTCACCAAACCCTTCCCCACCTTCAGCATCATCCTCCATGAAAGTATCACCGAAAAGGTCATGATAGTTGAAATCGATATCATCCTCTTCTTCATCTTCTTCCATTCTAACCCCTCTTTCTCCATGCTTGGTCCAACAATTATAGCTTGGCATGAAACCGTGCCGAAGCAGGTGCATGTGAACGACTCTTGAGGAGGAGTGACCCTTCTCATTCTTACATTCAGCACATGGACACATAATAAAACCTCGCTGTTTGTTCGCATTTGCCACTACGAGGAAATCTTTCAAACCCGTAGTGAACTCACCGGAGAGTCGGTTACCGTACATCCATTGCCGATTCATCTGCATTATTATTATATAAAGTATATAATTAACCATCATGCATCTGTTAAACTAACTAGCTAGCTGGAAATAATACAAATCATGAAAGGTTCAAGTTGCTAACCGCGATCACGGAGGTAAAATAAATGAAAACGCTCAAGTGTGTTTCATGCTATGGGGCATTTCATCGAACACCTTGTGTGCATAGTAGGAACCAAAAGCATACCCACCACCCCCTTGTGAATATTGTGAGCAAATGTGGCCAAGTGCAACGAGGTGAGTCCTATATATAGGGATGGGCCTTTAGTCCCGGTTCACCTGGACAACCGCGGCTAAAGGCCGTGGGGCCGGCCCGAGGACCTATTAGTCCCCGTTGGTCTGGCCAACCGGGACTAAATCCCCTCCCCTCCGCCAGCTGTGGGCCGAGCGCGCTGGGCCCAGACTATTGGTCGCGGGTCTCGTCCCGAACCGTGACTAAAGACCCCTATGGTCGCGGGTCCATTATTTTGGGGACTAATGGGGGCGTACCGAAGGCCTATTTTCTACCAGTGATGAGTTGCCGCCCCCTGTTGCCGACCTCCATCTCTTTGCCGAGGAAGTCAAGCCGGACACCCACTGAGCCAATCGATGAGCCGCCGGCGGCGGCGGCGGTGTGACGCGTACAAAGGGCCTCCGCATGTAGAGCACGCATGTCGGACTCACGCGTCGGTGAAGAAGGTGAAGTCGTCAGGCGAGCGGAAGGGAGGAGCGCCTCCATGTCCGCGTCCTTGAAGATCTCCATGGACACGCTGTCGGAGTCGGAGAAGGCAGTAATGATGTGGCCGGTCATTGGCCGATTGGCGTTGGGACGGCACACGGAGCGAACCGTTTTTTCACCTTGCGGACGACAGACAACTCGGCGATGGCAATTTTTGTAATTTAACATATGTCCAATAGCTCAACATTGGATCAATTTTATCCGTTTGATCTGGTTAGTCCAACAGCTGAGATCGGATGTATCTACAAAGTTTGCTCTTTTATAAGTAGTTTAGATTTAGATTAGATAAATAAATAAATCATGACGCCATCCATCGCCTTTATATATGCAGACTGAGACATTCCATCTTTTGGAAAAATAATAATTAACTTGAGCCTGGGATCATGTACAATGAGGAAGCAAGGCGTAAGAATAATTTTCTGCAGCAAAAGTGTCAACCTGCAGGTAATTAAGTAGTTACTTTTCTCAGATCAAAACCTGTGCAAGCCTTTCGGCCGGTAGTGCAAATTTTGGACTAATGCTCATTGTGTTTATATGATGTCGAGATGTGATTTTGTTACATTCTGTGATCGATAGATGCAATTTTATCCTATGTAGGGGCAATTCAGAAACCACACATGTCATTGTTAGATGATATTATTTTGCCAATTGGACTGCAATAGCATCGCAACTTTACACGCCCATTTCACATACAGTGTTATCACAGGAACGACATGGTACTCAATTTCTTGCTTATATACATGTAAACGAACCAATAATAAAAATATTATGTACTGACCAAGGCAGAATTGATGTTCATGGTCTTCATGGTCTTCACTATACAATAATACAATGCAATTCAACAGATAAAATCAAATTCATAAGGCGGAAAACAAGGCTCCCCACTTGAATCCATAAGCACAAACTGAATATGAGTGGCCCTAAGGATCACACCTTAATCTTGGCCATGGAACAAATGTTGAGGAATTCGTCAAGCTTATCCGAGTATAGGAGAGGGAAGCTCCTGTAGTGGTCCACGTGCGGTGACGACACGAAATTGTGTGCGGACACGGTCAGCCCCAATGATATTTGTGTGCTGATGAAGCTCTTCACGTACTCGGCAGGTATGACCCTGTCGGCTGAACTGTAGAGGTACAATTGGGAGCAGGATGGCTGCTTATCCGCTAGAAGGGCGGCGACCTTGCATAGTCTCCTGCACATGATCAGCAGTAAGGGGGCAGGGTATATACTATATAGTATGCGAAAAAAGGATTTGGATGAATCTTATATGCAAATAATAATAATTAATTGAGCTGTTCTGTGGTACCCCCAATTTAACAACCACCGTTTATTTCCGCTAATTCAATGGATAAAAACGTTGGAAAATGTTTCATACTAGTAGGCAAACTGTGAGTAGTACGTTTCATACTACTGCCACTTTCCGTTCCTCCTGTACATGGGCTTTGGCCCAAAATGGTGGAAGGTTGCTGGCCCCCAAAAAGGTCCATTAATATTCAGCCTAAGCACGAAGATTTTTGCAGGACGGAAAAAACTGAATCGCCATCGATTGGAAATCTCCAATTTTGACGAAATAAAACATTAGCGATGAAGAAGCAGCTCTTCTCCCTTCCAGCTACGGTCAGCACCACCTAGAGCTGCCCATCCGTACTGGCTCGGTCCTCCTCTGGCCGCTGTGCAAAGTTGGATTGAAGTTCCACCACGTCCGCGGCCACTCCTCTGGACGCTTTGCAAAGTTGGATTGGAGTTCCACCACGTCCACGGCCATGGCCGCGGTGACTGCTGCTCATCCCCGCCGTCCTCTGGTCAACTTGGATGGGACCCACCTCTCACATCCCCTCGTTGGACACGGCACCAGGAGTGGACGCGGAGCTCGTCGTCGGTCGCCAACACACAGACGCCAGCATGCATGTCGGCATCTGCGGAAGCAACTAGCCGTCTGCGCAAGCGCGCCTGTCGCACGTGGCTCGACAAGCTGAAGGAAAAAACGAAGAACATAACTGGACGGGGTCGTGTCCCATTGATTGCCGACGAGTTCAAGAAGCAGGGCACAGGTGGCACTGGCGTCCACAACAGCGAATTTCCTGGTGCAATAATAGATGGCGTCGACGTCAGCGGTGCATGCTCGATCTAACCCTCTAGACGGGCGTCGTTATCAGTGCTTATCATGAGCACACGATCCAGCTACGGGCAGAAGTGGACGTGGCGGCGGGGCACATTCGGAGGTGACGGCGGCGGCGGCGGGAGCTCGAGGGTGGCAGCGGCGCGAGAGCACTTGGGGCTGGAGGCGGCGGACTAGGATGTCACACAGAAGTTCATGGAATCGACGGCGGCAGCAGCGCGAGCTCGAGGGTGGCAGCGGCGCGGGCGGACTTGGGCTGAAAGCGGCAAGCGCGGACTGGAATGTCACAACACAGACGTTCATCGTTAATTATTTTTTACCATATTATGTCTACCTGGGCTTGCTGGGCCAAATTTTTCTGAGCCGTCGGATGAAACCATACTACTCCTATTTAACCAGTAGTAAAAGGTACCATAGTACTCCCTCCGTCCGGGTTTAAAAGTCCTCTAGCGAAAAAATATTTGTCCCAATATTATCTTCAAATAAGGCCCGTAATCATTTATTATCTTAATTAACTGTGCCATAATAATTGTAAAATCCCACCTACTAGTCTAATCTTGATTCGTTTGCATGGCCAAATTAATTGCGCAATTAATTAGATAATGGAAAACTGTGACGTTGATTAGTGGAAAGGACACCAATAGAATTACGCCTTGGTCGCGATGCTCTTCACTAGGGGACTAGTAATTGTGGACAGAGGGAGTACTCGCCTAATTAATGGTGAGTGAACCTACGTTTTAACATCAGGGACGCGAAGGAGAATCGTACAAAACTTGCGAAGAATTGGTAGAATAAAAGCTTCACCCCTTGATGGTCTGGAGACAGAACTGACTTTATTCAAAGTAGGTCCATGAGGAGAGTCGGCTGAAGGGGGTTTTGTCAAACGAGTCTTTTTCTTCATTATGCCACTAGAGAAACGAGCAGCCCAGACCTGAGTAATGGGTACAAACTCTGATTTATTATATATACACGTTTGTGTAGTTTAAACCGCTGCAAGGTGCAAATTCCTCATATATAGGCTTAAAATGGAATAAGGGGACTGCAGCATTAACAATTATTGCACAGTTCAAGCATGAAAAGAAATGGCAACATATAGAAACCTCTGGTCTTAACTCCAAAACTGGTGCAGAGTCTATAACGAGGCCCCTTATCCTCCCAATTATATCAGACCTTGGCTGAAGACTCTCAAGTACCGCACCATAACTGAAGTGAAATTGAAATGGTTGAACGATCAAAAGAAGTAAATAAATAAATTAAGGTGATCTAAAGCGAGAGAAGAGGGACCATCATTTCTGGCTCCCTTACGTCATCCAACCGGTCTGGCTGAAGGTATGGAAGAGGACCGTGCGGCGTTGGTCGGCGTCGCACCAGGCGGCTACCATGGCACATATTTTGGCGACCCTGCGCTGCAAGCCGTTGAAGTGGAGCCACACGAGCTGGCGGAGGGGCATGATGAACCGCAACGATCCAGACCCACGATACCGGTACAGCTCGGCGTACTTCCGCAGGTGCTTCTGGGGCGCGCCCAGCCACCCCAAAAGCACCACAAGCACATGTCCCTTCTCCTCGCCGCCACCGGACGAGGTGTCCTGCTGGGGCGGAGGATCCCACTGGATGAAGTGTTCCGAGTCCGAGAGGAGGAGGTCGAAGGGCGCATTGGCAGCCTTCTCGGCCGAGGAGGGCTGGCTGTCGTGGCTAAGGGGAAGGCGGTCGTCCATGTCTTGGGCTCCTCCTTTGGATGCTTCGTCCATCGGGGAAGGAGCACCGCCGCTTCTTATATGACTGCCGCCACCACCGCTTCTTTTGGGTGCTACTGCCTACTAGCGTGCTTTCACCCTTGATGCATGGAAGTCATTTGATCAGGCATCACCGAGTGTACGTAACTTTTAGACCCTCATTACAGTACAGCTGGCAAACAATGGGTGTACATATGTAATTTTCAAAAAAAAAAATGTGTGGGAGGCCCATCTTTTTGTACGGAGTTTGACGTTGTAAACTTATAAGTTACGCTGGAACTCAATAAGTAATAAAAGATGTGTGCATCACTCGATGTAGAGGCTGAGGTTTTCCCCTTTTTTTAAAAAAATATATGTAATTTTCAGACCATGGTTTTTAGATTCACAATGTACAGATGTAGCTCCCTCAAACAATGGTTGCACCGCCATGTACGTAGTTTTCTTAACACAGAGATGGTGTATATAGTTCATTTTCTCTCCGTACAAGATGCTTTCTAATCCAAATGGGGAATTTAAATTAACCTCAAAGTTTCTTACTTACATGATACGTGATTGCATGATGATCTTCAAATAGGATTGTGTAGCACTTATTGCTCGCGAAGCAATTGACTCGACGAGATTTATATAGCCACTTCTTGGCTCTTGCTATGTGCCATGTTCTGCTTCCCTCTGTTTCAATCATCCACATGAAGTGTGTTCTCCCTCGTAGGAAGCGTGCCATGAGATGAGATCGCGTGAGAATATTTTGTAGGGATCATCAACATGTATTCCCTGCAAAGCATTGACCCTAAGAAAATTATATAGCTATACCTTGTGCCCCATGCCTTGCATATAACATATTCCGTCGCATTGACGCTAAGAGTATGTGCATGATTCACATACGACTTTGCAATCCGTCGGTGAGTGTTGATGGGCTGATACCATCGGACTTCGGCTTACATTCCAACACAGATACAGACGTGCGGAAGGAGCCTAGGCCCAGAATGTAAACTGGACGGGCAAACATAGAGATGGAAAAGGTATTCTTGTTTTTTATGTCGAGACGGAACGCACCTCATATTTGTTGCCCATATACTCAACAAGCTGACCCAAGCCCAATTGTTCGACATGGCTGGGATAAACCTCCCGAGGATTTCGTAAAGTTAAAATGTTGACACAACGTTTGATATTGGCTCGAGGGCAATTCTTTGAGACCATCATGGATCTTTTATTTCGGGCGGAAGATTGAAACTAATAAATGTGGATTGTGGACGATGCAACCACTGTGGAAGCCGCACTTCAGGTTCAGGGTGGCCTAATCCTAGCGGGAGAAGCATGATATAAGAAGCTGCTGGTTAAATCTGACTATATGAAAGTTGTTCCGTGATCTGAAACAGGCCAGCGGTCTTCTATTCGTCTCCCTCCTCTCTTCTTTCACATCACCATGAATCCAACCTACGGCACTCGCTACGGGGCCGTTCCCGCACATGGCACGACCAAGCTACATGTCGTCTACACGGACACGACACCTCTGAAGTGGTGAAGATTCTTGACATGTTCGAGGAATGGCTTCGTGAGGAGGAGCATGATGGAGGGGTTAACCTCTTGGGTGGCCCGATCTTCACGAATAGATCAAGAACAGAAGAACAAATGACGTACACGATTAACACGAGAGGGCAATCGAGGGGAAATCATGGGCAAACAAGGGGGAGATAACTAGCAAGAACTGAAGAACCCAAATCTCCCATCAACTAAGCCGCAACGGCCGCCTACGGGACGATCGATCCAACCAAACTCACCTTTTAGGAAACCGCTTCAACACCACGTGGTCGGTCCACCATGGCAATAGAACTTCAATGGTTAGTTGAGATACATTGGAAAGTCCCTAACTGATTCCCAAGGGGAAAGGATAGGTAACCCGGTGTAGCCTTGATACAATCCTAGATATACATCATAGGAGTAGACTTGATACGGTCCTAGGTACAAACCATAGGAGTAGTCTCACATGAGGGGTATAAGAGAAAAGCTCAAATGTCTAAATCATCTCTAACCTAGATCTGGTCCAAGGGGTACTCTTATATAGCCTAGGGGGTAGGTGGGTGAAAAAGGGATATTCTCTCCACTTTTGCGAGCTGTGAAAACCGGCCTGGAGGCCGGCCTGGCCGGGCTGCTCGGGTTGGTGGCCGGCCTAAGGCGCGGGGAGGCCGGCCTAGCCGGGCGGCTCGGGTTGGTGGCCGGCCTAGAGGAGGCCGGCCCAGGCAGGGGAAGAGGCTAAGCTTCTCGGGCAGGGAGCCGACCTGGGGTGTGTAGGGAGGCCGGCCTGGCCGGGGTGCATGCCGGTTTTCCTGCACACCTTTCCCTCTCTCTTCTCTTCTTCTTCTTCCTTTGCGTCTTCTTCTCGGACTTCTTACGTAGCTTCTTGGCCACCGCTTTGGTCACGGTCTTGGGCATCTTGGGCATCGTCTTGAGTGTCCATGGTGAGATCAGACCTGAGCACGCATAGGGCGTTTCCATGAGGTAGCACACCATTCACCAAGTCATCGAATGCATAGAGAGATTGAGTTCACCTTATCACGCATTGCCTTTGCTCCTGATCTTTTCATAGGTTCACTTGGTGTCGGGCTTGGTGGAATGGGGTGTGCTGCATCATCTCCCCCTCTTGAAAAAGAGTCGACCTCGACTCGTGATCTTCCTCATCACTTGGGTATCCATGGAAGGGAGAGAGATCCTTTACGTTGAAGGATTTGTGGACGAGGTACTTGGATTGCAGTAAGTCGAGCTTGTAGGTGTTATCTTGAAAGGTTCGTCACCTCTTGGCTTGAGTTTGGAGTTGCGCTCTTGTGGGAAACGTCTTTGCGCAAGTGTAGCCAAACGAGGTCACCCTCTTGGAACACCATGTGAAGGGTTCGTTACATAGAAAATAAAAAAATTCCTGCGTGGGAGACACCCGAAAGGCCAAGATCTAATCTAGGATATGAAAGCAACGGGCATAAAGAGAGTCTTAAGGAGAACATACACTCGAAGACACAAAGCGGTACGAGATCAAATCTCGTTGGTGATGTAGTCGTACTCACATCGATCTCAAGATCGCGAAGATGAGCGCTGCAATCCGTCAGCGCTTCCACACTCGGTCACACGTACAGGTCGATGACGACCTCCGCTCCCTCGATCCAGCGGGGCAGCGGAAGTAGAGAATCCCTCGGAAACCAGCAGCATGACGGCGTGGTGTGGTGGAGAAAACTTTGTTCCGGGTTTCGCCAAGCGCATGAACATGAGGTGGAGCAGCAGGAGGAGGGAGGTGGAGATGACACCAAGTTGTGTGTGTAGAGAAAGGTCCAACCCCTCTTTATATAGGAGGGGGAGGCAGCCACGAAATTTTTGTGCCTCCACCTCTCCCCTCATCATGTGGGTGGAGTCTCCACTCAACCAATCATTCTCTCATCAATTCCCACTCAAATTCCAAGGGTTTTCTTTAATAAATAAATAAAACAATTTTATTTCTTTATTTTAATATTTGTTAATCTTATTAAAAACATTAACACTTACCCCCTTGAACTATTTATTAATCAAACATTAATATATACCACCTTGAACTATTTCAATATTACCCGACACAATGCCGGTGACTACTTCAATATTCTCGAAACAATTTCGGTGTTGTGCAAACTTTTTTCCGATATTCCGTATCCACTCAATCACGTCATCGAATCTTAAGTGTGTCAGCCTACGGTTCTTGAATAATGTAGACATGATCGAGACACCTCTCCGATCAATAGTCAGCAGCGGGACCTGGAGATCCGTAATGACTCATACACATTCAACGATGAATCTAGTGATCATGTGAACCATAAACGTCGTAACCAATTCCCTTTGTCTCGTGATGTTTTACTTGTCCGAGATCCAATCATTGGTATCAGCCATACCTAGTTCAATATCGTTACTGACAGATACTCTTTTACTCGTTATGTGATATGACATCCTTGTGACCTACTCACGTGCTTGCAAGCGGTGTCGATGTGATATCACTGAGAGGGCCCAGAGTATATCTCTCCGTAATTTGGATGGAAAAATCCCACTCTTGATCCATGAGTTTCAACTAACACTTTCCAAATACCCAACGCCACCTTTATAGTCACCCTATTACGGTGTGACGTTTGATGACATGAAAGCACTCTTTCGGCCGGTGTTAGTGATTGACATGATCTCATGGTCTAAGGATTAGAGTTACTTCGTATGTGTGATATAACAATGTAACTTAATGACTTGATCGCATTGCTATATTCACTTTGGGTCTATGTTCATCACATCATTCTTCTAATGACATGACCCCGTTATTAACAACATCCAATGTTCATGATCATGAAACCTTTATCATCTATTAATCAACGAGCTAGTTAAAAGAGATGCTTTATTAGGAACCATTGTTTTTTTATTAAACACACATGTATCAACTTTTCCGGTTAATATAATTCTAGCATGAGAAATAAACATTTATCATAAACAAGGAATAAGATAATAACTACTTTATTATTGCCTCCTGGGCATATTCCCTTCAGTCTCCCACTTTCACTAGAGTCAATAATCTAGTATGTAAGCACTTAACACATATGGCGCTCCTGTGTTATTACCATGCTTCGCATGTGGTAAAATTGATCAAAAGATTTGAACTATTCAGGTCCTATCGTATTTGAATTTCCTTGCATCTACACGCATCACTCATTCTCTAATGAGATGGCTTTATATATATTTGGTCAACCGGTGAGACCTTAATTCCTCCGCTTAAACTAATGTTACTAACATTGTGAAAATGTAGCTTCATAGTGTCAGCATTCTTGGAAATTCAACAAGTTCAATAAAGAATTTATTGACACAAAATACTCATATTATTTGTTGTCAAGACAACAATATACTTAGACTTTGTTGTAGTACCCGTCACAATACTTTAATTTTGAAACTCATTCAAAACTAGCATGGAACTTTCTTCCAGTCTATTGTGCTACCTTTCATCACATTACTTAATTGAGATATAATTATTTGAATATATGACAAGACTATTAGTGTAACATATTAAAACAAATAGTTTGTCATTACTACATAGGAAAACACATGTTTAGAATTTCTAAAATTGTATAAGGATCTCTCCCACAGTTGTCTAATCATCATATGACTTATCCTGCTAAAAACATTCTATAGCATAGGACTTATCTGGTTGTGTACATAGCATGGAACACATGACTTAGAAATCTTAATTTCAATAGTGCTCATCATGTGTCAAAACACTTGAATCTTGCTCAATTCTTTTCCATGTGGCAAGAACTCCTTCTTGTCATTTCGATATTGACTTACTTCAATATTTCATCTATGTAATTTGGCTCAACCATATCAGGCGCTTGCTACGCTTTGATGGCGCCTTGATGGGGAGGCTTCTTGATGATGATTAAGTTCGCCGGCAACAGCGCCAGAAATTCTTGATGCACTTTGTGTTGGAAACCCCAAGAGGAGGGTTTGATGAGAAAGCGGCAAGAATTTCCCTCAGTTAAGAACCAAGGTTATCAATCCAGTAGGAGGAAGAGGATCTCGGGAAGGTTGATGCCACTGACGGTGGTGATGGCGCCTCACCGGTGTCAACAACAACGTGGAACCTGCACACAACACAACCAAAATACTTTGTCCCAACGGTACAGTGAGGTTGTCAATCTCACCGGTCTGGCTGAAAACAAAGATTAGACGTATAGTATGGAAAATGGTGTATGCTTGTAGTAAGTAAAGAAAGCAGGAAATTGTTGTGGTTTGTTTAACAGTGTGGAAAATGGACCGGGGTTCATAGGTTCACTAGTGATGTCTCTCCATAAAAATAACATGTTGGGTGAACAAATTACAGCTGGGCAATTGGCAAATAGAGGTTGCACCGTAGTGCACATTATAACATGATGACTACTATGATATTTAGTGTGGGCATTACAACAAAATACATAGACCGAAATCCATCTGCATCTATGACTAATAATCCACCCTCAGGTAATCATCCGAACCCCCTTAGGTATTAAGTTCCAAGCAACAGATAACTGCATTAAAAAATGTGTGTAATGTAAGCAATGATTGTACACGCGGGCACTCACACTGCTGTTTTCTCCCTAGTGGCAACAACACATCCTCCCCCGTCACGTTTCTGTCACTCGAGCACAGACGAAAAGGAGGCATGAACCCACTATCTAGCATAAATACTCCCTCTTGGATTCACTAGCAACTACTTGGCCAGAGCAACCACTAGCAACGGAAAGCATGCAAGATCACAAATAACATATGAAATAAAGACTATAATCAACATGGCATAAGTTCAATATTCATCGGATCCCAGCAAACACAGCATATAAAATTACATAAGATCAATCTCGCTCATGATAGGCAGCTCACGAGATCTAAACATGGAGGCATATGAGGAGAAGACAACCATCTAGCTACTGCTATGGACCCGTAGTCCAGGGATGAACTAATCACGCATCACTCCGGAGGCAGGCATGGTGATGTAGAAGCCTCCTATGATGATTTCCTCTCCGGCAGGGTGCCGGGAGACAGCTCCAGAACCCCCTGGTCTAGGGTTTACGACGACGGCGGGTGCGGAACTTTTCGGGGATTTTTGATCAGGTGTTTAGGGTTTTCCATCCGGGGGGAATAAATAGGCGAAAGGGCAAAGGCGGTGGAGCCCTGGGGGCCCACACATATAGCTGGTGCAGACAGGGGGAGGCCGCGCCACCCTATGGTGTGGCCCCCTGGTGCCCGTCTTCGACTCTCCTTCAGTGTTCTGGATGCTTCCGGGGAAAATAGGCACTTCGGGCTTTGTGGGGTCCAATTCCGAGAATGTTTCCAAAACAACTTTTCTGAAACCAAAAACAGCAGAAAATAGGGAACTGGCACTCGGCATCTTGTTAATAGGTTAGACCCGGAAAACGTATAAAAATGCTATAAATAATGGAGAAAACATGTAGCAATTGGCATAATATGATCATGGAGCATCAGAAATTATAGATACGTTGGAGATGTATCCATCATCCCAAGCTTAGTTCCTACTCGTCCTCGAGTAGGTAAATGATAAAACACAATAATTTCTGAGGTGACATGCTACTATCATAAACTTGATCATTATAATGTAAAAGCATATGTATGCTGAGATCATAGAACTTCAAACACAAAGATGATAAATAGAACTTTAATAATAAAGCATAGAAATCACTTTGCATCATGAAGAGTATCTTAAATAAAGGATCATGGATAATAATGCAAAGAAAATTAAACATTTGTTTCAGTTGTAGAGAAATCATGGCAAAGTGGTATTTCGCTAGTCCTTAAGAGTGGGACAAAACATAAATGCCAGGACACTTTCAAAGTTCATGAGGAAGACTAGAACAAATAATTTAAGAAAAAATAATATCACATCGTGAAGTAATTATTGATGTTTATGGGACAAATGCACATAGAACTCAGAATGACAAAAATGCTCTCTCAACTGTGCATAAAGTTAGAAGATGGAGACTCAACATAAAAGTAAAAGAAAGGCCCTTCGCAGAGGGAAGCAGGGATCACTCATGTTCTAGAGCTTTTTATGTTATTAAACAGAGGTATTAATAGTTTGACACTCCTCCCATCCATCTTTCACAAACCATGGCTAACCGAATCCTCGGGTGCCTTCCAACAAGCACATACTGTGGAGGAGTGTCTATATTTTAGCAGAGGTGTATGTTAATGTCAACGAATGGTAAGCAGACAATACAGTACGTCACAAGCCAACTGGATTCACAAGAGCGGCTCCCATAGTGAAGGACGCAACTGGTGTAGAAGGTCATCGCTCTTCCTCTTTTGTTTACACAATTATGCTTTGACTGATAAATTAGGAGCAAAAATAGTGAAGAGAATTTGTTTGTATTAATTTGGGGCTGGGCACCCCGCTGCCAGCTCTTCTATCATTTGGATAAGCGGATAAAGACACTATTCCAGGGTGTGAAATCCAATCAACAAGTGAGATAAAGATTCTCTATTGACGTCCTCATGAGCAAAAACAAGAACATAAAACAGGAGTAATTTTGAAAGTTTTAAAGGTAACACATGAGCAATTTAATTGGAGTGGCAGTGAAATACCACATGTAGGTAGGTATGGTGTACACAATGGGAAAACTTTGTTCTAGGGAGTTTGGATGCACGAGTAGAATTCCATACTCAGTAAAGGTGGAAGCTAGCAAAAGACTGGGAGCGACAAATCAAGAGAGCATAAGAGACATAATCATGCACAGCGACATAAGCATCATTAACTAAAGCATAAGCGGTATCACAAGTTCAAAAACTAAGTGGTCATGGAGGCTATTCGTGACTGGTTTGTAGTCATAAACATGGTGCGAGCATGCGCCAAGTCAACCAAATAAAACATTCAAAAGAGAATACCATATATTAATGTTTTACTATGACAAGAACAACTCATGAATCTTTCAAGACATATTAAACACTATCATATATTTAAAGCTATTCATGCTACTCAATAACCACAAGGATTTAAAACTAAAATAACATTTAGCATGGCATGAAAAAGTTCTAGCCACAGTCTATACAAGCTTCTACTAGCACTGTTATAAATTCTACATCAAGCATCAGTTTCTTTTCCCAACTAGCACCATACAAGATATGTTTTAACAAAAATAATCTTTATGATACAGCAATAAAACATGAGAGTACTCATATAACACTATTGCATGCAAAACAGGAGCTAAATAAATGCAGCAGTCGGACAGAGACTAAGAATACAACGTATTCTCATGAAAAAGCGGAGCGTGTCACTCTCCAGTAAAAGAATGATGGGTTCCAACCAAGCTTATTGTAAAAATAAAAATAAACTGAAATAAAAAAATAAAAGACGCTCCAAGTAAAGCACATAAGGTGTGACCGAATAAAAATATAGTTTCACTAGAAGTGACCTGATAATTTGTTGATGAAGAAGGGGATGCCTTGGGCATCCCCAAGATTAGACGCTTATCTTCTTGGAATTTTTTGGGATGTACCACTGGGGCATATCCAAGCTTAAGCTCTTCACACTTATTGATCACATCATATCATGCTCTTCTCTTGTCCCTTGAAAACTTCCTTCACACCAAAATTCTCACAATCTTCAATAGCAACGTTAGTGCAATCGAAATAATAAATTCACATGGTTCAGTTTCAACACAATCCTAACACTCAAAAACACATTATATAATTTCACAAATTCTTTTAAAACTCTTTTCTCAAAAGAACACCAAAAGAAAGAGATTAAGATGCAAATGCAATTATTGGCAGAAATCTGTTAAAACAGAACAGCAGGTAAAGATCGATTTTTTTAGAAACTCTTCTGTTGCTCAAATCAAAAAGTGGTAAACTAAGAAAAGTTGCGTATATATCCCATGATTAAGAAAAAAAAAAGCTCAGGTCATTTTGAATTTTCTGTAATATTATACGTAATTAACAGTAGACAGCAAAATTCTGTTTCCTGCGCAGAAATCCGAAATATAGTCTCAACTTTCCACTAGAGGCTTTACTTGGATTAACCAAAACAAAAACAAAAAAGATACAGAGGGGTTTCTAAGGAAATATACAACACCCAGGTGCAAAGCACACAAAATAAAACAAAGGAAAACTGATTGAAAACAGAGAAATAAAACGGGTTGTCTCCCGGTAGCGCTTTTATTTAACGCCTTTCAGCTAGGCATAGAAAGCAACTCAAGTATTTTCAAGTGAATAAGCATAAACATCATAACTTGCTATAATAATAGAGTCAAAAGGTATCTTCATCCTCTTTCTAGGAAAGTGTTCCATACCTTTCTTGAGGGGGAATTGATATTTAATACTCCCCTCTTTCATATCAATGACAACACTAACAGTTCTAAGAAAAGGTCTTCCCAAAAAAATAGGACAAGAAGCATTGAATTCAATGTTCATAACAACAAAATCAACAGGGACAAGTTTTTAACCATAATAAGAACATCATCAATTCTACCAAGAGGTTTCTTCTTAGCATTATCTGCAAGATGAACATCCAAATAACAGTGTTCTAACGGTGGTAGATCAAGCATATCGTAAACCTTTTGAGGCATAACAGAGATACTAGCACCAAGATCACACAAAGAATTGCAATCAAAATCATTTACTTTTATCTTAATGATAGGCTGCCAACCATCATCTAATTTCCTAGGGATAGATGTTTCAAGTTTCAGCTTTTCTTCCCTAACTTTCATGAGAGCGTTGATAATATGTTTAGTAAAGGCCGTATTCATGGAACTAGCATTGGGACTTCAGAGATATTGCAATCATCAAAATAAAAAAAAATTATCATCAAAAGTAATGGGACCATTATCTCCTACATCTCTAAAAAATTCAGCACATTTATTAGAAGCACTTTCATCAATTTGAGGCAATTTAGCACGTTTCACCGAAGGAGTAGGGACTTTATTAACACCAACTACTTTACCATTAATTGTAGGAGGTTTACTAGCACTTGGAACTTTAGTTTTACTAGTGGTTGTTATAGTGCAAACTCTAGCAATATTATTCTTTCTAGCCAATTCATCTTCTCTTTCCCACCTAACACGTAATTCAGCCATCAACATGACATTATTATCAATTTGACTTGGATGGCATTCAAAGTTTTACTATGTTTAAGATCTTGTGGCAAAACCTTCAGTTTTAGAAAATCAACATCAATAGCAAGGCTATCAACTTTAGAGGCAAGAACATCTATGTTACCAAGCTTTTCCTCAACAGATTTATTAAAATCAGTTTGTGTGCTAATAAATTCTCTAAGCATGTTTTCAAGATCAGAGGTAGAGATTTTATTATTATTGTAGGAGTTTCCATAAGAATTGCCATAACCATTATTAGGAGGATAGGGCTTATAATTGTTTCCACCAAAATCATTTCTATAAGCATTGTTGTTAAAATTATTATTTCTAATAAAGTTTACATCAACATGCTCTTCTTGAGCAACCAACGAAGCTAAAAGAACATTATTTGGATCAACTTGAGCTTTACCATTAATAAGCATAGACATAATAGCATCAAGCCTTTCACTCAAATAGGAGGTTTTCTCAACAGAATTTACCTTCTTACCTTGTGGAGATCTCTCAGTGTGCCACTCCGAATAATTTATCATCAAGAAGGTTTGTTGCATTGCCCAAAGTGATGGACATAAAGGTACCTCCAGCAGCTGAATCCAATAGATTTCTTGAGGAAAAATTCAGACCTGCATAAAAAGTTTGTATAATCATCCAAGTAGTCAGTCCATGAGTGGGACAATTCTTCACCATAGTTTTCATTCTTTCCCAAGCTTTAGCAACATGTTCATTATCAAGTTGTTTAAAATTCATTATGTCACTTCTCAGGGATATAATCTTAGCAGGAGGATAATATTTTCCAATGAAAGAATCTTTACACTTAGTCCATGAATCAATACTATTTCTAGGCAAAGATATCAACCATTCTTTAGCTCTTCCTCTCAAAGAGAAAGGAAATAATTTCAGTTTAATATCTCCATCCACATCTTTATATTTTTGCATCTCACATAGTTTAACAAAATTATTAAGGTGGGCAGCAGCATCATCAGTACTAATACCAGAAAATTTCTCTTTCATAACAAAATTAATAAAGCAGGTTTAATCTCATAGAAAGCAGCAGTAGGAGCAGGTGGAGCAATAGGTGTGCAAATAAAATCATTGTTGTTTGTGCTAGTGAAGTCACATAACTTAGTATTCTCAAAGGATCTCATTTTAGCGGAATAATAGCAAGCAAATAAATAACAGCTATAAAGTAAACTAATTATTTGGTGTTTTTAATATAGAGAAGAGAAACAAGAAAAAAATAAAAACATAAACAAAATAAAGAGGTTGAGAGTGAGAGACTCCCCTTTCTAGAAGACTTCTTCCTCCCCGACAACGGTGCCAAAAATTCTTTGCTATGCTTTGATGGTGCCTTAACGGGTAGGCTTCTTAATGATGATTAAGTTCCCCAGCAATGGCGCCAGATATTCTTGATGCACTTTGTTGGTGTGTTGGAAACCCCAAGAGGAGGGTTCGATGAGCAAGCAGCAAGAATTTCCCTTAGTTAAGAACCAGGTTTATCAATCCAGTAGGAGAAAGAGGATCTTCGGAAGGTTGATGCCACTGACGGTGGTGATGGCGCCTCACCGGTGTCAGCAACAACATGTAACCTGCACGCAACACAACCAAAATACTTTGTCCCAACGGTACAGTGAGGTTGTCAATCTCACCGGTCTTGCTGAAAACAAAGCTTAGACGTATAGTGTGGAAAATGGTGTATGCTTGCAGTAAATAAAGAAAGCAGGAAATTTTTGTGGTTTGTTTAACAGTGTGGAAAAAGGACCGGGGTTCATAGGTTCACTAGTGGTGTCTCTCCATAAAAATAACATGTTGGGTGAACAAATTACAGCTGGGCAATTGACAAATAGAGGTTGCACCGTAGTGCACATTATAACATGATGACTACTATGATATTTAGTGCGGGCATTACAACAAGATACATAGACCGACATCCATCTGCATCTATGACTAATAATCCACCCTCAGGTTATCATCTGAACCCCTTAGGTATTAAGTTGCAAGCAACAGATAATTGCATTAAAAAAAGCGTGTAATGTAAGTAATGATTGTACACGCGGGCACTCACACCACTATTTTCTCCCTAGTGGCAACATCACGTCCTCCCCCGTCACGTTTCTGTCACTCGGGCACATGCGGAAAGGAGGCATGAACCTACTATCTAGCATAAATACTCCCTCTTGGAGTCACTAGCAACTACTTGGCCAGAGCAACCACTAGCAACGGAAAGCATGCAAGATCACAAATAACATATGCAATAAAGACTATAATCAACTTGGCATAAGTTCAATATTCATCGGATCCCAGCAAACACAGCATATAGAATTACATAAGATCAATCTTGATCATGATAGGAAGCTCACGAGATCTAAACATGGAGGCATATGAGGAGAAGACAACCATCTAACTACTGCTATGGACCCGTAGTCCAGGGATGAACTACTCACGCGTCACTCTCGAGGCAGGCATGGTGATGTAGAAGCCTCCGGTGATGATTTTCTCTCTAGCAGGGTGCCGAAAAACAGCTCCACAACCCTCCTGATCTAGGGTTGACGGTGACAGCGACTACGGAACTTTTTCGGGGATTTTGATCAGGTACTTAGGGTTTTCCATCCGGGGGGCTTAAATAGGCAAAAGGGCAAAGGCGGTGGAGCTCCAGGGGCCCCACACCCCTAGCTGGCGCGGCCAGGGGGACCCGCGCCAGCCCATGGTGTGGGCCCCCTACTGCCCCTCTTCGACTCCTCTTCGGTCTTTTGGATGCTTCTGGGGAAAATAGGACTTCCGGGCTTCGAATTTTCCAATTCCGAGAATATTTCCAGAACAACTTTTATGAAACTAAAAAACAACAGAAAACAGAGAACTGGCTCTAGGCATCTTGTTAATAGGTTAGTCCCGGAAAACGTATGAAAATGCTATAAATAAGGGAGAAAACATGTAGCAATTGGCATAATATGATCATGGAGCATCAGAAATTAGAGATACGTTTATGACGTATCAGGTCTCACAAGCGTCAATTTATTCATAAATAAAATGACTCTGGAAGTCCATTAACATTGAGTTCCTTTCATTTTTTTTCCTCCGGTATGAGCTAAAAATGTTGTGTCACAATTTAAGTGAAATTATTTTACGTCTTGCAACGTTTAGCATTTAGTCTTATATATGTTTACTTTACCAGCACTATTTATATTAACTCATCTATCAATTATGGAATATGGCATAGTTTGAACAATCTCATTTGTTCTCACAAAAGACCGGAACAAAATAACAACCTTTTAAGTTCTTAAAATAAATCTTGAATGTTTGGTTCGATACGATGATGAACACAATAGCACTTTATTTCTGTTCTTGTCATGATCGACTCCACATATACTACTAGTCCCTTTTAGGCCCTTGTATTTCTTGCATTGTGTTGCTTTGTATGACAACTCATACCAACCAATCTGGTATCAAAATACCCAAAAACATATTTTGTTAACTAGTAATACATCTATAACTTGTATATCAAGCATACACCTGAGCTGGACCTTTCCCGTTTTCTTCTTTTCTACCATATACCTTTTGTAATTCTATTTTCAATATTCCCTTTCCTTTACAGACGAATCATTCAACATCAAACAATGCTAGTCGTACTAGCACATTCTCCTTGGCGTGTTAGTTATATACTATCACCCATTGAGTCATACTTTGAGTTTGATTGTTCTACTAATATCACCATATTAATAGTATTCTTCCGGATTCCACTCTTAGAAATCTCCAAGCAAGGTAAACGACTATACCCATACTTTTAATCCATCCATCATAACAATTTTGTGATGAAGCTACTATAGCTTGATGGAAGGAATTTAGAGTATAATGTTTAGTGCCCAACTTCTTGGAATATTCAAATGCCTAGCCTCTTCAATCATTGCATATATTCAAATAATATAAGCTTACATTGTCAAGCTAAATTATACTCAGTCATGTTGACACAAATAAGTTTCTAGATATCAATATATCTTTCACTTGATTGTTTCTGAAAACAATTCTTTTCAGTTCCTAAATCACCTTGATTAACAAAACATTCTTTTGAAGATAAAGTAATATGGAAGCAACCATGAATGTGGATTTAAAGTAGGAATTATTTTCTCTCTAGATCAATCAATCATTAATCATATGGAGCTAGGTATGAAATACCAAAAATCTACAATAGGACTCAATTTTAAATTTCACTAATACGGTACCAATCTTAAATGTTTTTACCAGATCATAACAGTTATATCTCAATTAACAATCTAAGTGTAAGGTAGTTTGTGGATGCCAATGAATACTACAATTTTTGCAAATTCATTTTGATTGGTTGTTCATGATAAAATAAGTTCAAGTTAATTCAAAATTACTACGTGAACTCCCACTCAAAAACAGCATCCCTCTAGTTGTTCTAGTGATTACATGAACCAAATTCACTACACCAAAACCGATCATCACGTGAGATGATGTAGCTGCAAAGACGAACATCGACATGTTCATCATATCATCCATATGACTCATGCTTTACCTTTCGGTTACGTGTTCCAAGGCCATGTATGTACATGCTAGGCTCGCCAAGTAGACATGTGGTATTGCGTGTGTTCTGAGGCCATGTATGTACATGCTAGGCTCGTCAGCGCCTGTTGTATGCGGACGTTGAGTCTGTCACACCCGATCATCACGTGGTGTCTCAAAACGAAGAACTTTCTTAATGGTGCATACTAAGGAAGAACACATTATTAACTTGATATTAAGTGAGAGGGATCATCTTATAATGCTACTATCGCGATCTCACTACAAGAAACCGAGCACGTAGAGACGTGTTTCATGGGACGCATTTATATTCGTCTTTAGAGTGATAGAGCACCTCTGCATAAGGACGTATTTTGAGACGCTTCATATAACGTCTCGTCGTTTATTTTTGTAGATAACCAAATAAACAATTTTGCTAATTTGTGGGTACTAAGGACGCACACTTGAGACGCTTTAGAAAGCACGTATATCACCATGGATAATAGAAAGAGTAATATGCCTTTTAAAATAGAGAATAATATATCTAGAGCTGTACCAACTTTTTCCTGAATGCGGAACGACAAGAGTTGGATCCGAGCACCAAGCCTTCTCTATATTTTTTTACGTAACTACACAGCTTTAGATTCATCGATTATATAACTGAAAGCAAAAAAGGTAGAATTGGGTCCAAATATACAAAGCGGTACTTTTTCTAAGATACCGAACTGGTACCTTATTTTAACATAAGGAATAGGTACGTACCTTGGTATAAAATATCTTTTTTTGTGTGTGGAGTATAAAGTATCTTTTATTATCCCTAAAACAAACAAACTTCGTACATGATATACCAGCTACGCCGCCAAAGCAAGGACCGTATGCCTCGTGCCTCCTGAATCGCTTTGCGATCTGGTTGTACCCGCTTGCGCACACAATCGAAGACTTTTGGTGCAGTATCAAACCTCCCCTGAATCGATTGAGGGGTCCCCATGACCGGCCGGAGGAAGGAGAGGGAGGATGGCTAGGGGTAAAGGAGAGGACGGGGCCCGGGAGGTGGCCGCCGGTGCCGGAGCGGCCGCCGGCGAGGGTTGGGTGGACACCGTTGCCGGAGTGGCGAACGGCGGAGTCGCTCGCTTACCTACCTAGAAACCAAACTAGGCACGATCATCGTGGTATAAAAAAAAAATATTCGAAGAAGTACTATTAAAACTTAATTCCGCTTAGAATTGACAAGATTAAACATTCTTTATTTTAGGCGCTCATTTTCTTAGTTTTACCGATTAAGAAAAATATTCCCTCTTAACTTTCGTTTTGGCGCTAACGTTTGGTACTTTTAGCGCTAAAAGAATATATTCCAGCTTATTTTCTGGGTAAAAACGCTTAGTACTATATATAGTTTCTCACGTTTTCCCCTCTGCCTCCATCTTAGCGAAGGGGATCTATCGTCCTCATCTCTCAAGCCAGCCGCCACCCTCTATCTTGATCCGCTCATCGTCAAAGATTGGATCCGCTGCTGCGTGCCTACGCCCAGGTTCGTGCATCTCTCAAAGATTGGATCAACCGCATTTCTATTCAATGTTATACTTTGTCATGTAAGTCAATGTACGGCCGGCCGGTGAACGCTCCCCGACGCCACCGCCGCCGCCGACGGCGAAGAGGTAGGAACTTTTGCGGCATGTGGCGATGCGGTGGGTATCTGAGCGTGCGATCAGTGGGTGTACCATTGGGACTGGGTGTGGATTTGATTGATCGCATCTAAACAAACACCACGAATCTGAGACCATAGAGAGTTCCTTATTCAGTCTCGAATTTCTCCGTCAAGTGCATGCCTGAAACTGAATATTAGTGTATAATCTGAATAAACAACCTGCTTGTGAAATTAGTCTCTAATCTGAATGTAGAGATCTTATTTATTTAGTGGTTAGCTGCCTGTGGTGATCTGATCCTATAGCAGTTCAGATATTAACAATATGACATGACGAAGTTCAAATACTAGTGTGACCTGTACTGATGTTTCTGATTTTGTCATACTGAAAGCAATACTGCAGCAATGTGTACTGTATTTTTGTACAATTAATACGGTACATAGCTACATGGAATTTTATAGCAAGTTGAATTGTTCTCTTGGAGTCATTTCAGAACCAGCAGCATACTCAAACTGTCATTTCAGTTTTGCTTTCTTTACATCTCAACGAAATAAACCCTTGTTCTCAGCAGTCCAAATCATTTTTCTCTACTTATTTTATTTTTTGCAGATTTCAAAATATCACATTCTGAACATTTGTACTGATTGCGGGAACTTATTTATTTAACAAAGGACATCATAAACTTATTAGCTTACTAAATTACAAGTCATAATTACAGTACATACATGCTGACTGATTTTCCCTTTCTTTAGGAAATTATCATGTCAAGTATACCTCGACGACTGCGAAAGATCAATTTTTCAGAACATGATGCAGAAGATGTAGATCTTAATGAAGATGGTTTACAA
Organism: Alopecurus myosuroides; assembly: GCA_028641055.1. NCBI lineage: Eukaryota > Viridiplantae > Streptophyta > Magnoliopsida > Poales > Poaceae > Alopecurus > Alopecurus myosuroides. The sequence continues at coordinate 386,941,319 of CM054060.1, forward strand.
GGTCCTCCAAAGATTGATAATATATTACCAGGGTTGCCTCATGAATCTACTAGCCCAATTAACATAATTTGTAAGTTTTGATACATTTTTTCCAGAATCCGTATGGTTGTACTTTGCTAGCATTCTGTGCATCATTGTTATATTCCTATGTAGGGCCGAATGGAGACATGCGACAAATAGTTGGGGTATTTCGAAGTCAATTTTTGTCAAACTTGAAAGGAGGAAAGATTATTGTGGGGACCGATCAAAATGGAGTACCAAATGAAAGATCGGGTTCCATTCTTAGCACTTATCTTACTGAACTAGCACAAAATTCGACAACTGCACCTTTGCATATTCCAAGATGGGACAATGCAATGTTTGAGCCAAAACAACAGGAGATGATCAAACTTGTTGAGGTAAATTTTTGACAACACTATTTTGTAACACAAATTATTATGTTCGTACATTTGACAATACACTTGGATTGCTGTAGGTAAAATTTGTCTACCCTCCTGAGACAAAGCAACTTACACGAGACTGGATCCTAATGACACTTGCAAAAAAGTGGAGAGCCTACAAATCTCGCCTAAAGAAAAAATATTACAATCGTGATAAAAGGTCGTTGGGTGAAATTGGAAAAGATGTACCACCTGGTGTTAATGAACATCAATGGCTTACTCTTGTTGGAATCTGGTGTCAGGATTCCCACATGGTATTTCATCTTTATCTTTTGATGTTTAACCTGGATTACGAATAATCAGTTTTCTAATAGTACTATTTTTTTTATCTTCGTTAATTGCAGAAAATAAGTTTCAAGAATTCTGAGTGTGCAAAGCAACAGAAGAATTCGCACACAACCGGGAGAAAGGCCCATGCTCGGCTCCTAAAAGAGATGGTATAATTTTTTATTGAAAAACCGAAGATTTTCTTACTAATATAAGATTACATAACCTAGCAATTCACTTTGTTTACAGGAAACTGAAAGAAATGGAAAGGTTAGCAAGATTGAACTATGGGATCGAGCCCATAAAAGAAAGGAAGACAAAAATGATTTTAACAATGTTAACACAATAATGGTACGACTCAACTTATTACACGTGTTTAGAGAATAAATGCAATTTATTTCATTATATAACTGTTGTCTTTACTTCAAAGGATACAACCCATGTTGAGTTATCTAAAAGAAAATTAGGTGACGATGAAATTCTTCCAACCGAAAATCATAGTGAATTGTCTAAAAGTTTACAAGCAAAAAGGACAAAACACCGAGGCTTTTATCATGATAAGTACTGGAGCCATGTAAAGATTTCTCAAGAAATGACTTTTGTGGAGGGATCTGAGAGAGATAAGAATGTTCAGTTCAAACTACGAGCTATTGGAGATAATGTAGAAAACATGCAAGATGAGTTCCAAATGATGCGTGCTTTCATAGCAAAAAAGTTCCCAGGAGAGGATTACAGAAATGTAATGGAAGCTACAGAAAATACCGAAGTTAGAACCTGAACTTATCTCTTTGTGGAAAAATTAATTAATCATCATCTATATACTCTTATCATGTTCTTTTTTTCAGGTTGAATTTCATGAAAGAGATGATTATACAAATATCCATCATGAAATGAATAATTATATTCAAGAGTCACCCTGCAAAATTCGCAATTCATCAAATACTTTACAGGTGATGTAGTGGTCTTTATTTAATATTTTCTTAGTTAATAAGTATTTAGTGGAAGATTCTGCATTCCTCAAAGTATTGTATGTTGTAAGCAGGAATTTCTCCCTAGGAATTGCACTAGAATAAAAGAGGGTTGTGCAAATTCATCCTTACCATATGAGGACATCAGTACTAAAGTATGTTCACTACCTTTTCTCTCGGTTAATGTACTGTGTGTATTTTTTTTACATTAACTAAATTGTGTTTCAATGGTAGGTACAAAACCAGGAAATTTATGCTAAAGAACATGAGGGATGTGTACCGCGTGATCAGGTTACTAAGCAGGTATATGCTATTGCTAAGGTGCATTCGAATCAGTGTGGTTAAATTTCCCAGAAGTAATATTATTGATTATGTTTGTTCATTCAAAATTGTAGCAGCGACATCCTGAAAATTGTAGCAAAGAGAGCTACGGAAATTTATCATTAGGACGTCGACGCATAATTGCTATGGTACAAAATAACTTCACTTAGTCATTGATCTAACTTTTATTTTCGACGTACGTGTAGCTAATATGATCTTTGGTCGCAGAAAGCAAATAATGAAAAATCCATTGAAGCTGAGCAAGATTGTGATGCATCATCTTTGCCACATAAGAAACCTACTACCAAGGTATATGCAAAGAATATCTCTAAATGGTTTTGTTGTTTCATACAAATAAATGGCACCATTGTTGATTATGTTCTATTTCTTCACGTTACAGGATAAATTTGAAGTCTATCTATTTTCGGCAAACCCAAGAAACAAAAATAAAGTTGTAGCGATAGGAACTTTGATCAGTCAAGATAAAACATATGTGGTCGGAGGAAACATGCTTGGAGATCAATATTGTGGAGTTCTTATTAAACATCCTACTGAGATAGCGGATGAAAAATTGCCTAGACCATATAAAGATTTTCAAACTGTCAGAGACGCGATTGGTCAAGTTATTGCTTGGCCTACGTTCATTGTAAGTGTATTTCATGTTTACAAGAACTATATTTCCTTGTTACCTTTGAAGCTTTTTTTTTTCATAATATTTTTTGCTTTGTAGGTCAAAAAGAAGAAATCTAGCTCAAACCAGAGAAACAACAACCTGGTATGTTATATTTTGATTTTCTCCTGAAGGAAAAGACTAGTACGGACCTAGGCTTTTATTTTATTTTGAGGCAAAAGAGAAGAATGCCCATTTCTGAGTTTGATCAACGTCATGCAGAATTTATGTATGCATGTTTGTGTAATCATGGTTAGCAAGTAATCGTAAAACCAACTAGAAGCTTAGATAAGCATGCATGGGTGTGGGAACTGATACGAGAAGCTATGAGATTTTGTATTGTAATTTTTTAATTATTGTGGTTCTAGTTTTTGCATCATCTTAGTTTAGTTAGTGTCCATATCATGCTTGAATACACCATTTGGTGCCCAAGATATATCATCTGTCTTTTGAAACAAGATTAGGAGCGAGATGGTGCAAGCACATTGAACCATTCATGGCAATACTTTTTCTTTTGGCATTCTTTTCCAGTATTATCATTTAAAAATGTACAAATTTTACAATGCGAATGAATTTGTTAGCAAAGAACAGACTTGCAATGTCTCACCTCCGTTATCATGTGCTTTTCAGGTTAACAATGGAGCTAAACGAGAATGAACTGAAGATTGAGGGAATAAAGCATTAGGTTTTCTCTAGAAAATTTGGATGGATTTAGTATCAGTTTAGAAATATGGTTGAGGATATATAGGATATTGTATGTTTTTTTGTTCACGAGCTTTCTGGATGTATCTCCTTGACATATTAATACAATATATTTTATCCGGTTCCAGTTATCGCAATTATTTGGATTACTGTACGATTCTCACTTCTCACTCTACGCTACTTAGAATGGTCCTCCGTTGCACAATACATATATATAGAATTAGGTTCCCCTAAACTTCGGACTAATAAAAATATTGCAACATGTGTCGAGATGCTGTATCAAAAGGAAAACGAAAATGTATAAATTGTTGTTAATATGTATATACAAAATGCATATAGGATTGATGTACCTCATGTGTACAAAATACGTATGTGTATAAAACTATAATCTATACACGGAAAAAAAAACATCTCTAACCTCTGTTGAGAAGACAATAAGACGTGTCTATATCACTTGAGACGTTTAAAAGACGTGTCTATTAAATCGTCTTTACATGCGTAGACATGCTTTCAAGCGTCTCTTTGTAGCGTCTTTATATACGTAGATACACCTTAGAAAACGTCTTTACATCATTTGAGACGGTGCATAAGGCGACGCTGTAACGACGCTTTATGAAAGCGACTGTATAGTCATCTAGAGATGAAATATCGCGTCTCTTGCCCTCAAATTAGGCGTCTTTACATGCCTAGTGTGTTGTAGTGTCTAAGCAAAATAAGATGCATAAAAGGATTAACATCACATGTATGGATAATTTGATATGATATGGTCCTTCTTGCACTTGATCCCCATATTGTGCATCACGGTATGATCTCCATCATTCCACCGGCGTGGTACCAAGGTCCATGGCACCTCCATATTTATTGTCCATCAATAATAAGACAACCATATGGCTCTCGCCGGTATATCAATAATTTACAAAAGAGACCATCTCATAATCAAATTTGTAACATTGACCATATCACATCACATGCCTTGCAAAAATTAGTTAGACGTCTCTAATTTATTTTTGCATATTTTACGTGGCTTAGGGCTTTCGAGGATAGAACCGTTCATACCTACGAACATCAACCGCGATGTTGATAAACATATTTTTAACAACCCTTCATAGATTTGGTCTTAACTATAGTAGGAGAAATGGACACCCCCTCAGCCACAAGTGAGACAGGTCTCGCGTACAAAGTACACGTAAAGTTTGTCTAGGGTAGCTTCGTCCTACTATACCACTAAGATAATAAAATACTAAAGGAGGCAATAACATGATTATGAATGCCCACATACACCTATGTGTTCTACCCGTACAAATCATCTACGCATAAAACCTGGCTCTGATATCACTGAAGGGTTCGTTGCATAGAAAACAAAAAAATTCCTACACGGGAACACCCGAAAGGCCAAGATCTAATATAGCAGATGAAAGCACGGGCTTAGAGAGAGTCTTAAGGAGAACATACCCTCGAAGACATAAAGCGTTACGAGATCAAATCTCGTTGGTGATGTAGTCGTACTCACATCGATCTCAAGATCGCGAATATGAGCGCTGCAATCCGGCAACGCTTCCGCACTCGATCACACGTACATCTTGATGAAGACCTCCGTTCCCTCGATCCAGCGGGCAGCGGAAGTAGAGGATCCCTTGGAAACCAGCATCATGATGGCGTGGTGTGGTGGAGAAAACTTTGTTCAGGGCTTCGCCAAGGGCATGAACATGAGGTGGAGCAGCAGGAGGAGGGAGGTGGAGATGACACCAAGTTGTATGTGTAGAGAAAGGTCCAACCCCTAATTATATAGGAGGGAGAGGCAGCCACAAAATTTTTGTGCCTCCACCTCTCCCCTCATCATGTGGGTGGAGTCTCCACTCAACCCACTCATTCTCTCATCAATTCTCACTCAAATTCCAATGGTTTTCTTTAATAAATAAATAAAACAATTTTATTTATTTATTTTAATATTTGTTAATCTTATTAACAAACATTAACACTTACCCTCTTGAACTATTTTTTAATCAAACATTAACATATACCACCTTGAACTATTTCAATATTTCCCCAAACAATTGCGGTGACTACTTCAATATTCTCCGAAACAATTTTGGTGTTGTCGAAACTTTTCTCCGATATTCCATATCCACTCAATCACGCCATCGAACCTTAAGTGTGTCACCCTACGGTTCATGAATAATGTACATGTTCGAGACACCTCTCCGATCAATAGTCAACAGCGGGACCTGGAGATCCGTAATGACTCCTACACATTCAACGATGAATCTAGTGATCGTGTGAACCATAAACGTTGTAACCAATTCCCTTTTTCTCGCGATATTTTACTTGTCCGAGATCCGATCATGGGTATCAACCATACCTAGTTCAATCTCGTTACTGACAAGTACTCTTTTACTCGTTCTGTGATATGACATCCTTATGACCTAGTCACGTGCTTGCAAGCGGTGTCGATGTGATATCACCTAGAGGCCCCAGAGTATATCTCTCCGTCATTTAGATGGACAAATCCCACTCTTGATCCATGAGCCTCAACTAATACTTTTCGAATACCCAACGACACCTTTATAGTCACCCTGTTCCGGTGTGACGTTTGATGACGTCAAAGCACTCTTTCGGTGTTAGTGATTGACATGATCTCATGGTCTAAGGATTAGAGTTACTTTGTATGTGTGATATAATAGTGTAACTTAATGACTTGATCGCCTTGCTGTATTCACTTTGGGTCTATGTTCATCACATCATTTTTTAATGAAATGACCTCGTTATTAACAACATCCAATGTTTATGATCAGGAAACCTTGATCATCTATTAATCAATGAGATAGTTAAAAGAGAGGCTTTACTAGAAACCATGGTTTGTTTATTAAACACACATGTATCAACGTTTCCGGTTAATAAAATTCTAGCATGAGAAATAAACATTTATCATAAATAAGGAATAAGATAATAACTACTTTATTATTTCCTCTCGGGAAAATTCCCTTCACCATGGGCTTCTTGTTCTTGTTCATCATGGATGCTCGTTGCTCAGAATGCTTCTCAAGTATAGCTCTTGTGGATTCATGGAGCTTCTTGATGTAGTCGGTGCGCTTGTCAATGTCCATGTTTACTTGCTCGCGTAGAGGCAAAGGTAGCACTAGTACAGATAGCCTCATCTGTGGCGCACCAAAAACCGTTCCTGTGGCGCACCTTGTGGCCACAGGGGTGCGCCACAGAATACACGCCATTAAAATATTTTCTGCGGCGCACCCCGTACATGCGCCACGGAAATAAATGGTTCTATGGTGCACCACTCACATGCGCCACAGAAATAGTCGATTCTGTGGCGCACCACCTTCCTGCGCCACAGAAATAGTCGATTCTGTGGCGCATCCGCTCTTGGTGCGCCACAAAATTGCCATAGGCGCGCCACAGAAAAAGATGCAGGATTTCGAAATTTAAATTGTTTCTGGTATAAATACAGGTATATTACAGTATTTATACAGTTTGAATACAGGCAGTGATATTTGACAAATATATAACATAGAAGTGATATTTGACAAAGATATAAGTCACACATTACTCGATGATAACATAATGTACAATAGTGATACATAGTGCAAAGTACCGAATTTGGTTCAAAGTGATAGTCAAATATCATCGAACAATTGTCACCACATAGTTACTCGATGTTGTCAAGTTACAAATGCCTAAACTAAGATGAAATAGACTACAAGCACGGCGGCGATGGTGAGCAAGAGCGGTAGCACGATGGAGGTCTTCATCTTGTTCTTCTGTTTCGACTGGTGGTCCCTCCACTTGTCAACCGCCTCGTGTCTAGTCTCGTATCCTTTATAGCAGTTGCCGCTGAAATTGTACACCCGTGCTTTACAGTCCTTCCACTCGTCATAGACTCCTGGAACCCGACCCTCGAACACCACGTAGTACGTCATCTATATGGATAGACACAAGGCATATTATTAAGTAATGCAAAAACAGCTAGGGCATATATGTTCACAAAAAGTAGAGCAAAGGAAACAAAAATAAACATCAAAGATATACAACATCGATATCACACAACTTCAATCTAACTAAGCATAAAGCTAGGCCTAAGTTTAGAGCTAATTAAGCAAATTTTGTTAAACAAACTAATAGTAGCCAGGCACACCTCGATCAGTGAGACCTCTTCCGCGGCGGGAGCAAGGTGAGCGGTGCCGGAAACGGCTTATATAAGTCTTTCATCATCCACGTCCTACGATCAACCTGCCGCTCTAGGCGTTCCTGGATATCCCTCTGGCATAACCCTATGGGATTGTTTAAGGACCCCCCCTTTTTTTGACATCTTCAATGATTATATCCGACAACTTGACTTTGATGCGATGAAAATCGTGCATAAGATCTTCCTGTGAGATCTCCCCCGCCATTTTGTTGGACCAGTCTCGGAGTTTACCAGGCTGATTCAGATTATTTGCATCGCGGACAATCCCTTTGAGGTGATGGAGGGCATAGAAGGCATCCTTCGTGCTCCAAGCCGGCTGCTTGATGCAGGGGAACTCGGTCACGTGCTTGAACCCGTATTTGCCAGTAGCTGGCCTGATGCATGCTTGTTTCTTTTCGAATGTGCCTCCATTTTGGGCGTAGCCATTGATAGCCTCATCGAGAACACCCCTTATTCTGGTGTAGTCTTTCCTCTTCGTCGTATTCGACGAGTCGAAGTACTGGGCAAGTGACCTCTTCGGGCAAATCACGATGAGTGTGCAGTATGTGTCCCTGCTCAACACATGCAATTGAAATAAGGATAAGCAATGGATGAAATCTAAAAAAAACATTAGCTACGACGGTCGCGAGACTTACTCGGGAAAGACAGGCAAAAGAATGTCCCTCTTCTCACTGTTTCTCAACATGAAGCTCTTGAGGTACTTCACTGCCTTGGTCTGTGTACTTGATCCTTCCTCCAGCTGGCTATCACGCATGTAGTAGGGATCCTCTACCACAACGTACGGGGGTAACTCTCGCTGGATCTGCAGCTGAGCATTAAGCGCGTATAGGCGGACCAAGTTATAGTCCAGCCGTCTCGAGTGAAACAGATTGAAGATATCCTCGTACGCTATGAAGAACATTCCCGTGGGGTCTTCATGGACGAAGTCCGGGCCCTCTGGCACCTTGACCACGAACACCGGGTAATTTGGACACTCGTCTTTAAGAAGGAGTCCCTCTAGCATCACGATAATGTTCTGCAAAGTGAGCATTGGTCCAGTTGCCCCATGTATCTCGTCCGGACGCAGTATCGGTTGGCCAGCTTCATGCAAGCAGGTCAAGCCATCCTTAGGGGGTCGTACCACGGCGTCGGCCAAGATCTTACTAGGCTGGCCCTTTTTAGCAGGTCTCTTCCTAATCTTCTTGTTGGCGGTGGCCTGATCTGCTGCGGGAGCTGGGGGTACTGGTGGGGGTGCTGCTGGGGGTGCTCGGGGCGACCCTACGACTGTATTATGCAGTGTGCCAGGGCTGAATACTGTACCCTGCTGGAAGGTCAGGTGTTGTGTGATTTCAGTACGCCTAGGTTGATCGCCGTGACTGCGGAAGGCTTCATCGTCACGATCCATAGCAGGCATATACTTATCTTCGCTGAAGCCCGTGTTGAGGTAGGCATTGATGTCGACATTTTCATCGTAATGATAGTCATCAACACCAGCTCCAGCAAGCCCCATGTCCACGTCCTTGGGTGGTGGCGACAGCTGTGATGCCGGCGGTTGAGGCACAACTGCCTTCGATGATCTTTTGGCCGGTCGTTGCGGCATTTTTTCCAACACACTTGGTGCCTTGTGGTGGTGGCAACGACCGCCGATTCCTTCTGTGTTGTGGCTGCGACGACTACCGTTTCCTTCTGAGGGGCGACGGCCTTGGGTACTGTCTGGAGGGCTCTTTGCTTCGTGGGCCGAACGATCCTATTGGGCGGGGCCATAGGGGATGTGGCGCCGATGTTGCGCTTCATCACAAGACCCCCCCCCCCCCCGCCCCCAAGACGAATCTGGCTCTTCGGCCATTTCATCACCCATGTGGTGCACTCTCCAAGGACCAAGTTGTCCTCCTCTTCACAGCCTGGAGGTTGAAAGGGGGAGGACTTCGCGATACTCCGGCACTACATTGGCCAACTTCACCTTCATCACGTTCTCGTCCATTTGAGAGTGGTGCATAGTGCGTTCCTTGGGTTGTATAATAGTGCCGGTAGCAACATCCACCAATTCTCTGTCGGGCACCACACGATGCAGGAGTACGCAAGGTTCGTCCTGTTGGGCAACATATCAGGCATCATGAGATGGCAGTCATCATGAAAGGCGTAGTTAGATCACGACTAACTAATTAGTTACCTTGGTGATGGCTTCGATCTCGGTGGGTGTCGAGACAAGGGTGACGGTGCCGGCGGCCGGCCCATCATTCTTCGGCATTGCTGCGGAAGGGGGCGCCGATGCGACCAGAAGGAGCAGCATATGGGGGGTCACCTGTTCCGGCGGCACTTGCTGGTTCATGCTTGAGTTGCTGCCGACGAAGGTGGGTAGTTGGATCGGTCCAATTTGACGTCCCGCATTCCATGCAGCTATCCCCTCCATCAGCCCAGCGGGGATGACTTGCTTGAGCCTCTCATCCACTAATTTATTTAGCTTGTCGGGGGGTCCACCTCTCTGCTCTCAAGTTTCTTCTCTAGAACCGTCATCTTCTTCTTCAGCTCCTCGACCTCCTCTTTATCCTTAGTCGATGTCGTCTTCCTCTTCTTTCTCGACGACTTGGCGTCCGATGTGTAGTACTCGGATACCTTCATGTTTAGCCCAAAGCCGGAGATACGGCCAGCTGACGTCGGCGGGGCATCCAACGGCCTTTTCTTGTATGCGTTCGTCGCCCTGTTGAAAGGAGTGTCCCACCGAACCGTCGACCCTTCGGACGACGGGCTAGATTTCCGCAACTCCTCCTCCTTCGGACAAAAGGAAATTAAGGTGAGCCCATTTGGCTTCATTATCTAATTATTAGATCAATGCAATATACATGTACTTGAGATATGTGTGTCCTTACCAAATGTTTCTCGAATTCCTTCACGTCATGGTCTTTTGTCACAAATTCCCCCGTCTTCCAGTCTAAGAAGTACCGGGACCGGACAAAGTTCCTAACCTGTATATCCGTGATTTTGTGCCAGGGGTTATCTTTTCCTAGACGTTCCATCTCGCGGTCCTCCTGCTCCCAAACGGGCTGTTTTCCTCGGTAACCACCGCTTCCGCAATGTTGGACCCCTATGTTTTGGTCCCACATATCCTTCCCCCATTTTGTCCATTTTTTACACTCCTCGGTGTTTATGTACGCTATCAGTATGTCGAAATCTTCTTTCACGAGCGTCGGGTCTTTGCGACTGATCTCCTCCCAGCTTTTACCTTTCTCAATCTTCTTCTTCACCCGGGATTTCCAGCTGCTCAAGGCGGTGCTCATCTTCGTGATGGCTAAAGAGTCCACCTTTTTGTCGAACGGCTCCGGGAACGTGTATCGATGGTGAAGCTTCTTCAGGAGGATTTCGACCAAAGCCGCGTTGTCGCTGATTCTAAGGTCCGTCGTGTTGATCGACATGCTTTCCCGCATGATGCACCCTAGTTGCATGCCGTACCCTGAGGCAACCGCTCGAGGCGCCAATGGTAGGCCACTTGGCGAGACCTCGGTGATTGTATCAGTGACATTGGCGAGTACTTGCGACGTACGATCCTTCCTTGGCGCCCGAGGCATCTTCTTCTTCTCATAGGTCGTCGGGGCAGCGTCGCCGCTACCACCAGCCGCCGTGCGGTCAGTGCCTCCACCATCGGTGCTGTCATCAACCTCTTCCTCCAAGTACTCCCAATCAACACCAGCATCGTCCTCCCGGACCTCTTCCTCAATGCCGGTTGCAGCGTGGGCATCCCAGCCCTCTTCCTCGGCACCAGCTTTGGGCATGGACCCGTGCTTGGAAGTGCCCGACATGTTTCTGTAATAACATTCAAATGATCAGAGGAGAAGAATCCTCAAAGTGAGCTTTCTGTTGGGGGGAGGGGGATTGTTTTCACCTTTATTCTATTTGGTACTCAAAATTTAACCCTAGGGTGCTATAGGTTTACTTATTGATTTCCTATCTTATCTTAACATCACTTGATTCAAATTTGAGTTTTTGAGTTGGATTTCAAATTATTCAATATAAACTACTTGGTTATGATTCCTAAATGATCTAGGTAGTGCCAGTTTATGATCTAGGTATGAAATCAAGAAACTCTACTTCTTGTACTATTAGGCCACGTTCCAGGTTCTATCGTTGCTCTTCTGTATGATATGTATCAGGCACCGCAATTAGAAAACGGCAGGTATCATTGCTCTTCAAAGTTAAGAATGTCAGCTATTATATAGTTGAAGATAACATTATGACAGGAGGTCAAATAATCACAGAAGCTTAGCTAGAATCAATAAAGTAGGATCCCAAACTAGTTACACTTTTACTGATAGTTTTTTAAATTGCAGAACTCGATATGGACTTAACATTAGATTCACAAGCAAGCCGACATATTACACTAATTTATATGTCTATTTACATAGAAGAACAGAATTCTACATGTTATATTTGTGGACTGTCTTATTCCTACTTCCAGCAACCATGTGTTTATCTTTTTTATCCAGAATCTCCTATTGTATTTTAGAATTTCAAATAGAATGGCAGTACCAGGCTACCAGCTGTCGTGTCCAAAGCAGTCTGACAGAAATACCTAAAAGAGTTAGTCCTCAATTCTAAGTTTCTAACACTCCACGGTAGGTCCATCGCAATACTCCAAATTTAGTGTTGAAATGTTACTGCAAATAGAACTAATTCATGTAACAGGCTAGCAGCAGTACATGGACACTGCCAACAAAACCTACAGCAGGACACTGATTTGATTTGATCCCACAAGCGAAAGTGCATCAGTTATTCAATTTATCCAACTATTACATTTTGTACTTGGCGGTCTCCTCGACGACACAACCAGATAACATGTACTAGACCTCATGATGCAGGTTTTAAACTCCCCAAAATTGTAGGACAAATTTCTTTTAACCATATGACATTTGGGCAGCAAGAAAATTATGCACAAGCACAAAATATTAGTTCTAGGTTCAGCTAACCTGAAACTACTTTTATCGATTGCGTGAGAGCTTTGGGGCAACATATTGTTGAATATGTAGAGAAGTACTATCTGGCCAACAAAATCATGGTATGCCTTTGTGGTTAGTCCATCTCGGTCAATGAATCACCAGCTTTGGGGCCTTCAAATTTTTCATATTGTTTTCCCTTCAAAGGGCGCAATTTATTTCAGTTTCCTTTTTGAAGGTCTCTGTAACGTTTACGCCTATTTTACCAAGTTTGTTTTTGATATGGGGGCCAATTTTACCAAGTAAAGCAGATGAAAATATGCCCTTGTGGTTACAGTTCCAGGCAGAGGCCAGAGCAGCAAGCTCTACAGAAAGATGGCCCTTGCTCAGGGAAAGAATGTTAAGATCATACAGATCTACTAGCCACATTCTCATACATTCATCTCAGAATCTGAGTTCAGTTTCACAAGGGTGCTCTAGAATTATATGGGACAATGCACAATCTTGCTAACCACTTTTAGGAATAATTCTCTAGAATTACTTGATGTTTTTACAAGGTGAGTTTTGAACTGACTAGTGCTTTAGAATTATTGGTGCATGCGGAATCTGCAAAATCAAATCCAAAACACAAGCTGGTAACAAATATAATAGGTAGCAAAACACGATGGGTACCAACATTTTGACATCTGAATTTGCAAGGGACACCAACTGAAAATTGAATCAAACTGTGTTCCTTTCTTGCCTGAATATGTGGACACTGCACAAGGTATGCTCTAGTTCATTTTGCCGCACCATATGTAACTACCGAATAGTACACCATGGTACCGCGTACTAGCCAAGCCAAGTCCTCTCATACTAAAAACCAGGAACAAATCATGTCCCATCTTGTTTGGTACTAGCTCTATTGTTATGCACAATATAGTAATTATAAAACCAGGAACAAATTCCAAAAATATGAATATTATCCTAGTGTTGTTACATGATTGTAGCTTCAGCCTAATTAAATCTACTGAACAGACTAGTACCAGAACCTATGCAAAATAAACATGTCATAAAAATTATGCCTGATCCATGAGCAGATCCTTTTCATTCACCATCTTCAGTGATCAAAGCAACCCTGGATTTATTTGCCAAGTGGACTTGTGGTATTGGAAAACTTGGCAGTAATCGTTTAATTTCTCTGGATTTAATTTTCCAAGTGGACTAGTGGTGTTGGAAAACAATTTTCAACCATTTATAAGATTCCGTGAACTTAGAAATGAAACTACTAAGTATAAAATTCATAGAAAATTTGGGCATGACCTTTGCTAATTTTCCTATGTCTAGGAGTGCCAGAAATTCGCTCGGAAGGAAATGAATCAACTTCCCCGCGAAACATTGGCATCTCAAAAAGAAAAACCTGCACAAAAATCCCAGAACAAAGAAATCTTCCTCACCGAAGGCATTGCAAGGCTTAAAGCTCTTACAGTTGTTGCTATGCTCACTGAACAAACAAATCTTCCTCTCAAGATTCTGCACACTGCAAACTGAACTTGCTTCTAAATGGCAATTACTTATTCTGGAACGAGACTTGCTGCCACTTTTGGGCCTATACTGTAAACTGCCATGTTGTTCGTGTGTACTAAAGCTAATCAAAGCTAGTAGAGAATTTACATGGTGATATTCAGGAAATAGATTTTAAGATTCCACGTGGCTCAAGCACAAAAGCCCTAAAGGTCCCAGTGACTAGCATTGAGATAGCCCATGGCCATCAGTATATAGGAAGGTTATTCAGTGGCTAGTTGCATTTCAGAGGTTGGCACATGATTACACTGAATCAAATTCAGCAGTTTTGCTGCTACTGCTGCTGCTACGCAGTCAAAACAGAGCTGCTGGTACAAGGAAGAAAAGATGGTATGGGGTATGGCGAATGGGCTGACCTGGGAGAGCGGGTTGGTGGAGAACTCAGGGATGGAGAGGAACTCGTCCTCGGAGACGAAGCCCTTGGCGCTGCGGTCGAGCTGGCAGAAGCGCTCGTACAGGGACATGATCTCCTGCTGCGAGGCTGCCCAGTTCCGACGGGCGCAAACGAAAAAACAGCAACAGGGGATCAATTCGGAATCTAACAATAGGGATTTTCAGGAGGAAACTTGGTGCGGACGAGATGACCTACATAGAACACGGATCTCCTCCTCGATGCTCCTGCACCTCCTCGATGCTCCTTCACCTAGAACACGGATCTCCTCCACACGGATCCTCCACGGCGGCGAGCGCGAGGGAGAAGAAGGGGATCCACCGGAGAAGAAAGGTGTTCGTCGTCGCGCGAGAGAGGAGGGGAGGCGGGATGAACTACAAAATGTCTAAGTCTGGAATATTAGCGCGCGGGGCCACATGTCATTGGCTGAGAGGAATATTCTGTGGCGCACCACGATCCCGTTCGCCACAGAATTGTTAGAATTCTATGGCGCATCGTCTAAGGGGTGCGCCATAGAATTTCTTGGGCGTATTATATGGCCACGTGCGCGGGATTTTTCGTGAGGTAGGTCAAGAGGGCACACGACTTTCTTAGCCTTGTTGATACTGCTTGGCAATGTGTTCCCCTCGGGAAGGCGATCGTGCCAGAATTTCATGTTCTTTTTGAAGCTCGAGTCGGTCCATTTGTTTTGCGTCTTCATCTTCAGAGCAGCAAGCGTTACATGCAAACGCGTATCCTCGGGGCGGCACCCAGGAAACAACGGAGTCACTCCGTCTATCTCCATTTGCGCCAGCTTGGCTTTCTCCCTAGCTGCAGCTATGTCGTTGCTCGTCTCCTTAAGCAGCAGATCCTGAACGTGAGAGTCCCGCAAGGCCGAAATTAGTGGGGTCTCCGTGTTCACGCCTTCATCATCATGTCGATCTTCTCCGCCGACATATCCTTCTTCATGATGATCTTCTCCGTCGTCATTTCCTTCGTCACCTCGCTCGCCCTCTTCTTCATGCACACCTTTTGCTGCCGACGGTGCCACGTGGTTGTGGTCGTCAAAGAAACCGCGTCTGAGAATATGCTCCTCCGATTGTCCGGAATCAGGGTCAATCCAGCGCACGAGTTTGCATGATCGACACGGACATCTTATCTGCCGCCTATTGCACTGAATCATGTCCGCCTTCGTGTCTTTCTTGTATCTAGCGATTCGAGCAGAGCTCATTTCTAGTACCATGGTTGCCTTCACACACACATAGAGAGCAGAAAAAATTAGAACCACAACATGCATAGTCGCCGAAAAAATTCGGCATGACCTCTCCTATAAGTAGGACATATGGGGTGCAAAAGTTTGCCGAAATGGAAGTGAATCAACATTTCGGCAAACATCCATGCACCATGGCCGCCCGCGCGCGACAAACGGTCCACCTGCACATGCATGACAAGCACCCATACACATCGATCGATGGCCACACGAGACATGCACCTCCAACTATACTCACCTAGTAGATTCGATACCGAGACGCGAAAAGAGCGAGGAGAGGGAGGGACCGGAGTATAGATGGAGGTTAGGGCTTCCCCTCAACAACAAGAAACTTCACCAACAATTATACATAAAAAAAATAGGTTCACCTACCAAAAAGGAGAATTAAATGTGTAAAATTGGAGTGGAGAGAAGGGGGGGTCGAGTGAACAACATCCACTTGGAATGAAATCAGTGGGGGGCTACCATCTTTATGTGCACAGTGCCCTTTTCTGTGGCGCACCTACACACTGTTCTGTGGCGCACTGCTGGGCTGCGCCACAAAAAATACACATTATGTGGCGCATGTGTCTCTATGCGCCACAGAATGTGTATTTTCTGTGGCGCAGCCCAGCAGTGCGCCACAGAAATGCCATATTCTGTGGCGCACCAGGGAGCCTGGGTCATAAAAATGTGTGTTCTGACAGTCAGTCCAATGATTGGTGTGGGCCCCACAGAATTTCTGTGGCGCACCATTCTTCCATGCGCCATATAATTAGGAATTTCTGTGGCGCACCACTGGCCATGCGCCACAAAATTATTTTTCTATGGCGCACGCGTTCTAGATGCGCCACAGATGCTGTTCAATAGAAAGGCACTTCTCTACTAGTGTAGGATGTCGAGAGCGGTGTTGGGGTTCAAGCCATAGACAACCTCGAAGGGGCTTCTCTTAGTAGCTTGGTGTAGTGCTTGATTGTAGGCGTACTTGGCATGTGGGATGCATTCCTCCCAATACTTGAGGTTAGGCTTGAACAATGCCCGTACGAGTGAAGAAAGCGTTTGATTCACCACTTCGGTTTGGCCATCCGTTTGTGTGCGGTAGGCAATGGATACTAGTAGCTTCACGCCGAGCTTGGCCATCAAAATCTTCCAAAAGTAGGAGGTGAATTTGACATCTCGATCCGACACAATTGACGTGGGCACACCATGTAGACGCACAATTTCCCTGAAAAAACAAGGTGGTAACATGTGAAGCATCGTCCGTTTGATTGCATGGAATAAAATGTGCTATCTTAGAGAAACGATCAACAATGACAAAGATTGAGTCCATGTTTGTTTTAGTGCGTAGTAGTCCAAACACAAAGTCCATGCTAATGTCACTCCAAGGTGCGTGTGGTGTAGCAAATGGTAAGTAAAGACCATGAGGGTTGGAAGTAGACTTAGCTCGGAGACATGTAGGACATCGCTTCACGAGTCTTTCAACTTGGTGCCTCATCTTAGGCCAATAGTAGTGGTTGGAGAGCATGGCGTAGGTCTTGTCCCTTACAAAATGTCCCATGAGTCCTTCTTCATGTGATTCCTTCAATAACAACAAATGAAGAGAGGACTCCGGAATACACAATTTGTTAGCTTTAAACAAGATTCCTTTGTGGAGATATTGGTCATCAAAAACCTCAATTGGGAAAGCATTTCTCAAAAATGGGACCAAAGAAAGCATCGGAAGAATACAAGTCTTTGATTTCATCCAAACCAAGCACATTGATTTCAAGATGGGTAAGAAGGCATTCTTTACGAGATAAAGCATCCACTACAACATTTTCTTTACCTTTCTTGTACTTGATGACATAAGGAAAAGATTCAATGAATTCTACCCATTTATCATGTCTTTTGTTCAAACTGGCTTGGCTTTTCAAATATTTCAATGATTCATGATCGGAGTGAATAACAAATTCTTTGGGCCAAAGATAATGTTGCCAAACTTCCAAAACTCTAACCAAAGCAAATAGTTCCTTGTCATATATTGGGTAGTTGAGTCTAGCACCATCTAATTTTTCACTATGATAAGCAACGGGACGTCCATTTTGCATAAGAATGCCACCAATGCCTATTCCACTAGCATCACATTCAATCTCAAAAAATTTCTCAAAATCCGTTAAAACAAGCAAAGGTGCTTCGGTCAAACATTTCTGGAGGGTGTCAAAAGCCTTTTGTTGAGTATTGCCCAAACGAACAATATATTTTTCTTTGTAAGCTCATTTAAATGGCAAGCAATTGTGCAAATATCCTTCACAAATCGGCGATAGAAACCGGTAAGACCATGAAGGCGTCTTATCTCACCCACGTAAGTGGGGTAAGGCCAATTTCTGATTGCGTCGACTTTTTTTCATCAACTTCAATGTCATTTGAAGAAATCACAAAGCCCAAGAAAACAAGCTTGTTGGTGCAAAAATTGCATTTAGAAAGATTTGCAAAACGTTTTGCTTTGCGAAGGGCAAACAAGACTTGAGATATATGTTCATGGTGACTCTCCAAAGATTTGCTATAGATAAGGATGTCATCAAAATAAACCACAACATATTTGCCAATGAAAGGGCGCAAAACTTCATTCATAAGACGCATGAAAGTTGAAGGTGCATTTGAAAGGCCAAAGGGCATGACAAGCCATGCATACAAACCAAGTTTTGTTTTGAAAGCTGCTTTCCATTCTTCTCCTATGCTCATGCGAATTTGGTGATATCCACTTTTAAGGTCAATTTTGGAAAAGATAATAGCACCACTTAATTCGTCAAGCATATCATGGAGCCTAGGGGTGGGATGTCTATATCTAACGGTGATAGCATTGATAGGAAGAAAATCCATGCACATGCGAGAAGTATCATCTTGCTTTAGGACAAGGATAACCGGGACAACACAAGGGTTAAGAGATTTGTGGATGAAACATTTCTCAAGTAGTTCTTGGATTTTCCGCTCGATCTCCTTAGTCTCCTCGGGGTTGGTGCGGTAGGGAGCACGGTGTGGAAGTCGAGCACCCGGAATGAGTTCAATGCGATGCTCGATGCCACGTAGGGGAGGTAGACCCGGTGGTAGTTCGTCGGGAAACACGTCCTCAAATTCCTGCAACAAAGGCAACAAAGACAGAGGAAATCTTGTTATGGCGTTAGTTTTAAGTGCTTCTCCTTTGCACACTAGGACAAAGTGAAGCATGGATGGGTCATCTCGTAACTCTCGCATCTCTCTTTTGGTGGCAAGTAAGGCAAGGCCTTTGGGAGCACTCGAAATTTTTCCACTCATGTTTGGCTTGTGGCTCTCACTATCTTTGAGGTGGATCACTCTCTCAGCACTCATCTCACGAGATTTTTAGCTCTTCTTGTTTGCGTGCAAGGTTCTTGGTGTTGTCGGCAATCACTTGGCTAGGAGACATGGGGTGGATCACAAACGTCTTGTTATTCCACTTGAAGCTATAATGGTGGTGCGTCTGTCATGAATAGCACTCTTATCATAATTCCAAGGTCGTCCAAGAAGAACATGAGACACGGTCATAGGCACAACGTCACACTCAACCGTGTCTTCTTAGGGGCCAATCTTCAAGTGTACGGAAACCATGTGTTGAATTTTGAAGGTGCCGGAGTCACTAAGCCATTGGACATGGTAGGGATGTGGGTGTTGCTTGTAAGTCAATTGGAGTTTGTCGCAAAGCTCTTTGCTAGCCAAATTGTGGCAACTACTGCCATCAATGATAACCTTGATTGATTTTCCATTGATGTCGGCTCGAGTTTGGAAGAGCACTACAACGGAATCGGTCTATTGCAACAAAAATAGTCGTTGTAAAAAGTGACGTATCGTCGTAATAGGGTTTTGTTGCACCGAAATCGGTTTCGTTGGGAGGCGTCGCAAAAACCTCCGTGGTAGAAGCCTGTCTCCGCGCACTTAGATTCGTCGCTAAAAAAGAATCCAGTTGCAACCATTTCCTAGGCCAATTGCCACGCACTTTTCCTTTGCGCTTGTTCTTTCGTTGCAAAAGTCGAGTTTATTTGCCACGTCCAATTGTGTGGCAAAAAACTATGGCAACAAACATTATACGCGTGGGAACAACGTTTTGCCACACACAATCAATCGTGGTAAGATGATTTTGAAATAGTAATCGCTACGGCCTTCATATTAGTAGCCATAAGCAATCGCGACAATTTCAACTATTCGTGGCGCCATTCAATTTCTACAAATTTTAGTTTCGTGGCGAGATGTAGTATTCGCAACATCCACATTTTATGTTGCTAGAAGCAACTGCGACAATAACAACTTTTTGTGGCACCATTGTATTTCGACAAATTTTATTTTCGTGGCTACATGTACAATTCACAACGTACAAATTTTAGTAGCTAGAAACAAGTGCGACAACTTCAACTATTCGTTGCGCCTTTCTATTTCTACAAATTTTAGTTTCGTGGTGAGATGTAGTATTCGCAACATCCACATTTTATGTTGCTAGAAACAACTGCGACAATAACAACTTTTCGTGGCGTCATTGTATTTCGACAAATTTTATTTTCGTGGCGACATGTACTATTCTCAACGTACAAATTTTAGTAGCTAGAAACAACTGCGACAACTTCAACTATTCGTTGCGCCTTTCTATTTCTACAAACTTTAGTTTCGTGGCGAGAAGTATGGGAATTCTCTATTGCAACGAACATAGTTTGGTGGCGTGAATGAACTATCGCAACAAAGTTAGTTTGGTGGAGAAAATCTATTGCGACGATGTCTCCCTCATGGTGGTGAGAGTCTATTTCAACAAAACACTTTGTTGTGGCGACTGAGGCTTCACGCAACACTACAATTATCGTGGTAAACTACCTATTGCCACGTTATAGAAAAAAAAATAAGGAAACAAATAATTCGGGCATTGAATTAAAATGTTCAAAACGGTACGTAAAATATGTTTATTTACACAAAATAATAGTTCTCATAGCTATTTTTAATATATATACAAATGAAATTCTCGTACAACATGGATCAAATCAAGATCAAATCAAACTGAAATATCTAGTGCAGCTATTTGTTTCCATCAGAAGTTTGATTGCCGTCCTGCAATCAATTGTAAAAAAAAAGGTGTGAGTCTAGTCAGCAATAACACATGCTGAAACATAAGAACCAGCAGACTATAGTGTGTGGATGAAGCAAAAACAGTTGTTGTAACTCAACGAAGCCACAACCCATAGTGAAACATAAACTGCAGCAAGTATAGGGTGGGTGCAGCAACGCTATAGTGTGGGTGAAGCAAAAACAGAATGTACTACTACCGAATTGTACAAGATTGTGACTTACATATGACTTAAACATTCGACTTTTCTGTATCGGGCTGTGCGGAGGAACTATTTTCTTAGCAGGACTGTTGGTAAGTGATGGTTGCTGGTTCGACTTCTTAGACGTCTGCAAAAACAAAGTGCACTGTTAGCAACGTAAGTAAACAACTAAATCTTACTAGTTTGCAATTGTATGACTATCATCACCTGAGGTGTAGTCGTCTTCTGCTTTTCCATCTGTGCGGAGAGCTCGTCAAACTTTGCCTGGAACCGTGAGTTAAACTGTGCAACCAAGTTATTTTCAAATTCTTTTCTTGAGTTTCTCTCCGACTCCATCAGTTGTTCCCTTTGAGCAAGCTCTTCCATTAATCTCTTCTCAAGATTTTCTCTCTCAGCCCGCTCTACATTAATCTTCTCTTCCATGCTTGCACGTTCATCTTGTAACTTCTGTTCTAAAGTAGTGACCTTCGTGGTGAACTGGGAGTTAATTTTTTGGGTCTCTGCCGTAGCCCGAGCTTCCTCCTCTAACAGTAACTTAGACTGCTGAGAACTAGTTTGCACCTGGGCCATGTATCCGAACCCACGAGGCTGCGATGACTTGCATTGAACGGTAGATTTATATGCTTTCTGGAAAATATTGATTCTTTGTTCAGCTGACAATGGAACACCAGTTTCCTTTAATCTGTTTTCAATCTCTTTACATGCTGTTTCCTGATTACGAAAAAAAATCTCAAATCAGATGAAGAAACATCCAAGATGGAGAACAGTAAATATGTTTAGAGTAGCTTCTAAGTCAGTTAACTCACGTAAACATCCTTGGACTCTTCTGTAGTCCATGTTTCATTCTTTGTGTGGGTCAGTCTCCAGAGAGCAACACAGTCTGGCTCTTCTCCAGTTTCCGAATCCCTCTGCAAGTAGTGCAACAATTAGATACTATAAACATTAAAGCAAAGTGAACACCGACGCATGCATAGTGAGTAGGCCCATACATTCTCAAAACTGAGTTGAGAGTAGGATTTTGATCCTACTCTGTGTTTTGTCTTCATCTGCGTACGGTTATCCTTATTCTTTTGGCTGAGTTCCTGCTCATTCAATTATAAAAAAAAAACTTGTCAGACAAGCCATTTGATGATAGTAAAAAATTCACAAACAGGTAGTATAGAAATAACCAG
Organism: Alopecurus myosuroides; assembly: GCA_028641055.1. Classification (NCBI taxonomy): domain Eukaryota; kingdom Viridiplantae; phylum Streptophyta; class Magnoliopsida; order Poales; family Poaceae; genus Alopecurus; species Alopecurus myosuroides. Next base: position 386,963,443 of record CM054060.1, read on the forward strand.
GAATTTCGGATCAGTGCCAAAGTACTCGATCAACCATTCCCACTCTTCTTTTTGTAAATCTTCTGGGACAACTGCCCTTCTAGCATCATATGTTTTGTATGCCTTGTAAGTGCTGCTTAGGTTTCCTCGCCAGTCTCTGTAGCGTTCTTTTGCAATTTTAAGAATTTTTCCGTGTGTTTCGTCTGTATCTGGCATATCGTATCTGTCCTGTAATGCGTAGAACAAACAGATAGACTTAGTTTAGTAGTAGCACATTAATTATGGACGAAAAAAGCAGACAACACATGTGAGAAAGGTTGTACTCACCAACATATCTGTGACGATCATGCGATGGATGTTAGGGTGAATGTCTGACCACCTCCTCACTCCAATAATTGGTAACCTTCTTTTCATTGTGATTACCACGTCATCCTTGAATGAACGGTTGTTCATTCCTACTGGACCACCCAATGTTTCAGAGAAATCAACACCTAGCTTTGCAGCTCCATTGGCATGACGCTTCTTATTGGCTTTCAAACCTTTCACTACACCTCGCCCTTTCTTCTTCGGTATGTCATCACCTACATCCCAAAACACACACAAAGAAACAATTTATTTTGTAGTTGATTGAAAGAAATTAGGACACAGCGGTAAAAAAAATAGCTAGTACCTTCTTGTAGTTGTAGCTTCGGGCGATAGCAGCGTGCATGGGAAGGCCAATCATCAACGGAACACATGTCAGTTTCAGACACATCAGTGTTAGGTTCAGTTCCTGTTTCAGGGTTAACATTTGTACTGAATCAGCAATCGTAGATTTTATCCATTAAAACAAATATTAGACAGAGCTTAAATGTCAAAAATAAATTACCACGTCTACGTTTTCCCTGACTTTTTTTATATTGTAGTATACTTTCAACCCTTGTCATGCAGACAGATCCTTTCTTTATTACTGAAAATGTTAACAATAAATGGACAAAGGAGTAATCTGTATCTTCTTCTTCGTTTGAAGCTTGTTCCTCTTCGGTTGCATCCCTAACTGCATGTTTATCAAAATTGTGGATTAGGTAAGGAATGCATAAAATAGTTACCGGGGAAAATATTTATTAAAGTCTGTATTGAAGGAGTTGCGAGTTGGAGATTTGGCATGAAAGTATAACCTGTGATAGTGATCTGTCGCTTTTTTCTGGTGGATCCAGTTGCATCATCAAGCAGATACTCTATTGTTGCAATATCAACCGCCGTGGCCTTCTCCCTAAACACACACAGGGAGATCTTCTTATCATTAGAGTGTATGCGTTTCAATTGCTCCAAATCACTACCATGGTCTATTGGAACAAGTTTTCATTTGCCAGGGCCATTATTTAGCCTGCAGTACAGGTAATCACGCGCGCCACTGAAGCCAACGTTTTCAATCAAATTGATGAACTCCATATAGCAGATTTCCTCCGGTTCCATGTCTGCTTCCACAACTTTTTTGTTTTTATCACCGTCCTCATAGAAAAGTCTAACTTTCCAAATGGGTTCGGTCGTCTACAATTAGATAGAAGGAAAAAATGAGAACCCAAATAATCAGTGAGTTAGCAGATCTGAAATAAAAAAAAATAGTTACATGGCATTATTCACATAGAAAACCAGATACACATATGATCGACTAGGTGTTCATACACGGATTAACGCTTCAACCAGAGGAAGAACAGAGAATAACAACCAATATCCAGACCATATAAGAGACGGAGAGATCACGGAGATGGACGAGAAGCAGATTAGACAGGAAAACCTGAGAGGATTCGCGTTCCATGGAGTCCGATCGCGACATCGACATGTGTAGAGCTCTGAACGTGATGAGGGCGAGATGAGATCTAATCTGCAATGGCGAAAGAGGTGGCCCGTAGATTATGCTATGGCGAAACAGGAGGGGCATCGTGCACTTGTACATACACTTTAGCGGGAAATTTAAAGTGACTGCTTTTATTTTTTGGTGGGAACACAAAATTTCGCTACACTTGGCGTTTTAGCGGGAGGATTTAATTTTTTTTTGGTGGGACATCGTATTCGAGCAACCACAACGCCTTGTCGACAATATAGGCGCTAATAGAGCAGTTAAACAATGCATGCAATCGCAGGCTGCCTAGAAGGCATATTTTGCATTGAGTTTCAAGGCGTCAGGCTCTTAACTATCGGGGGAAAACTAATCGGATTTATTCCCTAGCGCTTACAACGTAGGATTGAAAACATGTGGAAGTCTCGCATGAGTCATGTAATGTCACTGAACAATTATTTCATGCAACTTATTAGCTGCCGCCGCCTTGTTTATTTCTGCAAACTTGAAATTGCCACTGAAAATATAAACAGGACAAGTAATCTTCACTGCAGATGAAGGTTTGGGTGATCAAACCACTGAAGCACATCGCTGATGGCAGTACGATAATTACATACATCCATACGTTCATGATCCGATGAGCATGTCCAAGTTGGCAGACTACGCACTACAACCAGGGCGACACCGCCTGCATCACGATCTTCACGTCCAAGTGGCGGTTACGGGTGCTCCTAAGTGTAATGAGAATAGCTTGCTTTTCATATAAATGCTTGCCTTCAAGGAATTCCCGCCATGCATTCCTGCCAAACATAATGCGGCCGTCCCTGTCCGTGTTGTATGGAACGGTGGTGAACGCCTCTGATGATCCGAGGCATAGCCCAGCATGGCCTGAAGACGGAATGCCAGCACTGTCCGCTATGGACTGAGGTAGTTTCTGGATTTCGAGCGTGTGGATGACATACAAAAAGAAGTAGGTCATAGTAAGGCACACGTTGTAAGCATAAATTGTGTTGAAAAACATAAATAGCATTGGCACCTTACGTACCATCTCATATCTGGCCACATTTGTCCACGTCAAACAAGTCACGTATGGCACTCCAATGTACTCATCTATTGTGGGTAGAAGCTCACGAACGTGGTCCTTCTCATCGTCATCAAGATCAGCTCTCTGGGAGAAGATGATGGAAGAGTCGAATGGGTCATCCTCATCCATGGACTGATGATCCGTGGACTCCTCATCCGTGGACTCCTCATCAGTCCTGGGATCTGGGTCAGTTTCATTGCTTGTAGTAGCGTCGTGGTCGTACAAGTAGTGCCTGCTGCACATGTCGAACTTGAACACCTTGACGGTGAGCAAGGCGTCGCCGTCGTAACTGAAGAGGAGGAACATGCCGCGTTGCAGGAAGTAATATTGGGCGAACTGGTCCCAGCCGTGCCCGAGGAAAATGCGGCCAGCTTCATCGAAAAGCACATCCATGTCCCAGTTCTTGCTACTCGGATCGTCCGCCTCACGCAGCTTAAGTTCACGTGGTTCACGGTCCTTCAGCAACTCCACAAACTTCTTAGGCAGCACCTGCAGCAATATGAAAGTTAAATAGATAGAAAAGAGTGCTTACTAGAAATAAGTTTACTGTTTGACGATGGATGAGTACTATAAAAATGTAAACAAGTAGTACCTAGTAATCAGTTATACTAAATCTTAGTTGAGCAATGAGCGTGTTTGCCACATTAATTCAAAAAGTTGAACTTTCAGTGGGAGCTGAAATGTACCATATCGAGTGAACATATTCACGTAGAGCAATTGAGCTACTACAACCCATCTACTAGACCTTAATTTGATTCACAAATTTAACTAGCTACAGGATCATAGCTCAGACACTATGTCAGACTAAATAACTGAAGTGGTGGTGTGGGTCGATGAAGCGTACCAGTTTGTCCGATGTAGCGTCTACTACGAGGGAGTAGAACTCAAAGTCTGCCAACTCCATCTTAACAGATCCCTCTGTTCATCATAATAGAAATGCAAATCAATTTCCGGCTACATATATAATCGGGAATTAACATTTTGGTGATACAGTCCACGTACTGAATGCCGCGTTGTATTGCAAGCGGCAACTGCTTAGGTCGAACATCTTTACTGTGATGACATTGCGGCCGTCGTAATTGCAGATCAGAATAAAGCCTCTCTGCAGTTTGTAGGTCCGGGCGAAACACTCCCAGTCGCGCTTGAGGAACATGCGGCCAGTGCTGTCGAACCACACATCAACGTCCCACGTGGTGCTACGCCGATGGCCGACCTCAAGCAGCTTCAGTGCACGGGGTTTACGGTCCCCTAGCAACTCTGCGAACTTCTTAGGCAGTGACTGCAGCAGAGGATAGAGCAAACCATGAACATCATTCCACCTATCTGACTAAAATGACAAGTAAAATGAGTACAATACCTGTTTGTCCGATGAAGCATCATCTACGTAAGCGAGGAACTCGTAGTCCATCGTATGCAAACCCGCCTGTATATCGTACTAAAAAGTATGACTTCAGTTACATTTAGCAGACGTGCCAAAACAGCAGAGGTTAAGAAACATGAAGGTTCACTACAAATTTAGGACTAAATGCAGTCTAGCAGCATCATGGTTCAGAGACATTCATACACAGGTGCAATTTAAATTTGACATGCATTCAATAATTTCATGGAAGTACGGAACTTCAGAAAAGAAAATCTACTAGTATGTCAAGGAAATGGTGTGCCGACAATCAATTGTACTGCTTTAGCAAATTAATTGAAATAGCTACTGGTCCTAAAAAATGGCTCACATCTATTGTCCTGCTGAAGATTAAAAATGGAAATTACTAAAAATAGCTAGTGAACCTAAAAAGGGGTAAAGTCAACTGTACTTGTGAATAGTAAAAAGGGAAATTACTAAAAGTAGGTACTGGTCCTAGATATGCCAGTGTGAGTACCAGAGGTCTTACTTTCAACATCACTAATTACCTACCTAGAAAAAGGCACACACACAACAACAGCTACCAACATCAATTGGGCACCTGGAACTATCAAAATTAACATGAAGGTATAGTGCAACATCTCAATCAGATGCATGTAAGTACCATTTACTTTAGTCATAAACGTGTAAACGACAAATCAATCATGAATGACATCGAACATAAATACGTGCTACCATCTATATGTAGCACAAGATTTCACATTTCTTAACTGTCTAGACAAGTAGGACACTAGTCACCTTATAGAAAATGAGTGTTTGAACTTAAATCGTTCTGCAATACATCCACAAGAGGTGAAGTTCTAACCTGAGTGTCGCCCGCGATGGATCAGTGGTGAATCGACGCGCCGTGGGTCAATCTACAGCGCGATGAAGAGACTGGCGACGACGGCGGTCGCGAGAATGCGGCGGCCCAGAGAGGGATGTTGATCGAGGGGCGGCGAGGTCGAGGGATGGATGGCGGCGGCGGCGGCGGCGGTGTCGGTGAACTGCGGAATAAGGGTTTTCTCGGAGCAAATAACTGTAGGTACACAAAGAGGAGGAGTGCGAACTTGACGTGACAATACGAGAGGAAGATGATACTTGGGCCCACCTGTAAGTCTGTTACCACAAATGGTGGGTACATTTCCGCGGGGCAGTTGCCATTTTTATGGTTCCTATCTGAAGTGCCACCGAGCGTCTCCCCTCCCCTCCCCTGCTTTCTCCTCTGTTTCTCCAATGACGATCTTCGTTCTACTCCACGCCATGGAGCAGCCAGACAAGTTTTGCACTTTTTTTTTGTAATTAATGGCTGTCAGACCAATAGTGTGTTCAATTTTATAAATGTTGGTACAAAAGTATTCCATTCCCAATTATTTTGGTAAACAGCCGCATTGCCCGCTTGTAATAACCGCGCCGCTTCCAACCCATGCCCAAAGTCGAAATCATGATGCATTCCAAGAACCTCGCTTCATTTCAGCAACATTGCACGTGTGGGATCTCAAAAAGCCGCTTCCATTCTCAAGTTGCCTACCAATCTTATGTCGTAGCCGTTTCCGGGCACTTTCGGTCCAGAACAGTGTTCCTTCCACCTAGGATGCCTGGAAAACAGCAGAGATGAGAATGTAAGCCACACCTGGCAATGTGGGCCCACACAAAATGCTTGAACCCCATTGCAGGACTTGTATGGTGCCGCCGTTGCGCTGGGTGGCGTCGAAGCACCGGACGTTAACCGGGACGATTCTCGCCGCTTCTCGCTCTTGCATGCCAGCCTTGACACCTGGGGCATCCTTACAACCCACTCCACGCAACTCACTCCACATGCAACACTGCACCTTGTTACCCCTGCCCATGAGTGGGCGATGCAAGATCTGGTTTTATATTGCCTTCGAGAGCGAAAGGAACGGCCGAAAACGGGGATTTCCTTTGCCAACTTGTTGTTTCCCATGCCCAAAGTCGAAATCATGATGCATTCCAAGAATCTCGCTTCATTTCAGCAACATTGCACGTGTGGGATCTCAAAAAGCCGCTTCCATTCTCAAGTTGCCTACCAATCTTATGTCGTAGCCGTTTCCGGGCACTTTCGGTCTAGAACAGTGTTCCCTTCCACCTATGATGCCTGGAAAACAGCAGAGTTGAGAATGTAAGCCACACTTGGCAATGTGGGCCCACACAAAATGCTTGATCCCCATTGCAGGACTTGTATGGTGTCGTCGTTGCGCTGGGTGGCGTCGAAGCACCGGACGTTAACCCGGACGATTCTCGCCGCTTCTCGCTCTTGCATGCCAGCCTCGACACCTGGGGCATCCTTACAACCCACTCCAAGCAACTCACTCCACATGCAACACTGCACCTTGTTACCCCTGCCCATGAGTGGGCGATGCGTGATCTGGTTTTATATTGCCTTCGAAAGCGGAAGGAACGGCCGAAAACGGGGATTTCCTTGGCCAACTTGTTGTTTCCCATGCCCAAAGTCGAAATCATGATGCATTCCAAGAACCTCGCTTCATTTCAGCAACATTGCACGTGTGGGATCTCAAAAGCCGCTTCCATTCTCAAGTTGGCTACCAATCTTATGTCGTAGCCGTTTCCGGGGACTTTCGGTCCATAACATTGTTCCCTTCCACCTACGATGCCTGGAATACAGCAGAGATGAGAATGTAAGCCACACTTGGCAATGTGGGCCCACACAAATCTTGAACCCCATTGCAGGACTTGTATGGTGCCGTCGTTGCGCTGGGTGGCGTCGAAGCACCGGACGTTAACCCGGACGATTCTCGCCGCTTCTCGCTCTTGCATGTCAGCCTCGACACCTGGGGCATCCTTACAACCCACTCCAAGCAACTCACTCCACATGCAACACTGCACCTTGTTACCCCTGCCCATGAGTGGGCGATGCGTGATCTGGTTTTATATTGCCTTCGAAAGCGGAAGGAACGGCCGAAAACGGGGATTTCCTTGGCCAACTTGTTGTTTCCCATGCCCAAAGTCGAAATCATGATGCATTCCAAGAACCTCGCTTCATTTCAGCAACATTGCACGTGTGGGATCTCAAAAGCCGCTTCCATTCTCAAGTTGCCTACCAATCTTATGTCGTAGCCGTTTCCGGGGACTTTCGGTCCAGAACATTGTACCCTTCCACCTACGATGCCTGGAATACAGCAGAGATGAGAATGTAAGGCACACTTGGCAATGTGGGCCCACACAAAATGCTTGAACCCCATTGCAGGACTTGTATGGTGCCGTCGTTGCGCTGGGTGGCGTCGAAGCACCGGACGTTAACCGGGACGATTCTCGCCGCTTCTCGCTCCTGCATGCCAGCCTCGACACCTGGGGCATTCTTACAACCCACTCCAAGCAACTCACTCCACATGCAACACTGCACCTTGTTACCCCTGCCCATGAGTGGGTGATGCGTGATCTGGTTTTATATTGCCTTCGAAAGCGGAAGAAACGGCCGAAAACGGGGATTTCCTTGGCCAACTTGTTGTTTCCCATGCCCAAAGTCGAAATCATGATGCATTCCAAGAACCTCGCTTCATTTCAGCAACATTGCACGTGTGGGATCTCAAAAAGCCGCTTCCATTCTCAAGTTGCCTACCAATCTTATGTCGTAGCCGTTTCCGGGGACTTTCGGTCCAAAACATTGTTCCCTTCCACCTACGATGCCTGGAATACAGCAGAGATGAGAATGTAAGCCACACTTGGCAATGTGGGCCCACACAAAATGCTTGAACCCCATTGCAGGACTTGTATGGTGTCGTCGTTGCGCTGGGTGGCGTCGAAGCACCGGACGTTAACCCGGACGATTCTCGCCGCTTCTTGCTCTTGCATGCCAGCCTCGACACCTGGGGCATCCTTACAACCCACTCCAAGCAACTCACTCCACATGCAACACTGCACCTTGTTACCCCTGCCCATGAGTGGGCGATGCGTGATCTGGTTTTATATTGGCTTCGAAAGCGGAAGGAACGGCCGAAAACGGGGATTTCCTTGGCCAACTTGTTGTTTCCCATGCCCAAAGTCGAAAGGGATAATTAACAAGGTGCCCTCAGTTGGCACCACGACCTCAGTTTTACCCCTAGCGCCGAATCGACCTCAGTTTTGCCCCTAGTCAGTGCGCAAGGACTCCTTTCGCTGCTCCCACCGTTACTTTCGGCCCCCCGTTAGGATCCTGACCTGTGGGACCCATCATAGAACCGTTGGCGTGGCCTGTGGGCCCCAGCTATTGAGCGTTGGCGCTGCATGTGGGCCCCACCTGTTGACGGTTGGCGCTGCATGTGGGCCCCACCTGTTGACCGTTCCTTGCGGCCCAATGTCACATGAGGCCCAATGTCAACATGTAGACATTATCCATTTATATTTATTAATCACTACATGCAGACTACGCATTATCCATTTATTAAACCATCAAATTATTCGTATTAATAATATAAAATATATACTGTGCTCAACTCAAATTTTTATGTTATCTTAGAAAACATAATGCAGCACATCTCTTATATATAAATTTTGTTTACAATGTGCAGATTTTAAAGCGATGATTAGAAAGGAAAAAACTTCTAAACAGTGGGTACATTTGGACAAATATAAGAACATAACTGTCGGATATATACCGAATAGGGGTATAGAAGATGGTAGACAAAAGAGCTGGACTACCAGGGTGGCCTGTAAGGTAATGGGCTTAGGTCCATTGGGCGACCCAGTAGTCCAACGCGTAGAAGCCGGATTCTAGAAGAACCCGGATCACGGCCCGCGTGATCTGGCTTGTAGGAGAAGACGGATTCCTTACTTTCCAAGTTACAAGTTAAACGTAGTCTTCTAGGTTTCTGGTTCTGTAAGCCCTAATCCGGCTATTATATAAAGCCGGACGGGAGATAGATTTGATAAGTTTAATAAGTTCCTTTAGTTCCAAGGTTCTAGGTCCAAGCTCAAGCCTTACGCAACTCGCCGGGAAGTTCATCCTCGACGAGTAGCTGGATCTATTCCCTTACATTGTAACCTTATTATACGGGCTTTAGTCCCACATAGTGAGAAGTGCAGGAGTAGGTACGCCGTACTGTCGCGACGTACCGAACCTGGGTAAATCCCGTGTTCTGTGTTTACTACGCTATCCCGTTACCCCACGTCTCTACCGTAGTCTCATGGCACCCCAGTCTATGAAAACTACTACGATGTCTCGACAGTTGGCGCCCACCGTGGGGCAAACGACGTCAGGCGTGAAGTTCCGATCAGGGATATTAGGCGGAATCGGAAGATCGATCACTGTCGGAAGCTTGGAATTTGACGACGACGTCGGGCGCTTCCTCGACAACGGATCCTACATCCCGGCGCAAAACCATCTGGTAAGTGCCTGCGTTTTACCGATTGGATCTGCTAATATCTTTATCGGATTAACCGCGGAAGCAATGGGGTTTTGCGGTGAAAGCAATTATCTCCCACCCGCCCTATACCCAGTCGAAGACGACTATGATGCCGGATTTTGCTCAGATCGCCGACAAAACAGTGATACGCACTTTATCGGCATGGTGCAATCCGAGATCGCCGAAAACACGGATGACGGAAATCCCGTGCAAGAGGCATACAACGATACACCCGTCACAGAAACGGAAGAACCAATACCCGTCACAGAGACGGAAGATCCGACATCCGTCAACCAGACGATGAGCTCGGAAACAGAGTCCGTGCTTGCCTCCATTGAGGCGAGATTGGAGTCGGAAACCGGATCGGATAACTTCTCCGAAGACGAAGATGATGATGCCTTCGTAAGAAAAGTTAAATCCTTTCAAGAGGGGTTCCATGAAGTGCTAATGGCAAAACCAGCTGATACAACGGGTGCCGATAGCCAGGAAAGCCCTAAAACCCCTCCGCCAGCAGAGGAGAGGGAAGACGGAGAAACTTCTCCGATATTTCCTAATGTCAAGGAGATGACAGAGGATGAACCTGTCAAAAAACCTCCCTCTTCCAAGAAAAAGCACCGTGCTTCTAAAAAACTCCAGTACAAACTCCGGAAGAAAAAGTCAGCTGATCTCGCTGATGAAAACCTGGAAGTTGGAGATATTAGTGGCACAAAGCCTACGGAAAAGAAATCTAAGGAAATCACTGCTCCGCCAATGACAGAACTGGAAGAGCAAGAACTATTACAAACTCCAGTGGGACCCAATGAACCCCCTGAGATGCTGGAAGCCAGGAGACAAGCTTTCCAACGGCAACAGCAACAACTGCTTAGATCTCGGCAGCACCTCCAACAAACCCATAATGACATCAAAATTATGAAGGAAGAAATTGAGGAGTACGAGAGAAAGCACAGATCTGCCCTAAAACCTACAAGGTTACCCGGAATTGCAAAACCGGAAGAACTGCCACCGAAAGAAAGGTTCTATAACCCATCTTGGCAAAAGCAGTTAAACGACAAAGATGCCAAGGGCGAACCAATATACAAAACCGCAGCTGAAAACGCGGAAGCAGCGTTCGCCATCTTGAACAACGATCTGTACTCCAACGGGGAAAAACTCCAAGGGGTGTATGCTTTCCTAGGAAAAGCATTACAGCAGCAACAGCGAGGACAAGAGCGATCAGGGAGGCTGCATGATAATTCCGCCCTCTGCAAAACTGTTACTTGCGCTGCTGGAGCACCTGGACCGGAAGAACCCGGAGATTCGGACAAAAAAGAGGATCCGAGAAGAGACAAGAAAAACCCCGACAACCGGGACGCAGCGTCTAGAACCGGACCTCATCTCCCGAAAGATGGATATAAACCACACGATCGGGAAGACAAACACCGGAATGACGGCAAAATAATGCCACCTCCGAGAAACCCAGCTGAAAAAGCTGGAAGATACGATACACCTCACAGGCGTGAAAGATCTCGGACACCGCCCAAAGATAAGGAAAGGTACAGGAGCAGGACTCCACCTAATCCCAGAGGGCGTGACAACGGAAGAGATAGAGATAACCTCGGAAAAACGCGTCCGCGTAACAATGGAAAAGAAAGGAGTAGATCCCCTTCTGTCCATTCAGCCGGGAGATATTCTGTGCATATTGACAGAGCAGAAAAGGATGATTTATACTTTGGTCCTAAGTGTTTCACTGACAGGATCCGAAGGATAACCCTGCATTCTGGCTTTGCCAAAGTTGGTCCAACCTACCAAAAATATACCGGCAGTACAAACCCGGATACCTGGCTTTCAGATTATTACACAGCCGTCCAGATCAACAACGGGACAGACCTGGAAGCTGTTAAGTTTCTTCCCCTAATGTTGCTAGACGGAGCCAGAGATTGGATTAATGGTTTACCATCAAGAACTGTCGACAGTTGGGATGATATGGCGAGAGTATTTACTCAGCATTTTCGAGGAACATACAAACGTCCAAATAGCATCAACCAGCTGAACCGTTGCACCCAATTTGAAGACGAACCATACGTGGATTTCATCTCCAGATGGACTGCAATGAAGAATAGTTGCTCTGGGGTAACTGACGTACAAGCAATGCATGCTTTCGTCAATGGCCTAAAACCCGGACTTGTACCGTTCATGGTTGGCTCTAAAAAGCACAAAGATCTCGGATCTATGCTTACAACCGCTAATGAGCATGCTGCAGCCGAAGACGATATCAGAGCAAGAGGAGGCAATATTGAGTCACTGATACTGGCCAAGAAAACACCTCGTTCTGATAAAAAAGGAACTCCGGAGTCAACAACAAAGCCCAAGGAGGTTAACTTAGCCTTTGGAGGAGAAAAAGGGAACAAGTGGAAAGGCCGCAGTCCGGATCCCATCAATTACACTCCTGAAGAATGGGAGAGAATTAAGTCGGAACCCTGCGTCCACCACTCTCAGTTTGGGAAACCAACCCACACGAACGCGCAATGCCGGCTAAACAAGCATATGAAAGGCAATGCAGGATCCGGAAGTAAAGGGAAGGGTTCCAAGAGGAAACCTGCCAAACAAAAGCCAGAAGCTGAAAAAGAAGACAGTGAATCGGACACTGATGACAAAATCCAGGAACAACAGCGAAAAGGCGAACCTAAATTTCCGAGGGTTGACGGAGAAGCAATGCTAACTTTCCTAGCAACCCCGTCAGCAAAGGTGGCCAAAAGGACACTTCGAGAAATAAACGCGGTTGTTCCTGCAACCCCAAAATTCTTGAAGTATTCCAACACACCGATAATCTGGGATCAGTCTGATCATCCCGGAAATATCCCTGAACCCGGCACACAAGCTCTTGTTGTAAGCCCTATTGTTCAAAACACTAGGCTAAGAAGAGTGCTGATGGACGGAGGATCCAGCATCAATATAATGTACCTGGATACACTGAAGCACTTGAAGATATCCGAGTCCCAGCTCAATTACAGCAATATACGCTTCCATGGCATCGTTCCTGGAAGGCAAGCACGATCCCTAGGAGAAATTTCCCTAGATGTCACCTTCGGAGATAAAGATCACTTCCGACAGGAAAAAGTATCCTTCGAGGTTGTGCCGTTCGAAAGCGTGTATCACGCAATACTCGGACGTCCGGCTTTCGCCAAGTTTATGGCAAGATCTTGCTACATCTACAACAAGCTGAAGATGCCAGGACCCAAAGGAGGAGTAATCACCATTGCCGGTGATTTCAAGCTGGCAAACGAGTTGGAGAAGCAAAACGCCCTTTGCGCTCAAAGAGTTATAGCTCAGGAAGAACTGAAGGAGTTAGCCAAGGAGGTATCGCCGAAAGAAATGCCGGCAGGAAAAGAAACTCGGAAGCCAACAGATAGCTTCAAGGCATCCGAGAATACAAGACCGGTAATCCTAGATCCCAAAGATCCGACAAAATTCGTCGTTGTAGGGACTGGGATGACCGACAAATAGGAAGGCGAGCTCATCAAGTTCCTCCGTGAGAACTGGGACATTTTTGCTTGGTGTCCAGCTGACATGCCAGGCGTACCCAGGGAACTTGCTGAGCACCAACTCAAGGTTATTCCCGGATCAAAACCCGTCAAACAAGGTCTCCGTCGATTTGACGGAAGAAGACGGAAGGCTATTGGCAAGGAAATTATCCGGCTTTTAGCAGCGGATTTCATCAAGGAGGTAATCCATACTGACTGGTCCGCAAATCCGGTATTAGTACCGAAGAAAGACACAACTGCCCTCAGAATGTGTATAGATTACACAGGATTGAACAAGTTATGTCCGAAAGATAGGTTTGCGCTGCCGCGAATCGATCAAATAATAGACGCCACTGCAGGCTCTGAGCTTTTATGCTTTTTGGATGCATACTCCGGGTACCACCAAATACGCATGAAAAAGGAAGATCAAATCAAGACTTCTTTTATAACCCCGTACGGGACGTATTACTATGTAACCATGCCTTTTGGCCTGAAGAACGCAGGAGCAACCTACCAGCGTTGCATGCAACGTTGTTTGCATAGTCAGATTGGAAAAAACGTCCATGTTTACGTGGACGATATTGCTGTCGTAACCAAGGAAAAAGATACACTCCTTGAGGATTTGCGAGAAACTTTCGAAAACTTGCGCACTTACAAGATGAAGTTGAATCCATCTAAGTGCGTATTCGGGGTTCCCTCAGGAAAACTTCTAGGTTTCATCGTTTCTCACAGAGGAATAGAAGTGAACCCGGAAAAGATCAAGGCAATCTTGAATATCTCAAAGCCTACATGTGTAAAAGATGTCCAAAGATTGACGGGTTCCGCTGCAGCCGTCAGCAGATTTATTAGTCGGCTGGGGGATAAAGCCTTGCCACTATACAAACTGTTAAAGAAATCCGACAAGTTTGAATGGACAGAAGAGGCCGACGCAGCGTTAACCCAGTTAAAAGAAACCTTGATGAACGCTCCCATCTTGGCATCTCCCAAAGATGAAGAACCCATGTTATTATACCTTACGGCTACTAGTCGGGTTATCAGCACGGTAATCGTGGTGGAACGGACAAAAGAAGAGCAAAGCATACCAGATCAACATCCGGTATACTACATAAGCGAAGTTTTTTCCGAATCCAAACAAAGATACCCGCACTATCAGAAACTGGCATATGGCGTATTTTTCGCATCCAGAAAGCTGCGCCATTACTTCCAAGGACATTCTATAACAGTGGTATGTAAAGCACCACTAGGAGATATTATAAACAATGCGGAGGCAACCGGCCGAGTAGCTAAATGGGGCATCGAGCTGGCAGCCTTCGACATTAAGTATCAGCCAAGGACGGCAATAAAATCCCAGGTTTTGGCAGATTTCGTCGCCGACTGGACAGAAGCAATGGAAAATACACCGATGCCAGAATCCGAGTACTGGATCATGCACTTTGACGGATCTAAGATGAAGGAAGGAGCTGGAGCCGGCGTAGTCCTAAAATCTCCCAAGGGAGACACAATGGAGTACGTATTGCAAATACACTTCAACGCCAGTAATAATGTGGCAGAATACGAAGCTTTGCTTCATGGCTTGCATATTGCAAAAGAAATAGGGGTAAAACGCATCTTGTGTTACGGAGACTCGGATTTGGTACAGCATCAGCTCAACCAAACCTGGGACGCGAAAAGCCCCATAATGGCCGAATATCGGAGAACGGTGGATGAGTTTGCCATCTGTTTCTTCGGGTTCGAAGTCCTTCACATAAAAAGGGAGGAATACTGGAACGCGGATGCGTTAGCCCGCATGGGATCAGAGAGAGTAAAAACTTTACCACCAGGGGTATTCGTCCAGCATTTGCACGAACCATCCATAAAAGGTGGAGACGTCGATTACCCTTTAGCATCTGAAACAATTGAAGTCATGTTCGTTAAACCGGATTGGACAATCCCGTACCTGAACTTCTTAGTCAATCAGAAGTACCCGGAAGGAGCAGACGAAGTCCTGCAAAGGCAAATACAACGTCGATGCAAAGGATACGTAGTAATCAACGACCACTTATACAAACGCAGTACTTCTGGAGTTTTTCTGCGGTGTATTTCACCAGAGGAAGGAAGAGAAATATTGCAAGAAATCCATGCCGGCGATTGCGGACATCATGCTCAATCAAAAAGCATAGTCAAAAAAGCATTCCGTGCAGGGTTTTTCTGGCTAACAGCCAAGACAGACGCCGAACGCATAGTGAATACATGCGAAGGATGTCAATATTATGCTAAGCAGACCAATTTGCCGGCCCAAGCATTAAAAACTATCCCTATCACTTGGCCGTTTGCGGTCTGGGGGCTAGACATGATGGGACCGTTCAAAACTGCAAGAGGTGGACTTACACATCTACTTGTAGCAGTAGATAAGTACACAAAATGGGTGGAGGCTAAACCCATCAAAAAGCTGGATGGCGCAACTGCCAGAAATTTCGTTATTGATTTAGTAATGAGGTATGGCGTCCCACACAGCATAATAACTGATAACGGGACAAATTTCTCCATTGGGGAGTTGGCAAAATACTGCCAACAAACGGGAATTCGCTTGGATCTTGCATCTGTGGCGCACCCGCAATCTAATGGACAGGTTGAAAGAATGAACAGCTCAATCCTGCAAGGAATACGCCCAAGACTCGAAACTCCTCTTCATAGAGCAGCCGGAGCATGGGTAGAAGAACTACCTTCCGTGTTATGGAGTATTCGAACGACGCCAAACAGGTCAACTGAGCAAACCCCGTTCTTCCTAGTTTATGGTGCGGAAGCCATGCTTCCAACGGACATGATCCATGATAGCCCAAGAGTGCAAAATTTTGATGACTCAGATGCCGAAGAAGCACGACAGGATGCTGTCGATCTCCTAGAAGAGGAAAGAGAACTTGTGCTTCAAAGATCCGCCATCTACCAGCAAGGTTTACGACGTTATCATAGTCGGAAAATCAGGCATCGCTCTTTTAAAGAAGGTGACTTGGTGCTGAGATTGGTGCAGCAAAGAAAGCACAAATTGGCCCCAGTATGGGAAGGACCATTTGTCATCAGTAAAGCCATGAAGAATGGATCATATTATCTTGTCGACATTCGAGATACGGAGGATGATCCCAAAAAGCCGAATCGCAAAAGAAAGAGAAAAATAGATGCTGAACTAGGAGAGACAAATAGGCCTTGGAGTATCCAGCAATTACGTCCCTTCTACACTTAGTTCAATTTATATGTAAACATCTTTGAGATCATGAAATAAAGTTATCGGAATTCATATTCATTATAAGTACAAAATATTTCCGCTTTATCTATTTCCCAATGATCTTACAAATACTCAATGTTGACCCGAATTGTGCCTGCGTGCTCGGTGTTTAAAAGCTGAATGATTCGGCCTGTTAAAGGTTAAAGGAAACTCGGATTGTGCCTGCGTGCCCAAGTTTCAGAACAGCTCCTTACTTTCTCTAAGTCTTATCTGATCGTGCGTATGCTGGGTTACTGGAACTAGTTAGTAAAAATGCCTTTAGCATGATTCATGCTTTCGAGTTTCAAAACTGCTTGGTTCGTCCCCAGTTACTCGGCATAACGATTCATAGTGCTATTTGAGCCATTTCAAACACTAAAGACAGTTAAAGCATATATACCAGATTACTTAGAAGATAAAGGAGCAGCCAAACCCGGAAAAACTTTGCAAGAAGTTTGAAATCGCAAAAGGCGGAGTTCTTGTTTCGACAAATGACATAGAAGTATTACAATATGAATTACATTGTAAAGAAGCTACTATACGCATCCATCATCCAGGTTAAGTGCGCCCCCTTTAAATTTCTGAGTCTTCATCACTACCATCATTCTCGGGGGCTGCGGGCACTTCTTCTTCCGGATAAGTAATGGAGATATTTACCATGGAAGCAATCTGCGTGGCATGGCCTTCAACTTCTTTAAAGATTGCATTTATTTGTGCTTCTGAGCATTCTTGAAGAATACCGGATGCTACACGCCAGGATTTTGCATCAGGGTAGTGTAAGCGCATGAGGCCAAGTGCCATTCGCGCACCACCCCGTGCTGCAGAGCGAAGGAAAGATTCCTTCGAATTTGCTACTTCCATAATGCCATCCGGAAGTCGGTAAACTTCTGAGAATTGTATACTGCTTGTGGGCAGGAATTTATTAAGTAAATGCATTCCTGCATTTCTGATTGAATTCCATATCTTCCCAAAGGCCCGGATCTTTTCCGTCCGAGAAATCCCTGGAAAATTTCCTGCTTTTTTGACAAAAGGCAAAGATTAGAAAATATAAGAATATGGCATGAAAGTATTGGTAAAAGAAGTCAACTTACCAAGAACCGCGTCAATTTCATCGCTTTCTTTCATACGAGGAAATAGCATACTTTCTAAATCATTGATAATAGATTTATCCTCTGCTGCCTGCAAAGAAGCCTTGGATTGCGCAATCCCAAGGGCTAGATTACTGGCTTCCAGTTCTTCTCGAACTTTTGAAAGTTCTCTTTGAAGGCTGGAGTTTTCTTCACGAAGTTGAGAAAAATAAGCAGCGTTCGCTGTGAGCTTCTTGGCTTTGGTTAAAGCAGCTGAAAAGCAGGGACAAAATAATCCGACATTACGGCAAGATTTAGAAAAAACTTTCCAGCAAAAGTCAACAAACACGAAGAAAAATACCGGTGGCTTTGGATAATTGCTTTTGAGTCGACGCCAGTTCGTTGCTCTTTGACTCAATAGCAGATTGAAGTGTTTTTACTTCTTTGCTTTTGAGGCTAAGTTTTTTCAAAACTTCCACGTTTATGGCATCTGCGGAATGCTGAAACATGGAAATGAAAGCCAGATGCTTAAGTTTGAACAAGCATACAAAGAATCATTAAGATGAATTTAGATTTTCAACTTAATGCTTGGGGGCTAGAGGTATTACCTGGCTCATTTCTCGCAAATCAGTTAAGGTCTCCTTGAATTCTCGGGCATATTCCATGAAAAGAATTCCTACGTGGTGAAGGCCATCGTGTATGACCTGCCGGGGCGAGAATGCGATATTGTTGCGGATAACTAATCCATTTTGTGGCCAAGGGCGAACCAGAGGCGCAGGAGCAAAAAACTTCTTAGCTTCCGGGCGAATATATCCGAGTTCGTCGAAAAGTTCTTCTTTCACTCGGATATCATCTGGAGCAGGAATGGATTCGTTTCTGACGGGTGATTGAAGATTTCCGCCCATTGGCATATTCGTTTTCCCCCTTTTACCCGCAGCTGCAGAAGGGAATTCTTCTTTGATGGTAGTTTGCCTCTTGCGCTTTTGGGTGTTGTAAAACTCGGCATACAATTGGCTGATTTCAGCATCAGAAGCAAGATCATCTTCTCCAAGTTCGTCAAACTAGGAAAGAATCAGCAGTATGTTAAAAATGAAGAGAGAAGATAATCTGAGGAAACTCAGAAACAAGGGAAGAAAAGTACCTTAGGAACCAGATTTTCCGCATGATATATGGCTAGACTTTCTTCAACCTGGCTATCGGCGGCAACTATCTGATGAAGGCGTTCGACAAAATCCTTCTTGCTAAAGGATCTATCAGTGCCTCTCATGCTATCTTCTGGTCCCGTGTACTCACAAAGAAGTCGGGAACGAAGGGATAAAGGTTGTACGCGACGTCCAAACCAGCATAACACGATATCCTTCCAAACCAAAGGTGGTTGAGAAGAAGAAAGTTTGGCAATGCGACGCTTTATTTTCATCAGGCTTTCAGGCAAATCCTCTGTTATTTCAAGTGTCCAATTTTCATGAGGAATGGCAGCAGAATTAACAAAGGGAGGAAGTCCGGTTTCTTTGTTGGGGAACGGAATGTCTTGATGATAAAAGAAAGAACCTAGCCAAGATTGGTCAGGTTTCGGCATTCTTATCCTGGGGTACCATTCTTCCCTAAAGTTTCTGAGGACAAAAGATATGGTACCGCAGATGGGCGAGACACCGTTTGTGATATTGTGTTTTACCTCGAAACAATAATGCCAGAAGTCTAAATTGGGAGTTATTCCAAGATACCCTTCGAAAAGAGCTTGGAAACTAGCTAATTGGAGGATGGAATTTGGAGAGATATTATGTGGTTGGACACCATAGAAGTTGAGGACGTCTAGGAAAAAGGCTGAACGGGGAAAACCCATACCTCTCGTGATATGAGAAGTGAGGAGGACGCGTTCTCCTTCCTTTGGCTTGGGCTCTGGCTCATTCTTCGAGATCCGCCATTTGCCTTTAACTATTAATCTGTCCCTTGACATCCGACGAAGGAGGACGAGTGAAGTATCACTCTGATTCCAAATTCCGACAAATTCTGCTTCTTCGTCAGCTCCGGCGGAGAAGCGCTCAGTGCCACGAGAGTGAGTCTTGACCCCCGCCGTTTCCGGTGCGAACGGCGGGGATGTTGTCGTGCTTGGGCCCGCTACGTCCGCGGCGGTGAAAGCGTTTCCTCCGCCCACCGCGGATGCCGTGGTTCTTTTCGGCCCGCCGCCGGCATGCTTGGGCGACCCCAGCTGTGGATCCAGGTCGCCCAAAAGCTCGTCGATGGAGGCACGGGCCGGTGAGGACGACGGAGAGGCCATCGTTTTCGGCGGTGACGGAGCGCTCCGGCGTGCAAAGGGCTCGTCGGGGCAAGGATTCGTTCTAAGCTCTCGTGCTCGCGTTTGCATCAATGGCGTGGGCAGAGGGAGTGAGGAAAGATTTTCGGAGACGACGAGGACGGCTATTTATAGCCTAAAAACCCTCTAGATACGCGCCAACGGCTCTTTTGACCGTTGGATGTTCGACGCGTGTCGCTCGCCGGAAAATCCGGGAAACGGAACGACAGAGGAATGATGGCTATCTCCTCGTTTCTCGTGAGAATCTGTCAGAGATACGTTGCAGGGTTTCCCGCGTGAAACCAAGCGGCGCTTACGTCAGTATGATTAAAGCGCTGATGTCACATGTTCCTTTTCCGCGAAGGATCGCGAGAAGAAAAGCCGGATTTTCATAGTTCCGAGTTTTATGTTACCATCTCCTTCAAAAGGAAAGAAGAAAGAATCAAGACTGCTGAATCAAGTTTCCCGGACAAAATGTATTTGACGAAAGGCGGAGTTTCAGAGTTTTGATCCTTCCTGGGGGCTACTGTCGGATATATACCGAATAGGGGTATAGAAGATGGTAGACAAAAGAGCTGGACTACCAGGGTGGCCTGTAAGGTAATGGGCTTAGGTCCATTGGGCGACCCAGTAGTCCAACGCGTAGAAGCCGGATTCTAGAAGAACCCGGATCACGGCCCGCGTGATCTGGCTTGTAGGAGAAGACGGATTCCTTACTTTCCAAGTTACAAGTTAAACGTAGTCTTCTAGGTTTCTGGTTCTGTAAGCCCTAATCCGGCTATTATATAAAGCCGGACGGGAGATAGATTTGATAAGTTTAATAAGTTCCTTTAGTTCCAAGGTTCTAGGTCCAAGCTCAAGCCTTACGCAACTCGCCGGGAAGTTCATCCTCGACGAGTAGCTGGATCTATTCCCTTACATTGTAACCTTATTATACGGGCTTTAGTCCCACATAGTGAGAAGTGCAGGAGTAGGTACGCCGTACTGTCGCGACGTACCGAACCTGGGTAAATCCCGTGTTCTGTGTTTACTACGCTATCCCGTTACCCCACGTCTCTACCGTAGTCTCATGGCACCCCAGTCTATGAAAACTACTACGATGTCTCGACAATAACTTTATATATAGGGCTTATATATAATTAAACATACTTAAGAGAGGATAACTGGCCCCACTTTACATATATTCAGTGGGGCCCGAGAAACATTACATTTAACTAAAAAAAATGCTAGCCCTAACTGCTCCCGCTCTGCATGCGGGAGCCCTTCCCGCCCTCCGGCGCCGCCCTACTTCCGCGGCCACTCCGCCGCCCGGATCTCCATCTCCTGCTTGATGCGGGCGCGGTTGTTCTCGGCCCGCATCCTCTCCTCCTGCGCCTCAATGGACCGCTTGATGCTGGCCCGGAAAGGCTTCGCCGCCTCCTTCGCCTCCTTCTTCTCCTGCGCCTTCAACTCCTTCGCCTCCAGCCGCTCCAGTCTCTTGAGGCGGCGGTTCGTCTTGGGGGAGATGTCCGACGTCTTGGTGGTGGTGGAAGGGACGGGGCGGTGGACGAATGGCGGCGTCGGCGATCGCTCCCGTTTGGGAGAGTCGTCGACGGGAAGCACGATGGGCAGGACGTCCTCCGCCTAGGGCCACTCGGCCTCGTACCAAGGCCGAGCCTTGGGGTGGTTGTCCTCGTCGAAGACCGACTCCGGGCTTGAAGGGAGTGAGTAGGAAGACATTGTTAGGGCTTGAAGGGAGAGAGAGGCGATGAGAATATGGAGGACGAGTGAAGGACTATTTAAAGACACGATTAGACGCGTGAATTTATTTGGGTAGATGAAGCAAACTGTGTGAACACATTGGATGAAGTGTAGAAGAGTCGATGCATGGTCAAAGCGGTGTAGAACAGGCATAGGCGTAGGCGTAGGCCGGACAGCTAGTGACACGGAGTACGAGCGCGTGTGCATTCGTCAGTCGAAGTGATTCGACGTTGCATGCTTGTACTCCGTATTAAAGAAGAGAAGAAAGTCCAAAGTCTCCTCGCTAGCTGCATATGCATTGATGCGTATCTTGTGAAAACTAGGTGTGGAGGGCTGCGTCGCTGCAAATGCGACGCGACTCGTGTTTCTGAAACCAAGCGTGGAGGGCTGCGTCGCTGCAAATGCAACGCGACTCGTGTTTCTGAAACAAGGCGTGCAGGGCTGCTGCAAATGCGACGCGACGTTAACTATTTTCTTCTTCTGCCACGTTGTTTACTCTGAAAAAACGAGGCGTGCATGCACCGGGCTGGTGAACGTGGATGTTACATTGAGACAAAACACCCAGTCCATGCACCGCTTCATTTTCGATCGTTTGATCGTAAAGAACGGTGCAGATCAAGTCCATGCATGCAAACTACGGCGGCAACGGCCTGCAGACGCTGAGACGAGCGCTTCTCTGTGCGGGAACGCGATCCTCTGACTTTAGGTCACTGACAAATGGAGCCCATCACACACCGGACCCATGTGTCATGGGAGAAAGTCAGAGAACATCAGGTGGGCAAAGTAAGAGGATCTGGTTCCCTCTGTTTTTAAGGCATGTACAATAGTGTAGACGGGTGCTGTCTGCACTACTTGGCCATGTCGACATTTTTAGAGATATTTGCTTGGTTGTGCTAGGATAGCCCCCCTCCCGGTGAAACCCTAGCCCCCCTGGAGAAATACCTGACTTATACGGAAACACGCGGTAACTGCGTCGAAAGGGGGTAGCAATGTGGAACTATTTTCTTGGTTGTGCTAGGATAGCCCATAGGAACAAAAAACAAAAAGGTAGAACCCACCTCTTCGGAAGAATCACGATGTTTGGTCCGATACAGGAGTTTCACCCTATAAGCGCTCACGAGAGAGAAGTGGATGCCGGTGAAGCGGGTCACACCCCGGAGAGCAATCTTTGACATCCAAAGCACACAACACACCTATACTAACATGGTATGGCACCCCCTAGATCTTGTTGGGATCCAGACACTCCGTAGCCCCCCTCCCGGTGAAACCCTAGCCCCGCTGGAGAAATACCAGACTTATACGGAAACACGCGGTAACGGCGTCGAAAGGGGGTAGCAATGTGGAACTATTTGCTTGGTGGTGCTAGGATAGCCCATAGGAACACAAAACAAAAAGGTAGAACCCACCTCTTCGGAAGATTCACAATGTTTCCACCTCATATTCTTTGAAATCTCTACTCCTGTATTCGAGGAATCTCATTTTAGTGATGGCTTTCGTTCTAATGTTTATAAATCCTATTTATATTTTTCCTAGACTTGTATTAGACCTATATAATGCAATTCCGAAGCCTGAAAATTTATTGGATGAATATTCGTATTATTTATTTTCTTTTGAATAATAATGGTTTTAATCGAAAATTGTAAATAAAACAAGTTTAAAACATCAAAATGAAAAAATAACTTTGGATCTTTCTTAGTCACACCAAAATGAAGCTTTGGTGAGATTTTGACCATATTTGAGTTCCAAAGGTTTGAAACTCATCTCATTATCTTGAACTCTCTACTAGACTGTTCAAGATATCACATATTACACAAGGCTTTTTCGTTCCATTCTTTATAAGACAGATTTATATTTGTTTTCTCGTTACTATATTACATAACACTACTATGTGCGTCGGCAATATATTTTTTCGATTTTTTTTTTTGAATTATGTATGCTCATTTCAAGCTTGGTCAACCCTCTGTTTGACCACCCGAAAAGCTTCTAGAAGGAAACACAGAGATTCGACCTGGGCTGTTGGATCGACGCCTTCTAGAAGGAATAGTGCATCGGACGGATGCGCTCGCAGCCACAGCGATCCGCTAGACGTTCGTTCTGCGCTCTGATTGGTTGGTACGTTGGCCAGAGGGATCGATGGTTCTACATATGATTTCTTTGCTGTTAAGTATTATAAACCATGTTATTTAAATAAAAAAAATATAATGAAACTTCAGATTTACTACAGCGATGATTTTTATCAGTTTTACATATGATTTTTCTATTAAACCATGTTATTTAAATAAAAAATAAAAAATAAAAAATAGAAGAATTATTCAAAACATAATGAAACTTCAGATTTACACTATACATGTAGAATAGATGTCTAGGAAATTCATTTGGTTAATTTAGAAAATATGCCAAAAAATGTTGAAGCACAAATGGGGGTATTTATCCTAGCTTCGGACCTCATTTGAAGCACATTTCTCACGAGAATTGAGCGATGGTTGCAAATGAGCATAAATAATTCAAAAAAAATCAAAATGACATGAATCCAACACACAATGTTGTTATATGTGATATAGTCGATTTTTTCATGAAATTTCAAACGGGGGTGTCTACCCTAGCTTCAGACCTCATTTGGAGCACATTTCTCATGAGAATAGAGCGATGGTTTCAAATGAGCTTAAATAATTCAAAAAAATATCAAATTGACATGAATCCAACGCACAATGCTGTTATATGTGATTTACCCTAGCTTCAGACCTCATTTGAAGCATATTTGCCCAAAATTTTGGAATGACTTAGTTCAACATGCATCATACAACATTATTCAAACATTCTTTTCGCTTTTAATCTACATTATGGCTCGTGATTGCGTTCAGAAATACTAAAAATTAATTAAAAAACGCGAACTCGTTGAAATAGGCTCAAATTCATAGATTCGACGATAGTTTTACAGAAAGCTAGACGGCATGATGCATGCCAGCCTCGACACCTGGGGCATCCTTACAACCCACTCCAAGCAACTCACTCCACATGCAACACTGCACCTTGTTACCCCTGCCCATGAGTGGGCGATGCGTGATCTGGTTTTATATTGCCTTTGAAAGCGGAAGGAACGGCCGAAAATGGGGATTTCCTTGGCCAACTTGTTGTTTCCCATGCCCAAAGTCGAAATCATGATGCATTCCAAGAACCTCGCTTCATTTCAGCAACATTGCACGTGTGGGATCTCTAAAAGCCGCTTCCATTCTCAAGTTGCCTACCAATCTTATGTCGTAGCCGTTTCCGGGCACTTTCGGTCCAGAACAGTGTTCCCTTCCACCTAGGATGCCTGGAAAACAGCAGAGATGAGAATGTAAGCCACACTTGGCAATGTGGGCCCACACAAAATGCTTGAACCCCATTGCAGGACTTGTATGGTGCCGCCGTTGCGCTGGGTGGCGTCGAAGCACCGGACGTTAACCGGGACGATTCTCGCCGCTTCTTGCTCTTGCATGCCAGCCTCGACACCTGGGGCATCCTTACAACCCACTCCAAGCAACTCACTCCACATGCAACACTGCACCTTGTTACCCCTGCCCATGAGTGGGCGATGCGTGATCTGGTTTTATATTGCCTTCGAAAGCAGAAGGAACGGCCGAAAACGGGGATTTCCTTGGCCAACTTGTTGTTTCCCATGCCCAAAGTCGAAATCATGATGCATTCCAAGAACCTCGCTTCATTTCAGCAACATTGCACGTGTGGGATCTCAAAAAGCCGCTTCCATTCTCAAGTTGCCTACCAATCTTATGTCGTAGCCGTTTCCGGGGACTTTCGGTCCAGAACAGTGTTCCCTTCCACCTAGGATGCCTGGAAAACAGCAGAGATGAAAATGTAAGCCACACTTGGCAATGTGGGCCCACACAAAATGCTTCAACCCCATTGCAGGACTTGTATGGTGCCGTCGTTGGGTGGCGTCGAAGCACCGGACGTTAACCGGGACGATTCTCGCCGCTTCTCGCTCTTGCATGCCAGCCTCGACATCTGGGGCATCCTTACAACCCACTCCAAGAAACTCACTCCACATGCAACACTGCACCTTGTTACCCCTGCCCATGAGTGGGCGATGCGTGATCTGGTTTTATATTGCCTTCGAAAGCGGAAGGAACGGCCGAAAACGGGGATTTCCTTGGCCAACTTGTTGTTTCCCATGCCCAAAGTCGAAATCATGATGCATTCCAAGAACCTCGCTTCATTTCAGCAACATTGCACGTGTGGGATCTCTAAAAGCCGCTTCCATTCTCAAGTTGCCTACCAATCGTATGTCATAGCCGTTTCCGGGCACTTTCGGTCCAGAACAGTGTTCCCTTCCACGTAGGATGCCTGGAAAACATCAGAGCTGAGAATGTAAGCCACACCTGGCAATGTGGGCCAACACAAAATGCTTGAACCCCATTGCAGGACTTGTATGGTGCCGCCGTTGCGCTGGGTGGCGTCGAAGCACCGGACGTTAACCGGGACGATTCTCGCCGCTTCTCGCTCTTGCATGCCAGCCTCGACACCTGGGGCATCCTTACAACCCACTCCAAGCAACTCACTCCACATGCAACACTGCACCTTGTTACCCCTGCCCATGAGTGGGCGATGCGTGATCTGGTTTTATATTGCCTTCGAAAGCAGAAGGAACGGCCGAAAACGGGGATTTCCTTGGCCAACTTGTTGTTTCCCATGCCCAAAGTCGAAATCATGATGCATTCCAAGAACCTCGCTTCATTTCAGCAACATTGCACGTGTGGGATCTCAAAAAGCCGCTTCCATTCTAAAGTTGCCTACCAATCTTATGTCGTAGCCGTTTCCGGGCACTTTCGGTCCAGAACAGCGTTCCCTTCCACCTAGGATGCCTGGAAAACAGCAGAGATGAGAATGTAAGCCACACTTGGCAATGTGGGCCCACACAAAATGCTTCAACCCCATTGCAGGACTTGTATGGTGTCGTCGTTGCGCTGGGTGGCGTCGAAGCACCGGACGTTAACCGGGACGATTCTCGCCGCTTCTCGCTCTTGCATGCCAGCCTCGACACCTGGGGCATCCTTACAACCCACTCCAAGCAACTCACTCCACATGCAACACTGCACCTTGTTACCCCTGCCCATGAGTGGGCGATGCAAGATCTGGTTTTATATTGCCTTCGAGAGTGGAAGGAACGGCCGAAAACGGGGATTTCCATGGCCAACTTGTTGTTTCCCATGCCCAACGTCGAAATCATGATGCATTCCAAGAACCTCGCTTCATTTCAGCAACATTGCACGTGTGGGATCTCAAAAAGGCGCTTCCATTCTCAAGTTGCCTACCAATCTTATGTCGTAGCCGTTTCCGGGCACTTTCGGTCTAGAACAGTGTTCCCTTCCACCTAGTATGCCTGGAAAACAGCAGAGATAAGAATGTAAGCCACACTTGGCAATGTGGGCCCACACAAAATGCTTGAACCCCATTGCAGGACTTGTATGGTGCCGTCGTTGCGCTGGGTGGCGTCGAAGCACCGGACGTTAACCGGGACGATTCTCGCCGCTTCTCGCTCTTGCATGCCAGCCTCGACACCTGGGGCATCCTTACAACCCACTCCAAGCAACTCACTCCACATGCAACACTGCACCTTGTTACCCCTGCCCATGAGTGGGCGATGCGTGATCTGGTTTTATATTGCCTTCGAAAGCGGAAGAAACGGCCGAAAACGGGGATTTCCTTGGCCAACTTGTTGTTTCCCATGCCCAAAGTCGAAATCATGATGCATTCCAAGAACCTCGCTTCATTTCAGCAACATTGCACGTGTGGGATCTCAAAAGGTCGCTTCCATTCTCAAGTTGCCTACCAATCTTATGTCGTAGCCGTTTCCGGGCACTTCCGGTCCAGAACTGTGTTCCCTTCCACCTAGGATGCCTGGAAAACAGCAGAGATGAGAATGTAAGCCATTTTTGTCTTCAATTTTAGTCTTCAATTTTAGCCATTTTTGTGCAAAAAATATGGAAAAACAACTATACAAAAAGAAACCCTAGATTCACGCGTGCACATTGCGTCAGAGGGAGAGCAAAAGGGAAACTCCATAAATACACGGTTTGACGCATATCCACTTCCTTCCTTCCTCCGTCTCTGCATCAACTTTTCCCCAAAAAACGCATCCTCCCCTCCACTTCCACCGCAAAACCCTCGACGGTTCCCCTGCCCTTCCCATCCGCCATGAAGAGATCACGCGAAAGCTTCGACGCCGAGGAAGGTAATGAGGTGGCGTCTGTCGTCGGCGAGCCATCTTCTGCTGTCGTTCCAGCCGCGGCCAGCTCTGGTACAGTGGCTGCTGCTTCCGGCGAGGTCACGCCGGTGGAGGAGGCGCTCCGTGATGTCTCTTCGGAGATAGATCGGAAGAAGACGAAGAGCGGGGACGGAGAAGATGGCCCATCCCACGCCGCCGTGCCATCTGACCTCGAGGCTGCGTACAAGGAGATTGACGAAAGCTACGACCAATCAGCTGAATACGCCATGTGGGGGGCCATCTCCGCTAAGCTGACCAACGCTCCGACCGCCGCGCCGCCCGCTGCGCCGACTGCCGCGCCGACTGAGGTAGTAGATCTATTTTTAGTGAACTTGCCATGTATTTTTGATAATGCCCTTGTATTCACAGACTGGTAGTAGATCGATTTTGCTTTGCACTATGTGGTTGTTCATGTTTGCCACTTATTTTGGTTGTGAGTTGTGACTTCTGTGAGTTGACAGAACTAAGATAGAAACCTCTATGTGTGTGCCTAGGAAATTTATTTTGTTCTATGGTGGATTGGAGCACAACCTGATGGTACCGTGTGTGTGCCTAGGAAATTTATTTTGTTCTATGGTGGATTAGAGCACAACCTGATGGTACCGTGTGTGTGCCTAGGAAATTTATTTTGTTCTATGGTGGATTGGAGCACAACCTGATGGTATTGCATGCACGTGTGTGCCTAGGAAATTTCTTTTATTTTTTGATGGATTGGAGCACAACCTGGTATATATGCACGTGTGTGCCTAGGCAATTTTATTTCTCACCTGTTATTTACATTAGTTCAAATGCCATTGTATATCTCATCATGTAATAATTACAACTGCAACTTCATATGTAATGTTCAAATAATTGTACAGTGTGTTATCATCCTAGATTCTCCTATTTATGATGTTACAACCTATTTTGGGTTGCAATAATCTTCACATTATTTCAACTTCAATTTCATATCTCATTTTCTAATAATTGTACACTCTGTAGTATGTTTTAATAAAATTCAATTAATATAGCTTGGGTAATTTGATGCGCAAGATTTTAGTTACTCCCTCCGATCCATATTAATGGTCGCTAAATCGGATGTATCTAGACATATTTTAGTGCTAGATACATCCGATTTAGCGACTATTAGTATGGATCGGAGGGAGTATCTGTTTTTGTTATGAAATACTGGGGCATATTACTCTATGGTTGCATGGCACATTGACATCAATGAGCACCATTCTATGTGGTAGAATCGAAAAAAATTCCTCATTGCAAGAGTTAGCGGTCTAGCATACATAGAAATTGTATTTTTGATAGTGGCCTTGTATTCAAAGAAAGAGAGAGTAGATCGATTTTGCTTTCAAATATTATTCTGTTATTTCTCAACTGTTATTTACATTAGTTCAAATGCCATTTTATATCTCATCATGTAATAATTACAACTGCAACTTCATATCTAATGTTGAAATAATTGTATAGTGTGTTATCATCCTAGATTCTCCTATTTATGGTGTTACAACCTTTTTTTGGGTTGCAGTAATCTTCACATTATTTCAACTTCAATTTCATATCTCATTTTGTAATAATTGTACACTCTGTACTTTGTTTAATTAAAATTCAATGAATATAGCTTGGGTAATTTGATCCGCAAGATTTTAATTATCTGTTTTTGTTATGAAATACTGGGGCATATTACTCTATGGTTGCATGGCATATTGACACCAATTAGCACCATTCTATGTGGTAGAATCGAAATAAATTCCTCTTTGGAAGAGATAGCGGTCTTGCATACATAGAAATTTTATTTTTGATAGTGGTCTTTTATTCAAAGAAAGAGGGAATAGATCGATTTTGCTTTCTAATTTTATTGTTTTATTTCTCAAGTGTTATTTACATTAGTTCAAATGCCATTTTATATCTCATCATGTAATAATTACAACTGCAACTTCATATCTAATGTTGAAATAATTGTGTAGCGTGTTATCATCCTAGATTCTCCTATTTATGGTGTTACAACCTTTTTTGGGTTAATCTTCAAATTATTTCATCTGCAATTTCATATCTCATTTTGTAATAATTGGTCACAGTTGCTTTTAGGTTAATTAAACGTGCATGCCTACATGGATTCTAATTATCAGATTTGGTTATGATATACTAGGTTTAGTATAGGTTGTACATTTCATATCCATTTGAATTCTTCGGCAATAAATAATATAAAAGTTAAAAACGAATGAGCAACTTCAGTTTTCAGTTAACATATTGGCTTATTGCATTTTAGGAGCCGAGAGTTGAAGAAGAGTCATCTGATGGCGGACTGGCCTTGTCAGATGGTCATGGTTCTGGGGATGGAGGCTCTGGAGAAGATGATGAAGATGTTGAAGAAGTACCTCCAACATCACCAAATGTTGATGAAAAATCAGCTTGCAACGTCCATGTCTCCAATCTGGTGATACTTCAGCTAAAGGAGCAAAAGGGGGTGCACACCGACTTTGTTCTTCAAGCTGTGGTAAAGCCGAACCAGCGACCATCGTCTTTCATGGTTTCGCGTGTACTCCTTAGCAAGTTGGGTACTACCAACTGGCGCATTGTCCAGTCTCACGAAGAGGGAGACTCCGCGTATCTTTACATCAAGATGCGTAGACAGGATGTGCTAAGGTGTCACGGGAAGAGGTACGAGTGGGAGGGAGAACAAGTCACCTTCCGTAAGGTGAATAGACTCATTCCACTCATACCTGATCCCATGGAAGCTGGCCCAGTTCACAAGATCTTCTAAGTTGTGCCTGTGAAGACAATGTTTCTTTTAAACTATGTGTTGCTTCCAGTACTCCTGCATGATGCACTATGTGAAACATTATGTCCTTTTTATGTTATCGTTTAGCAGAGCTTATTAATATTGTTAAAGAGTTGTTTCTTTTTTGGAGGGCACGCAATTGGCACCTGATTTTTATAGGAGATAGTGGTTTGAGTACATGAACTTGACAGTTCGTTGCGAGCAACACTATCACTTACACCACTCCACACCGGCTAGTCCGAGAACTGTCCCAGAGACTCAAAAACCAAACACAAGAGAAGGCCTTTCCTAAACAAAGATCAGAGCCGCGTTGCCACAGATGCTGGTGCCTCTTAGGAATAACAAACTCCATCTTGACATCCCTAGTCGTCGAACCACCCAAAGGAGAATGGCGGCAGGACTAGTTCTCCCTCGAGGAGGGAACTACTCGAACACCGCCAGCGAGGAGAGTTGTCATTGAGTTCAAACCAGACTTCACGTAGCATAATTTGCACTACTAGTTAGATATAGCACTTGCAATATGAACAAAAGTACCAAGATTAATCCATAGCTCAAAAGTAGCATATGTACTACTCGAATAATTTTACATATACTCTAATTACAAAGAACAAAAGTAGCATATATACTACGCCGCAGCAGGTGATCTAGTGCCAAGTGTGGGTCGCCCTCGCCCTCCTTGATCTGCCTCCCTCCTCGGCCTTCTTGGCGTCACTCATGGGTTTGAGCTTACGGTACAACTCTAGGGAGAGGAACCCATGAATTGCAGCATAGGTGATGTGTTCCATGTCTAGCATTTGGTTGTCCCAGTAGCTGTGCCACCGGTAATCCTTCTTCTTCATGTTTTTGTAGACGGGATCAATAAATTTTGCTGCCATGGTAGCCATTCCAACTTTCTTTTCTTTGAACACATGAAAGTATAAATCTTGGATATCCTCATAATTTTCTTTTGGAATAGAAAAATTCCAGGTTCTCGCAAACATTTTCTTGTCGTTGTTGGTGTCAACACTTGAAAATTTGACGCCGCCAAAACGAAAAAGATCAGCCAGCGTCGCAGATTGCCACCAGTCACCACTGAAGTACACAAGTAACAAGAGTTTAGAAAAGTACTACTCCCTCCATCCAAAAAAAAGTGCGTGAGAAAACTGTTACGCATGCATGTCTGGATGAGTACTAGTTGCAGAAAATCTAGATGAGTACTAGTTGCCGAAAAAAAGAGGAAAAAAGTAGTAGTAACACCAATCACAAGAACCAGGAATAACCAAATAGCAATCACAAGAACATGGAGGCGGAGCAGATGAGTACTAGTTGCAGAAAACAAGAGGAAAAATGACTTTAACCTGGAGTGATGGTACACCAGGACATGGCGGCGTAATGCAAGCTGAAGGACGGCGACCTTCTTCTCGATATCAACCTTGTGGGATGTGTACTCGAAATCGAGCCCCATGAACCTTTCTTCTCCGCTATCAATCCACTGCTCGTACATGTCTACGACACGCTGCACCTCGGCAGGGTCGTTGGTGTACGTGACGTCGATGCTTTCCTCGCCATGGATGGGGACCTTAATCGTGTGGCAGAAATACTTCTGTTCGTCCATTCTTGGAAGAAGAAGAGAGGGGAGCGGATGGAAGAAGAAGAGACTGGAGTGCAGCGGTTGGAAGAGATGCAGTGGTGAATACGAATGGAAGTACAGGGGAGTATTAATATTAATTCTGTACGGAGCAGACTCGAAGTGGTTTCCGTGTGAAATCGATAGAAAAAAATTGGGAAGCACCTGTGCCGTGTGTGTACATAGACCTACTAAACCTACACAATGGCCAGCGCGGCCCACGATTTGTCCCATAGTACTCACTTGTTTGTGGGCCCAAACTAATAAGCCTATTTTTAATCTACTAAACCTACACAATGGCCAGCGCAGCCCACGATTTGTCCCATCAAAACAGCTAGTCTACGGCCTGACCTAAGGCAGCGTGCGTGTAATCATTCTCCCACAGAAAACCGCCGACTTCACACGCCTCCCTCGCCACGTGTTCGCCGCCGCCTGCCCTTCCGCACAAGTTTGACCTAGAATTTTTAGTCTACCGGCCGGCGCACCCTCCACTTCGATCATGAAGCCAACCAAAGACGTGCCAACTTGATCTTACGCATCATTTTGCATCTTTGATCGTGATTATCACACCAGATCTGATCGTTTTTGTTCGTTTTTTCTCGCAGTGTCCAGTTTGTTTTGACAAACTAGGGATGTGTGGCAGTGATGACATGACGACTGATTATTTCGTCATAACCCTTGTAGAGGGATTTGAGGAGAAGACGGTAAGGATTCTAATCTACTCATGTACAAATTGGATTTGGATTTTTCGTGATTATTCACATGTAATATACGTAGCATATCTACCGGTCCTAGCTAGTACTCATTGTGTCATGTGTTAATCATTGATGTAATATACGTAGCTGATCTAGCTAGCAAATTTTTTGGGACTGTGATCTCTAGTAGTTATGGACGTGTTTTTTTTATGAACTACCTACATGCAATTTCAATACTTGAAGGGTACCATTCTGAAACTATGAGTGCATGTTCAGTTATTTGCAGTACAGGACTATTGCTTCAATGTCCAATTATAGGAAAAAGTACAAATAGCTACTCTTGTAGGATATATCTACTTTTAGTAAGTCCAATTTACTACTGGCTCATAATTTAATAAAATACATGCTCTTATTTAGGTGATCCCCTGCTACATCAGACAATATTTCTTAAGAATGCATGCTGTTTTCCCTATGGAGGACAGAAATTTTCAAGCCACACTGATTACCAAGGAAGGATTCTCGTTTATAGTTGAGCTTAGCAACATCGACGGGATAACCTTTCTGAAGGGAAATTACTGGAAAGAATTTAGTAGGGTTTACAAACTTGAAGTTGGTATGGAGCTTGTTTTCAAGACCGACACACAAAGAGGCCAAACTGAGGTCATAACCGGAAATGACCCAATCATCCATCCGTGTAAGTTCTTACTTAATACAAAAAAATTATGTTGTGCACATAAACATTAATATATTACTTGGTTGCGGCATGTGTAATCCACTAATTTCAGGCGTATTACATTTTTACAGCATACTACCACATGTCCCCTGAGAGGCGTCACATTGTTGACTCACTCTCTAGCACTGATGGGACCATGATTAACTGGAGGATGATGGAGACGGTGATCGACGCTGTTGAAAACTTGGATTACACTGTTCTATTCCACAGAGCTGGAGAGTATGAGGAAGCAGAATTGGTTGTCGGGGTGATGCATACTCTGAATTGGACAAACAGCGAGAACTTCAATAAACACGTGGTAAATCTTTAAGAACACATCTTCTCTTATGCACAAAGTAATACGTGTACACTTGTTCTATTTAATTTCCTTTCTTTTAACATGATTATTTCCCGATAGCTTTTTTCTTGACTATAAGTCTTTGCATGCAACAGAAAATCCCAAGCCGTCTGATTCCTGCACATATGGCAAGAAATGGTACAATCACTATTGTTTGCTACCCGAGAACTGAGGTGACATCGACATATTCAATTTCTGATCTTGATGGTCGCTTGTGCGTCAGCGGGTGGAAAGAGTTCATGGCGAAGGAAAGTCATCTCAAAGAAGGTGACAAGATGCTGTTATTGCTATACCAGTGCGCTGAAGGCCTCTACTTGTTTGCTACCCATGTCCCTGAAGTTGGTCTGTAATAGGAATGCAGTGATATTGATGGTTTCTGTGTGCAACTATATGCATGCAGACCCGTTGCTACAATATAAAAACCGTGTTAAGACTCTATATTAGATTGTTGAATTCTCACACAATTTAAATGTTATGTTCTTTTAGTTTTACTACTTTCATGATGTCATTTTGTTTTTTATGCTGAGCTTTACCATTTTTGCTTTACCATATTGGATTTTATGACTCATAAAAATGTAAACAAGGGTGCAAACCACACATGCTCAATGGAAAAAATATCCAGTGATACTTAGCCCCTTGTTCTCCCATGCTACCATTTTAAAAAATCAACTATAGATGTTTCATAAAATTCCGGAAAAAATTATTAATGTTCCCAAAGAATTTGTGTACATAATGTAAAAAAAAAAACAGGTCCAAATTCGACCTACACATTGAGAAACAAAAAGTACAAATCAGCAAATATGCACTATATATTCACATTTGGATTTGTCTTTTTGGTTAGTCAATATTACTTTCGTATCTGGACATAAAATTATTACACATTGTAGTAACTCTACTCGTGATTTTTCCTAGATTTTTTTGAATCACCAAAACTTCATTTATTCGAAACGGTACCATGGTAGCATGCAAGAGGGCTAGTATCACAGGATATTCTCCCCATGCTCTGGCGAAATAGGCTGAATCACCGCTATATTAATATAGCAACCACCCGGTGCAACAGTTTTGATACAACGCCGGCTGAGGCGACAACCAATAAACGCAAAAGAAGAAAAGAAAAGGAGACGCAAGTGGATCGACGAAACGACCACCCGCCCACCTACAAACTACAACCAAGCTGCTAGCACCGGGACGTCAAATACCAATCAACACCTTCAACATGGATAGTCGCGCTTCTAGGGTTTCCCCCGGCACATCGGGGCGGCGGATGCAGGGTAGACGCGATGCCCTTCAT
The DNA here is from genome assembly GCA_028641055.1 of Alopecurus myosuroides. Classification (NCBI taxonomy): domain Eukaryota; kingdom Viridiplantae; phylum Streptophyta; class Magnoliopsida; order Poales; family Poaceae; genus Alopecurus; species Alopecurus myosuroides. The sequence continues at coordinate 386,998,616 of CM054060.1, forward strand.
GAAGGGAGGATGCCACCCGATGGCGACACCGCTCTAATATCGGTACTCCGACAAGGATTTCTCCCAAACACACCCTCACCACCATCCTTGACGATCCGTCGCCTAGGTGCCTCGCAACCACCGGACGAACCGACCACCAGCATGCGACACCACGGTGCAACAACATTTAACCAGGATGAGGGAATCAAATGTGGTGGGCACGGTTTATCATTGGCTTCATCATTAAGGACCAATTTACGAAAGATCAAATGTGGAGGCACGTTCACATGATGAAAATTTTGAGGAAAACCGTTTATACTCTAATTTAATCGATTGCTACACGCACACCAACTGCTACACACACGAACTCGAGTCCTCTCCATCTCCACCCCCCGATTCCCCACCGCCGCCACGGCTAGCCCTCTCCGCCCCCAGATCCCCCACCGACACCCGGCGGAACGACGCCGCGACAAACGCCGCCGCAACCGCACCCGTCGTCCTCGCGCCGTCCAGCCGTCGCGCCGCAGGTAAGTTTCCCCGGCCGTCGTACCTTTCATTGTTAGGTTTAGATGTAGATTGAGTTATATGTTAGATGAGGCCTCTTTGATTCATAGGAATGCCATAGGAATTTTGTAGGATTAGATCCTATAGGAATTTTTCCTATATTGCTTGTTTGATTCACAGGATCATATCCTATAGGAAATATTCCCGTAGAAATCTTGTAGTACAAATCCTATAGGAAAAGAACATGAGGTCCAACCTCATGGAAAAATTCCTTCACACAATCAAAGGAAAATGCTCTTCTCATAGGAATCATTTGGCCATACCATACCAATCCTACAAGTTTCCTATCCCTACACTTGTCCTATCAAATGAATCAAAGGAGCCCTATTATTGTGATTTTAGATGTAGATCGACTTAGAAATTAGATTTTCATTGTTAGATTTAAGTTTATTCAGCCACCAAAATTAGATGTACATTGTTAGATTTAAGTTGTTTTTTGAATGGTAAATGGTTAGATGTGTATCTGAATTCAGTGTATGGAACGCACCACCGCAGGCAATGGATGTATGTGAACAGTGTGGCTACAAGGAGTGCATGAACAAGAAATTTACCACTGTTCTACCAGAGGGGTTTGAAAACAGATTGGTATATACTTTCGGTCAATCTACTTTTTGAAAACTGACAATAAATTTGTACTAAAAATGTGTACTTCTTTTTTTTTTACAGATCATACCTTGCAGATTCAGGCGTGACTTTTTGGAGCATATTCAAGTTGCAATTTGGGACCACCCTAGAACTCTCGAGGTGAACTTGGTGAGCTTGAGAGTGCCAGAGCACCAGCACAAAGTTGTAGTCACACATGAGGATGGAAAAACATACTTCAGTGGTCAGCAATGGGGCCAGCTTGTGGAACGCTACGAGATGGATCCAACAGGGAGATTGACATTCTATCTCGATGAAGGTGATGTGTCTACCTACTTCCTCTACGATCGACCTGACGATGCTGAAGACACCGAAGATGATGTTCCCATAGCTCCCTACTGAGGATACACATGTTGTCATTATTCAGTCAGATGATGAGTAGGTATCGTGGTTGTAGCTGAGAGTTCTAGCTTTATGCGAACTTTTAGATTACATGTTAATGTTGAGTACTATCTGGTTGAATCTTTGAATGTTTATGCGGTTTTTTTTAATGCATGTTATGTTATCTCATAATTGAATACCATTTGTGCGCTTCTAGTCAATATTACATACCCTTTTTATTTACCGATTTCTATAGGATAGTGATGTGGACTATGACATCAACGCCAATGATCATGTAGTATAACCTGTGTCGATTCCAGAAACACGCCAGTGGACACCTAGATAGCAGGGGCGTACGAGTTTCATGCCAGAACTGAAGAAAAACCACACCAATAACAGGGCTTTTCCGACTAGTGTTGAATATTAACACAACAATGCATTTCGAAATGAATTAATTTAATCATAAAATGAAACTAGTAAAACTTAATAGAGCATTTATAATACTTGAACGTTATTGCCAAGGGAAAAACATATTGTTCACAAGGCAAATGGGTTGTGAAGACAAATTGTACAATTAATAGGCCCATACTCCGGTTGGGCCATTGGGCGAGCGAAAGGGCTACGTTTGTCCGCCCGGTCTCCTCCAAACTGCCCTGCCCCCACACGACAACGCCACTCTATCCGTTCTCAGGCGACTTCGCCGTCGTATCGGCCCTGCGCGACCGATCAATCCGCCACTATTACCTCGCCGCCATCCGAACTCGATTAGCGTAAACTATTGAACTACCGCCAACGCTGCCCCGCCGACTTGTACTCAACCGCTGCTTCCGCCGCTCGTCAGACGCAATTACAAGGTTTGTACCAATACTGATGAAATCCTTGGTTTCCATCCTGCCGGTTCGATGAAGTTAATGGCGATTGCAATTGCTGTCAGATAGACTAGCTGCTTGTGTTCACATATGCGTGTCTGTTTTATCAGTTTCAGTTGTAAGTGTTAGTTTAATATTCATAGCAATGTCAGGAATTCAGGTACGAACTAGGTTTTATATTTTCATAGCCATGTCAGTTTCAGGTGTAAGTGTTAGTTTCAATCGAACGCTGTGTTGTGAAGTAATGTCTAATGTAATCCCCTGCAATTCTTACTTACTTGAAAGACCAGTATGCCTGTCTCTCTGATGTATTTGTTGTTTCGAAATACTTTTGTGTGAACTAATGCTGCTCCTTTTTTTTACAAGACCGGCTAAACGGAGATAACGCAAAATGTCACAAGACAAGAGCTGGATGGAGAAGGATAGAGATTCTGTGGAGTGGCAAAGTGGCATCGAGAGTTTCTTGGAACTTAGTTTTGATGGTGCTGAACCAGACGCAAGAAAATTTTGCCCGTGTACGAAATGTCTGAATAATGCTCAGAAAACTAAAAAGGAGATCCATATGCACTTGCTTAAGAATGGGATGGATCCGTCCTACAAAAAATGGGTATTCCATGGTGAACCCGAGGAGGACAACATGTCTGAAGATTCTGATGATGAAGACGATGCATGTGGTGGTGAAGGGATATGTGACATGCTCGATACTCTGATAAGGGCCACAAAAGTGGGAAGTAATGCAGGAGACACGAGCGGTGATGGAATGAAACAGGAGCCAAATGCATCTGCAAAGGCGTTCTACAAACTATTGGAAGAGGGAAAAACATCGTTGTACCCAGGTTGTGAGGAGGTCACAAAGATATCTTTCATTGTGAAGCTTTACCAAATCAAGTGCGTGTCTGGGATGACCAACAGAGCATGTGACTTAATGCTGCGGATGTTCACGGAGGTGCTGCCAAAGGGTCACTGCATTCCTACTAATCTCGCACAAGTAAGGAAGGTCATTTGAGAGTTTGGACTGGATTACAAGAAGATACACGCGTGCTATAATGATTGTGTGCTATTCCGTAATGAGCATGCTGATGCCCAAGAATGCCCTGTCTATCATACGTCTCGATGGAAATCAAGTCCAACCGTAGACAAAGCTGATTCATCGATCCGTAAATCAAAGTAGCAAGTGCCACAGAAAGTCCTATGGTATTTCCCACTCATTCAAAGACTGCAAAGGCTGTACATGACAGAAGATATGTCAACTGATATGAAATGGCATAAGGAGAAACGTAAAGATGATGGCATAATGAGGCATCCTGCAGATTCGAAGGCCTGGAAAAGCCTTGATGAAAGATATAGTCAGAAAGAATTCGCAAAAGATGCTCGCAGTGTTCGGCTTGGCCTTGCTTCAGATGGATTCAACCCCTTTGGGCTCATGAGTATATCACACACTACATGGCCTGTCATTCTGATCCCATATAACTTGCCACCATGGATGTGTATGAAACAAGAGAACTGGATAATGTCAATGATTATTCCAGGACCAAAGTCAGCAGGAAATAACATTGATGTGTACTTACAGCCTTTGATTGATGAACTGTTAGTTCTATGGGAGGATGGTGTTGAAGCATATGATGCTGCAACTAAACAAAATTTCAAGTTGTATGCATGCGTGTTGTGGACCATCAATGACTACCCGGCTTACGCAATGCTGAGTGGTTGGAGCACAAAAGGCAAGCTAGCATGCCCTTACTGCCACAAGCATACAGACTTTTTATGGCTCCGGTATGGTAGAAAGCATTGCTACATGGGACACCGACGTTTTCTACGGAAACAACACAAATGGCGTCGAAACAAGGTTATGTTCAACAACAAGCCAGACCATAGAGACGCCCCGGTGCCACTTACAGGCATTGAAGTTCTAAAGGAGCTTGATAGCATTCAGCATGAACCATTTGGGCGGTCAAATAAGAGAAAGCGACCGGAAACTAATCCCTGGCACAATTGGCGGAAGAAAAGTGTGTTCTTCCAGCTCCCGTATTGGCAGCACTTGCTCGTGAGGCACAATTTGGATGTTATGCACATCGAGAAGAACATTTGTGACAGTATTATGGGTACTTTGCTTGAGATGGATGGGAAAACAAAGGATGGTACGAAGGCTCGCCTAGATTTGGAGTTTTTGAAAATTAGGGAGGATCAGCACGCAAAGCCCGCCGGTAAGGATAAGTACAAACTTAAGAAAGGCGTGTATGCTTTAAAAAAGGAAGAGAAGATAATGCTGCTCAGGTTTCTGCAGAGCATACGGATGCCTGATGGCTATGCTTCACACATTAAGCGATGTGTGGTCCTCGAGCAGTGCAAGTTTAGTGGACTCAAAACTCATGACTGCCATGTTATATTACAGAAACTTCTTCCTATTGCGTTGCACAAGCTTCTGCCGGAGAATGTCCTTACCCCATTGCTTCAGCTCAGTAAATTCTTTTCCGATTTATGCTCCAAGGAGTTAAGGGATGAGGATTTGTTGAATTTGGACCAACAAATTGCAGTAATTCTATGTCAGCTAGAGATGATATATCCACCAGCTTTCTTTGATATTATGATGCATCTCCCAATTCATCTAGCTCGAGAAGCATGGTTTGCAGGGCCTATACAGTATAGATGGATGTATCCGGTTGAGAGATACCTGCGTACGTTGAAGGGATATGTACGTAACAAGGCTCATCCAGAAGGTTCAATTGCAGAGGGGTACATACTTGAAGAGTGCATGACGTTCTGCAGTCGATTCGTTAAAGGCTCGCCTACAAAAATAAGTCAGTCCGAACGCCATGCAGATGGAGCTACAGATGAGGCACCAACAGGGATTAGCATAATGAGTGCAGTTGATTACTCCAAGAAAGGTTTTGCCCGTGAATCACTGTCTTTGGAAGCTCTTAATCAAATGAGGCACTACATAATAACAAACTGCGAGGAAACCGAGCCATGGATTCAGTAAGGAAACTTATGTATTTGTTATATATCATGATATGCATTAACACTTTGGTTATGAAGTAACCATATATCATTTCTTTTTGAAGGGAACATATTGACGAGCTCAAAAAGAACAATTGTCCTAATCCTAAAAAGAAACACAAGGAAGATTTTGTTGGCTGGTTCGAAAGACGGGTAAGGTACTTCAGCATTTTCATAAATGTTTCTCGTAATAAAAAAACAATGGTGTATAGTACACTCACACATATTCTATTCCATGAAACAGATCACACAACTCCATAAAGATGGGAAGGTCAACAGTCTGTTGTATACACTAGCTAAAGGGACCGATCAAATTGCTCGTGTGTTCAACCGTACAGTACTGAATGGATATTACTTTCGTAATACCAAAATAGAGCTTGACTTGAGTACCCAAAATAGTGGCGTCGTAGTCAACGCGCAAGGAAGCACCGGCAGTACTGATTATTATGGGGTGATAAAGAAAATCATATTTCTTGACTTTCCTCCTGATAAGGAGGTTGTTCTATTGCAGTGCGACTGGTTCGACGTGCCTCCTGCCAATAGAAATCATAGTAAGGGGTATAGGAGGGACAAATATGGAATTATTGACCTTGACACTAGTGTACACCGATTCACGGAAGACCCTTACATTCTAGGCATCCAAGCTGCACAGGTTTTCTATGTGAGAGATGTGAAGAGCCTTAATTGGGCAAGTGCTATAAAAATGAATCCACACAATTTGTTTGCTCCTTCGGTTTTAAATGGTGCAGACCTAGATGATCTTGCAGAAGGAGATGAACGTGGTGATGCAGATGTACATGATGTCGTCGATGCAGGAATTACAGTTCCAGAATTTACTCTACCTGACGATATTACTAGTTGGTGCAGAAATGATGATGAAGGAACCAGCGTTGATGTTTCAGTCATAAATAATTTAGGACCTGCTGATTTTGACGAAGACCAAGTCGAATATGATGCTGATACTGATGATGATGAGGCTTACATAAATGATGGTCATGTTGCTCCTTTGGTACAAGATGAATTGGATGATGACCATGGATTCTTTGTGTAGGCTGTCTCTGCACTGTTTGGCTTAAATGTTTTTCCATGAACATGCATGGATGAAAGATCGTGTAATAACATAATTTTTGTTTAAATATTCCAAAGTTCCAGTGTTTAGAAATTTTGAATTTCCATGATAAATGTACTAGTGAAATTGCGTCTTATATGAGTTCTTGATTGATTATTAAGTACTGTCACTTGTTGCAACATTAGTAAAATGCTAAGTGCTGCAGAAATTCAGTTGCAAACAATATTTAAAAAAAATAATATGCTCACCAAACTGAGATACTGGACCAAAAATGAATTGTGTTCCTAAGAACGTTTTACAGTGATCAAGGGCACGGCCCATGAGGCCCGTTAAGCTAGTCTATGAATGGTCGTTGCAAAATAACTTGTTCATTTTCGCAACAGTACGATGATTGTTGCTTTACGTTTAACCTATTACCATACGACCCAAATTGTCGCATTAAACAATAGGTATTGCCGCAGGATAAATTTGAGGCGAAAAACATATGGTATTGCCGCACGAAAAATTTGGTTGCAATAGTTAGCTTTTTTTTTGCAACAATATTTGTAACTACCGCAACACAAATACAGATGTTGCAATATATGACTGAATATCACCACGAATGCTTATTTCGTTGGAATACCATGTCTCTAAGGCAACAAAAGGAGTGCCTCGCGCAACGAAAATACTCTGTCGCAACAACGCGCTTGTATTCCAACAGCAGTACAAATCGTGGCAATAGGAGGCCTCTACCGCAACAGAACGACAATTTATCGCCACCAAAATGAGTCGTGGAAATACGAGTGCCCTATCACCACAACCTGAGAGGTCGTGGTAATTTGTGATTATATCGCAACGAAAAAAACCGTAGCTACAGATTTCGTTGCAAGAGACCGGTTCTCTTGTAGTGGAGATTGCAACGTTGGTCATGCTCATCTTGAGGAAAAGTAGTAAGGACTCTTGTCACCACTAACGATGGATTCTTGTCCTAATCGCAATAGACAATTTCTTCATCATCGTTTTGCACGTCCAAGGAATTAAGAGCAACTTGGTGCAAGGCATAGTATTCGGCTTCACTCATGGAGTCAGGTTCGACATCTTAGTTGGCAATCATGATCATCTTGTTGGAACACTCAAAGGACTTGTGTCCACTTCCACAACATTTGAAGCAAGTAATTGTGCTCGATTTGACTTGAGTAGCATTAGAGGTGGTGGTAGGAGACGCTTGTTTCTTGAAAGGTTGCAAAGTTTTGTTGGTAGCATTGGGGGCTCTAGAATCTCTCTTGGTGTTGGTCCGTGGTGTTACCTGCGTCATTGGAGACAAAAAATAAGGCCTTGAGGAAAAGTAAGCCTTTTGCTTGTTGTATTTGTGGTCTTCCGCAATTTGACGCTCGTATTTAAGAGTTAGATGGACAAGTGCAACGATGTTTTCATAGGGTTGATACTCAACAATCTTCCTTATGGGATAGTTTAGGCCATTGAGAAAGCGGGGTCATTGTTTGCCCTTGAGATTCCATCACATGAGCTCTTATCAAAGCGTTCTCCATCTCCTTGTAGTACTCATCAACCGACTTCAAACTTTGTCGAAGCTCTTGAAGCTTTTTGAAGAGATCATGCTTGTAGTTTGGAGGAACAAAGCGAGCATTCATGAATTGCTTCATTTAATTCCAAGTGGCAATAGGAGCAATCATGTTTTTGAGTCGTTCATCTTGGAGACGGTCCCACCATAAGAGTGCATAGCCTTGAAACTCCAAAGAAGCCATAGCAACCATCTTCTTTTCAGTGAAGTTGTGGAAGCCGGAGATCTTGTCCACCTTGAAGGCTCAAGCAAGATATTCTTCGGGGTCATTTTTACCATTGAACTTTGGGATGTTGAAGCGAAGTGCACTCATATTGTTGTCTTCATGGTGTTGGTGTAGCTCATGTGGTTCTTGATCTTAGATAGGAGGTGAAAGATCATATGGGTCATCCTCATTGTCTGGGCGTTGGTGGGCATGACGAGGAGGATGACGCCGGTGATCATTAGGATGGAGTTCGTGATGTCGTCGGAGTCATGCTTCATGGCGTTCACTATCATCATTGTCACAGTTTTATTGTTGAGGATGCTCATGTTCATTGCGAGGGTGATGAGGAATTTATTGCTCTTGGCAAGGGTGTTGACGGAGTTCTTGTTCTTGGCGAGGGTGTTGAGGAAGTTCTTGTTCTTGGCGGTCATTGTGGTGGTGGCACACATTGCTCCTTGGTGGCCTTCGATGTTGCAGAGCGCCATCCACAAAATCATTGTGACCATAGTCATTAGCCAGGCCTTGTCGAGGTGGGTGATGATGTTTTCGAAGGTTCGGTCGTCGAGGGTGATTTTGAAGAGGGTCATCACGGCCTTGGCGGTGTCGAGGAGGTGGTGATGGCGATCTATATTCATACCAATGTCGTTGCGGAGCTTGTGGTGGAGGAGGTGGTGGTGGTAGTTGTTGTCGTTGTCCACCATCCTCCACGTTGGGGTTGTGATCATGGCGACAAGCTTAGTGATGATCTTGAGTGTGGTGGCTTTAACGTCGCGACCTTGAGGACGATGATGATCCATGACGGTTGGCAAGATTAGCCAAGTTGATGTTGATGCGTGTCATTTGATCATTCAATCGAGCCTCTTGCGCTTGGAGACGATGCTCATAACGCTCCAATTCGTCCTTCACAAGTTGGCGGAGTTGGAAATGGTCGTTTTGAGTGACGAAGTTGTGGTAGGCGTTGTTGTTGAAGAAAGGTTTCCTTCGTTGGTGAACACCCACATGTTCCTCCCCCCGGAGTACTTCGTTGAAATCTCCAATGCACATCCACGGTAGAGGTGAAGAAGCTTTGATAAACTTCAACATGTCCCACGTGTTGTGCCGTTCATTGGCTTGAGCCTCTCCATAGACACAAGTTAGCCGCCATGATTCCGACAAGAGGGAGAACGCAACCGCGTCAATGTGATACTAAGAGTAAGGTAAAATGTCCAACTTTATTTCATTTTTCCCAGACCGCCAGTATGACCTGTACTACTTACAGCAAAAACATGGTCATAGCCCAAAGTACCTGCTAGGCTCTCCACCCTGGATTTGTGTCCTTGGGTCTCCATAACACACAGGATTGAAGGGGCGAATTCTCTCGAAAACGCGAAGCTCGTGAACTGTCGGGGCATTGCCCAGACCGTGACAGTTTCATAGAAAAGTACCCATTGTGCCCGGTGGGACTCCGGGATGGAGTCCGGCGATTTGTTCTTATTCGGCCTAGTCTGCTTCTTTGGGCGCTTGGGTTCCTTAGCTGACGGTGGGTGGGGGGGGTAGGATGCCAGACTGTAGCGGGTAGCTTTTGGCCGCAACCCCAGCTCCTTCTTCAAAAACTAGCTTTTTCTGTACCCCCCGACCTTCAGATGCGCCGACCACCCCCTCCTTCTTCCACTCCAGCATGAGTGGCACGGGGATCGTTCTCTCCATCCTTTCCCTGGCTTCCATCCAGTAGCCTAGCCTCAATAGAATTTCTCTTGCGATTGTCCGTGACCTGCGAACCAGCACGTCCGCCTTCCCGGCCACTTCCCCTGCCTGCACCTCCACGTTCCCTGTTGCCTCCTCCCCGCCCCATGTTGGCTCCTCCACGACCACTATCAAAAGGGGCACGCCGAGGGGGGGTAGTCTGAGGTCAAGAACCATGTAGTTGCGCTCGGTTCCAGGCAGTGTTTGCCAGCATCCACTTCCCAAATTCTTCCTGACTAGGTGAATGAACACCACTGCCACACTCCTCCTTGACGTGGCCCATCAAACCGCACACGGAGCAGTACCGTGGGACTTTCTCAAACTTCACCCGCATGATCACTGTGCTTCACCCTCCGGTGTGATCGATACAAAGCGGACCAGCTCCTTTCTCACGTCGAGCCACACACGGACTCGCACAAAGTCGCCCTCAACCCTAGGTGATGTTCATGTCAACCGTAATGACTTCATCAACACTTGCAGCTAAGTCAGTAATGATCGATTTCTTGTGGAACATCTCAGGGACATCATGAATTTGCACCCACGATTGGATCATGTTTAGGCTAACCGACGAAGGCTTGCAGCTACCGTCGTACTTCTCGATCAGTAGTCCGTGATCTCTGAAGATCCACGGCCCCTGTTCAGTAATCCTCTGCCAGTCTCCTAGGCAATTGGCTCGCACAATGAATCTGTTATCAACCAGATCACGGAAAATTAACTTCTGAGCAGGTGCCCACGCAAAGCGCATCGTTTTCTTCCGTGAGATCGCACTGAAATATTTCGTGGATAAAACCCTGAACACAGCCATCCACTTAGTACCTTCCTTCAGGTTCTCCACTTCGGCCTTCGCCATGAAGACCCCTCCAATGCCCCCCTCCCTTGAGATTGATTGAGGCTATGCATCAGTTCCTCTAGCGATCACTCGGATTCCGTTCGCCAGCCGAGCCGCTGCCTTCCCCTCTTTCCTGAGTCGCCGCCATGCCCTTGATCTAGACCTAAACCCTAGACCAGGAGCCCGCCAAGGTCGGGAAATCGAGCTAGTCGATCCCTTGGTCAGCCCGAGCAATGTCGTTGCTAGAAAGTAGAGTTTGTACGAAGGCGTGGAGGAAGAGACCCGTTCGATGGAGATCGCGCCGATCGCCGGCTTGGTACGATGAAACCCTAGTCGCTTGTTCGCAGGAGCGAGACGAGAACGAAGAGGTATGACTCAATTATCCGTGCCATTTTTTTTTTTTTGAGCAAAATTATCCGTGCCATTTAAATCCTTACTCCTGATGGCTGTGTCTTTTCTGCTGGACCTGCTTTTCTCCCAGGCTAGTTGCGTTGAGCAACTGAGTCCGGCCCATCCATATGACACTTGTGCATCGCTCTCCAACGTCCGACGAACACGGCCCGGGCCCAACTAACAACCCTAATCACTCCCGTTCGCCACCTCCGCCTTCTGCCTCTTTAAGCCTCCGCCGCCGTTAGTCTCTGCCTCGCCTCGTTCCTTCCCCTTTGCTAATCCTCACCATCTAGGTCTTGAGACCAACGAATCTCCTCCCCACCACCGCCATGGCAACGCAGCAAGGTCCATGCTTTTGAAGAGGGCGATAGCGAGCGGCCGGCGGCCCTGCCCTAGCCGCCAGCTATCGCCCGCTTCAAAACCATGCCCCGAGCTGAAAATCAGGCGGCGTCGCCCACCTTCCGTACGGCAGGGACACCCATGGACGCCTGCTACAGCGCGCCGCCCATCTGGTGGCTGGCCTTCTTCAGCCGACACATCCAGATCTTAACTGAAAGTGTTTGCATCTACTTACTGTTGCTGCTGCAGGACCTTCGTTTATTCTGTGATAGAAATTCTCCTAGGGGATGAGCTCCTGCCGTGCAGTCACAGTCATGCGATTATGATTGTACCTTACCGACATATTCCTTCTCAGATTCATTGTTCGCATGCCCTCCCTTTTGTGATTTGTTTCTTATGGGACTAATCAGTTAGTCCTGTTATTGACATGCTTCTGGTCAAGGAAAGCTCGATTGCCTAATCTGTATAACATATCATAAGTAGGACCATGCTCATATACTTGCATATCAACACTTTCTTTCTTTGGCTAACACGTGTTTCTCTGTGGCATGCTTGCGTATACCTGTGCATTTTCAGTGATCTATGGTGCCCATCTAATGCTTATAAAATATTAGCAAAGCGTCTCCAATATCTTTACTAAATGATTTTCCCTCTTAAAATAAATGGTAAAGTCCGGAGTCACTTGCGATGAAAAGCTTATTTCATTTGTTATTGGAACTGAGTTGATGAATGTTCCTGAGTCCTGACACTAAAATCTTATGATCTCGCTTTGTGTGAGATATTCTTCATATTCTCATCATTTCATTCCTAAACTAGTTACAAGAGTACTTGAAAATGCAATGAACTTGGTTGGAAGGTAATCAGAGTTTATTTTTCGGTTCATAGTCTGTACTGTGCTGATAATATTTCTGGGTATAGACGATACGGTGATTGTGTACTAGGAAGTATTGTCGTTTTGTTTCTGTGCTGATCGCCCAAGGTTCCTGACACTAAATTTCATAGTCCCTTGCTGTGGAATATTCTGCATATTCTCATTCCTTTTATAACTAAACTAATAATAAAGTAATACATCTCCAGCTGCTCATCTATATTTGATCATCCATAACTCTATATAGAAGATCATCACATAGATGTTATCAGTTTCACAGCAGACCATCTATATTGTCTTTCCTATATTTTAATATTATCTTATAACTATTGTTCATATTTTTTTTCTCCAACGACTCTATTTTGAACAACGACTTTGTGAACGACTATATTTTGTGTGATACCCCAATTCATATCAACAAATCCTCCGTTCAACAAGTCCATAAACTCAATAGTTTTAGTAGAAGCAAATGGTTCTAGTACATGTCAAAATTGAGTGTCTAGTACATGTCTATTTTTCTACAATGTTTTTCTCTTTGGTCTCTATAAAATAAAATAACATGAGTAGTGCATGTTGAAATCGATAAAATATTCCCATATTTTGTTTGGATGATCATCTAGCCATCCCCAAATGTAGATGATGGGTAAAAGAATTTAGGGACATGTATAAATAGATGATGCTATAGATGATCAGCAATGTTTTTTACCCCTCCGTCATCTATATTTGGTTTAGATGTCCATATAGATGAGCTGCTGGAGATGCTCTTAGGCCGGTGCCAGTGCACCGCCCGTGATAGCGGTGCTAGTACCAGCTCTCACTTCTCTCTGCTACACATCATCATTTCTTTTTCAGATTAAATTATTTCACTCGCTTTTGTTTAGACATTCAAAATAATGCGAGAAAACTATTTTATTCAACTAAAAGTGTTACCGATTATATTATAAATAAAAAATTTACATAAAAATTGAAAAATTACATAATCTAGGCATTACTATTTGCCCACACATGCTCAATCAAATCTTGCTGGAGCTATGTATACATCGGTGAGTCCCTCATTTCGGTGTCCATCTGAATCCTGGCTGCTAGGCTTGGTGGTGCATTGTTGTGTATCGTTGGGCCGACATTGGAATCAACTATCTCATAGATGTCGTCCAAATTGGTACCACGCTCATCGTCGATGATCATGTTGTGCAGAATGACACATGCACGCATGATCAATCCAAGAGTACGCCTCGAGTAGGAGCGTCCCGGAACTGCTATAATGTTGAACCTAGACTTTGAGCACTCCAAAAGTACACTCGACATCTTTGCGCCAAGCTGATTGAGCAGTAGTGAATAGCCGATGCTTTTCACTTTGTGGAAGAGTAACACCTTTCATGAACACCGGCCAGGAGGGGTAGATGCTGTCGGCAAGGTAGTAACCCCTGTTGTACTCGTGTCCATCTACCGTGAAGTTCACTATGGGTGCTTCTCCCCTAAGCACATCAGTGAACAACGACGACTCATTGAGTACATTGATGTCGTTGTTGGACCCGGCCACTCCAAAAAAGGCATGCCAGATGCAACGATCATATGACGCAACAGCTTCTAAGATTATGGTAGGGTGTTTGATGTCTCCCCTTGTGAATTGACCGGCATGCGCAACTGGGCAGTTCCTCCACTGCCAATACATGCAATCGATGCTCCCTAGCATGCCCAGAAAGCCACGCTCTAGACGCTGAGTATCCGTGACATTTGGTCGACGGCAAAACTCATCCCCGTAACAGTGAATGATGCCTTCACAGAATCTCTCTAGACATTCTGATGAAGTTTGTCTAGCTAGTTTAAGCCACTCATCTATCGTATCTGCAGCGGCTCTATAAGCTAATAAACGCAAAGCCGCAGTACACTTTTGTAGGGGAGAAAAACCAGGACGGTTGAGAGCATCAACTCTTTGGGTGAAATACGGAGAGTATTCACCCAATCTATCCACAGCGCGTAGAAAAAGGTGTCGCCTCATCCGATACCTTCGCCGAAAGAAGTTCGGAGGATAAGTACAGTTGTCGGCGAAGTAGTCGTCGTAGAGCCGATCGTGGGCACCCAGACGATCACGCCTGATGTACTCTCGATGGCGCCGCGTCCGTCTTGACTCCGCCTCGAGGTTGAGCTTCGCCTCCTCATACTCCGCCTCGAATGCATCGATCATATCACCCTCCATTCCTTCGCTCGAATTGCTGCTGGACGAAGACATGGCGTCGAGAGGAGTGGAAATGGAGAGTGGAGGAGATGAAGTGGGGTGTGGAATGAGTGAAACCGGGTGGGGGTATTTATAGGTGGTTGGGGATGAAAATTTGGAATATTTTGCCATTTTTTTCGAATTTTTTGGAGGCTGCAACGGCTACTTCAACGGCTAGCTGACGTGGACGAATCACAGCTCGCCACGTCAGCTAGCCGTTGCCCCGCCTCCCTCTCGCCCCACCTCGCCAGCGCGGTGCCCGACTCTCGCCTCCCTCTCGCCTCCAGCGCAGGCGACAGCCGGGCGGTGGATCCGTCGCCAGCCGCTGCGCTCCCGCCTCCCTCTCGCCCCGCTCTCGCCTCGCCTCGGGCGGTAGCGCCCCCACTACCGCCTGCACTGGCACCAGCCTTACTCGTCTGTACTATGCTGATAATATTTCTGGGTATGATAGATAGTTTTTTTTTTTGAAATGGAAACCGTGGCCCCGGCCTCTGCATCAGGACGATGCACACCGCCTTATTTTATTAAAAGAAAGTTGAATATCCATCCGAATACAAATCACCGATCACACAAGGTGGCTACAAAGATCAGCCACTCAAAAAGTGCAAGCTTAAACATCTAATCTTCTAGCATTAAGCCACCCAGCCCGGCTGTAAATAGCCCGAATGACCGCCATCATACGAGCACAACCTGTATCCACAAGTCCTCGCTGATCGGCATAGAGGAGGAAGGACCACATCTGAATAGAATATATCGCCTTGTTCACAACCTGCAAAAAATGAATATTGTTTTGTTTGTTAAAAACCACATCATTACGACAATTCCAAATCGCCCAAAGGAAAGCCGCAACACCCACTCGTATACGGGCTTTTGTTTTTTTGTCAATGCCATTTAGCCAGCTACCAAACATATTCGCAATGCTAGTTGGTGGATAAATGCTGAACGTAAAGTGAATAAGACGCCAAATGTCACGAGTAAAAGGACATGCGATAAACAAATGCTCCACAGACTCCTTCGAATCACAAAAGGCAAGTTTAGTACAATCTGTCCAATTCCTTTTAACCAAGTTATCCTTAGTAAGAATAACTTTTCTATTAAGGAACCACAAAAAGATTTTAATCTTTAATGGTACCTTCAAATTCCACAAGTATTTTCGCAAAAATCTCGTGGAACCATGAAGCAAATCTGTATAGAACGATTTCACAGAAAATTGCCTGTTATTGGTTAGCTTCCAAGAGAACAAATCTTCCGCATTATTCAGAGATACGCTCATTAATCTCTCTACCAAATGCAACCAGAGTTGTCTCCTAACACCGAAAATATTTCTCCTAAATTGAACATTAAGAGGATTATGTGCCAACACATCAGCCACTAACACATTTTTGTGTAAAACTATGTTATATAAAGAAGGATAGGTTTGTGATAACGGTTCATCACCTAGCCAAGTGTCCTCCCAAAACCGCACTTGCTGCCCATTTCCCAACGAGAACGCTCCCCGCGAGAAAAACTCATGTTTAACTTTCATAATACCTTTCCAAAAAGGAGAATCCAAAGGTTTTTCCTGAACCTGACATAACGTTTTATCGCCTAGGTATTTATTAGAGAGGAGTTCTTTCCAGACTCCATCCTCATGTAGAAGTTTAAACAGCCATTTGCTTAGCAAACACACATTTTTAATTTCTAAAACCTCAATGCCCAATCTGCCTTGATCTTTCGGGCGGCATACTATATTCCATTTAGTAAGGCGATATTTTTTCCTCTTAGCATCGCTTTGCCAAAAGAAACGCGAGCGGTAGAAATCCAATCTCTTCCTGACTCCAACTGGGATCTCAAACACGGATAAAAGAAACATAGTAAGCTCGATAGAACCGAATTTATTAAAATGAGGCGATCCCCATATGACAATAATTTACCCGCCCAAGAGCTTAATTTCCTATCGAACCGGTCTTCCACCATTTTCCACTCCTTATTAAGCAGACGTCTATGGTGAACTGGTATCCCAAGGTACTTAAAAGGTAAACTTCCGGCCTCACACCCGAAAATGAAACGATAATCATTTTCGGCTTCCTTAGCCTTCCCAAAGCAATAAATTTCACTCTTGTGAAAATTTATCTTAAGGCCAGATAGTTGCTCAAACATCGCAAGAATGAGTTTCATATTTAAAGCCTTCTGTAAATCATGTTCCAGGAAGAGAATAGTGTCATCCGCATATTGAAGGATTGATACCCTGCCTTCGACTAGGTGAGGTATCAGCCCTCCCACTTGACCATCCTCTTTAGCTCGCTCAATGAGGATAGCCAACATATCGGCGACAAGGTTAAATTGAATAGGTGACAAAGGATCTCCCTGTCTTAAACCTTTTAACGTTTGGAAATAATGACCGATGTCATCATTTACCTTAATACCAACACTACCGCCCTGAACAAAGCGAGCTATCCATTCACACCATATCGGTGAGAAACCTTTCATCCTTAACACCTGTTGAAGAAAGGAATAATTTACTTTGTCGTAAGCCTTCTCAAAATCGATTTTAAAAAGGACCCCGTCCATCTTCTTCCTTTTAATCTCATGAATTGTTTCGTGCAAAATCACAACCGCTTCCAAGATATTCCTCCCTGGCAAGAAAGCTGATTGAGTGGGTTGAATAACTCTACTCGCAATAGACGTTACCCGATTCGTTCCCACTTCAGTAAACACTTTAAAGCTAACATTTAATAAGCAGATTGGTCTATATTGCTCAATCCTGCTGGCATCATCCTTTTTGGGCAACAACGTAATGATCCCAAAATTAAGTTTAAATAGTGGTAAGTCACCACCATGCAGTTGGGCAAACATGCTCATCAAGTCCGTTTTAATAACATCACAGAACCTCTGATAAAACTCAGCAGGAAACCCGTCTGGTCCTGGAGCCTTATTAAGTTCCATTTGGGATATTGCATCGAACACCTCCGTTTCCGTAAACAGTGATGTAAGAATGTCATTTTCCTCCGGTGAAACTTGAGGCAAATCATCAATCATGTCCTCCACCGTAGATACATTATTCGGAGCCGGTGCCCCAAATAATTTCTTATAAAATTCAGTTATGAAAACCTTTAAATTCTCGGCACCCACAATTGTACCTTCATCTTGTTCTAACTGGAAAATTCGTTTTTTCCTATGTTTACCATTAGCAATTAGATGGAAATATTTCGTATTACTCCCACCTTCTTGAATGTATTTAACCTTGGCCCTTTGCGCCCATTTGGATTCCTCATCCCGTCTTAATTTTGCTAAACACTCATCCGCCTCCTTTTTAGCTGCCCGCTCGGCAGCACTTAAAGGAGTTGTTTCAGCTTTTATGTCCAACTGGTCAATTAACAACACAAGCTTATCTCTCAACAATTTATATTGACCACTTAAATTTTTTGCCCAACCACGCAAGAATTGCCGTAAGTGTCGAATTTTATTTTGCCAACGTTCCACCGGGCTATTTCCCTCTCTTATAGCCATCCATTCTCTACGCACCAACTCATAAAAAACATCATGACGCATCCATGATAATTAGAATGAGAAGTGACTCTTATTACCGATATGGGCATGATCACCGGAGTCTAAGATCAATGGTGTATGGTACGACCCCGCTCGAGTCAAAGCATGCACCGTCACAAGTGGATATTTCTGTTCCCATTCAACACTAGCAAGAAAACGATCCAGTTTTTCGTAAGTCTGGACCTCTCCCCTACTCGCCCATGTGTATTGACGCCCAGATAATTCTAGCTCTTTTTAATCAACACTCTCGATAATAGCATTAAAAATAAATGGCCATCGCGCATTGAAATTATCGTTATTCTTTTTTTCCTGTCGCCTAATAATATTAAAATCACGTCCAATTAACATCGGTAGTTGTTCATTCTCACTAATCCGAACTAGTTCAGCTAGGAAGTCTGGTTTTTTGGAGTCTTGTGCAGCCCCGTAAACTACCACAAAAGCCCAAAGGAAACCATCAGCCTTAGTCTTCACTCGAAACTTCGCACAAAAATCCCCAAACACAACGGTTAGTGCCATTCGAGATTCGTTGTTGAAACCTATCAACATCCCTCCGGAACGCCCATGCGGGGGTAGACAAAACCAAGAAAAATCTTTACCCCCAGCAAGGAACTGTAAGAAATGAGTAGAACACGATGATCTACTAGTTTCTAACAGAGCTATGAAGTCTAGGTTGTATTGCTTAACAAACTCATTAACAACAAAATGCTTAGCCTGATCACCGAAACCATTACTATTCCAAATTAAACCCCTCATTATTACTTTTTAAACAATTTCAGTCTAGCGCTTCTACGTGGTTTGTATTGATTGCTAACAATCTTTTTACGATTACGTTTAACCGTTTTAGAGATTGTTCGAAGATCCGTTTGATCTTCAGCCAATTCAATAGGAACATCAATAAGATCCTCACACAAGCTCGTGGCATTTCTCATAACCAAACATGAATTATCATCATCTAAAACCTCTGACATGTTATTCTTAAGGTAATAAACGGTTCTAGTACGCTCCTGTTCCAGAATACCCGCTATAGAAGCCGCAACATGAACTTTATTTTTACCTAAAGAAACACCTAGCCTATCCGCTCT
This sequence comes from Alopecurus myosuroides, assembly GCA_028641055.1. Lineage (NCBI taxonomy): Eukaryota > Viridiplantae > Streptophyta > Magnoliopsida > Poales > Poaceae > Alopecurus > Alopecurus myosuroides. Next base: position 387,017,796 of record CM054060.1, read on the forward strand.
AGAAATAATCTCAGAGTCCGAAAAAGATAGTAACGATAATTTAGAATGCGAAGAAATACTTGAAGCGAAGGCCAAATCTTTCTTATGCGCGAGCGCAATCGCCCTCTGCTCTTCAGGCAGATCCGCATCCGGTTTAGCCCTAAGACGAGGACTGGAGTGCACCTCCAGTTCGTCCATGGCTAAGCCGCTGTAAGCCAAAATCTCCGCCTGAGATGGCCGATGTGCAGAAGAGGGTACCGCTGCCAACCCCAACCCGCCTGGTTGAAGTGAGCAGTACCCATCACCCACCAAAGCAGCGTCCGATACCGCCCCCCCCAACCCGCCTGGTTGGGGATGAGACAGCATATCCCCGCTGAACGCCTCGTCTAGGCGGCGCGGTGGTATCTCCACAACCCCGCCACGTGGCCCATCCAATGATGGAGAACGAGTGCATGGACTGGTCCATCCGTTTGACTGCCCAGACCCGCACTGTACCGAAGATTCCCCACGTAGGGGTGACGCCAATCCAGCCGACGGGAGAGGGATACCCACGCCGACCTCCCCCACTGAAGGTGACCGCTGCGCGCCGCTAATGCTCGAGGCCGACGAAGGAGTAGCCGCAGCGACCTTCGCGCCATTGTCCATGTGCCCTCCCGAAGCCGCAGCCGATGGTGCGTGGGAGCCGAGCTTCTGCCCCAAAGCTCTGAGATGAGCACGCGCCTCGAACAGAGATTTAGCGACCATAGGTGAAAGAGAGACACCGGGGGAAAATGTTTTCTTCCCCCCATTCCCCTCATTCTGAGCAAGAGAACCACTAGCTGCCGAACCACCATTATTTTCTTTAGCTATAGAAGTGACATCAGCCCCATTAGAACCATCTTTCGCCTTCGAACAACCATTATCCTCGCCATCATCACGACGGTCATCATCTTTCGGGTCCACCGCCATGCCATCCTCCTCATCGGAATTGGGGTTCTCCACTGAAAATTTAAGCTCATAAAACCCATCTTTGATAAAAACGGGCCATTTATCAGGAATAAGAGTGTAGTCCATACATCCCACTAGAATCCGCAACACCCCATGTTTCCTCGTATATTTCATATCCACTCTGAGAGTTTTACCAAACAAAGACCCAAGGCTCCATAAAAGCAAGAAATCACCTCGATTTGGAGGAGGGATATCCGAGACCCTAACCCAAATTTCCGGTAACATCCACAGAGGTTTCATTTGAGTCGCCCACGCCTCCACAGTCAGAACACAAGTGCTGCTAGGGACATGACATGCCCCAAAAACAATCATGCGATCTAACTCAGCTCTCGAAGGGAATGACACTTTGAAGACGCCTTCTCCAACCTGTGTTACATCCCACTTGAATTGATCCGAACGAACCAACTGCGGTAATTGTGTAATCACCGCGTCAACAGAAAGCGATCCTCATGTTACCGATAGTTTACCAAGCCGAGATGTGTCAATTTTCGGCCTATATGTCCCCGTTGGCACTGCCTCGTAAAACATGAGGCCCTCATCAAGGAATCCATGTGTAACCACCTGTTGTTTAGCTTCAGTTAAGAGATGGCAATCCTCCGGAGAGTGACCAGATCCCTCGCAGTACTCACACACCTCTATAGGACAATCGATACTCAAATGTCCCTGCACCCCACACTGAAAACACTTGGCCTTATCATTTTTCTTGGCTTTCTTGGAAGCCAGATCGTTATCGGAACCGGCCATCTGACCAATGTGCTCTGAGCTAGTAGCCACCGCTTGCAGCTTCTGACTCGCAGACCCATTATCTGCCAAAGTGGCCGTGGCCGCACGCAGCCCGGCGGCGCGATGATCCGCTCCAGTAACCGGCAGGGGCACCGGAATAGTCTGCACCGCACCCCTGCCTAGCAGAGAGGCAGCAGCTTGAGAGGCAGCAGCCACGGTTGCGGTACCCGTCGTCGCCGTCGAAACAGACCCGGAAGCCACCACCTGCGCGGGCGCCGTATGCACCCCGGGCACTCCCTGGGCACGCAGGGCTGCGGTCACCTGCCGACTGCTGCCACCGTGTCCTCCCGAAGATCTCCCAAACCAGAATTCGTCCTCGGCATCACCGGGCTCAGTCCCCTTCCTCGACCTCGATAGTTCGAGTTGGAACGCCCACGGTGAAAACCTCTTCCACCATTGTTATACTGATTCGTCCCCCTGTATCCGCCGTTCGCATACCCCTGCTGGCCACCGTTGAAACCGGTGCCGGCATTGAAACCGCCGAACGGCGCGCGTAACCAGGCGCATCATGGCGCGCATCGCCCTGGCGCTGGTCCCCTTGCCCTGCCACACCACTCGGCCCTCCCTGCTGGAAGTTGGAGAAGACGAAGCCTCCCCTCCCCGGAGCGCCCCCCGGTTCGGTTGGCCACCGCCACGCGCTCCTCCACGACCGTCGCCGTAGAACCCTCGTCCGCCCCCTTGGTTCGCCATTGCTGCGATCAGTGGCGTCGTACGGGAACCAGAACTCCAGTACAACAAAAAAATTTGCAAAATTGCTGAATCCAACTGTTGTGGACGTGCACTGGGGTCAACAGTATAGTAGAAGGCATGCGGCAAGACAGCAGGTTGCCGAAGCTCAATCGAACACGACGCCGTCAGCCGAGTAAGAGTAGGAGGCGGAGTCAAGAGTCAGACTTGATGCAGAGTTAGAAAAAGATCCTACAGAGGTATAGAAGGAGGAATACGTACGCTGCTAGGCTTGTAGTATCAGGGTTGGAGTCTTTAGTTGAGTCAGAGTCTGTTTGCTATTATCTAGTACTATTATATATAGGCATCACTATGTAACTGCACAGGGAAGCAATAATACACCTATCTTTTCCAATGCTCTCCCGACCCCTTCTAATTCTCTGAATCACTAACCCTTGCTGCCAAGACGTACATCCATCACGGAGCCTTCTCGCCGCCGTAGACTCCGACCACCGGTCAACCACCACTACAACCTCCATAGTAGATCGAGGTTACAACATCTGGTATCAGAGCCGACCACCATGGCTTCCGACGGCGACAAGAAAAACAACACCAAAGGGGACATGAGCAAGACCCTAGCGGCCATGCAGGAAGCAATCAAATCCCAACTGGCTATAACCAAGAAATTGCATGAGGGTTTTGAGGCCTTCCGGACGACAATCTCGTCCATTGACGAGAGAGTTAAGTCTCTGGAGAAACCGAACGACGATGGTCTATTACAGAAGCCCCCATGCCTGATGCCATTGTCTGGCGCCTCTACTATTCCAACAGCTTATACGGCTATGGAACTTGCTGATTGAAAGAAAAGTATAGGCACCTAGAGGGGGGGGGGTGAATAGGTGCTACGACCAATTTTAATTTTTCTTAAAGTTTAGGCTTGACAAGAAGGTAAATTCTCTAGATGGTGCAACTAGTGGTGAATTTACCTATATGACAAGGCAAGCAATTAATGCAACAAGTACAAGTAAGTAAAGAGAGGGAGGAACGAGGTAACCGATGGGAGCACACGGAGACACGATGTATTTCCGAGTTCCTCCTTTTTAGGGGAGTACGTCTCGTTGGAGGGGTGTGAGCTCGCCACAAAGGCCTACTCAACGCCACTAAGGCCTCACCCTATTCTCCGATGAACTTCGCCACAAAGGCCTAGTTCACCTTCCACTATAGAACCCCTTTGAGGCGGGGATCAAATCCTTTACAAACAACTTGGGGCACACACCCACAACTTAATTGGGGGCTCCCAACTCTTCTTGAATCACAAACAAGTATCAAGATGCCTAGGTTCTCCACAAGAGGAAACCCTAGGCTAGATCTGTAACATCCCAAGTATGAAAAACCACCCCTAGCATGTTTGTTTCTTGTTTAATTAAAGTTTTTCATCATGTCATCATACTCATTGAATTGTTTGCATTTGTTTTACTTTGTTTTCATTTGGTTTGCATCTGTTTTTCTCTGTTTTCACAATTGAAATTCAAACTTTATTCAAACATTTATTTCATACTTGCTATGTTACAACCTTTTAAATAAAAAGTTCAAATACAAACAACCATTTGTTTCCATTTTATTCCATAATGCTCAACTATTAAAATGATGGTTTTAATCAATCAATTAATTCCAAATCACATTCAAAATTCAAATCAAATCATCAAACAACACCCAATTTGAATTTATGCAAATTATACAACAATCCTAATCAATTGTTTATAATTAAACAATAGGGTTCCAAATAATTAAATCCTTGTTTTCCAAAGTTCAATCAATACTCAAATTAATTCAAATTTAAACCATTCTGCAAACAGCAAAGTATTTTGAAATATTTGTAAAACAAAGCTTGGCATTTGTTTGTTGATGACCTAAATAACTCACCCTAATTTTCCTAAAATTTTTACTAACTTAAAAACCCCATTTTTCTTCCTATTCCATTTCTGCAAAAAAAAAGGAGAAAAAATTTTAAAAACAGAAACGGGCGCCAGGGGCAGTGGGCTACGCCCAGCCCACCTTTTCCCTTCTCCCCCGCGCGGCCCAGCCCTTTTCCTCCACCCGCTGGCCCGCGTACCGGTTCGATCTTCGTTAACCTGTACGGCGTCGCATCCACAGTAGCCACGTCGCCGGCAGTATCGCGCCGACGACCGTGCGCAGCTCCGCAGGCCTATAAATCCACCCTAGACCCCCTCGAGCGTACCCTAGCTAGCCCTACCCCTTTCCCCTCGAGCTTCGCCGCCGTTCCACCCTCTCTCCCCGTCGCAATCCCACCTCTCTGTCACCTCACCGGAGAGCGCCGCTCTGAAACTCCGATGGCCGCCGCCGCTCCCGTTCACCTCTGCCCACGCTGACCACGGGAACCGCACGGCCTCCCCTTCCTCACCCGTTTGAACACCGCAGCAGCCGCGGAGGGAGTCCACACCGTCGCCGCCATCTTCCACGACTCCGTCGTCGTTCTGCACCTCGCCGTCGACCACCTGCTGACTCTCACGGTGAGCACGCCACCGCGCCTTTCTCCCTCCTCTCTGTCCTCTCTAAAACGCGAGCGTGCACACCACCCACCCGCACCCCAGCAGCACGCGGCCGCGCAGCACAACCACGGCTCGCCGCCCTCCACCGTCGCCTCTCTGTCGGGTTCAGTCACGCGCGCGTTGTCAAAATTCAGTTAAGCACGGGGTGGAACCTTAAACTGTCCGCGTTGCGTATACTGACAGAAACATTCGAACACCCCACTGGTAGCAGCGTTGCGCGCGCTCGTACGCGTCCTGGGATCGAGCCCTGGCGCTCGCATATTATCCCAAACTTTTTCGCGCCCGGCTAACAGGAGGGGGCCACTCGTCAGTGGCCCTCGTTGCCACGCGCGCGCACGCTGTCCACGCTGGCCCTAGGGCCCACGGGCAGTGCCCTAGGTTAGCTAGCAGTGCGGTAGAAAAGGTTTTCAACCTTTTCTGTTTTAATCTAAGTCCTTTTAAAATTACAGAATGGTCCTCTAATTTAAATTGCTAATAACTTTTAACTTATAACTCCAAATAATAAAAGTAAAATATGTGTGTTGATCCAAATTAAATTATCTATCTATTTATGACATTTGTTTTCTGTTTTGAATTTTCCAAATGCATTCCAAATTTGAATTCAAACAATTCATTTGTAATTTGATAAAATCCATAACTAATTCATACTAAATCCAAATAATGCGAATAAAATATGTTTTCCATGCTATTTCAAATCACCTTTTCAAATATAAATTTTGTTTCGTGATTTGAATAATTAAAATTGCTTAAATAATTTAAACCTTGTTTAAATCATTTAAATTTGCTAAATTCATAACTTGCTCAAAATAAATTATTTTTGAACATGTAAAATATGTTTTCAAACTAGAAAAGTATAAACTTTTCAAATATGAATTTGAATTTATGATTGGAACAAATAAAATTCAAATAATATTCGAACTTGTTTTAAATTCAGTTAAAAATTGTTTAATCTTGTTTAAATCATAATTAAATTATTGTAATTCCTTTTTCAATATTTGAAACATGTAATCCAACTAAAATTTTGTGTTCTTTTCAAATATGAATTTTGTTATTTATTTTGCACAATTTAAATTGGTGAAAACAACAACTATTTGTGTAATCCCTTTAAGGAACCAAAAATTGCCTAACTTAATAAATAAAATTCCAAACTTGGTAAACCCTATTTTAAATTGGTTCTATTGTTGTTATTTTGTTATTTTCCTCATCCATGCATCATACTAATCCACTTTCACCTGTTGGTTAATTGGAAAACAATTGTTTCAACCAAAATTCATGGGCCTTTCATATGCAACTCAAAATTGCATATGTGTCCATTTAAATTGTGTAACCATGTCAACTAGTTTATCTTGATGCATCCATAAAATTGACATGCATCATCCCATGACTGTGCATTATGCCATGATATTGATTGTTTATCTTCCTGTATTGTTTGTTTGCTTCTTCTCGGATAGACGACGATGTTGAGACAGACGATACTTACGACACCCCTTCTGAGGATCTAGCCCAGTACCAGGCTACTGAGTTTGCAGGAAAGTTATCACTCACATGAACCACTGTGTTCCTTTCAACATTGGTTACCGATACTTTCCATTGTCTATCTATGCTAGCCATATGTATCGTTGCTTCTGTTACGAACCTATCACATGAATCCCTTAACCCTGATATTGCCTCACCTCCACCCCTACAACCCCATTGTTTGAGCCAGGGTCCTACTAGCATGCTTAGGTTGTTTTGCTCGAGTCTGTTACCCGTTACTTTTCTGTTATCATATTCTATTATGTTCCGGGGCTCGATGTTAAACAACAACCTGTTAATCTTGAGGTAATAATAATTTGCTGATAAGGCACCGGCAGGAGGCCCGGCGTGGTTTTGAGGCCTGCTAGTGTCGACCCTAATAGGAAAAGGGTCTTGTCTACTGATCCATGATGAGCGCACTATCCGCACGTGGGAAGCGTGTATGGGCGCCCCCTCAATTTGATTCGATTCGCATCTCGTCCAAATCACCACACCTAGTTCGGGCTTTCCATTTGATGCACGCATATGCAGGTACGAACCCGAGGCCAGGGTGGAACTTTTGTAGTCGGCATTTAGGGCGGCGTGGTCTTCCAGTGCTATGAGGGTCCCCTTTTCTTCGTGGGGCTCGAATAGCCGCGCACGCACAGCACGTGGTGCTTTGGGCTTGATGCGAAGAAGAGTTGAGTTGTGTAGAGTGCCTCGCTTGGTGGAAGTGTATTTCCATCCTGGCGGGATATTCTTACGTGTACGGCCAAATTGGTGCACCCCTGCAGGGATAAATCTTCTCGAGAAGCCGTGTTTTCCGCGGTTATGGTTGACTTGGTGAAAATACTGGCTAACAAGTACTCAGAAACAACTTACACCTAACTAATGATAACTTGACTAGCAATAGGCTTATTGACACAACAATATGATCCATCACTAATCCAACTGTGTGAGTTATCCTCGGATTGCTTCTTTGGATAAGGGGCGAGATCCAGGATGGGTTTGTTTGGAGGTAGTTATAGTTGGTTACGATACGCTAACTTATCTTCTTTCTGTTAGCCGGAAGTTATATCATGTTTCTGTAGTTGGTTAGTGCAGCCACCTGCCGCATCTTTTGTATCACCCCTTTCCTCCGTTGAACCCAAAGCATCTGTGCTTGGTGTTGACGGGCTACACTTTGGTGAACTGTGAGTCTTGCTTGCCAGTACGTTTATGTACTGACCCCTTTGGGGCTGTGGTTTCCGCAGACTACGCTTACGAGGATCCCCGTGACGGCTACTACGTGGAGTTTGACGAGGCTGCTGACGAGTAGGTAGCGGACCCGGGCAGGATCCGAGACATCGTGGATGGGCTCCGTGTTCTTTTCATTCCCGGCTTCTTAAGCCTATTTGGATTTGTCTGTACTCAGACCCTTTGAATGCTTCCGCTGAGATGTAATGATGATATGTTGGGACATGTGTCCTCTGGATGATTGTATTTGCTATCTCTGCTCTAGTGAGAGCTATTTGCAACTTATTTCCATCTTTTGTGTCCTAGAGATCTGTTGTGTTATCATTTTGTTCAACGTCGTTGACGTACCATGTGTGTATGGTATGAAGTACGTCAATGGTAGTATCCTGATTTCTATGGGATGGTTTACGTAGACGATGAACAGATAGGGGTTGGTTGTCACACATACGTGTGTTGGCCTACTCGTAAGAGATGCGGGTGCCGGTAAGCCCCGTAATCCAATCCACTACTGTTCAACGGAACTGCAAGTATCCTCTAGGAGTCCGGGTGCGACAAATGGTATCAGAGCCTGTCTGCCTGTAGGATCCCTTTTACTGGTCGCAGTTGAGTCTAGAAACTATTTTGTAGCTATATAGGAAAAATGAAACGTGAGAGTAGGAATTCTGCCATTTTATTTCTTTCCCCACCCTCCCTTTTCTGGTAAGGAAGTGCAACGTTGTTTTCCCTTCTCACCTAAACTTTCAAGTTAGGATTTCACGTATCCTGGTTTCTCTGGGATAGTTATATCTACTAGACCATAGGAATGGAGGTGGTTGTGACATGATTTATCATGTTGCCTACTCACGATTGAGAACGGAGGCGTGTAAGCCCCGGAAGCAAATCCTCTATTCTTTGGGCAGTAGATATTGATCCTTTAGAAGCCCGGATGGGTTTTCCGTAGTACCTCAGGAGTTTTGGTCTCGTGTTTCCCGATGTTGCTTCGATATCCTGTTCTTCTCAACATCCTTTTCGTCCGTTGAAACCTTTGTTGTTGCTTTCCACTTCAGTTCTACTACCGGCGTCTAATCAAAACTTCCCCCGATCATCTGCAGATGGATCTCAGGTTCTTCCCGCAGGTGGTTCGGATGACTCGTTGCGAGAGCACTGCCGGTTATCCGGAGATGCTGAGAGACATGGTCACTTATCTGGGGTTCCGTTGGGCACCAGAGTACCAGGTCTACGAGCAGCAGCGAGAGTTTGACCAGACCTACTACCAGGCCATCGTCTACATTCTGTCAGATGATGGCATGAGCGTTGTCCACCGCTACGAGGCAGTAGGTTCCACAGTGGATATGGCCGTGCAGCAGGCAGCTTATGTGAGTCTCACCGTCCTTCGTGCTGACTACTGGGGATTTGACGATTCTATCTATCGCCACATCCCCCGTGGCTACATCACTTAGGAGGGAGCTCACTTCACTCTCTACGACAACCTGGATGTCTACGAGCATGATAACACCAGGCTGCACACCACCGCTCAGTTTGTGAGGCACAGTGACGCAGTTGCCACCACACTTTCTCAGGAGTTGGCCTCAGTCAGAGAGCAGCTCTACCTTGCTTTGACTCGTCTGGCGACGTGCACCACAGACTTTGTTGGAGACGAGCGCTTTGCACGTTTCGATCAGCCAGTTGGTCGTCGTCTGCCAGATGCTGGAGGTTACGAGCCGATCAGAGGTCCACTCCTCAACCTCGGTGCTGGTTACACTGGGATTCCCCGCTTTGGAGCACAGGGAGCCGACGCTATGTACTTCACCACACCTAGAGTCGCTCTCAGACCACGTCAGATCTATGTGGATCGTCGTTCTACCTACTTTCGTGGGCGTGCTCCTCACCGTACCCCTCGTCGTACTACTCACCGCCGTCCTGCGTGATGAGCATGGGAGTACCGATGTATCCATTCTTAGCTATGTTTAGTTATCCTTTGGCTTTCGAACCATGTATTGGTGTGTTGGATATTCTGATGTATTTGAACATGTGATGATGTACCTGTTGGTTATCTATTCATGCGTCGGAATAATCTCTCTTTCGGTTTCCAAGTCTATCTGTTTCTGTTGTTGTGCTAAAATGCATGTCTATTCAGGATGCCGCCAACAAGGAACAACCCGCCTGAGCCACCGCCAATCACGGAGCTGTTGACTCAGATGACTCAGGTCGTGACGCAGATGGCCCAGATCCAGGCTAACCAGCACAACAACCAGAATGCTCCACGAGTCAGTATCAAGGAGTTCCTGAGTCTGGGCCCGAGAGCTTTCGTGGCAACACGCGAGCCTCTGGATGCTGATGACTGGATCCGTGAGATGGCCAGAGCTCTGGACATTGCTCACGTTGCTGAGGAAGATAAAGTCAAGTATGCCACCTACCTACTGAAGGGTCAGGCAGCTACTTGGTGGGAGAACTACCAGACCATGAGAGCTGGATACCCAATCACCTGGGGTTGTTTCAAGGATGCCTTCCTGAAGCACCACATCCCAGATGGTCTCATGGAAAGGATGCGTGAGGAGTTTTGCTCTCTCAAGCATTGCAAGCTGGACGTAATTGGCTATCAGAATGAGTTCAATCGTCTCGCTCGTTACGCTGGTGATGAGGTGTCCACTGAGGCTAAGAAGATGGCAAGGTTCCGCCGAGGTTTTAACCAGGAACTCAAGTACGCCCTCACCAACATCAAGGCCCAAGACTTCGAGGAGCTCGTGAACACCGCGCTCAATGAAGAAAATGGGCGCAAGGCGTTCGAGGAGTCTCGAAAGCACTCGCGTGAGGGTGGTTCCTCCTCCAACATGACCACCCCTCCGCAGAAGCGCCGCATCTGGGTGCCAAATGGTGCTGTCACTCGGGCTCCATATGCCCAAGCTTCTCCAGGCTTCGCTTCCCGCCCACCCAACCCATCTCAGATGCATGGTCAGAGGTTTTCAATGGGGCAGCCAAGGCCGGATGCACCTCGTGTCGTCACTTGCTACAAATGCAAGCAGACGGGGCACTACGCTGACAAGTGCACTCAGAGGCAGCTACCTCCACCACCACCTCGCCCCAACACCAACCAGGCAATGGTGCGTGCTCCCCCGGCTAAAGCCTTCAACTCCAACAACAGGCCTGTCGGGAGGACCGCGAGGGTGAATCATGTCAAGGTCGACAAAGCTGAGGAAGCTGCTGACGTCGTTCTCGGTACATTCCCCGTAAACTCTAACCCAGCTAAAGTGTTGTTTGATACCGGAGCATCGCATTCTTTCGTGTCAAAGATCTTTGCGACAGCAGTTAAACTACCTTTTGTTGGTTTGGGTTCCCCGCTAGTAGTAAACTCCCCTGGAGCAACTATGCAAACTTCCAAGATCAGTCATGAAAATCAGATTCTAATTGGAGGTCACATATTCCTTGCTTCTCTCATTCTGCTTGGCAATTCTGACATTGATGTCATTCTTGGCATGGATTGGTTGAAGGCCAATAAAGCTACGATTGATTGTGCTCAGAAGTCAATAACTCTGTTCCACCCTTCTGGCCAGATAGTCTATTCTCCAAATGAATCAAGTTCTGTTCAGCTGTACAACCTCGATGCTAAACCTCTACCTCTACTTGAAAATGTTCCGGTGGTTTGTGAATTCCCTGACGTCTTTCCAGAAGAGTTGCCAGGGATGCCTCCGGACAGAGCAGTTGAGTTCGTGATCGAGCTTGAACCAGGTACTGCTCCAATCTCTAAGCATCCATACAAGATAGCTCCTCCTGAACTGAAATTGTTGAAGGAGCAAATCGATATGTACATGGAGAAAGGTTACATTCAACCTAGTTCCTCGGCTTGGGGTTGCCCAACTCTGTTCGTTGCAAAGAAGGATCAAACAAAGAGACTCGTTGTTGACTATCGTCCTCTTAACGAGAAAACCATCAAAAACAAGTATCCAATTCCTCGTATCGATGATCTTTTTGATCAACTTGCTGGAGTCTCAATATTCTCCAAGTTGGACTTGAGAATGGGTTACCATCAAATAAAGATCAGAAAGGAAGATATTCCAAAAACAGCCTTCACCACTCGGTACGGTCTGTATGAATACACCGGCATGTCCTTTGGTCTCACCAATGCACCGGCGACATTCTCTAGACTCATGAATTCTGTGTTCCACGAATACCTCGACAAGTTCGTTGTGGTATATCTTGATGACATTCTGGTCTACTCAAAATCCGAGGAAGAGCATGGAGAACATCTTCGTCTCACTCTCATGAAACTTCGCGAGCATCGTCTATATGCCAAATTCTCCAAATGTGAGTTCTGGATTCCAGAAGTTGCTTACCTTGGTCATGTCATCTCAGCCAAGGGCATAGCCATTGATCCAGAAAAGGTTAAAGCAATTGTTGATTGGAAACCTCCTAAGACGGTGAAGCAAGTACGAAGTTTTCTTGGCTTGGCTAGCTATTGTCGTCGTTTCGTCCAAAACTTTTCCAAGATTGCCAAACCTCTCACTGATCTCACAAAGAAGGACAAGAAGTTCGTTTGGTCTCCACAATGTGATGAAAGTTTCAATCTCCTAAAGACTAAACTCACTTCTACCCCAGTTCTGGTTGGCCCAGATACTACCAAACCTTTCGATATATTCTGCGATGCATCTCTCCAAGGTCTAGGTGCAGTTCTTATGCAAGAACGTCAAGTTGTGGCTTATGCTTCACGTCAGTTGAATGCACATGAGCAAAACTATCCCACACATGACCTAGAACTTGCAGCAGTTGTGTTTGCCCTCAAGAAATGGAGGCAATACTTGTTGGGTAATCGCACTGAAATCTTTTCCGATCATAAGAGTCTGAAATACATCTTCACTCAACCAGATCTAAACCTCAGGCAAAGGAGATGGATTGAAAAGATTAAGGACTTTGATCTCACCATTTCTTACACTCCAGGCAAGGCTAATGTTATGGCCGATGCTCTCAGTCGCAAGTCATATTGCAATAATCTCATGATCATGGAAAGCCAACCTCCACTTCATGAAGAATTCCAGAAGCTGAACCTTGTTCTTGTTCCTCAAGGATATCTTGCTAGCTTGACAGCCAGTCCAACTCTCAAGGACAAGATTCGTTCTGAACAACTTCGTGATGCTGAAATCAAGAAGATGGTAGAACACATCAAAGAAGGCAAGGAGAAATTCAAGTCCTTCTCAATTGATGACAAAGGAACTGTGTTCTTCGAAGGACACATTGCAGTTCCTCAAGTTCAAAGTCTCAAAGATGTTATTCTCAAGGAGGCTCATGAAACTCCTCTTTCCATTCACCCTGGAAGTACAAAGATGTACCAGGATCTTAAGACACTGTATTGGTGGCCTGGCATGAAACGTGAAATTGCTCAATACGTTTCTGAATGCGACGTTTGTCAACGTGTTAAGGCAGTCCATCAGAAAACAGCCGGTCTACTCCAACCTCTGAAAATTCCTGAGTGGAAGTGGGACATGATTGAAATGGACTTCGTCACTGGTTTTCCAAAGTCCAAGAAGGGCAACGATGCAATCTTCGTTGTTATTGATCGTCTCACTAAGGTAGCTCACTTCTTTCCTGTCAAAGAAACAATCTCAGCTAGCCAGTTAGCAGAACTCTACACAGCAAAGATTGTTCCTCTTCATGGTGTTCCATTGGAAATAAGCTCAGACCGTGGAAGCATATTCACTTCTCATTTCTGGAAAAGCTTTCAAGAAGCTTTAGGCACCAAACTTCTTTTCAACACAGCTTATCACCCTCAGTCTTAGGGGCAAGTCGAAAGAGTTAATCAGATTCTCGAGGATATGCTCAGAGCATGTGGTATCTCCTTTGGCATGAAATGGGAGGATTGCCTTCCATATGCTGAATTCTCCTACAACAACAGCTACCAGGCAAGCCTAGGCATGGCACCATTTGAAGCACTCTATGGCCGCAGATGCAGGAGTCCAATCAATTGGTCTGGAGCTGGTGAACGTTCACTCTTAGGCCCTGACATTGTTAAGGAAGCCGAAGGGAAAGTTCGCATCATTCGTGACAATCTCAAGATTGCTCAGTCTCGTCAGAAAAGCTACTATGACAGCAAGCACAGGGATATGATCTATGCACCTGGTGACAAGGCATATCTCCGTGTAAATCCCCTCAGAGGCACTCATCGTTTCGGTGTGAAAGGAAAGCTTGCACCAAGATACATTGGTCCTTTCAACATTCTCTCAAGGCGTGCTGAAAATGCCTATCGTCTTGAGCTTCCAGAAAAACTATCCAAGGTGCACGATGTGTTTCATGTGTCACAGCTCAAGAGGTGTTTCAAAGATCCAGATCGTGCAGTTGATCATGATTCCATTGAACTGCAAGATGATCTCTCTTATGAGGAGCACCCTGTTCGTATTCTCGATGAGACCGAGCGTAAGACTCGCAACAAGAGCACCAAGTTCTTGAAAGTGCAGTGGTCGCATCATTCCGATAAAGAGGCAACGTGGGAGACCGAAGAGGATCTTCGCAAGAAGTATCCGGACCTTTTCCTTTCTCAGTAGGAATCTCGGGGCGCGATTCCTTCAAGGGGGGGCGTTTTGTAACATCCCAAGTATGAAAAACCACCCCTAGCATGTTTGTTTCTTGTTTAATTAAAGTTTTGCATCATGTCATCATACTCATTGAATTGTTTGCATTTCTTTTACTTTGTTTTCATTTGGTTTGCATCTGTTTTTCTCTGTTTTCACAATTGAAATTCAAACTTTATTCAAACATTTATTTCATACTTGCTCTGTTACAACCTTTTAAATAAAAAGTTCAAATACAAACAACCATTTGTTTCCATTTTATTCCATAATGCTCAACTATTAAAATGATGGTTTTAATCAATCAATTAATTCCAAATCACATTCAAAATTCAAATCAAATCATCAAACAGCACCCAATTTGAATTTATGCAAATTATACAACAATCCTAATCAATTGTTTATAATTAAACAATAGGGTTCCAAATAAATAAATCCTTGTTTTCCAAAGTTCAATCAATACTCAAATTAATTCAAATTTAAACCATTCTGCAAACAGCAAAGTATTTTGAAATATTTGTAAAACAAAGCTTGGCATTTGTTTGTTGATGACCTAAATAACTCACCCTAATTTTCCTAAAATTTTTACTAACTTAAAAACCCCATTTTTCTTCCTATTCCATTTTCTGCAAAAAAAAAACAGGAGAAATTTTTTTAAAAACAGAAACGGGCGCCAGGGGCAGTGGGCTGCGCCCAGCCCACCTTTTCCCTTCTCCCCCGCGCGGCCCAGCCCTTTTCCTCCACCCGCTGGCCCGCGTACCGGTTCGATCTTCGTTAACCTGTACGGCGTCGCATCCACAGTAGCCACGTCGCCGGCAGTATCGCGCCGACAGCCGTGCGCAGCTCTGCAGGCCTATAAATCCACCCTAGACCCCCTCGAGCGTACCCTAGCTAGCCCTACCCCTTTCCCCTCGAGCTCCGCCGCCGTTCCACCCTCTCTCCCCGTCGCAATCCCACCTCTCTGTCACCTCACCGGAGAGCGCCGCTCTGAAACTCCGATGGCCGCCGCCGCTCCCGTTCACCTCTGCTCACGCTGACCACGGGAACCGCACGGCCTCCCCTTCCTCGCCCGTTTGAACACCGCAGCAGCCGCGGAGGGAGTCCACACCGTCGCCGCCATCTTCCACGACTCCGTCGTCGTTCTGCACCTCGCCGTCGACCACCTGCTGACTCTCACGGTGAGCACGCCACCGCGCCTTTCTCCCTCCTCTCTGTCCTCTCTGAAACGCGAGCGTGCACACCACCCACCCGCACCCCAGCAGCACAACCACGGCTCGCCGCCGTCCACTGTCGCCTCTCTGTCGGGTTCAGTCACGCGCGCGTTGTCAAAATTCAGTTAAGCACGGGGTGGAACCTTAAACTGTCCGCGTTGCGTATACTGACAGAAACATTCGAACACCCCAATGGTAGCAGCGTTGCGCGCGCTCGTACGCGTCCTGGGATCGAGCCCTGGCGCTCGCATATTATCCCAAACTTTTTCGCGCCCGGCTGACAGGAGGGGGCCACTCGTCAGTGGCCCTCGCTGCCACGCGCGCGCACGCTGTCCACGCTGGCCCTAGGGCCCACGGGCAGTGCCCTAGGTTAGCTAGCAGTGCGGTAGAAAAGGTTTTCAACCTTTTCTGTTTTAATCTAAGTCCTTTTAAAATTACAGAATGGTCCTCTAATTTAAATTGCTAATAACTTTTAACTTATAACTCCAAATAATAAAAGTAAAATATGTGTGTTGATCCAAATTAAATTATCTATCTATTTATAACATTTGTTTTCTGTTTTGAATTTTCCAAATGCATTCCAAATTTGAATTCAAACAATTCATTTGTAATTTGATAAAATCCATAACTAATTCATACTAAATCCAAATAATGCGAATAAAATATGTTTTCCATGCTATTTCAAATCACCTTTTCAAATATAAATTTTGTTTCATGATTTGAATAATTAAAATTGCTTAAATAATTTAAACCTTGTTTAAATCATTTAAATTTGCTAAATTCATAACTTGCTCAAAATAAATTATTTTTGAACATGTAAAATATGTTTTCAAACTAGAAAAGTATAAACTTTTCAAATATGAATTTGAATTTATGATTGGAACAAATAAAATTCAAATAATATTCGAACTTGTTTTAAATTCAGTTAAAACTTGTTTAATCTTGTTTAAATCATAATTAAATTATTGTAATTCCTTTTTCAATATTTGAAACATGTAATCCAACTAAAATTTTGTGTTCTTTTCAAATATGAATTTTGTTATTTATTTTGCACAATTTAAATTGGTGAAAACAACAACTATTTGTGTAATCCCTTTAAGGAACCAAAAATTGCCTAACTTAATAAATAAAATTCCAAACTTGGTAAACCCTATTTTAAATTGGTTCTATTGTTGTTATTTTGTTGTTTTCCTCATCCATGCATCATACTAATCCACTTTCACCTGTTGGTTAATTGGAAAACAATTGTTTCAACCAAAATTCATGGGCCTTTCATATGCAACTCAAAATTGCATATGTGTCCATTTAAATTGTGTTACCATATCAACTAGTTTATCTTGATGCATCCATAAAATTGACATGCATCATCCCATGACTGTGCATTATGCCATGATATTGATTGTTTATCTTCCTGTATTGTTTGTTTGTTTCTTCTCGGATAGACGACGACGTTGAGACAGACGATACTTACGACACCCCTTCTGAGGATCTAGCCCAGTACCAGGCTACTGAGTTTGCAGGCAAGTTATCACTCACATGAACCACTGTGTTCCTTTCAACATTGGTTACCGATACTTTCCGTTGTCTATCTATGCTAGCCATATGTATCGTTGCTTCTGTTACGAACCTATCACATGAATCCCTTAACCCTGATATTGCCTCACCTCCACCCCTACAACCCCATTGTTTGAGCCAGGGTACTACTAGCATGCTTAGGTTGTTTTGCTCGAGTCTGTTACCCGTTACTTTTCTGTTATCATATTCTATTATGTTCCGGGGCTCGATGTTAAACAACAACCTGTTAATGTTGAGGTAATAATAATTTGCTGATAAGGCACCGGCAGGAGGCCCGGCGTGGTTTTGAGGCCTGTTAGTGTCGACCCTAATAGGAAAAGGGTCTTGTCTACTGATCCATGATGAGCACACTATCCGCACGTGGGAAGCGTGTATGGGCGCCCCCCTCAATTTGATTCAATTCGCATCTCGTCCAAATCACCACACCTAGTTCGGGCTTTCCATTTGATGCACGCATATGCAGGTACGAACCCGAGGCCAGGGTGGAACTTTTGTAGTCGGCATTTAGGGCGGCGTGGTCTTCCAGTGCTATGAGGGTCCCCTTTTCTTCGTGGGGCTCGATTAGCCGCGCACGCACAGCACGTGGTGCTTTGGGCTTGATGCGAAGAAGAGTTGAGTTGTGTAGAGTGCCTCGCTTGGTGGAAGTGCATTTCCATCCTGGCGGGATATTCTTACGTGTACGGCCAAATTGGTGCACCCCTGCAGGGATAAATCTTCTCGAGAAGCCGTGTTTTCCGCGGTTATGGTTGACTTGGTGAAAGTACTGGATAACAAGTACTCAGAAACAACTTACACCTAACTAATGATAACTTGACTAGTAATAGGCTTATTGACACAACAATCCGATCCATCACTAATCCAACTGTGTGAGTTATCCTCGGATTGCTTCTTTGGATAAGGGGCGAGATCCAGGATGGGTTTGTTAGGAGGTAGTTATAGTTGGTTACGATACGCTAACTTATCTTCTTTCTGTTAGCCGGAAGTTATATCATGTTTCTGTAGTTGGTTAGTGCAGCCAGCTGCCGCATCTTTTGTATCACCCCTTTCCACCGTTGAACCCAAAGCATCTGTGCTTGGTGTTGACGGGCTACACTTTGGTGAACTGTGAGTCTTTCTTGCCAGTACGTTTATGTACTGACCCCTTTGGGGCTGTGGTTTCCGCAGACTACGCTTACGAGGATCCCCGTGACGGCTACTACGTGGAGTTTGACGAGGCTGCTGACGAGTAGGTAGCGGACCCGGGCAGGATCCGAGACATCGTGGATGGGCTCCGTGTTCTTTTCATTCCCGGCTTCTTAAGCCTATTTGGATTTGTCTGTACTCAGACCCTTTGAATGCTTCCGCTGAGATGTAATGATGATATGTTGGGACATGTGTCCTCTGGATGATTGTATTTGCTATCTCTGCTCTAGTGAGAGCTATTTGCAACTTATTTCCATATTTTGTGTCCTAGAGATCTGTTGTGTTATCATTTTGTTCAACGCCGTTGACGTACCATGTGTGTATTGTATGAAGTACGTCAATGGTAGTATCCTGATTTCTATGGGATGGTTTACGTAGACGATTAACAGATAGGGGTTGGTTGTCACACATACGTGTGTTGGCCTACTCGTAAGAGATGCGGGTGCCGGTAAGCCCCGTAATCCAATCCACTACTGTTCAACGGAACTGCAAGTATCCTCTAGGAGTCCGGGTGCGACAAGATCCCTCGAGCTAGAGAGGGGGAAATGAAGAACGGCTCGGTGAAGATGTAGATCGGGGCCTTCTCCTTCAATCCTCCAAAGATTTTCAAGATTGGGTGGAGGGATTGGGAGTAATGAGAGATTTGGTGAGTTCTTAAATGCTCATAAATGCTAAGGGGAAGAACTAGATCTTGGGGAGGAGGAGGAGGGGTATTTATAGCCCCTCCTCACAACTAGTCGTTGCACAGGACAAAGGGGACCGGAATATCACGGTTCAAGTATGAACCGGAATATCCGGTCAGCTTGCTCCACGCGATCCTGTAGATCTGAACCGGATTATCCGGCTCCTCCGGAATAATCCGGTACAAATAATCCGGTCCACTCCTGTCGCTCCAAGCTTCCAGTCCTTAGCAGTTTTGCACAGCAACCGGAATATCCGGTCCAGGATGAATAATCCGGACCGAATAATCCGGTTCACTTCTGAGAGCGAAACTTCCAGTCCTTAGCAGTTTTGCGCAGCAACCGGAATATCCGGTCCAGGATGAATAATCCGGACCAAATAATCCGGTTCACTTCTGAGAGCGAAACTTCCAGTCCTTAGCAGTTTTGCGCAGCAACCGGAATATCCGGTCCAGGATGAATAATCCGGACCAAATAATCCGGTTCACTTCTGACAGCGAAACTTCCAGTCCTTAGCAGTTTTGCGCAGCAACCGGAATATCCGGTCCAGGATGAATAATCCGGACCAAATAATCCGGTTGGGTTCTGTCCCAAAACTCTCAGACCAATCTTCACCGACTTTTCGGTGATCGATGCCGATGTAAAGTATAACACCTGCACGCTAAACACCTCGATAAATAATGTACTTAGTATTGTTAACTAACACACAAAACACTGGGAAAACGAAATGCACTTTCAATCTCCCCCTTTTTGGTGTTAGATGACAATACTAGGATTTGCAATAAAACCTTGACAAGAACATGTTTGAAACAAGATGGGAACGTCTCCCCCTATCTCTATGCATCTCTTTGGTTTGCCTCAAATGCAAATAGATTCAGAGATGTATGGGGAGAAATTTCCAACGAGTAGCAAACATGCCAATGAGTCAATACTACCAATATGTTGAGTGTAAGATAGAAGTATATACCTTGTGCGAAGATAATATATCCAAGAATAACCAAGCACAACCAGATAATATCCTCAACACATACGATAGATAACCATAACACCACTAATAGATAATCCATGATGATATCCAGATAACCAACAAAGTCTCACACACAATAGCACACATAGTTTAAACGAGACAATAACCGTCATAAGTTCACGAAAACGACAAACGAAAGATACTAAAATGGACACAAGCTCTCAAAGAATGATAAAAGCAAATGCTTGTGCCCGAACCCATGCAAATCCCGTAGTCTAATAGCTACTTCTCCCCCTTTGGCATCGAGACACCAAAAAGGAGGGAAATAGCTAATCTAACGTCCCAGACACGGTCTAAGCATCGGAGTGCTCAGAAGACTCGCCAGCAGACTCCTCGGACTCGCCCTCGGCCTCGCGCTCAGCATCAGACTCCTCATCCTCATCCTCCTCATCATCACCAGCTCCAGAAGTAGTAGCCTGAGTAGAACGGAGAGCCGCCTCAATGCTCGCCCAGGGAGTGCTATCCTCAGCAGACCAAGCAGCATAAGACTGGACAGCGAGAGGAGCAGGTACATCACCAGTGGCACCACTCACGTGGTGCAGAATCTGACTCTGTGCACTAGCCATGGCGGTGTCGCGGCGATAAGCCCTGTACTGCTCCTTGTGGATGTCCACCTTCATGCAGAGCACATTACGCTGGAACCAGGAGAGCTTCCTGACATGGCGCAAGGTGCTAACATCAGAAATGGGCGCATAGTGAGAACCAGTAGAGGGACCTCCCATAGAGGAACCACCCTCAAAAGAAGCATCCTGAGAGGCAGCAGCAGCAGTCTTCTTCTTCCTCTTGATGTACAGCCTCTTGACCTTGTGCTCAACCATGGGTAACTCGGTGTACTCCTTCCGCATCTCATGCTTGATGAGCATCATGATATAAGGAGCATAGGGAATGGTGTAGCCACCAATCATAGCAGCGTAGAGCTCGTGATAGATGATGTCCATCACATCCACAGTATAGGAGACAGATGGGTCCTCTTCCTCCATGCACTCCTTAGCCAGTATCAGAAGATTGCAAAGAGGAGTGGTGAGAGCATCATTGTTACCCCCACTTGGCACAAGGAAAGATCTGAAGATGCGAACAAGCTGATCATAGAGGGGAAGCAGTCCCTCAAGTCCTCCAATGGTGGATCCAGGAGCATACAACGCAGCCATGGCGACCTCCCTCCTAGGCCTATCAACCTCATGGACGCGACGACCGAGAGGAGGGTGAGCACTGTAAGAATATCCAAGACGGCGTCCAAACCTCTCAAAGGAAGCCTCACAAGCTGTGGTCTCGGACATCCACTTGAGACGACACACAACATCATGAGTACTGAACACTAGAGTGGACATAAACTGCATCACAAGCTGTGTGTTGTAGTTGCACTGGGTCTCCATAAGCTTTACCAGTCCAAACCGCTCAACAATGCTAGCAGCATCAGCAAATTCCTCCTTGGCCTTGAGGGCAGCAAAGTCAAACGGCTGCATCACACGGATGGGGTGACGGTAGTCACAGTAGATATCAGTATAGATGTATGACTGCTCCAGATTCCAGAATCGAGGATCAATATTTGCAAACCGAGGGCCAAGGTAGACATCCTTCTGCCTGAGCGCATTGAACTCCGGAACAGGAATGTCGGTCTTATAGTTGAGCCGAGCCTTGCGCTTGTTCTTGACAGAGACCTGCTTGGGACGCTTAGGAGGGCGCCTCTCAGAACCACCACCTGTGAAGCAAGATAATAGGGGAATAGCACAAGATAAGTACACTCGTGTCAAACAATGGAAACAAACATGCATAAAACTAATAGAGGAGATTCAAGGGAACAATCTAAGTCGAAATCTGAGAAAGATTAATTTTGGGCTGTCTGAAACAGTACAGAACATAGCCGGATATTCCGGTTCAAAACAGAACCGGATATTCCGATTACCCGGATATTCCGGTTCAGTCGTGGACCGGATATTCCGGTGGTGGCGGAACAGCACAAAACAAATCTAGATCTTAGACTTCAAAACTAGATCGTACACGAGTGAATCTAATCTATCAATTCTAGCATGCAAAGGAGCCTCTAGGGAACGAGTTCTACCAAGCATTGCCAAAAAAAATGCAAATCCACGGATTGGTAGGGTTATAGCACCAAGATTCAAAAGGATTGAACATTACCAGAATCCATGGAGGAAGATGCTTGGGTAGAAACGTTCCTAAGGAGGAGGGGAACGAGATCCGAGCCAAAACTTCAAGATCCCGCGGAGGAATCGACCCGGGTGGCCAAGAATCGAAGAGGCGGCGTTTGGGGGTGGAGAGGAACCGATGGGAAAAAGGCAAGAACTGCCTCCTCCCCGTCGGGTCCCAGTTTTTATGATTTTCGCCGAACTGGATATTCCGGTTCATACTTGAACCGGATATTCCGGTACACCCGGATATTCCTGTCCAGAACTGGACCGGAAATTCCGGCTGCCTCCTGATCCGAAATTTCCTCGTTTCAAAGGGCGACACAAGTGCTAGAAAAGAATGGCTTTGATAGAATGGCTTAGGATAGATCAACAAACTGAATATTAGTACTTATCCCTCTCAAAAGTAAGAAACAAAACAACGAGAAGACCAATTGAGTGGGATTTTCCTAAGACGAAACACTTAGAAGGGAAAAACACTAGAAATGCAATGAAATGTCAAATAAGACCCAACTAAGATACAACTCTTCGAAACGAAGAGGTTGGTGGCCTAGGCCACCATGTAAGAGATTATGGTATGCAACCGCGAAGATATATCTTGGGGGCATTGGCAATACTCAACATTGAAGCTCACAATTCATCATTAGAAAAAGAGAGATCACAATGAAATTTTTGCTATGGGCATAATGGGGGGAGGGAGAACCCAATGTGTTAGGATAACACTCCCCCTATGTCCATGCCTACACCTAAGCTCAAACACGTTTCATCTATAGGGGTGTGTGCAAGATCCTCAAGTCAAGCTCCTAGAATCAATCACATTTAGTTCATTCCTCAAGAATAAGAATCTTGCATCATCAAGTGGCTTTGTGAAAATGTCCGCAAGATTGTCCTTGGTGGGCACATAAGATAGTGCAATGTCTCCTCTTGCCACGTGATCACGGATGAAGTGGTGGCGGATCTCAATGTGTTTGGTCCTTGTATGTTGCACCGGATTGTATGCAATTTTGATGGCACTTTCATTGTCACACAAAAGAGGCACCTTATCCAAATGAACTCCATACTCCTTGAGAGTTTGCCTCATCCATAACAATTGAGTGCATGCACTTGCGGCGGCAACATACTCGGCCTCGACGGTGGAGAGAGATATACAATTTTGCTTCTTCGAGGACCAACTTACAAGGGACCTACCTGGAAATTGGCAAGCCCCGGAAGTTGACTTCCTATCATCTTGATCACCCGCCCAATCGGAATCCGTATATCCATTGAGAGAAAATTGTGCCCCCTTTGGGTACCACAAACCAAATCTTGGGGTATGAACCAAATAACGAAAGATCCTATGGACCGCTGAAAGTGCACTATGGTCAACTAGAGGGGGGGGGGGTGAATAGGTTGACTACCAATTTTTCTTTTCTTTTCCTTTTAAGGGGCTTAGTAAGATAAGATACGATTCTCTAGATGTGCAACTAAGTGAACAACCTATGTGAAGAGAGTAGTATGCGCAACGGAAGTAAAGCGTAAGGTAGTAAAGCAAACAACAAGTGTAAACAAGGAGACAAGGATATGTTTCACCGTAGTTCCTTCTCAAAGAGAAGTACGTCTACGTTGGAGAGGTGGGGAGCCACCTAGGCGCTCCTCAATAGCACGGTTGTGCACACCTTGTTCTCCTTGAGCTTCTCCGGTGAGGGAGATGCTCGTTTCCACTATGAGGTCGACTTGAAGGCGTTGACCAAACCTTTACAAGGGCTTGAGGTCACTCCACAAGGATGGAGGCTCTCAAGCAATCCGTAGCTTCTTGCAACAAGGTGGAAACTACAAGCACGAGATCTACTAAGGTTTCTAGGCCTCAAGTAGGATTCTAGATCTACTAGGTTGTGGTGGATGGATTTGAAATTCCTTTGGTGGAAGTGTGGATCTAGGTCTCCTCTAGCTCTCCACCAAGTTTGGGAGTGATTGGGTGGACGAAGAGAGAGATCTAAGAGGTTGAAGCTTTCATTAATGGCTAGGAGAGAGAGTGGAAAAAGCTTAGCATTTATGAGGTAGGTGAAGGGGTATTTATACTCTTGGCCACGAAGTAGCCGTTTGCAGTCCAGTGCACCGGAGGCTCCGGTGGTTTCACCGGAGGCTCCGGTGGGTCTTCTTTGCACTGCGCAGTTGCGCAGTGCCTTATCCTTTTTTTGCGCTGCAGAGGAGGCCGGAGGCTCCGGTGGACCGAGCGGAGGTTCCGCCCACCGGACCCGCACCGGAGGCTCCGGTGGAACCTCCGCCACTTTCCAACAGAAGGGGTGCCGAGCGGAGCTAGCACCGGACCCTTCACCGGAGGCCATTTGCCCTAGCGCCAGGGGGCCACCGGATGTCCACCGGAGGCTCCGGTGGAACCTCCGCCACTTTCCAACAGAAGGGTGTTTGGGCGGAGGGACCACCGGATGCACACCGGATCCTTTTTGCACACAGGCTGAGTGGCAGCAGCGGGCTGAGCCTCCGGTGGATTCACCGGAGCCTCCGGTGGATTTACCGGAGCCTCCGGTGGATTCACCGGAGCTTCCGCCCCTGCATATTTTGGCTTCCTGGGATCCTTTCTCTTAGCACTTTTCGAATATATTAAGCATTAGCCCCATAGATATAGTGAACCTAATAACCTGGGCATTTTCATCATTTGAACAAACATTAGATCCAACAATTATGTTGTCATATAATTACCAAAACGGACGATGATCTTTCAATCTCCCCCTTTTTGGTAATTGATGACAACATAATTATTTGCATGATTACGGACTCAACATGAACGGAGCTCCCCCTAAAGATATGCTCCTTTCATATTGAGATCACTAAGACATGATATAAACTAATAATAATATGACAATGATAACACATATCACATAGATAATATGAAACGAGGTTCACACATGATCACAATATAGCGAGGTTCATGATAGATACGAATAAGATAAACAACCGAAGTTCCAAATAGTTCAAATCAAATTCCCTCAAGCAAAAGAGAGATGCAAATCAAAGAAAGCTTGAGGGACCATGCAAATGCCCGTTGCCTAATATATCTTTCTCCCCCTTTGGCATCAAGATACCAAAAGAGGGAGAGCCAAGTGCTAACGCCCCAAATCATTCGGAGGATGTGGGAGATGCTTCCGGAGCCGGGGAGGGAACACGGTGAGAACTAGTGGCTTCGTCTCCTTCTTCCTCGGACCATTCAATGAGCTTGCCCTTGGAGTCCTTAGCTTGCCAAGCATCCCAATCTGTGATCCTGTCAAGAACCGGGGATTCAATGGAGAGACCCTCTTCACGGAGACGTTCACGAGATGCTTGAGCCTTTTTACGTGCCTTGAGTTCCGCATCATAATGTGCCTCCCATTGATGTTGCTCAATCTTTTTGTTCAAGCAAAATACTTTCTTGAGAGCCCGAGCCATCCATTTGAAGGCATTGCTAGAAGGAGGGGGTTGAGATGGACCCTCGGGTTCCGCTTCCTCATCCACAATGATGTGAGGCCGAGCCTTGTGCTTGCGAACAGCTGGAGTGGGATGCACAACGGGCTCGGTGTGATTCTTCATGAGGAGCCTCTTTTCCGTATGAGAGATCCAAAGAGAATCATCCAAAGGATCATCCGGAAACCTAGCATTCCACACCTTCAATATAATTTTCATGATGAAAGGACCAAAGCAAGCATTCCTTCGGTTGGCAATGACATGCCACATCTCGTTCCAAATGTAGTCAAGGACATCAAGCTTGCGAGGAGTGGCATCCATACGGTGTTGATGAGTGAGAAGCAACAAGTTCTTCATGAAACCTTGAATCTCATCCACATTGCCCGCCTTTGGATTGATAGTCTCTCTATAGACCCGTAACATGATGTCATAGGTGGGATAGAGACCCTTGACGAAGCCCACGGCATATTTCTTCCAATGATAGAGGGGAGTGAGGTCATCCTTTGAATTAGCTTGAGCGGAGTGAACTCGAAACCACCCATTAGCAAATTCTTCTCCGTTGGCAAAAGGACCAAAATCTGGGTAGCCACCAAGCAGAGTGCCAACATCCTTCCAAGTGATGTCAAGTTGTTTGTCCTTGGTCATCCAAATGAGGTGGCGGTTGGTCTCATTGCCAAGATGAACTGTGGCAAGGAACTGACAGACGAGCTCTTCATCAAAGTCTTGTTGAAGGGTGATAATGGGACGGAGGCCAAACTTCTCAATGACCTCAAGGGCCTCCCCAAAGTACTTGTGGTTGCGTTCCATGTGACCAATGCTTATAGCATGTTGGGGGACCACATTTTCCTTGGGCTTCCTCATCAAGATCTCCTTGAATATCTGTCCTTGGAAGGCGGTGTGGAAACGCGGATCCTTGCCCCGGAATTGGGGCATTTGGCGGTCACGGGCAATGACATAGGGATTTTCCCTTCTTTCCTTGATAAATGTCCCATCGGACATCTTGGATGCGGTTGGTGCGGTGTTCTTCCTTGGCAAGGTCTTCTCGGGAGCCGGAAATCTCTTGCGCTTGCCTTGAGTACGGTCAAGTTCCTCTTGAATCTCATCCACGGGAGGTGGGTTGCGGCGGCCCGTGGACTTGTACCTTACTCCTTTCCCTTTGGAGCCGGAAGCATCTATCATAAAAATCGAGAAGAGCAAGAAAAACAAGTAAAGCTCGAGTCAAATAAGGCACGCACAAACCAAAGAACCAAGATATTCATGGTGTTAGGGTTGAATAATCTAGGGTTAGGGCAACTTCCCATGGAACCGCAACGATTCAAGCCTAACATGGATTATCTAGGTTGCTAGGGTGAGTACTCGAGAAAATCCACTCCTAAAACTCCAAACCACAAATCTAGAATGCTAGAACATGAACTCCTATGCATCTCATCCATCAACTAGATGAGAGAGAGAGAGAGCACATACCGGCTTCATCCATGGTGGAGAAGGGAGGAGGGAAGGTTCCCGGGGCGTCCCGAGGCGAGGAGGAGGTCTCCCCGCGGTGGAGCACCCAAATCCGGCGGCGGTGAGCTTGGGGGCGGCGGCGGTTGAGAGGAAGAAGATGGGGGCGTGGGGGGAAAATGAGATTGGATCTCACTTACCCCCGTGCGCCCCAATCTTTAACCGCAGTGATTTTTCCGCCGGCGGAACCTCCGGTGGTTTCACCGGAGCCTCCGCTCCCGCCAGCGGAGCCTCCGGTGGGATCACCGGAGCCTCCGCTCCTGTCCCAAAACTTTAAGTTTTGGCCCGCTGAGCCACAGGGACCCAGCGGAGCCTCCGGTGAGGTACCGGTGGACAGCCCCGGCGGAGCCTCCGGTGGATTCACCGGAGGTTCCGCCCAAATGAATTTCAGCGCGCCGAGATTGGAAAAACTCGAGCAATACAATAAGAGCAACGGTTTGGGCAAGTGGGGCTTGGGTTTGAAAAACTTTTTACTGTCATACGAGAGACATTGCTCGACGGGGTTCGCAAGAACCATAAAACAAGTGAAAAACCGAACCCGTACGAGTTGTCAAGATGAGGATATAAAGTGAGAAAATGATCAAAAACACCTCAAGGGTTGGTGGCCGAGGCCACCATGTTTGAGTGTGTAACTTGGCACCGCGAAGATATATCTTGGGTCCAAAATTACTACTCACAATTAAGCACAATGAGTCACAACTTGACTAGATATGCAATGATTGATTGATTTTCGCATAATAGAAGGAGTGCATACTCATGAGTTGAGTAGCGCTCCCCCTATATCCATGCCTACACCTAGACGAGATAGCAAGTATAATGAGGGTAGATATGCAAGGTTTCAAGTGAAGTTGGAGGAATCTATGACATTTAGTTCATTCCTCAAAGCTCGAAATCTTGGTTCATCAAGGGCCTTCGTGAAAATATCGGCAAGTTGATCCGTGGTGGAGACATAAGAGAGATCAATATCACCTTTCTCAACATGATCCCGAATAAAGTGATGACGAATCTCAATATGCTTCGTCTTGGAGTGAAGAACCGGGTTGTAGGCGATCTTGATAGCACTCTCATTGTCACAAAGAAGAGGCACCTTGTCAAAATGAATACCATAATCCTTCAAGGTTTGCCTCATCCATAGCAATTGGGCACAACAACTTGCCGCGGAGATATACTCGGCCTCGGTGGTGGAGAGAGCAATACAATTTTGCTTCTTGGAAGACCAACAAACCAAGGAGCGGCCAAGAAATTGGCAACCCCCGGATGTGGACTTCCTATCCGTCTTCTCTCCCGCATAATCCGCATCCGAGTAACCAATGAGCTGAAAGCTTGAACCCTTGGGGTACCAAAGACCGAAGTTTGGGGTATGAACTAGATATCGAAAGATTCGTTTCACGGCTTCCAAATGACTTTGCCTCGGAGAGGCTTGAAACCTTGCACATTTACCTACGCTATACATGATATCGGGTCTAGATGCACAAAGGTAAAGCAAAGAGCCAATCATGGAGCGGTATACCTTTTGATCTACCTCTTTCCCATTAGGGTCGGGTTTCAAGTCGGTGGTTGTGGACATAGGGGTCTTCATAGGTTTGGCATCATTCATATTAAATCTCTTGAGCATGTCTTGAGTATATTTGGCTTGTTTGATGAAGGTTCCTTCATAATATTGATTCACTTCGAAGCCAAGAAAGAATTCCAACTCTCCCATCATAGACATCTCAAACCTATCGGTCATAAGCTTGCAAAACTCCTCATTGAACAAGGTGTTAGTAGACCCAAAAATGATGTCATCCACATAGAGTTGGCATATGAACAAGTCACCTCCAACCGTCTTCGTAAAGAGTGTGGGATCGATTAAACCAACATTAAACCCGCGATCTACTAGAAACTCTTTAAGGTGCTCATACCACGCACGTGGAGCTTGTTTAAGTCCATAGAGCGCCTTATCAAGTTTATAGACATGATCGGGGTGGTTGGGATCCTCGAAACCCGGAGGTTGCTTGACATATACTAACTCATTAATGGGACCATTAAGAAAAGCACTTTTGACATCCATTTGTTGTAATTTGAAGTTATGATGAGATGCATAGGCAAGTAAGATACGAATGGATTCAAGGCGAGCTACGGGGGCAAAAGTTTCACCGAAATCGATACCTTCGACTTGAGAAAAACCTTGGGCCACCAATCTTGCCTTGTTGCGAATGACAATACCATCTTTGTCTTGCTTGTTCTTGAACACCCATTTGGTACCAATAACATTTTTGCAATCCTTGGGTCTTGGCACTAATTTCCACACCTTGTTGCGCTCGAAGTTATTGAGTTCCTCATGCATGGCTTCAAGCCAATCTTGATCTTCGAGAGCTTCATATACCTTCTTGGGTTCAATGAAGGAGACGAATGCATGAGCCTTGCTAAAATCCGCCAATTGCCTTCTAGTGACCACTCTTCCACGAACTTGACCAAGAATCATGTCCTCCGTATGACCCGCTCGTTCAAGATTCTCTTGCCTTCTCTTTGCTCTTCGAGCCAATATCTCCTCCAAAGATTCCTTGGATATGGATTGAGAATCACCTTCTTCATCGGAGACATGTCCATCTTCATTTTGCCCTTGATCAATAATGGGTGATGAATCACCACTAGGTTGAGCATTCTCAACAATAGTAGAATCTTGATCATGATTTAGGTGTGTTGCTTGGCCTTGGTCATTAGCTTGGCCTTGATCGTTAGCTTGAGGGCTTGGTGCATCTTGTTGGATAGCTTGATCATCAATGGGTGTAGTCAATGGCTCCACTTGAGTGGGGCATAGTCCTTCTCCCTCCGTCATCCGGTAACCCTCAATGGGAATTATTTCACCAATCCCCATTCTTCTTATGACGATGGGAGGAATTGCATCTCCTACAACACCATGATCTATACGCCCCCCTTGGGAGCCATTATCCTCATCAAACACCACGTCTATAGCTTCTTCAACTTGTCCGGTGGACTTGTTGTAGACTCTATAGGCGTGAGCGTTTGTGGCATAACCAACAAAAATGCCCTCATAAGATCTAGTCTCAAATTTTGACAACCGTTTACCTTTCTTGCGAATGAAGCACTTGCAACCGAAGACCTTGAAGTAAGATACATCCGGTTTCTTACCCGTGAGAATCTCATAAGGGGTCTTGTTCAAGATCTTGCGAAGATATAACCGGTTGGTGGCGTGACATGCGGTGGAGACGGCTTCGGCCCAAAAGTTATAGGGAGAGGAGAACTCCGCAATCATAGTTCTAGCCGCATCCATCAAAGTCCGGTTCTTTCTCTCCGCAACACCATTTTGTTGAGGGGTATAAGGAGTGGAGTATTGATGAGCAATGCCCTCTTCACTAAGAAAACCCTCAACGGTGTAGTTCTTGAACTCCGAGCCATTGTCACTCCGGATAGCCAATATGGTAGCATTGTGTTGGCGCTCGACTAGAGTGATGAACTCGATGACTCTACTTTGAGTTTCACTTTTCCTCTTGAAGAAATACACCCAACAATATCTTGAATAGTCATCCACAATTACCAAACAATACTTCTTTCCTCCGAGACTATCATAGGATAGTGGACCAAAGAGATCTAAGTGAATGAGCTCGAGAATTCTTGTAGTGGAGATAGATGTCTTGGTTGGGTGTTGTTCTCCATGTTGCTTCCCAAAGGTGCAAGAGCTACACACACGATCTTTAGCAAATTTAGCTTTGGTTAGTCCTAGAACGTGATTGCCACTTTGGAGATCATGTAACATTCTCATATTGGTGTGGGCTAGTCGGCAATGCCAAAGCCACCCCACATCAACTTTAGCCATTAGGCATGTCGCGGCACACGTGTCTTCTTTAGAGAAGTCCACTACATACATGCCGTTCTCGACAAACCCAACAAAGGCTACTTTAAGAGATGTCTCCCAAGTGACAATCACACTCTCTTTATTAAAGAACGAGGTGAAACCACAATTTGCAAGTTGAAGAACGGACATCAAATTATAGCCAAGGGACTCAACAAGGAGAACATTCTCAATTGATAAATCATTCGAGATTGCTACCTTGCCTCGTCCCAATACCTTAAGCTCGGACTTATCACCAATAGTGACGCAATTGAGATGAGGTAGAGGAGGTTCAAGATTGCTTATTGCGTCAAGGCTTCCGGTCATATGTTGGGATGCACCACTATCCACTGTCCATTTGTTAGACCCGGAAGCATTTCCCTACAAGAGATCAATTTCTTGATTTAGGTACCCATCCTTCAATGGGTCCTCTTTTGTTAGTAACAAGGGTCTTAGGAACCCAAATAGTCCAATGATAATCATCACCATAAGAAGTACCAACGTATTTAGCATAAACATGTCCATCCCTAGATTTCATAAGAACATAAGATGGATTATATTTTCCGGCGAAATCATTATGAGTGATGCTCCCCCTAGAGGTATCACCACCCATAATGGTGTTGGTCTCCTTTTCTTTGGTCACCTCACCCTCTTTTACAAAGACAACATTTTGAGGGGGAGAGGTGACATTCTTGGATGTCTTCTTTGACTTGGAAATGAACCCAAGTCCCTCTTTACCTTTCTTGGCACCTTGAGAGCTTATTGCATCGTTGAGAATTCTTTCCTTCCCTACATTGTTAGTCGTAGAGGAAGAGGTAGGTGCAATAACAACACTATTTGATGAAGATGCAACATGCTTATTTGATTGTTGAGCTAGAAGCTTAATTCGAGACTTGGCAAGTTTGTCATGAATTTCCTTAAGAGATTTAAACTCTTCTTTTAGTTTGTCATGTTCCTTGTCAAGTTTTTCATGAGCTATTCCTAGCTTCAACTCTTCCTCTTCAAATTCTTTAAGCAAAACAAGAGATTTAGCATGTTCTTTCTTAAGTTTGGCAAGAGATTTTTCATTGTCTTTCCTAAGCTTAGAAACACTAATAGCATAAGAGTCTTGTAAGCTAGATAGTCTTTCTTCAAGAGAGGCTCTCATGGATCTCTCCTTTTCGAGAGCCTTAATTAGTTCACCATCATGATTCTCATTGGTACTACCATGATTCTCCAAGGTCATGATGATTTCCTCTTTCTCATCAATGAGAGAGTTGGCATCATCAAGTTGCCTTAGGAGAGTTTTTACTTTTTCTTTAGTTTCACCTTCAAGACTATTCAACCAAGACCCTAGGTTCTTGGCCTCCTCATCTTCACCAATGTTTTCAACACAATCCAATAAAGAGGGAGTGGTAGTGTTAATAGACTTGGAGGTGGAAGTTATTACCGCGGTGGCTTTTGCCATGAGACATGTAGGTCGGATCGATGTCTTCTCATTGGGAGATTCAAATAGAGAGACCGATGAAGAGGAAGTGGTAGCTATGGCAACGTGGGCAACACCTACGACTTCATCTTCTCCTTCATCTCCGGAGTAGTATGTCTCCAATGTGGGGCCTTCTTGAACATATAGAGCCCTTGGAACCCTTCTAGCGAGGTTCTTGTTTTGTGGAGCTTTGTTCTTGTCCTTGCGAACAAGCTTCCCTTCATTCTCTTCTCTTGGCTCAAAGGGACACTCTTTGACGAAGTGGTTTGCACTTCCACAATTATAGCATGTCCTTGGCCGTTCCCCTTTCTTCCTAAAGATCTTGTTCCTTGAAGGTCTTGGGGCACCGGCTTTGTGAGCCTCCCATCTCTTCCAATACCCTTGCATGGCAAGAGCAATACATTTATGGGCACCCTTGTATGTATCCTCATAGTCCTCATCATCATCATCATCATCATCAACTTCTTCAATCTTGGCCATTGCTCTAGACTTCAAGGCAAGGTTGGGAGACTTTCCAAGTCCTCTAGAGCGAGCAAGAGCATCATCCGCACTTTTGTGAGATAAGGATATAGCAATGAACTCACTAAGCACTCCAATGGAGTTAAGGGAGTTGTAGTCGGATCTTGTTCGAATGCTAGTGGAGAGGTTCTTCTCAAATGGAGTTATGGCCTTGAAAAACTTCCTCTTGATCCATTCATCCGAGATTTCTTCTTTCCCAAAATCTCTTAGTTGATTGCCAAGAGTGACAACTCTTCTATATAGCTCCTCGGGACTCTTGTCTTCAAGCATGACGAAGTTCTCGGACTTGTCGAGAGCAACATCATATTTTGATGATTGAATGCTAGCATTTCCTTGGAACAAGGAGTCAAGTTTATCCCATGCTTCCTTGGCGGTCTTCAAGCCGCGAATGTGCTCAAGATGTTCTCTTGGGAGAGCCTTTTGAATAGTCACAATAGCGGTCTTGTTGAGTTGGAATTCCACGTCTTCTCTTGGGGTCAAGTTGTTTGGATCATGAGGGTGGAATCCATGAACAACGCTTCTCCATAAAGCGGTGCAACAACCTGAAATATGAGACTCCATATCGAACTTCCATGATGAGAATTCGTTAGTGTTAAGCATGGGAGGATTTCCAACATTAACCATGTGTGGTATTGTAGCAATAGGGTGGATAGAATCATAATTGGGAGGTGGTGGAACTTTAGAGTTAGACCCCGAACCGTTAGCCGATTGAGACTTGGAGCCCTCGGAGTTCCCACTACTCTTAGCCTTTTTATCGGCTTTTGCTTTGGCTTTCGCCTTAGCTAAAACGATGTTAGCTTCCATTTCATCAATGTCCGGAATGGATTCTTCATCCGAGCTAACATCGTTGGTAGTGAGAGGTGCTTCCTCGGACTCCTTGGTTCTCCCCATCAATACCTCCATCATTTTCTTGATGCTAGAAACCTCCGTACTGACAGTAGAGCTAACCTTAGACATTTCGGCTTGGAGGATTCCAACCGAGTCTTGTAGGTTAGATATACTGTCGGACATCTTGGAGATTTCCGCACTAGAACTACCGGGGGTATTTTCATCGACCATTGTACTCTTAGGCGGTTAAGCCCTTAGTAAGAGCCGAGGCTCTGATACCAATTGAAAGTGCACTATGGTCAACTAGAGGGGGGGGTGAATAGGTTGACTACCAATTTTTCTTTTCTTTTCCTTTTAAGGGGCTTAGTAAGATAAGATACGATTCTCTAGATGTGCAACTAAGTGAACAACCTATGTGAAGAGAGTAGTATGCGCAACGGAAGTAAAGCGTAAGGTAGTAAAGCAAACAACAAGTGTAAACAAGGAGACAAGGATATGTTTCACCGTAGTTCCTTCTCAAAGAGAAGTACGTCTACGTTGGAGAGGTGGGGAGCCACCTAGGCGCTCCTCAATAGCACGGTTGTGCACACCTTGTTCTCCTTGAGCTTCTCCGGTGAGGGAGATGCTCGTTTCCACTATGAGGTCGACTTGAAGGCGTTGACCAAACCTTTACAAGGGCTTGAGGTCACTCCACAAGGATGGAGGCTCTCAAGCAATCCGTAGCTTCTTGCAACAAGGTGGAAACTACAAGCACGAGATCTACTAAGGTTTCTAGGCCTCAAGTAGGATTCTAGATCTACTAGGTTGTGGTGGATGGATTTGAAATTCCTTTGGTGGAAGTGTGGATCTAGGTCTCCTCTAGCTCTCCACCAAGTTTGGGAGTGATTGGGTGGACGGAGAGAGAGATCTAAGAGGTTGAAGCTTTCATTAATGGCTAGGAGAGAGAGTGGAAAAAGCTTAGCATTTATGAGGTAGGTGAAGGGGTATTTATACTCTTGGCCACGAAGTAGCCGTTTGCAGTCCAGTGCACCGGAGGCTCCGGTGGTTTCACCGGAGGCTCCGGTGGGTCTTCTTTGCACTGCGCAGTTGCGCAGTGCCTTATCCTTTTTTTGCGCTGCAGAGGAGGCCGGAGGCTCCGGTGGACCGAGCGGAGGTTCCGCCCACCGGACCCGCACCGGAGGCTCCGGTGGAACCTCCGCCACTTTCCAACAGAAGGGGTGCCGAGCGGAGCTAGCACCGGACCCTTCACCAGAGGCCATTTGCCCTAGCGCCAGGGGGCCACCGGATGTCCACCGGAGGCTCCGGTGGAACCTCCGCCACTTTCCAACAGAAGGGTGTTTGGGCGGAGGGACCACCGGATGCACACCGGATCCTTTTTGCACACAGGCTGAGTGGCAGCAGCGGGCTGAGCCTCCGGTGGATTCACCGGAGCCTCCGGTGGATTTACCGGAGCCTCCGGTGGATTCACCGGAGCTTCCTCCCCTGCATATTTTGGCTTCCTGGGATCCTTTCTCTTAGCACTTTTCGAATATATTAAGCATTAGCCCCATAGATATAGTGAACCTAATAACCTGGGCATTTTCATCATTTGAACAAACATTAGATCCAACAATTATGTTGTCATATAATTACCAAAACGGACGATGATCTTTCAACCGCCATTAAATGGCAATCCTTAGGAGCCGCTTGATACCTTGCACACACACCTACACTCAAAACGATATCGGGCCTAGATGCACAAAGATAGAGCAAAGAACCAATCATAGAACGATAGAGCTTTTGGTCCACATCCTTACTCCCTTTTGGATTACGAGAGAGATGACACTTGACTTGCATAGGAGATGTCTTGATCTTAGCATCTTGGAAATTAAACCTCTTGATCATATCTTGGGTATACTTGGCTTGAGAAATGAAGGTCCCACGAGCCAATTGCTTGATCTCAAAGCCAAGGAAGAATTTAAGCTCACCCATCATAGACATCTCGAACCTGTCAGTCATAAGCTTAGAGAACTCATTATTGAAAGCTTGGTTAGTTGAGCCAAAGATGATATCGTCCACATAGAGTTGGCATATGAAAAGCTCTCCCTTTACTCTCTTGGTGAAGAGAGTGGGGTCAATCTTCCCAACTTCGAAACCACGATCATCTAACAACTCCCTAAGGTGCTCATACCAAGCACGAGGTGCTTGTTTGAGACCATAGAGAGCCTTGTCAAGTTTGTAAACGTGGTTAGGAAAGTTAAGATTCTCGAACCCCGGAGGTTGCTTAACATATACCTCCTCTTTTAATGGACCATTCAAGAAAGCACTTTTCACATCCATTTGTTGCAATTTGAAATTATGTGAAGAAGAATAAGCAAGGAGGATACGAATGGACTCAAGGCGAGCCACGGGTGCGTAGGTTTCATCAACGTCAATGCCTTCAACTTGGGTGTAACCTTGAGCAACCAATCTTGCCTTGTTCCTAATAACAATGCCATTCTCATCTTACTTGTTCTTGAAAATCCACTTGGTGCCAATAACATTGTGGCAATCCTTGGGCTTCTCAACCAATCTCCAAACTTTGTTGCGCTCAAAGTTATTGAGCTCATCATGCATAGCTTCAACCCAATCGGAGTCCTCAAGAGCTTCATACACTTTCTTAGGCTCCACCATAGAGATATGAGCTTGATGCTCACGAAAATGAGCCAATTGCCTTCTAGTAGATCTTCTAGTTTGAACATCCTCCAAGACCTTGTCATCTTGGGCATCAATTTGCTTCAAAGCTCTTCTTATTCTTTTGATGCGACGGGCTTCGATCTCCTCATTATTGCGAGGAGGGATCACTTGATCATCTTGATCATTTGGGTCCCCATCTTGACCAACATGGCCTTGATCATCAACATCGTCATCCACAATATCTTCAATACTAGGTTCAACTTGAGAAGAGGATGAAGAGGATGATTGATCTTGGCTTTGATCTTGACTCGCATTAGTGAGAGGAGTGGGTACGACTTGCGGAGTCACTTGATCAATGAGAGGAGGGTCTTGAATATGTTCTTGGTTAGGTGTAGTAGTTGCCTCCTTGGCTTGATCTTCTAATGTAGAGGAGGGCTCCACTTGAGTAGAGCATAGTCCTTCTCGAGTCGCCATAAGGTGTCCCTCGATGGGGCGGAAGAATCCCACACCCATCCTTCCTATGGCTTCTTGAGGCATTTCAACATCTACATTTGAAACATGAAATTGCGCCACTTGGGAGCCGTCATTTTCCTCGAAAACCACACTACAAGATTCTATGACAATCCGTGAGGCTTTGTCATAAACTCTATAAGTGTGGGATTCGGCACCGTAACCAACAAAAATACCCTCAATAGTTTTGGATTGAAATTTCGACAACCTAATACCCTTGATCAAATAGAAGCACTTACAACCGAATACACGGAAGTAGGATACGTTGGGCTTGTTGCCGGTGAGGATCTCATATGGGGTCTTGCTCAAGCCTTTGCGGATGTAGAGGCGGTTGGAGGAGTGGCATGCGGTGGATATGGCCTCGGCCCACAAATATTGGGGAGAAGAGTACTCCGCCAACATGGTCCTTGCCATATCCAAGAGAGTGCGATTCTTCCTTTCGGCAACACCATTTTGTTGAGGAGTGTAGGTGGCGGAGTATTGGTGACGAATGCCTTCATCACTAAGAAATTCATTCAATGTATAGTTCTTGAACTCCGATCCATTATCACTCCTAATAGCCATGATTTGCACATTGTGTTGACGTTGTACTTCGTTGGAGAAATCGATGATGGTTTGTTGAGTCTCACTTTTGCACTTGAAGAAATA
Organism: Alopecurus myosuroides; assembly: GCA_028641055.1. Lineage (NCBI taxonomy): Eukaryota > Viridiplantae > Streptophyta > Magnoliopsida > Poales > Poaceae > Alopecurus > Alopecurus myosuroides. The sequence goes on from CM054060.1 coordinate 387,055,255, forward strand.
AACCCAAGTGTATCTTGAATAATCATCGACAATCACCAAACAATACTTCTTGCCGCCAAGACTTGCCTCGGGCACATCACCAAAGAGATCAACATGGAGAAGCTCCAAGATCCTCTTTGATGAAATAATAGTCTTGGCCTTGTGCACAATGTCATGCATCTTCCCTTCAACACACGACCTACAAACGCGATCCTTTGCAAAGGAAACATTTTCTTTTAGTCCAACAATGAGGCCACTTTTGTGAAGACTTTGCAAAGTTCTCATGTTGACATGGGATAGGCAGCGATGCCACAACCATCCCAAGTCCTCCTTCCCGAAAAGACACATTGCTTGAGTGTTGGTTGACTTCGAAAAGTCCACCACATACAACTCATTTTCAACATGTCCCACGTGAGCTACGTCAAGAGTCTTGCTCCTCAAAAGGACCACAATATCACCATCAAAGAAGACGGAGAAACCCATCTTACTAAGAGAGCGGACGGAAAGTAAATTGTAACCAAGGGATTCGACAAGCATGACGTTCACGATAGTTACATCGGGAGCCACCACAACCTTGCCGAATCCGGATACCTTAGACTTGGATGAGTCCCCATAAGTGACGGTTGCTTGAATGTCATTTGGTTGCAACTCCGTCACTAGTTCTTTTGCTTCCGGTCATATGATTAGTGCACCCACTATCGAGAATCCATTTAGTCCCACCGGAAGCATAGCCCTGCACGAGATCATTGACTAGTGTTAGGACCCGAGATGGGTCCCTTCATGTTAGCAACAAGGGTCTTTGGGACCCAAATAGTATAGTCAATGAAACCCTCAATAGGACCAACATATTTAGCTTGCACAACACCATAATAATCAACATATAAGAAATGGTGTGGATTCTTAGTTCCCGCGGAGGTGCTACGAGTAGTGGTGTCCCTCATGACGTTACTACTCGAGGCAACATTGTTTGCTTGAGCGGGTGTGCTACGAGTAGTGTTGTCCCTCATGACATTACTACCCGAAGCACCCTTTAGGTTCTTCTTCTTGCTCTTCTTCTTCTTGTTGTTCTTCTTCTTGGCTACATAGCCAAGTCCTTGCTTACCCACTTGTTGCCTTGGAGCACTCAATTGTGGTCTAGCAATGACCACATTAGGGCTAGGGACAACCACTTGTGGGGTGGCTAATACAACCTTCTCAACTTGAGAGCTTTTGCCCTTGAGCCGTGCTAGCTCATCCTTTAACCTAGCATTTTCCTCAAAAATATTTGCATGATCACAAGAAGAAGTAGAGGTGCTAGGATGGTTAGATTGAGTAAGTTGAGTTTGAAGTTGTTCATGCAACTCTTTGAGGGATGAGTGTTGGCTTTCCAATGCTTTGTGAGCATTGGTTAGCTTCTCAAACTCCTCGGTTAGTTTACCATGACCAACCCCAAACTCGACTTTGTCCTTTTTAGCCTTTTTATATTTAGCAATAGCAAGATCACGTTCCTTAATGATTTTAGAGACAAGTTCATTATGGGATAATTCAATAGATTCAAGTTCATATTCTAGAGAAACTCTACCATCATGCTCTTCTTCAAGAGTCATTGAGAGAGATGCAATTTCATCCGCATCCCTTCTCTCAATCTCACCTTTCTTCTCAAGGGCCTCTTGGGCTTCTCCCAATTGCCTCATGAGATGCTCAAAGTACTTCTTGGTCTCCCCTTGCATGTTAGACATAAAACGGTCCAAAGAGGCTCTTTCCTCTTCTTCTCTAAGACTAGCAATATGTTCTAGTTCACTAGGGGTCTTAGAGTTAGGAGAGGATGATACCTCTGTGGCCTTAGCCATGAAGCACTTGGCATTGCGTTGAGGAAGATTTTCATTGGGGGATTCAAAGAGGGATGACGAAGATGGAGTGGAAGCAATAGCTAGAGCGGCCACTTCACTTGTTGATTCTTCTTATTCATCACTCTCGGAATCATACTCCTCTTGATTCAAGAGCACAAACTTGGTGGGGGACTTCTTGTTGAAAGGTTTCTTCTTGAAACGAGGTTTCTTGTATTCAACTTTGGACTTGTCCTTGCGAATGAGCTTGCCACTATGGTGTTCTCTATTCTCGTAAGGGCATGAAGTGATGCTTGTCTTGGCAATTGAAGCAAGACCTAACTTTTTGAACCCCATCATTTCCATAACGAGACTTGGTCTTCTCCTCAACGAATTTCTTGCCCTTGGGGGGATTGTTCCAAAACTTTTGCACGGTGAGAGCAATGAGATCCTTTAGAACGGGATCATAGTCTTATTCTTTCAACGGGGGCAATGCCTCTTCTCCATCTTCTTCATTCTCAACTTCTCTAGATAAGACCTTGGCCTTCAAAGCAACGGATGCTCCTTGATGCATTCCAATGGCTCTAGCACGGTTGTCAAGGGCATTCTTGGTTTGCACCTTGTAGGAGCACAATTCTTGCATCACTTGAGTTGAGGTCATGGAGGAGAAATCATGTCTCCCTTGAATGCTCTTCAAGTCCGTGCCCTCAAACGGCATCACGGCAATCATGTACTTCCTCTTGATCCATGCATCATCAATATATGTTGCACCTGCACTAGAGAAGGCGGTAGCAAGAGTTTTGAGTCTTCGATACATGTCAACATGATCTTCTCCATCACGCATGAAGAACCCTTCGGCCTCATTGGTCAAGGCATCATATCGATTTCTTTGCATGCTCTCATTCCCAACAAACATGATGACAAGAGCATCCCATGTTTCTTTGGCGGTGGAGAAGTGTTGAAGATGCGGCATGTGGTTGGGGCCCACGGCTTGATGAAGGATGGACAAGGCGGTGTAGTTGAGTTGACAATCTACGACCTCTCTTCTTGTGAGATTCTTGGGATCATATGGCTTGTATCCATCACGAGTGATTCTCCAAAGATCTATACAAGAAGAGTTCAAGTGAGTCTCCATGTAGTATTGCCATTCACGAAAAGAATATGCATCAATTTTAGGTGGATCTCCTCTAGGGATTATATGAGGAAAAGGGATGGGGGGATCGGGAGAATATTGGCCTTCAACAGCGTGATATCCTTCCTTTCCACTCGCACCCTTCTTAGCGGATTGTTCGGCGGAAGCAGTTTTAAGTGGTTCACCATCAACCCCTTTCTTGGCACCCTCCGTTTCCGGAAGGGATGAGTCGACCACCTCCGGTCCTTTGGTTTTGAGGAGTGTTGTCATGAGTTGACGCAACTCCTCAAATTTAGTGTCTATGGATGAGGTCAATGATTCTCTCAAAGCATTGAGATCATTCATGGACACATTTCCATCGGACGGAGCGTCATCCATCTCACCTCCCATACTTAAACTCTTAGGCGGTTAAGCCCGATAGAAGAGCCGAGGCTCTGATACCAATTGAAAGCAAAGTATAGGCACCTAGAGGGGGGGTGAATAGGTGCTACGACCAATTTTAATTTTTCTTAAAGTTTAGGCTTGAAAAGAAGGTAAATTCTCTAGATAGTGCAACTAGTGGTGAATTTACCTATATGACAAGGCAAGCAATTAATGCAACAAGTACAAGTAAGTAAAGAGAGGGAGGAACGAGGTAACCGATGGGAGCACACGAAGACACGATGTATTTCCGAGTTCCTCCTTTTTAGGGGAGTACGTCTCGTTGGAGGGGTGTGAGCTCGCCACAAAGGCCTACTCAACGCCACTAAGGCCTCACCCTATTCTCCGATGAACTTCGCCACAAAGGCCTAGTTCACCTTCCACTATAGAACCCCTTTGAGGCGGGGATCAAATCCTTTACAAACAACTTGGGGCACACACCCACAACTTAATTGGGGGCTCCCAACTCTTCTTGAATCACAAACAAGTATCAAGATGCCTAGGTTCTCCACAAGAGGAAACCCTAGGCTAGATCCCTCGAGCTAGAGAGGGGGAAATGAAGAACGGCTCGGTGAAGATGTAGATCGGGGCCTTCTCCTTCAATCCTCCAAAGATCTTCAAGATTGGGTGGAGGGATTGGGAGTAATGAGAGATTTGGTGAGTTCTTAAATGCTCATAAATGCTAAGGGGAAGAACTAGATCTTGGGGAGGAGGAGGAGGGGTATTTATAGCCCCTCCTCACAACTAGTCGTTGCACATGACAAAGGGGATCGGAATATCCGGTTCAAGTATGAACCGGAATATCCGGTCAGCTTGCTCCACGCGATCCTGTAGATCTGAACCGGATTATCCGGCTCCTCCGGAATAATCCGGTACAAATAATCCGGTCCACTCCTGTCGCTCCAAGCTTCCAGTCCTTAGCAGTTTTGCACAGCAACCGGAATATCCGGTCCAGGATGAATAATCCGGACCAAATAATCCGGTTCACTTCTGAGAGGGAAACTTCCAGTCCTTAGCAGTTTTGCGCAGCAACCGGAATATCCGGTCCAGGATGAATAATCCGGACCAAATAATCCGGTTCACTTCTGAGAGCGAAACTTCCAGTCCTTAGCAGTTTTGCGCAGCAACCGGAATATCCGGTCCAGGATGAATAATCCGGACCAAATAATCCGGTTCACTTCTGAGAGCGAAACTTCCAGTCCTTAGCAGTTTTGCGCAGCAACCGGAATGTCCGGTCCAGGATGAATAATCCGGACCAAATAATCCGGTTGGGTTCTGTCCCAAAACTCTCAGGCCAATCTTCACCGACTTTTCGGTGATCGATGCCGATGTAAAGTATAACACCTGCACGCTAAACACCTCGATAAATAATGTACTTAGTATTGTTAACTAACACACAAAACACTGGGAAAACGAAATGCACTTTCACTGATGCTGTCACCACCTCGTCCGGGCTTCCACGGCATCCTTTACCCACGTCTTCGCAGCAGCTGCCAACTTTGCCGTATCCCACTCCAGGTACATCATTGTCGACAAGGCCTCCAGCCTTGCAGTCTCAGCCCCTGCAGTCATGATTTCTGTCGGCCACACTGCAGCAACCGTATTCCGGTGTCTCCAAGATCTGGTCTACGCCTCCTGTACCCAACATCACGGACTCTACAGGGTTGCCGCGCTACCATAAATTGGACTTTCCTAAGTATGAAGGCAAGGACAACCCCCTCACCTGGCTCAATCGCTGCGAGCAATTTTTTTGGGGGCAGCGTACTGATGAAGCGCTCAAGGTCTGGTTGGCGGCTTATCACATGGTAGAGGTGGCACAAGAGTGGTATATGCAGCTAGAGAGGGATGAGGGCATGCCGTCGTGGCCTCGTTTCAAGGAGTGCTGCAATCTTTGCTTTGGCCCGCCTATTCGGGCGAACCCATTGGGCGAGATAGCACGAATGCGACAGACCGGCACAGTTACAGAGTATGTGGAAAATTTTCTTTCCCTGCTAGCTCACAATGACCCTCTTTCGACCAAGCAACAAGTACAGTTGTTCACATCAGGCTTAACCGACCTGTTGCGGGTTGAGGTCGAGATGCAGTCCCTCACGGACCTTCAGGTCGCCATCAGCTGGGCGCGGGCATACGAGCAACGAGCAGAAATCATGGCATGAACAACAGTTCCCGTGGCAACCTCCCTCCCTCGCACTAACCAGCAGAGTCGGTGGCAACCACCGATGAACAGGACCCAAAGTGTGCCTACAAATCCAGCTGTTCTCGGTCAGAATACAAGAGGCTCGGGAACACGTCAGTTCAAGAAATTGTCTGCGACGGAGATGGCTGAGCGTAGGGAAAAAGGCCTATGCTTCAACTATGATGAGAAGTTCACCCCGGGGCATCGATGTAGTCGCAGCTTTTGCATTGAAGTCGTGTATGACGACGAACAGGAGCTTACCTTGGACGATGCATCAGAAGGAGGCCCACAACCGCACGTGTCTCTGCATGCCTTGACTGGAATTTGTGCAGATCAAACAATGCAGCTTCAGGTGCAGATTGGACACGCTAGCTTGACAGCCTTAGTGGATTCTGGGTCCACACACAACTTTGTGAAGGATGATGTAGTTAAACAGCTTGGCCTACGAGTGGCTCCATGCTCAAACATCAAGGTAACCGTAGAAAATGGTGAAAGGGTACCCTCCGCTGGCATTGCGCAGCGCCAACAGATTCACATCGGCGCTGAAACTTTCCATATGGACTTCTATGCACTTCCGTTGGATGGATTCGATATTATACTAGGAACTCAATGGTTGCGCACACTTGGCCCAATTTTATGGGATTTCGAGGCTCTCACAATGTCGTTTTGGCATGGAGATCACCAGGTGACATGGAAGGGAGAAGCCGGGGCGCCAAATCGACTTCGAGCTCATAGTGTTAGTAGCACCAACCTGATGGACATACTTCTTGAATCATTCCAAGAAACTTTTACTGAACCGAAGGGGCTTCCTCTAGCTCGCCGGTGCGACCATCACATACACCTCATACCCGGGACCTCTCCGATCGCTGTGAGGCCTTATCGGTACCCTGTAACGCAAAAGGATGAATTGGAGAAGCAATGCAAGGCTATGTTGGAACAAGGTATCATCCGGCCTAGCAATTCAGCATACTCGTCACCGGTACTGTTGGTGAAGAAGTATGACGCATCTTTCCGTTTCTGTTTGGATTTTAGAGCACTCAATGACAAGACGGTCAAAGATAAATTTCCCATCCCTGTCATTGATGAGCTATTAGATGAGCTCAAGGGAGCTAAGTTCTTTTCTAAGCTTGATCTCCGGTCTGGGTACCATCAAGTCCGTATGGCAACACAGTCTGACATTGAGAAGACAGCATTCCGCACACACGAGGGCTTATTCGAATTTCTGGTGATGCCGTTCGATCTGACAAAATGCCCCTGCCACTTTCCAAGCATTGATGAATGAGGTTCTTCGTCCTTACCTTCGCAAATTTGTCCTTGTTTTCTTTGACGATATCTTAATTTATAGTAAGTCATGGTCCGAACATCTCCGACACGTGCGGTCTGTTCTTCAACTTCTGCAAGAGAATCATCTCTTTCTCAAGGAATCAAAGTGCGCATTTGGTCAAGAATCTGTAGCATACTTGGGTCATGTCATATCAGCTGACGGTGTTGCCATGGATCAGGAAAAGACAAGGTCAGTGATGGATTGGCCGGTGCCAAAATCTGTGCGAGCACTTCGTAGTTTCCTCGGTCTCGCCGGTTATTACCGCAAATTTGTCCGTGACTATGGTACCATAGCTGCCCCCCTCACTCGTTTGTTGAAAAAAGAAGCTTTCAGGTGGTCAAGTGAGGCTGACAATGCCTTTCAGAAGCTTAAAACAACTCTTGTGGAGGGTCCAGTTCTGCAGCTCCCTGATTTTTCACAACCCTTCATGGTGGATTGCGATGCTTCAGGGACAGGATTTGGAGCCGTCCTTCATCAAGGGGAACGCCCTATAGCTTTCTTTAGCCGTCCTATTGCACCACGGCATGCCAAGTTAGCAGCATACAAGAGAGAGTTGATTGGACGGGTCAAGACTGTACGACACTGGCGACCGTACTTATGAGGTTCAAGATTTGTTGTTCGCACGGACCACTATAGTCTCAAATATCTTCTGGACCAACGTCTATCAACAATTCAGCAACATCAGTGGGTTAGCAAGTTATTTGACTATGATTTCTCTGTGGAATTTCGGCCTGGCCATCAAAATAGGGTTGCGGATGCACTGTCATGGAGAGAGGAGCATACTGCAGTAGCTATGGCACTTTCGGTACCACATTTTCAGCTCTTAGAAGAATTACAGACAGAGGGACAGCAGCATCCTGATCTAATTGCTAAACGGCAGGGCCTTGCTGATGGGAGCATTGATGAACCATGGGCTGAGGTGGACGGAATTATCATGCGCTATAATCGTATATTTGTCCCGGCTGGCTCGTCATTGATACCCACCATATTAGCGGCCGCACACGAAATGGGGCACGAGGGTATCCAAAAAACACTGCATAGAGTGCGTGCCGATTTCGCCATCCCGGGAGATCGGAAATTAGTCATGGACTGGGTCCAAAGTTGCCAAGTATGCCAACGTAACAAGTCTGAACACTTGCATCCCGCGGGGTTCTTACAACCTCTTGACAACCGCATCAAGTTTGGGCTGATATTTCTATGGATTTTGTGGAAGGGCTGCCTAAAGTTAATGGCAAAAGTGTGATACTATCGGTAGTGGATCGATTTTCTAAGTATGCACACTTCATCGCGATATCCCATCTGTATACAGCCATTTCAGTCGCTCGTGTCTTCTTTGATGAGATTGTTCGGTTGCATGGGCTGCCCACTTCGATCGTCAGCGATCGGGATCCCACATTTACTAGCAATTTTTGGCGTGAATTGTTTCGGCTCTCTGGCGTGCAGTTAAACTTTAGCTCAGCATTCCACCCTCAGTCAGATGGGCAAACAGAGGTGGTCAATCGCATTATTGTTATGTACTTGAGATGCCTATCTGGAGATCGACCACGTGATTGGGTTAAGTGGTTGCCATGGACAGAGTATTGCTACAATACTAGCTTCCAGAGGGTTATCCACACTTGTCCATTCAAAGTTGTATATGGCAGAGATCCACCGACAATTAAATTCTATGATCCAAGAACTGCTAAGGTGGATGCTGTAGAGAAACTACTTCTAGAACGGGATGAGTTTTTGGACGAAATCAAGGGACGCTTGCAACAGGCACAACAACATATGAAGGATTGGTACGATGGACATCATCGTGACATTCAGTTTGAGGTAGGCGAGTGGGTATGGCTGTGGTTACAACACCGGCAGGCAGCTACCTTGACAGTGCGTGTTAACTCCAAGTTAGCACCTCGATTTTATGGCCCCTTTCAGATCACTGAACGGGTCGGCTCTGTTGCTTATCGGCTTCAGCTTCCAGAAGGGACGCGCATCCATGATGTCTTCCATGTGGGTCTCCTCAAGCGCTTCCATGGCGAGCCTCCAACGGCGACTCCGGAATTGCCTCCAATAAACCATGGCAGAGTAGTAGTAACACCAACAAAGGTAGAAGAAGCACGGCTTCGCCGTGACAAGTGGGAAATACTTGTGACTTGGCAAGGGCTACCAGCAAGTGAATCTACTTGGGAAGATGTGATCAAGTTTCGGGAGCAATTTCCTGAATTCCAGCTCGAGGACGAGCTGTTTCACCAGGAGGGGAGAAATGTTGTGGACGTGCACTGGGGTCAACAGTACAGTAGAAGGCATGCGGCAAGACAGCAGGTTGCCGAAGCTCAATCGAACACGACGCCGTCAGCCGAGTAGGAGTAGGAGGCGGAGTCAAGAGTCAAACTTGATGCCGAGTTAGAAAGAGATCCTACAGAGGTATAGAAGGAGGAAGACATACGCTGCTAGGCTTGTAGTATCAGGGTTGGAGTCTTTAGTTGAGTCAGAGTCCGTTTGCTATTATCGAGTACTATTATATATAGGCATCCCTATGTAATCGCACAGGGAAGCAATAATACACCTATCTTTTCCAATGCTCTCCCGACCCCTTCTAATTCTCTGAATCCCTAACCCTTGCTGCCAAGACGTACATCCATCACGGCGCCTTCTCGCCGCCGTCGACTCCGACCACCGGTCAACCACCCCTACAACCTCCGTAGTAGATCGAGGTTACAACATCAACTTATAGGCTTTGAAATAATTAATTTGGTCATCTTGAGAGTGCAGAATCGTCTAAAATCTGGGATATTTCTTTTCGCGGGAACCAGATGTGGGGTTTTGGATGTTGAATAATAATCATCGCTACTCTGCCAGATCTGTATATTTGCATATGCTCAACCCGGGGGTGTGTGACTCTTATGCGCAATCTTTGGAATTCAAACGCCCCGCTTAGGATCAATACTTTTTGCTTGGATGTGTTTTAGGGGACACATGCAGGTGTGTGACTAGCTCGAATGGGCTTATCACTTATCTTTTCCTGCCCCTTATCGCGTGTTCTGCGGTGGAGTGTTAAAGAAGCTTTTAAAGAAGCTCTTGGTTGGGACACCCCACCAAGTTCCTTATGATTTTGTCCAGATTGCGTTGAAAGCTCCTGTTGCTGGGTCTAACTTTGGTCGGGGTTTTCCAGGAACGATTTTGTGTTTAATTCTAAACTTGTTTCATCTCTTTTTGCTAATGTGATCAAAATGGTGTCTTTGCTTAACCATGTTGCCGGCAAAACATGAGACGAGGTGGACAAGGATGCTGGATAATCTGAAGCTTTATATTTGCAAGATGCAACCTCTGAACCCAGCTCGAAGCGGCATTGGTTAATCCTCTGGTGGGTTTTGGTCACCCATCGTTTACTTTGTACAGCAATCGCAGTAAGAAGACATGCTGCTTTCTATAAACCAGAGCAGTGATGCCTTTTCTCTAAAAATTAACTTGAAACCAGTGTTTAGAATATTTGTTATTGAGAATAACCCTTGATTAATTGGGGGTGGCTAGGTAAAATGCATTTTAAACAAAATTTGAAATGTCAAAAAAATTGCAAAAAATGTTGACTGCATATAACTTAATATCCTATATGATCACGAGCCACAAAGGGTTTTGTAGCCTGAGGTACATGTAGCATATATTTAAAAAAAATTAAAATAAATTTAGGAGATAGCCAATATCATATCCTACAATTGTACAAAATTTTAGTCCGAAATTATTTATATTTTAGGCTACGTGAAAAAGACAAATTCTGACAACATTTGGAGTTATATTGTTTCATACTCCATCCGTTCACAAATAGATGACTTAAATTTGTCTAAATATGAATGTATTTGGACACACACATGTCCACATACATTGATATTTGGACAAATATGAGTCATCTATTTGTGAATGGAGGGAGTACATCAGACCTGAAATTTTGTCTTAATATGTAGCGTAGTATACATCATATTTCAAGTTCATATTTTCCACACGTAAGATATGTCCATGGCTATATGTACCTTTTTTTTCAATTTTTTGTGAAACATTAAATTTGTATTTTCGAATTTTCAAATAAAGAGCTATATGTAACCTGGCCTACAAAACGCCACTCTTTCACGGGAAGCTATTTAGTATTGCATATGTAAAAAAGGAAAAAAATTGGTGTAACCTTAGAAAAAAGATAAAATCCTACAAAACGCCACTCTTTTTACGTGACATTTTTTTGTCTTATTTATACAAAACACAAAAAATGTCTATTAATGTTGAAACGACTTTGTGACTAGAATATGCAGATGCATCTATGAAAACTTTGTTTAGCCGTTTTTCGATGCATATGCATCCGGATGATAGAATGAATTTCTGTGATTAATTCTCGTTTTGTACAATTAACAAAGTTCGAGCCACCGTTTTCATTTTGGAACAAAAATTTATTCTGTTTGGGTTAGCTCCTTGGCATCCGTCCAGGCCCTGGCTCATGTACCGCACACAAAAAGTTTGAAACCAAGAACTAAAATTCTACTGCCTCCGTTTCTAACTCCCTTCTTTAAAGGAAGGTGTATATTTTTTTTTCTTAAAAGTCAAACGGTGTTAATTTTGACCCACTATTAGTATCTATAACACCAGATTAATACGGGTAGATACATCATATCATATATTTTATATGATTTCAGTATCGTATTATAGATATTGATAGTTTTTTCTAACAGCTCGGTTAAATTTTATATTGTTTAACTTTTGGAAACAAAATACGCCTTACTTTAAGGAAAGGACGAGGTAGTACACGGCAAAATTGAGAATAAATAAATAAATAAATAAGCTCACTTTAGAAAGGCAAGCCCACCACAACACCACTATATATGCATGCATGCCCAATAAAAATAGAAATGAATAGTATTCCCTCCTCCATGAAATAGTTGTCGTGTGATTTTAGTTACAGCTTCAAGTTTGAACTAAAACTACAACAACTAACTATTAGGGAACAGAGGGATTAGTAGGTTACATTAGAACAACCAAATCGTTCGTCCGGACTCCTTTATTTCTAGAAGTGGCTACCTCGACTTTGACAAGTTTCTCTTTTAGTTATGAATTATACTATTCGTTGTTTTCGAGTTTATCTACTTTCTAACAAGAGACATAAGTTTCTAGTTAACTTAAGAAAACGATAATGCCCGGATCTCCGTTCTATACAGACTTCCTCGACACTCTCTTCTCCCCCTGTTTCCCCCCGGTTCCTCCTCCTCCTCTCTTCCCAGCGGCTCTGCCATCTGATGGGGATGGGGAGGGGAAGGTTGGACCCCTCTATATAGTAGTAGCCTAGTGATCTGGTTAGGGTTTGGTCCCCCACGTGGAGTCTTGGAGTAGAGTGCTGGTTCTTTAACCAGATCGAGGATGTGATATGAGTCTACTTTATCATCGTGCTTATCCGACAGGAGTTGGCATGATTGGAGGCTTGGACCCCGAAGATCTCCGTCAATAAGACCTCTTTGGGCTGATCCACTTCGGTGCCTTGGTGCTTCTCTAGGTGGTTGTTGTTGGGGTGTCCCTGATATGATCGTGCGGAGAGAGGGTGAGGTTGTTATAGTCGAGGCCGACTCAGTCAATATGCACGGTCGAAATCTCGATGCTTTTCCTCTAGTTCCATCTGTTCCATCTAGGTGCCAATGGGTGGAAGCTAAGCGGTGGATTTGGAGGTTGGAGCATGGGGAGGAAATGGTGAAGCTTGCACCGGAGTAAAACCACGGAGGATAAGTTTGCCGACATGATATGTTGCCGACATAGGCCACTTCGCGACGTGGTGTGTGGAAGGTTCCGTTGTTTCTTCTCCATCCAGGCCATCATGCCTATATGGTGGATCTTTGATCTCAGTGCGAAGCTTTGCTCCAAAAAACAAACCAAGTGGCGTAGTCTAGGCGTCGTCACGACGGTAGTGCTTAGAGATCATGCCAAAGCAGCTTCAGGGGAGAAGAAGGACCCACGTCACCTTTTTGTTCTCTTTGTTGGGGTCTTTCTTGCAAAATCTGAAGGCGAAGGCCATGTTATAGTTCTTTATTTTGGGGGCCTTGGGGCATCTTCACCGAGCAAAGAAAAGAAGGCGAAGATGGAATTTGTGAAGATTCACATGGACCATACTTTGGTCTATCCCTTCTGCTAGCCGCATGTGCTTTTATACCTATCGCATATGTCCTCGGCCGCCCATTCGCCCGACATTCATTTAAAATTATACTCTCGTGTACATTGGTAGTGTTAAGGATTTACCTCTTCAAATACGATTGCTAAAACTTGGCAGAAAGTTGAGGAAATGACACGTGTCCTGCCAACTAGGGTGGCGGAAAGCTCATCTCCCCACTCGGACTGGCGGAATGAGGTGAGGTGGCGTGATAGACATAACTCGCCAACTCAGGGTGGCGGAAAGCACATCCCACTATATTAGATGACGGAAGTAGTATATCCCACCATGTCAAATGACGGAAAGTACATCCGCATTGGCGGGATGCGTCACATGTCGCCTTGCCATCTTTTCGTTAGGACATTTCTAGCAATTACATTCTGAAGGTATTTTTGATAATAAATTATACTCGGAAAGATATATTCCTAAAAAAATCTTCCAATCGGTCACGGATCCTTCATTCTCCTCCCTGTGTGATATCAACTCCTTCACCTTCGAACACCGTATTCACCTGACCACTGCTTCCACAAGTGCCCAAAAAATAGAGCAGGCCGGCCGTGCCTATTTCAGTCCTCCGCTCCTCACTCTCCCGCTTGATCCCATCCCATCAAGCTGCCGGACAGGACCTCGCCGCCTGCCCGTCCCTCCGACTAGCGCGCGCCGTGCAGGTCCCGCCGCCAGCCCTCTGCTCTCTCTCCTCCGGTCCTCCCTCCTGCCCGGCTGCGCCGCCCGCCTGAGCTGCTGCTTACGCATCCGCCCGAGCTACCATCGGGACGGACGTCGCTACAAGCCTACAACCGCGCCTCTCCCGCCATGGCTTCCCCAGGCAGCACGGTTTGGACATTCCTTCCCCCTCGTGCGATTCAATTTTGCTGTTGTTGCTGGCTGCAGAGCTGTGCCACTGCTATGTTGCTGTTCCTTGCTGGTCGCCTGCTCCTCCCCCTGCTTATTGCGTAGCAGTGAGCACGGGATTTTGCGATAATACACAGTAAAATACTAGCTAGATGTTGGCAATATGTCCCTATTTAATCTACCGAATGATACAGACAATAGGCGGATTAGCCAACTAATCCCTGCTCCCAAGCCGAGCGAGCAGCTATCTGTTACTGATTTCGTTAACATTGGAGGCAACCTTATCTTTGGTTTCTCATTGTCTTAGTGCCTGTTGGTGACACGTATGATCGTTAATACAAAATAAAAATATTCTTTTTGCTATTTTTTCCAAAATACTTTAGAAGACTTTGGTGACAAGCTGACACAAAAGGTAACATAATTTGGTGCCATCTGATTAAATTATTGCAGCTAGGTTGTTGTTGACGATATATAATCGTGAGAAGGATATTTCTAGGTGCTGATGGTATTTTAAAGCTCCACTACAAAAGCAGCAAAACTTCTATGTAAGTATTATCCTTCTCTTTATCTCTCTCAAAGGCTGCTCATTTGATGCTCATATTTTAATGTCATAGAATCACTCCTATTTAGATGATCCAATTAATATATTCAGTGGATTCAACAAGAAAATACATGAGGGGAGCTTAACATGAAAAACTGCAGAATTGGCCTAGCCCAGTAGGCCTTCTCCCTACCGTCAGGCATGCAACTTTCTGAGCCATCATTGAAGAAAGAAAATCCACTGGATATGGATGCAATGATGTCAGAAGAGTATGCTTCGCAATCCAAGTTGTTGCAAGAGTTCACATGTGTCCCAAGTATTGATGCTGCGTGGGTTTTCAAAAACAGCAATGGTAAGACTCCTAGATTTTCATCTATAGCCGTTAGCAATCGACATTTTGATTTTCTGAGAAACTATATCAAGCTGGTAAAAAAAGTGATCCTTTGGTTAGTGAATGCAGGTGACAGATCCACAGCAATGTTTTCCATTAGTCAAGCAAACCTACTGGCGAACAACACGAGAAAATATATTTTGCATTCTCATATTTTGGGACATGGAACTAAACCTCTAGAGTGGCAATGGTCTCCCTTCCCTATTGAAATGACTGGAGTGTCAACTGTCGTTCCATCGCCCTCCGGTTTGAAACTTCTTGTGGTGAGGAACGGAGAGAAAGGTTCCTCTACAAAACTTGAGATTCTTGATCAGTCACACATGGAGAAAGAGATACATGTAGATCAATCTATACATGGCCCACTTTTTACCGATGAGTGGTAAATGTTCAGCATAATGAATTCACTTTCCGACGTCTTCATCCTATCGATATGCACAGTGACTAATTTGGTGTGACATTATTTCTGCCGGTACAGGTTTCAGGGGATTTCTTGGAACCAGGATGAGACCTTCATAGCATACATCGCTGAAGATTCACCTCGACCAAAACCAGCGTTTGATGATGCCGGATATAGGAAGGAAGGCTCTTCTGAGAAAGACTGCAACAGTTGGAGAGGACAGGGGGAATGGGAAGAGAACTGGGGTGAAACTTACTCCAAAAAGGGGAGGCCCTCACTGTTTGTTCTTGAGATTGCTAGGTCTCTTCTAGTGAACATTTCAATTACAGATCCTTAATCCGGCAGTATGACTTACTAAACCAAACATGTATTGATGCACTTTGGTGCCTGCAGCGGAGAAGTGCGTGCTGCTAGAGGCATTGTAGAACCATTGAGTGTTGGTCAGGTTGTTTGGGCTCCACCGTCTTCAAGTGGCCGTCAGAAGAATTTGGTTTTCGTGGGATGGTTAGAGCACAATGGGTTTCGGAAAACTGCTAGAAAACTTGGCATTAAGTACTGCTCTAGCAGGCCATGTTCTCTCTATGCAATTCATTGCCCATTTGAAGAACCAAATGCAGATAACGCATCGGTTAGGTGAGCTCATGCCGTAACTATACTCCAGAGTTTTTAGAGTATCTACATACTGCTGCTTAATTTGTTCCAATGGACTATGATGTAACCCTGCTGTTTCTCCAGTGGTGGTACATCAGACTCTGCTTCAGTAGCAACCAACTTAATCCCAAGCATAAGCAGCGCTTTCTTTCCACGGTTCAGGTATGAACTTTCTTCAAGAATTTCAAACTCAGACTACTCTTCACTTAATAGCTCAAGTTGTTGTCATCAGCAAAGATGGGAAACTCCTGGTATTTCTATCTTCAAAATGTGCAGTAGATAGTGGAGCTCATAATGCCACAGATTCACTGCATATAATCAACTGGCCTTTTAATTGTAAAACAGATGAACATCTCGATGTGGTATGACTATACAATCTGCTTACCTTGAGTCATTGGTTGGTTTGGTACTTCGCTACGTTCTGTGCTCAGCTCCATATTAAAAATAATAATTCATGTCAGGTTCCTGTTGTAATGTGCCCTGAAGATGGCTGTTTTCCGGGTCTATACTGCTCGTCCATGCTATCTGATCCTTGGCTTTCTAATCATTGTACGATGATATTAACATCTGCTTGGAGAAGTACTCAAGTGATACTATCAATTAATGTTTTAAGGTAAATGAGTAAAGTTCGCTAGCATATTCGTTTTCTGGAGTTACATATGATCTATTATTTGTTTTGGCAGTGGGGAAGTAAAAAGAATTAGTCCAGAAGACTCAGATTACTCATGGAGCGCCCTTGCAATAAATGGCAATGATGTCCTCTCTGGTAATTCTATGTGCAATCAGGCAATATGTTTATGCATATAATATTCTTATTCGAGTGTTAACAATATTTTATTTCTCTTCTGATTGTATTAGTGTCAAGTAGTCCCATCGACCCTCCCCAGATTAGGTACGGTCGTCAAGCGTCAACAGAGGATCATCAAACACGCGGATGGGTTTGGGAGGAAGTTACGAGCCCGCTCATGGCAGGCAGTAATAAGGTTCCTTACTGACTGCTGCAAAACTTTAAGTACATATTTTCTTTACCAAATGTACTCAAACATGCATTACCGTTTTCACGTATTGCAGGTGAAGGCCTTGTTATCGGATCACAAGTTCAGTATACTCAAAATTCCAGTTACTGACCCCTCTGATGAACTCTCTAATGGTATAGTGATGGAAATAAATTTGTTGAGCTGCTTGTGTTACCTTGTTGTCTTTCACTGCGTGACATGTTTTTGTGCTCAGGTGGTCAGCGTCCATTTGAGGCTATATTTGTGTCCAGTGAGGACAGTTGGCAGAAACCAACTGTTTTAATTCTTCATGGTGGCCCACATTCAACATCTGTATCAAGCTATTCGAATTCGTCAGCGTTTCTCGCATCACTTGGATTTAACCTGCTTATTGTAAACTATAGGTAGTTTTCTCAAAACATTCTCTTTCTTTCTGATAAAAGGTGAATTCCAATGTGTCATCTTACTTGTAATATGAAAAGAGGTACACCCGGATTCGGTGAGGAGGCTTTGCAGTCACTTCCTGGAAAAGTTGGATCTCAGGTGTGTACTCCAGTTACCTTGTTGATCTTATGAGCCAACTCTAGTTTCTGAAAGGTGTCGAACAGGATGTCCAAGACTGCCTTACGGCGCTAGATTATGTAATCGAGGAAGGACTGGTAGATGCCTCTAAAGTAGCGGTCGTCGGGATTTCACACGGTGGATTCTTGGCAACCCATTTAATCGGTCAGGTCAGCATCGTAGTCTTCGAACCTTACTACTTACTACACTTTTCTCTTCTTGTTCTTGGTATGACTTTGGTCCCACTTCCCTAGGCTCCTGATAGGTTTGCTGTGGCGGCAGCTCGAAACCCTGTCTGTAACCTGTCACTGATGGTTGGCACAACTGACATCCCGGACTGGTGCTACGCAGTTGCATGTGGAACTGAAGCCAAACACCTTGCCTCGGAATCCCCTTCCCCTGACCATCTTAGCCTCTTGTACCAGATATCACCAGTTGCCCATATTTCAAAAGTATGCTCTGGAGTAACGAAATAATAGTTAGTCGCAGAAAAAGACGTCAGGTTAGTGTCCTAACGATGTTGATTCTGCAGGTGAAAGCGCCCTTCCTTATGCTTCTTGGAGGAGCAGATCTTCGAGTACCCCTTTCAAATGGCCTACAGGTACATAGCTGTTTAGATATTCCCAACTCCTCACAAAACGAACTCATTACAGGGAAAACTTCACGTTGATCTCATTCTACATTGTGTATAAAATAACATTTTTTGATCGATCTCCCTCAAAGAAAAGATAGAAATATTTTTAGCAGGCTTAAAATGCACGGATTACCCAAGAACTCTGAAACTCTACTTTGCTTTACACGTTTCCTGTGTCTGGTCATTTCAGTACGCAAGAGCTTTGAGAGAAAGAGGAGGCCACATCAAAATCATGATGTTCCCAGAGGACACACATGAAATCAGCATGTAAGTGGCAGAATAAACAGATGCCAGTTCATCTGCCTCTTACTGTTGAATTTGTTTGTATCATCATTTCACCTTGTTTTTGTTTTTGATCTGCAGACCACGGTCAGATTTCGAGAGCTTCCTCAACATTGGAGTTTGGTTCAAAAAATATCTCAAATAGATTCAAGAACTTCCCAGAGTTTTTCAATTTTTGCAAGGAATGCATTTGAGGATTGAGAACAAGTGCTCCTAAAATAACGAGGCTGAAGAGTGCACATTTTTAACTTGTTTCCAAGTATAATCGTGACAAGATTTTCTACATTGCTGGAAGGCATAGCTAGCATGTTCTGTTTGTGAAGTAGGCCGGTAACCTGTAGGATGGGTTTTCAAAACCAGTAGTTTTTTTTGGGAAAATTTGCTAATGGACACCGTTATTTTCTGTCATTTGCCAAAACACACCACCGAATTATGGCTTTGATGGGTACCATTATAATTTTGTCTACTATTTGCCAAAACACACTATGAGACAGAAAAAGAAAGTTGCAACTTGAGAAGAAAAACAACCCAACCGGGATTACATATACTCGTATTTCTAACGTTCCTCTTATGTGGCGAGCAATCTAAACAAATCAATACTGTTCCTCTTCGGTCCTGGATCGAATCTTTCGAGGCTTATCCTGGTCAACCCGAGTAAGGGAGCTCCGAGCCTCCGGGCCGATGCGAACGCGGCGCCTGGCGCGCGTCTGTTGCTGCTACTTCTCTCTTAGTGGAGCTCTATTTCTCTCCCGTGATATGGCACTTATTCTCTATGTGAAATAAATTTTTACTACAACATTTGTTGGTATAGTCGATTTTCACTATTGATTGATTAAAAGTTGGCAAAAGAATTATTTCCTGTCTAGCCGCAGCACTGGAGGAAGGTAGAAGATGATGTATAAACGTAATCCCAGTTCCAACTTTCCTTTTTTGTCTCATAGTGTGTTCTGGCACCCAGTGTGTTTTGGCAAATGCCAGAAAATATCCTTTTTTTTTATCAATCGCCTGCCAGAGTTCTCCAACCCAGCTAATAAAGCGAGCAACAAAAAACTCCAGATGAATCCTGATAATTGCTCAAGTATCTAGACATGTTTAAGTGTATAGATTCTTATGGATTTTACAGTAAAACATGTTTAGGTACATGTTGTCTAGGAAACTAAAACATCTTACATTTCGATACGGAGGGAGTAGTAATTACATTAATGTTCTGTAATATTTTACCTACCGACTAAGCCATGGTTTCCAAACTTACAGCATGAGATGGGCATCACAGATCTTTGAAGATGCGCAGATATATGCAAGCATGGCATAGTGAAGCACACGTTAGCCAACAAATAACTGTTGATATGCAAGAATATAAGCATGGTGCTGGAATCGAGATTAGGCATTCGACTTTTCTTGTCCAGAAGCATGTAAATCATAGTAGAACTAACTGCCTTAGTACATTTTTTTTCTTGGCAACACAAGAAACGAATCGCAAGAAGAAGGGGCAAGTAAACAGTGAATCTGAGAAGGAACATCTCCATAAGATACAATCTGATTGAGACAAAAAAAAAATCTTGTCCAAAAGCATGTAAATAACATTAGAACTAGCTGGTTTATGATTTTTCACAAAACAAATCACAAAAGGAAGGGACAAGCAAACCATAAATCTGAGAAAGAACATGCCGGCACAATCTTAGCTGCAAGACAGTAACTGAAAGCCAAGATCTTCACCTCCTGTGGATAATTTCTATGAGCTCCTACAACAGCTAGAGTAAAAGCGCACATACGAAAGGTGGGCGCCGCCACCTGATTGTCAGCTCGGGGCATGGCTTTGAAGCGGGGGACAGCTAGCGGCTACGGCAGCGCCGCTGGCTCGCTGTCGCCCTCTTCAAAAACATGGACCTTGCTGCGTTGCCATGGCGGTGGGAGGAGATTCGTAGGTCTCAAGCCCTAGCTGGTGGGGAATAGAGAGGCTGACGGCGGCGGAGGCGGAGGTGATATGAGGAGGACGGGAGTGGTTAGGGCTGGGAGTTGGGCCCAGGCCTAGAAAAATGCAGAACTGTCATGTGGATGGGCCGGTCTCAGCTGCTGAAGGCTACATAGTTCATTCACTCCCAAAACAAAATGTGGGTATATTTTGTCTAAAAAAACTATTCAGTACATGTATTTTCGTCCGGAGTATAAAAGGAACATTTATTTAGATCGGTAAAATTTAAGGAACATATTTAAGGAACATTTCTTTGATGACGAAGGAACATTGTTAATGAGACTAACATCTTTTTATAATAGAAAGGAAAATTTTAGGTATATGGTAACATTTTTCGCGGAAGAGAATCATTTTAGGAACAAGATTTTTTTTTAAAGAAAAATGTGAACAATTATTTTGGATTAATCAATGTGCAGTTTCAGGATATAGGAGGATGCTTCCCTGCTTCTACCAGCAAAGCCAAGATCAAGGATGTCCATCTTGTAGGGTACAACCAACAAACCAACCGCACGAATCTCAAACAAAAAAAGAAACAACCGCATGTTTAGATGCATCTCGCTTTGACCACGGTATTGTTTTACAAAGACATACACGCGGGATGCATATATATTAATTGCGCACAGTGTTGTATTGCTAAGCACGGAAAATAAGATTTGTATTGGAGTTTTTTTATAATTATACAAAGTACGCACGTGATGTCATCTCCGATCGTTGAACCAAAGAACCGACCTTACACTCTTTCTTTGTAGGTTAACCTATTTTCCTCAATTTGTCTAATGCAATAGCTCCGTTGCCAAATAATGAAAATGAAAGAAACTATAAAAAACAATACAAACGATTCAGAGATGAACCCCTCTTAGTCATATTATATTATAATAATATCTAGACTAGTATTTTCTCCGTCCCACATGAGTATAGCACGTTTTGGAAAGTTAGGGAATGCTTTCTACTTAACCTAAGATAGACAATCATGTAGTTTCTACTTACACCTACGATGGAAAATCGCACACATCTATCATGATGTTTGTTAGCTCATTGTGGTTAGAGGTCTCTATGAAGATATTTAAGAATATGCGCGAACTAATACAAATACCTGGATTTCATGTAAGTGCCCCAAACTAATCCTTGGAGGCATGAGATGGTTTAAACAATTTTTTTTTGTCTAGAAGAATTTACTTTAACAAAATGTTTTGTACCGAGGTGTCTTGAAGAAGAAAATTATTAATATCAATCACATTCCAAAAAAATATAATTTAGACTTCGCGCAGTTATATTGCAATTGTAGATACTATCATTGAATGAAAGAACACAAATTAACATCTAGCTGCATTATTATATGGTAATATTTGTCTAAATTTAATACAAAAATTTAGGAAATAAGGCAAACAAAATGGTTATACATAGTAAAGTAAAATTGTTTAGTACAACTGATGAGCGAAACAGAGACTAAGGGCATCTCCAGCCGTCCCCCCAACGCCCACCAGGACCACTTTATGTGTCAAAAAGCGCCGTTTTAGCGCCGAATTCTACCAGTCGGCCCCCCAGGAGCCCAAATAGTGTCGTTTTAGCGCCGGCGCACCCAAGCCGAACCCAAGGGGCTGGGTTTGGCCTCGGGGGCAAAATGCGCCGTTTTGCATGCAAAGATGCCTCTCTCTTCTACTTTTGCCCCACTTTGCATGCAAAAGCCCCCCATTTTCGTTGCTTGGGTGGGCTACGGCTGGTAAATGACCTCGCCCAAGTTTTGATTTTGCGCCGTTTTCTCTACTTTTTGTGATTGGGCTGGGGGGGGTGGTTAACACGGCTGGAGATGCCCTAACTAGTACATGTACTAGTCAAGTTCATAATTCAGCCAAATTAGGCAGTGAAGCATGAATTTGCTATTACAGGTAGTAGTCGTGTTCTGTGAAATGCCACGACCTAGGATAAGTTCTGAATGTTAACTAGACCGGACGGCCCTAAAAAAGTTCTAGGTGAAAACAAACAAAATCAAGATTTCTATCTCAGATGATTTTTTTCTCAAATCTAGAAAATAGGAACAAGATATACAGTTCTGAGAAAGAAAAAAGATCTCAAGATGGACTAGGATTAAAGAAAATATAAACGAAGGTTTTCGATCTTTCGAGATGAACAACTCGATCTTTTTATGAGATTTCGTTCTGAGGCCGCTTACTTCCTCAAAACAAGCACGATAGGCGTAACAATTATAAACCGAATAATTTTGAAAAGTTGGGACAAAACCATTCGAATTGGACCCAAAGTACGGTTTGGGCATGAATCCTCGACCCTATTTCTTGCGGGAAAAGTCAAGTTTCCTCTTATATAACCGAGGGGTGATTTATACGTCCATAACGTATCTATAGTTTTTGATTGTTTCATGCTAATATTATGCTTTTGACTCTTGTTTTTATATAAATTTTATGATTTATTTGGACTAACCTATTAATAGTTGTAAGAGTGCATAATGTTCTTGTTTTACTCTGTGATGTGTAGGAATTAACAAGAAAACACAAAAGAAGACTTGTTGGAAAATGACTCTGACTTTCCTGAAATCTGTCCACCAACAGTTTTTAGAGATCATCAGTTTTATCCTCAAATACAACGTAAACTGAAGATCAAATTGCCTACAAAGTTGTTGGCCATTTACATATCTTTCATTTAAGCCCAAGAACATCCCAATCCGAGTTCGGATGCGACCTATGGACCCATTTTACTGGAGGCTATATAAATCTGATTACGGGATTACGGGAATCGGTGACGGGATTGAGTCCAACTCTTACCATATTTGATGGATTCGGCCAAGCCACAACTTTGGGGCTGAGAGGGGTCCCTAGGAAGGTTCTAGAGGTGCCCAAGAGCCTTTGGATCAAGGGGCCATCCATCGGAGGGCCGGGGAGCATTGTCCCATCATATATAATGAGAGGAAATCCCTAATTCTTGGGCAACCACCAAAAGTCACGAATTTTGCCTCCCCCATGGTCTCATCTCCATGGGGAAGGACTCATCTACAGCACCAAGAAGCCATGGAGTAAGGGGGCTAAGGGGAGGTTCTCCCCCATGATGGTCGGCCGGCGCAGGAGGAGCCCCCTGCACCTCACGTGCTACCCCTTCTCCATCCTCTCCGCCATGATGCCGCCTTCACCAACACCTCCATCATCATCTCCTCCTTGTATTCAGTGGTTCATCCTCCCACAAACCTCTGTACCGTCTTATGTAAACATGGTGTTTGATGATATAATATTTATCCTATGATCTATGTCATGTTTGTGTAGTTTATTTGTCTTTTGATTGCTTGGTTGAATGTATTTGGTTCATTAGAGTTGTATGTTGATATGGTACTGTCCTTTGGTGTCCATTATATTTGTGCGCGCTTGGATCAACACAATAGGGTTAGTAGTATGTGCAAAGGAAGGGGCGTAGTTCTGCCAGAGTGACAGAAACCTAAGGACTCAAGCCGGTTAGTTGCACGTATGGGAGTAAGAGGAACATTAACTTAAGGCAATGGTTGGGTATTTTTACCTTAATGTATCTTCTAGTAGTTAAGGATGTTTGCTAGAGTTCTAATCATAAGTACTTGCAATCATTGCATAGTGAGAGCTTGTTAGCTTTGCCTCTCCCACATAGAAAACTGCATCGAAGACAATGAACCTGATATCTTCACTAATTAATCTTGGACAAAGCCACCACAATTACGAAACTTTTCCACACTCATGGTACTGTTAGTTTATGGTTATTTAGTACATTTTATTGCTGCAACACTAACATTTACTTTCTTGTATTTATTATCTTGCAAAGCTATCTCTCATACGCGTATTGTTGCTCTAGTTTTATTTCCTAGATAATGCAAACATTTAGTGTGTGTAGAGTTGTATAAGTGGTTGATTGAACTTGAGAGAATATTTATCCTACGTTTAGCTCCTCATTGGGTTCGACACTCTTACTTATCGAAAAGTCTACACACGATCCCCTATACTTGTGGGATATCAGTGATGGCCAATTGAACCAACATCAATAAGACAAATCAATCCACTACTTTTCGTGTTCATCTTCTTTTTATCCCTCTCTAGTGTATCTTGCTTCCAGCTCAGTCTTATTTCTTCACAATTAGAGGGTAAAGAATCCATGAGGCTCTATGATGTGGCTGTGATACCAAATGATGTGGCTCTTGTGTCAAATGATGTGGTCACATCCTCTAGGTTGGCCTGATCTTCACGGATTGACGAACGTGGCCGAGAACAATGCAATTGTCATGTGGATGGGCCAGACTCAGTGCTGCATGGTACATACTCCCTCCAGTCCATAATATTTCCCTAAAAAAAATCTAGTACACACATTTCATCCGGAACAAAGCTAAAGACATATTCACTATAAAAAACATTAAAGACATATATTTTCATCCGGAGTATAAAAAAACATTTATTTAGTACTCCCTCCGTTCCATAATATAAGATGTTATAGACATTTTCCACATTCACACATAAGTACATGTATCTAGACATGTTTTAGTGTATATGTCCACTCATTTTAGTTTGAATCTAGACAATATGTGAAACACCTAAAACATCTTATATTATGGAACATAGGGAGTAATAAAAACTTTGAGGAACATAATTTAAGTAAAAAGAAACATTGTTAATGAGACAAAAAAAAATATTTATGAAAAGGAACAATTTAGGGATATATGAACATTTTTTCGGAAGAGAATAATATTAGGAACAAGAAACAATTTTAAAGAAAATTGGAAATTTATTTTGGATTAATCCATGTACATTTTCGAGACCTAGGAAATGCTTCCATGCTTCTACCAGCAAGGATGTCCATCTTGTGGGGTAAAATGTATTCCCTCCGTTCGGAGTTAGTTCATACACATGTTTATCTAAATACGGATGTATCAAGGTATAGTTTAACGTGTAGATACATTGGTATTTAGATAAACATGGGTCAACTAATTTTCAACAGAGGAAGTACAAACCAACCGCATGATTTAGATGCATCTCGCTTTGACCCTATATTGAGGGAGAATCAAGTCATCGTCACAATAAGACACGCACATGAAAATAAGCTTATATCGGAGTTGTTCAATTATACAAAATAGATAAGCGATGGCATCTCTGATTGTTGAACCAAAGAACCATCCTCATACTATTTATTTGTAGATCAACCTATTCTCCCCATAGAATGAAGGGGGGGGGGGGGGTGAGATGCATAGATAATACAAACTAAGCGTGTGCGCGACACATGAGGTTCTGGGAAAATTGGGGCTGTATATGCAGTGTATATTAGAATTTTTTTACACATGTCGTATAAAAAGCCGTTTCTCCATGAAACTTTGTACGCACACGTAGTACTTACAGATGCACGCGCTGATTTTTTTTAGATTTAAAAATTGGTTTTCCAAGACAAGCATTTACACCTAGATTCAAATGCCTATTTTCCAAAAAAATGACCATGAAAGAAACTATGAAGAGCAAGGCTAACACTTCCATGAAGAAACCCTCTTAGTCATGTTATAGTACTATAATCTAGACTAGTACTTTCTCCATCCGACAATATTATACGTTTCGAGAAGTTAAGGAATACTTTCTACTTAACCTAAGATAGACAATCATGTAGTTTCTGCTTACACATAAGCTAGAAAATTGCACAACTATCAACATATTTGTTAGACTGTTGAGGTTAGAGGTCTCCACAAACATATTTAAGATATCCACGAACTAATACAAATAAATGCATTTGATATAACCACCACAAATTAATCCTTGAAGGTATGACATAGTCCTAATATTTTTTGTTTTAAAAAAGTTAAGTTCGACAAGATGTTTTTGAACGGTGGTGTGTTGAAGAAGAAAGTATTAATGTCAATCTCGTTCCAAAATATAACATTAAATTTATGTTGCAATGTTAGATACTTTAATAGCATAATGAAAGAACACAACTTAACATCGGTTGCAGCACGTGGTTTATTTGTCTAAATGTATTACAAAAATATACTGAATAAGGTCGTATATTGAAAGAAAAAATGTTGTATATAGTAAAGATGTTTAATATAAATATTCATTTTTTTAAAAAATTCTCAACGAGTCCAACATAAATATTAGACATGTAGACAATCAGGTACAAAGCCAGGGGATATAATGAAGGGAGCGACATCTCCAACTCTCACTACGCTACTTGGAGTACACATTTTGTTTTGAATAATATTAGTCGACATGTTATTTTTCAGACGAACTTAAACTGTTCCAAAAATATGGAACAATTTAGTCGTACAGACAATCCAGAAATCTTATTTTTGTAAATTTTCACGATTGATGAGTTTCCAGCAAAAAAAGAAAAGGCAAAATGAGCAATAATACACAGAAAACAAAAAAATGTGTTGATGATTCATAAAGCTCCAAAAGGTAAAACATGGCACTTAATTTTTTTAGAAAACCAAAAGAAAACAAGAACAAAACTTGCTAACTATAGCAATTACGCGCTCAAATAGAATAAATAAACTCTCCTCAGGTCCAAACTCAATCCCTAGGTGCGTAGACAATCATGCACAAAGTCAGGCAGTCATCTCGACACTACTGCCATGGCCACATGTGGCGACGTTACCGTGACGCGGCCATCAATCAATTCGTAGCCTAGCCCACATGTCGTGCCACCGGAGCAAGACGCCGAGCAAAGCGACCGGGGAAGAAAATTGGGTCATCCCACTGAGTGCTAGGGCGAGCTACAAGAGGAATCGTTTCTAATCTAGATCCCTGGGCATTTAGAAGACAAACTCGGAAAGTACGACAAGGCGGAAATGTTTAATACATGAAGACTAAGGTGACAAAGGTTTAATTGTACCGCAGGAGGACACCAAGATGAAACCTATAAAGGACAAGGACCAAGGACTGAACAAGGTATGACTTGTACCCCGACGCCATTGATTATTGTTATAGACTTGTACTTGTCTATGCTATCGGTATAATTCCAAGGGAGGAGTACTGTATTTCGTCCTTCCTATTGGGGGGCCCAACCCTGGGTAAATTCGTGCTCATAAATGCACAGACTCGATCATTTGTAAGTATGGTTGTCGAGGGACCCGATTCGATTTCTTGATAACTAGCCCTCTAGATAGGGGGTCGTGTCAATAGATAGGATGCAGGACAAGCCGGATCAACCTCAAAAAGAAAAATTACCACCTCAAGATATGGGGGGCGTGGGCTCAAAGGGAGGCCTCGACCCAAGTCGTCATCTTTGACATGGATTGTCTCAAACTATAAGAAAATAACAACAATAATGAGATATCATAAATAATTAAATAAATTCTAGAAAGGCCAAGGCCTGGTACAAAGTATATATATAAAAAAAATTAGAGGGCATTTATTACTTAATATTTAAGCATTACACCCTGCCTCTGTATATCAAAGATGCACACAGCCGCTGCCCAAAACGGGAAAATAGAAAACGAAAAACTGTAGCAACAGATTGCCAACACTCATGAAGACATAACAATCTAATGGCTATGGAGGAGCAATCCGAAGATCAAGCGGCCATCCATGTGGGATAAAAATATTCCTTGCCACCTTTTCAAGTCGTGCACAAGACTCCGTAAAAAGGCCTCGATATTCCACCCGCTGTAATATGCACCATGAACGGAGAATACCTGTGCAACGGAACAGAACATGCAAACGAGAGAAATTTTTATTGTTAAAAATCTTTTCATTCCTTCATAGCACTGTTCCAAATATGCCGATTTATCAGCCGATTTATCGCTTATCGGGTGGTGTCCGATAAGATAAATGAATATCGACAGAGTTTATCATTCGTGCCATTTTATCGTCCTTAAAAGCAATTTACTGGTCGATATGACGATAAATCGGCTGAGATATCGATTTTCCAGCACTGGAACATGTGATTAATGACATCCATCATAATTTTTTTAGTATTATTGAATACAAAATATCTATATATATATATATCATAATTTAGAGTTTTTAGTGCCAATATGATATATTTTTATCGCACATTTTAGATGTTTTAGGGCTACAATTTGGGATTTACAAGAAAAATGGCCGATATATAGTCGACCGATAAAATCGATTTATCGTCCGATAAGCCGATATATCGCTTATCATGGGCCGACCGATAAGTTAACGATAAGCGTTATCCTGAACATTGCTTCATAGCCAGAATGACCATATACTACCTCCGTTCCTATGAATAAGGCGCACACGTATTTCAAGACAAACTTTGACCGAAAGATTTGAGTAACAATATCTTGACTATATAGTGCAAATTTGACATTGTTAGATTCATATTGAAAAACACTTTCTAGTGATATTGATTTTATACCAAATACTATTATATATATGGATTAATTCTTGGTCAAAGACAAATCTCGAAAAGCGTGCGCGCCTTATTCATTGGAACGGAGGGAGTAACGGCAAGCGCTCCTACAATAAAAAATAGTTTTAAACCTTTTATCAATCTCATTTACCAAATTACCAACAATATTAGCAATTGACATGGGTGGATAAAGGTCCGAAGCCATTTGGATAACTGGCCAGATAGAACGTGCGAATTTGCACTCGAAGAATTATTGCGTAATTGTCTCATCTAGAGGACAAGTACACATTTTGTACTCTCTTGCCAATTTCAGCGGACAAGATTATCTTTAGTCAATATGACACCCTTACGAAGGTACCAAGTGAAAAATTTCAGCTTCAAAGGTATCTTCATACACCATATTTTATTATTATTATCGACTGGAACATCCGAGTGAACCATAGCCCTATACATGGAATGAACTGTAAACTTTCTGTTGCCAGTTAAATTCCAACAAAACTCATCTGTGCCATGTGACAGCTCGACCAAAGTTAATCTATCCAACACGGCATTCCAAGACAATAGTCTTGGCCCAGTAATATCTCGTCTGAACGTCACATTAGGAGGAGATGTTTGCATAACCGTAGCTAGTGTATCACCTTTATGACGCACAATATTGTATAAGTCCGGACAATGTTCTTGAAAGGTGATATTTCCTAACCACTTTTCCTCGCAAAAGCGTATCTCAGATCCATTCTTAATGTTAAATACTCTAAGGCGAAAGAAGTGTTTCTTAGTCGCCATCAGGACAACCCAAAAGTGAGAATCACCTGGTTTCCAAATTACCTGTGATAACGCTTTGGTGCCAATGTACTTATGTCTAAGAAGAGTTTGCCAAATGTTATCCTCGGTCAATAACTTTAAAAGCCACTTTCCTAGAAGGGCTGAAATCTTAACCTGTAGGTCATGAATTCCACCCCCCCCCCCGATCTTTTGGTCGGTAAACCAGATCCTATCTAGCCAGGCGATATTTCGTTTTCTCACTATCCCCTTGTCAAAAGAATCTAGATCAAGAATAATCCAGTTTCTTTAAGACTACTTTGGGTAACTAGAAGAACAATATCATTTACAGTACCATATTGGATAGGAGTGATTTTATGAGCACCAATCTTCCACCTAAGGATAGAAATTTTCCTTTCCAACTTGTGATCCTTTTCTGCAATGTTTCTTCAACATCTTTCAATTCTGCATGAGTCAATCTCCTATAATGTATTGGTATACCCAAGTACTTAATAGGAAATTAGCCTTGCTCACAGCCAAATAATTCGGTATATTGAGCACTTGCATCCTGGGCAGTGCCGAAGCAAAACAATTCACTTTTATGGAAATTGATCTTTAATCCAGATAGTTGTTCGAAAGCTGATAATATTAATTTCAAATTTGTCGCCTTTTCCGGATCACGATCCATAAAAAGAATTGTATTGTCTGCATATTGAAGTATGGATAGTCCCCCATCCACTAAGTGTGGGACTACCCCTTTAATTAGACTATTTTCTTTAGCCTGCTAAATCATGATCGGAAGCATATCATCCACTATATTAAATAGAATGGGAGATAATGAACCACCTTGGCTTAATCCTTTTTTTGGTTTGGGAGATAACTTTGACAGCTACACTACCTCCAGACACAAAATTATGGATCATAGCAGACCACTCATGTGAGAAACCTTTCATTCGCAGAGTCTGTTGGAGGAATGTCCAATTCACTTTATCATAGTCCTTTTCAAAGTCAATTTCGAAGATTACACCATTAAGTTTTTTTGTATGCATCTCATGAACAGTCTCATGTAAAACCACAACACCATAAAGGATATTCCTACCCTGCATAAAAACAGTTTGTGTAGGCTTCACCACATGATCTGTAACCTAATTTAACCTAATAGTTGCCACCTTCATAAAGATTTTAAAACTAAAATTAAGGAGGCAGGTTGGTCTAAACTATTGAATTCTTTCAGCTTCCAAAATCTTAGGTAACAAAATGATTTCCCCGAAGTTAAGGGGAAACAGGTCTAGTTGTCCAGCATGCGAGCACCCAAAATAGTTCTAGCAAGTCATGTTTGATGACATCCCAGAAATGTTGGTAAAATCAGCAAAACAACCATCCGGACCTGGTGCCTTATTGTGCTCCATCGAAAAAACCGCATTTCTAACCTCCTCTTAAGTAAAGGGTGCATTAAGGAAGGTATTTTCCTCGTTAGAGACTTGGGGAATATCATCTTGATACGTCCAAAACATATCTCCTTTTCCGAACACTTCTGCTATTGTTTTCTACTAAACTTGTGAGTTTTGGATGCAACTGACACAGACTAACATTGTTTTTGGCAGAATTACCCTGGTGTCTCGTTTTTGTGCAGAAAAATCAACTTTCGGGAAATAGCCCAGAAAAGATCCCAAAGACCTTATTTCACCCGAAGACCCCGAATCTAGAAGAAGAACCGGAGGTGGAAAGGAAGGGACCACACCATGCCTGCGCCCCGCCCCCCTAGGTCGCGCCGCCAGGTGGTGTGGCTGCCCCATGCACCCCCTCGGGCTCCCCTTTCGACTACTATGCCCCGTAACCCTAAAACATCAGGAGGTTCGTCATATTCCAGAGAAACATACCCGATCGACGCCGCCACCTCGAAACCCAATTCAGGGATCAAAATTCCTGTTCTGGCACCATGCCAGGACGAGGATTTGAAGGAGATCATCGCCATCTTCACCGCCACCACTTCTCCATTAACCATCCATGATTCCCTCTTCCATGTGTGAGTAATCCGCGATGTAGGCTGAGAGAGATGGTATAGATTGGATGAGATCGATCATGTAATAATGCCAGATTGTTTGGGCATACTGCATGGTATCCGTTGTTAGTGCTTTATATCGTTGTTGCAACTTGTTATTCTTAATGCTTGTCACTAGGGTCTGATACGTCATAAACGTATCCCTAATTTTTGATGCTCCATGATGATATTATGCCAATTGCTACATGTTTTCTCCCTTATTTATAGCATTTTCATACGTTTTCCGGGACTAACCTATTAACAAGATGCCTAGAGCCAGTTCCCTGTTTTCTGCTGTTTTTAGTTTCAGAAAAGTTCTTCTGGAAATATTCTCAGAATTGGAAAATTCGAAGCCCGGAAGTCCTATTTTCCCCGGAAGCATCCAGAAGACCGAAGAGGGGAAACATGGGGCCACACCCTAGGCTGGCGCGGGTCCCCCTGGCCGCGCCAGCTATGGGTGTGGGGCCCTGGAGCTCCACCGCCTTTGCCCTTTCGCCTATTTAAGCTCCCCCCCGGATGGAAAACCCTAAGTACCTGATCAAAATACCCGAAAAAGTTCCGCAGCCGCTGTCACCGTCAACCCTAGATCAGGAGGGTTCTGGAGCTGTTTTCCGGCACCCTGCCGGAGAGGAAATCATCACCGGACGCTTCTACATCACCATGCCTGCCTCTGGAGTGATGCGTGAGTAGTTCACCACTGGACTACGGGTCCATAGAAGTAGCTAGATGGTTGTCTCCTCCTCATATGCCTCCATGTTTAGATCTCGTGATCTGCCTATCATGATCGAGATCGATCTTATGTAATTCTTTATGTTGTGTTTGCTGGGATTCAATGAATATTGACCTTATGCCAAGTTGATTATAGTCTTTATTCCATATGTTATTTGTGATCTTGCATCCTTTCCGTTGCTAGTGGTTGCTCAGGCCAAGTAGTTGCTAGTGACTCCAAGAGGGAGTATTTATGCTTGATAGTGGGTTCATGCCTCCTTGTTGCCTTGCTCGAGTGACAGAAACGTGAAGGGGGAGGATGTGATCTTGCCATTAGGGAGAAAACAACGGTGAGAGTACCCGCCTGTATAATCATTGCTTACATTACACACTTTATTTAATGCAATTATCTGTTGCTTGAAACTTAATACCTAAGGGGGTTCGGATCATAACCTGAGGGTGGATTATTAGTCATAGATGCAGATGGATGTCGGTCTATGTATATTGTTGTAATCCCCGCACTAAATATCATAGTAATCATCATGTTATAATGTGCACTACGGTGCAACCTTTATTTGTCAATTGCTCAGTTGTAGTTTGTTCACCAAGCATGCTATTTTTTATGGAGAGACGCCACTAGTGAACCTATGAACCCCGGTCCATTTTCCACACTGTTAAACAAACCACAACAATTTCCTGCTCTCTCTACTTTCTGCAAGCATTCAACTGTTTTCCACACTATACGTCTAATCTTGGTTTCAGCAAGACTAGTGAGATTGACAATCTCACTGTACCGTTGGGGCAAAGTATTTTGGTTGTGTTGTGTGCAGGTTCCACGTTGTTGCTGACACCGGTGAAGCGCTAGCACCACCTTTAGTGGCATCAACCTTCCGAAGGTCCTCCTTCTCCTACTGGATTGATAACCTTGGTTCTTAACTAAGGGAAAAACTCTTACTGCTGTGCTCATCACACCCTCCTCTTGGGGTATCCCAACGAGTGCAAGATCTGCACCATCAAGGACTTTTTCTGGCGCCGTTGCCGGGGAGAAGGAATTCTTCTGGCAAGGGGAGTCTCTCACTTTCAACCTCTTTATTTTGTTTATTGTCTTTTTTATATTTTTTCTTTTTATTATTCTCTATATTGAAAACACAAAAAACATGTGTTCTTATTCTAGTTGTTATTTTTGCTTTATCATGCTTGCTATTAGTGTTTGATGTCTTTGAAACTAGATCTTACGGGAAAAGTGGTTTCACAGATGATCAACAAAACATTATAAGGAACACCGCTTGTCACAAAAAGGAATACACTTATGGGAGCAAATTAATAAATTGCATGACTATGCTAAAAACTTGTGCTCTACTTATAATGTTACTTATTGCTTTGATAAATCTTGTTGCTGTAGGAGGTATAAACACCTCCCTTTTTAATGTGAGTATAATTATGATGTTACCATATCTTCTTATGTTAAGGTAAATTATGAATTATATGATGTGGAACAAATTGAAAAATTTATTGCTTGGAAGGGTGCATTCGAAATTGCCTATTTACTTGAAATTATTGATGACACACCTTATAAATACGAGATTTATGCTATAATTGAATATTGCTTTGATAATTACAGGGATTGTAATTACTACATAATGGAATATCTTAATAAATGCTCTCAACCTAAGGAAGATACTAATGCCTTGCAGGAACCTATGGAAGAAGGAACTGCTGAATCTGGAAGCTCACTGAATGAAGAAGAGGAGGAGAGTGATGATCAAGAGGAGGAAGAATGGAACCCATGTCTACCTCCCAATGATAGTAACTCTTTAACACATACATTATTTGATTAAATTGATACTTTCTATACTTGTGACCTTGATACTACTATTAATGAAACTTGTGAGAATGATATTGCTACTGATATTTATGATAATCCATGCTACTTCGATAAATCTTATGCTAATGCTCTTGAAAAATAATGCTACTGAAAATAGGGTTGCTATAATGTGTCATATACCTTTTAATAGTGACCATTTATCTTGTTTTTCTATTGCTAAAATTGGGGGAGAAGAAGAGCTGATTTTAAATTTTGATCCCACTATTTTTTAGCTTGATATGAATTGTGTGCTTTCATACCATGATAAACATGCTTTATGTGATAATTATGTTGTTGAGTTTGACCATGATGCTACTGGAAATTATTATGAGAGAGGAAAATATGGTTGTAGGAATTTTCATGTTACTAAAACACCTCTCTTTTTGTTTAAAGTTTTGATGTTGCTCTTGTTCTACCTTCCCATGATTTCTATTTTGAGCTTCTTTAATTTATTTCTTTACAAGATTCCTATGCATAGGAAGTGGGTTCGACTTAAATTTGTTTTATACTTGATTCATGATGCTCTCTTTTTCTTAACTCATATTTCTTACGTGAGCATTTTCTTGATCTTTATGCCTAGCTGAAAGGCGTTAAGAAAAGCGCTACCGGGAGACAACCCGTTTTATTTCTCTGTTTTTGTTTGTTTTCTTTGGTGTGCTTCGAACCTGGGTGTTTTCTATTTCCTTAGAAACCCCTCTGTATCTTTTTTTTTGTGTTTTTGTTGAGCCAAATAAAGCCTCTAGTGGAAAGTTGACACTATATTTCGGATTTCTGCGCAGAAAACAGATTTGTGTTGTCCACTCTTAATTCCGTTAGAAATCACAGAAAAATAAAAATGACCTGAGCTTTTTTGTGCTTAATCCTGAGTTTTATACGCAACATTTCTTAGTTGAACACTTTTTTATTTGAGAAACAGAAGATTTTCTAAAAAAATCGATCTCTGTCTGCTGTTCTGTTTTGACAAATTTCTGCCATTTATCGCATTTGCATCTTAATCTCTTTCTTTTAGCGTTCTTTTGAGAAAAAGAGTTTTAAAATAAGTTGTGACAGTAGCTAATGTGTTTTTGATTGCAAGTCTTGTGTTGAAACTGAACCATGTGATTTTATTATTTCGATTGCACTAACGTTGCTAATGAAGATTGTGGGATTTTTGATGTGAAGGAAGTTTTCAAGGTTCAAGAGAAGAGGATGATATGATGTGATCAAGAAGAGTGAAAATCCTGAGTTTGGGGATGCCCCGGTGGTACATCCCAGAAAATTCCAAGAACACTCAAGCGTCTATGCTTGGGGACCCAAGGCATCCCCTTCTTCATCAACAAATTATCAGGTCACTTCTAGTGAAACTATATTTTTATTCGTTCGCATCTTATGTGCTTTACTTGGAGCGTCTTTTATTTTTGTTTTCAGTTTGCTTTTGCTTTTTCTTTCAGTTTGTTTTTACTTTCATAATAAGCTTTGTTGGACCCTAGCATTCTTTTATTGGAGAGTGACACGCTCTGCTTTTTCTTGAGAATACGTTGTATTGTTTGTCTCTGTTTAGCTGCTGCATTTATTTAGCTCCTGTTTTGTATGCATCTCTTATCTGAGTTGTTAGTTTTAGTAGTGTTATTTGAGTACTCTCATGTTTTATTTCTGTATCATAAAGAGTATTTTTGTTAAATCATGTTTTGTATGGTGTTTGTTGGGAGAAATAAAACTGTTGCTTGAAGTAGAATCTATAACACTGCTAGTAGAAGCTTGTATAGACTGTGGCTAGAAAATTTTCATGCCATGCTAAATATTATTTTAGTTTTAAATCCTTGTGGTTATTGAGTAGCATGATTAGCCTCGAATAGCTGAGAGTGTTTAATATGTTTTGAAAGATTCATGAGTTGTTCTTGTCATAGTAAAGCATCAATATATGGTATTCTCTTTCGAATGATTTATTTGGTTGACTTGGCGCATGCTCACACCATGTTTATGACTACAAACCAGTCACGAATAGCCTCCATGAACACTTAGTTTTTGAACTTGTAATACTTCTTATGTTCTAAATAATTATGCTTATGTCGCTATGCATGATTATGGCTCTTATGCTCTCTTGATTTGTCGCTCCCAGTCTTTTGCTAGCCTCCACCTGTACTGAGTATGAGCTCTACTCGTGCATCCAAACTCCCTTAAACCAAAGTTTTTCCCATTGTGTCCACCATACCTACCTGCATGTGGTATTTAAGTGCCATTCCAAAGTAAATTGCTCATGTGTTACCTTTAAAACCTTCAAAATTATTCCTGCTTTGTGTTCTTGTCTTTGCTCATGAGGACGTCAATAGAGAATCTTTATCTCACTTGTTGATTGGATTTCACACCCTGGACTAGTGGCTTCATCCGCTTATCCAAATGATAGAAGAGCTGGCAGCGGGGTGCCCAGCCCCAAATTAATACAAACAAATTCTCTTCACTATTTTTGCCCCTGATCATATCAGTCAAAGCATAATTGTGTAAACAAAAGAGAAAGAGGGATGACCTTCTACACCAGTTGTGTCCTTCACCATGGGAGACGCTCTTGTGAATCCAGTTGGCTTGTGACATATTGTATTGTTTGTTTACCATTCGTTGACACTAGCATACACCTCTCCTAAAATATAGACATTCCTCCACAAATGTCAAACTTTGAAAACCTTTGCTTAATAAAATAAAAAGCTCTAGCACATGAGTGATCCCTACTTCCCTCTTGGAAGGACCTTTCTTTTACTTTTATGTTGAGTCTTATTTTCTAACTTTATGCACAGATGAGAGAGAATTTTTGCCATTCTGAGTTTTATGTGCATTTGTCCCATAAACATCAATAATTACTTCATGATGTGCTATCATTTGTTCTTAAATTATTTCTTCTAGTCTTCCTCTTGAACTTTGAAAGTGTCCTTGCATTTATGTTTTGTCCCACTCTTAAGGACTAGCGAAATACCACTTTGCCATGCTTCCTCTATACCTAAAAGAAATGTTTACCTTTCTTTGCATTGTTATTCATGATCCTTATTTGAGTTACTCTTCGTGATGCAAAGTAATTGCTATGCTTTATTATTAAAGTTTTATTTTTCATGCTTGTGCTTAAAGTTTTATGATCTCAGCGTGCATATGCTTTTACATAAGATTGATCAAGTTTATGTTAGTAGCATTTCACTTCAGAAATTATTGTTTTATCGTTTACCTACTCGAGGACGAGTAGGAACTAAGCTTGGGGGTGCTTGATACGTCATAATCGTATCCCTAATTTCTGATGCTCGATGATCATATTATGCCAATTGCTACATGTTTTCTCCCTTATTTATAGCATTTTCATACGTTTTCCGGGACTAACCTATTAACAAGATGCCCAGATCCAGTTCCCAGTTTTCTACTGTTTTTAGTTTTAGAAAGTTTTTATGGAAATATTCTTGGAATTGGAAAATTTGAAGCCCGGAAGTCCTATTTCCCCCGGAAGCATCTAGAAGATCGAACAACAGTCGAAGAGGGGCAGCAGAGGGGCCACACCATGGGCTGGCGCGGGCCCCCTAGCCGCGCCAGCTAGGGGTGTGGGGCCCCTGGAGATCCACCGCCTTTGCCCTTTTTCCTATTTAAGCCCCCAGGATGGAAAACCCTAAGCACCTGATCAAAATCCTCGAAAAAGTTCCGCAACCGCCGTCACCGTCAACCCTAGATCAGGAGGGTTCTGGAGCTGTTTTCCGGCACCCTGCCGGAGAGGAAATAATCACCGAAGGCTTCTACATCACCATGCCTGCCTCCGGAGTGATGCGTGAGTAGTTCACCCCTGGACTACGGGTCCATAGCAGTAGCTAGATGGTTGTCTCCTCCTCATATGCCTCCATGTTTAGATCTCGTGAGCTGCCTACCATGATCGAGATCAATCTTATGTAATTCTTTATGCTGTGTTTGCTGGGATCCGATGAATATTGACCTTATGCCAAGTTGATTATACTCTTGATTGCATATGTTATTTTTGATCTTGCATGCTTTCTGTTTCTAGTGATTGCTCTGGCCAAGTAGTTGCTAGTGACTCCAAGAGGGAGTATTCATGCTTGATAGTGGGTTCATGCCTCCTTGTTTCCTTGCTCGAGTGACAGAAACGTGAAGGGGGGATGTGTTGTTGCCATTAGGGAGAAAACAACGGTGAGAGTGCCCGCATGTATAATCATTGCTTACATTACACACTTTGTTTAATGCAATTATCTGTTGCTTGCAACTTAATACCTAAGGGGATTCGGATGATAACCCGAGGGTGGATTATTAGTCATAGATGCAGATGGATGTCGGTCTATGTATATTGTTGTAATCCCCACACTAAATATCATAGTAATCATCATGTTATAATGTGCACTACGGTGCAACCTTTATTTGTCAATTGCCCAGCTGTAATTTGTTCACCCATCATGCTATCTTGTATGGAGAGACACCACTAGTGAACCTATGAACCCCGGTCCATTTTCCACACTGTTAAACAAACCACAACAATTTCCTGCTCTGTTTACTTTCTGCAAGCATTCATCTATTTTCCACACTATACGTCTAATCTTTGTTTTCAGCAAGACCGGTGAGATTGACAACCTCACTGTACTGTTGGGGCAAAGTATTTTGGTTGTGTTGTGTGCAGGTTCCACGTTGTTGCTGACACCGGTGAAGCGCCAGCACCGCCGTTAGTGGCATCAACCTTTCTAAGGTCCTCCTTCTCCTACTGGATTGATAACCTTTGTTCTTAACTAAGGGGAAAACTCCTACCGATGTGCTCATCACACCCTCCTCTGGGGGTATCCCAACGAGTGCAAGATCTGCACCATCATCCTCCTAATAATGGTCATGGTAATTCTTATGGAAACTCCTACAATAATAATAAAAGCTCTACCTCTGATCTTGAAAACATGCTTAAAGAATTTATTAGCACACATACTGCTTTTAATAAACCTGTTGAGGAAAAGCTTGGTAAAATAGATATTCTTGCCTCTAAACTAGATAACCTTGCTATTGATTTTCTAAAACTGAAGGTTTTTCCACAAGATGTTAAAGAAAATAAAACTTTTAATGCCATCCAAGTTCAAATAGATAATAATGTTAGACTGATGGCTGAATTACGTGCTAGGTGGGAAAGAGAAGATGAATTGGCTAAAAAGAATAATATTGCTAGAGTTTGTACTATCACAACCACTAGTAAAACTGAAGCTCCAAGTGCTACTAAACCTCCTACTATCAATGGTAAAGTAGTTGGTGTTGATAAAGTCTCTACTCCTTTGGTGAAACGTGCTAAATTTCCTCAAATTGCTGAAACTGCTTCTAATAAAAGTGCTGAATTTTTTTAGAGATGTAGGAGATAATGGTCCTATTACCTTTGATGATAATAACTTTGATTTTTATGATTGTAATATCTCTGAAGTTATTATTTTTCTACAAAATCTTGCTAGAAGTCCCAATGCTAGTGCCATGAATATGACCTTTACTAAACATATTACTAATGCTCTCATGAAAGTTAGGGAGGAAAAGTGAAACTTGAGACATCTATCCCTAGAAAATTAGATGATGGTTGGGAGCCTATCATTAATATAAAAGTAAATGATTTTGATTGCAATGCTTTGTGTGATCTTGGTGCTAGTATCTCTGTTATGCCTAAAAGCTCTATGATATTCTTGATTTACCACCACTAGAACACTGTTATTTGGATGTTCATCTTGCTGATAATGCAAAGAAGAAACCTCTTGGTAGAAATGATGATGTTCTTATTATGGTTAATAATAACCTTGACCCTGTTGATTTTGTAGTTATGAATACTGAATGCAATGCTTCTTGTTCTATTGTTTTGGGAAGACCTTTACTTATAACTGTTGGTGCTGTTATTGACATGAAAGAGGAGAGTATTAAATATCAACTTCCCCTCAAGAAAGGTTTGGAACATTTTTCTAGAAAGAATATGAAGCTACCCTTTGACTCTATTATAGAGAAAAATATGATGTTGATGCTTCTTCACTTTAAAATACTTGAGTTGATCTTTTATGCCTAGCTGAAAGGCGTTAAAGAAAAGCACTACCGGGAGACAACCCGTATTATTTATCTGTTTTCATTCTATTTTTACTTGTTTTCTTTGGTGTGCTTTGCACCTGGGTGTTGAATATTTCCTTAGCAACCCTTCTGTATCTTTTCTTTTGTGTTTTTCTTGAGCCAAGTAAAGCCTCTAGTGGAAAGTTGACACTATATTTCGGATTTCTACGCACAAAATAGATTTCTTCTGTCCACTGTTAATTCCGTTAAAAATCACAGAAAATTCAACATGACCTCAGATTTTTGGTTCTTAATACTGAGTTATATACGCAACTTTTATTAGTTTACCACTTTTTTATTTGAGGAACATAAGGTTTTTGAAAAAATTGATCTCTGCCTGCAGTTCTGTTTTGACAGATTTCTGCCATTTATCGCATTTGCATCTTAATCTATTTCTTTTGGTATTTTTTGAGAAAAAGAGTTTTAAAAGAAGTTGTGAAAGTAGCTAATGTGTTTTTGATTTCTATTCTTCTGTTGAAACTGAACCATCTGAGTTTATTATTTCGATTGCACTAACGTTGCTAATGAAGATTGTGAGAATTTTGATGCGAAGGAAGTTTTCAAGGGTCAAGACAAGAGGATGATATGATGTGATCAAGAAGAGTGAAAATCCTAAGCTTGGGGATTCCCAAGGCATCCCCTTCTTCATCAACAAATTATCAGATCACTTTAAGTGAGACTATATTTTTATTCGTTCGCATCTTATGTGCTTTACTTGGAGCATCTTTTTTTTCAGTTTGCTTTTGCTTTTGCTTTCAGTTTGTTTTTAATTTCATAATAATCTTGGTTGGACCCCATCATTCTTTTATTAGAGAGTGACACGCTACGTTTTTTCATGAGAATACATTGTATTCTTAGTCCCTGTCGAGTTGCTGCATTTATTTAGCTCTTGTTTTGCATGCATCTCTTATTAGAGCTGTTAGTTTTAGTAGTGTTAATTGAGTACTCTCATGTTTTCTTGTTGTATCATAAAGAGTATTTTTGTTAAAGCATGTTTTGTATGGTGCTTGTTGGGAGAAAGAAAATTGTTGCTTGAAGTAGAATCTATAACAGTACTGGTAGAAGCTTGTATAGACTGTGGCTAGAACTTTTTCATGCCATGCTAAATGTTATTTTAGTTTTAAAGCCTTGTGGTTATTGAGTAGCATGATTAGACTCAAATAGCTGAGAGTGTTTAATATGTTTTGAAAGATTCATGAGTTGTTCTTGTCATTGCAAAGCATCAATATATGGTATTCTCTTTCGAATGTTTTATTTGGTTGACTTGGCGCATGCTCACACCATGTTTATGACTACAGACCATTCACGAATAACCTCCATGACCACTTAGTTTTTAAACTTGTGATAATTCTTATGTTTTAATTAATGATGCTTATGTCGCTATGCATGATTATGGCTCTTATGCTCTCTTGATTTGTCGCTCCCAGTCTTTTGCTAGCCTCCACATGTAATGAGTATGAGCTCTACTCGTGCATCCAAACTCCCTTAAACCAAAGTTTTTCCCATTGTGTCCACCTTACCTACCTACATGTGGTATTTAACTGTCATTTCACAGTAAATTGCTCAGGTGTTACCTTTAAACCTTCAAAATTATTCCTGCTTTTTGTTCTTGTTTTTGCTCATGAGGACATCAATAGAGAATCTTTATCTCACTTGTTGATTGGATTTCACACCATGGACTAGTGGCTTCATCCGCTTATCCAAATGATAGAAGAGCTGGCAGCGGGGTGCCCAACCCCAAATTAATACAAACAAATTCTCTTCACTATTTTTGCCCCTGATCATATAAATCAAAGCATAATTGTGTAATTAAAAGAGAAAGACGAATGACCTTCTATACCAGTTGCATCCTTCACCATGGGAGCCGCTCTTGTGAATACAGTTGGCTTGTGACCTATTGTAATGTCTGTTTACCATTCGTGGACACTAGCATACACCTCTCCTAAAATATAGACATTCCTCCACAAATGTCAAACATTTAATACCTCTGTTTAATAAAATAAAAGGCTCTAGCACATGAGTGATCCCTGCTTCCCTCTGCGAAGGGCCTTTCTTTTTCTTTTATGTTGAGTCTCCATATTCTAACTTTATGCATAATTGAGAGAGCATTTTTGCCATTCTGAGTTTTTTGTGCATTTTTCCCATAAACAGCAATAATTACTTCATGATGTGATATTATTTGTTCTTAAATTATTTGTTCTAGTCTTCCTCTTGAACTTTGAAAGTGTCCTGGCATTTATGTTTTGTCCCACTCTTAAGGACTAGCGAAATACCACTTTGTCATGCTTCCTCTATACCTGAAACAAACGTTTTCCTTTCTTTGCATTATTATTCACGATCCTTTATTTGAGTTACTCTTCGTGATGCAAAGTAATTGCTATTCTTTATTATTAAATTTTTATTTCATGCCTATGTCTAAAGTTTTATGATCTCAGCGTGCATATGCTTTTACATTAGATTGATCAAGTTTATGTTAGTAGCATGTCACCTCGGAAATTATTGTTTTATTGTTTACCTACTCGAGGACAAGTAGGAACTAAGCTTGGGGATGATTGATACGTCATAAACGTATCCCTAATTTCTAATGCTCCATGATGATATTATGCCAATTGCTACATGTTTTCTCCCTTATTTATAGCATTTTCATACGTTTTTTTGGGACTAATCTATTAACAAGATGCCCAGAGCCAGTTCCCTGTTTTCTGCTGTTCTTAGTTTTAGAAAAGTTGTTCTGGAAATATTCTCGCAATTGGAAAATTCGAAGCCCGGAATTCCTATTTTCCCCGGAAGCATCCAAAAGACCGAAGAGGAGTCGAAGAGGGACAACAGGGGGGGCCCGCGCCAGCTATGGGTGTGGGGCCCCTCGAGCTCCACCGGCTTTGCCCTTTCTCCTAGTTAAGCCCTCGGGACATAAAACCCTAAGTACCTGATCAAAATCCCCGAAAAAATTCCGCAGCCGCCGTCACCGTCAACCCTAGATCAGGAGGGTTCTAGAGCTGTTTTCCGGACCTTGACGGAGAGGAAATCATCACCGGAGGCTTCTACATCACCATGCCTGCCTCCAGAGTGATGCGTGAGTAGTTCATCCCTGGACTACGGGTCCATAGCAGTAGCTAGATGGTTGTCTCCTCCTCATATGCCTCATGTTTAGATCTCGTGAGCTGCCTATCATGATCGAGATCGATCTTATGTAATTCTTTATGTTGTGTTTGCTGGGATCCAATGTATATTGACCTTATGCCAAGTTGATTATAGTCTTTATTACATATGTTATTTGTGATCTTCCATGCTTTCCGTTGCTATTGGTTTTGCTAGTGACTCCAAGAGGGAGTATTTATGCTTGATAGTGGGTTCATGCCTCCTTGTTGCCCTGCTCGAGTGACAGAAACGTGAACGGGGAGGATGTGATCTTGCCATTAGGGAGAAAACAGCGGTGAGAGTACCCGCGTGTATAATCATTGCTTACATTACACACTTTGTTTAATGCAATTATCTGTTGCTTGAAACTTAATACCTAAGGGGGTTCGGATGATAACCTGAGGGTGGATTATTAGTCATAGATGCAGATGGATGTCGGTCATATTGTTGTAATCCCCGCACTAAATATCATAGTAATCATCATGTTGTAATGTGCACTACGGTACAACCTTTATTTGTCAATTGCTT
Organism: Alopecurus myosuroides; assembly: GCA_028641055.1. Taxonomy (NCBI): domain Eukaryota; kingdom Viridiplantae; phylum Streptophyta; class Magnoliopsida; order Poales; family Poaceae; genus Alopecurus; species Alopecurus myosuroides. The sequence goes on from CM054060.1 coordinate 387,098,935, forward strand.
AGCTGTAGTTTGTTCACCAAGCATGCTATTTTTATGGAGAGATGCCACTAGTGAACCTAGGAACCCCGGTCCATTTTCCACACTGTTAAACAAACCACAACAATTTCCTGCTCTCTCTACTTTCTGCAAGCATTCAACTGTTTTCCACACTATACGTCTAATCTTGTTTTCAGCAAGACTGGTGAGATTGACAACCTCACTGTACCTTTGGGGCAAAGTATTTTGGTTGTGTTGTGTGCAGGTTCCACGTTGTTGGTGACACCGGTGAAGCGTTAGCACCACCTTTAGTGGCATCAACCTTCCGAAGGTCCTCCTTCTCCTACTGGATTGATAACCTTGGTTCTTAACTAAGGAGAAAACTCTTACTGCTGTGCTCATCACACCCTCCTCTTGGGGTATCCCAACGCAAGCATCAGGGCCCGAGTGCCATGATCTCAGATATGAACATGTTATTGTTTCATGATTATAATTATGTTTCTTGATCATATCTTCAAGTTGTTTACACATGTCATTGTCCGGAGACCCCAAAGTGACAGCAATTGGGACAACTGGAGGGGATGGCTGCGATGTGAGGATCACATGTGTTCACGGAGTGTTAATGCTTTGCTTCGGTGCTTTATTAAAAGGAGCACCTTAATTAGTAGTAGTTTCCCTTGAGGCCCCACTGCAAACAGGGTGGTAGGACAAAAGATGTTGTGCAAGTTTCTCACTGCGAGCACGTATGACTATATTGGAACACATGCCTATGGTTTGCCTTGAACTTGGATGCTTTATTATTATCTATCTGTAATGCCCATATTATTATTATTACATTAACTATCTTATCCATGCAACGCCCGTTCATCCATTCCATATGCCTACGATACTTTCATCTTGTTGTTTTCACAACTGCTACTGTTGTTTTCATGATTGCTACTATTGTTACTATTTTACTCCCGCTATTATTTCACTACTGCTGCTACTATAAAACTTTTACCACTCATAAATTATTGCGAGCCTACTTTCAGGTGCAGCTGAATTGACAGCTCATCTGTTAAGGCTTATAAATATTCTTTGGCTCCCCTTGTGTCGAATCAATAAATTTGGGTTTTACTTCCCTCGAAGACTGTTGCGATCCCCTATACTTGTGGGTCATCAAGACTATTTTCTGGCATCGTTGCCGGGGAGCATAGCTTTATTTATTTGCTCACTTGAACGTGATTTTGTTTGTTGCAAGCTATTCATCATGGAAAAAATGTGTGATGGGAACGTTCCCATATTACCTTCCACTACAAGGAGAAGTACAACTCTGAACACCTCTGTTGCTCTTGATTCACCATCTGTAATGATTAAGCTTCTTATACCACCACATGCCACACACACTGTTACTTCTGCTGAGTTTGAAAATTCTTCTGATACTTTTGATGATGCTTCTACTGTGCTTGATGATACTGGTTCACTAGGTCCTTTCCCAGAAGCTACAATTGCTAAATCTAAACAAATTGAAAATGGTGAAATTCCTCTTGAAAATTCTAGTACACTTGTTAATTCACCTAAGTATATTGATGATCTTGATGAAACCTACATTAAACTTAATTATAACTTTATGGAAGAAACTCAAGCTCCTACTAGTGCAAGTGCACTTAAGAGTATTCTTGCAAGACATGATGTTAAGTATAAATTGAAGGGTTCGTTGCATAGAAAACAAAAAAATCCTACGCGAGAGACACCCGAAAGGACAAGATCTAATCTAGGAGATGAAAGAAATGGGCCTAGAGAGTCTTAGGAAAACATACCCTCGAAGAATCTAAGTGTTACGAGATCAAATCTAGTTGTTGGCGTAGTCATACTCAAACCTATCTCAATACCGGGAAGATGTGCACCGCAATCCGGCGGTGCCTCCGTGATTAGTCACACGTACGGCTTGATGACGACCCCCGTTCCCTCGATCCAGTGGGGCAACGGAAGTAGAGGATCCAACGGAACTCTAGCAGCACGACTGCGTTGTGTGGTGGATAAAACTTTGTTCAGGGCTTCGCCAAGCGCACGAACAGGTGGTGGAGCAACAGGAGGAGGGACGAAGAGATGACACAAGTTTGTGTGTGTGTGGGGGAGATGGAGATCCCACCCCTCCTTATATAGGAGGGGAAGGCAGCGACGAATTTTTGGGTGTCTCCACCTCTCCCTCATCATGTGAGTGGAGTCTCCACTCAATCTTCCGTTAACTCCCACTCAAAATCCCAACGGTTTTCTTTAATAAATAAATAAAACAATTTTATTTCAATATTTTAATATTTGTTAATTCCATTAACAACATTAACACATAACCCCTTGAGTTAGTTGTTAAATCTATAAACAACCATTTGACAAGAATCCCCTTGAACTATTTCAAAAATACCCGAAACAATTTCGGTGATGTCCAAACTTTTCTCCGATATTCCGTATCCACTTAAACGCGTCATCGAACCTTAAGTGTGTCACCCTACGGTTCGTGAATAATATAGACATGATTGAGGCACCTCTCGGATCAATAGTCAAAAGAGGGACTTGGAGATCCGTAATGACTCCTACACATTCAACGATGAATCTAGTGATCATGTGAACCATAAACGTCGTAACCAATTCCCTTTGTCTCGTGATATTTTACTTGTCCGATATTCGATCATTGGTATCAACCATACTTAGTTCAATCTCGTTACCGACAAGTACTCTTTTACTCATTCCGTGATATGACATCCTTGTGACCTAGTGATGGCTAGGTTGAGACTCCAAGTGCAGAGTGTGTAGCTAGTGGCAAGCCTTCTTCCCCACGAGGGTGACTCGAGGGTTTATATCGAACTCTTGGGGAGCCAGTATTTCAGCAGTTGTCTTCCAAGCTTCCTCCAGGATCCTGCAAACAAGTAGATAATTTTGTGCCCTCAACCTCACCAAGTGGTTGTCAAGCACAAGGTGTGAGACTTCTAAATTGCAATGCAAAACTGAAAGTAAATGTGCAATAATTAAATCTACTACTAAATGCAAATGAGAAAATAAATATGCAATGGATTGTTTTTGTATTTTTGTGATACAAGTGGTGATGGAGATAATGTAAATTCGAATTGGAGATGCAAGTAAATTAAAGTGCAAGTAAAGTAAATTGTAGCAAAGTAACTATAGTGTTTTCTTATAATTAAAATAGGACCGGGGTTCATGGTTTCACACTTGCATTCTCTCAAATAAGTGGTAGACGGTGGACATAAAGAATTACATGTGAGATTACAATAACATGTTTAACATTGAGTACTTTCATATGGGCATCACGTCCTAGCATAGAGATCTCTACGGTCATATTGATCCCTCTTATACTCCACCAAGATGCGAAATAAATCATAACACCTCGATAATTAAGGAAAAACCAGAGTATAGCTTTAAGCAATGTGACATGAAGTTGAAGTAAGAACTTGCTAGATCTAGTCATGGAGATTGATTAGTGTCACTTCAAATCCCCGGTAACAAGGTACTCCTTTTTATCCCTAGTGAGGTAACTAAGAAAGATTTAACAAAACCTAAGTGGATCGCTGAAATTCTGTCACTTTCACAGCACTAGCCACCCCCCGTTACTCCAACTAATGCACCCATCACCCCACACACGCTCTCAAGAACTAGACTGATCAAAGCTAGCAAATCAGAACGGGGTACATAAGATACATCTACTCAAATAACTCAAGAGAAACAATTGCAATCTCAGATTCAATAACTCATAGAAAAGATGCACCACATAGGAATTACAACGGTGCCCGTAATCATGTGAGGCAGCTCATACGGATCTAATTAGTGAAGCACATAGAGAGAGAGATACAAGTGCTACTTCCACAAACCCATAGCCCTGGGGTGGACTACTCCCTCTTCATCGAGATGTCGATGGTGATGACGTTGGAGGGGTAGGAGATCACGCCGGCGGCACCCCGCCGGAGTTTTCCCCCTCCAATCTGGTACTTCTGGTCTCTGTTTCGGTGTTTCGGCGGCTCTCTTCTCCGTAAGGGTACGGGGGACCCTTTTTATAGTCGGTTTTAGGTCAAGACGGAGTCGGTAAGTCGAAGATGGAAGGAATTGGGGCCACAGGGGCCAAAAGGGGGCCTCTCACGCGGTCAAGGAATCTGGTCGTGTGGAGGGTCCTCTTTTGGGCCTCCTTGCCCAATTCTCGTGGATCCTTCGCCCGCAAGTCTTCTCCTTCAGAGAAAATGACCCCCGCAGATTTTCAGGTGATTTCGCGGAAGTTTGCCCCCTGAAACGTCAAAAATATAGAAAACGGGGTTTCTGACAGACAGGGTTAATTCCATAAAAGTTGGGGGACTTTGTAATTTAACCCCAAAATACTATAAAACATTGAATTATACCCTTATATGATGCAATATGTAATAGAAAACCATGTGAAAATATGCAAAATTCATCTATGCATTTTACATGCATCAACATCCCCAAGCTTAACCCATGCTCGTCCTCGAGTATGAAGGTGATAAAACTAAGATGGGTTTTGCATATTGAAACAATCATGGGATATCAAGGAGGATTATTCATGCTACATATAATCAAATGATTAATACTAGAAATGAGTAGCAATATACAATTCATGTTGTAAGAAATATCAAATATGCAAGCAAAGATGCTTCATGAAAGTTCACAAAGTGTATAATGAAATAAAAGCACTATGGACCAAATGCATACACAAAATGAAAAATAAAATCCTATATTGGTCAAATAATAGCATAATGGAGAATAGAAAATATAGTGGACACTTTGGAGAAAATTGAGTAGAGGTAAAACATGATCAAGTCTTATTTAGCCTCTAAATTATTCAACTAAAATTACTAATTGAAATGTGGTATCCATTGATCTAGGACTCTCATTTCCCCTTTATCACTAGCATCTTAAAATTGTGAGTATTGAAGTAATGAGAATGACAAGGTGGTTGAAAGCCTCATGCCCCGTGAGTGTGAAAACCTACTCCACGTTTACTCAACTTAAGATTCCTAATAAGCTTTTTACAATCATAATAAGTATTAATGACATCATAGAGAACCTCAAAGAGGTACCTCTTGCCCCATGACATGGAAACAAGCCCATGTTACAATGACAAGATGAACAAACGGAGTAGACTCATCATCCTTTTTATTTTCATTCACTATTATGCATAGCTTCTTATTTTATTATAGGATGTGTTGTAGAGTCACTCAAGCTGTAAGTAAATTTCCACCATGATAAAGCATGGCTTGGGTTAGAGGCCCAATGTGTTTCTCTAGTGATATAGATACTTACTCATCAAAACTTACTATTCCTCTATTTCATTTCGGCATGGCAGGAGTCCAAAAACAAAAGTACATGATATCAACCAAATGTAAATTTTTTGTGCAATGTTGAAAAATTTCCGGTGATACACGTTTACAGCTAGCTCCCAACCACACACTTGTCAAACGCAAAACTTGTGGCTCCCATTATTGGGTCATGTTTATTAGATGCATAAAAAGTAAAGTGTGCCTTCAAAAGTTCGTGAGAGTCCTATCCCAAGTTCAACCCATGACAATTAATAAAGTGAATATCTTAATTTAGAATATAAATAACACAATAACATGGTGAACATACTCGGAATAGCAATGAAGCTAATGGGAAGATATGGTGGACTCACTGGAAATACTTGGCTAAGGAGTGTTGGAAACAAGTTTTTACTTGTTGGATTTTTAAAATTTTTGGGCTAGCAAGAGGGAGATAGTTGACCAGCTACTATGCATGCATCTGTCCATAGAACTACTCATTTCATGAAAAACTAAATAAACCAGCAATTAACATCAAGGACATGAATAAGAGATAGCTCAAGACAACATTACTGCAAATTTCTACACATAAAAAGCCTATAAATCATGCAAACATATGTAGCTCTTCAAATCAACCATGGCATCCCTATTCCAAGTCATAATACTAGCATCCAATACATTCCAACCCCAAACTCCAGTAGCTCAATCTCATATAAAATGATGGTGGTGGTCTTATCAAAACAAAAATAAAAACAAAAACTAGACGTTTAAAGTCTCTACGATAAATGCTTTGCTTAGAAAAACAGAAAGTAGACGTGTGCTAACCAAAAGAGTGTAGCTCCAGTGGGGTGTTCATCACATCCCCAAGCTTATGGATTTCACCATTCTTGGATTTCTTGAGGCTCAGCTCCTCTATTCCCTATGAAAAAAACTTCACAAAACATGTTTCTCCCATTCTTTTTCTGTGGGGTGAGATTAGCAAGGACAAACAAATCACATGCTTGCTGTTCAAAATTCCAAATCAAATGCTCCAGTAGATAGACAATAAGGTTCATTATGTTGTATTTTCACTCTATTTCTTGAAAGAATCATGGAAATTCGATTCCCAAGCCCAAAGAGTGCATAAAACAAAAGAAGGCAGAATCTGTCCAGAAAAGCAGCAGAAGCAAAACGAACGATTTTCCCTAAGCTAGACTCGTCAAAAAATTAAGCCAATTTTTGTGCTTACAGAGGAAGAAAAGTTGCAGAACATACTAAAACATTAGCTCAATCCGACATACCAATAAAAAACGTAAAATCATACGGTGAGAAGACTCGTGCGGAAACAGAAATTTCATGCACTAGGATAGCAACTTATAAGTCCAAATGGGTTTGACTTGACTCTTTACTGAAAGCTCCAGAATTAAAACAAAAAAACTAATCTCTTGAGACAGCAAGAGGACACTAGAAAAATCCAAACAAAAACAACTGGGTTGCCTCCCATAAAGCGCTTTCTTTATAGCCATATAGCTAGGCTTTACTTACTTGATAATCAAGAGGGATAAAGCTCATGAGGGAGCTTGTTCTTCAGCGTGCCCCTCTTCCTTGGGAAGTGCTCCATGCTTTTCTTGTGAGGGAACTGAAACTTGACATTTCCTTCCTTGGAGTCTATGATTGCACCTGTAGTACGAAGAAAAGGTCTACCCAAAATAATAGGACTAGGGGATTTATCCCCCATATCCATAATAATGAAATCAACGGGTACAAAAGTCATGTGCAATTCAATCATAACATCTTTTACTTGTCCTACAGCATTTTTAGTAGAGTTATCAGCAAGGACAAATTCACTTGAGCACTTTTCTAAATTTTCTAGTTCTAGCAATTCATATAATTCTTTAGAGTGTACCGATACACTAGAACCTAGATCTAACATAGCATGGTGAATTTCTTTTCCAATTGAAACTAGCACCTTGGGGATCCATGCATCCCCAAGCTTAGGAGGTATCATGGCCTCATTCTTGTACGTAGCAATTTTTTCTTGCAAGACATGATTAGCAATATAAGATCCAAAGCCACGTTGATTAACATTTATAGTGGGATCAATAGCAAATTTCTGTAGAGTAGCAATAAGTTCTTGCAAGCTGCTTTTTTCTAAATCAAGCAATGGATCCTTAATTTCAGTAAGCATCATAATTTCCTCTACTTTTCCTTTTCTATTATGCATATTAAAAATCTCAGAGCGGTCATCAAAAATATCCTCGGGTACTTCAGCCTTTTTAAAGCTCTCTTTAATTTTAACCTCTAAGAGCAAACTTTCAAGCAAAACATGGGTATTTGCAGCATTAGTACTAGTAAAAGATCCCCCACATTCATTATCTAAAAAGGCTCTAGAAGTTTCAGAAAGTCCCTTATAAAACATATGCATAAGTATCCAATCTAATGCTTTGCCTCCTAGTGAGTAGGGAAAGAGTTTAACTTTAGTAGTGTTGATGTTTGCATGATTCAAGTTCAAAGTTTTACATCTTTCATCAAATTTCTTAAGATGGAACAAAGGGTCTTCTTTAGGCTTTCCATAGAAACGAGATTCATAAATCATTTTAATAACACTAGGATCTACCTCTAATTTTTCAACGGGAATATTTAGCTCTTGAGGGAAATTCCTAACACTGAATGGCCAATAAGTTCTCTGCTCCATTTTCCAAGTTTTTATGTAGTTTTTAATTTTTTGTGCAAAACTGAAAAGTAAAGTAACTAGGCAAATTTGAAATACTAAAATAAACTAGATAACTAAATGCAAAGCTAAAATGCAAACTAAAATAAAATATGCAAGACAAAACAAAAACAAGAACAAAAACAAAAGAAAAACAAAAACAAGACAAGAAACAAAACAATCTACTTGAAAGAAGGTGGAGATAGAAAGGACGGTACTCACGTAGGTGCAACCTCCCCAAGCTTAGGTGTTTGCACACCTTGTTGGTGATGACGACTTCTTGTGAGCTCCCTTGGACAACTCCTTCACCTATGGCTCCCCGACAACGGCGCCAGAAAAACGCTTGATGGCTAGATTGAGACTCCAAGTGTAGAGTGTGTAGCTAGTGGCAAGCCTTCTTCCCCACGAGGGTGACTCGAGGGTTTATATCGAACTCTTGGGGAGCCAGTATTTCAGCAGTTGTCTTCCAAGCTTCCCCCAGGATCCTGCAAACAAGTAGAGAATTTTGTGCCCTCAACCTCACCAAGTGGTTGTCAAGCACAAGGTGTGAGAATTCTAAATTCCAATGCAAAACTGAAAGTAAATGTGCAATAACTAAATCTACTACTAAATGCAAATGAGAAAATAAATATGCAATGGATTGTTTTTGTATTTTTGTGATGCAAGTGGTGACGGAGATAATGTAAATTCGAATTGGAGATGCAAGTAAAGTAAAGTGCAAGTAAAGTAAATTGTAGCAAAGTAACTAGAGTGTTTTCTTATAATTAAAATAGGACCGGGGTTCATGGTTTCACACTTGCATTTTCTCAAATAAAGTGGTAGACGGTGGACATAAAGAATTACATGTGAGATTACAATAACATGTTTAACATTGAGTACTTTCATATGGGCATCACGTCCTAGCATAGAGATCTCTACGGTCATATTGATCCCTCTTATACTCCACCAAGATGCGAAATAAATCATAACACCTCGATAATTAAGGAAAAACCAGAGTATAGCTTTAAGCAATGTGACATGAAGTTGAAGTAAGAACTTGCTAGATCTAGTCATGGAGATTGATTAGTGTCACTTCAAATCCCCGGTAACAAGGTACTCCTTTTATCCCTAGTGAGGTAACTAAGAAAGGTTTAAAAAAACCTAAGTGGATCGCTGAACTTCTGTCACTTTCACAGCACTAGCCACCACCGTTACTCCAACTAATGCACCCATCACCCCACACACGCTCTCAAGAACTAGATTGATCAAAGCTAGCAAATAAGAACGCGGTACATAAGATACATCTACTCAAATAACTCAAGAGAAACAATTGCAATCTCAGATTCAATAACTCATAGAAAAGATCCACCACATAGGAATTACAACGGTGCCCGTAATCATGTGAGGCAGCTCATACGGATCTAATTTGTGAAGCACATAGATAGAGAGAGAGATACAAGTGCTACTTCCACAAACCCATAGCCCTGGGGTTGACTACTCCCTCTTCATGGAGATGTCGATGGTGATGACGTTGGAGGGGTAGGAGATCACACCGGCGGCGCCCCGCCGGAGTTTTCCCCCTCCTATCTGGAACTTCTGGTCTCTGTTTCGGTGTTTCGGCGGCGCTTTTCTCCGTAAGGGTACGGGGGACCCTTTTTATAGTCGGTTTTAGGTCAATACGGAGTCGGTAAGTCGAAGATGCAAGGAATTGGGGCCACAGGGGCCAAAAGGGGGCCTCTCACGTGGCCAAGGAATCTGGCCGCGTGGAGGGTCCTCTTTTGGGCCTCCTTGCCCAATTCTCGTGGATCCTTCGCCCGCAAGTATTCTCCTTCCAAGAAAATGACCCCCACAGATTTTCAGGTGATTTCGCGGAAGTTTGCCCCCTGAAACGTCAAAAATATAGAAAACGGGGTTTCTGACAGGCAGGGTTAATTCCATAAAAGTTGGAAGACTTTGTAATTTAACCCCAAAATACTATAAAACATTGAATTATACCCTTATATGATGCAATATGTAATAGAAAACCATGTGAAAATATGCAAAATTCATCTATGCATTTTACATGCATCACCTAGTCACATGCTTGCAAGTGGTGTCGATGTGATATCACCGAGAGGGCCCAGAGTATATCTCTCCGTCACTTGGATGGACAAATCCTACTCTTGATCCATGAGCCTCAACTAATACTTTCAAAATACCCAACGACACCTTTATAGTCACCTTGTTACGGTGTGACATTTGATGACATCAAAGCACTCTTCCGATGTCAGTGATTGATATGATCTCATGGTCTAAGGATTAGAGTTACTTTGTATGTGTGATATGAAATGTAACTTAATGACTTGATTACATCTCTATATTCACTTTGGGTCTATATTCACCACATCAGTCTACCAATGATATGACTCCGTTATTAACAACATCCAATGTTCATGATCAGGAAACCTTGATCATCAGTTAATCAACAAGCTAGTTAAACGAGAGGCGTTACTAGGAACCATTGTTTGTTTATTAGACACACATGTATCAACGTTTTCGGTTAATACAATTCTAGCATGAGAAATAAACATTTATCATAAACATGGAGTAAGATAATAGCTACTTTATTATTTCCTCTCGGGCATATTCCCTTGAGTCTCCCACTTGTACTAGAGTCAATAATCTAGTCTGTAAGCACTTAACACATATGGCGTTCCTGTGTTATTACCATGCTTTGCATGTGGTAAAGTTCATCAAAAGATATGAACTAGTCAGGTCCTATCGTATTTGCATGTCTTTGCGTCTACACGCATCACTCGTTCTCTAATGAGATGGCTTTGTATATATTTCGTCAACCGGTGAGACCTTAATTACTCAGCTTAAACTAATGTTACTAACATTGTGAAAATGTAGCTTCATAGTGTCGGCATTCTTGCAAATTCACCAAGTTCAATAAAGAACTTCTTTACACAAAATACTCATATTATTTGTTGTCAACACAACAATATACTTAGCCTTTCTTGTAGTACCCATCACAATACTTTAATTTTGAAACTCATTCAAATCCAGCATGGAACTTTCTTCCAACCTATTGTGCTACCCTTCATCACATATTATAATTGAGATTAAATTATTTGAATAGATGACAAGACTATTAGTGTAACATATTACAACGAATATTTTTTCATTAATACATAGGAATGCATATCCTTAGAATTTCTAAAATGGCATAAGGATCTCTCCCACTGTTCTCTAATCATCATATGAATCATCCTGCTATAGCATAGGAGTCATCTGGTTGTGTACATAGCATGGAACACATGACTTAGAAATCTCAATTTCATTATGCTCATCATGTGTCAAAACGCTTGAATATTGCTCAATTGTTTTCCATGTAGAAAGAACTCCTTCTTGTCATTTCGATATTGACTTACTTCAATATTTCATCTATGTAATTTGTCTCAACCATATCAGGCGCTTCAATCCATCTCGTATAGATATCAATGCTCAATATCTCCTAAGCCTTTCATCAATATAAAAATCTTAACCGTGTTAATTTAGAATACATATTTTCCAATCAAGCATATGTGATCTACATAAAGCATTACAAATATGTCATAGTGCTCCCACTTAATTTCTTGTAACTCTACAAGCATCTTTATCGTTCATGATGGAATCAAACTCTTTTGATAACTTCATTAAGGTAAAGATTCCAACTTCCTTGTGCTCACTTTAACCATTGAAGTGTGCATACCTTTCCAGCAACCTTTTGAATTTTACAAAACTCTCAGACCGTGTCAGGTACACATCCTCGATCAAACTTCCTTGAAAGGTGTGGTGACCCAGCACACCACTGCATGTGTAGTGCGCAAATCGATAACATAATACTCACAGAAGAACTTATCTATGAATATTACATCTCTCAGAGTAGTACAACATAAACACAACGGGTCCAAGCAAAACTATAGGATACAAACTTCATTACAAAATCTCGACAATCTCCTTGATGAGTCAAGAAGATCTCATGCAAATGAAACATCAGAAGAATCCATTTGAAGCTCCAAGCTCGAGAATAACTCTAGCTCAGAACTAATCCACTACGGCTGATGTCAGCCCCAATCTATGGCTTGTAACAGCTAAGACTAAGAATGGAATCCACCTACATCTTGATAGATTCTACTCCACCAGCGTTGTTGATGATGATGCTTTGCCGACTAAGTAATAGATCACTCCACTTAGCTTCATGACGTAGCGATGGCTTCACGATGATGACTTCCATATGACTTCAACTCTAAGCAGGGGGGTCAAACGGGAACGAATGAGTAACGAGCGTTACTCAGCCAGCTCATGATACATAGTGGGTAGTTTTATGCACTAACTACAGCTTTAGACTCGAAAGAGCCATAAGCTAATGCAAGGTTTTGTAAAACTTTCTTCAAGAGGTTGCTTTTAATTCTGAAAACTATGCCCGCCAGACCATCACAGGACTAGAACTTCATGGAGTTGCCTTTCCTTTAGCGTTCGCAGTTTCTTCCCGGAACAGGGGGTAACATGCCACATCCTTTTACACTCTGCAGAGGTGCGTTACTTTACCCATGGACGACCAAGACCATGTTGCACAACCAAGCGATCGTTCATGTCCACACCCACTTAGTTGTGGGGCCCGGTTGTAGGTCCAAGCCAAACCGTGCTTCTCCGCACAACGCATGCCCACCCATTTCTGCCAGTAGGTTGAACGCCTGATTCCACCCCTCACGATGGATATCTACGCGCCCCTGGCAGACCATCATAGACCGCAGATTCCGTGGGAATTAAGGGATCCCACCCATGTGCATGTAGTCTCGCAAGACCTACAGCGTACGTGTCCGGCAGCCCGTTGACATGCGAACGAGAAAAGATCACAGCTGACTTACTCCCCCCATAGAAGACCCATGGTTAACGCGAATTTACGGCACACCGAGTTCTGAAGGCATTTGTGATTAATTCCTAGGTAATACTTTCCCATGCAGATGGAACCTTCCTTTGACCTATTCATCTTACCATGGTCCCATCCGCCCACCAACAGAATACTACCACTCGGGTAGTCATTCAATTAGTCATATTATTATAAAAATAGGATCATGCATTCTTTTGAGAGTAGGTGATAATACGATAGGGTTTTTGCAAATAGTTTGTTATGAGATACTGCAAAGGATATGAGAAAGTGATGAACTTGCCTGAGATTGAAATAACCATAATAATTCATGTCTTCGGGTTCAAGGGTCACGTAGACAATTCCGACATCTGAAAGATAGCAAAGTAGTCCCGGTAAGGACTACAGAAAACACTGGCAGGGATGATATATGCATAGTAATGAGATGCATCGTGAAATACCCAGGAAAATACCCCAGCTTACAAGTGTAAGCCATGTTTGATACAATATCTCAATCACACATGTTTTAGGTGAATTTTTTCATTACTTGAGGTGATGTGGTTATTACCTCTTTTAGAGTTACATGTGTTTCACTTTTACTTGGCAAACAATTGTTATCATATTTAAATAGGGGTTTTTATTACTTGGTTAGGTAACATGACAACAACACATGAAAAATAACTATTGACAAGATAACAGACACAATTTATTTTTGTGTTCAACAGTATAGAGCTAATGACATCAAGTTTATTTCAAAATGAGGAATTAATAAAACTAACTCTATCATCACAATACTTGCTAATAACTTGTGATGGTAGGTTTATTAGGTGTGAAAACATGAGGGTTTTATTAGTAAAGAAAGTAATGATGTGGTAGTTGTTTCTGGTTATAAGGAATAATACAGAATTCAATTATAATTTTGGAAACAAGTTAATGAGTTGAAAAAAATGTTTTATGATTGACATATTTGAATTGGAACTGCTTTGCTATTTAATTTGATATATCATTTTCTGTTTTCTGAAAATATTTGAATAAGTTATAAATTTATTAATTTTAAAAGAATTAAATGATTAGGCAAAGCATTGCAAACATAGAAACTTGGTCCAATGACTTTGAAAACATCATAAATGCATTGTATTTTTCATTTGGAGCATTTTGGTATATAACTTGTATTTTTTTCCTGATTTTATGAATTATTTATTATTTTTCTCAAGTTTTTTATAATTCTTTTATTAGAGAATTTGGTCAAATGACCATTTTGCCCCTAGGGCCGACAGGTAGGTCCATGAGGTTAGGGTTGAACCCAACCCGCTGGACGGGTCGAGCCGGACCAGACCGGACCCACGCCCCCGCGCTCGCTCGCTCCCCCTTCTTCCTCTCGCCCGTGGCGATACAGAGGCGATCCCCCATCGACTCCCCTCTGGCGATTTACACTGCCCCTCTCCGGCCAACCACGTCGCCGTAACCTAACGCCATCGATGCGCCTCCCTGCCCTCTACTACTTCCTCCTCTTCGATCTGGTTTTCCCCTTCTGTGCCTCCCGTGGACAACCCCAAACCCTAACCCTAGGTTTCGGGTGCCCGGGGTGCCCTACCCCTCTCTGGTGGCTCCTGCTCCTCGAGGTGGCTCCCGGATGCTGCATGGTGGTTCAGATGCTGCTGCTGCTCAAGATGGTTACGGTTGCGGTGGTGATGCCTCCGGGACGGCCTCTTGGAGGCAACCGCGGCTCGCCGCCGTTCATCGCTACTCCAACTGGTTGTGGTCACCACGAAGGTGACCACTTGTGAGTTCTCCCCTCCTTCTCACTGTTCCCTCACCTCTCTCTCTGTCTTCTGCTTTTCCCCTTGCTCTGGAGCCTAGCCATCGTGCTAGCTCATGCCATGCCCCCCTGTGAATCCCTCTGTGAGGTTGTGGATGGTTAGATTGGCTTTGGGGAATTTTTCCCCTTGATTAATTGGTATAAATGATGTGGAGATCTTGTAAGTCTTTGTGATGCACTGGTGACTTATTGAGCTCCTAGGGTTATCTATCTGATGCTATGAACTGTGGGATGTTGCTGGTTTTTATCCTTGTGCTGGTAGTGGAAACTTATCTGGGATTTTACTCCCAGTGCCATTTCTGTGAGATGGCACCCTTTGATTGCTCCACGTGATAAATTCTTTTGGTTGGCTATCTGATGAACAAATCCTAGTAGCATATATATGGATTCCAATGTTCTGTGGGTGTGCTTGCTTGTTGATAGGTGTTACTCTGAATATTTATTCAGAGAATATGCCATCAACAAATGGTTTCCTTTTACTGCTTTCATGTCCTGATGCAATTGCTTTGAGGTATCAGATCTTTAGATCTGGTGCCCAGCAACCCTGTGTGCGTGTGACATGATACAGTAGACCTTGGCTCATGATTTGACTCAGGATCCTTTTGCTAAAACATTTAAATCTTGTTGATCTGATGCTTCTTTGCATCAAATAATAAGAACAAATCACTACACATGATTTGTTTTACTTCTTTGAAGCTTCTAAATTAAGAACAGATACTTGCACTTATTTTCTTTGCCCTCAAGCCAATGATGCATGGCCTGAGGCCTTTTCTAAATAAGAACATATACTAGACTTGATAGATCTATCCCAATGATGAGTTTAGCATAGCATCACTATGCCTCTCTGAGGGTACTAGCATCCCAACCAATCTTGTGTGCAACTAGCCAATGAATGGCTTAGAGGGTACCAAGAAATTCACCTTAGGTGATGATCAAAATGGTTGGTGGATTTTGGTGCTTGTGGCTTGCTTGATTATCTCCTTTTTCTCCCTGGTACCTTAGCCTTGTATGCTTGATTGCAGGCTTGCAATCAATTGCTCCAGTATCTAGTGGAGTGGGTGATTTGGTGGTGTTCTTCTCCTGTTCTTGTTTGCTTGAGCAGGGGAAAGTGAGGTGTGTTCCCCCCCTCTTGCGGCTGTTGGGGTTTTTATACCCTAAGTGTTGTTTTGACATCATAAAAGTTGGTGCAGGGCTGTGCTGTGTGCTTATACGTGAGTGTGCTGTGTGTCTGCTTGCCTAGTGAGGAGATATTTTACCAGGCAGTCGGCTGATCTTATCCTTGCCTGGAATTATTTTTGTGATGCCAGTTGTAATTCCAAGTCTATGCCTGTGATGTTGGTCTGAGGCAATTCTTAACAGAGCAAATACTACACATCTTATATTAAACCCTGTGATGATTTTATCAGTGCTACTCACTGACAACCTAAGGGTACTAATTCCCCTCCCAACCATTTTTGTTTTAGTTTTGTGTTTTTGTTTTGCAGGTGTTGAAGATATAAGATGCTATGGATTAGATAGGTTTAGTTCTAGGATCAATTACTTGTAATAGCTCATTTGTACAATTGTTGTAATTTTTCTATTTTGGAACCCATTGTAAAGACATTGTAACTTATGTGATTATTAACAAAGTTTAATTATTTTACTTTATCTATTCTTGTTAATATTTAGAGATAATTCAATATTTGCTATCTCAATTATGAGTCCAATGGTTTATATTTAAGATATAATCTTGTCTATCTAATTTGATTTCAAATTCAAATACAATTCTAATATTCCTAAATTGAAATAATTCAAACTTTTGTTTCCCAAATTCAAAATATAATCCAGAGGTCATGTCGAAATTCCATCAACTTACAGTACCAACCTCTTCCTTAAAATCAGTTAATTGATGGAACCTCATTCACTCCAGGGTTTTAGTTTTGCGATAAATTTATTCAGGTTTTGCAAACACATGTATGCAGCTGCATAAGTCAATATTCTGCCCCCGTGAGTTTCTAAACGCTGGGACATTACAGACATGTGAATGAAATAGATGGTTATTATTTCATGCTTGATAATTGTTTCCATTAAAGATATTATTATGAGCCCTTCATCTCTGATGGGTTTGAGAGAGGTTAGTGGTTCACTAATATATCCTAATGATTTACTGGACAATTTCTTCTAATCCATTACTGAAACAGTGTTGCTTCATCTGGTCCTCTGTTGCTTGATGTTCTTCTCTCTAGTTGTCACTAGTCTTCTGTTATCACCTTTGTCACTTGTCGGTAAGATTATTCTCTGGGATTCCATCATCAATTATCTCACCCTTGTGGTGAAAACAACCAGTAACTCTAAGCAAGGATTTTACTTAGAGGATTATAAAAATATGGGAGTTGGTTTTATGACATCAATTAGCCTTAAGCATATAAGAAGAATTTGTTGAAAAGTTTGCAGCCTTGTCCCCAAATTACTTTTCATATACAAGAGACTGAGATGTACTAGGTTATTCAATCTTCTGTTTGTTTGTGTATGACACTCAAGTGTTTGAGTATACAAAAGTGATCTGTTACCAAGGTTGCAAGACCTGTTATCAAACTACTTCTACATAACACTAACATTGGAGTATCACACTGTTTCAAGAGTGTTAATAAGATCAAATCAATATATAAGAGTTTCCAAGTACTCTTATAATAGATTAGAATAGCACTTGTAGAATATCCTAAAGATTCTTCCTGTGGTAGTTCTTCTTTTCTTGTGGGTTTCTTCTCTTGCAGAATGATTCAGAGAAGATTGGAAAACAAGATAATCTAGACAAAGTAGAAAGATCTTGATGAAGACTTTGTTTAAGCTTTTATTCTTCTTCCATATACTTGTTATTTTGTTTCCCATAAGAGATATTCTTATATTATTCATGATGGGTTTACTTAGTTTTCAATTTAATTCCTCTAATAGAGGTTATAACAATAGATTAAGAAGATTTATTTCTTCATTTAGGTACTTCTTTTATGTTGATGAGATATGTACATATTCGATAAATATGTTAATAAAATTATTATGTCACTTCCCACTTGTGGGGTTTAAGTTAATACTTATTTGTATCACTTGAGTTCTATTGAAACTTTTGTTATTTATTTGTGATGGTTCACCTGAAAATTATGAGATGGTTTATAGAGATGTTGTGGAAATGTTTTGATAACTTAGGAAGTTGTTGTTTTATAGAAGATCACATCTCTGTTGATGAGATGGTTCAATTATGCATTACTCATTTGTGGAAGTATGATTATCACTTATGTGGTTTGGATACTCACCCCCTTTGGTTGTAGTTACCTAGTGAATTATCCCAAGTCACTTATAGACTTGTGGTTAAGGTTGTTGATAATTTTGTGTTTGATCATAACCAATTATGGTTTGTCTTATCAAGTGATTTGGTGTGTTAAGATACTTGTTATAAAGATCATTCCAAATGTACTCTTGACTAGATGAACTATACCTATTTCATCATGTCAAGTGAAACTTTGGTCACTTTGATTTGTTTAAACTTTCGCGCCAAAATTTCCCGTACTTTTAGATTCATGCTTTGCAAATGCACATATAAAATTTAGATCCTTATAACCTCCGAAACACTGGAATGTTACAGTATATCTCCCTTAACAAGAACTTCGTCCCGAAGTTCAACCTCTCTCACGTAAAGATGGTAGAGAGAACTTATGTAGACCGTTGATTCTTCACAATTGTTTTCTCGTGTTGACCTTGGCATGTGTAGCCTCTTGTCTGAATTGTTCACCTTCCATTGTCTTGCACTATGATCTAATACTTTGCCTGTTATTATGAAAACTCTATTTTGTCACTATACCTTCCTAATGGTCTCACGAAGAACACATGGTATTTCCACCATATAGTAGGTACCAAGTTTCATTCTCCGATGAATAGGTATGGTTTCCTACATCTCACAAGTTTCCAAAGAACATTCGGTATATCCACCAGGTGATGAATAACCAATACGATTCGTCTGGTACACTGAATATTGTCTATGTTTAGGACTCCATTTGGTTGAATCTAATGTTCTAAAGAGGAATAGTTCTCAAAGAAACTTGTACAACACAATGTACACTGACTTAGACTCATCTTTTTAGTCAAAATATCTTCGAGTTTCCTCGAGTTTTAACTTTTTCCTATAGATGACTATAACCTATTCCACTGGTGACTTCCTATGGTCCTTCTATATCTTTGGGTTTTAACTTATATGGGTTGACTCTATAAATTGACTTACCAATCTTCTACATATTTGCTTCTCGGCTATAGCTACTCATGTGATTTTCTGTGCATCACTTATGTTATATCTCCATGTGTTGATGAAGTATTTCACCAACTCCAAGAAAAATGTGGAATGTGGTTCATTCCCATAAGTGTCTTAATTGACTTATGCCTTCTTGACTTCTTTGGTTTTTGAGAGCCTTTGTAGATGCTTCCATCTGCTGATAACTCAGACCGCTCTCATTCTAATCCTATACCCTCTAGACCAGTAACATCAAGATAGAACTCAGTGTTTGCACATCCATTTGCACATCAAGTTCAATCTTCATGTACAGATCTAGTCAATCAAAGATCCAAATAAGATCCAATAAATCCCAAATGCAGTTATCACTCATGCATCAAGAGCCTATGAAATATTAGTACTTTGAGTAAAATATCTCAAGTACCAAGGCTCTTAAATGCTATACACTACAAGTAGGTATATAGTACGTTATAATCCTATTCTACACAACCACTCTTTGACTTGGTAATTACTCCAATTGCATGCCTTACTGCAATGGAATAAACCAAGACAAAATGACCCTATAGTAGTTGTTGTCTAACTTGGTTCTAAATAGGACTAAGTACCATGTAAATTGAAGTACTTCATCTTGATTATGATAAGCTTCTCATAACATTTGTTGATCCTTCATGGTGTTGATCACATCGTAAAAGTAGTAATGTAGCTTCCATCAATGCTTATGATTTCTCCTAGTTCTATACTATACTATAATGATTCACCTCTGGAGTTGATAACTAAGGATATGGTATATACCCCGTAATTACCATGGTCTAATGTCTTTTTATGATTCTCAAACGTCCCTTCTTGACGAGTCTTATACGTACTCTATACCATGTTGTACCCCATCCCATTCATTCATAGAGTGGGGTAACCATCACTGTGACTTAATCACCTCTAACTATATGAGAACCCTTTTTCTCAACACACTGATACATGCTAGATTTCCAACTATTCATACCTAGGTATAAAGAAAATAGTTAAGTAGGTTTACTCAAGTCGAGTAAGAATATTCTATACAAGTATGATCATATCATTCTGAAGTGAATGATTCTCATAATTGTAGGAAGTAGGGTTTAGATAAGATGGCTTCCTATAGTCTTTACCAACCTACAGATCTCCTAAAAGGTTTTAAACCTAAGGTCGCTTCGCTCTGATACCATCTGTGGTGACCCAGCACACCACTGCATGTGTAGTGCGCAAGTCGATAACATAATACTCACAGAAGGACTTATCTATGAATATTACATCTCTCAGAGTGGTACAACGGAAACACAGCAGGTCCAAGCAAAACTATAGGATACAAACTTCATTACAAAATCTCGAGAATATCCTTGATGAATCAAGCAGATCTCATGCAAATAAAACATCAGAATAATCCATTTGAAGCTCCAAGCTCGAGAATAACTCTAGCTCAGAACTAATCCACTACGGCTGATGTCAGCCCCAATCTATGGCTTGTAACAGCTAAGACTAAGAATGAAATCCACCTACTTCTTGATAGATTCTCCTCCACCAGCGTTGTTCATGACGATGCTTTTCCGACTAAGTAATAGATCACTCCACTTAGCTTCATGAGGTAGCGATGGCTTCACGATGACGACTTCCATATGACTTCAACTCTAAGCAGGGGGTCAAACGGGAACGAATGAGTAATGAGCGTTACTTAGGAAGCTCATGATATATAGTGGATAGTTTGATACACTAACTACAGCTTTAGACTCGAAAGAGTCATAAGCTAATGCAAGGTTTTGTAAAACTTTTTCAAGAGGTTTCTTTTAATTCTGAAAACTATGCCCGCCAGATCATCACAGGACTAGAACTTCATGGAGTTGCCTTTCCTGTAGCGTTCGCAGTTCCTTCCCGGAACAGGGGGTAACATGCCACATTCTTTTTACTTTACCCATGGACGACCAAGACCATGTTGCACAACCAGGCGATCGTTCATGTCCACACCCACTTAGGTGTGGGGCCCGGTTGTTGGTCCAAACCAAACCGTGCTTCTCCGCACAACGCATGCCCACCCATTTCTGCCAGCAGGTTGAACGCCTGATTCCACCCCTCACGATGGATATCTACGCGCCCCTGGCAGACCATCATAGACCCGAAGAGTCCGTGGGAATTAAAGGATCCCACCCATGTGCATGTAGTCTCGCAAGACCTACAGCGTACGTCTCTAGCAGCTCGTTGACATGCGAACGAGAAAAGATCACAACTGACTTACTCCCCCCATAGAAGACCCATGGTTAACGCGAATTTACGGCGCACCGAGTTCTGACGTCATTTGTGATTAATTCCTAGGTAATACTTTCCCATGCAGATGGAACCTTCCTTTGACCTATTCATCTTACCATGGTCCCATCCGCCCACCAAACAGAACACTACCACTCGGGTAGTCATTCAATTAGTCATATTATTATAAAAATAGGATCATGCATTCTTTTGAGAGTAGGTGATAATACGATAGGGATTTTGCAAATAGTTTGTTATGAGATACTGCAAAGGATATGAGCAAGTGATGAACTTGCCTAAGATTGAAATAACCATAATAATTCATGTCTTCGGGTTCATGGGTCACGTAGACAATTCCGAGATCTGAAAGATAGCAAAGTAGTCCCGGTGAGGACTACAGAAAACACTGGCAGGGATGATATATGCATAGTAATGACATGCATCGTGAAATACCCTGGAAAATACCCCAGCTTACAAGTGTAAGCCATGTTTGTTACGATATCTCAATCACACATGTTTTAGGTGAATTGTTTCATTACTTGAGGTGATGTGTTTATTAACTCTTTTAGAGTTACATGTGTTTCACTTTTACTTGGCAAACAATTGTTATCATATTTAAATAGGGGTTTTTATTACTTGGTTAGGTAACAGGACAACAACACATGAAAAATAACTATTGACAAGATAACAGACACAATTTATTTTTGTGTCAACAGTATAGAGCTAATGACATCAAGTTTATTTGAAAATGAGGAATTAATACAACTAACTCTATCATCACAATACTTGCTAATAACTTGTGATGGTAGGTTTATTAGGTGTGAAAACATGAGGGTTTTATTAGTAAAGAAAGTAATGATGTGGTAGTTGTTTCTGGTTATAAGGAATAATACAGAATTCAATTATACTTTTGGAAACTAGTTAATGAGTTGAAAAAATGTTTTATGATTGACATATTTGAATTGGAACTGCTTTTCTCTTTAATTTGATATATCATTTTCTATTTTCTGAAAATATTTGAATAAGTTATAAATTTATTAATTTTAAAAGAATTAAATGATTAGGCAAAGCATTATAAACATAAAAACTTGGTCCAATGACTTTGAGAACATCATAGATGCATTGTATTTTTCATTTGGAGCATTTTGGTATATAACTTGTAATTTTTTCTGATTTTATGAATTATTTATTATTTTTCTCAATTTTTTTATAATTCTTTTATTACAGAATTTGGTCAAATGACCATTTTGCCCCTAGGGCTGACAGGTAGGTCCATGAGGTTAGGGTTGAACCCAACCCGCTGGTCGGGTCGAGCCGGACCAGACCAGACCCACGCCCCTGCGCTCGCTCGCTCCCCCTTCTTCCTCTCGCCCGTGGCGATACAGAGGTGATCCCACATCGCCTCCCCTCCGGCGATTTACACCGCCCCTCTCCGGCCAACCACGCCGCCGTAACCTAACGCCATCGATGCGCCTCCCTGCCCTCTACTACTTCCTCCTCTTCGATCTGGTTTTCCCCTTCTGTGCCTCCCGTGGACAACCCCAAACACTAACCCTAGGTTTCGGGTGCCCGGGGTGGCCTACCCCTCTCCGGTGGCTCCTGCTCCTCGAGGTGGCTCCCGGATGCTGCACGGTGGTTCAGATGCTGCTGCTGCTCAATATGGCTACGGTTGCGGTGGTGATGCCGCATGGACGGCCTCTTGGAGGCAACCGCGGCTCGGCGCTGTTCATCGCTACTCCAACTGGCTGTGGTCACCACGAAGGTGACCACCTGTGAGTTCTCCCCTCCTTCTCACTGTTCCCTCACCTCTCTCTCTCTCTGTCTTCTGCTTCCCCCCTTGCTCTGGAGCCTATCCATCGTGCTAGCTCATGCCATGCCCCCCTGTGAATCCCTCTGTGAGGTTGTGGATGGTTAGATTGGCTTTAGGGAAATTTTCCCCTTGTGATGCACTGGTGACTTATTGAGCTCCTAGGGTTATCTATCTGATGCTATGAATCGTGGGATGTTGTTGGTTGTTATCCTGGAGCTGGTAGTGGAAACTTATCTGGGATTTTACTCCCAGTGCAATTTCTGTGAGATGGCACCCTTTGATTGCTCCCTGTGATAAATTCTTTTCGTTGGCTATCTGATGAACAAATCCTAGTAGCATATATATGGCTTCCAATGTTCTATGGGTGTGCTTGCTTGTTGATAGGTGTTACTCTGAATATTTATTCAGCGAATATGCCATCAACCAATGGTTTCCTTTTACTGCTTTCATGTCCTGATGCAATTGCTTTGAGGTATCAGATCTTTAGATCTGGTGCCCAGCAACCCTGTGTGTGTGTGTGACATGATACAGTAGACCTTGGCTCATGATTTGACTCAGGTTCCTTTTGCTAAAACATTTAAATCTTTTTGATCCGATGCTTCTTTGCATCAAATAATAAGAACAGATCACTACACATGATTTCTTTTACTTCTTTGAAGCTTATAAATTAAGAACAGATACTTGCACTTATTTTCTTTGCCCTCAAGCCAATGATGCATAGCCTGAGGCCTTTTCTAAATAAGAACAGATACTAGACTTGATAGATCTATCCCAATGATGAGTTTAGCATAGCATCACTATGCCTCTCTGAGGGTGCAAGCATCCCAACCAATCTTGTGTGCAACTAGCCAATGCATGGCTTAGAGGGTACCAAGAAAATAACCTTAGGTGATGATCAAAATGGTTGGTGGATTTTGGTGCTGGTGGCTTGCTTGATTATATCCTTTTGCTCCCTGGTACCTTGGCCTTGTATGCTTGATTGCATGCTTGCAATCAATTGCTACAGTATCTAGTGGAGTGGATGATTTGGTGGTGTTCTTCTCCTGTTCTTGTTTGCTTGAGCAGGGGAAAGTGAGGTGTGTTCCCCCCTCTTGCGGTTGTTGGGGTTTTTATAAGTGTTGTTTTGACAGCACAAAAGCTGGTGCATGACTGTGTTGTGTGCTTATACGTGAGTGTGCTGTGTGCCTGCTTGCCTAGTGAGGAGATATTTTCCCAGGCAGTCGGCTGATCTTATCCTTGCCTGGTATTATTTTTGTGATGCCAGTTGTAATTCCAAGTCTATGCGTGTGATGTTGGTCTAAGGCAATTCTTAACAGAACAAATACTACACATCTTATATTAAACCCTGTGATGATTTTATCAGTGCAACTCACTCACAACCTGAGGGTACTAATTCCCCTCCTAACCATTTCTGTTTTAGTTTTGTGTTTTTGTTTTGCAGGTGTTGAAGATATAAGCTGCTATGGATTAGATAGGTTTAGTTCTAGGATCAATTACTTGTAATAGCTCATTTGTACAATTGTTGTAATTTTTCTATTTTGGAACCCATTGTAAAGACATTGTAACTTATGTGATTATTAACAAAGTTTAATTATTTTACTTTATCTACTCTTGTTAATATTTAGAGATAATTCAATATTTGCTATCTCAATTATGAGTCTAATGATTTATATTGAAGATATAATCTTGTCTATCTAATTTGATTTCAAATACAATTCTAATATTCCTAAATTGAAATAATTCAAACTTTTGTTTCCCAAATTCAAAATATAATCCAGAGGTCATGTCGAAATTCCATCAACTTACAGTACCAACCTCTTCCTTAAAATCAGTTAATTGATGGAACCTCATTCACTCCAGGGTTTTAGTTTTGCGATAAAATTATTCAGGTTTTGCAAACACATGTATGCAGCTGCATAAATCAATATTCTGCCCTCGTGAGTTCCTAAACGCTGGGACATTACAGACATGTGGATGAAATAGATGGTAATTATTTCATACTTGAGAATTGTTTCCATTAAAGATATTATTATGAGTTATTCATCTCTGATGGGTTTGAGAGAGGTTAGTGGTTCACTAATATATCCTAATGATTTACTAGATAATTTCTTCTAATCCATTACTGAAACAGTGTTGCTTCATCTGGTCCTCTGTTGCTTGATGTTCTTCTCTCTAGTTGTCACTAGTCTTCTGTTATCAGCTTTGTCACTTGTCGGTAAGATTATTCTCTGGGATTCCATCATCAATTATCTCACCCTTGTGGTGAAAACAACCAGTAACTCCAAGCAAGGATTTTCCTTAGAGGATTATAAAAATAAGGGAGTTGGTTTTATGACATCAATTAGCCTTAAGCATATAAGATGAATTTTTTGACAAGTTTGCAGGCTTGTCCCCAAATTACTTTTCATATATAAGAGACTGAGATGTACTAGGTTATTCAATCTTCTGTTTGTTTGTGTATGACACTCAAGTGTTTGAGTATACAAAAGTGATCTGTTAACAAGGTTGCAAGACTTGTTATCAAACTACTTCTATATAACACTAACATTGGAGTATCACACTGTTTCAAGAGTGTTAATAAGATCAAATAAATATATAAGAGTTTCCAAGTACTCTTATAATAGATTAGAATAGCACTTCTAGAATATCCTAAAGAATCTTCCTGAAGATCTTCCTGTGGTAGTTCTTCCTTTCTTGTGGGTTGCTTCTCTTGCAGAATGATTCAGAGAAGATTGGAAAACAAGATAATCTAGAAAAAGTAGAAAGATCTTGATCTAGACTTAGTTTAAGCTTTTATTCTTCTTCCATATACTTGTTATTTTGTTTCCCATAAGAGACATTCTTATATTATTCATGATGGGTTTACTTAGTTTTCAATTTAATTCCTCTAATAGAGGTTATAACAATAGATTAAAAAGATTTATTTCTTCATTTAGGTACTTATTTTATGTTGTTGAGATATGTACATATTCGATAAATATGTTAATAAAATTATTATGTCACTTCCCACTTGTGGGGTTTAAGTTAATACTTGTTTGTATCACTTGTGTTCTATTGAAACTTTTGTTATTTATTTGTGATGGTTCACCTGATAATTATGAGATGGTTTATAGAGATGTTGTGGAAATGTTTTGATAACTTAGGAAGTTGTTGTTTTATAGAAGATCACATCTCTGTTGATGAGATGGTTCAATTATGCATTACTCATTTGTGGAAGTATGATTATCACTTATGTGGTTTGGATACTCACCCCCTTTGGTTGTAGTTACCTAGTGAATTATCCCAAGTCACTTATAGACTTGTGGTTAAGGTTGTTGATAATTTTGTGTTTGATCATAACCAATTATGGTTTGTATTATCAAGTGATTAGGTGTGTTAAGATACTTGTTATAAAGATCATTCCAAATGTATTCTTGACTAGATGAACTAGACCTATTTCATCATGTCAAGTGAAACTTTGGTCACTTTGATTCGTTTAAACTTTCGCGCCAAAATTTCCCGTACTTTTAGATGCATGCTTTGCAAATGCACATATAAAATTTAGATCCTTATAACCTCCCAAACACTGGAATGTTACATTAGGAAAGTTGGTTTTTGTTATTCAACTCCCATATCATAATATGTAACTTTTGCTAGAACTATCCGCAAAGACTAAAGCATCACTACGGAAGATCAAAATCTTGTAGTAGTCAACTCTTTGAACTTCATCAAAAACATCTTTTCGACAAGTACAACTTTCAAAGGATGTGAATATCCATGTCTTCGTTGCTATATAGACCCGTTTGCCATCGTTAGGCATCATGCCTATCGAAAGGACTACCAAGTCACATACTTGATATTCATACAGGGATACTATCGCGGATATAATGAATCATAGCCAATTTTATGAAGCCAGGGCCCATCATTTGCTTCCTTTATAAGTTCCAGGTCCTTTGTTGTCAAAACAGCACTTTACTCTTCAACCAAAAGTTTGTCTAAGTACAAAGTTTTAGGACTTTTGTGGTTCAGTTCACAAA
Organism: Alopecurus myosuroides; assembly: GCA_028641055.1. NCBI lineage: Eukaryota > Viridiplantae > Streptophyta > Magnoliopsida > Poales > Poaceae > Alopecurus > Alopecurus myosuroides. Next base: position 387,125,929 of record CM054060.1, read on the forward strand.
CTCATTCTAAGTATCTACAACACACGTAGTGTCTTCTAGTTTGTCAAAATAGGAAACCCTAGAACAACTTCCACTATTGCGCTACTCTTGACATGCTAACGAAGATTCTCTAATCTCGTAGATTTTGTAGTGTCCTCCCACTCACTTGTTTCGCAAGAACTACTTTCCCGAGAAATCAACCCTTTCTGACAAACAACATTTGTTTTTGGTTCGATGATAGGATAAATACCCAATGAACTCGTTGGGATAACCTTATAAACATATATGTATCCTATTTTGGTTGTAAACATTTTACATATTCTATGCATACCAAAACTTAAGAAGAAGACAATTCAGGTCACTACCCAAACCATAACATATATGGTGTCAATTTCAATGGATCATGATGGAGCTCTTTTCAGTGTAAAAGCGGTTGAGTCTAATGTATAAACTACAAAATTATAATGACATTTTTATTAATCTTACCATGTCCAATAAGGTTTTATTTTGTCTCTTGAACGCTCCATACTTATGTGGGTTATTCGAGAAGGATAAATTGTAGAACAATTCTGCAACTCCTCTAAACTTGTAACTCAAACTTTATCCTTTATGATACAATCATAAATACTTCACTATCTCGTTACAATTATTTTTACTTCATACTAACAATAGTTTGAACCAATTCAAAATATCAAACTCCGTTCACTTTAAATAGATATACTCATATATCTACTCAAATCATCGACACAATTTTATGAAGGAAAAAAATAATCCACCACACATGACTATACATAATGGACTATATACATCAATATGTACAATATGCATTAAATTAGTCGTCCATTCTACTTCGGCCCATGAACGGAATTCTAGTCATCTTTTGGAAGAGGTGTCACAAGCGTCAACTTATTCAAAAATAAAATGACTCCGGAAGTCCATTAACATGGAGTTCCTTTCATGTTTTCCTTTCCGATATTAACTAAAAATGTGGTGTCGCAATTTAAGTGAAATTATTTTACGTCTTTCAACATTTACCATTTAGTCTTATAGATGTTTAATTTATCAACACGATTTATATTAACTCATCCATCTATTATGGAATATGGTAATAGTTTGAACAATATCATTTGTTCTCACAAAAGACCGGAACAAAATAACAACTTATTAAGTTCTTAAAATAAATCTTGAATGTTTGGTTTGATACGACAATGAACACAATAAAACTTTATTTATGTTCTTGTCGTGATCGATCTCACATCTACTACTAGTTCCTTTTAGGCCCTTGTATTTCTTGCATTGTGTTGCTTTGTATGATAACTCATACCAACCAATCTGGTATCAAAATACCCAAAAAAAAATGTGTTAACTAGTAATACATCTATAGCTTGTATATCAAGCATATACACCTGAGCTGGATTTTTCCAATTATCTTCTTTTCTGCCATATATGTTTTTGTAATTCTATTTTCAATATTCCCTTTTCTTTACAGAAGAATCATTCAACATCAAACAATGCTAGTCGTACTAGCACATTTTCCTTGGCGTGTTATTCATATACTATCACCCATTGAGTCATACTTTGAGTCTGATTGTTCTACTAATATCACCATATTAATAGCATTCTTCCGGATTCCACTCTTAGCAATATCTAAGCAAGGTTAACGGCTTTACCCATAATTTTAATCCATCCCATCATAACAATTTTGTAATGAAACTACCATAACTCGAAGGAAGGAATTTCGAGGATAATATTAGCACCCAACTTCTTGGAAGATTCAAACATCTAGCATCTTCAATCATTGCATATATTCAAATAATATAATCATATTGTCATGCTAAATTATACTAATTCATGTTACCACAAATAAGTTTCTAGATATCAATATATCTTCCACTTGATTGTTTCTAAAAACATTTCTTTTCAGTTCCTAAATCACCTTGATCAACAAAACATTCTTTTGAAGATAAAGAATTATGGAAGCAAGCATGACACTGGATTCCAAGTAGGAATAATTTACTATCGAGATCAATCAATCATTAAGAATTAGGTAGGTTATACCGAAAATCTACAATAGGACTCAATTTTAAATTCCACTATGCGGTACCAATCTTAAATGGTTTTACCAGATCATAACAGTTATATCTCAATTAACAATATAAATGTAAGGTAGCTTGTGGATGCCAATGAATACTACAATTTATGCAAGTTCACTTTGATTGGTTTCATGATAAAAATAAGTTAAAGTTACTTCAAAATTACTACGTGAACTCCACTTTGGTGCGCCACGCATTAGCCTTTTCCTATTAGTAACTTGATCTCCATCTTGTGCATCATGGTATGATCTCCATCATTCCACCGGCGTGGCACCAAGGTCCATGGCACCTCCATCTTGATTTTCCATCAAAATTACAACATCTCACATGGATATGATATACAACACGCTGGCCATAAATAATAAGAAAACCATATGGCTCCTGCTGGTATATCAATAATTTACAAAAGAGATCATCTAATAATCAAATTTGTAACATTGACCATATAACATCACATGCCCTGCAAAAACTAGTTAGACGTCTCTAACTTATTTTTGCATTTTTACGTGGCTTAGGGATTTCGAGGATAGAACCGTAAATACCTATGAACATGAACCACAACATTGATAAACATATTTTTAACAACCCTTCGTAGACTAGATCTTAACTATAGTAGGATAAACTGGTACCCCCTCAGCCACAAGTGAGACAGGTCTTGCGTACAAAGTACACATAAAGTTTGGCTAGGGCAGCTTCATCCTACTATGCCACTAAGATCATAAAATACTCAAGGATGCAATAACATGATCATCAACTCCCACATACACCTATGTGTTCTACCCGTACAAATCATCTACGCATAGATTCGTCTCTGATACCACTGAAGGGTTCGTTGCATAGAAAACAAAAAAATTCCTACGCAAGAGACACCCGAAAGGCCAAGATATAATCTAGGAGATGAAAGCAATGGGCATAGAGAGTCTTAGGAAAACATACCCTCGAAGACTCTAAGTGTTACGAGATCAAATCTTGTTGTTGGCGTAGTCGTACTCAAACCGATCTCAAGACCGAGAAGATGTGCACCGCAATCCGGCGGTGCCTCCGTGATCGATAACACATACGGCTTGATGACGACCTCCGTTCTGTCGATCCAGCAGGGAAACGGAAGTAGAGGACCCCTCGTAACTCCAGCAGCACGACGGCGTGGTGTGGTGGAGAAAACTTTGTTCAGGGCTTCTCCAAGCGCACGAACAAGTGGTGGGGCAGCGGGAGGAGGGAGGAAGAGATGACCCAAGTGTGTGCGGGGGGGGAGAGGAGCTCCCACCCCTCCTTATATAGGAGGGGAAGGCAGCGACGAATTTTTGGGTGTCTCCACCTCTCCCTCATCATGTGAGTGGAGTCTCCACTCAACCCACTCAATTTTCCGTTAACTCCCACTCAAAATCCCAACGGTTTTCTTTAATAAATAAATAAAACAATTTTATTTCTTTATTTTAATATTTGTTAATTCCATTAACAAACATTAACACATAACCCCTTGAGTTAGTTGTCAAATCTATTAACAACCATTTAACAAGAATCCCCTTGAACTATTTCAAAATTACCCGAAACAATTTCGGTGTTGTCCAAACTTTTCTTCGATAGTCTGTATCCACTCAAAAGCGTCATCGAATCTTAAGTGTGTCACCCTACAGTTCGTGAATAATATAGACATGATTTAGACACCTCACCGACTAATAGTCGACAGAGGGGCCTGGAAATCCATAATGACTCCTACACATTCAACGATGAATCTAGTGATCGTGTGAACCATAAACATCGTAACCAATTCCCTTTGTCTCGCGATATTTTACTTGTCCGAGATTGGATCATTGGTATCAACCATACCTATTTCAATCTCGTTACCGACAAGTACTCTTTTACTCGTTCTGTGATATGACATCCTTGTGACCTAGTCACGTGCTGGCAAACAGTGTCGATGTGATATCACCGAGAGGGCCCAGAGTATATCTCTCCTTCATTTGGATGGACAAATCCCACTCTTGATCCATGAGCCTCAACTAATACTTTCCAAATACCCAACGACACCTTTATAGTCCCCCTGTTACAGTGTGACATTTTATGACATCAAAGCACTCTTCCGGTGTCATTGATTGACATGATCTCATGGTCTAAGGATTAGAGTTACTTTGTATGTGTGATATCACAATGTAACTTAATTACTTGATCGCATTGCTATATTCACTTTGGGTCTATGTTCATCACATCATTCAACCAATGGCATGACCCCGTTATTAACAACATCCAATGTTCATGATCAGGAAACCTTGATCATCAGTTAATCAACAAGCTACTTAAACGAGAGGCGTTACTAGGAACCATTGTTTGTTTATTAGACACACATGTGTCAACGTTTCCGGTTAATACAATTCTAGCATGAGAAATAAACATTTATCATAAACATGGAATAAGATAATAACTACTTTATTATTGCTTGTCGGGCATATTCCCTTCATAAATATCCTCCTGATGCTAGATTTCCTACATCTCCTATATACATTAAGGATAAGGATTATGATTTCTCACTAGATTTATCTTACATATCTATTGTTGAGAAAGAACCTTTTTGTGGGACTAAAAATGAAAGTGCTATGGAACATATGAATGAGCTCTCATCTTTGAGTATTTTCTGGTGATATTAAGAAACACACTTATTTTGTTGTTACGATATTTCCTTTCTCGTTGAAAGATGAAGCTAAAACTTGGTTTACCAATTTGACACATGGATCCCTTACTAGTCCTATTGGTTTGGCTAATGCTTTCTTTCAGAGATATTTTCCTGCTAGTGCTCAACATACTGTTGTGCAAAGAATCTTTAATTTTAAACAAATTGAGTAAGAAAAATTGCCTGAATCTTGGTCAAGGTTTTGTTCTTTAATAGACCTAGTCCTGGAAATCAATTACCTAAAAATGAGCTCCTAGATATATTTTATAATGGACTAACAGTTGAATATAGGACATACCTGGATAGTTGTGCTGGTTATGTTTTCAGGAAAAGAACTCCAGAATAAGCTAAGGAATTACTTGCTAATATAAGCAAGAACCATGACGATTGGACTATACCTAATCCTACACCAACACCTACACCAACACCTACATCAATACCCAAGAAGAGGGTAATTATTGAATTAAATGATGATTGGACTATGGTTGAGCCTGAGCCGACCCCTACTCCAGTATCAACACCAACACCAACACCCAAGAAGAGGGGAATGATTGAATTAAATGATGAAGTGATGAGGGAAGCCAAGAAATCTCTTAAAGAGAGGGGTATTAAATCTCAAGCTGTGTAGAATTTACCACCTATAGATGAATTATGTAAGCAAATTCCTCTCCCATACACAGTTGAGGTACACTCTCTCCAGTACTTTGACAATAAACATATTCCGTATTCTAAACCACCTGACCAATGCTTAGATGGATTTGATAATTATGTTTTTAAGAAAGATAATTTTAATATGAGAATGCAGAATCATCTAATGGAAAACTCTAGAGATATTCATAATTTGCATGGTATTATTGAGAGAACCTCTAATGAAGTTAAAAATGCGTGTTAAACATTTTCATATGGTTCAAATTCAAATTGATCAACTTACTAAAGTGCAAAAAAATTGCTAGCTAATTCCCCTAGAGAAAAACATGTTTATGAAATAATTACTAGAATTGGTACTTCTACTCAAGATCCCTTGTATCCTGAAGGACATCCTAAAAGAATTGGACAAGATTCTCAACAACCTAAAAACAATAGTGCTTCTTCTAAGAAAAAGAAGAACAAACATAAAACTGCTCTAGAATTTCCTGAACCTACTAAAGATCCTAATAGTATATCTACTTCTGATGCTAAGACTGAAAGTGGTAATGATAAAAGTGATGCTTCTAATAAACAAAAACCTGAAGTTGAACCTGATAAGCAAACTAAAACTGCAAAGTACACTAAGGAGGATTTCACTGCTAATAAACATGGTAAAGAAAGAGATCCTTGGGTACAAAAACCACAGCCTTTTCCTAATAAGAAACTTAAATCAAAGGAAGAAGAACATTATAATATATTCTGTGAGTGGATGAAACCTTTGTGTTTGCAAATTCCTTTTACGGATGCTATTAAACTGCCTCCTTATTTGAAATACATGAAAGGTATTGTCTCCAACAAAAGGAAAATTCCTAATGAGGAAATTTCCAATATGCTTGCTAATTACTCTTTTAATGGTAAGGTCCCAAAGAAGCTTGGAGATCTTGGCATACCCACTATTCCATGTTGCATTAAAAATAATTATGTTAGAACAGCTCTATGTGACTTGAAAGCATGAGTTAGTGTTATGCCTTTTTTCACTTTATAAGAGACTCTCTTTGGAAAAATTAATACACACTGATATATTTTTGCTAATGGCTAATAATTGTTTGATATTAACTGACTTTGTTGTGTTGGAAATGGCTGAAGATGATAATATGTCTATTATTTTTTGGAGACATTTTCTTAACACTGCAGGGGCTGTTATTGATTGCAACCAAGGAAAATTAACTTTCAACGTTAATGATAAAGAGCACACTGTTTAATTTCCCAAGAAGATTGATAGAAGATATGGTCTAAATTCATTTGAAAATATTGAGACTATCAAAATTGGAGAATTCTATTGTCCTATTCCAAAGCCACCAAAAGAATATGAAATTATTATGATTGGTACTATTCCTATCAAAGTTGAGGTAACTTAATCATTTAGCGATATACAAAGTTTTGCTTCATTAAAATCGTTTTGGTAACAAGACTTGATAAACCTTGTTAACAAAGTGATTTGAAATGAAGGAAACGATGTTTTCACCATGCCCACCTTTTTTTTCACCATGCTACACATGTTTCCATAATCCATACTTTTGTTTTCACAGCGATTTCTTTTGTTTTCACCATGTTATGTTTGTTTTCACCACTCATAACTTTGTTTTCACCACTTCCACCTTTGTTTTCTCTGGGTATTCACTCATTAGAATATATTAGAACCCCTGTAGAATTGGTTTTGGTTCTGTTTCCCAGCATTCCATGATTGTATTCCAGGTTCATAATTAATTATTAAATTCTGGAAATACCTCGAAAATAAAGTTTCTAGAAAAATTATAATAAATATTTACGTCAAAAATGAAGCAGAGAGGCACCTGAGACACCCCAACGGGACCCACCATGCAGGAAAACCATAGGGTGGAGCGGCCATCCCCCTAGTGGCGCCAGCACATGGTGTGGGGCCCCCTGGCTCTCCATTAGCTCTCCTCCCTGCCAAAGATTCCTCTCTCTCTCTCACCCAAACTGAAAACCATTCCTGGATCCCGAGTTCTTTCTGTTCTTCCTTGGGATTTTTTGATCTCTTTTCTCATCCCACATTTGTTGCTGAAATTTGGTGCAATTGCTCTCCGGTATGTGACTCCTCCGATTATCCAAGTAGAATTTTATTTAGTGGAGTATTTTGGTACTGTAGGTGACAGCCTATGTGAGTTTTCATGCTTTATTTAAGTTGAAATAATATAGTTTTGATGCATGTTTAGCTCTCCTACAAGTCTCTATAGTATTTTCCACCATATAGTTAGTTGGAATAAATTTTTGTGATGATCGTAAAAAAATTCAGAAATGGACAACTACAACTTTGGAGAAATTTTTAAGAGTGATGCACCTAGGAGGACAAGGTCCTCGCGCTCATCTACTATATTGAGAACATCCTACAATGAGGACCTCATTGCACCAAGTATCGATAATGTGAGCGACGATGGAATTTCTCATCCATCTAGTTTTCCTTGTTATACTTTTTTTTAAGTGGTGCGAGTATACTTGATGACTTCTTGATGCTGATTGGTAGGGTTGGATTAATAAACTAGATGAATGATGAAGGTCCCCAATATGCTATTTTAATAAAAACTTTTGTTGAGACTTTTAAATTCCATAACTCACAATATGACCCTTCTGTTGTATTTAAGATCTATGGTAGCCCTTTTTCCATGTCTTTGGAGGATTTTTGCAACATTATAGGTTCAACGCCTGGACGGCGCGGAAGATTCAAGAAAGGCCCATTGATTTTATGGAGCTCTACCTTGGAATTACCAATGATGATAACCGCATAGCTCACGCGGCAAGATACGAAATATTCAACTCCCCGCTATTAGATATTTCACTTACTACCTTGCTACTAGTGGTCTTGCTAGGGAAAACACTAGTAATATTTCAAATTATCGTCTTTCTTTTCTTGATGCTACGTTGACTGGTAGTGATAAGTATAACCTTGGTTCAATCGTTGCTTGCCGCTTAGCTGCTAAAGGACCCATTTATGGGGTCGTTATTGCTATGCGTGTTTTCACTTCTATAGGCGTTTCTATTTCTCCCAATGATGAATTTATAGTTCCTTATAGACTTGATCTTGTTGCCATGAAGGCTCATCATTTTATTACTGCCAACTCTAGTGATGAAAATCTAGTATATAGAGTTTTATTTACCGATGGAGATGAAAGGGAAATTACTTTGTCGCAACCTGTTTTGTTCAAAGTTGACAGGATGACATGGTCGCGCTCGAAGGGGAGCTTTACGAGCAACTGGGCTTGATTGAGTTCCATAAGCAGCAAATGAGGCAGAATGCACCCTCTATGGACTACACCGCGCAGTACAATAGGGCGTCCTCGAGCTCATATACGAAGGATGGCCCATCCTCTTCTCACTATGGGGGCGCCACTTCGTGGCCCGCTTGGGATTGATCTCCAATTAGGACAAAAGCCTAAGCTTGGGGGGAGGTACGCCGACATCACACTCATCTACATATCATGTTTCTGTCGGTTCCTTATATATCCATGTTTCCATTTCTTCTGCTTGTTTTCGTTTCTTTTCACTTCTTTTGTTTCTTTTTGTTTTTATTGTTTTGTTATTGCTTTCCAAAACACGAAAAGACCAAAAATATTTCTGTTTTTCTCTTTATTTGTTTCTCTAGTTTCTTTCATTGGTTTGTTTTGTTTTCTATTTTGTTTTAATATTCAAAAATCCAAAAATATTTTGCTTTGTTTGCTTGTTTGCCTTTTGTTCTTTTTTTTTAAAATTCGAAAACCCAAAAATATTTGTTGTTATTCTTTGGTTTTGTAAAGTTTGTTGTAGAGTTCATCGATCCTCCGTGTCTCCATTGGAGTCTGGTTATCAATTTATATCATGATGATTTACGACAATTCAAGTTGTGCTAAGAGGCTGGTATGAACTCTATTTGTTTTCATGTTTGTACATATACTCATCCATGTGGACATGCTTAGTTTGTTCGTATAAGGTGTATGTAATCTAATGGATGCTTAGTAGTTCGTGCTTTCCCGTGTTTAGTTCCAACTTACTAATATCAGATAGCATGTCGTATAAATGTTTGCTTCATTGCTTTATTCATAGAAGGGTATGACATTATGGCGTTTCCTTCTGAATGTTTCATTTGAATTGACTTGGCACATGCTCACGCATGCTATAACTGAAAACAAAAAGTCAATTAAGCCTCGACGGTTTATTTTGCCTCCGAGTATTGGTACCACTTTATGCCCCCCGTTAATTTTATTTTTTCGCAAGCATGATTATGACAATTACTGCTCTCTTGATTGTCGCTCCTAGTCGTCTATTGTTGGACTTCACCTGTACTGAGTATGAACTCTACTCGTGCATCCAACTTCCAAAAACCAAAGTTTGCCAAATTTTTCCACCATACCTACCTATACGTGGTATTTCACTGCCACTTCAACTAAATTTGCATGTGCTACCTTTAAAATTTTCAAAATACTTCTTGTTTTGTGACACTGTTTTAGCTCACGAGGAAGTAGTAGTTGGGTTTGTTGTCTTCCATGCTATTTAGGTACCCTAACTTGCATGCTTCATCTGCTCGTTATTAATTTTTCAAAGAGCTGGTTAGACCATTATAATATCAAAAGGCTAAAAAACTAAATAGACGCTTCTCCATGTTATGAGATTGTTGGCAGACACCCGAGGATTCGGCTAGCCATGATTTGCGAAAGCAAGGTGGGGAGGAGTGTCATATTATATAATGCATTCTATAAATGCTTAATATAAATATTTCGGAACCGCTCTCAACCTGTTTAGTATGGAAGATAACAAGGACTCTATTACGATTCGTTGACATGAACAACTGATGTCTACGCACGCTTCTATTCGTGTAGACAGTGTTGGGCCTCCAAGCGCAGAGGTTTGTAGAACAGCAGCAAGTTTCCCTTAAGTGGATCACCCAAGATTTATCGAACTCAGGGAGGTAGAGGTCAAAGATATCCCTCTCAAGCAACCCTGCAATTAAGATACGGGAAGTCTCTTGTGTCCCCAACGCACCCAATATACTTGTTAGGTATATAGGTGCCCTAGTTCATCGAAGAGAGAGTAAAATACAAGCAGTATGGGTGATTATAAGTGATAATAACAATATGAAATAAATATGGCAGCAAGCAAACATGTAGCAGAACAGGCGGAAAATGGTGTTTCAATGCTTGGAAATAAGTCCTAGGGGTCCTACTTTCACTAGAGGACACTCTCAATAATGAAAACATAATTGAATGCATAAATATCATTTCTTCACTATGCTACTCCGAACCACTCTCCGGTCGAATAACGAACACTAATCATTGCGTAGGGCTTTAACAGAACTCCTCAGAGTAAGCACTTTCCCAACCAAGTAACCCCCATGCTATCACCATGGGACCCAGATGGTTCCACGCAAACACCACAATTTCATAGGTTCATCTTCCAACACAAGATATAAATATCATGCTAAACCACACAATGCACACACTATCACCTTTACCCCGTGATCAAAGTGTTTAATGAGATAACAAAACCACTTGAGTAGCATAACAGATGAAGATCACATCTACATATTCAACATCTACTGTGGGAGAACCATGGGAGAGAGAGATGAACCACATAGCTACCGGTAGAGCCCTCAGCCCTGGGGGAGAACTACTCCCTCCTCATCATAGGAGACAGCAACGGCGATGGAGATGGCTTCCGGGGGCACTTCCCCGTCCCGGCAGGGTGCCAGAACAGAGATCTGTCCCCCGAAACTTGTCGGTGGCGGCGGCGGAGCTACAAATGTATTTTACGGAAAAGGTCCATTCCCTTAGGGTTTTCCCTCGGGGGAGTATATATAGGCGAAAGGGAGATGCCGGGGGGGCAGGGGGCCCACACCACCAGGTGGCGCGGCTACGGGGAACCCGCGCCACCCCATTGTGTGGCCACCCTGTGGCCCCCTCCGGGGCTCTTCGGGACTTCTGTAAGCTTCCGGGACTTGTAAGACTTCTAACTTTCGAATTTTCCAATTCCGAGAATATTTCCAGAACAACTTTTCAGAAATTAAAAACATCAGAAAACAGGGAACTGGCTCTATGGCATCTTGTTAATAGGTTAGTCCCGGAAAACGTGTAAAAGTGACATAAAGTGTATAGAAAACATATGGGAAACAATAAGAAAACAACATGGAACATCAGAAATTAGGGATACGTTTATGACGTATCAACAACCACCTCTCAAAATCATTTTACTTCTGTTTTCAATAAAATAAAAAGCTCTAGCACATGTTAATCCCTGTTTCCCTCTGCGAAGGGCCTTTTATTTACTTTTATGTTGAGTCTTCACCTTCTCACTTTATGAACTTTCTTGAGAGCATAGTTGTCATTCTTAGTGTAATGTTCTTGTCCCAGGATACGGTTAATTGCGGTATAACTTTGATGCTTTTATCTTCGATATCTTTACTTCTAGTATTCACTTGAAACTTAGAGATGCCCTGACATTTATATTTTTCTCCATTATTAAGGGAAATCAAGATGCCACTTTATCATACCCTATTATGAACATTGCAATCCTGCGAATTGATATATTCCATGTTGTGTTTTATTAGTGTGTTGAAATCTCTTCATGGTTTGCATAACTACTAGGTGAGTTTATTTTGCATACTTCTTATTATGAATTTCCTAAGCACTTGATCATATAGTGAGAATATTTACATCATATGAAACAAATGCGTCCGTAAAAGTTCTTTTTATCGCACTCAGTAATTAACTTAATTGATTGAGGACAAGCAATAAGCTAAGCTTGGGGGCAGTTGATACGTCAAAAACATATCTCCTTTTCCGAACACTTTTTCTATTGTTTTCTTCTAAACTTGTGAGTTTTGGATGAAACTAACACGGACTAACGCTCTTTTTAGCAGAATTACCCTGGTGTCTCGTTTTTTTTTGCTGAAAAATCAATTTTCTGGAAATCGCCCAAAAAAGATCCCAAAGACCTTATTTCACCCGAAGATCCCCGGAGCCAGAAGGAGACCCAGGCGGCAAGGAGGGGGCCACACCATGCCTAGGCGCGGCCCCGCTAGGCCGCGCCGCCAGGTGGTGTGGCTGCCCCAGGAACCCCCTCGGGCTCCCCTTTCGATTACTGATGCCCCGTAACCCTAAAACATCAGGGCATTCGTCATATTCTAGAGAAACACACCCGAGCACCGCTGTCACATCGAAAACCAATTCGGGGATCAGAAGTTCATGTTCTGGCACCCTGCCAGGACGGGGAATCAAAGGAGATCATCACCATTGTCACCTCCACAACTTCTCCATCAGCCATTCATGATTCCCCCGTCCATGTGTGAGTAATCCCCGCTGTAGGCGGAGAGGGATGGTAGGGATTGGATGAGATCGATCATGTAATAATGCCAGATTGTTTGGGCCTGGTATCCATTGATAGTGCTTTATATCGTTGTTGCAACTTGTTATTCTTAATGCTTTTCACTAGGGCCCGAGTGCCATGATCTCATATCTGAACATGTTATTGTTTAATGAGTATAATTATGTTTCTTGATCATATCTGCAAGTTGTTTACAAATGTCGTTGTCCGGAACCCGAGGCCCCAAAGTGACAACAATTGGGACACCCGGAGGGACTGGCTGCGATATGAGGATCACATGTGTTCACGGAGTGTTAATGCTTTGATCTGGTGCTTTATTAAAAGGAGCACCTTAATTACCAGTAGTTTTCGTTGAGGCCCCGCGGCAAATGGGCTTGTAGGACAAAATATGTTGTGCAAGTTTCTCATTGCAAGCACATATGACTATATTGGAACACATGCCTATTGTTTGCCTAGAAATTGGATGCTTTATTATTATCTATCTGCAATGCCCACGTTAGTATTATTACAAGAACTATCTTATCCATGCAACGACAGTTCATCCATTCCCTATGCCTATAGTACTTTCATCATGCTGTTTTCACGATTGCTACTGCTATTTTCACGATTGCTACTATTGTTACTCCTGCTGTTATTTCACTACTGATGCTACTATAAAACTTTTATCAGTGATAAATTGTTGCGAGCAAGACTACTTTCAGGTGCAGCTGAATTGAAAACTCATCTGTTAAATATTCTTTGGCTCCCCTTGTGTCGAATCAATAAATTTGTGTTCTACTTCTCTCGAAAACTGTTGCGATCCTCTATAACTGTGAGTCATCACATCTTTTTGTGACTTATCTATGGCAATATTATTTTTCATCGGAGCCCCAAACATACCTTTATAATACTTTGTGATATAGGCCTTAAGTTGATCCTGATCGAAGATCAGGCCTTCATCTTTATTAAGAGAATGTATACGTTTTTTCCTATGTCGCCCGTTCGCAACATTATGGAAACATATCGTATTCGAGTCTCCTTCAAGAATGAATTTCGCCTTCAATATCAGGTACCATTTAAGCTCTTCCTCTCGCGGCATCGAGGCTATTTGCGCATTGGACTGGCTTTTCAGCTAAATCTCTTGCGACATTAACAGCCGTACCTCTGCGATCTGATCGAGCTCATCAATAATGGAACACATGCGCTCATTTTTTTTAAATCCCAGCAGTGTGGCTGGCCCATCTCCGAAGATATTTACGCAAATTGCGCATATTATTATTCTATCTTCTGATAGGGGTATCTCCCACCACTCGTTTAGACCATACCGTCTTAACCAATTCAACGAAACCGTCCCGCAACAGTCAACCTAATTAAAATTTGAATTGAGGGTGTGCAACTGGTTTCAATGTACCGTGACGAATGGGTATTTATCTTCCCAATCAATGGTCATAAGTACGCGATTTAGTTTCTCGTATGTGGGTTCCGGTAGGCTATTCTCCCAAGTGAATTGCCTCTCGGTCATGTGGACCTCTCTCAAATCCAAGCTATCAATAACAACATTAAATAAGAAAGGTCAATTCTGTCGAACCTTCCTTTACTTTTTTCATGTGGAAACCTTACCATATTAAAATCCCCTCATATTAAAGTAGGATGGGGATTATCATTAGCCAGGTTCACCAACTCGCGAAGGAAACCTGCTTTATATGAAGCACCATAAACAGCTACCAGACTCCATAAGAAATTCTCAACTTTGTTACGAATATGTGCCTTAATATGAAAGTCACCATCCGCCACAGCCATACCTCCATAGAATCTGATTTGACGCCTAGTAAGATACCCCCAGATCTACCACGAGGAGGAATTGATTGCCAAGTGAAATCTACTCCAACTGAAAGGCGGTCTAAAACACTCAATGAAAAGTCCCTTCTACCCTTTTTAGAGATAGCCAAAACAATCCAACTTGTGGTCCCTCACATACTGAGCAATATTCAAATGTTTAGCCAAGTCACCAAGACCTCTGCTATTAGTGAATAAGCCGTTCATTGGGACACCGTTGAATAATTGGAGTCCTTCTTGTTTTTCCGAGATTTTTTTTCCCTTGGTGGTTTTGGATCTACGACCTGAGGCATATAGACCATAGATAGATCCTAGCCCGTCCTCATCCAACCCCACCTCCATCACCTCACCCATAAGATGTCAAAAAGTTGTCCATCAATAGTGGCATTCACTTCCTCATCATATAAGGGTGTGGTAATCGGCTTACAAGAACCAAATGGAGATACTCGTAGGCGGTCATACTCCACATGTGTCAAAGTATTAGCCGAGACAGTAATTATATTTCTCATTTCTACCAATATTAACTCCTATGTTAGCTAAACTAGAAGACAATTTAGAAGTTGAATAGGATAAAAATAAATTATGCGTGGAAAACGTACCCATAGGAGTAGGAGAAAACATCGCCGCCTTGCGACGCATCGCCTTGGAAAGCGCATCCTCATCCGTAGTCGGACAGCCATCCGCTGCTACAGGTAGTGATGCTTGCATTGATGATCACAGCGGTAGGAGTTTTTCCCTTAGTTAAGAACCAGGGTTATCAATTCAGTAGGAGAAGGAGGACCTTCGGAAGGTTGATGCCACTGACGGTGGTGCTGGCGCTTCACCGGTGTCAGCAACAACGTGGAACCTTCACACAACACAACCAAAATACTTTGCCCCAACGTTACAGTGAGGTTGTCAATATCACCGGTCTTGCTGAAAACAAAGATTAGACGTATAGTGTGGAAAACGGTTGTATGCTTGCAGAAAGTAAAGAGAGCAGGAAATTGTTGTGGTTTGTTTAACAGTGTGGAAAATGGACTGGGGTTCATAGGTTCACTACTGGTGTCTCTCCATAAAAGATAGCATGCTGGGTGAACAAATTACAGCTGGGCAATAACAAATAAAGGTTGCACCGTAGGGCACATTATAACATGATGATTACCATGATATTTAGTGCGGGCATTACAACAAGATACATAGACCGACATCCATCTGCATCTATGACTAATAATCCACCATCAGGTTATCATCTGAACCCCCTTAGGTAATAAGTTGCAAGCAACAGATAATTGCATTAAGCAAAGTGTGTAATGTAAGCAATGATTATATACGCGGTTACTCTCACCGTTGTTTTCTCCCTAATGGAAACATCACATCCTCCCCCTTCACGTTTCTGTCACTCGAGCAAGGCAACAAAGAGGCATGAACCCACTATTAAGTATAAATACTCCCTCTTGGAGTCACTAGCAACTACTTGGCCAGAGCAACCACTAGCAACGGAAAGCATGCAAGGCCACAAATAACATATGCAATAAAGACTATAATCAACTTGGCATAAGGTCAATATTCATCGGATCCCAGCAAATACAACATAAAGAATTACATAAGATCGATCTCGATCATGATAGGCAGCTCACGAGATCTAAACATGGAGGCATATGAGGAGGAGACAACCATCTAGCTACTGCTATGGACCCGTAGTCCAGGGGTGAACTACTCACGCATCACTCCGGAGGAAGGCATGGTGATGTAGAAGCCTCCGGTGATGATTTCCTCTCCGTCAGGGTGCCGGGAAACAGATCCAGAACCCTCCTGATCTAGGGTTGACGGTGATGGCGGCTGTGGAACTTTTTTTGGGGATTTTGATCAGGTGCTTAGGGTTTTCCATCCGGGGGCTTTAAATAGGCGAAAGGGCAAAGACGGTGGAGCTCCAGGGGCCCCACACCCATAGCTCGCGCGACCAGGGGGCTCGCGCCAGCCTAGGGTGTGGCCCCCTGTTGCTCCTCTTCGGTCTTCTGGATGCTTCCGGGGAAAATAGGACTTCCGGGCTTCGAATTTTCCAATTCCGAGAATATTTCCATAACAAATTTTCTGAAACTAAAAACAGCAGAAAACAGGAAACTGGCTCTGGGCATCTTGTTAATAGGTTAGTCCCGGAAAACGTGTGAAAATGCTATAAATAAGGGAGAAAACATGTAGCAATTGGCATAATATCATCATGGAGGATCAGTAATTAGGGATACGTTTATGACGTATCAGGGTGTCGTGCACTACGACGAAGCGAGGAAGTAGTGTGCGCCCCTGAAGCTTTTGGCAACGTGGAAGGGGGCGGCGATGATGAAGATGCCCCCTCGACCATAGTAGACGCCGAAATCACCAATTGCGCCGTCGGCCCATCATGGATCTACCATCCACCTCTTCATCTACGACCGTCTTCGAAGCCCCACCCGGTAAAGAACTCGTGGAGATCGGCAAGACCATCTCCCCGGCTGGGCCTCTCGGCTGGTCCAAAGCCAGGCCAGTGGACACCGGTGGCCCCCGAGCGGAGGACAAGTCCTCAACGCTCGGTGCGACCGTTATCACCTCGGCCCCGTCGCCCTCTTGGACCTGGGCGGGTTGCATGCCAACTGGGCTCCTATAGGTCGGCGTCTCCTGAGCGGAGCGTGTGCTCAACTCTCAGCGCGGCACAGAGCTCTGTAGCCTCGCCAGCCAGCAACGGCATGGCAGGTCGGCCCACTACCGTCACAACCGCAGCCACCTGCTGCGAACCCATCGTTGCAGCAACCGGAACAGCAACCTTCACCGTGCCTCGACCACTGCCTCATCGAATATCTTCATCAACACATTACTGCTCGCCACCCTAGTAGGAAGTTGCCTCGGAACCAATATGGAGTTTCTCAGGACAACATCAGCCACACTCCACCTCCCGGACAAATTGAACTGATGAACAATATCCTTTCCCCTGGAAGTCTACAGGTTAGGATTAATGGGTGTAAGAGCCATATCCCCCAACAAAACATCCAGAGACGCCCCTGGTGTCGTGTCGAACTAGACAGTGGCCTCAGGCCAATAACCATATTGTCAACGCCAGAAGAACCCTGCATGGATGACTCTCTGTGACACAGCTGACCAGAAAGATCACCCGCCTCCATACCTTTATCCTCTGAATCATCTTTGCGATTCCAAAAGAACGGTACAAAATCTGGTTTCGACACATAGTCTGTCGGTTCAGGTCTGTAAGTAAAGGCAAAACCCTTCAGCACCAACACCCTTGGCGGTCCTAGACTATCAGACATTTTGAAACAATCATCGTCAGCCATACCAATCTGAATAAGAACGAGCCCTCGTTGACGAAGCGCAAACATATCTACATCGATGGTGGTGCCAATAAGAGAAGTCGCGGCGCACGGACCCAAAAAGTGTCTCATCGAATGTGGAACCCCTGTAACATGAACCCATGTCTGGTGCAACACCATAATAGGGTCAATCTCCTATGGCGACCATTGGCTGAATAACGGTCTTGTAGACTAAGCTGGAACACCAAGAACAACTCAAACCTCAGCAACTCCTCCTTGGTTGGAAAGCCCACCGTGAAAGACTTAACCCCATTCGGTATAGCCTCCCATACTCAAGACGGAGTCGGACACATCCTCGCCACCTACGCCTCCACCTGCAACGTTGTTGTCGCTATACCCTCCACCGTAACCAGAGCTATCGGAGAGGAACTAGGAGCCAGCTCTGCCTTGTGAACATTATCAGGTCAACATTGTATAATTATTTACATATGTGTCCGTGACAGTAGTGATTTAATATTAACCAAAACTTATGACTTGGTGAGCGACATCAAATTTTCAAATTATTCGACTCGAGTATAAACGTCAACTTTGTATATATCGGCGACCCTATAAAATGTGGTTACATTTACTGAAATAGTCCACAAAATCACCAAAAGGGATTTACATAGAAACTGGTGGCTACTGCCACTTGATGTAGAATAGTACTACTCTTTTTGCTTGAAATGGAAAATAATTAATTTCATTTCCTACTAGTTACTCCCTCCATTCCGGTTTATTGGGCGGCAAATGAGAGCCAAATAATTCTGATGAAAGGGAGAATTATTTAGTCAGCGTGGCCCTCCTGCTCCCCACGAAACTTGTGGGCAGTTACTCCTGGAAGTGAACTTTGCCTGGAAGACATGCTCACAAGCGTCAGTCTCCAAGCAACACCATGACAGGTTCAGATATGGTGCACACATACCTTATCCACCCGCGCCCCATTTTATCAACCAGCACACCGGAGCATATCCTCTACGGATTCCACCATGGATTCTGTCTCCTCTCCCAAGCTAACACCCAAACCTACACACTGAGAGAACACAAGATACAGAGGAATTAAGAGGCCAGGTACAATGGCGTCGGCCATAGCAGCAAGGCTAATCCACCCACGCATGGCGGTGCCCAAGAACCAGCGCACGCCACAACTACCCATGCTCATCCACACCCACAAGCCCCTGCCGACCTCCTCATCGTCTCACTTCCGGCTCCGCTCCGTCGACGTCTCCAAGGACGACAAGCCGGTGGTGGACTCGGCGCCACAAGAAGACCCCATCGTCAACGAGTTCTCGGCGCCATTGCCGGGGGAGCTGGACGAGGGCGACGCGCCCAAGCTGGACCCGCGGCGGTTCGAGGAGCAGTTCGCGGTGCTGAACACGGGGGTGCACGAGTGCCGGTCGTGCGGGTACCTGTACGACCAGGCGGCGGGGGACCCGTCGTACCCGGTGCCCCGGGGCCTGCCCTTCGACAAGCTCCCCGACGACTGGCGCTGCCCGACTTGCGGCGCCGCGCAGTCCTTCTTCGACAGCAAGAGCGTCGAGATCGCCGGCTTCGCGCAGAACCAGCAGTTCGGCCTCGGCGGCAACTCGCTCACCGGCGGCCAGAAGACGCTGCTCATCTACGGGAGCCTCCTCGTCGGCTTCGCCTTCTTCCTCTCCGGATACTTCTTGCAATAAGGAGGAACGCGTGCGGCTAGCTTTGGAGTTTTGGATGTATTCTACATACGCTGCGGTTTTGTTTGGAGTTATGGCAGGTTGTAACATACGTACATGTTGATCTTAATAACTATACTTACTGAATTTGTGTGAATAGATGCACCTGAGATGTTACCTTTGAGGTCATGTTTTTTAGGGAAGAATGGCTGAGTCCTGCGATGGGCAGGCCAGGAATTTCTTCACTCTGTTGGGAGATTTGAGCTTGCCACTGTATGTGTGTGTCTACATGCAATGGGGTTCCGGCATTATCATCTTTTTCATAAGCAAACATGTAGTAGTAGTTTTCTCTCTCTTTATTAGAAAGTGGAGTAAACTCGATGATAGTTTAATTTGCTGGGGTAATTGCCAATAACCCCTTTTGTTGGCCGAAACAAATTTGCACGCTATTATCGATGGACAGCGCTGGGCGTCCCCCGGGGGATAGAAAATTTTCATCCCCGGGTCCCCTGCTTGACACGTGTCCCTTTTTTGCCCAAATTCCGCTTTTGCTCCCGTAGCAAAAAAAAATTCCGCTTTTGCTCCCGTAGCAAAAAAACGTTTCACCCCAAAAAAGAACAGGAAAAAGTCAGACCTCGCCGGAGACTCGCCGAAGTTACTGTAGCAATTTATTTTTGCTACAGTAGCAAAAAGTCGATTTCGTCGGAACTGTCGCCGGAGACTTTTGCTCGCCGGGGGAATAGCAGAGCAAAAAAATTATACTAAAAAAGCAAAAAAATAACCTTATTGTAGCAAAAGAATTATTCTATTAGAGCAAAAAATCGGACCTCGCCGGAGTTACAGTAGCAAAAAATTTGTACAAAAAGAGCAAAAAAAAAAAACCGTATTGTAGCAACTATTTGTACAGAAAAAAAACAAAAATTGTCGCCGTGGAAAGCACTCCTCCACACAGTAACAAACACCACCGCATCCATCTCGCGTTCCCCATCGTATCCGGTGAAGTTGAGGCGGCTTGCAGCAGCACCTGCCCGCCCCGGTAGCACCGGCAGATCACCTCCAGCATCCAGCAAGGTCGCGGGGGGAGATCGGAGCGGATGTTCTGCGCCGCCGCTTGCGACCACCGCACCCCTCATGCCAAGGACGTGGCGCCAAAGGGAGGGGAACGGTTCCCGCCGGGAGGCGGCGCCCTCCGGCCAGCATCCAAGCCGCGGGAGGAGGGACCCAGCGGCGGAGGCAGGTCCGCCCGCGAGGAGACCGGCGCCGGCGACGACGCGCGCGCACTCAGGGCGGACGGCGGCGTCCCGCTCCGGAGGACCTCGCAGTAGGAGCGTCTCGAACCCCCGGAGACGGAGCCGGCCGGTGAGCCCATGGCCAGGGTGGGGGGAGAAGCGGGAGGAGCGGTGGTGGCTGCCGGTTCCGGAGCGGAGGCCGGCGCAGGCGGGGTGGGCGCTGTGGCCGCAGTGGCCAGCGGCGGTGCGCAGCCCCTAAGCTCCTACGCTCCTACGCGAGACATACCTAGTAAGAAGACACGGGGAGATAAGGAAGTGAGGTTGGTGGTGGGCCCTCAACCCACGGCTGCCTCTCGTTCTGGGCACGTGGCGAGCCACCGATGCGGAGGATCATCCCCCGGATGATTACCAGCCTTTTCCATTATCAATGCATAGGAATATACTAATTGTGTCACCTGGGGGGCTGCCACCTAGTTTTCCCTCCGACACACATACAGTTGGCCGGTTCGATTTTCAAAATGAAGCCATCCACTCCAAACTCAGAAATTTGCCATTGCACTTTTTTGAAACAGTTTACCGGCAACAAAAGAACATGTTAGTATTAGGGCATCTTTAACGGTTTGTCGGTTAACTTGTTGGTAAAATTGGACATGTCATCAACCAACAACACATCTTACAACCACTCCAATTGAGAACTATTCCTCGTGTTGCAGCTCGATTCCTTCCCGCCCCAGCCTCGTAGCCACCAGATCTAGTCTCGTGGACGCCAGAAGTTGCGATTCTTTGCCCTTTTGGATAAAAATCGGACCTTGGTCGGCGCGGGGACAAAAAAACGGAGCTTTGGAGCTCGGCGGCGAGGCGATAGGAGCGCGGCGCGGTGGACGGGTGAAGCTCGAGGCTGCAATGGGAAGGGAGCTCTACTGCGAGGGAAGTGCGGCGAGGTGGAGGGGAACGCGGCGGCAAGGCGACGGCAGCGCGGCGGACAGGGGATCGCAGAGAGTTGCCATCACAGTGACTCATATTTCTCTGTCACGTGTGGAGTGCGGGTTGAGGAAAAACAAACCGGAAGACATTTTTGCAAAGTGACAATCTGCGACAGTTAAATTGAGACGGAGGGAGTAGTTTGACCAATAGGAGGTGAGAGAATGTGCAAGACCTCTCTCTACTCTACCTCGGAGCTTGTGCAAGAATTATTGGTTAATCTACATACAATCTCACTCTCTCACCTTATTTATTTTATGTCACGTCATCGAAAATCTTATGTGGCAAACTCACCTCATTTATTTTATGCCACGACATCGAAAATCTTATGTGGCAAAATCTAACGACGTCTATCTTACAACTATTGTAGATGCCCTTACAGGTGTATGCATGCCATCGGCAGTGATGAACAGATCAACTATCTAACTGGACAAATAAATGTGGTATCCTTATAGTACATGTAACAGGAAATCTAAGTTATAATACCACATTTGGTACTGAGTCAGCGGGGCTAACAAGTGCACACAACACAACATGACTATTACTGTTTTGTTTTCAACTGTTTTGTTTTAAACTATATACAGGTACACCTGTGCACCCGTTAGAATGTTCTCGACATATACTCTTGACACTGTCTACATAAGGAGCTTTCTCAATACCGGAATTTGGTCCTTCACTCTGCTAGGAGCTGTAATCGATCACCGCCTATCGGCACAAATCTGCCTCATGCTCGCTAGTTTTCGCAGCTACCTTCTTCTCAGCTATTCCCAGTCCATCCTTCTTGGTGGCAAATGGAACATCCTTATCTAACCCATCAACAAGTTGCAGGAAGTCAGGAACATCCATAGCGGTCAAATGTTATGATGCTGAGTCCCCTAACTTCACCAGTTCCAGTGCTAAACTGATTTCGGATCAGATCCATAGAATATTCATGGCATCAACTCTCCACCTCTAAATAATATTCACGGCATCAACCCACGATTGCACCATCACCTGGCATAAATGAAAAATAATAATCAAATATAGTTAAATTATAGCAAAATATCTTTATGTTGCGGTATCATGTTCTTACGGATGCAATAAGTGCATTATACCTTCAAGCTATGGCAGCATAACAGCCCCGTGTGTTCAGAATTACCACATATGCAAGAAAACCTCTCCTGATCTAAATCAACGGTCACCTAAAAAAAGACCTAGCAGCATCACTTCTCCCTCGATACACTGTTTACATGCCTAGTCAGATATCTTCTTCCAAATTCAACTTCATCAACATCATTGTACCCCGACTCAAACAAATTGACACCGAAACATATTTCTCGCATATATTTTCCCTGTGTGATTTTCAACTGCGTTGTTCACATTCAGCACAACCCTGCTCCGTTCATAAATATAAGCTCATTAGCTGACATGTCTATTATAAGCAAAAGGGGCTTACTAAAGTTAATTACTTCAAAGCCTATACGTTCCGCAGCCATAAAGTTCCAAACTTCCCACTGTTACAAATGGTAAAATAAAATGACTAAATAATATACAAACACCATATCATCGACTATACCCAGTAATATTATCAGCACAGCACAGACTGCCAACAACAAAAGAAACTTTGATCAACCTCCAACCAAGTTCCTTGCATTTCCAAGTACTAAATTATTAGTTTAATTCAGAAAAAGAATGAGTATGAAGCATATTCCACATTAAGAAGGATCATGAAACTGATATGCAAGAAGAGTTTTAGTATCTAATTGTGATGTACAGAGCTTGATATTTAACATGCTGTTATTTTCATGAAGTGTACTGTTGAGTGGAAAAATCCTTGTAGGCCATACAGTTCCAAACCTGCCACAGGTACAAATGGTAAGACAGAATATTCAATCACTATATCGTCCAATACCCAGAAATATTATCAGCACAGTAGACTACCAACAACAAAACGAACTGATCGCTCTTAATTGAAGGGCTGTAAGCGCTCTTTCACCTCCTGTGGAGAACTTGAAGCCCGGAACAAGCGAAGGGTCTGCAACAAAGAGCAAACGGACAGAGATCAGAACAGCTTCGATGTCCTGAGGAGAAGGGCCGGAGAAGGCGCTGATGCGTGTGCCCGCCCGCCCGCCCGCCGTATGTACGAACGGTGGGCCGGGCGGCGCCATCTGATTTTGAGCTCGGGGCATGGTTTTGAAGCGGGCTATAGCTAGCGGCTAGGACAGGGCCGGCGGCCGCTCGCTATCGCCCTCTTCAAAAGCATGGACCTTGCTGCGTCGCCGTGGCTTAGCCGATGGGGATTAGCATACTGGAAGGAAGGAGGCGAGGCTGATGCCGGCGGAAACTAAAGAGGGGAGAAGGAGGCGGAGGTGATATAAGGTGTACGGGAGTGTTTTCTAGGGTTGGGCGTTGGGCCCTGGCCGAGGATGGGCTGGGCCGCTGGGCTCAGCTGCTGCAACGCATGTTACGTGGGCAAATCCAATTTTCGTTAACTGAGGAATATGTCTATATTTTTCGAGAGAATTCCTTATTTGGTTTTTACTTAAAATCTTTCCCTATTTGGTCCTGAAAAAAAAACTTCTCTATTTGACATTTTAACTTCATTTTCTTTCTAACATGGCCCTATAATGCATTCAAACACAAATTAGAATGTAAAAAGACTCTTTTGCCCATGATAAATTTTTATACCGAAATTCATAATAGAAGTTGAAAAATAAACATAATTAAATTCTATACCATGTTGATCCCACACGATGCAAATATAAGCGCACCTGCACGGCAGGTCGTGCCAGCAACTGCGTATGCGGAGGCGCACACCGGCCGGCGGCCGCAAACAGCGGCGGGTTGAACGTGTGACAGATCCGTCAGTGTAAGCCATGGTGCTCGCTGGTGGGTCGTCATGCGCACATCTGTGTGCTTCTGCCGAAGAGCGTGCGCCATCAGTGCATCATCGACGACGTCACAGCAGGGGCATGTGTCATGGTGTTCGTGCGCGTGCCTGCGTTGCCGGAAACGAAGATGGTGATGTGGTCCGGGTCCATGCTCGTCTCGTTTCCTTTCTGGTTGTACGGAACCACCTTGTGCGTCTGGCGGTACAGCCGGCGACGATGAAAGGGGACGTGCTGGCGTCACTCTCTGCCACTAGCTAACACCACGTACCAACTAATCACTAACAAACTCGCCCACTAACCATGTCCACTAATGACCCGGCACATGTACACTTAGCTAACAACCAATTGACTACCGGGTTGTTCCATGCAGTAATTAATCAACACACAATATGTCTAGAATGCTAATGTCAAGATTAATTCTAACAACATCCATGAACGGGTGGTGGTGTTTGCGACCGCCGGCTGGTGTGCGCCTCCGCATCCGCAGTAGCTGGCACGACCTGCCGTGCAGGTGCGCTCATATTTGTATCATGTGAGACCAATATGGCATAGAATCTAACCATATTTATTTTTAACTTTTATTATAAATTTTTGTAAAAAATTCATCAGGGCCAAACAAGTCTTTTTACATCCTTATTTGTGTTTAGAATGCACTATAGGGAAATAAAATGCAATTAAGTTGTCAAATAGGGAAGAAAAAAATTAGGACCAAATAGGGAACAAGATTTTAAGTCAGAGCCAAATAAGGAATTCTCTCATGCTGTGTTTGGTTGCACAGAATTCATGTCTGAATTGAATTGGCAATACAATACCAAATCAACGATTTCAATGGAATACCACAATTGTTGTTTGGATGCGCGTGGTATTCATCTGCAGAATCGAAAAAGCAATGGAATTCTAAATCATGTTTGGATGCACATTGTGTGGAATTGAATGTTTGTTTTCTCTTTCCTTTTTTATTTCTTTTTTCTTTTCTCCTTTTTTTCACATAAGGAACCAGAGCAAGACGGCAGAGAGCCGGAGCTCGTCGCCGGCGCACGATTCTAGTCACCCCAGTAAGCGTGGATGGGCTCGTTGGAAGGCCCTCGTCGAGACGAGCAGGAAGGTGGTGGCGCCGTCCCGAAATCGCCACCGGAGACTCGCCGCTGTGTAGTTTTGCGGCGGCCGGCGCACGGCAATGGCGGCTGATGCACCCAAAATGCATCTACTTTTCCAAGCACTTTGCATCGTATTTCTCTCCGGAGTCCCCTATAATTGAATAGATCTGCAGAATCTGACGCTGTTTTTAGGAAAAGTCTTCTTTCCGTCTATTTTCGCAGAACTTTTCACAGGGGATGAAAACCACGTAACTTTTTATGGAAAAGAAGGGGAATGAGCACCAGATGGGGCCGGGGGGCCACCCGAGGGCCAAAAGGGGGCCCCACACGCGGCCAGATTCCTTGGCCGCGTAGGGTCACCCCTTTTGGGCCCAGATGGCCCACTCCGGCTAGGTCTTCGACGTACCCCTCCATATATACGAGAAACTGACGGGTTTCAAAGGAGAGGTCTGTTCGCGAAATGGAGCGCCGCCGCCACCACGATCTTCGATTTTGGAGTCAGATTGATCCGGGATTTCACCCCCGGAGGTGGAATTCGAGGGGCTTCGTCACCATCATCATCACCACCATCATCTCCATCAACCATGAGCTCCATCACCCCTTCCATGTGTGAGTAGTTGTTGTAGGCATGTGAGGTGTGAGGGGTTTTGGATGAGATTGATCATGTAATTGCTACCCGGTATGCGGGATCTAGGGGTTTGTCTTGAGAATTCTTATATCTTATGTTGATGCACTATTGCTAGGCTTAATGCTTGTTACCAGGGCCCAAGTGGCATAATTTCAGTACTGAACTTACATTGCTACATCATATATTTGAGTTTGGTATCTATCTGCAATGTGTATTACCTGCTATCATGTTGAAACTGCGAACCCTAAAGTGACAGCTAGGGAAAACAAGGGGGATATGTTCTAGTTTGAGGATTATGTGTGTTTATGGAGTGTTAATGCGTTGGTCCGGGCTATTCGAAAGGGTAGACCTTAATTACCTGTAGTTCCAAATTGGCCCCGGTGAAATGGGCAGGTAGGACAATAGGCTTTGTGCAAATTCTCTTGGTTAGTACGCACAATAATTTACGGAACACACACCTACATAAAACTGAGATAGAGAAAGGCTCCGCTGCTAGCAAAACATTATTACATGATCAATCTTATCCGTGCAACACCCCGTTGTCACCTCATGCCTGCGTTTTAGTCTCTGGTTTACTTTCACTCTTTTCCGGTGAAAACTGGGAAAACACTTGCTCTCCATTTACTTTCTGTTTGTTTACTTCCACTACATTATTACACTCACCACTCTCGCTGCAAGTTTGTTGATACACAGGTGTGGTTGGGAGTGACGTCCCAATTGCTAAAGTCTCACCGGTATTCTTGTGTTCCCATGAGTCGAACTACAAATTTGGGTAATACTTCCCATCGAAGACTACGATTGATCTCCTGCACTTGGGAGCCATCAAGACTGTTTTCTGGCGCCGTTGCCGGGGAGCCTAGCTTTATTGGTAAGACCACTTGTTATTGTCTACTTGCTGCACTTTCTTGTTCCCTACAATGGGAAAGGGAAAGGACACTTCGAAGGAGGTAATGCCTTCGACTACTCGTTCTGGTAATGATTTGCCTAGTAGACCAAAATTTTCACCTAATATTGTTTCTACTGTGGCTGTTAAGAAAAAGAAAGGAATAGCTGGTAAATTACCATTGTCAAAAATGTCTACTAGTACATCTAATGATCAAACACTTGATAATGTAGACAAAGAACTAGCTTCTAAAATTTCTGAAACTATTGAAACACCTGAGGCAAATGAAACACCTGAAACAACTGAAATTCCTGAATCTTGTGTAGATGAAAATGTAGAACTTGAGCTAGAAAGAAATGAGACTCGTAGAGAGTATGAATATGGGGCCTCTTCTGAAGAAGAAGAAGAAGAAGAAGCATTTATTGAGGCCTTTATATCACCTGATTATACAAAACTTGATAAACTCTCTATTTATGATGATGCATCTCTTGGAAACTGTTTTGCTGCTACTAGAAATTTGTGTGGCCCAGCTATTAGAATTAGAGATAAAGATTATGAATTCAATGTTAATCCTGAGATAATTGAGATAGTTGAGAAGTCTAGATTCTATGGAAAGGATGAGGAGTCTCCTCTTGATCATATTGCTGAATTGCATGCTTTATCTACTACATTTGGAAATGATGAAATTCGTCAACATTATTTATTCTTAAAATTATTTCCTTTTTCTTTGGGTGAAGATGCTAGAGTTTGGTATAATCGTTTAGGACCTGCATGTATTACTAGTAAGGAAGAATGCTTGCAATTGTTTTTCAATAAATATTTTCCTGCTGAAAGGATACATGCATTAACTGTTGAAATTGGCAATTTTAAACAAGATAAGAAAGAGAGTCTACCCCAAGCTTGGGGGAGATTTGGTAAAATGTGTAAGAAATGTCCTGGTCATGGTTTTAAACCTCATGAATTGCTTGATATATTCTATAATGGACTAATGGGGGAAACAAGAGACTACCTTGATAGTATTGCAGGGAATATCTTTAGGGACAGAAGTGTTGATGAAGCAATTGAATTAACGGAGTCTATTCTCGAGAATGAAGCTGATTGGAACATTGAGGAGATAGATAAAAATGAGACACTCCGAGAGAAGAAAGAAGGTATACTCGAATTGAACCAAGAAACAATGGCTGAAGCTTCCAAGGATATTAAAGAGAAGGGAATTAAAACCTCTCATCTCAAGGAATTATCTGAAATGGGTATTAAACTTCCTACTGATGAACCATGCTTTCCAATTCAAGTGAACTCTATACTCCCTATGGAAGGTAATGAGGAGGTAACACCTCCTGTTGATGTCTCTTATGTTAACAATTTTGCTTATCATGATAATCCCGAGGAGCGTAAAATTAGAATGACTATCATGGAAAACCATCATAAAATTAATTTCCTCCGTGAAAATTTAAATGCTAGTGTAGGGGAAGTTAAAAGAATTGTTAAGCATTGTGAAATGATGAAACAATCAAGTTGAGCAAATGATTTCTTTACAAAATCAATTGTATGAAAATCTGAATAAGCAAAAACAATTATGTGGAGTTAATACAAGGGGAGGTGCAAGCACCCAGGATCCTGATTATCCTGATGATCATCCTAAAAGAAAAGAGCAAGTTGCTCTTAAAGATAAATCTTTTGCAGGAAAATCTCCCAATGAAAATGAGCATGATGATGACTCCAATGAGCAAGACAAGGATATTTCTATTTGTGATGATGAAACTGAGGATGATAATAATGAAGAAGAAGAAGAATCTCCACCTGATATTGAACAACATGATGATAATAATGAAGAAGCTGTTGGTAAGGAGGATCCTCAGCCTCCTATTGAGAAGACCAAGAAGAAGAAGAAACCAAATAAAGATAAAGATAAAGGTAAAGAAAGGGATCCATGGGTACAAAGACCCATTCCATATCCCCAAGAGGTATCAAAAACAAAAGATGAAGAGAGGTATGGGCAATTTTATGATATGATTAAGAATATTAAATTAGAGATTCCACTTATTGATGCTATTAAGAATCCTCCATATTCGAAATACATGAAAGATATTGTCATTAATAAAAGATAGATACCTATTGATGATATTACTGCTATGCTTGCTGATTATTCATTTAATGGAAAATTGCCTGAAAAACATGGAGATCCTGGTATTCCTACTATTCCTTGCAAAATTAAAGAAGCCTATGTGAAATATGCATTATGTGATTTAGGAGCTGGTGTTAGTGTTATGCCTTTCTCACTATATAAGAAGCTTAATTTGAACAAACTAGTTCCAACAGAAATATCTTTACAAATGGATGATAAAACAACTGCTGTACCTATAGCAATATATGAGGATGTTCCCATCTCTATTGCTAATGAGTTGATACCTACTGATTTTGTTATATTAGAAATGCCTGAAGATGATAATCTATCTATTATTCTTGGTAGACCTTTTTTGAATACTGCAGGAGTTGTGATAAATTGCACTGAGAGCAAAGTGACATTTAATGTTAAAGGCAAAGAGCACACTATTTATTTTCCCAAGAAGAAACATGTTACAAGTATGAGCACAAGTGTGAATGCTATACAAATAAATTCCATTAAGATTGGTAGCATTGAAATACCTATACCACCTCCAGCACCAAGGTATGAAATATTGATGATTGGGACCATTCCAATCAAATATGAGGTAACTTGATTTATTGTTTTATAATAAGTAAAAATAAGAATCATGAGCTATATTCTTTACATGTTGCTAATGAGACCTGATCAACCTCATTACTAATGTGGAAATGATAAAGGCATGATTCACAAACATTTAAATTGCATTTTTTTATGTAATTTGCTTTAAAATTGTGAGACATAGACATAGTATTAAAAATTTAGAATCAGAAATCACAGAATATGAAGTTTTAGAAATTCTCTGTAGAAAAGTTTCACGTAAAATTCCAGAAAAATTAGGGGGTCAGTTTTTTGCCCGAAGGGACCAGCAGCCAGTGGAGGAGCACCAGCAGGCCACCAGGGGCCAAAATAGGTACCTCCACGCGGCCAGATTCCTTGGCCGCGTGGGATGCCCCATTTTTTGCCACAAGTGGATGCTGGGGCCCATCCAATGCTCATCTGCTCCCTTTCGACCGAAAACCAACCCCAGTTCATCTCCTCCATTTTTCCCGTGCTATGTTTCTCCGTCAATCCTCGATCTCCATATTTGAGGCAGATTTTTCAAATCTGTTTGATGGAATCACTCCTTGGTATGTAACTCCTTCACTCATCCAATTACTTTTAGCTCCCATGCTTTGTGTATGAAGTATTTTGCTGCACTAGGTGTCACCTATTAGTTCTAAGAACTCCATGAATTTAAGTTTTCTAGTTGATATGGATGCATGATATTGATTAGAGGACTAGTTATGGATGCCTTAGCAATGTTTTAGAGTGATACAATTTAATTTTTGTTGAATTTTATTTTGGTACAGCAAGGTAACATGCTGAACAAGGGAAAGGCATTGCTTGGGATGTCCTCAAGGACAAGGAGAAGAGAATCAAGGGTGTCCAACAATCATGATGATAATCAGTTATGGGAGGATGAATTGGTTTTTGCAGGTGAAAGTCTGCGTGTCCATACCACAAGATGGCAAGACCCCGAAGTTCTTGAACATTGGGGGATTGCTGAAGATTTCCAAGCCTTTGCTGCAACTACGGGGCTGCTTGAGTTCTCACGCCATCCACGCAACACATATGTGGAACTCTCGAGGGAATTCCTCTCTACATTCAGGTTTGAGGGACCGGTGGTGCACCGGAAAAGTAAGTCTAAGAACCCTCCTCCAGCTACTTTTTTCATTAAATTTACAATGAGGGGGCAGCGTTTAGTCATGTCATTAGAGGAATTCTGTAAGGCTATACGTGTACCAACTACGGGGTTATGGGATGAAACATATGCTGATTCTAGAGAAGAACTTGTCACATTCTGGCGTAGCATTGCTAAAAATATTCCTGAAAGAATGAATAGAGGTAAGCTCACATGCATCCAACACCCGAGCCTTAGATATTTTGCATTGTTTCTTACTAGAGGATTCCTTGCTAGGGATAACACTTCTGCTTGCACTGGTCCTATGATCTATTTATTAAAATGTGCAATGGAAAATACAACACCTATATATAACCTGGGAACCATACTTGCTAGAACTTTGCATTTAGCTGTGAGTAGGAATGGCACGGATAAAACTACTTTATATGTTGGTGCCATTGCCACTTTAATCCATGAATACATTATGGCAGAACGAGGTTTTAATGATAACTTGGGTACCATGGTAAATGAGTCTCGACTGCTGGATTTTGGTTTACTTTTTCGCATGGATATGAGCAGGGCTGAGAAAGAATATTTTTCATATTGCTATAAGGATTCTAATGGACACATTGTGTCTGTTAGGCTCCCTTGTGCTGACTTGTTTGACAGAGAGACAAAGTGGACTGTGCAAGAAGAGCCACAACAAGAAGAGCAACAACAGGAGGAGCCCCAATACCAGGCGCCTATGGCATATCCCTGGGCTTCCCTGAACCACACCTTGGAGCACAGGCATGGCAGGATCCATCCTTCTTCCAGGAAGGTTCGTTGAGTGGTGGACATGATTACCACCCAGGATACTAGCTTGATCACAAGCTTGGGGGAGTATTTCTCTCCCTCCTCATTCGTTGTGTTATATCACTTGCATGTTATTTGTTGTTTTACGTTCTTTAAATCTGAAAAACACAAAAATATTTTTGTTATTTGTTAGCTAGTTTACTTATGGTTATTTACATTATGTTTCTAAAAATCAAAAATCACAAAAAGATTTTTGTTTTCTTGAGTTTAGTATAAATACGGAGCTGCAGGAATTGCTGAAATATGTTCACTGTTATATGCTTTAATCTTTACTTGTGACTCCGTTTGAGCTGAAAATTTAATCAGTACTGCAACTTTTTATGGACTTCACCTCTGTAAAACATGAGAAACTTTTGAGGTGTTTAGGTAGGTAAACAAATTGCTGAATGCAGTAACTTTTTATAGCAAGATTTGAGTTTTTATTGAGCAGTTCAAGTGGGGAGAGGAGAACAACAATGATATGATAATGTGCTTGAAGGGATGAAAGGTATGACACCTTTGCTGTGCTCATGTATGCTTTTTAATAACAGCAAGTGCACACCTTATGATTCCCTTAACACTTAGTGACATAATAGCCATTGCTTATCTTCTCCGTGGTTTAGTAGAATATATTCTGATGCAACTGAAATATTGTTTAGTGTCATTACTTGGCTGATGGATTGAATAATTGTAGCCTTAAGCAAAGGTTTACGCATCCCATTGTGCTTACTGAACTTGCCAACCAAGGAAATAATTAAAAGAGAAAATTTCATGAATGATAAAAGTGGAGTCTTATGCTTGACGAACTTATGGTTAGGGGTTAGTCTAAATGTGTATCACATGGAAAACTTTCAACGCTGCACTAAGAATTCTATATTCAAGTTGATATCATGTTCTTTTAACTGTGGATGCCTGTCATGCCGAAATGAGGTAGAGGAATAGTAAGTCTTGATGAGTAAGTATATATGATTAGAGAGACGCATTGGGCCGCTAACCCAAGCCATGCGATATCATGGTGGAAATTTACTTATAGCTAGAATGGACTCCGCAACATATCTTATAATAAAATAATAAGCTATGCATATAGTGAATGAAATAAAAAAGGATAATGAGTCCATTCCATTTGTTTGTCTTGCCATTTTGACATGGGCTGGTTTCCATGTCATGGGGCAAGAGGTACCCAATTGCTGCTCTCTATGATGTCACTAATACTTACAATGATTGTACAAGGCTTATTAGGAATCTAGAGTTGAGTAATCATGGTGTGGTACTTCGCTTTTAAGGAGCATGAGGCTTTCAACTTGTAGTTTGTCAAGCAAAAGAATCAAAATGAAAACTTAATGCTTTAGCAAAACTGAGAGCAAGGTAGTAAGCACAATGATTTTACTTGTCAACATATGAAAGAATCAGAGATCTCAAAAATCTTGATATGATTCAATCATCAGCGATGCACAAGCCTTTGTTTATGTCTACAATTGAGCAAACTCATTCAAGTATTAACACTTCATGTTATTTCTATTGCAACAAGTATATATGCTTCAACACTGAGTAGATGCACACTTGCTAGTATTTTGCTACTTGTTACAGGAATCATGTCTTGAGTATTTGCTAGTATTAATTGATGATGCATATGCAATGCAAAGTTCTTGCCAAAGTTTTTATCGCTTCTGCACTGCGTTTGAGTTGTTCGAGGACAAACAACGAGCTAAGCTTGGGGGAGTTGATACACCCAACATGCATCTACTTTTCCAAGCACTTTGCATCGTATTTCTCTCTGGAGTCCCCCCCATAATTGAATAAATCTGCAGAATCTGACGCTGTTTTTAGCAAAAGTCTTCTTTCCGTCTGTTTTCACAGGACTTTTCACAGGGGACGGAAACCACGTAACTATTATGGAAAAGAAGGGGAATGAGCACCAGATGGGGCCGGGGGGCCACCCGAGGGCCAAAAGGGGGCCCCACAAGCGGCCAGATTCCTTGGCCGCGTGGGGTCACCCCTTTTGGGCCCAGATGGCCCACTCTGGCTAGGTCTTCGACGTACCCCTCCATATATACGAGAAACTGACGGGTTTCGAAGGAGAGGTCTGTTCGCGAAATGGAGCGCCGCCGCCACCACGATCTTCGATTTCGGAGTCAGATTGATCCGGGATTTCACCCCCGGAGGTGGAATTCGAGGGGCTTCGTCACCATCATCATCACCACCATCATCTCCATCAACCATGAGCTCCATCACCCCCTCCATGTGTGAGTAGTTGCTGTAGGCATGTGAGGTGTGAGGGGTTTTGGATGAGACTGATCATGTAGTTGCTACCCGGTATGCGGGATTTAGGGGTTTGTCTTGAGAATTCTTATGTCTTATGTTGATGCACTATTGCTAGGCTTAATGCTTGTTACTAGGGCCCAAGTGGCATGTTTTCAGTACTGAACTTACATTGCTACATCATATATTTGAGTTTGGTATCTATCTGCAATGTGTATTACCTGCTATTATGTTGAACCTGCGAACCCTAAAGTGACAGCTAGGGAAAACAAGGGGGATATGTTCTAGTTTGAGGGTTATGTGTGTTCATGGAGTGTTAATGCGTGGGTCCGGGCTATTCGAAAGGGTAGACCTTAATTACCTGTAGTTCCAAATTGGCCCCGGTGAAATGGGCAGGTAGGACAATAGGCTTTGTGCAAATTCTCTTGGTTAGTACGCACAATCATTTACGGAACACACACCTACATAAAACTGAGATAGAGAAAGGCCCCGCTGCTAGCAAAACATTATTACATGATCAATCTTATCCGTGCAACACCCCGCTGTCACCTCATGCCTGCGTTTTAGTCTCTGGTTTACTTTCACTCTTTTCCGGTGAAAACTGGGAAAACACTTGCTCTCCATTTACTTTCTGTCTGTTTACTTTCACTGCATTATTACACTCACCACTCTCGCTGCAAGTTTGTTGATACACAGTTGTGGTTGGGAGTGACGTCCCAATTGCTAAAGTCTCACCGGTATTCTTGTGTTCCCACTTAGTCGAACTATAAATTTGGGTAATACTTCCCATCGAAGACTACGATTGATCTCCTCCACTTGGGAGCCATCAGCGGCGGGGACGATTCCGTGCACGGGAAAAAGGGAGGAGGGCATGGGGAGGGAGCTACGCTCACGGCGAGTGCAGAGAGAGGGTCGGGGAGGCCGGAGAAGCAGTGACGACGGCGGAAACGAGATCGGCGGAGCTCTGGCCGGGGTTGAGGAAGACAGTCGATTCGTGGCATGAGGGCCATCCCGGAAAGCAAGGTTCGGCGAGGAGGGGGAGAGGAGGACGACGGGACTCCTCGGGAGCTCAACGAGGTGGGGCGAGGCTCCAATCGCCGGCGGTGACAAATCGCGGTGGCTGTTGCGAGGGGAACAGAGGAAGGAGAAGGAACAAATCGCGCGAGGCTAGGAGGACGGGGAGGAAGGTACGGGCTCAATTCCGAGCGATTCAGAGGTCTAGACCTTGGAATATTTTGGGCAAAAAATTACACGCGCGGGTGGGAGGCTCGGAATTGAGCCCAAATTCCACGACCCAATTCTGAGCGCAACCAAACATCGGAATTTGCCTATTTGGGCCTCAATTCCAATTCCGAGCCCCAATTCCGTGCAACCAAATAGGGCATCATATTTTTCTGGCTCTAGAACCCGTGATCCTCCTCGTGAGGAGAGATACACGGCCGCGTCGAGCACGCCTAGACAGAGAGCGTTGGCTCCATTATTGCCTCCGGGCAGATGCCATCAGTCTACCCATGGGCTCTGACGACCGTCCGCATCTTCCGCAAGCCATCCCCTTCCTTTTTCGTTGACCCACGGTGACCCGCCATCCACCCGTAGCTTTCAAGGGTTTTGGCTCGACGTCGTGCGTCGCGAGAAAGATGAGGACGCCGCGTCGTCTATCTTCCAGATTCACGACCCCCTTTTGAACGGGAGTAGATCTAATATCGGTTGT
This sequence comes from Alopecurus myosuroides, assembly GCA_028641055.1. NCBI lineage: Eukaryota > Viridiplantae > Streptophyta > Magnoliopsida > Poales > Poaceae > Alopecurus > Alopecurus myosuroides. The sequence continues at coordinate 387,161,743 of CM054060.1, forward strand.
TGGATTAGATCTCAATGGCCGCATACTACTTCGTTTGCACTCGCGCGGCCGCTTGGGCTGAATCTCGCTACAGGCCCTGCATAGTAGCAGATCTGACGCGTTTAAGTTTTTTCTATAGGTTTACTATTTTCGGTGTTTAGCTATTTCTGCCATGTAGGTTGGATTCAAATAAAAATAGCTACACACCAAATCTGTGCAAACTAGGGCTGGAATTAAAACTCGAAACTCGCGAGTTAAATGAGTAGCTCGCAACTCGACTCGGTTCGTCTTGAACTCGTTGTCCAACGAGCCGAGTCGAGTTTTTATTTTCGACAGTAAACGAGTTCAAACTAAACGAGGCCGAGTTTGCGATTACTCGTTTAGCTTGTTTAACTCGGTAAAAAAGTTTCTAATGATATTCTTATATATGTGAACATTTTTTACTGATTATTGTAGTTTATTTATGACAAAATATTTTATGGTGACATCTTTTCATCGATTATTGTGATGATTTTATGATATGTGCCCCAAATAATGAAAATAATTGTATATACAATATATAATGTTGACTTTTTTATAGTTTTACAAATAAAAAAAGTTAAACGAGTAGCTCGCGATCTACTCCTGAGTTCACCGACCCGAGCCGAGTTTTGATTTTGGACTCGTTTGTTGAACGAGTCGAGCCGAACTCGACTCGTCGGTTGGCCGAGCTTGAGCGAGTCGAGCCGAGCTGGCTCGGCTCGGCTCGGCTCGAATTCCAGCCCTAGTGCAAACACAAATTCACACTGCGAACCTAACAAATTTGGAACCATCTGCAACTTGCAGATCTGAAATAATTTGGTTTTGTGGCTTTGAAAAATGTTCCATTGCCACTGGTCAGTAACACCTTTTGGTTAATAACTTGAGTTTGAATGATCTAAAAATTGTAAGATTAACTGTTTTGAGTAGCTAGTAACATTACTTTTCACTAGAAATTTGTCCATGTGCTTTGGATGTATAGAGCAAAAGTTCTATGCATTCTAAAACTCAACTAGAGAGCACTTTGGACATTTTTCATAGTTTATGTGAGTACAATTTTTATTAAATTGAATTGGGTCAGTTTCTTATTAATGTAGAGCTCAAATCTAAGTTGGCTTGAATTTGTGCTTAACATAGCTCTCTGTATGACTAATTTGGTAAAAGTGTTGTTTCTGTCTATTTCAAATAGAATTGAATTTAATTTTTTTTTGTATAAATTGGTTGTGTGAGTTTATTGTTGGTTGTTCTAGTACTATTATATGTGTGTTAGTCGTTTTTCTTGTTAAAATATATTAGTAATGTTAGTGGCTAGTTTAATTTTGTGTGTGGCATGCGTACGAGTTGTTTGTTGATTTTTTAACCTTAATTAAATAATGATTGTTATGTTTTTGTTGAGTGGTGTTGTACTTAAGTTTGTTAGATGTTAATTGCAACTAGTTTCTAGCTATTGGTATTATTGTTAGATATTAATGTTTAGTATTTCTTAATGTAATTGTTTCCTAACAATTTGTCTAAGCACCACTCTAATCTTGCCTAGTAAAAATTGTAGTGATTGTTTGTCTACCATGCTTGCCGAGAAATAGCTTGTCACCATGTTGTCTTAGTTGTTATGCTTGTGTACTGGTGTGTCTATATGTTTTGTTGATTTATCATTTTTGTCTTTGCGACGTTAGAAAATTGCGAGGAGGATTTATCAGCTGCGGGATTTTCTGAGGATTGTATTAAACACCAGAACCAGGGACAAAACCTTGAGCAAGGCAAGCCATCTCCAAAGCTTGCAATTATTCTATTGCATCTTTATTGCAGCCTATAGCAAAAGTTGTAGGACAACTCCCTAGACACTTTTACTAGTTCTATCAAAGGAAAACATTTGGATGGGCACCCTATGTTGTTTCTGGAAAAAAAAATGATTTATGAAAACCCCCTTGAGAAGGTTGGACCTTGTCTAAGCTGTGGTATGTGTAGGAGGAAGTTTAGGAAAGCGTTTTTTTCCTTAAAAAACAACACATAACGTAGTCTTCCATGGATAGCCTTACCTTACAAACACATTACTCCAATATGGGTACGGGGCTTAACTGAATCTTGTTTGATTTAGTATGGGACTGTACCTCGATGGGCTATGGGGGTTAGAGTCCCCCGAACCAAAATGTCGCCAGGAGAGTGAAAAAGGACATACAAAGTGTGGGATTAATTTGCCAGCAGTGCAACAGTTGGGTCTCCTGCCATGGCGGTGTATTGTCCGGAGTGACCGGATCAATACGGCTGACTCACTCAGTGTCAGTGAGAATAAACTCAATCGTGGAGTAGTCACATACTAGCTTATACATAGTGGAGGTTACAACTGGTTATCTGATGTGTGTATGCTGTCTTGGACAGTCCGTGGTTGATTCACGGTAGATCTACCTAATCTTGTGGTGAAAGTGTACACTCTTTAGAGCTAAAACTATTCGAATAGACCCGTACGCGTTCATGTACAGTTGAAAGGCAATGTAGCTAGCATTTTTCGAATGTTTTCAAAAACGATGGAAATGGAAACATAATTTGGGTAATTTGGAAGTACACCGAGATCATCGAATAACCTACCTTGGAATTATAGTGGTATCATGAAATGGTAGTACCTTGGAGATACTTGTCTTTAGAAGGAAAAACTTGGTGGTGATTAGTTCCTAGAAGTTTTGTAAAGAAAAAAAACTAAAAATGAGAATAGCTTTTGGAAAACCTTGTGGCATGCAATATCTACAAGAGAAACTAAAGTACATAGACTTAACTTTTGAAGTATCTTCTTCAACAAAAATCTATAACCTGGCATCTAGCTAAGATTGTTCTCCTAGCCATGTAGTGTTAAACTTAGGTTTGTAGAAGCCTTCCTAAGAGAGCCTTATACTCATTTTAGATTAGCTGCACTCTTTTGGTGGTGTGTTGCGAGTACATTCAAATGTACTCATAATGGTTTCATCCCTGGTTATTAACTTGGCTAGACTTCTACGAGGAGGAAACTCAAGAGTAGTTTGGAGAAGACGAGGGTTTTATCGACGACTACTCAAACTAGGATGTCTTGTTGAACTTCCGATGTGTTAAGTTATTCTTGCCCTGCGTGACACCTATTTGAGACTTGGGCGTGTGACCATTTTTTTTCGGATTTGTATGATGTGTAATGGATGATTGAAAGTAAAGTATAGGCACCTAGAGGGGGGGTGAATAGGTGCTACGACCAATTTTAATTTTTCTTAAGATTTAGGCTTGACAAAAAGGTAAATTCTCTAGATTATGCAACTAGGGGTGAATTTACCTATATGACAAGGCAAGCAATTAAGGCAACTAGAACAACACTTAATGCAACTAGTACAACAATAAATGTAACAAGTACTAGAAGTAAATAGGGAGAAACAAGATAACCGATGGAAGCACACGGAGACACGATGTATTCCCGAGTTCCTCCTTGTTAAGGGAGTACGTCTCGTTGGAGGGGTGTGAGCTCGCCACGAAGGCCTACTCAACGCCACAAAGGCCTCACCCTATTCTCCGATGAACTTCGCCACAAAGGCCTAGTTCACCTTCCACTATAGAACCCCTTTGAGGCGGGGATCGAATCCTTTACAAACAAGTTTGGGGCACACACCCACAACTTAATTGGGGGCTCCCAACACTCACAAATCACCAAGAGTAGCAAGAAGCCTAGGTTCTCCACATGAGGAAACCCTAGGCCAAGATTCCTCAAGCAAAGGAGAGGGGAAATGAAATCCGGTTGGTGAAGACGTAGATCGGGGCCTTCTCCTTCAATCCACCAAAGATCTAGGCTTTTGGGTGGTTGGATTGGGAGATCTAGCAAGGTGGTTGAGCTTCAACAATGGAGTCTTTAAGTCTGGTCGAGCTAGCTTGAGGTTGGTGGAGGGGAGGGGGTATTTATACCCCCCATAAATGCAAAGAGCCGTTGGAGCTTTTCTGGCGAAAGTCACACCGGAGACTCCGGTGTAAAGACCGGAGACTCCGGTCTGGGCCGGAGACTCCGGACAGTTTCCGGTGTCCCAAATCTTCAGGGAATATCCACTCCGGAGACTCCGGTCTGGTGGACCGGAGACTCCGGTCTTGGTGCTTCGAATATGCATAGAGTATGTCTGTGGTCTTGCGATCGAAGGAAACAAATACTCACACCGGAGACTCCGGTAAGTATCCGGTAAGACTCCGGTGTGGGTACAGTGCGCGACACCACCAAGTCCTTAGAGAAAATCCTTGAAGAAAAGCCCACACCGGAGACTCCGGACAGTCTCCGGACACTCTCCGGTGTGGGTACAGTACGCGACACCAGAATTTCCTTAGCAAAATCCCTGAGCAAATATCCACACCGGAGACTCCGGTCTGATAGACCGGAGACTCCGGCCTGGAGAAAACTCCAGAGAACAGAGATTTGACAGTAGCTCCTTTTTGTACCTCAGCACCACACATGATAATATGTTGCAGTAAACCCCTGAAATATATCAACACCTATTAGATTACATGTGTTGTTAACAAACACCAAAACAAGATGATTTAAGCGCGTTTGCACTTTCAATCTCCCCCTTTTTGGTGTTTGATGACAACACACATAAATTGGCAAATAGATCATAGCTAGGCTAAGTTTGTAAAAGATAGAGCACTCACAAAGTGAGCTCCCCCTATTTTTCACAAACAAAGCCCCACTTGAACAAACATTAGTGAACAATTACAAGTAGTAGAGACAAGGATATGATAAATATAAGATAGCTTCACCACAAGGTCTCTCACAAATAACAACCATAGTTCACTAAACACGTAAAATCGAAATCAACTAGAATAGTGGGAACACAAGCCATAAGAGGCAAATCAAGTTCAACGACTTGTGTTCCGAAGCAAATAAAGCAAAAAAAAGGAGAAGCCAAGCCAAAGCTACTTCTCCCCCTTTGGCATCGAGACACCAAAAAGGGGCGAAGAGAACACTGTGGTCCAACAAGCTCAGTCCTCATCCTCGTAGTCCTCATCATCATCCTCCCCTGGTTCTGTGTCACCATCATCATCATCAGCTCCACTCCCAGCATCATCATCATCAGCTCCACTCCCAGCATCATCATCATCATCACCGGAGGCAAAGTCACCAAGGTCCTCATCCTCTGGATCATCCTCAGGCTGATCATCAACGAAGTCCTCCTCAATCTCCGGGGTCCTAGCACGGTGAGTCGAGGTAGAAGGAGCCGAGGTGACATCCTCAAAGTCACCCCAAGGAAACTGATCAATGTTCCACCCCTCATAGGACATAGTCACAGAAGCGGTGGGAGGGGTGGGTGGAGTAGTGGGAGGAGTGCCCATAGGAGGTGTAGCACCAAGGCCCGCATGGTCATGCAGCTTGGTGATCATCTTCTTCAGCTCGCGTCGCTCCTTATAAGCAGCATGGTTCTCCTTGTGCACAGCCACGATCATGCAAAGAATGTTACGCTGGAACCACGTGAGCTTCTTCATCTCATCCTGAGTCTCCTCCCTGCTAGAACGGCGAGAGGGAGGATCGGCATTCTTCCTCCTAGAGCCAGAAGTTGCCTCAACATCCCCCATGGGAGTGTCATCATCATCACGAGAGCGTCCGGTCAGAATCTGGAGGGAGCCAACTGGGTGTACAGTGTCGTGGGCTAAGCCAGGCAGCTGGTCAAGAATGAGCCTCATCACATATGGAGCATAGACGGGCACCTTCTTGATCTCAATCATAGCACAGTAAATCTCCTCCTTAATAAAGTGCATCACGTCAATCTCAAACCCCTCTCCATCAGGGCCGGCAAGGTGACACTGGAAAGCCTGATAAAGGAGGTTCACTAGGCCACCACGAATAGCATCAACGTTCCCCACCTTGGGAGCAATGTTGCAGCGAAAGAGACGAAGGAAAATGTTGTAGACCCTCTTCAGATTCTTGGCAGTGCCGCAGCTGGAGAGCTTGTCATACATAGGAGCCATGCGCTTTTTATCATAAGCAACTCCATGAACGTGCATACGCTCACCATTCCCTTCTCCCCAAGGGTAACCAAGAAGCTCAGCAAAACGTTCCATGGACGACTCGCACTCCACTGTCCCAGACATCCACTTCATAGTGACCTTCTCATCTTCAGCAAGAGTGATAGTGGCAAAGAACTGCTGGATAATAGGAGGGTTGTAGTTCTGCTGAATGCCCACAAGCTGCTCGAGACCCAGCTTCCTAGTGATCCAGACTGCCTCCTCAAAGTACTCAGATCTGCCAAGTGCCTCTAAGTCAAGGACTTTCTGTGGACACACGGGCTGCCTGAACTGAGAATAGATCTCCTCCATGATCAACTCGGACTCCCTCCTCCAATAGTGGGCTGTATGAGCAGTGCGGGGCATCTCGAAGAAAGGACGACCCCTCATAAGCCTGTACTCCTTCTTGCTCAAGGAAGCCACTGAGGATAAAGAATCATATCTTGCCTTCTTTGCAATTTCAGCATTCATTCTGCTTTCGTGCTTGTTTTTCTGACGCCTCTCACTCTCAAAGGCACCCCTCTGACCATAAAGACCGGTGGCTTCATCAACAACCATATAGTTGCGGGAGTGAGGACGAGACTTACGCTTGACCACGACCTTCAGCTTTTTTCCTGAAATCCAACACAAACAGAACAACAACAGAGAAAACAAAGAAAATGAGCATACATGTCCAACAAGGTGCAGAAACACTACAGATGCACCAGCAGACGCATCTGAAAGAACCACACCGGAGTCTCCGGTCTGAGACACCGGAGTCTCCGGTCTGAGAAACAGCAAAGTGCAGGGTTCTTAACAGAGGGTTCTACTGGTGAATCTAAGCAATTTCTGTACACAAAAACTAGCCATAGGAAGTTCTACCAACAGAAAGTGCATCATCCCCAAAGAGGTCACCTAGGTTTTCAGATCTAGATGAAAAACAGAGAACACACGAGGGGGAGAGGATGTACCCTTGCTTCCTTGGCCTGTCATTGTCCCTCCACGGATGGGAGAGGCAAGGGGGAGGTTGGGGGCGGAGGAAATCGCCCCGGGACGGCTCCTGGTGAAGGCGGCGGCGCAGCAGTGCTTTGGGGGGGCGTGGGGGAAGTGGGGAATGAAACCCTAACTTCCCTCAGCCCCCAGATTAAATAGCACCCGCAGCACACCGGAGTCTCCGGTATGGTACACCGGAGTCTCCGGTCTTTCACCAGAAACACGACCCAAAAGAACATGTAATGCTTGAAAACACCAAATATGAGTTTTTGGCACGAAACAGAGAAGCAACACAAGGAGGGAAAAATGTACTCAAAAAAAAAACAACGAGAAGGAAAGGAAGAACGTCAAATGGTGAGTACATCCCTTAACAAAAAAATGCCAAAAACTCGCAAATAAGAACCAATGCTTGACGGAAGAGGTTGGTGGCCTAGGCCACCATGTAAGAGTTTATGGTATGCAACCGCGAAGATATATCTTGGGGGCATTGCCATTACTCAACATTGAAGCTCACAATTCAACATTAGAAAAAGAGAGATTACAATGAATTTTTGCTTTGGGCATAATGGGGGGAGGGAGAACCCAATGTGTTAGGATAACACTCCCCCTATGTCCATGCCTACACCTAGACTCAAAAACGTTTCATCTATAGGGGTGTGTACAAGATAGTCAAGTCAAGCTCCTTGAATCAATCACATTTAGCTCATTCCTCAAGAACAAGAATCTTGCATCATCAAGTGGCTTCGTGAAAATATCCGCAAGATTGTCCTTGGTGGGCACATAACTTAGTGCAATGTCTCCTCTTGCCACGTGATCACGGATGAAGTGGTGGCGAATTTCAATGTGCTTCGTCCTTGTGTGTTGCACCGGGTTGTAAGCAATCTTGATGGCACTTTCATTGTCACATAAAAGAGGCACTTTGTCCAAATGGACACCATATTCCTTAAGAGTTTGCCTCATCCATAACAATTGGGTGCATGCACTAGCGGCGGCAACATACTCGGCTTCGGCGGTGGAGAGTGAAATGCAATTTTGTTTCTTCGAGGACCAACTTACAAGGGACCTACCAAGAAATTGGCAAGCCCCGGAAGTTGACTTCCTATCATCTTGATCACCCGCCCAATCGGAATCCGTATAACCATTGAGAGAGAATTGTGCCCCCTTTGGGTACCACAAACCAAATCTTGGGGTATGAACCAAATAACGAAAGATCCTATGAACCGCCACTAAGTGGCAATCCTTAGGAGCCGCTTGATACCTTGCACACACACCTACACTCAAAACGATATCGGGTCTAGATGCACAAAGATAGAGCAAAGAACCAATCATAGAACGATAAAGTTTTTGATCCACATCCTTACTCCCTTTTGGATTGCGTGATAGATGACACTTGACTTGCATAGGAGTGGTTTTGATCTTTGCCTCTTGGAAGTTAAATCTCTTGAGCATGTCTTGAGTATACTTGGCTTGAGAAATGAAGGTACCACGGGCCAATTGCTTGATCTCAAAGCCAAGGAAGAATTTAAGCTCACCCATCATAGACATCTCGAACCTGTCAGTCATAAGCTTAGAGAACTCATTATTGAAAGCTTGGTTAGTTGAGCCAAAGATGATATCGTCCACATAGAGTTGGCATATAAAAAGCTCTCCTTTTACTCTCTTGGTGAAGAGAGTGGGGTCAATCTTCCCAACTTCGAAACCACGATCATCTAACAACTCCCTAAGGTGCTCATACCAAGCACGAGGTGCTTGTTTGAGACCATAGAGAGCCTTGTCAAGTTTGTAAACGTGGTTAGGAAAGTTGAGATTCTCAAACCCCGGAGGTTGCTTGACATATACCTCCTCTTTTAGAGGACCATTCAAGAAAGCACTTTTCACATCCATTTGTTGCAATTTGAAATTATGTGAGGATGCATAGGCAAGGAGGATACGGATGGACTCAAGGCGAGCCACGGGCGCGTAGGTTTCATCAAAGTCAATGCCTTCAACTTGGGTGTAACCTTGAGCGACCAATCTTGCCTTGTTCCTAATGACAATGCCATTCTCATCTTGCTTGTTCTTGAATATCCACTTGGTGCCAATAACATTGTGGCAATCCTTGGGTTTCTCAACCAATCTCCAAACCTTGTTGCGCTCAAAGTTATTGAGCTCATCATGCATAGCTTCAACCCAATCGGAGTCCTCAAGAGCTTCAAACACTTTCTTAGGCTCCACCATAGAGATATGAGCTTGATGCTCACAAAAATGAGCCAATTGCCTTCTAGTGGATCTTCTAGTTTGAACATCCTCCAAGACCTTGTCATCTTGGGCATCAATTAGCTTCAAAGCTCTTCTTATCCTTTTGATGCGACGGGCTTCGATCTCCTCATTATTGCGAGGAGGAGATACTTGATCATCTTGATCATTTGGGTCCCCATCTTGACCATCATGGCCTTGATCATCAACATTGTCAACAACAATATCTTCAACACTAGCTTCATTTTGAGAAGAGGATGACGAGGATGAATGATCTTGGCCTTGATCTTGACTCGCATTAGTGAGAGGAGTGGGTACGACTTGCGGAGTCACTTGATCAATGAGAGGAGGGTCTTGAATATGTTCTCGGTTAGGTGTAGTGGTTGGCTCCTTGGCTTGATCTTCAAATGTAGAGGAGGGCTCCACTTGGGTAGAGCATAGTCCTTCTCGAGTCGCCATAAGGTGTCCCTCGATGGGGCGGAAGAATCCCACACCCATCCTTCCTATGGCTTCTTGAGGCATTTCAACATCTACATTTGAAACATGAAATTGCGCCACTTGGGAGCCGTCATTTTCCTCGAAAACCACACTACAAGATTCTATGACAATCCGTGAGGCTTTGTCATAGACTCTATAAGTGTGGGATTCGGCACCGTAACCAACAAAAATACCCTCAATAGTTTTGGATTGAAATTTCGACAACCTAATACCCTTGATCAAATAAAAGCACTTACAACCGAATACCCGGAAGTAGGATACGTTGGGCTTGTTGCCGGTGAGGATCTCATATGGGGTCTTGCACAAGCCTTTGCGGATGTAGAGGCGGTTGGAGGAGTGGCATGCGGTGGATATGGCCTCGGCCCATAAATATTGGGGAGAAGAGTACTCCGCCAACATGGTCCTTGCCATATCCAAGAGAGTGCGATTCTTCCTTTCGGCAACACCATTTTGTTGAGGAGTGTAAGTGGCGGAGTATTGGTGGCGAATGCCTTCTTCACTAAGAAATTCATTCAATGTATAGTTCTTGGACTCCGAACCATTATCACTCCTAATAGCCATGATTTGCACATTGTGTTGACGTTGCACTTCGTTGGAGAAGTCGATGATGGTTTGTTGGGTCTCACTCTTGCACTTGAAGAAATAAACCCAAGTGTATCTTGAGTAATCATCGACAATCACCAAGCAATACTTCTTGCCGCCAAGACTTGCCTCGGGCACGGCACCAAAGAGATCAACATGGAGAAGCTCCAAGATCCTCTTTGATGAAATAATAGTCTTGGCCTTGTGCACAATGTCATGCATCTTCCCTTCAACACACGACCTACAAACACGATCCTTTGCAAAGGAAACATTTTCTTTTAGTCCAACAATAAGGCCACTTTTGTGAAGACTTTGCAAAGTTCTCATGTTGACATGGGATAGGCGGCGATGCCACAACCATCCCAAGTCCGCCTTCCCGAAAAGACACATTGCTTGAGTGTTGGTTGACTTCGAAAAGTCCACCACATACAACTCATTTTCAACATGTCCCACGTGAACGACGTCAAGAGTCTTGCTTCTCAAAAGGACCACAATATCACCATCAAAGAAGACGGAAAGACCCATCTTACTAAGAGAACGGACGGAAAGTAAATTGTAACCAAGGGATTCGACAAGCATGACGTTCACGATAGTGATATTGGGAGCCACCACAACCTTGCCAAATCCGGATACCTTAGACTTGGACGAGTCCCCATAGGTGACGGTTGCTTGGATGTCATTTGGTTGCAACTCCGTCACAAGTTCTTTGCTTCCGGTCATATGATTAGTGCATCCACTATCAAGAATCCATTTAGTCCCACCGGAAGCATAGTCCTGCAAGAGATCATTGACTAGAGTTAGGACCCAAGTTGGGTCCCTTCATGTTAGCAACAAGGGTTTTTGGAACCCATATAGTATAGTCAATAAAACCCTCAATAGGACCAACATATTTAGCTTGCACAACACCATAATAATCAACATATAATAAATGGTGTGGGTTGTTAGTTCCCGCGGAGGTGCTACGAGTAGTGTTGTCCCTCATGACATTACTACTTGAGGCACCATTGCTTGCTTGTGCGGGTGTGCTACGAGTAGGATTGTCCCTAATGACAATACCACCCGAAGCACCATTCTTGTTCTTCTTCTTGTTCTTCTTCTTCTTGTTCTTTTTCTTGGCAACAAAGCCAAGACCTTGCTTGCCCACTTGTTGCCTTGGAGCACTCAATTGTGATCTAGAAATGACCACATTAGAGCTTGGGGCAACCACTTGTGGGGTGGTAAGCACCATCTTTTCAACTTGAGTGCTTTTGCCCTTGAGCCTTGCTAGCTCATCCTTTAACCTAGCATTTTCTTCAATAATATTTGCATGATCACAAGAAGAAGTAGAAGTGCTAGGATGGTTAAATTGAGTAAGTTGAGTTTGAAGTTGTTCATGCAACTCTTTGAGGGATGTGTGTTCGCTTTCCAAAGCTTTGTGAGCAATGGTTAGCTTTTCAAACTCCTCGGTTAGTTTACCATGACCAACCCCAAACTCTACTTTATCCTTTTTAGCCTTTTTAAATTTAGCAATAGCAAGATCACGTTCCTTAATGATTTTAGATACAAGTTCATTATGGGTAGTTTCAATAGTTTCAAGTTCATCTTCTAGAGAAACTCTACCATCATGCTCTTCTTCAAGAGTCATTGAGAGGGATGCAATTTCATCCGCATCCCTTCTCTCAATCTCACCTTTCTTCTCAAGAGACTCTTGGGCCTCTCCCAATTGCCTCATGAGATGCTCAAAGTACTTCTTGGTCTCCCCTTGCATGTTAGACATAAATCGGTCCAAAGAGGCCCTTTCCTCTTCTTCTCTAAGACTAGCAATATGTTCTAGTTCACTAGGGGTCTTAGAGTTAGGAGAAGATGATACCTCCGTGGTCTTAGCCATGAAGCACTTGGCATTGCGTTGAGGAAGATTTTCATTGGGGGATTCAAAAAGAGATGACGAAGATGGAGTGGAAGCAATAGCTAGAGCGGCCACTTCACTTGTGGTTTCTTCTTCTTCATCACTCTCGGAATCATACTCCTCTTGAGTCAAGAGCACAAACTTGGTGGGGGTCTTCTTGTTGAAGGGTTTCTTCTTGAAGTGAGGTTTCTTGTATTCAACCTTGGACTTGTCCTTGCGGATGAGCTTCTCGCTATGGTTCTCTCTATTCTCATAGGGGCACTCCGCAATGAAATGGTACTTGTCTTGGCAATTGAAGCAAGATCTCACTCTTTGAGCCCCATCATTACCATAACGAGACTTGGTCTTTTCCTCAACAAATTTCTTGCCTTTTGGGGGATTGTTCCAAAATTTTTGCACGGTGAGAGCAATTAGATCCTTTAGAACGGGATCATATTCTTGTTCCTTCAAAGGAGGCAATGCTTCTTCACCATCTTCATCATTCTCAACTTCTCTTGCCAACACCTTGGCCTTCAAAGCAACGGAAGCTCCTTGATGCATCCCAATGGCCCTAGCACGGTTGTCAAGAGCATTCTTGGTTTGCACTTTGTAGGAGCTCAATTCTTGCATGACTTGGGTAGAGGTCATGATGGAGAAATCATGTCTCCCTTGAATGCTCTTCATATCCGTGCCCTCAAAAGGCATCACGACAATTATGAACTTCCTCTTGATCCAAGCATCATCAATATGTGTTGCACCCGCATTAGAGAAAGCGGTGGCAAGAGATTTGAGCCTCCGATACATGTCAACGTGATCTTCTCCATCACGCATGAAAAATCCTTCGGCCTCATTGGTCAAGGTGTCATAGCGATTTCTTTGCATGCTTTCATTCCCAACAAACATGATGACAAGTGCATCCCATGTTTCTTTGGCGGTGGAGAAGTGTTGAAGATGCGGCATGTGATTGGGGCCCACGGCTTGATGAAGGATGGATAAAGCGGTGTAATTGAGTTGGCAATCTACAACCTCTCTTCTTGTGAGATTCTTGGGATCATATGGCTTGTATCCATCACGAGTGATTCTCCAAAGATCTATACAAGAAGAGTTCAAGTGAGTCTCCATGTAGTATTGCCATTCACGAAAAGAATATGCATCAATTTTAGGTGGATCTCCCCTAGGAATTATATGAGGAAAAGGGATGGGAGGATCGGGAGAATATGAGCCTTCTACGGCATGATATCCTTCCTTTCCACTCGCACCCTTCTTAGAGGATTGTTCGGCGGAAGCAGTTTTAGGTGGTTCACCATCAACCCCAATCTTGGCACCCTCCGTTTCCGGAGGGGATGAGTCGACCACCTCCGGTTTCTTGGCTTTGAGGAGTGTTGTCATGAGTAGACGCAACTCCTCAAATTTAGTGTCTATGGATGAGGTCAATGATTCTCTCAAAGCATTGAGATCATTCATGGACACATTTCCTTCGGACGGAGCGTCATCCTCATCACCCATACTTAAACTCTTAGGCGGTTAAGCCCGATAGAAGAGCCGAGGCTCTGATACCAATTGAAAGTAAAGTATAGGCACCTAGAGGGGGGGTGAATAGGTGCTACGACCAATTTTAATTTTTCTTAAGATTTAGGCTTGACAAAAAGGTAAATTCTCTAGATTATGCAACTAGGGGTGAATTTACCTATATGACAAGGCAAGCAATTAAGGCAACTAGAACAACACTTAATGCAACTAGTACAACAATAAATGTAACAAGTACTAGAAGTAAATAGGGAGGAACGAGATAACCGATGGAAGCACACGGAGACACGATGTATTCCCGAGTTCCTCCTTGTTAAGGGAGTACGTCTCGTTGGAGGGGTGTGAGCTCGCCACGAAGGCCTACTCAACGCCACAAAGGCCTCACCCTATTCTCCGATGAACTTCGCCACAAAGGCCTAGTTCACCTTCCACTATAGAACCCCTTTGAGGCGGGGATCGAATCCTTTACAAACAAGTTTGGGGCACACACCCACAACTTAATTGGGGGCTCCCAACACTCACAAATCACCAAGAGTAGCAAGAAGCCTAGGTTCTCCACATGAGGAAACCCTAGGCCAAGATTCCTCAAGCAAAGGAGAGGGGAAATGAAATCCGGTTGGTGAAGACGTAGATCGGGGCCTTCTCCTTCAATCCACCAAAGATCTAGGCTTTTGGGTGGTTGGATTGGGAGATCTAGCAAGGTGGTTGAGCTTCAACTATGGAGTCTTTAAGTCTGGTCGAGCTAGCTTGAGGTTGGTGGAGGGGAGGGGGTATTTATACCCCCCATAAATGCAAAGAGCCGTTGGAGCTTTTCTGGCGAAAGTCACACCGGAGACTCCGGTGTAAAGACCGGAGACTCCGGTCTGGGCCGGAGACTCCGGACAGTTTCCGGTGTCCCAAATCTTCAGGGAATATCCACTCCGGAGACTCCGGTCTGGTGGACCGGAGACTCCGGTCTTGGTGCTTCGAATATGCATAGAGTATGTCTGTGGTCTTGCGATCGAAGGAAACAAATACTCACACCGGAGACTCCGGTAAGTATCCGGTAAGACTCCGGTGTGGGTACAGTGCGCGACACCACCAAGTCCTTAGAGAAAATCCTTGAAGAAAAGCCCACACCGGAGACTCCGGACAGTCTCCGGACACTCTCCGGTGTGGGTACAGTACGCGACACCAGAATTTCCTTAGCAAAATCCCTGAGCAAATATCCACACCGGAGACTCCGGTCTGATAGACCGGAGACTCCGGCCTGGAGAAACCTCCAGAGAACAGAGATTTGACAGTAGCTCCTTTTTGTACCTCAGCACCACACATGATAATATGTTGCAGTAAACCCCTGAAATATATCAACACCTATTAGATTACATGTGTTGTTAACAAACACCAAAACAAGATGATTTAAGCGCGTTTGCACTTTCAATGATGTATATTTGTAATGCCAACTCTCAGTGTGTTGTTAATGAGTCATCTGGGATCGTGAATGGATGATCATGGAGGTCTTAGACCATGAGTCTGGGGTCCCCACAGAGTTGGTATTAGATCCATCCCGACCATAGGAGACCTTAGTTAGAATGAGCGTTAGACTAAAAACCAAAAAAAAAACTATTTTCCTAAAGCAAGATACAAGGAGGACTAAGTACCAAAACTATGCTTATATCCCATCCCCGACCATAGGAGACCTTAGTTAGAATGAGCGTTAGACTAAAAACCAAAAAAAAAACTATTTTCCTAAAGCAAGATACAAGGAGGACTAAGTACCAAAACTATGCTTATATCCCATCCCCTATCTATTTTAAAACTCTACTTGCATGAAACTACATCTTGCATATTTAAAATTGTTACACACTGTTCACTAGCTTAATCTACTTAAAAAAATTGTGGATGTCTATCGTTTTCTCTGAGTCAAGTCAGTTGGGTCTCACTCCGTACTTTTCCTTCCGCTTCAAGAACTGGCTGGTGGAGATGACCCGTATCCTCAATAATCCACTTCCTGAGTTCCGGGGAGCGTAGGTTGACCACACTAGTCTAGAGTTGTCTTGGTTGGTGGTGTGCACCATTCGTCCACCTCTTTTGACACCAACTGCTCCTACCTACACCTTCCAGGTGTTTGAGTGTTCCTGGAATGACGGTGTTGTTCGTGTCATTCAACAGGAGATAGCTCAGTTGGCACATATCTTCAACTATCGTTTCCTGGGCACTCGATCGATACTTATGGGAGGCATGATGAGGATGGACGACCTATGGATTATCCATACCTTCCTAAGTCCTTAGGTTTACATCTTCATGATATGGAGTATCTCTTGCACCGCAATCAGACGGGACTTGATACTGCACGTATGGAGCTTCACACCCAGACCGCGAGGAATCGTGCTTTGGAGAGTCAGTTAGCGACTTTTAAGATCGCCCGTCACCGTCTCACAAGAGGAAGGAGGCGCTCCGGACTGCTGATGACACACAAGTATAGGGGATCGAAACAGTCTTCGAGGGAAGTAAAACTCATATTTATTGTTTCAACACAAGGGGGCCAAAGAATATTTATAAACCTTAACAAATGAATTGTCAGTTCAGCTGCACCTAGAAATAGACTTGTTCACAACAGTTTATCAATGGAAACGGTTTTATAGCAGTAGCTGTAGTGAAATAATAGCAGGAATGAAATAAAGACAACAGCAGTAATTGTAGTAGACAACAGGATTAAAATATTGTAGACATATGGATGGATGAACGGACGTTGCATGGATAAGATAGTTCATATAATAATCAAGACATGCACAATTGCAGATAAATAATAATAGAACATCTAAGTACTAGGTAACCATAGGCATGTGTTCTGTATTTAGTCGTACGTGCCCGCAATGAGAAACTTGCACAATATCTTCTGTCCTACCAACGCGTTTACAACGGGGTCTCAATGGAAACTACTGGTAATTAAGGTGCTCCTTTTTATTATAGCATCATAGCAAAGCATTAACACTCCGTGAATACATGTAATTCTCACATCACAGTCATCCCCTCCGGTTATCCCAATTGTTGTCACTTTGGGGTCTTGGGTTCCGGACAACGATATGTGTAAACAGTTTGCAGGTATGATCGAAAACAATAATTATCCTCATGAATCAATAACATGTTCAGATCTGAGATCATGGCACTCGGGCCCTAGTGACAAGTCTTAAGAATAACAAGTTGCAACAATGATAGATAGCACTAACAACGGATACTAGGAAACATGCCCTAACAATATGGAAATTATTACATGAACGATCTCATCCAATCCCTCCATCCCTCTCAGCCTATAGCGGGGATTACTCACACATGGATGGGGGAATCGTGGATGATTGATGCATAGGTGGTGGCGATGCTAATGGCGATGATCTCCTTCAAATCCCCGTCTCGGCAGGGTGTCATAACAGGAACTTCTGATCCCCGAATTGAATTTCGAGGAGGCGGCGGCGCTCTGGTGTTTTTCTCTAGAATATGACGAACCCCCGGCATTTTTAGGTTAAGGGGTATATGTAGTCAAAAGGGGTACCCGAGGGAGTGACCGAGGCGGCCACACCATGTGGTGGCGCGACCTAGGGGGCACCGCCAAGTGGTGTCGGCCCCTCATGGTCCCTCTCTGTTTCGTCTTCCGGCTCCGTGAGTCTTCGGGTAAAATAGGAACATTGGGATCTTTTCCGAGCATTTTCCGGAAAGTTGATTTTCTGCACAAAAATGAGACACCAGGGCAATTCATATGAAAACAACATTAGTCTATTTTAGTTGTATTCAAAACTCGCAAGTTTAGAGGAAAACAACATCAAAAATGTTCGGAAAAGTAGATGCATTTTTGACGTATCAACTCCCCCCAAGCTTAGCTTATTGCTTGTCCTCAAACAATTCAGTTAACAACTGAGTGCGATAAAAGAACTTTTACGAACATATTTGCTTCATATGATGTAAATATTCTCACTATATGATCAAGTACTTAGGCAATTCATAATAAGAAGTATGCAAATAAAGTCACCTAATAGTTATGCAAACCATGAAGAGATACCAACACACTAATAATAAGCAATATGAAATATATCAATTTGCAGGATTGCAATGTTCATAATAAGATATGATAAAGTGGTATCTCACTTGCCCTTAATTGTGGAGCAGAACATAAATGCTAGGGCACCTCTAAGGTTCAAGTGAAGACTAGAAGTAAAGATTGAAGGGAATATGCCCGAGAGGCAATAATAAAGTGGTTATTATCTTATTCCTTGTTTATGATAAATATTTATTTCTCATGCTATAATTGTATTAACCGGAAAAGTTGATACATGTGTGTTTAATAAACAAACAATGGTCCCTAGTAATGCCTCTCGTTTAACTAGCTCGTTGATTAACTGATGATCAAGGTTTCCTGATCATGAACATTGGATGTTGTTAATAACAGGATCATGTCATTAGGAGAATGATGTGATAAACTGACGACTCACAAGTGTAGGGGGTGTATCACAGTACTTTCCTAAATAAGAGTGTCGAACCCAACAAGGAGCAGAAGGTGTTGACAAGCGGTTTCGATGAAGGAATAACTGTAAATACTAAAAGATAGATTTGTAGGGGTTTTTTATATTGCAGATAAATAAAGTGCGAGTAAATAAAATGCAGTAATAATAATTGCAGAAAGTGGCCCAATCCTTTCTTCAACAAAGGACAAGCCGGTAGGTTTACTTATGATTAACAAACATTCTCGAGGACACACGGGAGGTTTATGTCAAGTGCTTTTGTTCCATGCAGTTGAATAATGTTAGGTGTTTTGATAAGTGTTGTGTGGGTGAACCTATGCTAACGTACCGTCCCATCCAAGACTAATCCACACTTGTGATTATACCCCTTGCAAGCATCCGCAACTACAAAAAAAGTAATTAAGAAATAAATCTAACCACAGCTTTAAACTCCGGGATCATACGCTCCCTCGTGTAAAGGTTTCCTAACGGGGGTTTAGGTTTCTGTCACTCCGGAAATCCCACAATTAGTAGCCAAATACACGATGCATTCCCCTAGGTCCATAAATGGTGAAGTGTCATGTAGTCGACGTTCACATGACACCACTAGAAGAATAACACCACAACTTAAATATCAAACCATTCAATATTATTCAACATTACTTCACTACAAACAACTTGACTTCTCCCATGTCCTCAAGAACAACAGGAACTACTCACAAGAAATCATATGGATCATGATCAGAGGTGATATAATGGATGATAACAATCTGGTCATAAAGTGTAAACACCGATAAATCTCCCAAGCACCAACTACTAACAAGTAATCCACACCGGGAGAGAGATCTAATGCAAAACAATAGTAGAGTCCCCTAATTGTTACAACGGGATAAAGGTGGATGATGAGGGTGCTGGTGCTGGTGGTGATGATAATGATGATGACGATCTTGATGATGCCCGGAGCGATGACGGTGACGATGGCGGTGATTTCCCCTCTCCGGAGAGGAATTTCCCCAGCAGATTTCTCCCTTCCAAAGAGCTTTTCTCTCTCGGGTGTTTTCCGCCCCGAGGCGGCGGCGGAATAATTCTTCGACGATGGTATGAGGCTTAGGGTTCCCTCAGGGCCAAGAACGCGAAAAATACCCTCCAGAGGTGTGGCCAAAGGGGGGCGCCACCCCATGGTGTGGGCCCCTAGTGACCCCCTCTGGCTCTCCTTCTGGCTGGGTTCCTCCTCTAAACTTCTAAGACACCCCCGGTGTCCCTCTTCTTATTTTGATCTTCTGAAATATGGTATCTCGGCGGTGCTTTTTCCATCAGACTCCTGGTCCCGGTGTTTATTCTCCAAAAATTATGAAACATGCAAAATAAGATAAAATAACATAAGAGGTGCATCATAACATGAAATATATCGATGAATAACAAAAAATTATGATATAAAATAGTGATGCAAAATAGACGTATCAACTCCCCCCAAGCTTAGGCCTCGCTTGTCCCCAAGAGAAATTGAACTTATTAAACATGACCACAGGTTAATGGAGTGAAGAGTCGATAAATAAAATATGGACAAAACGCATCAGATTTATCTATGCACCAATTATTACAGACATCAACTTCCTCTCATATAACCTCACTTGAAACGAATAAATGGGAGTCGCAAACAAAGATGCAAAATAGAGAATCAAAATTGGTGATGGCAAACTTCGTTCTTGGCCAGAGAACATTTAATGATATCATACTTATCTTAGGTGAGGTCTTTATAACAAGGCTTATATTGTAGAGCTTAACATGTTTAATTATAACAATCCTTTTACGACGATTCATAGCTTTCAAAATAATATTCATTCAGATAATAAAGCATGTGCTAAACAAAGAAGGATAGAAAACATGATTGAATAAATCAACATATAGATGATGAGATCACCACAACTCAAATGCTTGCTGGAGACATAAAGGAATGGGTTTACTGACTCAACATAAATGTAAAAGATAGACCCTTCGCAGAGGGAAGCATTGATCACTCATGTGCTAGAGCTTTTATTTTGTAAAACAGAGTTATAAAATGGTTAACACTCCTCCCAACCTTTCTTACACAAACCATGGCTAACCGAATCCTCGGGTGCCTGCCAACAATCACATACCATGGAGGAGTGTCTAATTTTTGAGAGGTGTATGCTAGTGTCAACGAATGGTAAACAGAAAATACAGTACGTCACAGGCCAACTAGACTTCTTAAGAGCGGCTCCCTTATGAGGGACGCAACTGGTGTAGAAGGTCATCCCTCATTCTCTTTTGTTTACACGATTATGCTTTGACTGAGAAATCAGGGGCAAAAATAGTGAAGCGAATTTATGTATTAGTTTGTGGCTAGGCACCCCGCTGCCAGCTCTTCTAGCTTTTGGATAAGCGGATGAAGCCACTAGTCCAGGTGTTTGAAGTCCAGTCAACAAGTGAGATAAAGATTCTCTATTAACGTCCTCATGAGCAAAAACATGAACACAAAACAGGAGAAATTTGAAAGTTTTAAAGGTAGCACATGAGCAATTTACTTGGAGTGGCGGTGAAATACCACATGTAGGAAGGTATGGTGGACGCAAATGGCAAGGTTTTGGTTCAGGCTTTGGATGCACGAGTAGAGCTCATACTCAGTACATGTTTTTTGGCTAGCAAGGCTAGGTACCAAGCATAAGAGTTGAGGGCAAACAAACAAATATACATATGATGAAACCGATCATGCAATCTTCATTGAAATCCCAAGCGATCTTAACTTGTGAATACTAAGTTAATGAGCTCATATTCAAATTCCTCTTTCTTATGCTAGCAACTCGAATTATTATTTCTACTGACCCAAGCTAAGTTTGCCAAAACCAACTAGATTAACTTGATGATCTCCATAGTGATACCAAATACTAATAACAAGCTCAACCATATGACAGAAATTGAAAACTAAAATAATGTGCACAGAAAGTAAATGATGAAACTTCTCATTAATATTTTAAACCGGCAACTCACACCAACAGATACAATGATAACCAACTATGGAGAGACACTTCCATACTGCGAACCATCCTATATGATAACTTATCTACTCAGTATATGACTCTACTAAAAAAGTAAAAAGATGAAAGATAGTGATGTGATACCGCGGCACCCTGATGACTCCCAAGTGCAGGAGATCAATTGTAGTACCTTTCGATAAGTATTTGAGTGTCGAACCCACGAGGAGCTGAAGGTAAGCTATCTATTATATAAAGCCCTATAACCCTCTTATATGGCTGTTTATGCAAAGCAATAAGTTTGACTAAAAGGAACTAACTAATTAAAAGCAAGTGACGTGGAGTGTGGTTTGTCTAGTAACTAGTGAAGCAAATTTAAAATGCAAGTAATCCTAAAGCAAATTTCTAAAGCAAGTTTCACAAGTAGCAAGCATCAAATATCTCAAGTATCTCAAGGGAGCAAGTGTTCTAGCAATAGGTGTTTCGTTCGTGTGGTTGTCACAATTAGTGAAGCACCTGTTTTAGTCTTAGTTGTTTCTTCTAGGAAGGAGCCATGAATAGGTATAGTCAAGTAAACGATCTACAACCCCTTATGATGGATCATGTGGCCAAGTAAATGACTGCACAAGATTGATTAAGACATAAAGTCCCACCATAGCCTTACGTTCTAAGGTCCCCTATATATATCCCCCAATAACTTGACTTTGTGGCTTGGTCTCAGGTTACTGTCACTCCCAAGTCACCACCACTCCATTATGCTACCGGTGATCACCTTAGATGCATTCCCCAACATATGTGTGCACTCATATATTGTACATAAAGACAATCATAGAAGATAACAAACTTGTATGCAACCAATCAACGAACTATTTCACCATTGCCAAGAACAATTCACTACTCAAACATAGACGGGGAGACACAATACATCAAATATAGTATTGCATCATACATCGTGTTTGCCAAGATATTACAGTGGATAGATGGAGCTAATCTTGCTGTAGATGTTGATGGTGAACACGCCGGAGGGGGGTGGAGCCCTCCGGGGGTGATCCCGGCGGCGTTTCCCCCCTCCGATCTTCTCCGGCGGCAGCCTTCTGTCCCTCTGTTTTGTGGTTTCGTCTCTCGGCGCCGCCTCCTTCTTGAAAAGGCCAGGGGACCCTTTATATAGTCGTTTTTAGGTCATGAGACACTCGGGAGAAGAAAGATCGTCGGCATCGGAGCCACGGGGGAAAAAGGGGGCCCCACACGCGGCCAAGGAATCTGGCCGCGTGGAGGGTCCTCTTTTCCACCTGGTTGGCCTTTTGGCCCTCTACTTTGGCCCATGGTCTTCGTCTCGAAAATTCTGAACCGTGCTCTTTGGCCTTGCCCTTTTTGGAGTCCCGAAGCTCCCGAAAAGTCTGAAACACTAAAAAGTACGTTTTTTTGGAAAAACAGGGTTAGAACCAAAAGAAGGGGGATTGTTCAGAAAATCCCCCAAATCATTATAAAACATGAATATAAGTTGCTAATATGTAGGAAAAACAAGTAATAACATGCAAAGTTCATCTATGCATTTTACATGCATCAACATCCCCAAGCTTAACCCATACCCGTCCTCGAGTATGAAGGTGATAAAACTAACATGGACTTTGCATTTTAAAACAATCATGGAATATCAAAGAAGATTATTCATGCTACATATAATCAAATGATTCATAATGTAGATGAGTATCAACATACAATTCATGTTATAAGAAATATCAAATATGCAAGCAAAGATGCTTCATGAAAGTTCACAAAGTGTATAATAAAATAAAAGCACTATGGACCAAATGCATACACAAAATGAAAAATAAAATCCTATATTGGTCAAAGAATAGCATAATGGAAAATAGAAAATATGGTGGACACTTTGGAGAAAATTGAGTAGAGGTAAAACATGATCAAGTCTTATTTAGCCTCTAAATTATTCAACTAAAATTACTAATTGAAATGTGGCGTCCATTGGTCTAAGACTCTCATTGCCCCTTTATCACTAGCATCTTAAATTCTGAATGTTGAAGTAATGTGATTGACAAGGTGTTGGTTGAATTCCTCATGCCCCGTGAGTGTGAAAACCTACTCCATGATTACTCAACTTAAGATTCCTAATAAGCTTTTTACAATCATAATATGTATTAATGACATCATAGAGAACCGCAAAGAGGTACCTCTTGCCCCATGACATGGAAACAAGCCCATGTTACAATGACAAGATGAACAAACGGAGTAGACTCATCATCCTTTTTATTTTCATTCACTATTATGCATAGCTTCTTATTTTATTATAGGATGTGTTGTAGAGTCACTCAAGCTGTAAGTAAATTTCCACCATGATAAAGCATAGCTTGGGTTAGCGGCCCAATGCGTTTCTCTAGTCATATAGATACTTACTCATCAAAACTTAATATTCCTCTATTTCATTTCGGCATGGCAGGAGTCCAAAAACAAAAGTACATGATATCAACCAAATGTAAATTTGTTTTTGCAATGTTGAAAGCTTTCCGGTGATACACGTTTATAGCTAGCTCACAACCACACACTTGTCAAACGCAACACTTGTGGCTCCCATTATTGGGTCATGTTTATTAGATGCATAAAAAGTAAAGCGTGCCTTCAAAAGTTCGTGAGAGTCCTATCCCAAGTTCAACCCATGACAATTAATAAAGTGAATATCTTAATTTAGAACATAAATAACACAATAACATGGTGAACATACTCGGAATAGCAATGAAGCTAATGGGAAGATATGGTGGACTCACTGGAAATACTTGGCTAAGGAGTGTTGGAAACAAGTTTTTACTTGTTGGAATTTTTAAATTTTTGGGCTAGCAAGAGGGAGATAGTTGACCAGCTACTATGCATGCATATGTCCATAGAACTACTCATTTCATGAAAAACTAAATAAACCAGCAATTAACATCAAGGACATGAATAAGAGATAGCTCAAGACAACATTATTGCAAATTTCTACACATAAAAAGCCTATAAATCATGCAAACATATGTAGCTCTTCAAATCAACCATGGCATCCCTATTCCAAATCATAATACTAGCATCCAATACATTCCAACCCCAAACTCCAGCAGCTCAATCTCATATAAAATGATGGTGGTGGTCTTATCAAAACAAAAATAAAAACAAAAACTAGACGATTCAAGTCTCTACGATAAATGCTTTGCTTAGAAAAACAGAAAGTAGACGTGTGCTAACCAAAAGAGTGTAGCTCTAGTGGGGTGTTCATCACATCCCCAAGCTTATGGATTTCACCATTCTTGGATGTCTTGAGGCGCAGCTCCTCTATTCCCCGTGAAAAAAACTTCATAAAACATGTTTCTCCCATTCTTTTTCTGTGGGGTGATATTAGCAAGGACAAACAAATCACATGCTTGCTGCGCAAAATTCCAAAACAAATGCTCCAGAAGATAGACAATAAGGTTCATAATGTTGTAAGTTCACTCTTTAGATCGAAAAGATCAAGGAAATTCAAGTCCCAAACCCAAAGAGTGCATCCAACAAAAGAACGCAAAATCTGTCCAGAAAAGCAATATCAGCAAAACGAACGTTTTCCCCAAGCTAGACTCATCAAAAAAATTAATCCAGTTTTTGTGCTTACAGAGTACGAAAAGTTTCAGAACATACTAAAAAATTAGCTTAATCCGACTTACAGATAAAAAACGAAAAATCGTACGGTGAGCAGAATCGTGCTGAAACAGAAATTCCAAGCACTAGGATAGCAACTTTTAAATCCAAATGGGTGAAACTTGACACTTTATTGAAAACTCCAGAAACTAAACTAAAGACTAAGTCTCTTGTTAAATCAAGAGGACACTAGGAAAAACCAACTAAGAACAACCGGGTTGCCTCCCGTAAAGCGCTTTATTCATAGCCGTATAGCTAGGCTTTTCTTACTTAACATCATGATGGTTGGAGTGAGGTGGCTCGGCATCCCCGAGCTTGGATTCTTGTACTTATTTGATACATGCAGGGTGAGCCCAGGGGTACATCCCCAAGCTTGATTGGTTGTCCCTCTTGATCTTTGTTCATCTCACTTAACTCTTCCTCCTGAAAAATTCTTCTTACACAAATCTCAATATAAAACTTGATTAGAGGGGTTAGTGTCTCCATAAATAAAATCCACATAGGTACAACAAATACATCATGAGTTGATTATAAATATTAACTACTATTACTATAGTTGTGCATTGCTCCTTGATGAAAAGAACCACACAAAACACAAGTAATGAGAGCAATGCAAAATAAAGACATAATCTGCCAAAAACTGAACAACCCGTAAAGAGTGAATTTTTAGAGGCACTTAAGTTGCTCAAATCAGAAAACTTAAAACTAATGAAATATGTAGTGATAACTAAATATTGCTGTCGTAAATTACCAGGTCAAAATTCCACTTCTGTGATTTTAAACATTTTTCGCAGTGAAGTTCAGGAATCTGTTTTCTGGACAGCTAATTACTATTGTTTAATCCTATCTCTCATATAAGATTATTCTTGCCATTATGATGAAAAATAAGACAGAAATGTGATGTTACAGTAGTGAACTAATAGTTTTATTGTTTTTAGCATAGGAAAAAGTTTTAATGATAGAGACTTTGCAATGGTTTCATTGGCATGAACAACACATGTTCAAGGTCGACCCCAACTTCTCCATTACTCATCCTTCTCATTTACTTTCCCAAAAATTTTAGAAAATGAAAATCTTAAACTAAATGATAGATAACAGTAGGTAAAGGTATTTCACATGTTGAAAAGACATAAATGTGTGCTCAAACTGAATAGGAAATTAAACCATAAGGAACACACCAAAAAATATTAAACGATTTATTTTTAAGTCTAACCCCTTTCCTATGCATTGGCATTTTGTAATGAAACAAATAGAAGAAGCACATAATAGCAAGAATAGAAAGGTAGATCAAGTGCAACTTCAATACTTTCAGCATAAAGAGGGGAAACTTAATATTGTTGAAATATGTGTAACCATGTTTCCCTCTCTCATAATAATTTTCAGTAGCATCATGAATAGATTCAACAATATGAATATCACATAAAACATTCTTATCATGAGCCACATGCATAAAATAATCACTACTCTCCACATAAGTAAAATCCTCATTAGTGATAGTGGGAGTCAAACATTCATAATTTTCACTGCAATCATCATATATAGGAGGCATAGTATCATCAAAGTGAATTTTCTCCTCCAAGCTTGGGGAACTAGAAATATCATGCTCATCAAAACCAACTTCCCCAATCTTAAAACTTTCCTTAGCAATAAAGGTGTTCAAAGAATTAGTACTACCACAAATATGATTGTTGTGCAAATAATTTTTCAATTTCTCCTCAAACACTTCATGTCCTAATTCAAGGTAGATATTATACAGTTCTAAAATTGTTTGGTTGTTTTCCATTTTATAATTTTTTTGTGTGTGTTTTAGGTTTATATGTTAGTATGCAATGCAAAAAAGAATAAAATCTTAGCACAACGCTCCCCGGCAACGGCGCCAGAAAAGTGCTTGATGACTCCCAAGTGCAGGAGATCAATTGTAGTACCTTTCGATAAGTATTTGAGTGTCGAACCCACGAGGAGCTGAAGGTAAGCTATCTATTCTCTAAAGCCCTATAACCCTCTTATATGGCTGTTTATGCAAAGCAATAAGTTTGACTAAAAGGAACTAACTAATTAAAAGCAAGTGACGTGGAGTGTGGTTTGTCTAGTAACTAGTGAAGCAAGTTTAAAATGCAAGTAATCCTAAAGCAAGTTTTTAAAGCAAGTTTCACAAGTAGCAAGCAGCAAATATCTCAAGTATCTCAAGGGAGCAAGTGTTCTAGCAATAGGTGTTTCGTTCGTGTGGTTGTCACAATTAGTGAAGCACCTGTATTAATCTTAGTTGTTTCTTCTAGGAAGGAGCCATGAATAGGTATAGTCAAGTAAATGATCTACAACCCCTTATGATGGATCATGTGGCCAAGTAAATGAATGCACAAGATTGATTAAGACATAAATTCCCACCATAGCCTTACGTTCTAAGGTCCCCTATATATATCCCCCAATAACTTAACTTTGTGGCTCGGTCTCAGGTTACTGTCACTCCCAAGTCACCACCACTCCATTATGCTACCGGTGATCACCTTACATGCATTCCCCAACATATGCGTGCACTCATATATTGTACATAAAGACAATCATAGAAGATAACAAAACTGTATGCAACCAATCAACGAACTATTTCACCATTGCCAAGAACAATTCACTACTCAAACATAGACGGGGAGACACAATACATCAAGGGAATATAGTATTGCATCATACATCGTGTTTGCCAAGAGATTACAGTGGAGAGATGGAGCTGATCTTGCTGTAGATGTTGATGATGAACACGCCGGAGGGGGGTGGAGCCCTCCGGGGGTGATCCCGGCGACGTTTCCCCCCTCCGATCTTCTCCGGCGGCAGCCTTCTGTCTCTCTGTTTCGTGGTTTCGTCTCTCGGCGCCGCCTCCTTCTCGAAAAGGCCAGGGTACCCTTTATATAGTCATTTTTAGGTCACGATACACTCGAGAGAAGAAAGATCGACGACATCGGAGCCACGGGGGCAAAAAGGGGGCCCCACACGCGGCCAAGGAATCTGGCCGCGTGGAGGGTCCTCTTTTCCACCTGGTTGGCCTTTTTGCCCTCTACTTTGGCCCATGGTCTTCGTCTCGAAAATTCTGAACCGTGCTCTTTGGCCTTGCCCTTTTTGGAGTCCCGAAGCTCCCGGAAAGTCTGAAACACTAAAAAGTACGTATTCTGAAAAAACAGGGTTAGAACCAAAAGAAGGGGGATTGTTCAGAAAATCCTCCAAATCATTAGAAAACATGAATATAAGTTGCTAATATGTAGGAAAAACAAGTAATAACATGCAAAGTTCATCTATGCATTTTACATGCATCACACCCCCCAAGCTTGGAACAAGCCGAGGGGATGCAATTCGAATGACAAATCAATTCTTCGGTGATGGTGATGAATCCTTCTCGTCCTTGGCCTTCCAAAGTAAAGGTTCTCCATCCACACATGATGTCCTGGTCTCCAACATCCTGAAACTAGCGGAAGAGCTTATCCGTTTAAACCTGTTCTCATACTCACAGTTCTGGTTATGCACATCATAGAGTTGTGCTTGCAAATCATTGGTGGTCTTGGTGTGCGAGAAGATTTCCTCCCAAAGCTTCAAATTCTCCCTCTTCTATTCAGCGATCTGCTCTGTCTTTATCATGTGAATGATATCAACTTCACGCTCCGCCATCTTCTTGCACCTAAAGACTTCTCGTTTTAATTCTTCCATCCTAGCTTCAAGATCTCCTTCTCCTTTAGGGCCCCGAACATCTTCAATCTGCAGCTTCCCGTCCTTGAGCAGCAATTCCTTGGGATGCATCTTCAACTCGTTCATGTACGGGTTGACGACGTTCTCAAAGAAACTGTCTTTGTGAGATCCAGGAGAAGACATTGTGGCTCTAGATCTGAACATGTAACCTGGCAGAAACAACTCAAAACAGAAACACAACGAGAAAAAGATATACGGACCTCAGGGGGTCCGGGGGATTATATAGCAAAAAGTTTCATAACGAAAGGAAAGTCCAGGTCGAAAACGAGTCGGAGAAGGGCTCCGGGACGCCCACACCATAGGTTGCCGTGGCCAGGGGTGGGCCCTCGCCACCCCATGATGTGGATCCTCCGGGCTCCGTTTCCGCCTCGTTTCCGGCTCTTAATTTTTCATATTTTCTAAAAAACAGTAAAAGTAAATGTTGGAAGATGTTTCGCGAACGTTTTCTTATCAAAACTGATACCTATTCGAAAACTGACTCTGCAGTCTCTGAAATATGCTTCCTAATAAATTCCTCTGGGCTCATGGCTCGAATACAATGAACATTTTCATTATAAGGATCTCCAGAAATAAAATGGATGAGTCTTTGGCCATTCACCACTTGTGAAGAGTTATCTTCAAGGGAAACAATTTTAATTGCCCCCGAATGATATACCTCTTCGATAACAAAAGGTCCTTCCCATCTCGAGAGTAATTTCCTGCAAAAAATCTGAGACGAGACCTATACAATAGCACATTCTCACCGACATGAAATTCTCTTTTAATAATTCTCTTATCATGCCACCTTTTAACTTTCTCTTTAAAAAGCTTAGCATTTTCATATGCTTCACTCCTCCATTCATCTAAGGAACTTAATTCAAGCAACCTTTTCTCACCAGCAAGTTTAAAATCTCTATTTAGGTCTTTCACTGCCCAATAAGCTTTGTGTTCTAATTCCAGGGGCAAGTGACAGGCTTTTCCATAAACCATTTTATAAGGAGAAATGCCCATGGGATTTTTATAAGCATTTCTATAAGCCCACAGAGCATCATTTAATTTCTTAGCCCAATTTTTTCTAGATTTGTTAACAATCTTTTGCAAAATAGATTTGATTTCTCTATTTGATAATTCTACTTGCCCAGTAGTTTGAGGATGATAGGGTGAAGCAATTCTATGATTAACATCATATTTAGCAAGAGTTTTTCTAAAAACACCATGAATAAAATGAAAACCCCATCAGTCATAAGATATCTAGGTACACCAAACCTAGGGAAAATAATGTATTTAAGCATTTTTAATGAGATTTCACCATCATCACTTTTAGTAGGTATAGCTTCTACCCATTTAGTAACATAATCAACAGCAACAAGAATATGAGTGTAGCCTTTTGAAGGAGGCAAAGAACCCATAAAGTCAAATCCCCCACAATCAAACGGTTCAATAACAAGAGAATAATTCATAGGCATTTCATTACGTCTAGAAATATTTCCAACCCTTTTACATTGATCACAAGATAAAAAATAACTTTCTAGCATCTTTAAAGAGAGTAGGCCAATAAAAACTTGATTGTAGAACCTTATGTACAGTTCTATCTCCAGCGTGATGTCCTCCATAAGCACTACTATGACATTTTCTCAATATATCTCGTTTTCATTTTTAGGAACACATCTTCTCATAATATCATCAACACCTTTTTATATAAGTGTGGGTCATCCCAAAAATTATGCCTCAAATCATAGAAGAATTTTCTTCTTTGCTGAGCTGTAAAGGTAGGAGACAAATACTTGGAAACAATAAAGTTAGCATAATCAGCATACCATGGACTCTCTTGAGAGCTCACTTTTATGGCAGCTAACTGTTCATTAGGAAAGCTATCATTAACATGAACAGGGTCATCAGGGATATTTTCTAATCCAGACAAATTATCAGCAACAGGATTTTCAACGCCCTTCCTATCCACAATGTGTAAATCAAATTCTTGTAAAAGAAACATCCATCTAATAAGCCTAGGCTTAGCATATTTATTTTTCATAAGGTACTTAATAGCAGCATGATTAGTATGAATAGTAACTTTAGAATCAACAACATACTGCCTAAATTTATCACTAGCAAAAACTACAGCTAGGAACTCTTTCACAGTGGTAGCATAATTCTTTTGAGCAGCATCAAGAGTTTTACTAGCATAGTGAATACCATTTAACTTCTTATCTATCCGCTGTCCAAGAACAGCGCCTACATCACAATCACTAAAATCACACATAATTTCAAACGATAAATTCCAATCAGGTGGTTGAACAATAGGAGCAGATATTAAAGCCTTCTTTAAAATTTCAAAAGCTTCTTTATAATCTTCATAAAAAACAAATGGTACATCCTTTTGAAGAAGATTAGTAAGAGGCTTTGATGTTTTAGAGAAATCTTTAATAAACCTTCTATAGAAACCAACATGACCAAGAATACTACGAATACCTTTGACATCCCTAGGACAGGGCATTTTCTCAATGGCTTCAACTTTAGCTCTATCAACTTCAATACCTCTTTCAGAAAATTTATGTCCAACAACAATTCCTTCGTTAACCATGAAATGTCATTTCTCCCAATTAAGAACAATATTTGTCTCCTCACATCTCAGCAAAACTTTATCAAGATTCTGCAAACAATTATCAAAAGAAGTTCCATAGACGGAGAAATCATCCATGAAGACTTCCACAATTTCTTCACAAAAACCATGAAAGATAGCAGACATGCATCTTTGAAAAGTAGCAGGAGCACTACATAAACCAAAAGGCATACATCTATAAGCATAGGTTCCATAAGTACAAGTGAAAGTTGTTTTCTATTGATCAAGCTTTCTAACAGCAATTTGAGAGAAACCAGAATAACCATCAAGAAAGCAGAAATGAGTTTTCTTAGACAACCTCTCTAACATTTGATCAATAAAAGGCAAAGGATAATGATCTTTCTTAGTAACTTTGTTAACCTTCCTAAAATCAATGCACATCCTATAACCAACCACTACTCTTTGAGGAATAAGTTTCTTATTTTTATTTGGCACAACATTCATCCCTCCTTTCTTAGGGACACAATGCACATGACTAACCCATCTACTATCAACAATAGGATAAATAATACCAGCATCAAGGAGTTTCAATACCTAATTTCTTACCACATCCTTCATCTTAGGATTTAAACGGTGTTGATGTTCAACAATTGGCTTTGCATCAGGTTCAATATTAATAGCATGTTGACATATAGCAGGAGAAGTCCCCTTCAAATCATCAAGAGTATAACCAATAGCACTTTTGTGTTTCCTCAATATCCCCAATAATCTCTCCTCTTCTTCACCAGAAAGTTTAGAACTAATAATAACAGGATATAATTTCTTATCATCAATATGAGAATATTTAAGATTGTCAGGCAAAGGCTTTAAATCAAAAACAGGATCCTCCTTGGGTGGTAATGTGGTATCCAAGTCTTCCACAGGTAATTATGTTTCAGCATCGCTGGCTGATGTAGAAAAATCTCGTCAATTCCATTCCTTTCTTCCATAAAGACATCACTTTCGTGGTCTTCCATGTATTGCTGCAAAGGATTGTTAGGAGCAATATCAATAGCAGCCAATTGTTCAACTCTATAATTCTCATTAGGCAATTCAGCCTCATAAGGTGCTTTAGCAAATTTGGAGAAATTAAATTCATAAGACTCTCCATCAAACTTTGTAAGGATTTTCTCCTTTTTACAATCTATAACAGCACCGCAAGTGTTTAAGAAAGGTCTACCAAATATAATCGGACAAGTATCACTAGCAGAAGTGCCTAGTACTAGAAAATCAGCATGATACTTAGTTTTACCACATAAGACCTCCACATCTCTAACAATACCAATCGGAGAAATAGTTTCCCTATTAGCAAGTTGAATAATCACATCAATGTCTTCAAGTTCACAAGAACCAATTTCATGCATGATTTTTTTGTAAAGCTCATAAGGAATAACACTAGAACTAGCACAAATATCACACAAGCCATAATAGCAATGATCACCTATCCTAACAGATAGCACAGGAACACTAGGTTTCCTAGATTTACTAGGATGCGAGAAAATATTAGAAGCATCCTCACAAAATATAATGTGTCCCTCTTCTAAATTTTCAGAAACAAGATTCTTTACTATTGCCACTGTAGGTTCTACCGTTATCTGTTCCTCGGGTTCTACAGGTTTCCTTGCACTTTTATTAACCACACTAGCAAACATAGAATGTTCTTTTTACCTTAGCAGGGAAAGGAATTTTCTCAATATAAGGTTCAGGCACAATAGAATCAACGATATGAACTTCTATATCTCTAGCAGGAGCACAATTAATAGTATCTTTATAAGGTGCATGGTACTTGTCCCATTCCTTTTTGGGAATATCAATGTAATAAGCAAAAGCCTTATATAAGTTTGCAGCAACTTGAGAATCAAGACCATAAACAACACTAGCATTGTGAAAATCATCGGATGACATAAAAGTTTTAATGCATTCATAATCATAATTTATACCTTACTTTCTACCTTTGTCATTCTCCCATCCTTCAGTGCTTTCTTGGATACGGTCAAGTAGATCCCATTTTGCTTCATCTTTCATACGTGTAAATGATCCAGAACAAGAAGCATCCAATAAATC
This sequence comes from Alopecurus myosuroides, assembly GCA_028641055.1. Lineage (NCBI taxonomy): Eukaryota > Viridiplantae > Streptophyta > Magnoliopsida > Poales > Poaceae > Alopecurus > Alopecurus myosuroides. The sequence goes on from CM054060.1 coordinate 387,194,902, forward strand.
CTTATCATGAAGAGGAAGCCTTGCATAGAAATTATTAATAGCAATATTACTAGGGAGCTCATGAATGGGGCATTTGAGCATTAGTAACTTCAATCTCCCCCATACTTGGGCAATACTCTCTCCGTCACGAGGCCAAAAAAAATATAAAATTCCGATCTTTATGAATTTCACTAGGAGGATAGAATTTAGAATAAAAGAGAGGTACAATTTCCTCCCATCCAATACTCTCCCTATTTTTTAGCAGTTTGAACCATTGAGAGGCTCGGCTTGTCAATGATAGAGAGAATAATTTCCTCTTCACTTGGCCCATTGTAATGCCTGCACACTGGAACAACTCGCATAATTCATGTAAAAAGAGCAAATGATCACCAGGATGGACAGTTCCATCATCTGAATAGCAGTTATTCCTAACATGTTTAACAATCTTTATAGGTATTTTATAAGGATCCAAATCATCAGGCGGTGGGTCACTTACTACCCTAGCAGTGGCAGCAGTGCCCGCAAATAAGGACTCAAAAGAAGATCCAAACATAATGTAATAAAGCAGTAGAAACTAATAAAAACAGCACTTACATCATAAGCTTCTTTTATCAATTTCACTTCCCAATAGAGCTTCATTCCCTGGAAACGGCGCCAGAGAATAGTCTTGATGACCAACAAGTTTAGGGGGTGTATCGTAGTAATTTCGATAAATAAGAGTTTCGAACTCAACGAGGAGCAGAAGGTGTTGACAAGCGGTTTCGATGAAGGAATAACTGTAAATACTGAAAGATAGATTTGTAAGGGTTTTAAATATTGCAGATAAATAAAGTGCGAGTAAATAAAATGCAGTAATAATAATCGCATCAAGTGGCCCAATCCTTTCTTCAGCAAAGGACAAGCCGGTAGGTTTACTTATGATTAACAAACGTTCTCGAGGACACACTGGAGGTTTTTGTCAAGTGCTTTTGTTCCATGCAGCGGAATAATGTTAGGTGTTTTGATAAGTGTTGTGTGGGTGAACCTATGCTAATGTACCGTCCCATCCATGAAAAATACACACTTGTAATTATACCCCTTGCAAGCATCCGCAACTACAAGAAAGTAATTAAGAAACAAATCTAACCACAACTTTAAACTCTGGGATCCTACGCTCCCTCATGTAATGGTTTCCTAACGGGGGTTTAGGTTTTTGTCACTCCGGCAACCCCACAATTAGTAGCCAAATACACGATGCATTCCCCTAGGCCCATAAATGGTGAAGTTTCATGTAGTCGACGTTCACATGACACCACTCGAAGAATAACACCACAACTTAAATATCAAACCATTCAATATTATTCAACATTACTTCACTACAAACAACTTGACTTCTCCCATGTCCTCAAGAACAAAACGAACTACTCACACGACATCATATGGATCATGATCAGAGGTGATATAATGGACGATAACAATCTGGTCAAAAAGTGCAAACAACGATAAATCTCACAAGCATCAACTATTAACAAGTAATCCACACCGGGAGAGAGAGAGATCTAATGCAAAACAACGGTAGAGGCCCCTAATTGTTATATCGGGATGACGGTGGATGATGACGGTGATGGTGCTGGTGGGGATGATCATGATGATGACGATCTTGATAATGCCCGGAGCGATGACGGTGACGATGGCGGTGATTTCCCCTCTCCGGAGAGGAATTTCCCTGGCAGATTTCTCCCTCCCAGAGAGCTTTTCTCTCTCGGGTGTTTTCCGCCCCGAGGCGGCGGCGGAATAATTCTTCGACGATGGTATGAGGCTTAGGGTTCCCTCGGGGCCAAGCACGCGAAAAATACCCTCCAGAGGTGGGCCAGGGTGGCCACACCCCTAGGTGGCGCGGCCAAGGGGGGCGCGCCACCCCATGGTGTGGGCCCCTGGTGTCCCCCCTCTAGCTCTCCTTCTTGCTGGGTTCCTCCTTTGAACTTCTAAGACACCCCCGGTGCCCCTCTTCTTCTTCTGATCTTTTGAAATATGGTATCTCGGCGGTGCTTTTTTCCATCAGATTCCTGGTCCCGGTGTTTATTCTCCAAAAATTATGAAACATGCAAAATAAGATAAAATAACATAAGGGATGCATCATAACATGAAATATATGTATGAATAACAGAAAATTATGATATAAAATAGTGATGCAAAATGGACGTATCATGAACATAGACCCAAATTAAGTACAACAATACGATCAAGTCATTTAGTTTATATTGCTATATCTTGCATACGAAGTAACCTTATTCCTTAGACCATGAGATCATGTCAATCACTAACACCGGAAGGGTGCTTTGATGTCATTAAACGTCACGCCGTAACAGGGTAACTAGAAAGGTGCCGTTGGGTATTCGAGAAAGTATCAGTTGAGCCTCATTGGTTAGGAGTGGGATTTGTCCATCCAAAATGACGGAGAGATATACTCTGGGCCCTCTCGGTTATATCACATTGATACCGCTTGCAAGCATATGACTAGATCACAATAATGTCATATCACAGAACGAGTAAAAGAGTATTTGTCGGTAACAAGATCGAACAAGGTATGGTTGACACCGATGATCAGATCTCAAACAAGTAAAATATCGCGAGACAGAGTGAATTAGTTACGACGTTGATGATTCACACGATCACAAGATTCATCGTTGAATATATAGGAGTCATCAAGGATCTCTTGATCCCGATGTTGATTATTGATCGGAGAGGTGTCTTGATCATGTCTTTATTATTCGCGAACCGTAGGGTGACACACTTAAGGTTTGATGACGCATTTGAGAGGATACGGAATATCGGAGAATAGTTTGGACATCACCGGAATTGTTTCGGGTAAATTTAAAATAGTTTAAGGGGTTTTCCATTGAATGGTTGTTAATAGAATTAACAAATGATTCGAGGTGCTACATGCATATGTTTGTTAATATAATTAACAAAAACTGAAATAAAGAAATGAAAATATTTTATTTATTTATTAAAGAAAAACCTTTGAGATTTTTTAGTGGAGATTAAGTGAAGCATGAGTGGGTGTGAGTGGAGAGTCCACTCACATTATGATGGAGCATAAGCATCATAATGTGTATGAGAACCGTAAGAGGAACATGATGCAGCAAGCCGGGAGATCTAGTACTTCATGAGCTCGTAGGGATCCCCCTACTAGGCCTGCTCCACCACCCGAGAAGACACTAGCTTATGCACCTCGTCCCAACAGTCCCACTCGTACCTTCAATGCACCATGCCTTGGTGCGAGCAACCCAGGCAACATTTTTTCCAACCGTAACAATGCTCCTGCTCCAAGGCCTGCAACCATCAGTTTCTTTTGTGGTAAGGGAGGACACTTCTCTCGTGAGTGTCCCACTAAGAATCCAGTTCTAGCTCGGACCAATACTTCCAAGATGAACCAAGGAGTAGCTTAGAAGAAGCAAGGGAATATGGTCAAGGGGCACCTAAACCACGTCACTGCTGAGAAAGCAGGGGAGGCACATGACATAGTGATCGGTACGTTTCATGTCAACTCCGTACCAGCCTCAGTTCTGTTTCATTCGGGTGCATCTCGTTCCTTTGCCACTTAGCCGTTTTCAAGAAGAGTGCTATGGAGTATAGCAGTATGGAAAATTCTATGTTAGTGCAAATCCCTGATGATACCACCAAGGCTCATCATTCTTGCAATGCCTATTGATATTGAGGTAAAGACCTTTCATGCAGACTTAGTAGTTCTTGGATCACAAGGGATATATGTTGTACTCGGTTTGGCTACATGCCACGTGCCCCAGTCGTGGTCGGAGCGACCAGTCCCCCGAAGGCACGAACCAACCTTATCCTCTCGGTCGTCTTCCTCCCCATTTCCTCCACCAATCTTATCTCCTTTTCTCTTCCTCCATGCAAAGCAACTAGTTTTTCTCCATGGCCATCTCTCCCTGCATCCCGAGGGCTCCTCCTGCTCTTCCGCGCTCCCACCGGAGCTCCTCAACCTATCTCATGTTCCCACCCTCGTCGGCCCTTGGTGTCTCCATGGCGGCTAGCCAGAGATGGGGCTACGTGAGCGCCGAGCGATGCTGCTGCCTAGGTCAGCCGGTGGTGGCTTCTGCAAGGAGGCACCATTGCGGTGCTACGAGGCTAGCACCTCGGTGCTCTAGAGGGGAGGCAGTGGTGCTGCAATTTCAGGCCGACGGTGCTCCAATGGGGACGCAGAAGCCGCATGGGGAGCAAATATTTTGTTTGTACAATTCTTTGTCCGTATGTGCTACAAATTGTTGAAATTTTTCGCAGGAATTGTGTGCTTTGATGAAAATTAACGGAACGGCTGTAGCAAATTCTTGTTTCTCGTATGACGCATCCTGTTCTTCCTGCGATGCGAACTCTCCGAGAGTTTATAGTAGTTTTCTCACCCTTTGGAGCAAATCTATAAAATGATTGTAGCAGATTTTGTTTTCATATGATGCAATTTTTCTTCACAATCTACAAATCTTTACCAGTTTTGTAGCAGATTTTTTCTCCCTTTGATACAAATCCACTTATCAGTTGTAGCAGGATTCTTCTTCATAAGATGCAATTTTCAGAATAAGCTGCAAATCCTTAAAAGGATGTTGCAGATTTTTTCCTCTTCCTAATGCAAATACACATATCGGTTGTAACCGAATTTTTTAGGACTTTCAAGTTGACAATGGGATGTTTTAAGACGTCATTGTCTCCCTTCAAGCTATGAAAGACCTTTTTTTCAATCGTTTCCGGCGACGGGTAGTCAATTTTGCTACATGAGTGAAGTCGGAAAACGAAGTTTTTTTTGTTGTTGGAGACGAACAATGAGAGAAAAGGGTGTGCGCTGTGTCGCAGGGTCACTCGATACACCCATGTGGGACAATGAGAAGGATGAAGGAAAGCAACGTTGATGCGAACAAACAGTTAGATTAGACAGCTCATGAGGAGGAGGATGCCACGCTCGGATCCTCCGGAGGACGCCCATGGCTGCCCTACCAAAAAAAAGAGCACGACTATACGTGCGAAGAAATTCGTACGATTTTGTTACGACATGTCACAGTAGCCGTTGGTCCAATATGTAGGCATTCCTAATCACCATCCATGAAGGTATCCTAACAATATCGTGCGAAGTTTTGTCGTATGTGAGGTAGTTCCGACCAAAAAAACGACCTCCTTCATATTTGTATTTCTTGGAAACAATCGAGTCACAATTATTAATATGATTAGCACCTACATTGAGATATACTAGTATATATAGCTATTTTCGGCCGCTGTTTATTCAATTACTAAGTATGCATACACATGTTATACAATAAAATGCAATATTTTTTTCTTTAGAATAAGTTTACAAGTACAATTTTTTTTATAAAGGGCTTTATTACTTAAGGTATAATCGTTTTCTATTTTTAATCTGTACTTGTTTTGAAAATTTTCTTATAAAAAAAATGACCATTTTGGTTTTGAAAATCCGGAGAACCAAATCCCATTGACCCGGTATATAAATTTGGAGTGATCCGCCGTAGAATCAATTCATGCCGAAATTATAGTGCAGTTTTCTTTTGACAGATCGAAATAATTAACGTGCGCAGATTACTCTCCCATTAAACCAGCATCCGATTTGCCAAGAAATCAAACCGCCGTATCAAATCCCCTATAATCTTGCCCCACATTAATTAGCCGGATCGCTTTCCAAATAATCCCCTATAAAAGTCACCTGAAGCCCTCTTCCCAAGGTACGCTGCCAGCATCAAATTAGTGTAACTTCTCCGTCCGCCCAGCACAAGAGCGTCGAGAGCACCCCAAGATGAAGCTATTCTCCAAGATTCTACTCCTTGCCCTCGCCCTGGTGGCCCTACTGTCCTCAGGTATGTGCAATCGGCATATGTTCTTCCTAGATCAAAGATCTGTTATGAATGAAAAATTGTGTTTAATCTTCTAAAAAACTCTTCATAACAATTGTGTGCAAACATAGATGTGGCGATGAAGGTGGCCGCGGATGGCGCCGGCTCATTAACACCCCAAGACTGCAGGCAACTTCCGGTCGCCCATGGTCCATGCGACCGGAAGAAGTGTTTCCACGACTGCCAAGCCGACCTTGGCCCCGGTGCCGTCGGCGAGTGTGTTTCTGGAGGATGCCAGTGCACCTACTGTGCTCCGTCTCGACAGAACTGAGCAAATCATGCTGCTTCATTCTTCGGTGAATTAAGCATAATGCATGTGAATAATGTTTTTGATTTAGCTACCTTTCAAATGTACGAAAATTACAAGGCATGGAAGTCAGAAATTTTGTCGATCCGTACAACTTGAAATAAAAAGTGATGTTCCTCTCGCCTCCTTTATCTCTGTTATTAGCTCGTGTGGTAAATCGATCGAGGTATGCATGTGTCTTGTGCCAAAATAATGTTGAGGCCAAGAGGAAACGGTAGAGTAATGCGACGGTCTACGTAGCGGCGGCCGTTGTATCCAGCCGTTGCGCGCGTTTGTACGGAGAGAAAGAGCGCTAGCTACATCGTTTTAGCACGTCACCATGCATGGTTCAAAAGGTGCAGCTCTTTGCATCGGTAGCACACTATGCATATGCAGATTTTTTTTTTTTTGGACAATTATGCATATGCAGATTGGGGGAGGCGTTTTGGGCTCCCGGGTGCAAATGCACCCGGTTGAATTTTAAACAAATTTTGAAAAGTAAAAGACATCCAAAAAAAATGTTCACGCTTAGATGTTAACATTCTATATATTCACGGATGGGAAGCTGACATTTTGTGTGGCCTTTGTCAGGAAGACAATTTTTATGCTAAGACTAGTTGAATGCCCGTGCTCCGCAACGGTCCTCTAAAAAAATCGCCGCGCATGTAAATAAGATACACATGTAAATTGGTGTATAGAAAGAGGCCATAATATTTATGCCATTAATATTATACTATACTTTAAATGTAGTAGTAAGGTGCATGTTTGTTGCAATAGAACACATATTAGAGAACGGTGACGAACAAAATAAAGCCCTGGAAGAAACTTGGCAAGCTATTTTATAAACAAAAATAATTTGCTCAATGTAATGCACTCCTCTTAGTTAATGATATTTTGTACATTAATTTTATGAGAACATGGAGATTAAAATTGTTCATATAAGTTCAGAGAACAAAATAAATACATGGCCATCTAAGTACCTATTAATTTCTAAGAATTCATAATTCATGAAACATTTCTGAACCAACATCTGCTCAGTAGGTTATTATACGGTACCAGCTAGAATAGCTCTAAGCGGAATAATATGTACTTTCTGTAAGTGCAGGCGGTAGTCCTTAAAATTTCTAAAGATTACAATTTTCGTGCCAAAAAATTGTGCAATTGTAGGAAAACATAATTGCTATTGCTAGCCATTATGTTATACATAGAGTGAAGTGACGATGAGATGGTTGGAACTTGGATGCGGTTTCAAAGGCTTACAAACCGTGCAATGCTGTTTTTTCTCTTACAATGGTTTTCTTCATTTTGATATGCTACCAAAATACAAAAATACCATTTAAAAACTGTGAAAATACTTGTGTAGCCTCACTGAACAGCTCGTATCCAGTATCCACCCTAAGTACAAAATGAAAATTAAATCCATCCAGCAACAGCGGAGTCGACGTGCAGGTTAACTCAAGTCAAGAAGCCATGGTGGTGCCGGGGCAGTTGCCGTCACTGCGTTAGCCACGTGAGACAATAAAGTTGTTGCACATGCTGACGTCCCTGCTACTCTTGTACTAAATGAGTACTATCGTCTGATCGGCCGCCGTGGGCGTCGAGAACCAATAGTTCAGCTCCCGCGCATGGCTCCACCGTGCCCTCTCCCCCGTCGTGTACTACTCCAGGCTTGCCCGTCGCCGCCCACCACCATGTGGCTGGGAACGCACCGGTGTACCAGTTCAACCCCTTCGCTGTATTTTCACGGAGTTAGAAGGATACTAATCCAGGCCAATCTCTTTCGTGGTTACCGCTGCAAAATACAAATCATTAGTCAGAAAAAGACACAACGTTGGTCCCTTCTTGTTTGTAGTGCATTTTCTACTATAACCAAGTTGGGAGTGTCTTGCAACCATGTAATACGGTAGAAAAATAGTATTGGGGCATGATATATTTGATCTTTCCGTCTCTAGCAAGCACGGTTTAATAGCAAAATTATCAATGACCATGTAGTCACCTTACATTCTGGGATTGTCGTGGTCATTCAGGTTGCTGACATGTACAAAAGTAATATCATGAACACTAAAGCAAGTATCCAAGTTGCCGTTCTGAAAGCCCTCTACACAAACTTCAGACGTGTAGATGGAAAACAATTTTAGATGACTGACCTTGGTTATAAAAATTGAAGTATGAACAACCACCAAAATGTACTTGAGTGATTGGTACCTTGGACTACACACCGAGAACTTCTTTGTAGACTATGTTCTTCGTAAATTTTGCAATGGAGTTGGACTGGACTTTCTTTTCCTTATCCGGGACAATAAGAATCTTCATATTACTTCTAGATGTAGCTCTAGAAAGAGCAACATAGAGTTGGCCATGTGAAAATACTGATTCAGGGAGGTATACACCAACATTTGGTATAGTTTGTCCTTGTGCCTTGTTAATGGTCATAGCAAAGCTAAGTCTAACTGGAAATTGCTTCCTCTTGAACCTAAATGGAAACATCTCGTCGTCCGATGGGCAGAGAGGAATCCGAGGAAGGAACACCCTCTTACCAGCATGTTGGCCTAGCACAATCTCAGCATCAATTGCGTTCCTCATGAACCCCCGGACAACCAACCTAGTACCATTGCACAACCCATTTGCTGGGTCAATGTTTCGTAACAATATAATAGGACAGTTAATCTTCAACTTTAGGATATGGGGAGGTAGCCCGTTTGGTGTTAATGAATTTAAGAATTCTGTAGGATAGTAGTTGTATGGATCATCCTCAGCCCGATCAAAACTGTGGTATACCATCTCCTCTCCAGGAAATCTCTCAATCATCCTCATGTTGATCTTGTCAATGTACTCGTTCCGAGTTGACAAAATTGCTCGGGATGTTATGTAGTTTGGATCTGAGATTTTCTCATCTTGCTGCATCGGGAAAACACTTTCAATAAGCTTGTCAATATCAGAGGCGTCACCGGTGTATGGTACGCAAATCTCATCTGGAAGTTGTATGTAACCATCATCCACTGTATCTTCGGTGCCATTCCCAACACGCAAAAGATAATCAGCAAACCATGGATCAAACTGAGCCCTCATATTACGGACAAGTCTTAGTTTTCTCATGTTATTCCAAAGATAAGACTTGCATAGGGTCGAATCAGTTATCTGTGACCTTGTTCCCTTACGAACAACAGGAAGCACTTGTCTAAAGTCACCCCCAAACACAACTGTCTTACCACCAAATGGCAGGTCAGGTCGACCCATGATGTCCCTCATACTGTTGTCAAGGGCCTCAACTGCCTGCCGCTTTGTCATGGAGGCCTCGTCCCAAATTATGAGGGACGCCCTCATGAGAAGCTTAGCTATCCCACTTTGCTTGGTAAAACTACATACCCCACCGTCTTCGATGTTCAACGGTATTTTAAACCTGGAGTGTGCAGTCCTCCCTCCGGGTAATATGGATGCAGCAACACCTGACGTCGCTGTTGCAACAGCTATCTGGCCCTCACCACGTACTTTTGCAAGTAGTGCTTTGTATAAATATGTTTTTCCTGTGCCTCCCGGCCCATCGACAAAGAACACACCTCCTTGGCCACTACTGATTGTCGCAAGTATCTCATCATATGCATATCTCTGTTCTGGGTTTAGGAAATATGATAAGCCAATGTGTTCTGGGTCCACCTCGATAGTGGACTCCTCTATGATCTCCCTTGCCTCATTCTCTGGCGCATCATATGACTCGTCAATTTCTGGAAGAGGGAATGATGATATGTCCTTCCCCATCGATTGAAGCATATTTTTTATATCTAACAGAGCCATCTGCTCAACTGCATGGGAGGACATGTGGGTTAGTCGATAATCTTCTGTCAGGGCTTCCAAGTGTCGGTCCCATAGGCCACGCACATCGCTGGGCTCACAAAAGACCAATATAGTTGCAAATAACCTCCGAAGGGAAGATGGCATCTGAAAAACCTCAGCCTCATTAAGACACTCCTCAATACTATTGTCAGACTCGATAAGGCCCCTCTTTTCAGCAGCTTCACGAAATGTTGGGAAAACAATATCATTCACTGTTCTTAGGTCTTGGAAGGATGTAGCACCCGTGACATGATTTAGAAGCACTCTAAGATAATACCTCTCCCCTTCAGTTGGATGTGCAGACACAATTCTCCCAATCTGAGTGCGTTCATCCCTCTTTTTCCAATACTTGCCACCTGACACCCAAACAAAAAATGCAGGGAAATCCTTATATAAGATTCCCCGAGCCAACTCATATTTCTTGTTTGCCTCAAAATACTCGGTTAACATGGTCTTGGAAGATCCTTCTTGAGAGAGGACATCATTCAGATCTGCATCCATTGGGAATGACACCATGTGCATATTAGGGAGGTGGAGTTGTAGTTGTTTAACAGATGGAAATATCTCACTGAGGTCAAAACCATATATCCTCCATAATGCTTCTGGTGGGGTAACCCACCTGGAATCTCTGTATTGCTTTATTTCATCAATGTTCCCATCATTATCCACCTCGTCGATAGTCACAGATGCTCGATCATGCCCCTTATATATGTACTTAAAGAGGTACTTTACAGCTTTTATGCTGGAGCAAACCTCGACATTTATGTGGCAATTATACCTTCTTAGAAGGTAAGGATTGTATGGAACAACCCACCTATTGTCTAATTCTTCCCCTCGTACCTTTGCACGATGTCCATCATCTCTCCTCCTGTATATGGGATATGAGTCCTTTCCCTGAAGGGTTGACGCATTAAATGGTCGTGGATAATAGTTCTTACAACTGCCATTCTGCATGCACACATTCTTGGGGTTTAAGACTCCACATGGGCCATGCATCATGTGCTTGACGACCATCTTATACAACTCTGGGTACTTGGATTTGTCTGGCAATTCAGCACATATGAGACAATCGTATTGCTCCGGGCATGTTAGCTTGTATCTCCCCTCCATGATTAGAAGGAAATGAGCATGTGGTAGACCCCTTTTCTGGAACTCAACAACATAGGCATATGCTGCTACCTTACCAAGCATGTGCTTTTTGAAAAGTTGTATCTTGAGGTCTTGCAACTTTGCTCGAAATACCCGTACAATGATATCAGGGCGATCCTGTGGGGTTTGTCCAGGCTCCAACGCACTAATTACTTCATCCCAATTCGGGTTGCAAGTCATGGTTAAAAAGATGTCTGGTTTCCCATACTTTTGCACCAAGGCCATGGCATCAAGGTATCTCCGTCTCCTATCTCTTCTTCCCCCAATAAATGATGTAGGAAGTACGGTCCATTTCCCCACAGCATCTGCACGGTTTTCCCCAACTTGAAGGCTATCAACAATACCTTGGTATAAATCGGCGCGTATTTGTTTCTGGTGATGTCTGATATAGTCCAACCTGCAGGTTTCAACCTTGATGTACATGTCGACCACATATTGTTGGAACAATCGTTTACCGTATAGCATGGTGTTAAATACCCCACGACGCATTTGAAACTTGTAACAATAGTAGTCTCTGACCGAGACACATAATCGACTACTTGTATATGTATCTAAGGAAATGAGAGATAGCAAAAGGAAGCAATTAAGAAAAATAAGTACATTGAGGATAATAAAAAAAATGAATACATGCTAATTTTGTTATATGTACCTGGTTTCTGTCGACCACTCCGGCGGGATTGAAGTATCTCATTCAAGTTGACACCGTTCTTTGGGATCTCAGGATGCCAACCAATCTCCCCTCTTGGGAAGAATAAAGGGTAAGATAACGGATCATAGCACCCATAATATGGTTGGATGCTATATCTCTTGTTGTCGTTGCCAAACAGGACAATGCTACGCTCAAAGTGCTTACACAGTTCATTGCCCTCAACCCAAACAGCTGCAACCTCTGATGATATAGGCAAGTTATATCTCCGTTGGTCTAACCTCATGTCCGTGTTCAGTTCAATACAATATTCCTCAAGGTCATCGACTCCACCTAGATTCCTGAATGTTTCAGAATAAGGATTATCCTTAAGGATGCCGACAAGCCTTCTAATAACATCTCGGTCTAGGTTTGGGGAGCGCCGAAACCTATGTTGTAGACCGGGATCATCATCATAGAAATATAACTCTAGATGCTTAGGTCCATCTTGTGTTGGACCAAATGAGAATACGTTGTGGTAAATCTGACCGTGTGCTCGAAATGTATAGACTCCTGACCTCATGTTTGTGTATCTATTGTCCAGACTAACTCCAAGAGTAGTGAAGGAAAAGTGGCCATTGAAGTAGCGAATGTTATCCCTGAAATGAACAGCCTCACGATCTGAGCTTGTGTACAACATCTGAAGTTCCAAGGGTGGTTCTGAATGTGCCAACTTAATTTTTCCAGACTGACAACAAAATCCATCTGTCTCATACTGGAACCTCTTTGCACCACAATGCTTGCAATCAGGCTTTGGCGCCAACATGTGAGTACTTTCTGGTATATTCTGGAAGACATGGTCATATGGTTCAGGAACAATATTTTCTGTTGTAAAAGCATCCACCATGTCATCACAATCTTCGTCGTCCCCTGCATACACATGAGATGAATTTTGTTATATAGGTATTGCATTTTCTGTACTATACATACGTAGAGAAATAAGACATCCATGGCATTTTTAATACCTCTCCCAGCAAATGCGAAGTACTCATCATCTTCTTCTTCGGTCATCTCAGAATTATTATCAGCATCCACATTACTTTCTGTTGGGGAACCTGGGCATATGGAGTTGTCAGGAGCCAATGATGAACTCTCCACTGATGCAGATGTTGAACATAGCACCAACGTGGGCTCTTTGCACTGGGCACTATTAACGGCACCTAAATTTAATTCAAGGAATAAAGTTACTACATAGTTTGAGTAACGTGTGCTACAGTAGCAGAGAAAAAGAAATGCATCGGTACCACAAGCATACCCTTGCTAGTGTACACTATGTGATCATCTTCCATTTGTTCAGGTGTGCTTTTTAGATCACCTGTTATTTAAATGAGTGTAAAAATGCAGTCTCAAAACTTTCAAAATTTGGCAAAGATAAAGAAAGGTGTATGTGAGAATTACTTTCAGTTGCAGAAAAAGTTTCTGTCGGTGTACTTGGGCAACTAAAATCATAAGAGCTTGATGATGGATGTCCCACCAATGAACCTGTAGAGCACTTTAGTACAACGGACTCCATGCATGGGGTATCCCGTCTAGATGCATAAATTGCATTACGTTGAGCTAGAAGTGCCCGCCGCTCTTCGGGTGATAAGCATTGCCGACGCGCTCGCTGGCGTGCATTTCTTTCTTGCCTCTCCTCTGGTGTCAAACTTTGCCTGCGTGCTCGTTGGCTTGCATTCCTCTCATCAAGTGTCATACGATGTCGTTTCTCCCTTCTTCGTGCATTAATCTCTTCCTTCTCCTTAGGTGTCAAATTTTGCCGACGTGCTCTAACACGTTCTCGCCTTGCTTGGATTTGTTCTGCTGTACGGCTAGCATATCTTACTGCTTCACGTGCACGCTTTCGCTCTACAGAATTTATACGAGAAATTAATTAAGCGGGTAAATGGAATTATATAGGCAAACGCTTTCGCCTTAGAGATTTACCTTTTGAGCTTTCTCCTCGCTCCAAGCCCTCAACTGATGTGAGCATACCATTATAAGCAGGAAATATCACCACCGCTGATTGGTTTGTCACTTCATCATCTGAAGACGAGTGACTTAAATTTGTCGCATCCGTTGATCCATGTATAAATAAACTTGTTCGAGCACATGGCATGTCATTGGAGCAAGTTCTTTTGGACTTGCTACTGCCGTCGACCACTGTGTTATTACACAAGTTGGAACATAACTGGTTAAGTACAATACAAATAAGAAATTACAACCAGATTGTTTTGTCAAGCGGTAAGGTACAAGATACCAACCTTTTTGTTTTCCTTTAGTACTTTGTTGGCACGGGAGCTGTAACATTTGGGGGGTAAGACCTGATGGTTTTCTCCAACTAAATAACAAACTTATTAGGAGATGCCGAAAGTAGCTAAGAAAACACTTATGAAAATAATATTTGACTCAGACGACATTTAATCAAAAACAGAACAAGCTAAATATCGAAACTGAAATTTCAAGATGTGAGTATCGACACAATATACTTCAATTTGATCAAGCAGAAGCTTGCTGGTATGGAATAACTATGTTTATGTCAGTAAGTTTTTTTTACATGCAAAGATGGGAATGCGCACAATAAACTGATACATCAAAAGCATTGAGCGATATTCATTTTTAGCATTCAAAATGGCATGAAAACTTGCCTACAGTCCCCCAAAAAATAGAAGTGGGGGGTTTGAAAGCATTGAATCAAAAGTGAAGAAACACAATGAATTCCAGTGATCAAGTATGAAATTTTCACTGGATATTCAACATAACTCGGCTAATTGGTCCTGACCTTTTAATTCTCAGCTTATACAATATCTTATGGACCTGCCATGTAAATCAACATTTTCAAATTTGCTTGGTAAGAACCAAATCCAAGTGTAGTTGGAGCTGAACTGAGTATCTATGTGCATATGCCTCATGAGGTCATGTGATTTTATATAAAGGGAAATGCAAGAAGCCTAGCATGGGGACTTTCTGAACTCCTCTAAAACAAGCTGATCCACCTAGAACTAAGATGCAGATATTTTGATTCTTTTAATACGACACAGACCAGCATGGAGTTTGAAGTACCCAACAATCAGTATTTGGAAGGTAACATCTCATATCAAAAGCTAAGAGGTAAGGCAAACCAATGTCAACTTGAGTTAGGATTTTTGCATGGTGTTTCGGACACTAAGTTATCAAAATATTGAACATTATCCTAAAGAGGTCAAATAATTGGATGATTTATTAATTCAAATGTCTTGTCATTCTTGTTTCTTTTAGATGAAACCATGTAAATTATACAACAGGCAGTTAGCATTACAGTGTGTTTAAGAGAGGGCTGTGTTATCCAGTGTACTTAAAATTTGAGACTAAGCTATACTGAAAGAAGAAATTCGCTAGAAATTATAGAAGAAACAAAAAAAATGGAATAATTAGTCAGGCCATACCAGTAAAACGTGTTTTCTTTGGTTTGATTTTCCAGACTTCCTCAAGGGCCTGCACAGTTGAAGAATACATCAAAAGTGAATATGGTGAAATAGTAAGAAGGTGAAACTGGAAGAAGACCAATCAGGTCTAAGAGCATCTTGTACAAAGTTAACATAAAACCAAGGTCAATCTTATATATAGTAAATAGGCAATGCTCGACACAGGTGCACAAGCAAAAGTTAATACAAAAGCTAGCAGTGCAAGCAACATACAGCTTTGTGATGAATCCAACTATTTCCTAATTTACAATTTGAGAGATGCAAGGAAGTGAAGCTAGCAGCATGAGATGTACAACTTTCTAGTGAATCAAACAATTTCATGATTTAACAGAGATGTGCAAAAAAAGATACAGTGACCTGCAACTTCTAATTTGATGTCAAATTCACCAATAAAAGTGGCATCATCGTACTCATCCAATGCAATCATTAGAATTTTTTTGGATTGCATAACACAACATACCTTTGTCCTTGGCGAAGAAGATCAGAAGGCAAAGGGCCGAAAATCCACCTCCTCGCACTCTGTTCGATCAGAAGATATGAGAGCCTGACCACCGTATTGCTTCTTGGGATGTAGTTTGAGCAGCGTGAGTCTCATATGCCTGCTCACGTGTATTTATAATGGGATGCAAGAGTGGTTTCTAGACAGTTCGGACCTAGGCGCGTATTTGGGCGACGAAATTTTAAATTTCGGTGGCGGCAAGGGTGGAACGATGAGGTTTGGGAAGGAGAGGCAGTAGACAACCATAGCACCCAACAGGTCGTGGGGGAGGATAAATAGCAGTAGGTGGCGGCGCTGCCGCTGAGGATGGGCACCGTGTAGCGGGAGACGTACTTGTGGAGGTCGGAGTGGAAGAAAGAGGAAAGAGCGAAGGAGACGACCATGATGAGAGGGAGGTAGTGGTGATGGTGGTGAGTGGGCAGGATTCTGCGGCAGGAATGGGAGCAGAAAAGCCTTGGAGCACGGACGGCGCCGCCGGCGTGCCTGCCGGGTCCGGCGTGGGAGGAGACGGGATATGGGGCGGAGGGGATGGCGAGAAGGGGGGATGTGGTGATGGTGCTAGGCGGTGGCGTTGCTCTAGAAGAGAAGGAGGCGGGAGAGGCGCCAGCAGAGGCGGCGTGCCTGCCGAGGTCGGCAACGGAGGAGATGGGGAAGGGGCATAGGAGACGGCGATGTGGGGGCCAGTGGAGCAGAGGAATGCATGAGAGGCTCCGGGGACGGACGACGCCAGCGGCGGCCATCGCGCCATTTCGTCTCCGACGCTCCCGGCTGGCTGGCTGCTGGTTCTCACGGTGGATTTCCCCAACTTTGGCTGCTGGTTCTCATGGTGGATTTTCCCCACTTTCCCGTGTAGATGAGGTGGGACCATGGGAGAGAGATAGAAGACAAGGGCATATGTGCGAATATGTACTGGAATGATAGGTGTCCTTCGTAAAATTGGCATAGATAGCTACACATGCGTTAGATGTAAATCGAGCGGTCGAGGATGACAGATGGCAGGCACACCATCATCACCGACTGTGGTTTTTATAGGAGTAGAGATAATCCTTTTGACAAGACATTTTTTTTTGTCTTTTTTACACAAACCCCAGATAATGCCTTTTCTTCATGAAACGACTTTACGAACATGTAGGATGTAAGATGTACTTACAAAATTTTGTTTCAAATTTGAAGATGTATACTTGTTTACTAGATTTTTCAAAAAGCAATTTCTAGGTTGTCATACGCTGTTTTCCCAAAAGCAAGTTTCGGGTTTTCCAATTTAGCTAACATTGTTTGGATATAAATATAGATTTTTTTATTAATTACCATCGAGTTCTCCGGCTTAGTACCACATTATTGGGTATAGTTATCATATTTTTCGAAAATAACTACCGGGTTCTACGGTTCAACTATGACATTATTCTGACACAGTTATCAGATTTTTCTAAAATAAACACTGGTTCTCCGGTTAAGCTACCATATTATTCGAATTCAGCTATCAGCTTTTTTGAATGAGTCCCCCATGTTCTCTGGTTTAGCTACCATTTGTTAGGACATAGTTATCGGATGTTTCGAATACACTCGTCACGTTCTCCGGTTCAGCTACGAAATTGAGCTAACACAATTATCGAATTTGTCTAAAATAAGCTTCAGGCCCTCCTGCTCATTATGATTGTTCGGACACAAATATCATATTTAAACAAATAACCACTAGGTTCTCCGGTTCAACTACCACAATGTTTGGAGACACTTATCGAACTTTTGGAATGCACCCGTCAGATTCTCTGGTGCAGCTACCACATTGTTCAGACACCGTTATCATATTTTTTGAATGCACCGCCAGGAGTTTTGAATACACCGCCAGCTTTTCCAGTTCAGCTACCACATTGTTCGGACATGGTTCTTAGATTTTTCAAATGCACCGACGAGGTTTTCCGGTTCATTTCGGATTCAAAGAGATTTTAATAATAGTCATCCATATCCCAGTGCGGTTCAGATGGTTTCAGTGTTTGTCTCGAACTACACAAAAAAATATGTTAACATCATGATACATGTGAAATCGTGTTGAGACATTTGTGGAACTCTTCATATATGCGAGTCGTAATAAAACGAGTGAATCGTCAACATTTTTTTTATAGAGGTTTCTTTAATGTTTCAAATTTTCCGCTTCAAACTTTATCAAAATATACGCAATATTGATCTTGTTTCAAGATCCTTCGCCTCTCCCCCATCCCCCCTAACATTGACATTGTGTTTTCAATGGTGGTTTACTCGGAAAGAGATATTTGAAGCTAGATCACGTTTTGACATGTTTCACCCCTTTCTTCGTCCATAAATTGCCAAATTTCTATCCTTACTTATCAAATTATGCAGGGTTGTGTTGCCAAATAATAATAATTTGGTTACTAGGTTAAAATGAGGTTGAATGGCGACCATATCTATTCATAACAAGGGATTAAATCTTTCGACTTTCTTTGTTTTTAATGTATAGAATCATAATTGGATACTTTAAATTTTTTTTTCCATTTCAAAACTAAACTAGAGCGCAGTTGTAGTTCAAATTTAAATAGCTTTAGAAAATCAGTTGAAAACATTTTAAGAAAATATTTTAAATGTACAAAGACAGGTGGAAATTTATAAAATTCAAAATAATGGGGTAATGGCCCTCAAATGTTGTGTGCTATGTGTGAAAATGGGACCGGTGCAATTTTGCACCATATTTACTGCACTTGCTTCATAAAAAACACACATTTTTGCCACTTACAAAATGGAATTAATTTGTACAAAAAAGTTGAGAACTCCCATTGGCACTGTTATTTACCATTACGAGATTCACATGTGTGCCATATATGGGTACATCAACTAGCAAAGTGCATGCGCCTTGCTACAAGATTGAGTATTTTAAATAAACATCTAATCAGTATGGGGGCTAGATCGCTCGTAGCGACTAGCCTCACCATTGCGGTCAAAACATTCTATCAGAACCCCTGCTTTTGTTTTTTGATATTATTATTCATCTAGCATATCCGAATTTCAGATTGCTTAAGCTATTACTTTCTTGATTGTTTCATGATTTGCACGCATTGTTGTTTTCCCACATTTCTTTATTGCCGTTGTGCAGAATATAAACCAGTCGATAGTTGGGAATCGTGCGTCAAAATGCACCCTTAATTTTTCAATCGATGGACAATTTCGCAAAACTAATTTATTCAAAAAAAATCCTTATGTTTTCATCGAAAACCAGTGCATGTGTCGTGCTGCAATGTAAAAAAACAAGTGGACTGCAAGCCATGCTTCCTATCAGCTGCAGCGGAGCATGCTCTACTTGGGCTGCCGCCTCTACGACGGAGCTCCACAGCCAACTCTTGTCTGGGTCGACGCCTGGCGTCGCCGCTGTCCTCCAGCATCCCCGGCGACCCTGAGTTCGTTCT
Organism: Alopecurus myosuroides; assembly: GCA_028641055.1. NCBI lineage: Eukaryota > Viridiplantae > Streptophyta > Magnoliopsida > Poales > Poaceae > Alopecurus > Alopecurus myosuroides. Next base: position 387,214,078 of record CM054060.1, read on the forward strand.
CAGATTCCACCTCAGCTGTCTTGATTAGTTTAGTTGTAGCCTCCCACCTTCTAGATTATGTTTCCGTTTAAATTTCATTGTATCGTATCAAATTTCAATGATAATCATGTTTTTAGTTCAAAATTTGTGGATGGTTGCTAAACTAGAAAGTTTGCTTTGGAGGGCGCCCCCATGGGAAGCACCCCACTGTGCCGGACATGTGCCCAGCACCCTCAAAGGGACCACAATTTGGGACGCCGGACACAATTCGGGATGGTGGTGGAGAAGCTCTAAAGATTCTTCAAAGTAGCGATGTTGCAGATTTATTCCCCGTGACAGCTAAGAGCATCTCAAGTCGGAGCCCCCAATAGTGGTTCGGATCAGCACCCCAAACAATGATTTGGGGGGTGTCCGGACGTGAGAATTTTTATGGGGGTGTCTCTTTCCAGTCACTGCCCCCAACACTCCCTCCAAACTTGTTGTTCATATCCACAAACACCTTGCGGGCTCGAGCTCATGCTACGAAGACGGCCAGCATCCACGGCATCCCCGTAGCACGTCGCGCTCCAACGACTCCCTGCAGCCGGCAAGGGGGTGGGTGGACCACGCCGCATCTCCGACGACTCCCGAAGCGAGTGCTGCTGCTGTCGTGCCGGCAGCAGACGCCTGCGCGGCCATGGTCCTGGAGCCTCGTGGTCGTTGCTCGTGCGGACGCTGCCGAGTTCGGCGGACGACCCTGGTCCTGGAGCAGCCGCGGCACACACACTCGCGGAAGGAGAGCTACGGCGTCGGCAGAGACGAGGTCGCCGCTATAGTGCTCCGCGTCCAGCTACGCCTCCTGTGTCTCTGGCCATCCAACGCGAGGAAGGCGACCGCCGTTAACGGCCGCAGCCATGCCATCCTCGTACCTACCCGTCGCCTTGGCCCTTCTATGCAACTCGAGCTGCTGCTCGAACGGCGACGCAGGGCACCGCGAGCGCCACGCCTTGGAGGTCGTCGACGACGCCGGGAGGCGGAGGAGCATCGGGGCCTTGTGTGCTGGCGGGCGTGGTGCTGGTGTTCGCCCTCCTGGCCACCGGAGGAGGTGTTTGACGCCGTCGTGGTGGCCACCGGCCACTACTCTCAGCCCATGCATCTGCTCCAGGTCTTGTTCAACGGGAAGGAGCTCTGCAAGAGCATCAATCCCGACGAGGCCGTCGCTTATACCTGGCCAAAATTCGGGCCGGGCCGGGCTTCGGGCCGGGCCTAAGAAAAATTACCGGGCAAAACTCAGGCCCGAGCCCGGCCCGTCCCGAATGTCGGGCTGCAGAAAACGGGCCCGAACCCGGCCCGAGCCCGAGAAAGCCCGCCCAGGCCCGACCAGCCCGACCCGACTACGGCTACAAACGCGATTTTGCCGGGCCCGAGCCCGGCCCGGCCCGACCACCGGGCTTAGATTCCTAGGCCCGAGCCCGGCCCGATGGTGCTGTCGGGCTCAGCCCGGCCCGGGATTTTCGGGCCGGGCCGGGCTGCCCATGGCCAGGTATACCGTCGCTTGCGGTGCCCGCCGTCAGGAAGCCGTCGAGTCAGCGGCGAGGGCAACCAGAAGGTGCAGGACCTGCTCCTGGTCGAGGTCACACCAGTGTCGCTCGAGCTGGAGACGACGTGAGCAAGATGAAGGGGATCATCGCTTGTTGTGCCCGCCGTCAGGCAGCCGTCGAGTCAGCAGCGAGGGCAACCAGAAGGTGCAGGACCTGCTCCTGGTCGAGGTCACACCAGTGTCGCTCGAGCTGGAGACGACGTGAGCAAGATGAAGGGGATCAGCGAGGCCGCCCCCAGCCTTGGAGCCCAACCAGGCCACCGCGCATCTCGGCGACTTGCACCGCAGCGGCGTCCCCCATGCCGGAAGCGCTCGCCAAGCTCCTCCCAGACGGCACGGGCGGCGGCGGTCCCGGGCAGCGAGCCACGAAGACCAGCAGGTTTCGGAGCCACGGAGGTGAAGCCGACGGTAGCCGGTTTCAACGCAGAGACATGGTAGGTGGGGAAAAGGGAGAGAGAGAACAGAGAAGGGCACGTGGAGGCAAGTAGTTGGTTGGCAGCCCCAGGGCAACCCCTCTGTGACGGGGTTGGTGTGGGTTCCCCGGACGGGAACTAGGGGTTGTCCGGACCGGAAAGTCATTTGGGGGAACAAAAAAGTGCTTTGGGGGGGGGGGGGGGGGGCTGCAGTTTTTCCCAAAGCTTACAAGTTGGTTGATGTACTGGAGTTCTTGTATATGACTGTGGTGCCGAAGGAGAGGGACAGACGATGGTTGGTTTTTTGCACAGGATTTTGCTATCCTTTCAGTACTGTAATGTTGGTGTTTACGTGTCTTGTAACCGGATTTTTATCTTATGAATGAGATCGTATTACCTTGCAAAAAAAGAGAACTTGGAATTTAACATGGCATAATTGAATGTAGGGTAATGTTAAATAGGAAAACAATTTGCAGGCCATGCAGTCCCAAACTTCCCATGGTTTGTTCACCGAAATTTTCAAGCACTAATTTACTATTAGTTTATAGTTACTAAAGGACCGAGAGTATGCAGAATATTTCACACCAAACAAAATTATGAAATTTAGTGCCAGGAACCTTCAGAGTACACAATCACCATGTCGTTTATGCCCAGAAATATTATTAGCACAGTACATACTATGGGCCGCAAAATAACCTGAAATCACCTTCCAACCAAGTCCATTACATTTTCAATTAACTTAGTATTATGAAAGGAATGAGAACATGAAGAGTATCTCACACAAAGTGAGATCATAAGATTTAAGTTTGGGGAACCTTCCACCAATTCAGTTCTAACAAATGAAAAAGCTATTCCTTACAAGTGTCCAGAACCTTCCCCATTTCTGTAACATTGAAAATCATTTAGCAAGGATTTTGCAGAGGATTGCTAACATTTTAGAACATGAGATGTGCACCATAGATTACTGAAAAAGTGAGAATGTAAGCATGACAAAGAGACGCGAGTTAGCAAACAAAGGAGTGTTGATTGTGCAGTAATATGAGCATGGCGCTACTTATGATGCGTCTTAGTATGGCATACAGATTAGCAAACGAGCAGAACTAAGTACTAACTGATTTAGCTTCTGTTTTTCAGCAACATGAGGAACATGACACAAGGGAGGGCGTGCAAACAATGAATCTGAGAAGGAATATGACGGTAAGGTACAACCGTAATCGCATAAACGAAGAATTTCCATCACCGAATAAACGAAGGCCCTGCAACAGCAAGAGTAAGCAGACGGAAACACTTTCCAGATGGGTGGCGCGCTGTAGCAGGCGTCGATGGGTGAGCCTGCCTGCGGTGGGCGCCGCCTCCCGATTGTGAGCTCGGGGCATAGTTTTGAAGCGGGGGACAGCTAGCGGCTACGGCAGGCCCGTCGCTCGCTGTCGCCCTCTTCAAAAGCATGGACCTTGCTGCGTCTGCCGTGCTGGTGGGGAGGAGAGGATTAGCAGGCTGGAAGGAACGAGGAGACGCTAATGGCGGCGGAGGCTACAATGAGGAGAAGGCGGAGGTGATATAAGAAGAACCGGGTGGACATTAGGGTTGGGAGTTGGCCCGGGCCTGGGCCGCGTTCGGCCGAGAATGGGGCGCCAATTTGCCACGTACATGGGCTCAGCCCATTTTCTGTTCGCTATGATCGTAGGTTCTTTTTTTCTTTCGGAAGAAAGATATCGGGTCGTTTTACCGCAGGCAGTCAAAGACAAAAAAAATAAAAGATATTACCTGAGTAGGAATCTCTACCGTCCATGGAATAGACATGCTGTTAAGAATTTTGTCAGGAAGATTCAGATGACAGATCAGGGAGTTTATGGAGCTGGCGACTTGATGAATAAGAAGGAATCATCAGAAGTTGACACACTAAAAAACTAAGAAGCCAATCGCTTTGCCGATGTGCTTCGGCGTAGGACAACAATATTTGCTTATATGTTTCAAAATTTCACCTTGGACGGCCAGTATAGGGCTCCATAGAAATATATGAGCATTGACGACTCAACAAGATGGTGGAAAACCGCTACTATGCCTAAGCTGAACTTCGGGGCTAATATCGGGGAGATACGAATAGAACTCAAAAATAACATTGTAAGGGCATCTCCAGCCGTCCCCCCAGAGCCCCCCCAGGGGGCTTTTTTCGCGGCGGAAGCGACGAATAGCGCCGCTTCTTCACCACTCGGCCCCCCCAGCGGCCCAAATAGCGCCGTTTCGGCGCTAAATAGCGCCGCGGCACCCAGGCCAAACCCAGCCCGCTGGGTTCGGCCTGGGGGGGTGAAACGGCGCGGCCGCGCGCGTGGGCCAGTCCTGTCAGCGACGCGACGAGAAAGCGCGGGAACAGAACCGCCCCCGTGATCGTCTTCTCGGCTACCACGCGGTCAAAGGCTGCCGGCGTTTATGGCGTGGCGGCCGCCCAGTGCATGCGCCCTGCCCAAAGGCTGCCGGCGTAATGGCGTGGCGGGCGGCAGCGAGGGGACGCGCGCGCGCAGTAAATGCCCGGCCGCTCGACGCGCTATAAACCCCCCCCCCCCCCCCCCCCCCCCCCCCCCCCCCCCCCGCCGCGCACCGCGCCGCACCATTCTTCACACCGGCGAGCTCTCCTCTCCCTTCTTCCTCTCGACGCTCTCCTCCTCCCTTCTCTCTCCACGACAATGTCTGACGGAGCGGCGGCGAACTGTTTCCCACGCCACAACCTGCGTCGGGGCGAGGCGATGGCGCTGTACCGCGCGGGCTATTCTTGCCCGCCGGACATGCGCCTCCCTAGCTCCGCCGCGGGGGCGAGCCGCTGGGCACTCAGCGCCGGCGGGGTCCCGGTCCCTCCTCTTCCCTCCTCCGACGCCGAATTCCGCCGCGCCATCCACGAGATGCGCGCCGGGATGGAGAACCCCCAGAACTTCCCACTCACCGGCGTGGACCAGTTCTGGTGGGATCGACTGATGGCGCGCCGCGACCGGGAGCTGGACTCCCTGAACGACAACGGCCCTGTCGAGGGCCGTTTCAACGCGCACGGGCGGCGCAGATGGTGGAGTGCCCCTGGCAGGACCCTCGACGAGGTCCTCCAGCACATCCACGCCGGCAACCAGCCGCGCCTGGAGATGCCGCCGCCGCAGGCCACCCAGCCGTGGGTGGCGCGGCGGACCGGCGCGTCTTCCTCGTCCGCGACGTCGAGCTCCTCCGCCGGGCACTCCACCTCCACCTCCCCCCCCTTTCTTAACGCCGGTGCGCCCGCCCGCAGGCGCAGCGGCGGCGCGCTCCGCCTCGGCGAGCCACGCTTCGAACGCGTGGTTCGCCCGAAGACGGAGAGCGGCGACGACGACGACGAGGGCGAGTGGCCCGACCAAAAGGTCGCGGAGCAGCTGTCGCTGAACACGCTGCAACCGCTCGACGTCGAGTCCGCCGCCAAGTGGAGCCTGCGCGACAACACCGAGGCCGAGCTCGCCCTTCAGCGCCGCCTGCTGGCTGAAGCCGAGCAGCGCAAGGCGGCGCGCGAGCGTGAGGCCGCAGCCAACGCGGCCCGCCTCCGATTCCCTCCCCCACCGCCGCAGAAGGAGAACGTGTACTTCGTTCTCGACGCCTCCGACTCCGACGACGACGGCGTGATCCAGAAGGCGCTCGAGGCGAGTAGGTGGGATTGCGGCGGCGGCGACGAGGGACAGGGGGGAAGCAAACGCCCCGGCGACGCCCCCAGCGACGACGACGACGACGACGGCGGCGACTACAGCCAGGCGATCGCCGCCAGCCTCGGGCTTTAAGTAGTTGTTTAAAGTTTTAGTTTTAATTTTTCGTACTAGCTGTAAATTCGCGCCGAATATGTACGCAGTTTAAAAATTTCAATAAAATTTCGCCTGTTTTCATTTTGCGTTTGTTTGGGCCGATTCCTGGGCTCGGTACGCGACTGGGAAACGCGCCCCCCCAGGTTCCAGAATAGCGCCGTTTAGCGCCGCGGCGGCACCAAAACGGCGGCGTTTTGGGCCCTGGGGGGGCGCAACGGCTGGAGATTCCCTAAGCTATATGAGTCGACGTGTGTATAAGGGCACTCAAGGGCATAGCTGGAAAATTCAACCTAGAGATCTCAATCCTTAGCCCGCGGAAGCGCTACTATGTCATTGAGGTAATTATTATAATTTTTTTTTTGAAACGGGAACAGTGTCCCGGCCTCTGCATCAAATTGATGCACACATCCGGTTTTTCATTAATATAAGAATCAAAGAAGTACAAAATAAACAAACCTGAGGCCGCATGCCTCGCAACAACATCTCCCCCAAACTACCTCTAAACTAATGGCAAAAGATAAAAGCAAATATACATACACAACTTCTAGACGAAGCCTTCAAAAAGGAAAAGCCACACGTGCTCCGATGATGGCGAGTTCGATCAAAGACCGAACTCGGGATTTTCATCCCTAAAGTCAAACTTCGAACCATCACCTTCAGCAAGGTAACGACGCAAGAGCGTGTCAACTTCGCCCGAGATGTTTCCACCGAAGTGTGTAAACTCGATACCAAATCTTCTACCATCGCCACCTCTCTGGCCAACGAATAGCCAGAGGAGAAACTGGAGGCCGATGACGTCCCATACCGCTTAGCCTCTAGCCGTTGTCACACCACCTTCTATCGAACAACATCATGCATGACTTGACACCGCGGAGAAAAGTCGTGTGTAGCACCTGCCAGGATCAGGCATATTGCCACCGTCGGCCAGGCATGACTTGACGGCTCCTCTGAAGTCGTCGTGCGTAGCACCTACTGCGTCTAATAGAACCCTGTCTCGAAATGGAGGGGGCGTCCCATACCGCCGCCAGCCTCAGAACTCTGCAACCACAGAAGAGAACGTCCCATACCGCCATCAACTGTGACTTACGAAGCCAGAGACCATCACCATCTCAAAGATCAGCCATCGCATCATCCACATGACCACGAAGACCACCACTGTCGAAGAAGCCGGGCCGCTGCCTCATCTCCAAACTCCTGCATTGTCGACGACACCGCATCGAGCAAATTGCGGCGAGCGCGCCGCCTCTAGACCAGCTGCAAGCAACCGCGCTGCCATGTAGCATCAGCTGCCGACATCAACCTCCTTCCCGCCGCAAGCCGTTGCAGATCCTGATCTATAGGTCTGATGACCTGGAGAGTCGAGGCTGACACGACCTCGGCTCCGCCGCCGCTGGTCCCTCCATCCAATGAAGACTCCAAAGCGATGCCCGCGAGAGGGAATACGACGCCGGGACGCCGCCATCGCTCGACCCCGATGGGATCTGAGGTTTCCCCCGGAGATGCATCCGGAGGTCCGCCGAACGCAGCCCATCTCCGACGAAGAAGACGACCGCCGCCACCAACCTCCAATTCAAGATCCGAAGGGGAAGGCCCCCACTTGCACCCAAGGAAGAGGAGGGAGGGGCAGCGCAAGACCGGCCTCCTCCGATCACGGCCGCGCCGGCAAGGATCGCCGCCCGCCCGCCACCACCGGCCGCCATGGCCGCCGCCGCGACCATGGGCGTCGTCGCGCCTGGAGCCCGGGGCCGGCACCCCATTGAGACCGCCGTCTCCGCCTCGGAACATCCACCGCGAAACTGCCCCGCCGCCGCCTCGCAGATGACCCGCCGTATCGGAGATACCCCGCCGCCGCCGTCATGGACTCCGCCCGGGCTTAGGCCGACGGGGTCTCGGGCGACGACGAGGCATGCGCTGATGACGAGGGAGGGGCTCGGGCCGGCGGAGGCGGAGTTCCCCCCCGAGCCGCCTGGAGGGCGGCGGCGCGAGGGGTTAGGTCGTGGAGGCCAGGTTCTCTCAAAAAAGAAAAGCCGTATCGTTACTAATTAATGTTATTTTCATTTTCCTGTAATTATTATAAATAGAAAGGCATGAAGTAGGTTTGTACCTCCATCACGAGGGGAGAGGCCGAACCTGAGTACATTGTGGCCCCATGTGTAGATCCTGATCTCGGAAGCTCCTAAGCCACCTAATTTCTACAAACTCACAAGTCGTCTTACAGTCGCGAGAAAAATAATGCTCATTACTCATAGGGTTGGATTTTGCAGTTTTGAAAACACGTGTCCATAGACAAAAAAAAACACGCTAACGAACAGAACGTGCAGGCCAAAAAGACAAATGAAAATAGACCCGCAAGAACAAACACAAACCATAATGCAAAACAAACATCAAATTACGCGACTCCCCACCGAGCCGTAGGGCGTCTCTGAGTCAGATCACGACCGTCGAGCAAAACCCGGGGAAACTCCGAACCAGAGAAGGACGACCGACCACGAGCAAAATAACGTTCACCCCTAACAGAGGTGGACTTTGCACATTGGAAAAACACACAACTCGGTCATCAACCTAGCGCGGCGTGCCGCCACACAAGTGCTTGCTAGTATGAATTCAAGATGAATAAACATGAAATATATTACAAGGGCACATGTGTTCACGTTTCTCATGGGCTTCCGTTTGTTGGGAACTCGTGAAGCCAACACGGTGTGTATGTAAACGAATATTTGATGGTAAACCTAGGGTAACACTTGAAATGCTTATAGTATGTCGGGTTTATATTTCCTAGGCCTTCTACCTTGGAGGTACTCAAATGACAGGCCAGACCCTTCTCAAGCGAGGATTCACCGAATGGTTTCTTCACGGCTTGGCTGAGAAAGACGACCTCTTTGTATGGATGAAATCCCAGTATTCTAACGTCGGGATCATAAAAGAAAGTCTCTTAAGGTAAGCACAAGGTGTGGTTGTTTTTGTCGATAGACTCAAAATTCTCTTCAACCCGTGACTGAATCTTGGCTTTGTTGTCATCAAGATCATCATCACCGTCAGAGTTCCACTCAAACTTGTGATGAGCTTTGATTTTGTTCCTGTATTCCGGAAGATGAGAACAAAATAAATTATAGTTGACATCCTTCAAGAGCTAGGATCAATGAACTTGTTGCTGAGCCATGAGGGGCTGAAGGTCTTTGTCACTCCTCAACATCCACTCCATTTGGCCATTGAGGATCCAAACCCGAAGCCGGTAGTCGTCTAGCGATGCAAAGTATACGCCCTTTTTTGAGTTTGCTAGATGACGAGTTGGATGTCGGCTCTGTCGCGTGCCCTCCGGCGGTGAAATTATACGGTATGTATTGTCTGAGAGGGATAATATGCAACCACTAAATGTTGAGTACAAACAAAAGTATAGCATTGTATAGCACATAAGAAAATAGACTAGTAGCCGGCTGTGACGCCCCGAGATCGGACACTATGCAGGTTTCAGCATTCCCGCCAAAATCCACATAATAACCGATTCCAGGTTGCCACTTGTGATAACATTACAACAGTTCACGAATAAGCCACAACAACAACAGAAAAGATTTATACAAGAAGACTCAAACGAGTCAAGGATACAACTGATACAATACAAAGATCCAAATAACAGCGGAAGAAACCACATAGCGTCCGACTACGGACAAGATACAAATTGGACTAAGAGTCCTGAAGATAACCGATGGCGTCCAATCCCTGCCTAGGCCAAGCCGGAGGGATTCCCAAGCTAACGTCGTCAGATTTCAAACCTGTTGACTGCAATGTTGAATATGCAGCCACGAAAAAGATTCGTGGGTCAGTATGGTTAAGTACAGGCAAGTGGATAACCCATACTCACAAGATACCGGCGTAGCCAGTCATCACAAGATACAAATACTTTGGGTTCAACGGAAAGGAAGGGATTACTGCAAATAAGCGGCATCGGGCTGCACTAACCAACTACAGAGACTCACTACAACATCCGGCTAAAAGAGGGGGATAAGATAGCGTATCGGAACCAACTACAACTACTCACCAAACAATACCCATCCAATGTTACCCCCTACTAAGGAAGCAACCCAAGGATAACTCACACTGTTGATTAAGGTGACATTCATTTTGAGGGTGGAAGTAATCTATATTACTAGTCAAGTTGTTATAGTTAGGTGTAAGTTGTCTGAGTACTTGTTAGCCAGTACTTTCACCAAGTCGTCACATAACCGCGGACAACACGGCTTCTCGAGAAGATTCATCCCTGCAGGGTGTGCTCCAGTACCCGTACACACTCAAGCCACCAACTAAAACTCAGGTTGGCTTGACACGACCCAAACCATCTCTACAACCTGTCCTAGGAGCCACGGAGCTATAAGGTCCCGGCCAGTCCGACCTAACCTAAGCGCAAGGGTGAAAACCACACCCCCCGGCACCACAGGCCTCGCCCTATATGCATCATCATCATCATCAGTAACCATGGGGGATCCACCCATTATGCAAGGAGCAAATGGAACACCCGAACTAAGTGTGGCTCTTCGGACAAACTGCAGATCAGGTCTAAGTCGAGGGGGGTCCCATACTACCACCCGGATGCGGTGAGCACGCTCATCATGGATCAGTAGACAAGACTCTTTTCCTAATTAAGTTCAACACTAGCAGGCTCCAAAACCCTAACCCGGGCCTCCTGCCGGTGCCTTAACATCAAGTTATTATTACCCAAAACATTAACATGTTGTTGATTGAATTGAAACCCAACTATCAAACTAAACAGGTGATATGAAAGGAACAACAAGACTTGAGCGCAAACAACACTAAGCATGCAACTACGACACGAGGGCCGACAGGGTAAACAAACAACAGTTAATAGGAAGTGGAAGGAAGGCTATATCATGGCTGCAAGGTAAACATGTAATAGGATCGAGACACAAGCATCGAATCAACAGGCTAGAATAAGAACAACGGGAAGAATCGGTAACAAGTGATGAAAGGCAGCCATTTGGCAGCAAGTGAGTATACTTGCCTGGAATCCAGCAAGTAGAGGTACATCCGAAGAACTTGTCGTTGCTCACATCATCTCAACGTCCTATCCGCGAAGAAGCAACGAACCTCGAACAAACACCGGATGCAACAATTACTTCTACGGCAAAAGATCCAGCATGATCAAGATATGGATGCATGACAAGTTTAAGGATGCATCAAAGATAAACTAGTTGACAAGATAACATGTTTAAATGGACCCATATGCAATTTGGATTGCATATGGAAACCCATGAATTAAGGTTGAATTAATTGATCTACAATTGACCAACATGTGAAGGTGAATTAGCATGATGCATGGATGAGGAAAACAAAAAGAAAACAACAAGGGATTCAATTTGAAATAAGGTTTACCAAGTTTGGAATTTTATTTATTAAGTTAGGAAATTTGGCTTCTTAAGTGAGTTACACAAGTATTTATTGTTTTCACCCATTTTAATTGTTCAAAACAGATAACAAAATTTATATTTGGAAAGAACACAAAATTTTAGATGGAAAACATATTTCATTTGTTGAATTTGGATTTTAAAGGAGCAAGTTATTAAATTGACAATTTTAAATGCATTAATTAAGAAACAGTTATTTTCAGCAATTTAAATTATTCAAAACAGCAAACAAAGTTGATATTGGCAAAGTTCATGAAAAATGGGATGGAAAACATATTTAACATGTTGGAATTGGATTTGAATTGCCCAAGTTGTGAATTTTGCAATTTAAAAGGGTTTAATTAAAGCATTGAATTATTGCACCACTTTTAATTAGGGAAAACAATAAACAAATTGCATTGAAAAGATTGAAAACATGTAGCAAATGTTTCACTGAACATTTTGAGCTATCAAACATAATTTTTTAGGTTATTATTGAATTTATTATGCAATTTTCCATAATCATTCTTATTCTGCCATTTTTAGTAAACAGAGGAAAACATGTTCAAAATTACCTCAATTGTGCCCAAATAAAATACCAATGTGTAGAGTTTGTTAAGACAAATTTTTAGAGCCCAAGTTTGCTTAAATTGGATGAGCAGAACTAAAGTTATGAAATTCCAAAGTTTCCACTTTTTATTGCATTTTCAGTAATTAATTATTTAGTGCAAAAATTGTCACAGAACATATTGCAAACTTGACATGGACAGGAAGAGCATGAAATTCTGAAGCCACAGAAACTTGAATCACTGGATTTGGAGCAATATTCAGTTTTATATTGATTTTAGAATTAATGCCTCAGATCTCTGTTTCTGAAATTCGGGCAGAAAAAGAAAAACAGAAATAAAAGGGTGTGGCTTGGGGGATCGAACTCGGGACCTGAGGCTTGCGCGCAAGGGTGCACAGCCACTGCGGCTTGCTCCGTTTGTTGATGGTACAGCAGCGAGTTTGTTTTTGAGGTAAAATATGGCCTGACGAAACTGTAACCAAGATTCAGTTACTGTCTCACGATCGGAAGACGACGGCGACGATCTACAAGCAGCTCTCGATGGTGGGGGTCTGCCGCTCGATGGCGGGTTCACAGCGCAAGAGGGGAGGAGGAGGAAGCCCTAGGGCCTGGGAGGGGGCCCTCACCTCGGTGGGAGTCCGTTGGTGCAGGTTCTGATCCGCGGAAAGGAGGTCGCAGACGTCGTTCATGGCTGCAGCGACGGCGTCTTTCCGGCGACGGCGCGGCCTCCCGGGTGGCTCCCAGCGACCGGCGAGGAGACGAGGAGGACGAGGAAGCAGTGGCGGTTCCATTCCCACCATCATCGGCCCGTGGCAGCTGCTCAACCCCCGGCGCCGTGCTCCTCCTTCTCCGGCCATGGAAGGGGTTCAGAAAGTTCAGAAATTGGCAGCGAGAGGGAAGAGGAGGTGGAGCAAGGAGAAGTGGGAGGGGACGGCGGCGCTAGGGAGGAAGAGGGAGAAGGGGGGGCGGCCTAGGGTTAGGGGAACCCTAGGTGCTAGATAAGGGGAGGGGGGAGGAGCAGGTAGGAGGGTGCGCTGGTCTTTCCACCATGGCTGTCGTCAGCCATCGTACGGAGGTGGGGGATGAGGTGGAGTGGGCTGGATGGTGGGGAGATGGTGGGCTGGTTGGGCCTGACTCCCCCTAGCTCCCTTTCCTTTTATTTTTTTCTTCTTTTTTTTTGCTTGTAAGAAAAGAAAAGGAGAGAGAGAAAGAATAGGTTGGGGTTTGGGGTCTTAAATTTTATAAATAAATTTTATTAAGTGGCAAACAGCAATTTCAAAGCAATTGTGAATATTAAGTCCAAATATTGAAATATTAATTGGAGTTTTAAGTTGATATTTGAAATTCCATTAGTTTTCCATAAAGATTGATTTTTAAACAATTTATTCAATAACCCCAAACAATTTATGAGGCCTTATTGAATTAATTGTTTGCAAGAATTTGATTTTTTTAAACCCACAATTTGATCATGCCCATTATGATTGATGTTGAAATGAATTTGAAATTATCATTTGGGTGTTAACAAAAGGGAATTTCATTAACAGGCAAATTAAATAAATTCAACTTCAAACTATTGAAAACAACTTGAGTGTGTTTTAGTTTGCAATTTTTAAATTGGAAATTTTGAGCAGTGTTTGAAAGTTTAACTTGGTTTGAGTTTTTGAGTTAATTAGGAAAACATGGTGCAATGCATATGATGCATGTGATGCAAAGCAAAAAGAAAAACAAACAACTCTACTTAGGGTAACACTCCAGGTGTTACACCGGCCACCTACCTTACTACAAAGTTAGCTTTGCGTTACACATAGGGTGCCCCTCGCCAGGAGACAGCGCATTGCCGTATATTGACTGAAGCCTACGGACGGGCCCTGTAAGGAGACCCCCTCGTCGAACAAAGGACCTCTCCTCCCAGCCGCCTGACCTCGAGGTGAAGACACGTAGAGCGCACGCGGCGGCGACCATCTAGGATCGTCAAGCAAGGGATCATAATCACTCGTGGTATCACTGGAGCACATTTTGGGGACCATGAACACCTCGTAGTGCGGCGACACAACATGATCAAATACTAGGTATGCGATGTAGGTTGTATCGACCAGAGGCTCGGGTGTCGCCACCCGGCATGGTAGCAAAGGATCCCAGCGTCGTGTAGCGGGGTTGACCACGGATCCGCTGAGCAAGAGGAGGCCGTTGAAGTGATCCTAGATGTTATAGTCGTCAAAGTCATCGTAGTAACTGTGCTGAGCGACCTTGATGGACATGTCTGATACGTCCATTTTGCATCACCGTTTTATATTGTTATTTTATGTTATTCATCGATATATTTCATGTTATGATGCATCACTTATGTTATTTGATCTTATTTTGCATATTTCATAATTTTTGGAGAATAAACACCGGTACCAGAAATCTGATGGAAAAAGCACCGTCAGAATACCCTATTTCAGAAGATCGGAAGAAGAGGGGGGACACCGGAGGTGTCTTAGAAGTCCAGATGAGGGAGCCAGCCACGAGGAGAGCTGGAGGGGGGCCACCAGGGGCCCACACCACCAGGTGGCGCCCCCTTGGTCGCACCGCCAGGTGGTGTGGCCACCCTGGCGCACCTCTAGTCGATATTTTCCGCGTACTTGACCCCCAGGGAACCCTAAGCCCCAGACTATCATCGAAGAATTATTCCGCCGCCACCTCAGGGTGGAAAACACCCGAGAGAGAAAAGCTCTCTGGCAGGGAGAAATCCGTGTGGGAAATTCCTCTTAGGAGAGGGGAAATCATCGCCATCGTCACCGTCATCGCTCCGGGCATCATCAAGATCGTCATCGTCATCATCATCACCACCAGCACCATCACCCTCATCATCCATCGTCATCCCGCTGTAACAATTAGGGGACTCTATCGCTGTTTTACATTAGATCTCTCTCTCTCGGTATGGATTACTTATTAGTAGTTGATACTTGTGAGATTTATCGGCGCTAGCACTTTATGACCAGATTGTTATTATCCATTATATCACCTCTGATTATGATCCATATGATGTATTGTGAGTAGTTCGTTTAGTTCTTGAGGACATGGGAGAAGTCATGATGTTAGTAGTGAAGTTATGTTGAAGTAATATCTCATGGTTCGGTATTTAAGTTGTGGTGATATTCTTCTAGTGGTGTCATATGAACGTCGACTACATGATACTTCACCTTTATGGGCCTAGGAGGATGCATTGTATATTTGGCTACTAATTGTGGGGTTGCCGGAGTGACAGAAACCTAAACCCCCGTTAGGAAACCATTGCACGAGGGAGCATAGAATCCCGGAGTTTTAAGGTTGTGGTTAGATTTATCTTAATTACTTTCTTGTATTTGCGGATGCTTACGAGGGGTATAATCACAAGTATGTATTGGTCCTAGTTGGTCGGTGCATTAGCATAGGTTCACCCACACAACACTTCATGAATCAATGGATATTAATCAACCGTAGCAAAGCGAAAGCACTTGACGAAATTCCCATGTGTCCTCGAGAACGCTTGGTAGTCATAAGTAACACAACCGGCTTGTCCTTTGCTCTTAAAAGGATTGGGCCACTCACTGCAATATTATTTACTACACTTTATTTACTTGAACTTTATTTATCTGTTATATCAGAAACCTCCAAAAACCTGTTTGCTAGTGTTTACAGTGAATCCACTATCCAACCTGCTTGTCAACACCTTCTGCTCATCGCTGAGTTCGACACTCTTATTTATCGAAAGTACTACGATACACCCCCTATACTTGTGGGCCATCAAGACTATTTTCTGGCGCCGTTGCCGAGGAGTGAAGTGCTATTGGTAAGTGGAATTGGTACGACAAAACTTTTACTGTGAGTGTTGTTTTTATTTTTGTCTGTTGTTTTTTTCATTATGGAGAATACGTTTGGTTCTCTTTTTAGGGGTACTTCTACCGTTGCTACTAAGCTAGTTGGTAACCCGTCATCTGCTGAATTAGATCCTTATAAAATACCTATGAAAATTGTTGGACGTGTTATGGATAACTGCTATTACTGTGATAGAATTGTCCAGATCATTTGCTCTTTATACATGAATTATGTGAGTTATTCAAGTGTGCAGGTATTACAATGGATCAAGTTAAAAGGAAATTAATTTCTTTGTCGCTGAAAGGAAGATCCGCTGAATGGTTCAAATTACTGAAGAATGGTGAATCTATTGCATGGGAGGAATTTGTTCCTCTCTTTCATTCTAAATTCTATCCTCCTAGTGAGATTCATAAAGACCGGAATCAAATCTATATGTTTTGCCTCATGATGGAGAGAGTATCTCCCAAGCGTGGGGGAGAATGAAGTTATTAATGCTTAAATGTCCCGTTCATGAACTCCCGAGAAATATTGTTATCAGTAATTTTTATGTAAGGCTTTCTCTTCATGATAAGGATTTATTGGATGCTTCTTGTTCTGGATCATTCATACGTATGAAGGAAGAAGCTAAATGGGATCTTATTGACCATATTCAAGAAAAAACCGAAGGATGGGAGAATGACAAAGGTAGAAAGTCAGATATAAATTATGATTATGAATGAATTAAATCTTTTATGGGAACCAATGATTTTTCTATGATGTTAGTGATGTTTGTGGTCTTGATTCTCAAATCTTTGTAAACCGTCTTAAAGCTTTTGCCTCCTATCTTGATATTCCTAAAAAGAATTATCACAAGTACCATGCACCGTATAAAGATATTGTTCCTGCTAGTAGTATAGAAGTGCATGTTTCTCATCCTTTCTGGATGAACACATTGTCTTCTGTGAGGATGCTTATGATATTGTTTCTCATCCTCATAGACCTAAGAAAACTAGTTTTCATGTGCTTTCTGTTAAGATTGGTGATCATTGCTATTATGGTTTGTGTGATATTGATGCTATTTCTAGTGCTATACCTTATGAGCTTTATAGAGAAATTATGCATGAAATTGGTTCCTGTGAGCTTGAAGATATTGATGTGGTTTTTCATCTTGCTAATAGAGAATTTTTTTTTACAATTGGTATTGTTAGATATGTGGGAGTTTTATGTGGTAAGACTAAATATCCCACTGATTTTCTAGTACTTGGTAAGGTTGCTAGTAAGACTTGTCCTATTATTTTCGGTAGAACTTTCTTGAACACTTGTGGTGCTATTATAGATTGTAAAAGAGAGAAGATTTTGACTAAATTTGATGGAAAATCTTGTGAGTTCAATTTTTTAAATTTGCTAGAGCACCTTAGGAATCTAAATTGCCTGATGAGAATTTTAAAGTTGAACAACTTGCTTCTATTGCTCTTGCTCCTAATAATGCTTTGCAACAATATATGGAGGACCATGAGAGTGAGGTCTTTATGGAAGAGAGAAATGAAATTTACGATATTCTTCTGCGTCAACTAGTGATACTGAAACATAATTTACATGTGGAAGACTTGGGTACCACATTACCACCGAAGGAGGATCCTGTTTTTATTTAAAACCTCTGCCTGGTGATCTTAAATATTCTTATCTTAATGATAAGAAAATGTATCTTGTTATTATTAGTGCTAAACTTTTAGGTGAAGAAGAGGAAATATTATTGGGAATTCTGAAGAAAAACCGTGGAGCTATTGGATATACTCTTGATGATTTGAAGGGAATTTCTCCTACTATATGTCAGCATGCTATTAATGTTGAACTCGATGCAAAGCCAGTAGTTGAACATAAACGCCGTTTAATTCCTAAGATGAACAAAGTGGTAACAAATGAGGTATTAAAACTTCTTGATGTTGGTATTATTTTTCCTATTGATGATAGTAGATTGGTGATCCATGTGCATTGTGTCCCTGAGAAGGGAGGAATGACTGTTGTGCCTAATGAAAACAATGATCTCATTCCACAAAGAGTAATAGTTGGTTATAGAATGTGTATTGATTTTAGAAAGGTTAATAAAGTTACTAAGAAAGATTATTATCCTTTGCCATTTATTTTTTCAAATGTTAGAGAGGTTTTCTAAGAAAACTCATTTTTGCTTTCTTGATGGTTATTTTGGGTTTTCTCAAATTGCTGTTAGGAAGCAAGATCAAGAGAAAACAACCTTTACTTGTCCTTATGGTACTTATGCTTATAGATGCATGCCTTTTGGTTTGGGTAATGCTCCTGCTACTTTTCAAAGATACAAGTCTGCTATTTTTCATGGTTTTTGTGAAGAAATTGTGGAAGTATTCATGGACGATTTCTCCGTCTATGGAACTTTTTTTGATAATTGTTTTCACAGACTTGATAAAGTTTTGGAGAGATGTGAGGAAACTAATCTTCTTCTTAATTGGGAGAAATTCCACTTTATGGTTAATGAAGGAATTGTTCTTGGACATAAAATTTCTGAAACAGGTATTGAAGTTGACAGAGCTAAAGTGGAAGCAATAGAGAAAATGCCTTGTCCTAGGGATGTTAAAGGTATTCGTAGTGTTCTTGGTCATGCTGGTTTTTATAGGAGGTTTATTAAAGATTTCTCTAAAATATCAAAGCCTCTTAACAATATTCTTCAAAAAGATGTACATTTTCTTTTTTTATGATGATTGTAAGGAAGCTTTTGAAACTTTAAAGAAGGATTTAACTACTGCTCCTATTGTTCAACCGCCTGATTGGAATTTACCTCTTGAAATTATGTGTGATGCTAGTGATTATGATGTAGGTGTTGTTCTTAGACAACGTGTAGATAAGAAGTTGAATGTTATTCATTGTGCTAGTAAGACTCTTGATGCTGCTCAAAAGAATTATGCTACTACTGAAAAAGAGTTCTTAGTTGTAGTTTTTGCATGTGATAAGTTTAGGCCTTATATTGTTGACTCAAAGGTTACTATTCATACTGATCATGATGCTATTAGATACCTTATGTAAAAGAAAGATGCTAAGACTAGGCTTATTTGATGGGTGTTGCTTTTACAAGAGTTTGATTTGCATATTGTGGATAGGAGGGGTGCTGAAAATCCTGTTGCTCATAACTTGTCTAGATTGGAAAACATTACCTTTGATCCTATTCCTGTTAATGATAGTTTTCCAAATGAACAGTTGGCTGTAATAAAGGTAAAATCCCAAGATAGTCCTTGGTATGCTGATTATGCTAACTTTATTGTTTCAAAGTATTTTCCTCCAACACTTACAGCTCAACAAAGAAGAAAATTCTCATATGATTTGAGGCATTATTTTTGGGATGACCCACATTTATATAAACAAGGAGTAGATGGTATTATGAGAAGATGTGTTCCAGATCACGAACAACATGAAATATTGAAGAAGTGCCATGGTAGTGCTTATGGAGGCCATCACGTTGGACATAGAACCGCACAGAAGGTTCTACAATCAGGTTTCTATTGGCCTACTCTCTTTAAAGATGCACGTAAATTTATTTTATCTTGTGATGAATGTCAAAGAGTAGGAAATATTTCTAGACGTAATGAAATGCCTATGAGTTATTATCTTGTTATTAAACCTTTTGATTGTTGGGGATTTGACTTTATGGGTCCTTTTCCTCCTTCGAATGGTTACACTCACATTCTTGTTGTTGTTGATTATGTTACTAAGTGGGTAGAAGTTATACCTAAAAAATATGCTGATGGTGAGACCTCTTTAAAAATGCTTAAAGATGTTATTATTCTTAGGTTTGGTGTGCCTAGATATCTTATGACTGATGGAGGTTCTCATTTTATTCATGGTGGTTTTATAAAGATCCTTGCTAAATATGATGTTAATCATAGAATTGCCTCGACTTATCATCCTCAAACCACTGGGCAAGTAGAATTATCAAATAGAGAAATTAAATCTATCTTGAAAAAGACTGTTAATAAATGTAGGAAGAATTGGTCAGATAAGTTGAATGATGCTTTATGGGCTTATAGAATTGCTTATAAAAATCATATGGGTATGTCTCCCTATAAAATGGTTTATGGAAAAGCTTGTCACTTGCCTTTAGAATTAGAAAACAAAGCTTATTGGGCAGTGAAATAATTAAATAATTTTTTTTAACTTGCTCGTAAGAAAAGAATGCTTCATTTGAATCATTTAAATGAATGGAAATGTGAAGCTTACGAAAATGCCAAGCTCTTTAAGAGAAAGTTAAACAATGACATGATAAAACAATCTAGTTTCATGTTGGTGAGAAAGTTCTATTGTATTAGTCACGTCTCAGATTTTTTGCAGAAAATTACTCTCCCGATGGGAAGGACCTTATATTATTGAAGAGGTGTATCGTTCGGGTGCAATCAAAATTGCTTCCCTCAAAGATAACACTACACAAGTGGTAAATGGGCAAAGGCTCAAACATTATATTTCTGGGGATTCCTATGATGAAGATGTTGATGTTATTCAAGTAATGACTCCGAAGAAGTTCATTAGAGGGAAGATTCCGGAATCTGCAGAGTTTGTTTAGAAAAAGTTTGCGTAATACGTTTTCAATTATAATTTATTGATTTTTGGAAAATATAAAAAATACCAAGCCAAAGAGGAGTTGGAGAAGGTGTCCGAAGGCACCACACCATGAGGGGGCGCGAGCCCACTGTCGAATTTGCATCTCAACAAGTCCCTCGGGTGAACCCATAGGGTTTCGAATAGGAGAACCTGTAGGCACCGGTGACGATCGTCGGCTAGACAGGAGGCACGATTTACCCAGGTTCGGGGCCCTCGTAGAGGTAAAACCCTTACTCCTGCCTCTGTCGGTCTGTATTCACGAATAGATCGGTTACAATGGGGGGTCGCTCAAGTCGAGAGTATGATCTCGAGCTCAAGGCTTGGTGGTGCGGTGTTGCTTGTCCTCTCCTGGCGATCCTCCTGGCCTTATACAGGTGGCCAGGTCTCAAATCTTATCCGGGGAGGAATCGAATCTCCTCGGTTCCGTCCTGGGCCTAGGACCGGGTATCTTTACTCGACATATCCAAGGTCCATCCCTTCGTCAGTAGCCCCCGAGCGTTTGCTCGATTGGGATTTTCCCAGTCGGGTAGACGCTCAGATTTTTCGTCTTGCTTTCCTTCGGATAATCATTATAGTTGTTTTCCGATTGGAGGGTGTATACTCTGTGTGATGAGTTTATTATACCCAAGTATCGAGTGATGAAAGTGCCTGTGTTTTTGGCTATTTTCGCAGAAGGATGTGGCTCAGTAGCTTGGCTCTCCTGAAAGATCAGGGCCAATTAATTGCATCTAGGGCAAAAACAGTTCTGGCCTACGCAGATTCGAGACCTCAGACTCGAACCCGATGAGGTGATCATTGCGACTGGGCCGTAGAGGTCTTACCGAGTTGAACTTAACCTATAGGGGTACCCGGCGCGTCCGCTAGGATTTTTCTTCGTGTTGTTGACATGGAATTTTACCGGAGGACACAGCTTGAGTGCGATTCCAGGCCCTCAAGAGAGATCTTTTGGGTCTTACCTTCATATCCGAAACAATATGGCATCCGGATGTGCCTAGTCGGCTGAACAATCCAGGTCTGTGATGTGTACACATCGTATGATAGAGTGGCAGGATCTGGGCACCCGTGAATTTGTAGGTCTGTGATCTATCGAGTAGGAAAATTAAACTTGTTTTGTCCATACGAAAGAGTTTTCGTGTTTGGAATTGTTTGTGCCCATACGAAAGAAAATTTCGTGTCTAGGGTTCTATTTTATGCGAAAGTTCTTCCGCGTGTTTTTATCTTACCTATACGAAGTTTTGTTCGTGTTTGGGGTTTTATCTGAAAGTATTCAGACTCGATGACGTTCGTCATGACGTCATAGCGCACTCTGTTTGCTCTGAATCATCCCGATGGGACGTGACGAGGCGAAAACAGGATTTGCTGGCCCACCTTGTCATCTTTTTGACCGGAAACGAGACGTCGTTTCCGGTTTTCCCGCGAGCCGTGCACAGTAAATGCCCATGATCTTCTGTTAAGATCGTGGTACAAAACAGCGTTCACCGCCGTTTCGTTTTGGCTTCACGCGTGGCCGCTGCGATGGATGCCACATTGCTTGACGAGCGGTCAGGATCGGGCGATACCGTGTATAAATGCGGGCCTTAGGTGAAAAGTGAAAATTTCCCGTCATTCGCTTCCCAGCTTTCACCTTCCTAGCCTTCTTCTTCCTCGCGCTCCTCCTCTGTCTTCAAGCTTGCACCAGTGCTCATGGCGGGAGGCAAGAAACACAGCACTGTGTTTTCCTCTTCCCGAGCGCCCGAAGATGCTCGTGCTGCGCCCGCTCCGCGCTCCGGCGATTGGCGCTCCGCCAACACCACCCAGAAGAGCATCAAGGAGATGCAAAGGGAGGGACTGCTGCCTCCCAAAGCCGAGAAGCGGGTTCGCCTCGGCAAGAAAGAAGAGGTACCCAATCCCCACGTGAACGAGCGGGTTATCTTCGAGGATCACGTTTCGCGTGGGCTCTCTCTCCCCCTCCATTCTTTCTTCGTGGCACTGCTGTATGTCTATGGCATACAGATCCACGATTTGCCTCCAAACGCGGTGCAGCACATCTCGTGCTTCATCTTGCTTTGCGAGTGCTTTCTTGGCATCCGCCCGCACTGGGGCCTCTGGAAGGCCCTGTTTAAGGTGCGGGCTTTCCGCGAGAAGCCACGGGTGGAGACGGAGCTTGGGGAGACGCTGCGCACCGGCGGCGAGATCCAGGCGAAATCGGACACCCTCTACTTCGACATGCAACTCCTCGACTCCGCGCAAGGGTGGAGGAAGAAGTGGTTTTATGTTGTCGACAACAGTGCGGATGGAGTCAACGAGTTCCATCCATTCGCCGTTTTGAAGCGGCGAAAATCTTGGGCGCACAAGCTCTAAGTCGACGAGAGTCGAGTTGTCGCCCCTCTACTCGCCAAGGTTGCGGCGCTTCGCGACCAAACTGCAGGGGTTGCGCTGAATGGCTTGCATCTTGCGAGTTTATTCCTCAAGCGCGGGATCGAGCCCCTGCAATCAAGGCCCTCCACCATGTGGGAGTATCAAGGAGTCGAAGCCCCAACCGAGTGAGCCGAGAAGAACTCTCGAACGCGGAGTTTGAGAAAAAGATCGCTGCTATCACGAAGCTGAAGGTGGGCTAGTCCTTCGCCGATTTTCCAGTCGCAGCGTTCGAAGCCTCGAACCCTCCTCCATCCAACGTAAGTTCAATGCTCTCTCTGTCTTTAACTTTTCTTTCTTTCTGTTAGCGAATCTGTTGACTGAATTTTTCCTCCTTTTCTTCTCGTTCTCTTTTGTAGAGCCTGGCAGTGGGGAATAGCTACCCGCCAATTTCTGGTGAAGAAGTTTCTGACTTGTTGGAAGCAATCTGGATGCCCTGGCTGACACCAGCGTTGCTGATGCTAGCTCGAGGTCTGACCATGGTTCTTCGGATGACGTGGAGGAGTCGGGTAGCGATCTTCTACACCGCAAGCATCGTCGGGTATGAGAAGATGAAGCTACTTCCAAGGACAAGTCCCTGGGTGGAGGATCCGACAAAGAGCCTCTTCTCGCGACTCCGTTGAGTGTGCGCGCTCCTCTTGCTCCCAAACCGACAATCCAAACCGCCTGGAACGCGGATATGCTGGATGATGAAGATGATGAGTAAGTTCCCTTCTTCCTTCCAGTTTCTAGTCGATGGTGTTTTGTTTGTCCTTCCTTATACTGTTGCTTCCTTTTGATGACAGGCTTCAATCCATCAGCCCCGGCCAGTTCGCCTCTTCTTTTCCCAAGAGGAAGAATGTTGTTGCGGATGAGACTCCAACTGCTAGGACTGTCCAAAACTCGCCGAGTCCAGCTCCGACGGCTGCGGCTACAGAGTACAGACTGCCTAGCTTCGCAGTTGGAGCCTCGACTTTGAAAGAAGTGTCGGGTAGTTCAGCTGATCCTCTCAGCATCGCTCATGGCCAGGTAAGATTTACTCCTTTCCTTGCATTCGGTATATTTGTTCGTTTGAAATTTCTATCGGGTGCACGGCAGTGCTCCCGATGGGAGTAGCCCCCGAGGTTGTGATTAATCGCTTGCGATTAGCCACAGGCTGAAGAACTTAGCTTCTTTCTTTTGCTTCTCTTTATTTTATGCGGTGCACGCAGTGCTCCCGATGGGAGTAGCCCCCGAGGATATTCATGATTCTGTACAGTCATGAATAGGCTCAAAACTTCTCTATCTTCTTTGATTTTTCTTCTTCTTTGTTTTTCAGTCTCTCCTTGATTCCCTCGCGGCTGTTGGCCGGCGTGTAATTTCGGCTGAGACGGAGTGCGTGACCCTTCGGGCAGATCGCGACCGGCTCGCTTTGGAAGGTCAACTCCTCCAAGGTGATTTGATCTGCCTTTTCTATTTATCTTTTCCAGTCGAGTGAATTTCTTTGGATCTGAGATCCATTGTTGTATAGCTCAAGTCGAAGTTCTGAAGGCTGAGAAGACCGATGCTACTACTCGGGCGAACAACCTTGAGGCTGAGTTGGAGGCTGCTCGAAAGGAGCTTGAGTCCCTTCGCAAGCAGTCGGCTGACTCCGAGGGGAAGCTCGCGGGTGCTGAGGAAGCCTTGAACAAATTGGAGGAAGCCGGCGTAAAACAGGACAATGATCTTGTCGACTTCCTCCGTCCTTTGGCTCAGAACTTCACGAGTAAGTTATTCTTGTCTTTGTTATTTTGTGGCCAGCTTGGACTGTCTTTGAAACTAATACTGCTTCTTGTAGATATTCTTGGCGTCGCACTAGAGCTACCTGGAGTCACTCGAGTGGATGCGGTGACGGATTCCCTCGCCCAGCTCCGGAAGCATGCGGATGGGATTGGTTCCCTCATCGGAGATGCTATCCAAGTGCTGAGGAAATTCCACGAGCAACTTCTAGTGAACGTTGCAGTTCCGCCTACTCTGGGCGGTCTCCTGAAGATTTTTCTGGAGGATGACATCCTTCAGGCCTACTCAGTTGCCCATTCAGAGTGCCGAGCGAAGACCGCTATCCAGTTCGCACTGGCGCATGGAGTCGAAGGCTTGGATGAAGCCTACTCGAGTCTTCCCGTCAATCCTTCTACGGGCAGAAAGGTAGCGCTTCGTCTTTTCGACGAGAAAGCTGAAGCCCATGCTCGAAAGTTGTTCGCCTTGATTGCTGGTGCCAGTCGCAAGGGGCAACCTGCTGCGAGTTGTGGCACTTCCGCGATTCCGTAGGATAGGATTTAGTTTAACTTATTCCTCCTGATGTAATGAACCTTGGGATGTATTCACGTACTTCTACCTTTAATCAGAATATTCTTTTGATATCCAAGTTTGTGATTTCTTGCGATTGATTGTCGTGAAGTTCTCCCGATGGGAGTAGCCCCCGAGCACCTGTTGAATAGGTGGTTTATTTTCTCGAGTGGGGTTACTTTGAAACTTCTTTCTTAACCTTTGTGTTTTCCTCTAGGAAACTGGTGCTGCTGCGGAGTCTTCGAGTGGATCTGCTGTACGAGTGGATCCGCTTGTTGCTGCTGTTAGCACTTTTGCTTCTCTTCGTGATCGTGTCACGGATGGCGAACGCAAGTATAAAGCTTTGCGCCGAGTGGTTGATGTGGCCAAGTCGAAACAAAAAACTTGCGGCTGATTGTGAACAGTTTGTGATGGAGGAACTTGCAGCTGTCGCCATAGATATGCTGTGTAAGCACGTGAGCCCCCTAGCGTTTGACTTGACTGCCCCTTTTTTGTGTGCTGACTCTTCATAACCTTCTTTGTAGTTGTTGAGCCTGATGGTTAACGCGAAGCGCATTGGGTGGATAACCTTATTACTCATGAAGCTGGTAGCTCCAAACCACATGCGAACAACTTCTGGTCGGACCGTAGTCGAGGCTTTGTGCTGGCTACGTTGAAGTATCGAGTAGTCCAGGCGAAGATACTGGTGAATTCCTGCCATGAGGCTTCGATTGCTGTGAACTCTGCTTTCTATCTGTTGGAGAGGGGTCCCAAAGATTTGAGCCATCTCCTCAAAACTTTCAGGCGAGAAGGTGAGATTCGTGAGTGTGTCCACAATCAGATGATTTGCAGGTCTGTAGTGGTGCTTTCCTTCGTCCGATTGTGGCATCCTGAGATCAACTTCAACTCTGTAGCTATGCTCCCTGATGGTCTAGTCGATATGGCCCCTCATTAGAGAGTTGTTCGGCCTGCAGCGGAGGAGAATATTCGATTGACCTCGGAAGAGCTGGATCGGGTATTAGCCGAGGAAAATGCTCGTCGCCATATGTAATCCTAGGATGTATGTATCCTGTTACTTTGTATAGTTGTCCCGAAACTTTGTAAGGTATCTACCTTGTTTATAATTAATTATGTATATGAAATTTTTCCTGTGTCGCTAAGTTAGGTGCAGCCCCCGTGTATTTGGGGTGTATACCTGTTATTTAGCATACAAGGATAAAGAATGCGAGTAGCTATGGTTGAAGAACCATGTATTTTTATTAAAATGACTGAGAAGTCATGTGCTTCTTTCGAGCTACAGGATGGCTAATACAACCTTATTTGTGCGAGTAAAGTAAACCTAAGGATAGAATTTGCGGAGGTGTGCAACATTCCATGGGTTGGAGTAGATGCCACCAGTCGTCGGGTTCTTCAGTCGACAAGCGCCACCTGGGGTAACTTCGTGTATTATGAAGGGTCCTTCCCACGGTGGCTCGAGCTTATGCCCTTCCTTCTGCTTGAGCCGTAGCACCAAATCTCCCACTGCGAAGGCTCTGTGACGTATACGGCGACTGTGATAGTTTCGCAACGACTGTTGGTATACTTCGGATCTTGCGAGTGCAATATCGCGTATTTCGTCGAGTGCATCCATATCTTCCGCGAGTGCCCTGTTAGAGATTTCTTCGCTATAAGCAACGACCCGTGGGGCGCTGAATCCGACGTCCTCGGGAAGGACTGCTTCAGCCCCGTATACCATGAAAAATGGTGTGTATTTTATGGATCGATTTGGAGTTGTGCGGAGGCTCCATAGCACGGAGGATAGCTCTTCTTCCCAATGTCCCGCTGCTGGGTGTAGGTGGTCGAGTAGTCGTTTCTTGATGCCAGTCGAAACCAATCCGTTGGATCGTTCGACCTGGCCCTTGGTTTGCGGATGAGCCACTGAAGAGAATTTGAGGGTGATTCCCTTTTCTTCCCAGAACTGCTGTGTTTCCTTTGCCGTGAAATTGCTGCCATTGTCGGTGATGATGTTGTGTGGTATGCCAAATCTGCATACAATGGAGTCGAGGAATTTGACGGCGCATTGGGCGCTAGCCGAGGTTACTGGCATCGCTTCGATCCACTTCGTAAATTTGTCGACTGCGACAAGCAAGTGTGTGTATCCTCCAGGTGTATACTTGCGTAATGGCCCTACTATGTCCAGCCCCCATTGTGCAAAAGGCCAGGCGATTGGTATCATATGTAATTCTGTAGCGGGGGCGTGTGGTTTGGGTGCAAATCGCTGGCAAGCGTTGCACCTGTCAACCAAATCCTTTGCATCTCTGGCCGCTGTAAGCCAGTAGAATCCTGCTCGAAAAGCTTTGCCCACGATTGCTTTCCAGCTGGCATGATGTACGCAATCTCCTTGGTGTATGTCTCACAGCAATTCCTTGTCATCTTCGGGTGCTATGCATCTTTGTAGTATGCCTGAGATGCTCTGTTTGTATAACTCGCCGTTGAGTACCCGATAAGATTTGCTGCGTCGGATTATTTGTCGAGCCTCGCGAGCGTCTGCTGGGAGCTGTTTGGCGGACAAGTAGTCGAGGTATTTCTGCATCCAGACTGACTCGACCAGAAAAATTTGTCGTGAAATACCATGGCTGAGCTCGATGATAGAAACTTGCGGGCTGACCTCTGTCTCCAATGCTGCGGGTGCTCCTGCAGTTTTCTTGACCTTGACCGAACGCTTGGTCATCCGCTCGAAATATATTCCTGGCGGTATGGGCATGTTTGTGGACCCCATGTTTGCCAGCCTGTCCGCCTCTTCGTTGCTGGATCTAGCGATGTGCTTTAGCTCACATCATTTGAAACTTCCTTCGAGTAGATTGTACATGTCCCGATAGGCAACCATGTTTTCCGCGATAGCGTCGCACTCCTTCATTGTCTGTTGCACGATGAGATTGGAATCGCCATAGATCATTAATCGAGTGGCTGTACACGCGATTGTCATCTTCATCCCATGCAAGAGGGCCTCGTATTCTGCGTCGTTGTTGGATGCTGGATCGTCGGGTGGAAAGTCCAATCGCAGGACATACTGCAACTTGTCTCCTCTGGGAGATATGAGGACGATCCCAGCTCCAACTCCTTCATTTCTTTTGGACCCGTCAAAGTACATGATCCAGTTACTCGTATATTCTGGTGGTCCGGGTGTTTGTAATTCTGTCCACTCGCTCAGAAATTCTATGAGTACCTGTGACTTCACGGAATTGCGCCCTGCATAGATAATGTCCTAGGCGCCTAGCTCGATGCTCCATTTAGCTATTCTTCCAGATTCCATGGGATTGTTCATGATTGTACCGAGTGATGCATCGTTTACCACTGTTACGGTATGTTCCTAGAAGTAATGCTTGAGCTTTCGAGCTGTGAGAACAACTCCATATGCGAGCTTCTGGTAGTGAGGATATCGCTGTTTGCACGGCGAGAGCACCTCACCGATGTAGTATATTGGTCTTTGAACTCCATATGCCTTGCCGTCCTCAGGTCGCTCGACCACAATGGCTGTGCCGATGACTTGATTTGTTGCGGCTAGGTATAGGTAGAGTGGTTCCCTTTCTTGTGGTGTCGCGAGAACGCGCTTGCTCTGTAAGGATCGTTTCAGGTCTGCGAATGCCTGTCTTTCTTCGGGTGTCCACTCGAATTTATCTGTCTTCTTCAATAGCTTGTAGAAGGGTAGTGCCTGCTCGCCCAATCGCGCAATGAATCTGCTCAAGGCGGCTATTCGACCTGCGAGCTGTTGCACTCCGCGCAGATTAGTGGACTCCTTCATTGTCAGGATTGCTTGTATCTTCTCTGGGTTGGCTTCAATTCCTCTGGCGGATACCAGGTACTCGAGAAGTTGTCCTACTGGGACGTCGAAGACGCATTTTGTCGGGTTGAGCTTGATCCTGTATGCGTTTAGAGCGTCAAACGTTTCTCTGATGTCCTCGAGGAGTGTATCCTCCACTCGAGTCTTGATGACGATGTCGTCAACGTACACTTGTACGTTCTTGCCAATGAGCTTGGCGAGGCATTTTTGCATACAGCGCTGATGTGTTGCGCTTGCGTTTTTTAGCCCGAAAGTCATTATCCTGTAGCAGTATACACCATGAGGTGTGATGAATGCTGTCTTTTCCTCGTCTTCCTGTTTCATCCTGATCTGGTTGTATCCCGAGTAGGCATCTAGGAAGGAGAGGCGTTGGCAGCCTGCAGTGGAGTCCACGATCTGGTCGTTCCGCGGGAGGGGAAAGTTATCCTTGGGGCAGTGCTTGTTCAGCGACGTGTAGTCGATGCACACGCGAAGGATGTTGGTGTTCTTTTTTGGGACCAGCACTGGGTTTGCTAACCAAGTGGATATTTTTATCTCCCTGATGAATTTTGCTGCGAGCAATCTGTTTACTTCTTCTCCAAGCGCTTTCTGCTTGGGTTCTGAGAACCGTCGGGTGGTCTGCTTGATAGGCTTTGCGTCTTTGTAGACTTCGAGTGAGTGCTCGGCGAACTCCCTGGGTATTCCTGGCATATCTGAGGGTTGCCAGGCGAAAATTTCCCAATACTCACGGAGGAGTTCGACGAGCGCGCTTACCTATGCTGGCAAGAGGGTAGTGGCAACCATCACCGTTTTCGCGGAATCTGTCGGGTGCACTTGATGTTTGAGAGTGTCGCTGTTGGCACTGAATTCCAGCTCTGGTGCGTTCTTCTTTGTGAGGGGCATCACGTTGTGGTCCGTGGTCTTTGCTATCTCCTCCAGTTCTTCCTGCACCCCGAAAGATTTGGCGATCTCATTGAACTCGATGTCGCACTTGTTGGATTTTTGGAAATCTCCGTCGATGGTGATTGTGCCATATTCCCCAGGTAGCTTGAGCTTCAGATATGCATAATGTGGTACTGCAATGAATCTTGCGAACGTTGTTAGACCAAGAATGGCGTGGTACTGTGAGGGCCAGTCGACTACTTAAAAGTGGAGGAACTCTCTCCTGTAATTTCGTCGATTTCCCAACACCACCTCCAGGTTGATTGTTCCGAGTGGGCGGATCGCCTTTCCTGGAACTATCCCGTGGAAGGATGTTTCTGATTCTGCGAGTCCCTTGTCGAGACATCGTAGTAGTTTTCATAGACGGGGGTGCCATGAGACTACGGTAGAGACGTGGGGTAACGGGATAGCGTAGTAGCACAGAACACAGGATTTTACCCAGGTTCGGTACGTCGCGACAGTACGACGTGCCTACTCCTGCACTTCTCACTAATTGGGACTAAAGCCCGTAAACAGGGTTACAATGTGAGGGTTTTAGATCTAAACCACTCAGCGAGGATGAGCTTCTCGGCGAGTTGGCGTAGAGCTTCTCTGTTTGTTCGTTGTCTTGTTTATCTCCCGTCCGGCTTTATATAATAGCCGGATTAGGGCTTACAGAATAGGAAACCTAGAAAACTACGGTAACTTGTAACTTGGAAAGCAAGGAATCCGTCTTCTCCTCCAAGCCAGATCACATGGGCTGTGATCCGGGTTCTTCTAGAATCCGGCTTCTGCGCGTCGGATTACTGGGCCGCCTAATGGACCTAAGCCCACTACCACTTAGGCCACCCTGGTAATCCGGTACTTGGCCTACCATCTTCTATACCCCTATTTGGTATATATCCGACAGTAGCCCCCAAGAAGGATCAAAACTCTGATTCTCTGCTATTCGCCAAATGTTCTTTGTCCGAGAAATATTGATTCAGTAGTCTTGATTCTTCTTATTCTTCATTTGAAAAAGATGGTGGCATGAAACTCGGAATCCTGAAAATCCGGCTTTTCTCTCACGATCCTTCGTGAAGAAGAAACTTCCTACGTCAGCGCACTCAACCATGCTGACGTAAGCGACGTTTGAGATTTACTCGGAAAAACCCAGAAACATATCTCTGACAGATTCGCGCGGGAAACGAGGAGATAATCATCATTACTCCGTCGTTTCATTTCCCGGATTTTCCGGCGAGCGACACGCGGCAAACATCCAACGGTCAAAATAGCCGTTGGCACGCATCTAAACGGTTTTCCGGCTATAAATAGCCGTCCTCGTCCTCAACGAAAACTTTCCACACTCCCCACTGCCCACGCCATTGACGCGAACGAGCTCGAGAGCAAAGCACTGTCCCAGGCGCACTTAGCATCCAAGCACGCCGGAACGCAACGCGCCACCACGAGATGGCCTCCTCGCCGTCCTCGCCGACCCGCGCCGCCATCAACGAGCTCATCAGCGATTTAGATCCGCAACTGGGATCGCCCAAGCACACCGGCGACGAGCCGGAGAAGACCACGGCCTCCGCGGCGGGTGACGCAAATTCCTCCGCCGCCGCGGACGTTGCGGGATCGAGCTCCGCAGCCTCCCCGCCGTTTGCTCCAGAAACGGCGGAGGAGAAGATCCCGTTTCAAGTCAACGAACACACTGCGACTGAAGAAGCAGAATTTGTCGGCGACTGGAATCCGAGTAACTCTTCCCTTGTCCTCCTTCGACAAATGTCAAAAGAGGGATTAATAGTTAAAGGCAAATGGCGAAAGTCAGATGGTGAGCTCGAGCCCAGACCAAAAGACGGAGAGTGTGTCCTCCTTACATCTCACATTACGCGAGGTATGGGTTTACCTCCTTCTGCCTTCTTCATAGACATCCTTAACTATTACGGCGTCCAACCGCATAACCTCTCTCCAAATTCCATCCTCTATCTAGCTAGCTTCCAAGCCCTTTTTGAGGGATATCTCGGAATAACTCCTAGTCCAGATTTTTGGCAATACTGTTTTGAAGTAAAACATAACATCACAGAAGGTATTTCCCCTATCTGTGGAACCATATCTTTCATTCTTCAGAAAAATAGAGAGGATTGGTTCCCAAGAATACAAATGCCAGAACCCACCAAATCCTGGCTGGGTTCTTTCTTTTATCATCAGGACATCCCATTCCGTGGCAAGGAAATCGGGGTTCCTTCATTCGTTAATTCCGCCGCCATTCCTCGAGAGAGTTGGACAGCTGAAGCAGTTGAGACATTGCCGTAAAATTTAACGAAGATAAAGCGCCGTATTGCCAAGCTTACTTCTTCCCAACCTTCCTTAACTGGGAAAGACACTGTTTTATGCTGGTTCGGACGTCGCATTCAACCCCTTTCATTTCGTTCCCGGCTTCTTTGCGAATACCAAGGTCCAGAAGATAGTATGAGGGGAACAGATAAAGCCTATACCAAGAAAGACTTTATAAAGCAACTTCATCAGCTGGTTGCTTCCAGCGCCCAAATCGAAGAAAACCTAGCCATTTATCACGTGGAAAATCGAGTTCCTAAGGTATTTATACTTTCCTTGTTTCCGAGTTTTCCTCAGATTAACTTGTATCTCCGCCTTTTGATCATGTTGTGAATTCTTTCCTAGTTCAACGAACTCGGAGGAAATGATCTTGCTTCCGATGCCGAACTCAGCGAAATACATGCTAGGTTTTACAACAACCGGAAGCGCAAAAGGCAGGTGACTTTGGAGAAAATGATAACTGTTGACGGAATTCCTGTCGCCACCTCCAGGTATTTTACCGGGGTTTTCCTAGTTACCATCCTTCTTCAGTTCTTCGAGATTTTTAACTCTCGGATATTCTTCTTTCAGTCTTGCCCCAACTCCTTTGAAAACAAAGAAGCTGAAGAAACATAAGGCTGCTATCAAAGAGGAATCTTCTTCTGCAGCCATGGGCCCGAGGAATAGAACGGAAGCACAGACAGGTGAAAATCTCCGGACCTCTGCTGGAAACGAACCCGTCTCCAATTTGGACAGTAACATCCGGATAAAAGAAGAACCGTTCGACGATCTCGGATATATTCGTCCGGAGGCTAAAAAGTTCTTCGCTCCTGCCCCTCTAATTCGTCCTTGGCCACAGGGCGGATTAGTGGTTCGCAATGATATTGTATTTAACCCTCGCCAGGTCTTACAAGATGGCCTTCATCACGTTTGGATTCTTTTTGCTGAATATGCCAAAGAATTCAACGAGAACTTGGCCGACTTACGAGAAATGAGCCAGGTGAAACCTCTAGCCCCCAAGCATTAAGTTGAAAATCTGAATTCTTCTTAATGTTTCATCATATGCTTGTTCGTACTTAAGCATTTTGGCTTTCATTTCCGTATTCAGCATTCCGCAGATGCCATAAACTTGGAAGTTTTTAAGAAGCTTAATCTCAAAAGTAGAGAAGTAAAAACCCTTCAATCTATGATTGAGTTGAAAAGCAACGAGCTGGCGTCATCTCAGCTACAATTGTCTAAAACAACAGGTGTGTATTCTCTGCAGTTTTTATCCGGATAACATTTGTCCCGAATTTTCATAAGCTCGAAATGTTTTTGTGTCCCCTAGCTGCTTTAGCAAAAGCCAACAAAATAGCCAAGGACGCTAGCAATGTATCTCGGCTCCGTGCGGAAAACTCGAGCCTTCGCAAGGAACTTACGAAAGTTGAAAAAGACCTGGAAGCCAGTAATCTGGCCCTTGGGATCGCTCAATCCCAGGCTTCTTTGCAAGCGGCGGAAAATAAATCTATTATCCATGATTTTGAAAGTATGCTATTCCCGCGCATGAAAGAAGGCACCGAAATTGACAAGGTTCTTGGTAAGTTAGTTCCTTTTACCAATTTCTCCATGTCTTACTTTCTTTTATTTTGTGGCCTAAACTTGTTTCTGCCATCAAAACAGGGAATATTCCAGGCATTTCTCGGATTGAGAAAATCCGAGCTTTTGGAGAAGTATGGAACGCGATCAGAAATGCAGGAATGCATTTGATTAATAAATTCCTTCCCGCAAGTACTATAGATTTCTCGGAAGTTTACAAACTCCCGGGTGCCATCATGGAAGTTGCGGGATCAAAGGAATTCATCCTACGCTCCGCTGCACGAGGTGGTGCGCGCATGGCACTAGGCCTTATGCGCCTGCACTATCCTGATGCGAAATCTTGGCGCGTGGCCTCTGGTGTCCCTCAAGGGTATACAAAGGATCAGCGAACCGCCATCTTTGATGAAGTCAAAGGCCACGCCACCAAGATTGCTTCCATGGTTAACATTTCTATCACTTATCCAGAAGAAGAGGTTCCCGCGGTCCCCGAAGATGAAAGCAGCGAGGAAGACTCGGATGCTTGAAGGACTGCCTTTAACCTGGATGATGGATTTGTATAATAGGAGCGCTATTTACACTGTAATTCATACTGTAACGCTTCTATTTCATTTGTCGAAACAAGAACTCCGCCTTTTGCAGCTTTGAATTATGAAATTCCTTGCAAGTTTGTCGGGTTGAATTTCTCCCTTATCTACTAAGTTCTCTGGCATATGTGTTTTGACTGTCTTTAGTGTTTTAAATGACTCGATAGCATTATGATCATCATGACGAGTAACTGGGTATAACCAATCAGTTAGAACTCGAAAACATGGACCATACTAAAGGCATTTTTACTAACCAGATCCAGTGACCCAACATATATTCGATCAGGTAATTCTTAAAGATTTGTAAGGAACTTTCTTGAAACTTGGGCACGCAGGCACAATCCGAGTTTCCTTTAGCCATTAACAGGCTGAAATCATTCAGTTTTTTAACGCCGAGCACGCAGGCACAATTCGGGTTAACATTGAGTATTTTGTAAGATCATTGGGAAATAGAAAAGGTGGAAACATGCTTTTACTGTAATGAACTTGTAAAAAACATGGATATCAGAATTCCAATAACTTTATTTCATGATCTCAAAAGATGTTTACATAGATATTGAACTAAGTATAGAAGAGACGTAACTGCTGGATGCTCCAAGGTCTCTTTGTCTCTCCTAGCTCATCATCTATCTTTATCTTTCTCTTTCTTTTGCGATTCGGTTTCTCGGGATCGTCTTCCGTAACTCGAATGTCAACAAGATAGTATGATCCATTTTTCATGGCTTTACTTATGACAAATGGCCCTTCCCATACTGGGGCTAATTTGTGCTTCCTTTGCTGCACCAACTTCAGCACTAGGTCACCTTCTTTAAAAGAACGATGCCTGATTTTCCGACTATGGTAACGTCTCAAACCCTGCTGGTAAATGGCGGACCTTTGAAGCACAAGCTCTCGTTCCTCTTCTAGGAGATCAACGACATTCTGTCGTGCCTCTTCGGCGTCTAATTCGTCAAAATCTTGCACTCTTGGGCTATCATGGATCATATCTGTTGGGAGAATAGCTTCCGCGCCGTAAACTAGGAAAAACGGGGTTTGCCCAGTTGACCTATTTGGCGTCGTTCTTATACTCCAAATCACGGAAGGCAACTCTTCTACCCATGCTCCGGCCGCTCTGTGAAGAGGAGTTTCGAGTCTTGGGCGTATTCCTTGCAGGATTGAGCTATTCATTCGCTCAACCTGTCCATTGGATTGCGGGTGTGCCACAGATGCTAGATCTAGGCGAATTCCCGTTTGTCGGCAATATCTTGCCAACTCTCCGATGGAGAAATTTGCCCCGTTGTCGGTTATTATGCTGTGTGGCACACCGTATCTCATCACCAAGTCGATGATGAAATTTCTAGCAGTTGCACCATCCAGTTTTTTGATGGGTTTGGCCTCCACCCATTTGGTGTACTTATCCACTGCTACTAGCAAATGAGTAAGTCCGCCTCTTGCGGTTTTGAATGGTCCCATCATATCTAGCCCCCAGACCGCAAACGGCCACGTAATGGGGATAGTTTTAAGTGCTTGGGCCGGCAAATTGGTCTGCTTGGCGTAATATTGACATCCTGCACATGTATTAACTATATGCTCGGCATCTGTCTTGGCTGTTAACCAGAAAAAACCCGCGCGAAATGCTTTTTTGACTATGCTTTTTGATTGAGCATGATGTCCGCAATTGCCGGCGTGGATTTCCTCCAGTATTTCTCTTCCTTCTTCTGGTGAGATGCACCGCTGAAAAATTCCAGAAATACTGCGTTTATATAGGCAGCCGTCAATTACTGTGTATCCTTTGCATCGACGCTGTATTTGTCTTTGCAAGACTTCGTCTGATCCTTCCGGGTACTTCTGATTGACTAAGAAGTTTAAGTACGGAATTGTCCAGTCCGGTTTAACGATCATGACTTCAATCGATTCAGACGCTAGAGGGTAATCAACGTCTCCACCTTTTATGGATGGCTCATGTAAGTGCTGAACGAATACTCCTGGCGGTAAGGTTTTTACCCTTTCTGATCCCATGCGGGCTAGCGCATCCGCGTTCCAGTTTTCCTCCCTTTTGATGTGAAGGACCTCGAATCCAAAGAAACAGATGGCGAACTCGTCTACCGTTCTCCGATATTCGGCCATTATAGGGCTTTTTGCGTCCCAGGTTTGGTTGAGCTGATGCTGCACCAAATCCGAGTCGCCATAGCACAGGATGCGCTTCACTCCTATTTCTTTTGCGATATGCAAGCCGTGAAGCAAAGCTTCGTATTCTGCCACGTTATTACTGGCGTTGAAGTGTATTTGCAACACGTACTCCATTGTGTCTCCCTTAGGAGATTTTAAGACTACGCCAGCCCCAGCTCCTTCCTTCATCTTGGATCCGTCAAAGTGCATGATCCAGTACTCGGACTCCGGCATTGGTGTTTTTTCCATTGCTTCTGTCCAGTCGGCAACAAAATCTGCCAAAACCTGGGATTTTATGGCCGTCCTTGGCTGGTACTTAATGTCGAAGGCTGCCAGCTCAATGCCCCATTTGGCTACTCGGCCGGTTGCCTCTGCATTGTTTATAATGTCTCCTAGTGGTGCTTTACTAACCACTGTTATGGAATGCCCTTGGAAGTAATGGCGTAGTTTTCTAGATGCGAAAAATACACCATACGCCAGCTTCTGGTAGTGTGGGTACCTTTGTTTTGACTCGGAAAAAACTTCGCTTATGTAATATACCGGATGTTGGTCTGGTATGCTTTGTTCTTCCTTTAACCGTTCCACAACGATTACCGCACTAATAACCCGATTTGTAGCCGTAAGGTACAATAACATGGGCTCTTCGTCTTTTGGGGATGCCAAAATCGGAGCTTTCATCAAGGTTTCCTTCAACTGAGTCAGCGCCGCATCGGCCTCTTCTGTCCATTCGAACTTGTCGGATTTTTTCAGCAGCTTGTATAGTGGTAATGCTTTATCCCCCAGCCGACTAATAAATCTGCTAACGGCAGCTGCGGAACCCGTCAATCTTTGGACATCTTTGACGCAGGTAGGTTTTGTGATGTTCAAGATTGCCTTGATCTTTTCCGGGTTAACTTCTATTCCTCTGTGAGAAACGATGAAACCCAGAAGTTTTCCTGAGGGAACCCCGAATACGCACTTAGATGGATTCAACTTCATCTTGTAGGTACGTAAGTTTTCGAAAGTTTCTCGCAAATCCTCAAGGAGTGTATCTTTTTCCTTGGTTACGACAGCAATATCGTCCACATAAACATGGACATTTTTTCCAATCTGACTATGCAAACAACGTTGCATGCAACGCTGGTAGGTTGCACCTGCGTTCTTCAGGCCAAACGGCATGGTTACGTAATAATACGTCCCGTATGGGGTTATGAAAGAAGTCTTAATTTGATCTTCCTTTTTCATGCGTATTTGGTGGTACCCGGAGTATGCATCCAAAAAGCACAAAAGCTTAGAGCCTGCTGTGGCGTCTATTATTTGGTCGATTCGCGGTAATGTGAACCTATCTTTCGGACACAATTTGTTCAAGCCTGTTTAATCTATACACATTCTAAGAGCAGTAGTGTCTTTCTTCGGTACTAATACCGGATTTGCGGACCAGTCAGTATGGATCACTTCCTTGATGAAATCTGCTGCTAAAAGCCGGATAATTTCCTTGCCAATAGCCTTCCGTCTTCTTCCGTCAAATCGACGGAGACCTTGTTTGACGGGTTTTGATCCAGGAATAACCTTAAGTTGGTGCTCAGCAAGTTCCCTGGGTACACCTGGCATGTCCGCTGGACACCAGGCAAAAATATCCCAGTTCTCACGGAGGAACTTGATGAGCTCGTCTTCCTATTTGTCAGTCATCCCAGTCCCTACAACGACAAATTTTGTCGGATCTTTGGGATCTAGGATTACCTGTCTTGTATTCTCGGATGCCTTGAAGCTGTCTGTTGGCTTCCGAGTTTCTTTTCCTGCCGGCATTTCTGACGGCGATACCTCCTTGGCTAATTCCTTCAGTTCTTCCTTTGCTATAACTCTCTGAGCGCAAAGGGCGTTTTCTTTCTCCAACTCATTTGCCAGCTTAAAATCACCAGCTATAGTGATTACTCCTCCCTTGGGTCCTAGCATCTTCAGCTTGTTATAAATATAACAGGATCTTGCCATGAATTTGGCGAAAGCTGGACGTCCGAGTATTGCGTGATACACGCTTTCGAACGACACGACTTCGAAGGATACTTTTTCCTGCCGGAAGTGATCTTTATCTCCGAAGGTGACATCTAGGGAAATTTCTCCTAGGGATCGTGCTTGCCTGCCAGGGACGATACCATGGAAGCGTATATTGCTGTAGTTGAGCTGAGACTCGGAAATCTTCAGGTGCTTCAGTGTATCCAGGTACATTATGTTAATGCTGGATCCTCCATCCATCAGCACTCTTCTTAGCCTAGTATTTTGAACAATAGGGCTTACAACAAGAGCTTGTGTGCCGGGTTCAGGGATATTTCCGGGATGATCAGACTGATCCCAGATTATCGGTGTGTTGGAGTACTTCAAGAATTTCGGGGTTGCCGGAACAACCGCGTTTATTTCTCGAAGTGTTCTTTTTGCCACCTTTGCTGATGGGGTTGCTAAGAAAGTTAGCATTGCTTCTCCATCAACTCTCGGAAACTTGGGTTCACCTTTACGCTGTTGTTCCTGGATTTTTTCGTCAGTGTCCGATTCACTGTCTTCTTTGTCAGCTTCTGGCTTTTGTTTGGCGGGTTTCCTTTTGGAACCCTTCCCTTTATTTCCGGATCCTGCAGTGCCTTTCATGTGTTTATTCAGCCGGCATTGCGTGTTTGTATGGGTGGGTTTCCCAAATTGCGAGTGGTGAACGCAAGGTTCCGACTTAATCCTTTCCCACTCCTCTGGAGTGTAATTGATTGGATCTGGGTTGCGTCCTTTCCACTTATTTCCCTTTTATCCTCCAAAGGCTATGTTCACCTCTTTGGGCTTCGTCGTTGTTTCTGGAGTGGCTTTTTTGTCAGAACGAGGGGTTTTCTTGGCGAGTATAAATGATTCAATATTGCCTCCTCTTGCTCTGATGTCATCCTCGGCTGCGGCATGCTCATTGGCGGTTGTAAGCATGGATCCGAGATCCTTGTGCTTTTTGGAACCAACCATGAACGGTACAAGTCCGGGTTTTAGGCCATTGACGAAAGCATGCATTGCTTGTACGTCAGTTACTCCAGAGCAACTATTCTTCATTGCTGTCCATCTGGAGATGAAATCCACGTATGGTTCATCCTCAAATTGTGTGCAACGGTTTAGCTGGTTGATGCTATTCGGGCGTTTGTATGTTCCCCGGAAATGCTGAGTAAATACTCTAGCCATATCGTCCCAGCTGTCGACTGTTCGTGACGGTAATCCATTGATCCAATCTCTGGCTCCGTCCAGCAGCATTAGGGGAAGAAACTTGACAGCTTCCAAGTCTGTCCCATTGTTGATCTGGACGGCTGTATAGTAATCCGAGAGCCAGGTATCCGGGTTTGTGCTGCCAGTGTATTTCTGGTACGTTGGACCGACTTTGGCAAAGCCAGAATGCAGCGTTATTCTTCGGATCCTGTCGGTAAAACATTTAGGACCAAAGTATAGATCATCTTTTTCTGCTCTGTCAATGTGTGCAGAATATCTTCCGGCTGAATGGACAGAAGGGGATCTGCTCCTTTCTCTTTCATTGTTGCACGAACGCGCTCTTCCGGGATTGTTTCTATCTCTTCCGTGTTCACGCCCTTTTGGATTAGGCGG
This sequence comes from Alopecurus myosuroides, assembly GCA_028641055.1. Classification (NCBI taxonomy): domain Eukaryota; kingdom Viridiplantae; phylum Streptophyta; class Magnoliopsida; order Poales; family Poaceae; genus Alopecurus; species Alopecurus myosuroides. The sequence goes on from CM054060.1 coordinate 387,253,818, forward strand.
AGTTCTACTCCTGTGCCTTTCTTTGTCCTTAGGCGGTGTCCGGGATCTCTCACGCCTGTGAGGTATATCGTATCGTCCAGCTTTCTCAGCTGGGTTTCTCGGAGGTGGCATTATTTTGCCGTCTTTCCGGTGTTTGTCTTCCCGATCATGGGGTTTATACCCATCTTTCGGGAGATGGGATCCGGTTTTAGACGCTGCATCCCGGTTGTCGGGGTTTTTCTTGTCTTTTCTCGGATCCTCTTTTTTATCTTTTGAGTTGTCTGAATCCCCGGGTTCTTCCGGTCCAGGTGCTCCAGCAGCGCAAGTAGCTGTCTTGCATAGGGCGGAATTATCATGCAGCCTCCCTGATCGCTCTTGAGCGCGCTGTTGTTGTTGCAATGCTTTTCCTAGGAAAGCATACACCCCTTGGAGTTTTTCCCCGTTGGAATACAGATCGTTGTTAAGAATCGCGAACGCTGCTTCCGCGTTTTCTGCTGCGGTCTTGTATATTGGTTCGCCCTTGGCATCTTTGCCGTTTACCTGCTTTTTCCAAGACGGGTTGTGGAACCTTTCTTTTGGCGGCAGTTCTTCCGGTCTTGCGATTCCGGGTAACCTAGTAGGTTTTAACGCGGATCTATTCTTTCTCTCGTACTCCTCTATTTCTTCCTTCATGACCTTGATGTCATTATGGGTTTGTTGGAGATGTTGCCGAGATCTGAGTAGATGTTGCTGTTGCCGTTGGAAAGCTTGTCTCCTGGCTTCCAGCATCTCAGGGGGTTCATCTGGTCCCACTGGTGTTTGCAATAGCTCTTGCTCTTCCTGTTCCGTCATTGGCGAAGCAGTGATTTCCTTAGATTTCTTCTCCGCAGGCTTTGTTCCGCTAACATCTCCAACTTCCAGGTTTTCATCAGCGAGATCAGCTGATTTTTTCTTCCGGATTTTGTATTGGAGTTTTTTAGAAGCACGGTGCTTTTTCTTGGAAGAGGGAGGTTTTTTGACAGGCTCATCTTCTGTCATCTCCTTGACACTGGGGAATATCGGAGAAGTTTCCCCGTCTTCTCTCTCTTCCACTGGCGGAAGGGTTTTAGGGCTTTCCTGGCTGCCGGCGTCCGTGGTATCAGCCGGTTTCGCCATTAAGACTTCATGGAATCCCTCTTGAAAGGATTTAACCTTTCTTACGAAGGCGTCCTCATCTTCGTCTTCGGAGTCGAAGTTATCCGATCCGGTTTCCGACTCCAACCTCGCCTCAATGGAGGCAAGCACGGATTCTGCTTCCGAGTTCGTCATCTTGTTGACGGATGTCGGATCTTCCGCCTCGGTGACGGGTGTTTGATCTTCCGTCTCCATGACGGGTGCGTTGTTGTCTGCCTCTTGCACGGGATTTCCATCATCCGTGTTTTCGGCGATTTCGGATTGCACCATGCCGATAAAGTGTGTATCACTTTTTTGTCGGTGATCTGAGCAGAATCCGGCATCATAGTCATCTTCGACTGGGTATAGGGCGGGTGGGATAAATTTGCTTCCACCGCAAAACCCCATTGCTTCTGCAGTTAGTCCGATAAAGATGTTAGCAGATCCTATCGGTAGCACGCAGGCACTTACCAGGTGGTTTTGCGCCGGTATGTAGGATCCGTTGTCGAGGAAGCGCCCGACGTCGTTGTCGAACTCCAAGCTTCCGATAGTGATTGATCTTCCGATTCCGCCAAGTATCCCAGATCGGAATCTTACGCCTGACGTCGTTTGCCCCACGGTGGGCGCCAACTGTCGAGACATCGTAGTAGTTTTCATAGACGGGGGTGCCATGAGACTACGGTAGAGACGTGGGGTAACAGGATAGCGTAGTAGCACAGAACACATGATTTTACCCAGGTTCGGTACGTCGCGACAGTACGACGTGCCTACTCCTGCACTTCTCACTAATTGGGACTAAAGCCCGTAAACAGGGTTACAATGTGAGGGTTTTAGATCTAAACCACTCAGCGAGGATGAGCTTCTCGGCGAGTTGGCGTAGAGCTTCTCTGTTTGTTCGTTGTCTTGTTTATCTCCCGTCCGGCTTTATATAATAGCCGGATTAGGGCTTACAGAATAGGAAACCTAGAAAACTACGGTAACTTGTAACTTGGAAAGCAAGGAATCCGTCTTCTCCTCCAAGCCAGATCACATGGGCTGTGATCCGGGTTCTTCTAGAATCCGGCTTCTGCGCGTCGGATTACTGGGCCGCCTAATGGACCTAAGCCCACTACCACTTAGGCCACCCTGGTAATCCGGTACTTGGCCTACCATCTTCTATACCCCTATTTGGTATATATCCGACATCCCTCCAGGTTCATGTTCATCGGACGGAGCGTGTCCGCGTAGATGATGTTGATGCCGCTGCCCCCGTCCATGAACACGCGAGCCAGTTCGTAATTTCCAATTTGTGCTTGGATTACTAGGGCAGCGTGTCCTGGTCGATAGACTCGCGGGGGGTGGTCTTCCTTGGAAAAGGTGATTGGATGATCCGCCATCTTCAGGTACTCGGGTCTTGCTGGTGGGGTTTGCACAACCATGCATAACTGTCGTGTGTTTGTCTTCTGGGCCCTGCGGGACGGGCAGACCTTCTGTATCATCCCCAACAGTCCAGCCGGGTTCGGGTATGCGTTGCCTCCTGCGTTTGCGACGGGTGGCGCAGGTAGTGCGGCTAGCACCGTGTTCTGATTTCCTGGTGGAGGCAGGGGTTGTGGCGGTTGGAATCCTTGGTGTCCTCCTCCTGGAAGTTGCGCGTAGCTTTGGCTAACTGCCGATCTGTTCTTGTTCGAGAAGGCCTCGTGGATGTCAAGGAACTTTCGGCAATCCTTGAGAAGGTGTGTTGCCTTAGTTTTGCCTGTGCGCTTATCTGTAAAAAAATGTAGCGTGCAGTATCCATCGAGGTCCTCCTCGGGAGTTTTGTCCTCTGTCTTTGGCTTCCATTCGCGATTTCCATGGCGTCCGCTATCGCGATTTTGTGTGAATTTCGCTGCTACCAGTTCTTCTCGGTCGTCGTGATCGTATTACTTCCTTCTTTTCTTTCGACCGTGGCGGTCGTCCTCGGGTGTGGGCGAAGATGCCCTCTCGTTGCGTACTGAGTCCTCTCCATTAGCCCATCTATCAGCTATGATCATCAGTTCTCCACACTAGTAGAAAACAGGGCATTGAGCCAAGCCCAATGGAACCGGATGTGATACGAACCGGTTCAGAAGGGTCTGTCCCTGGGCCCCACCCATGCAGCAAAATGCCCGCAAGGCCTTTAGGACCGGTTTGTAACACAAACCGGTCCTAAAGGCCTTGCGGGCCATTTGCTGCAGGGAGGGGGGCCCAGGGGCAGACCCTTTAGAACCGGGTTGTATCACAAACCGGTTCTACAGGTTTTCTCAATTTTTTGCAGCCACTGCGGGTCCCGCTGTCATATCCTTTAGAACCGGTTTGTAACACAAACCGGTCCTAAAGCCCTCCCCTAAACCCTACATACCACCCCGAGCTCAGCTCATTTTTTCCAGCTCGAGCTCAACTCCATTTTTGCTCTCTTCTTCCTCTTGTGAGGTCTAATCCATCCCCATTTTCTCCACCATTTGTCAAGATTGTTGGTACCCATCGGTTCTACGGTTAGCATCAACGTTCCCTCTTCCGGCATTGCAGGTTTTGCTCGTTTTCTTGCTCATTTCATTTTTGTTGTGCTAGCTAGGTGTTTGATGAAATGCCTAGCTAAGCTAGAATTTGTTATTCATTTTGTTATGTATACAAATTGATGCAATTTGAGCTCAAAATTAATTATGATTTGTGCTTTTTTTAGTGTCGCGCGCCTTGTCCCCTTCCTCACTACCGTCAATCGCCCCATCACCGACACAACCTTGGTGAGCCTATTGTTTTTATTTACCAAAACAAATTTTGATTTGTATGATTTACGTATTTACTTGTATATAATTTTCTAGAGCCATGGTTTTGATATCCGTCCCCGTTGGCCCTCGTCCAGTCTATGATTCGGATGTGGTATATTATCTTTTTTCACTACATATTTTCATTTCCTGATTATACGACAATTACTTACGCCGACCAACTTGACATAGATATTTTTATATAGGAGGTAGTGGAACCGGAAATGCCAATCGACCCTATTGTTGAGAAGTTATACTTAGTTGAACAAGAAAATATTGGCTTGAAAGAAAGATTGAAAAAAACTGAAGAAAGGTTGGAAAAAACTGAAAGAGAGAAGATGACCTTGGAAAAGGTTCTTGCCGGTGTCGTCGATAGTCACAAGAGCGAGATGGACGCAATGCGCCTGAAGATTAGAAAGATTAGGAAATATGCAATTAGTAAAGAGGCTTGGTATCATTATGTCGTCGGGTCAATTGTTACCTTTGTTGCGATTTTGATCGCATTTGTTGTTGTTTTTAAGTGCATTAATTAGAGAGAGTTTTTATGGATGGTTTCAGTGTGTATTTTTCTGAGAACTATATATGTATGGTCACTATACGCTAGTTTGGTATTAACGTGTGATGAACTTTTTGTATTAATTAATTAATTTAGTCATGATGATTTAGCATAATGGTTGTTGATAAATTTATATAATGCAGATGAACCGGCAATGGATGTACAGTGATCGACGTCGTCCCGAATTCCTTAATGGCATGCATAGTTTTCTCAATGTGGCTGAGAAAAACAGGCAGAATGGATTTATTTTTTGTCCATGTAAAAAATGCCAGAATAAGAGGAATTTCCCTAGCTCAAGAACCATACACACCCACCTGTTGCAAGAAGGCTTCATGCCCAGTTATTTTTGTTGGACCAAGCACGGAGAAAGAGGGGTTATAATGGAAGACAATGAAGAAGAAGAGGATAATGATAAGTATCCTATGTTCGATGAACACGGTGATACTGAAATGGGGGAAGATGAGCCTGAACTTGAGGACATTGTTGATGAGTCTGATGATGATCTTCGTCAGGTCATTCGTGAAGAACAGATAAACTGCGAAAGTGAAAATGAGAGGTTGAAGTTGGAGCGCATGTTAGAAGACCACAAAAAATTGTTGTACCCAACTTGCGAAGATGGCCAGAAAAAACTGGGCACCACCCTTGAATTGCTGCAATGGAAGACAGAGAATGGATTATCTGACAAGGGATTTGAAAACCTGCTGAAAATAATGAAGAAGATGCTTCCAAGAAATAACGTGCTGCCCTGCAGTACATACGAAGCAAAGAAGGTTGTCTGCCCTCTAGGATTGGAAGTGCATAAGATACATGCATGCATCAATGACTGCATCCTCTACCGCGGCCAGCACGAGAATTTAAATGCCTGCTCGGTATGCGGTGCATTTCGGTATAAGATCAGGCGAGATGACCCTGGTGATGTTGAGGGCGACGATCGCCCCAGGAAGAGGGTTCCTGCCAAGGTGATGTGGCATGCTCCTATAATACCACGGTTGAAACGTTTGTTCCGAAACAAAGAGCATGCCAAGTTGTTGCGATGGCACAAAGAAGACCGTAAGGAAGACGATATGCTGAGACACCCTGCTGATGGGTCGCAGTGGAGAAACATCGACGATAAGTACGAGGACTTTGCACATGACGCAAGAAACTTAAGGTTTGGTCTGAGTACAGATGGCCTGAATCCATTTGGCGAGCAGAGTAGCAGTCATAGCACCTGGCCCGTGACTCTATGTATCTATAACCTTCCTCCTTGGTTATGCATGAAGCGTAAGTTCATTATGATGCCAGTGCTTATCCCAGGCCCGTCGCAACCCGGCAACAACATTGATGTGTACCTGAGGCCACTGGTTGATGAACTTTTAGAGTTGTGGGCTGACGAAGGTGTACGTGTGTGGGACGAGTACAAACAAGAGGAATTTGACCTACGAGGGTTGCTGTTTGTTACCATCAATGATTGGCCCGCTCTTAGTAACATCTCAGGACAGTCAAACAAGGGATACATCGCATGCACACACTGTTTAGGCGAGACAGAAAGTATACATATAGGCAAGAATGTGTACCCGGGGCATCGTCGATTTCTTCCAGACAGGCATCCCGTAAGAAAGAAAGGAAAGCATTTCAAAGGCGAGGCAGATACACGGAGGAAGCCAACCCTCCCTAAAGGTACTGATATATATGACATGGTCAAAGATATAAAAGTAATCTTTGGAAAGGGTCCTGGCGCACAATCTGTTCCAAATGACGCCGACAACCACGTAGCCATGTGGAAGAAGAAATCTATATTCTGGGAACTACCCTATTGGAAATTCCTAGAGGTTCGCTCTGCGATCGACGTGATGCACGTGACGAAAAATATTTGCGTGAACCTGCTAAACTTATTGGGCGTGCATGGGAAGAAGTCGAGAGATACACCAAAAGCACGGCTGCACCACCAACGTATGCACGAACGAGACGACCTGATGAATCCAGAGAATTTCAAAGGTCCTGCCAGCTACGCTCTTACCAAGGAAGAGAAGGAGATCTTTTTCCAAGTCCTGAGTAGTATCAAGGTCCCGTCTGGCTACTCGTCGAACATAAAAGGAATACTAAACCTGGAAGAGAAAAAGTTCCAAAACCTTAAGTCTCATGACTGCCACGTGATCATGACCCAGTTACTTCCGATTGCATTGAGGGGGCTTCTGCCAGAAAACGTGCGAGTACCCATTGTGAAGCTATGTGCATTCCTCAACGCAATTTCTCAAAAGGCAATCGATCCAGCAACTATACCAAGTTTACAGAAGGACGTGGTCCAATGTCTTGTCAGCTTCGAGTTGGTGTTCCCACCAACCTTTTTCAATATTATGACGCACCTCATAGTTCACCTAGTCCAAGAGATTTCCGTTCTCGGTCCTGTATTCTTACACAATATGTTCCCCTTTGAGAGGTTCATGGGAGTCTTGAAGAATTATGTTAGAAACCGTGCTAGACCAGAAGGAAGCATGGTCAAGGGCTATGGAACAGAGGAGGTCATTGAGTTTTGTGTTGACTTTATTCCTGACCTGAACCCGATCGGGGTTCCTCAGTCGCGCCATGAGGGGAGACTGCGTGGAAAAGGCACGCTAGGAAAGAAAGCAACAACATGTATGGACGAGCAATCTTTCAGTCAAGCACACTACACAGTTCTAGTTAATTCCAGCTTGGCGGCTCCATATATCCAGGAACACACGGATATTTTACGCTCGGAATATCCGGAGCAACCTGAAGATTTCATTGCTAAAGAACACGCGAAGACATTCGGAGGTTGGTTGCAAAGACGTCTGATTAATGACAACATTGTTGAAGATGAGCTATACTTGTTGGCCAAGCAACCATCTTCGACTGTATTGACCTTTAAAGGGTACGAGATAAATGGTAACATATTTTACACGGCAGAACAAGATAAAAAGAGCACCAACCAAAACAGTGGCGTCCGGTTTGATGCAAAAGACGACAACGGGCAAAGGGTCACATACTATGGTTACATAGAGCAGATATGGGAACTTGACTACGGACCTTCCTTTAAGGTCCCTTTGTTCTGGTGCAAATGGTTCAACCTGTCAGGCGTGAAGGTAGACCCGAAGTACGGAATGACAACAGTGGATCAGAAGAATCTTGGGTACGGCAATGATCAATTCGTCCTAGCCAATGATGTGGCTCAGGTTTTCTATGTGAAGGACATGTCTAGCAGACGGAGAAAAACAAAAGATAAGGAAACGAATACATCAGACGATGAGCCAAGGCGCCACATAGTTCTTTCAGGGAAAAGAAACATCGTGGGAGTCGAGAACAAGACAGACATGTCTGAAGATTACATTAAATTTGATGAAATTCCTCCCTTCAAAGTGAAAGATGATCCTAGCATTCAGTTAAATGATGAAGATGTTCCATGGTTACGGCGCAATGAGAAGAAAGGCAAGAAGAAAAATAGAAACGGATCGTCCCTTTAGTACCGGTTGGGGACACCAACCGGGACTAAATGGGTTAGGGTTTCGTTTGGACCAATCAGATAGAATCACACGGATCGTGTGTTTGTTTCAACCGCTTGTGAGTCGTTGGATCCGGGGTGTGTTTCTTTCCAGCTGTTGTGAGCCGTTCGATCAGGGCTACGGTGTGTTTCTTTCGAACTGTTGTGAGCCGTTGGACGATGTTTCTTAACCGTTGGATCAAAACCCTAGCTCAACACTTTGTGAGCCAGAGGACCCTATATATGCACCCAGTAGCCACGGTCGGGCTGTATGATGGCGATACCGTCTGTTTTGTTCCACACCCCCCTTAAGGTTTGATACATCATATACTCAGTGCATTTGTTCTACACCCCCCCTTTAACACATCCATCCATGTTATGGTGGCGCGTGGCACGGGAGTTGTGACGCGTGGCCTGGAGGGCGCGGTATAAACTGTCGCGCCTCGAGCGCTTCTTCTTCATCCCTCTGCACCGTCGCGCTTCCACCATGCCTCCGAGGAGGAACAGCACCACCGGTTTCCGCGGCGTCCGAGCGCGGCAGAACGGAATGTTCAGCCCAGATATCCGCTGGGGGGATGACCGCATCCCCCTCGGCACCTTTGCGACGGCGGCAGAGGCAGCCCGCGCCTGGGACGCGGCGGCCTGGCGCCTCAACCGCCCGCGGTCGCTGATGAACTTCAACGACTGCCACACAGTCTGCGAAGCGGAGGCCAGGGCGACGAAGCCACAGATCATCACTGCCGCCGACCACCTCCACCTCCGCCACCGCGCGTTTCAGGGCCTAGTCGACGCCAGGGAAGACCGCGTCGTCCGCGAGTATTACCGGAACAACCCGGGGGAGGAGAGCGCCGACGAGGAGCTCTGGCAGACCCGCGCGGCTCAGCGGGCGGAGCGCCGCCTCGAACGCCACCTCGCGTTAGATGAGGCTCGGGAGGCGAGGACGAAGGCGCTGCAAGAGCTTCGTCGGGCCGACCGCGCCGGCGAAGTCTGGGCCTCCGACGATCCGAGGTGGGGGCCTATCTCGGACATACCATCATGCACCTCCGATGATGACGAGGAGGTCACCGACGAGTTCGGCGACGATGATGACCCGGAGGAGGTCACCGACGAGTTCCCCGACGACGACGGCGAGGAGTAGTGTTCGTCTGTTTTCTCTTTTTAATAAAAGAATTTGTATTCCCGCGACACTGCGGCAATCGCTAAATCAATCTACATGTATGTATCCACGATGTATATGCTCGATGTATCACTTGCGCTCTCACTTTTTCTTGCCTTACTCATAACCCACCCTAACTTACCACAGGCGCATGAACAGCAAAATGCGCCTAGGGTAACTTTACCGCAGGCGCACAGTCAAGAGATGCGCCTGGGATAAGAGCTTTACCGCAGGCGCATGTTGTGTACGGTGCGCCTGGGGTAAGTGATCACATATACAGAAACAATAGTTTTTCTGTTTTGTTTTCTTGATGTGTTTTTGTTTGTTTGTTTTGAAATATGTGTTTGACATAATATAGAAATAGTATAGCTAGGAATTAATATAGAAATAATATCCATTACATAATAATATATACATTACATACTAATATATCCATTACATGCATATATCGAACACAAGATGCGGTACACAAAGAACATCTATGGATCCGTCGAGTAGATGCGGAACAACTCGTAGGAGACGTATGCATCTATGGCTGCATACTTGATGTTGGTCCAGTCCAGTGGGTTCTTCTCCCACAACCAGTGATTCTCCGAGGGGAAATCAGTCTTCATGGTTTCGTAGCCCTCGTGGATGAAGGCAGTTGCCATGAGAGCCATCCCGGTCTTCGGCCTGTTCAAATCAGCAAAATGGATAAGATCCTGAAGATCAATGTAGTGATCTTCAGGTATCATACCCAAGCGCATCAACTTCGGACGGTCTTGCGTGTTGTCAACGCTGCAAAAGTCATACCCCTTGTTGACAAGAAAATCAACAAGTGCCGGAGAATGCTTTGAACTACTGCAACAACAAAAATTTGATACGTGTACATGTTAGATATATTGCAACACATGTATTCTTCACATGCAACAAACAAATCAAAGATGCAAGATTGTACGTGTGCGTTACCTTGACCATTGGAAGACCAAAACGGCCTCCTTGAATGCAATCTGGATGACTGCAACATTCCGTTTATCCGCTGTATACTCTAAATCAAGCCCGAAAAACCGGTGTTCTTCGGGAGAGGAGAAATACAGATCGGTCAAATACCGAAGAGCACCGGGGAGCTCCTCGCAATTGTTGGTGTAGAACACGTCGAGACTTTTGCCGCATGGTGTGGGCACATCATATCTCTTAGAAACTTCAGCCATGGTGCTTAGTGGAGGAAGATCAAGAGAGGAAGAAGAAAAGACAGAGGAAGAAGAGAAGAAACAGAGACTCACGATCGGGCCGGTGCGCACTGTAGCAATAAAACCGCCGCGCGCGGGAGGCGAGCAGTTTGGATTAAGACCTTTGGCACCGGTTGCTAACACAAACCGGTGCTAAAGGCCTGTACAAGGCGCACAGTCTGGGTGTGGCCCCAACTACAGGCCTTTAGCACCGGTTTGTGTTAGCAACCGGTGCTAAAGACCCTTTCGCACCGGTTGTTAATACAAACCGGTGCTAAAGGTCTGTAGTGGGGATATATCTCTAGACTTCTGAAAATTTGGCTCATTTCCCTTCACGCGTCTTCTCCTATACGTCCACGTACGGCGAAGCCCTGCTCCGGCGCCGCGCCTCCGTCCGCCTCGTCGCCGTCGACCGCCTCGCCTCCGTCCGCCGCGCCTCCGTCGGCCTCGCCTCCGTCCGCCGCGCCTCCGTCCGCTCTCTGTCTCCGTCGCCGTCGATCCCCCGCGCGGCCCCGCGTCCGTCGCGCGCGCCTCCGCGGTCGCCGTCCGCCTTCGTCGCGCGCCGTCGCCGTCCGCCTCCGTCGCGCCTCCGTCTCGCCTCCGCCTCCGCCGCCCCGCCTCTCGCCCCTCGATCGCCGTCGCCGGCCTAGCTAGGTAAGTTAGTGTTAGTGTTTAGTTTTATTTCGGTTTTTTTCTATTTCGTTTTAGTGTTAGAATTTTTAGAGTTAGTGTTTAGTGTTAGAAATTTTTAGAGTTAGTGTTAGATTGTTTTTAAAGTTAGTGTTAGTGTTAGAAATTTTTAGATTTAGTGTTAGATTTTTTTAGAGTTATTAGTGTTAGTGTTAGAATTTAGTGTTAGAAATTTTTAGAGTTAGTGTTAGATTTTTTTAGTGCTTTATTTTGTTTTTACAATTTTGTTTAGTGTTAGAATTTTTGTGTTAGAATGTTGTGTTAGAAAATTTCACTAAGTTAGTGTTAGAAAATTTCAGAAAGTTAGAATATATAATTTCAGTAAGTTAAAAAATTTCACTAAGTTACCATATTGTTCCTGCTTAACTTTCATCTTATTTCTGTTATATTTCTCAATTTACTATTTTTTACTAAGTTAGAAACACTAAGGTATTTTACTTAATTATGGAATATTTACTTAGTCCGGGCAAGTTTTTAGTTCATGTCTTTGTTGGACCCGCCGGGGGATGTCCGGGACTGGGCCCCGCCAGGCTGGCACTGGGAGCTCCTTAGTACCGGGACACGCGGCTTGGTGAGAAATCCGGGTGACGTGGTCGACCCGGATATTCTTTGGTGGCCATCGCGTGGGCCACGCTCGGTGCGGAGAGAGCCGGCCCCTGAGGAGGTGGTACAACAGCGTATCAGGGAGGAGGACGAGCACGTCCGTCGCTACATGTACTTGCTCGATAGCCAGTATAGCAGCAGTTGGTCGATTATTCGGAGGGTTCCTTACCACGTGAGCTATGACCCTATGAGGGTTCCTTATCTATGGATGCGTAGCACCCTTGACTCAGCACCCCGCGGCTTAGGACCCGGTCGGAGTTAATTATTTTGAGAGATGTCACGATCGAGACAATGTATAAGTGATATTATTCGATCGTGATGTATTAGGGTTTAAAAAATCAACCCGAGCTATGTAACTCTTGGTGTGTCCAGAACTATTATTTCATTAATATGTCCAGAACTATTATTTTATTACTGTCCGATGAAATAATTTCTCCAAGTGCCCGATGAAAATTTCGCTAAGTGTTCTTCATTTTATAAATTTTACTAGCAGGTGTTGAGCTATGGATTCCCAAGAACCTGCACATGATCAGCACGCCGATCAGCTCGCGGGAATGGGTGAGGCGGAGAAGGAAAGATACGTGTGCGAGATGATTTTTGATAATGCAACGGCCATATATCGTGATGACGATGATGGACAGGCGTTTAGCAATCAATTTTTGAACGACTCCGGTGACGGAGATCAGAATATAGAAGATGTAGTAGATGATGACGACGACAACGTCGAGGATGAAGAAGTTCCCTCCAGAACAAACTCTGTGAATGTATATCTCAAGTCACTGTTCACGCAACAATTAATTTGTATTGCACTTACTAACGAATCATTATTTTCCCGTTTAGGCGCCTTCCGGAACAGCTAGCGCAAGTACTGAGACAAAGTCAAAACGAGGCCCGGCCGCAAGGTTGAAAGATACCGCAAGGTTCCCGATCGATACAATTGCTGCTGATGGCAAACCACTGCAGCCCCCAGAAACTTATCGCAAATTCGTAAATCAGTGCGGAGTTGTTGTAAGAGACCTGGTCCCGATCAACTTAATAGAATGGAATAAGCCGAAGACCGGGGCCAACGTTGGAGCTAGTTATGTCGATGAAAGATTGAAAAAAATTCTTTGCGAAACGCTATGGCTAAATTTCAGCGTAGCGGAAGATAAGAAGAAGAAAGTCGAGAAGTGGGCTTTGAAGAAGATGGCCACACAATTCCAGAGGTGGAAGAAAGAACTGTGGAAGAAATATAAGAAAGAAGATCCAGTTTTCACTGGGAACCTAGTGAAGATAAGAGACGCTTGGGATGATTTTAAGGCGTACAAGAAATCGGGTGTCTTTGTATCCCGATCGGCCAAAAATTCGGAGAATGCGAAGAAGAAGAAATATCACCATATTTTGGGGTCAGGTGGCTACATGACTGCCCTGCCTAGGTGGCGAAGCTATGAAGCTACGCTTGTGAAAAGAGGTATCATTCCACAGACACATGACTGGCCCGATAGGTCCAAGTTCTGGTTGTTCGCGCATGGGGCAACGTTGGACGCTGAGACTAGGATGATTGTTGCTCAGGGACCATGGTCGGAAAAAATAACAAAAGTCGTAGCAGACCTAGAGAAGGCAATAGAAGCTGTTCGAAAAGGAACTTTTGTTCCCGATAGAGAGAACGACGAGCTGACGAGGGCACTCGGGAACCCCGAAAAGTGGGGACGAACACGAGGCTTTGGAGCGGATACCCCGTGGAGCCAAGGGTTTGCAGCAGACATTGCCACTTACAGAAGCCGTGATAGAAGCAAGAAAAAGACGAGTGAACGGATATCGACATTAGAACAAAAGGTGGATTTTCTCTTGAAGAAAGGGGGACACCCTCTACCTGACACTGAAGAGGAGGTAGAACATCGTCCTGCACCTGATCAGCTGCAAATAGAAGACGATCATGCCGTCCCATCTCAGCATAGAAGCAGCGTGGGTTCCACGCACCTGCAGCTAGAAGACGGTCGTGCAGTCGAACCGTCGGCGCCTCACTACCCCGTGGATGATATCACGGAGAAGACAAACTGTGAGATACATATGCCAATGGGGAACAGATCCTTCAGGGTGGCGTCAGGCTATGCTTTACCGAATCAACCTGGAGCAACCTACCATGGTGGTCAGATTCCAGCATCCCATGCTCGTGTCGGGTTGTCAACAATTACGCCGGGATGCCATTCAATTGAGCTCAGTATTCCTGGAGGTGAAGGCGAGAAGACACTGGGAGAAATGGAGCTTGGTATCATCTTGTGGAATAAGAAACACATCGTGTTCCCTAACTAGGCGCCAAGGCCACCGACTCCTCCAGGTACGAATCAACCATACCTCCATCAATTACTGAATGTTGCACCACATGTTATCTTATTTTTAATAGTTTTTTCACTTTCGTACAGAGAATGCACGACCTCCAAGTCCACCCCCAACGAACCTCCAAGTCCACCCCACAACGAAGATTGGCCGGAGCCCGAGGCCGAGGGTCCATCGCCCGTGCACTCCCGTGAGCCGACGGATGCGCCCACTACGGGTACGACAAAGCGGAAGCTGCAGTTCAGAAGAAACGGGACTCCTCCCAAGAAGAGACCAAGGAAATCCAAGAAAGTCGAGAGTCCCCCGAAGTTACCAGGCTTGATGACTGAGGAGGAACTAACCAATGCAGTGGCATCCAAAACCAAGGCATGGTTCGCACAGTTTCCCCTGAAGCCCCCTCCAGACCACTGGAAGGAAACTCTGAAGGACATCCCAAAGTGGAAAATTGAGCGGACCGTCGACAACTTATATTATCCTGCACCGCCGCCACCGCCGCCCCTTTCAGACTATTAACGATATATTGAAAAGAAGCACGCCGCACAGATGAAGCAGGCGGAGCAGACGAAATGCGGGAAACAAGTTCCCCAGCTCGGACAACAAGAAGCATGTTCAGTTGGCCCGCTCAAGGTCTTATCTGACCAGGCTTCAGTGTCCTTTCCACGCATGGGCGACGTGGGTTACGCTATTGCTGATGTGGTATATAAATACAAGCCCGGGCACCCTCTGGTCGAAAATCCTACTAATCTAACAACCCAACTACGGAGTTTACATGATTGGTACTTGGAGGCCGCAAGGCAGGAGAGAGACTGTATCATGGCTCAAATTCAGGATCAACACTACTTCGGAGATTACGGTGTCGAGCTTGGGTTCGATGATTTCTTCCAGATGTACAATCAACGTGCCCTCGACAAGTCTATCCTCAGCTGCTACTGTTTGTAAGTGATTTATTTGTGTAATTTAATTATTTAGTTAAGCTCGCGTTCGTTGCCCGTATAATTATCACTCACGACATTCTTTTTGTACGCTACTATGCAGAATGAAGATTCATGAATGCAGACTGGCAGGAATCTGGGACTTTGGGTTCATTGACCCGTATTCGTATCATCAAAACACAGTAGAACAGTTCAGCAAGACTACACCGGATGATTTGCTAAGGTTTTTGAAGCGACAAAATACCAAAAAAGAAATACTTTGGCCCTACGGATTCAAGTGAGTGTTACTGTCTTGTAGACATTCCATTTTGCTTACCTGATGTTAAGTGTAATTGTTGAGTATGCATGACTGCGTGTGTACACGTGCGCAGCGGCCACTTCATATTGTTCATCATTAGAATCGATAGAGGACAAGTTGAAGTCTGGGACTCGTTAAACTGGGGCGCTGGCAGATGGAAGAGCGCGCGTCAGATGCTTCAAAAGTATATATATATCAGCCTCTTTCGTTCATCGGCCTCTTTTTCGTTCATTCCCTGATATCAAGTAAGTAATAATTAACTCTTCTATTCATTTTTCTTTTGTCGCCCAGGGTTTGGCAAATGTTCATCAAGGAAGAACCCGGTACATGGGCAGACAAGCTCAACTTTCAGATTAACACAGTAAGTAGTACTACGTACCCTGATTTAAATACCATTACCATTCTCTTGATTATTATTAATTTGACTGAATTATGTTTCTCGTATATAGAAAGTCCCGCAACAACCACAGGGAACTGATTATTGTGGATACTACGTTTGCGAGTTCATTCACAGGAAGATCAATGAGAAATCCCGTACTACCAGAACTCTAGAGGTACGTAACCGGATCTTCACAACTTTATTTATGTTGCCATTAATTATGTTTAGTTTTGTTCATAACTTAATTGTTTTCATCTACTTCTTTTCAAGATGGCACGAAAGCGGGCGCAGCTCAAACCAATCGACCGTTGCAAGGCTATTGCAGAGGAATTGGCAGGATTTCTTCTCACGCAAGTCATAGCAGAAGACGGAGAATTTTTCCATCCTATGAACCAATTATAGCCAGCTCCCTTCTCTATGCAAGTATACAACTATTCAAAACGAACTTCAGATTATGTAATTCTCGGTCGATTACTTCGTGTTACATGTATATATATATATGTACTACTATTTGGTGCATCAACATTTAACCGCAAACAGAAACGGAAACACGTAAACGGAAACCCTGAAAATACGGAACACGCCCTAAACCCTAAACCCTAAATACGGAATTGGAAACCCTGAAAAGAAAAAAGAAAAAAAAAAAGAGAAAAAAAAAACTTTAGGAGCGGTTGGTATTACCAACCGGTTCTAAAGGTCCTCCGCCTGCGCGCTCTCTTCGGCGCCCACGTGGAGGCCTTTAGAACCGGTTGGTGACTGACCGGTTCTAAAGGGGGGGGGGCTTTAGTCCCGGATACGTAGCACCGGTTTTGTATCCGAGTCAAAAGGCCCTTACAAACCGGTGCTACTGGCCTGTTCTCCACCAGTGCCAATAGTCTTGGGTGCGGCTCGTCCCAGTTCTTCTCTGAAAGCAGTTTGTTCAGCGCCCTTTGCGAAGGCTTCAACCGCTACTTCCTCTGATATGTTTCCTGCGGTGTTCCTGAGCATGGTCCATCGCTGGATGTATTCGCGAGTGGACTCGCCACTCTTTCGTTTGCAGGCTCGCAGTTCCTCGATGGTCGCTGGTCTTTTGTATGTGGCCTGGAAATTTTTGCAAAAATCGAAGTGTAGATCGTCCCATGACGCGTAGCAGGACTTCGATCTCGCTTCCAGCCAACTACGTGCCGCTCCTACCAAGTGTAGATTGAGGTACTGCATAGCCGTATTTTTGTTCCCACGTTGGCATTTTACTGCCGTGAGGTAATCGTTTAGCCATGACGAAGGTTAGAGTGAACCATCGTATTTTGTCACTTCTGTGCTGAGCTTGAATCTCTTGGGTAGAGGCACCTCGCGGATGCTGCGAGCGAAACACAGTGCGCCGCAGGTCTCGTCATCAGAAGAACCGGATGAGGAGCGTGCGCGGTTCCTTGCTGCTCTCGCCTTGTCCACTCTATTTTGCGCGATATCCGACCGCACGTTGTAACCTGGCTGATCACGATCGGTTTCCTTCCTTGGTTCCTTGCTGCGTTTTCGCGAGCGGCTGCTGTGATGTTGTGAGCCGAGATCTTTATGCCTTGGGATACCTTCGCTGCTGCTTCGGCTGTCATCGCGTCGCCGGGCTTCTTTTCCTCGACCACGGCGAGGCAATTTTCTCTCCTGGGCGAAGCAGTCCTGCGCTTGCGCGATGCCTCCTTCTCCTTCTCCTTCTGTGCGGCAGCTTTCCTGCGATCATAGGAGGCAAGCCTTGAGACCGCCATGCGTAATCCTTTCTGAACTTGCTTGTATTGCTCTGCTCGGGGTCGTTTTCCCCTGGTTGATTTATCTTCATGTAGGTTGCTGCGGCTAAGACTGCGGCAACGAGAGTTTGCGGATAGATGTTTCCTTCCTCGTCAACCCGCATGAGGGAAGGTCCGAGTGACCTGATGATCCCGCCCAGGGACTCGTCGTCCATGGTCGCGGTTCTCGATGCGTATCCCTTCCTTGCGGGGCGAGTTCCGACAGAAGGTGTTAGGGACAGCTCGGCCCGGCGTTGGCTCGATTCGTCCGCCAATTTTTTCCGATTGGCAAGATCTATCCAAGGTTCCTTGATCGCAGTGGCTGCTCTAACTAGATGATAGTGGTAGGCGACCATGTCTTCGTGTGGGGCTCCAGCTGCAGGTGGTTCGCTCGTGCGGATGGCCTCCTTTGCTCGGACCCAAGCATCTCGTGAGACGTTGATCTCAGCATGTTCCCTTGCGCTGTGTTCCGTTTCTGCGGGTGGTTGCTACGATCCTGCCATGCAGACTTGAGCCAGACGTGGCTCGTGGGTCCTAGGCATAGCTCGAAAGGCCTTCTTGATCCGAGAGGGTTCCTCTGCAGAGAGGGTATGGAAGTTATTGGTGTTGAGGCGGATGGACTCACCACTTTTCGCCAAGTAAGGCGGTGAATCGACAGCTCCTGGGCTGGAAACTGACTCAGATCCCGATTCCTCAGGGAAATGAAGGATCCCATCTTTTTTGGTGTAGAACTTGAAGCTTCCGAACGTCAAGGTGATGCTCTTCGCCAGATCGCCGAATACCGGGCGTGATTCCGGCGAGTGAGGGGTGACTACGACAGATCCGATCCGAATAGGGTTGGTCGGATTCGAGGTCAAAGGTTTCGAACGTGAGTTGGTTGATGAAGCCGAAGATGCCGGAGATCCAGCGCCCGTCGTTCCCACAGACGGCGCCAAATGTCGAATCTGCATCTCAACAAGTCCCTCGGGTGAACCCATAGGTTTTTGAATAGGAGAACCTGTAGACGCTGGTGATGATCGTCGGCTAGACAGGAGGCACGATTTACCCAGGTTCGGGGCCCTCATAGAGGTAAAACCCTTACTCCTTCCTCTGTCGATCTGTATTCACGAATAGATCGGTTACAATGGGGGGTCGCTCAAGTAGAGAGTATGATCTCGAGCTCAAGGCTTGGTGGTGCGGTGTTGCTTGTCCTCTCCTGGCGATCCTCCTGGCCTTATATAGGTGGCCAGATCTTGAATCTTATTTGGGGAGGACTCGAACTCTAACCCTAAGCCGGTTACAAGTTTCCTATCTTACCCAGCAAGGCTTTGCGGGTGGGCTTCCATTGGGCCTTCTAGAATAGTCCAATGCGTCTCCTATTGGGCTTCCGTCCTGGGCCTAGGACCGGGTATCTTTACTCGACAGGTCCAAGGTCCATCCCTTCGTCACCCACCCTTGGCCGCGCCACCCTATGGTGTGGGCGCCCCGGAGCCCCTCTTCGACTCTTTTTCGACATGTACTTTCCTTTTGATACGCATATTTTTGCTATAGAACCCCCCGGACCCCCCGAGGTCTGTATATCGTTTTCTCGTCGTGTTTCTATTTCGAGTTGTTTCTGCCGGGATTTGTTTTTAGTTTTTTGAAGGACCATGGCCTCCGCCAACAATAACAAGGGGAAGGAGCCAATGGAAGATGATCTCCAAGGTCCCAAGCGTAAGAACATGGATCAGGGCGTCAAGAGAGAAGCAAAAAGGGCGTCATCAAGCAGTGTTTATTCTTGTAGCATCCAGGGACCAAGACCATCAGTTTCGGGCATCAGTCCTGTCCCTGGAGTAGAGGAAGCTCTTTGGGTTGCAGATGAGTTTTGTGAACGTTATCGAGCTTTAAGGACGGAGGCAGAGATTCTTCAAGAGGAAAATGACAGGTTTCGTGAGATGCTGCAACGTTTCCACGCCTTGCTTGAGAAGAGTGTATCACCACCACCACCAAAGAATTGATTCATCATTGGTATTGGCATCCCCTTGGCTTGTTCCAAGCTTGGGGGAGTGCCGCAGTATCACCTTTATCTTTCACCCTTTTACCATTTTAGTAGAGTCATATCGTGAGTACGGAAAATATCATATAGTATGGTTTGCAGTATGAAAGTGTTGCTCCTTAGTTGGTTATCGTTGTATCCCTTAGTTTGAGTTGCCGTAATGAAATATTAAATAGAAGTTTCATCATCTACTTGTTATACTTTATTTTAGTTTGCAATTTTTGTTACATGATTGATCTTGTTATTAGTATTGGTATCAATGTTGGAGCTTCAAGATAATGTAGTTGGTTTTAGCAAACTTAACATTGGTCAGTAGCAAAAATTCGTTGAGCCTTAAGTAGAAAAGAGGGAGTTGCATGTAGATATATTATTCCATGATCTTTCTTTCTTGTTAGCTCATAATCTTAGTATTCTCAAATAAGTTTGTTTTCACCTTCAAGGAAGATTGCATGATTGACTTTATCATATATGTTTTTGTTTGTTTACTTCGATTCTTATGCTTGCTACCCAACCTTGCTAGCCAAAAACCTGTACTCAGAGGAAATGCTTCTCGTGCATACAAACATTGAACCCAAAACCTTGCCATTCATGTCCACCATACCTACCTATATGTGGTATTTCACCCCCACTCCAAGTAAATTTCATGTGTGCTACCTTTAAACCTTCAAAATTACACCTTCTTTGTGCTCCTGTTTTAGCTCATGAGGATGCAAATAGAGAATCTTTATCTCACTTGTTGATTGGATTTCACACCCTGTACTAGTGGCTTCATCCGCTTATCCAAA
Organism: Alopecurus myosuroides; assembly: GCA_028641055.1. Taxonomy (NCBI): domain Eukaryota; kingdom Viridiplantae; phylum Streptophyta; class Magnoliopsida; order Poales; family Poaceae; genus Alopecurus; species Alopecurus myosuroides. Next base: position 387,273,856 of record CM054060.1, read on the forward strand.
TGCTAGAAGAGCTGGCAGCGGTATTCCTAGCCCCAAATAATAATACAAATTCTCTTCACTATTTTTGCCCCTGATTATCAACCAAAGCATAATTGTGTAAACAAAAGAGAAATAGGCATGACCTTCTATACCAGTTGCGTCCTTCTATGGGAGCCGCTCTTGTGAAGTCTAGTTGGCTTGTGACATACTATATTTTCTGTTTGCCATTCGTTGACATAATACACCTCTCAAAATTTAGACACTCCACCACGGTTTTTGATTGCTGGCAGGCACCCGAGGATTCGGTTAGCCATGGTTTGTGTAAGAAAGGTTGGGAGGAGTGTCAACCATTTTATACCTATGTTTTACAAAATAAAAGCTCTAACACATGAGTGATCAATGCTTCCCTCTGCGAAGTGCCTATCTTTTACATTTATGTTGAGTTAGTAAACCTACTTCTTTATGTCTTAAGCAATTTTTTGAGTTGTTGTGATGCATCCAGCTACATGTTGATTTAATCAATCATGTTCTTTATTCTTCCTTGTTTCTACAAATGTTTTTATCTGTTTGAATACCACTTTGAAAGTTACCAATGTCTGCAAAGAGACTGTTATAATTGAGCATAATAAACTCTGCAATATAGCTCTAGTACAAAGACTGTGATCGAAAGATAAGTACACTGTTAATTGTTCTCTAACCAAGAACGAAGTTTTCCCTTACCAATTTTGATTTACTTTTTGCACCTTTGTTGTTCCTCTACTTGTTTCAAGTTTGATTATATGAGAGGAAGTTACTGTCTAAAATGACTTGTTCTTTGTAGATGTGATGCCTCTTGTCCGTATTTTATTTATCGACACCTCACTCCATAAACATGTGGTCATGTTTACTGAGTTTAGTTTCGCTTCAGGACAAGCGAGGTCTAAGCTTGGGGGAGTTGATACATCCATTTTGCATCACTGTTTTATATTGTCATTTTCTGTTGTTCATCGATATATTTCATGTTATGATGCATCCCTTATGTTATCTTATCTTATTTTGCATGTTTCATAATTTTTTGATAATAAACACCGGGACCAGAAATCTGATGGAAAAAAGCACCGTAAGAATACCCTATTTCAGAAGATCATAAGAAGAGGGTGACACCGGAGGTGTCTTAGAAGTCCAGATGAGGGAGCCAGCAACGAGGAGAGCCGGAGGTGGGCCACCAGGGGCCCACACCACCAGGTGGAGTGCCCCCTTGGTAGCTATGCCAGGTGGTGTGGCCATCCTGGCCCACCTCTGGTCGATATTTTTCGCGTACTTGACCCCCATGGAACCCTAAGCCTATACTATCATCGAAGAATTATTCCGCCGCCGTCTCGGGGTGGAAAACACCCGAGAGAGAAAAGCTCTCTGGCAGGGAGAAATATGCCGGGGAAATTCCTCTCCGGAGAGGGGAAATCATCGCCATCGTCACCGTCATCGCGCCGGGCATCATCAAGATCGTCATCGTCATCATCATCACCACCAGCACCATCACCCTCATCATCCACCGTCATCCCGCTGTAACAATTAGGGGCCTCTATCGTTGTTTTACATTAGATCTTTCTCCCGGTGTGGATTACTTGTTAGTAGTTGATGCTTGTGAGATTTATCGGTGTTAGCACTTTATGAACAGATTGTTATTATCCATTATATCACCTCTGATTATGATCCATATGATGTCTTGTGATTAGTCTATGGCGGCGAGCCAGTCCCGACAGACACAACGGGACGAGGCGAGCCAGCGCGGTGCATGGCGGCGGATGACCTCGGCTAGCACGTCGTCTAACAGGACGCGCACAAAATCCTGCTCTTCTTTGTTGTCGGCACCACCATCGGCAGCCTCCTCGGAACAGTCAGCGGCCAGGGCTTTGGAGGTTAAATCCATCACCGTCGGCCACCCCTCCAGGATCGATTTGGAACTCAGCTAGCTAGGCGAGCTTTTCGAATTGCGGAAAGGCATCAAGCTCTGTCTGTTCGGTGTTGGAGTTCCGATACAAATTCAAATTCAGCAACTCCCACACATGTCAGTTTTTCTTACTCGGTGGCGGGCCGAAACCTGTCTGACGAATATCTCTTGCCACCCAATGACCCGACGCGTCCAATCCAGCCACCCTTCGTAATTTCTTTTGCCATGGTATATGTCCTTTGCGATTTGATTCAAGGCATCCACAAGCACATGAGGTACATCGTGTTATTTACAATAAATAAAGAGTAAATCATTTGCAAAGGATTCATCACCTTGCAATCTTGCATCCCATGTCTCTCCAGATTTGAGACTTTCTCTAAGACGTAAGTCAAATAAATATCACATTCTATTAGGATCAAGGTAAGGTTGTGGAACTTGCATAAATTATCAGTTTCCTTCTCGAGCAGTCCCCGAATATTACAATTCAAAATCATATACCCATAAAGTGGTGGTGGTGTTGGTGGGGGTGTTCCTCACAAGACCTCTATGTTAAATGTATTTTTGGTTTACCGTATGGATATGTATACGGATACCTTCTCCTTGTAGAACCTGGCCTTAGAGCCACCTATATCAACACGCAAACGGTATGGACCCAAGTACCGTTCCAGTTATCGCAATTGACATGGTATCAGAGCCCCTCCTCCTGTGACCTAAGCTGCCGCCGCCATAGCCGCATCGCCGCCGCATAGCACCGAAGAACCTTCGTCGCCGTCACAGGGAGATCTCTGTGGCCGCTATCGTCCAAAAACAACCCAAAGCCCAAAACAAATCCCGCTGCCGCTGCTTCTTCCAAGCTGCCGCCGCATCGACAACCAAAAGAACACTGCCGCTGCAGTAGATTGCTTCTGCTGCCGCTAAACCCCACAACCGATCTCAAACCCAAACCCTCCAAAACCCTAGATCCGACTATGAGTTCCTCATCGTCAAGCTCTGCTCTGGCCGCTGCCCTTGGCAGCCATCCGTCCCATCAGCTTACACGGGACAATTTTCTCCTATGGCAAGCTCTCATCATCCCAACGTTCGTGGCGCCAATGTCATGGGTCTTCTCAACGGTTCTGATCGTGCTCCCACCAAGACTGTTGAAGCTGAGGACTCGGAGAAGAAGAAGATCCAAGTTGAGAATCCTGCGTATGTGGCCTAGATCGCTCGGGATCAACAAGTGTTGCGGTTCCTCTTGAACTCGCTCTCCCCGGAGATCCTGTTGCACGTGCTGGGCATGGACAGTACTGCTGATGCATGGTCCGCCATCAACGCCATGTTCAAGACAACATCACGCACCAAGGGACACAACATCTCCGTGAGAAACTCAATGATACAAAGAAGCTCACGACGACCGCTGATCAGTACTATACTAAGATGAAGGGCTTCGCTTCAAAGCTCTCCGCACTTGGAAAACTAATAGGAGATGATGAGCTTCTCTGTTGCCTTTTGCATGGTCTGGACAAACGAGAATACAACCTGCTTATCACTTCGGTCCATGGAAAGCCTAGCACCACCCTAGATGAATTCTATTAGCAGCTCTGTGGATATGACATGCGCAACGGAGTTGAAGACAATGGGTCGTTTGTATCCTCAACACACTTGGATCGTCGAGGTTATGAACGACCACGTGGCCACACACCACCTCTGCGAGGTTACTCACCTCCACCTCGTGTTCGCAGCCCTGACCGTGGTGCCTTTTACCGTGGAGGGATGGTGGTGATCGCTACCGAGACGATGATCGCAACTGGCGTCGTGATGATCACCGTGATGATGATCGCAATTGGCGCCGTGATGAGAGTAGAGATTATGACCGTCACCAAGAGCGGAATAATGATCATCGTGACATGCGCAATGATGGTGGTGGACGTTTCCCTGACCATACACCCACCAAGTATGTTGATATAGATTGTCATATCTGCAAGAAGCATGGACATCCCGCTAGTGAGTGTTGGTGGCGCTATGCTGATGACAAGAAAAGGAGAGAAGAGGCACATCTTGCTGCTGCCCCATATGGTGTTGATACCAATTGGTATGTTGATTCTTGTGCCACCGATCACATAACTAGCAAGATGAGGAAGCTCCTCATCGCCAACAGTTACCATGGTCAAGACAAGGTCCGCACTGCTGAAGGCACATGTATGCACATTAGTAACATTAGTGATTCAATATTACGTACCCCTCATGGTTTTTTTTATCTTAAAAATATTCTTCATATTCCAGATGCATCTAAGAATCTTTTATCTATTCATCGATTTACTCTTGATAATCATGTCTTTATTGAATTCCATCATTTCTTATTTTTAATCAAGGACCAAGCAACTCGAAGAGTTATGTTTAGAGGACCTTGCTATGATGGTCTCTATCCCATGGTGCCCATGTTTCATGAGACCTCCAAGCATTATTTCTTCACAATAAAACCATAATCCTCTACATGGCGTCGTCGTTTAGGACATCCTTCTTCGTTTGTGGTTTAGCAAGTTCTTAGGAGAAACAAAATAGCTTACACCCCAGAGAGTACTTCATATGTTTGTGATTCTTGTAAGTTAGCTAAGAGTCATCAGTTGCCATATCTCGTGTCTTCTAGTGTCTCCACCTCTCCCTTGGAACAAGTGTTTTCTGATGTATGGGGTCCTGCCCCTCTCTCTGTGGGAAAACGTGCATATTATGTAACCTTTATCGATGATTTCAGTAAATTTACTTGGATATATTAGCTTAAGAAGCGTTTTGATGTTTATCAAGCCTTCCTTAATTATCAACAATATGTTGAGTGCAAGTTTGATAGAAAATTATAACTATGCAAACTGACTGGGGAGGCGAGTATGAGAAATTAAATGGTTTGTTTCAAAAGGTTGACATCACTCATCATGTTTCTTGTCCTCATGCCCATCAACAAAACGGTTCTGCTGAAAGAAAACACCGTCACATAGTTGAAGTGGGTCTTGCATTACTTGCCAATGCCTCCATACCTTTAAAATATTGGGATGAAGCCTTTATGACTGCCACATTTCTTATAAACTTGGTTCCTAGCAAAGTCCTAGATTTTGACACCCCTACTGTACGTCCTCTCCATGTCAAACCGAATTATGCTGATCTTAGAACTTTTGGTTGTGCCTGTTGGCCAAACCTACGTCCTTACAACAAGCGCAAACTTGCTTTCGGGTCCACACAGTGTGTTTTTCTTGGCTATAGTCCTCTTCACAAGGGTGTCAAATGTCTTGATGTTTCTACACGCAGAATCTATATTTCACGTGATGTTGTTTTTGATGAGAACATGTTTCCTTTTGCTTCTCTTCATCCCAATGTCGGTGACATTCTAAAACAACAGATATTACTTCTTCCATCTTCCACTTTTTTCAAATGAGGGTGTAACTAATATTGATAACCACGTGTCTCGTATTGTGCCAATTACTGATGTGGAACAGGAAGAAGAAGCTTCAGGAACAAATTCCAATCAAAATGATGCTCCAAACAGCTCTGAAAACGGACACTTAAAACGAAGAGGATGCACCTGGACATTCTTCTGCCAGTCGCGATCCCGAGGAGTGCATTCCCAAGGAGGATTCTCCCACTCCGTCGGCCAGCCTACCGCGTCGCGCGGCAGACAGCGACAGCGGACATCGTAACCCTGTAGACTTTCTCGATCAATTACCCTCTGAGAAATTGCATTGGGGAATGCACATATCTTCACAATGGCCAGTCAAACATTTTCCGGTAGAATTACCCTCAATGCAACCGGAAGCAATTGCGTCATAAGCACGTGCCAGTCATGAGACTTTAGGTTTTTGAATTTTTTCTCCTTCATATTAACTATTCCCTTTATATTCGACGAGAAACCACATGGGACCTTGTTCTCTTCCTTGGTAAGAGCATAGCTACCAGGCCCTTGAAACTGATGCATTCCGTCTAGTCCTTTATGGTGTTCCTTGTCCTCCCGTACTTCCGGTGTATGTTTTGACTTCCAATAAAAGCCCAGGAGGCCTAGAATATTCACGCAAAGATTTTTCGTCAGGTGTATCACGTCGATTGCAGAGCGGACCTCATGGACTTACCAATAGGGTAGCTCCAAAAATATACATTTCTTCTTCCACATGAGTGCATGCTTATCAGCGCCGTTCATAACAGGTTGCCTGTCAGGACCCTTTCCAAAGATTACATTTAAATCCTTGACCATACCAAATACTTCAGCACTAGTACGGGAGGCAGGCTTCGTCCGGTTTTTTTCCTTGCCATCGAAATGCTTACCTTTTTTTCCTTAAGAAATGCATGGGCGGAAGAAAACGACGATTGTATGGGTACACACTCTTCGTACATTAATCCAGATAATACTTTCAGTCTGATCCAAACAGTGCGTGCATGCATTGTATCCCTTGTTCTCTATCCTGAAATGTATCTAAGAGCAGGCCAATCATCGATGGTTACAAAAAGCAACCCTCGTAGGTCACATGGCTCCTGTTTGTGCTCAGCCCACACTCTTACACCTGGTTTGGCCCGCAACTGCAAAATTTCATCGACTAATGGCCTTAACTACACATCAATGTCGTTACCGGGTTGCTTCAGGCCTTGGATGAGAACTGCCATCATAATGAATTTTCGTTTCATGCACAATCAAGGAGGAAGGTTGTAGATACATAGAGTCACGGGCCAGGTGTTGTGGCTGCAGCTCTGCTCCCCAAAAGGATTCATACCATTTGTACTTAGACCAAACCATAAGTTCCTTGCGTCATCTGCAAAGTCCTCTCTCTCTCTCTCTCTCTCTCTCTCTCTCTCTCTCTCTCTCTCTCTCGATTTTTCTCCATTGTCAACCATCAGCGGGGTGCCTCAACTCGTCGTATTTCTTACGGTCTTCCATGTTCCATAGCAACAATTTGTCATGCTCTTTGTTTCTGAATAGACGTTTCAACCGTAGTATTATAGGAGATACTGTTAAATGTTGTTATCGTAGCTGTTAGTAGTTAGCAAATAGCTGTTTGTATTACGTTGTGGTTGGTAGGATATAAACCAATCCACGCGTTTCCTTTCCTTGTACTTCAAGTATGTAACCGCATTGTAAATCCCTAGCCGGGGTTCGGCCTATTTAACATGAAGGATGAGCCGAGGCAAAGGCATCATCTTAACCCAAACCAATCTACCATATTCTTGACATGGTATCAGAGCTAATCCTCTCCAATACATCCATGGCGTCGAGCTCCACCACCCCCTCGCCCAACAACCCGTTCAGCCAGTCCGGAATCGAGAAGCTGACCAAGGCCAACCATGTGCTGTGGAAAGCACAGGTTCTTTCGGCGATCAGGGGAGTGCAGATGGAGCGCTTCATTGACAGCAAGTTCGTGCCGCCTGCCAAGGAGATTGAGGCGACGCGATCCGGGGTTATCTGCAAGGAGGCAAACCCCGAATTCGTGGCTTGGATTGCGCAGGACCAGCAGGTCCTCAGCTTCCTGCTGATGACGCTTTCCCCACAGATCGGCGCGCAGCTCGTCTCCAACACCAGCGCCGCCACCATGTGGGAAGCAATAGAGGCGATGTTCACCTCTCAGACGCGTGCCCGCACCGTCAATACTCGCATCGCTCTCGCCAACACGCAGAAGGGCAACTTGTCGATCTCTGAATATGTTGCTCGCATCCGATCTCTGGCGGATGAATTGGCGTCCGCTGGGAAGAAACTCGATGAGGAGGATGTGGTCTCATACATCCTCGCAGGGCTCGATTCCGACTACAATTCGATCGTCTCGGCCCTTTGCTCCCGCCCTGAATCTGTCTCGGTAGGGGAGCTCTACTCTCAGCTGCTAAGCTTCGAGATGCGGCTGGAACTGCTTCAAGGAGGAGGTGGCCAGCACTCTGCCAACGGAGCGTTCCGTGGCGGCCGCGGCGGTGGACGCGGCTTCGGCAATGGAGGCGGACGTGGAGGTGGCAATGGAGGCTACCAGGGTGCCGCTCTTCAGCCACAGGCACAAGGTGGTCGTGGCAATCAAGGTGGAGGCCGTGGCTATGGGAACGGCTACGGCAATGGAGGCTACCAGGGCGGCGGCAATGGCGGCCGCGGAGGTGGCAATGGAGGCAACGGTGGCTATAAGCCACGGTGCCAACTGTGTGGCAAAACTGGCCACACCGTGCACAAGTGCTACCAGCGTTTCAACGCTGCATTCACTGGCGTTTCGGAGGAGAAAAGCGCCGGATCGGCCACTACGTCAACACCTCATGGCTCCGATCCAAGTTGGTACGTCGACACCGGGGCGACGGACCATATCACTGGAGATCTGCACAAGTTGACCATCCGCGATCATTACAGCGGCAGTGAGGTCGTCCACGCTGCCAACGGATCAGGTATGGAAATCAAACACATTGGTCATGCTATTTTGCGTACACCCGAACGTGATCTCCATCTTAAGAATATTTTGCATGTGCCTCAAGCAAATAAGAGTCTTTTATCCGCACATCGTCTTGCCTTTGATAACCAAGGCTTTCTTGAAATTCATCCATCCTCTTTTTGTATCAAGGATCGGGCCACGAGGAGAGTACTTCTGGAAGGCAAGTCTAGGAGGCGTCTCTATCCACTTTCGTCCACATCGAGTCCAAGTACAAGCAAGGGAGCTTTCAGTGCCATCAAGCCTTCCATGGAGAGATGGCACTCACGTCTAGGACACCCTTCATCCACCATAGTCAATAAAATCATTAGTTAAAATAATCTCCCTTGCTCTAGTTTGTCTAGTGATGACTCCATTTGTGATGCCTGTCAATTGGGCAAGAGTCATCAACTTCCTTATGCCAAGTCTTTTAGTGAGTCAAGTGCTCCCTTAGAGCTCATTTTTTCAGATGTTTGGGGCCCTGCCCAAGAGTCTGTTGGACGAAAGAATTACTATGTTAGTTTTATTGATGATTATAGCAAATTCACATGGGTTTATTTGCTAAAGTACAAATCTGAAGTGTTCCAAAAGTTCCATGATTTCCAGCAACTTGTTGAAAGGCAATTCAATAAGAAAATTCTAGCTATGCAAACTGATTGGGGGGGTGAGTATCAAAAGCTTAGTTCTTTTTTCACCAAAATTGGCATTTCTCACCATGTTTCTTGCCCCCACGCACATCAACAGAACGGATCTGCTGAAAGAAAGCATAGGCATATTGTTGAGGTAGGGCTTTCACTTCTTGCTCACGCATCAATGCCCCTCAAATTTTGGGATGAGGCATTTCTTTCTGCCACCTATCTCATTAATCGCACTCCTACAAAAGTTCTAAATTTTGAGAGTCCATTAGAAAAATTGTATCATACAAATCCTGACTATAAGTCTCTCAGAGTGTTTGGATGTGCGTGTTGGCCCAATTTGAGGCCATACAACAAACATAAGCTCGAATTCCGTTCTAAGCAATGTGCGTTCCTTGGCTATAGTAATCTGCACAAGGGATTTAAGTGTCTTGATATTCCTACCGGTCGTATTTACATTTCCCGTGATGTTATTTTTGATGAGGCAATATTTCCTTTTTCCAAATTAAATCCCAATGCAGGTGCCAAACTCCGGTCCGAAATTCTTCTTTTGTCACATCCATCTGATCATGGGGGCGCAAATAATAGTTCTGATCATGTGGATGATTGTCCAGCAAAAATTCCTGATCCTAACGGTAGCCCAAGTCTACCAAATCGGCGTTATTTTGTGCAGGGGACAAGTCCAGGATCCGATGCAGATTTCCCTGACGCTACCGATCCCGAGAGATCACCTGGAGCTGGCCAGAGCTCGGGATCCGAGCGGATCCGACCGGAGAATCGTGCGCACCAATCAGGTGGCACCACTTGGCGCGAGCGCCCGCGCGCAGAGGAGGAAACCGCGTCCACACGCGGTAATCAAGACGGCGGGACCACTCCCGCACGGTCCCCGGCGTCAACTGGGCCAGGTGGGCCTTCCCCGCCACGTGCGTCACCGCGCACTCGAGGCAGTTCGCTGTCTCCCGACAGCGACGTTGGTGACGTGTCGCCGCACCGCTGGCTGGATCGGGTGGATCCAGACGGCGATCCCGAGCAACGGACTGGTGGATCGCCTGCGGAATCTTCCGCGCAGGCTTCGTCGGGATCTTCTGTGCCAGACGACACTGCTTCCGAGCCTCAGGTTGAAATTCCTGTTATTGCTACACGTACACGCACTAGATCACAACATGGCATTTTTAGACCATTTGTTCCTACCGATGGCACAATACGGTATGCCCATTTTACTTCAACAGGAGAACCAGATAACTTACAAGAGGCACTAGGAGATAAAAATTGGAAGGGTGCTATGGACACAGAATTTGAGGCACTCAAAAATAATAGAACTTGGCACTTAGTACCATTAGAGAAAGGGAGGAATGTAATAGATTGTAAGTGGGTTTACAAAATTAAAAGGAAAGCTAATGGCTCTATAGATAGATATAAGGCTAGATTAGTAGCAAAGGGGTTTAAACAACGATATGGCATAGACTATGAGGACACCTTTAGTCCAGTTGTAAAATCAGCCACTATTAGGTTGGTATTGTCTATTGCTGTTTCCAGGGGATGGAGTCTACGTCAACTGGATGTTCAGAATGCGTTTCTTCACGGCGTTCTAGAGGAAGAAGTCTACATGCGGCAACCTCCTGGGTATGAGGATGAAAACAAACCGCAGCATGTGTGTAGATTGGACAAGGCACTTTATGGGCTGAAACAAGCACCACGGGCATGGTATTCAAGGTTAAGTACTAAATTGCAGGCACTCGGTTTTCAACCTTCAAAGGGAGACACTTCATTGTTCTTCTACAGGAAAGGAAATATTACTATGTTTATGCTTATTTATGTTGATGACATAATTGTTGTGAGTTCATCTCAGGAAGCCACAACGGCATTATTATCTTATTTGAGGAATGACTTTGCACTCAAGGATTTAGGAGAACTTCACTATTTTCTTGGTATTGAGGTTAACCGAATTAATGATGGCATTATGTTAACTCAGGAGAAGTATGCATCTGATATTCTCAGGCGTGTAGGAATGACAGGGTGCAAACCTGCGAGTACACCCCTGTCTAATTCAGAGAAGTTATCATTGCATCAAGGTGAAGCCCTAAATCCAGAAGACTCCACAAGGTACATAAGTATTGTGGGAGCATTACAGTATATTACTTTAACAAGGCCAGATTTATCCTTCTCTGTTAACAAAGTATGTCAGTTTCTGCATTCTCCTACCACTGTACATTGGACTGCTGTGAAGAGAATCTTAAGGTATCTCAAAGGCAGTATTAGTACAGGAATTAAATTGTGCAAGTCATCTTCATCATTAGTCAGTGCATTTTCTGATGCTGACTGGGCAGGATGTCCAGATGATAGAAAGTCAACATGAGGGTTTGCTGTGTTCTTTGGGTCTAATCTTGTGTCTTGGAATGCAAGAAAACAGGCTACAGTTCCTAGATCAAGTACAGAGGCAGAATATAAGTCTCTGGCAAATGCTACAGCAGAGGTAATGTGGGTAGAAACTTTGCTGGATGAGCTGGGTGTTGAACATCCTCAGGCAGCCTGTTTGTGGTGTGACAATCTAGGTGCAACCTACCTATCAGCAAATCCTGTGTTCCATGCGAGAACTAAACACATTGAAATTGACTTTCATTTTGTAAGAGAGCGTGTTGCTCAGAAACTGTTGGAAATCAGGTTTATACCAACAGGAGATCAAGTTGCGGATGGGTTTACGAAACCACTGTCCTTACGGCAACTTCAGTTGTTCAAGAGCAATCTCAACATGGACATGTTGTGATTGAGGGAGGATGTTAAATGTTGTTATCGTAGCTGTTAGTAGTTAGCAAATAGCTGTTTGTATTACGTTGTGGTTGGTAGGATATAAACCAATCCACGCGTTTCCTTTCCTTGTACTTCAAGTATGTAACCGCATTGTAAATCCCTAGCCGGGGTTCGGCCTATTTAACATGAAGGATGAGCCGAGGCAAAGGCATCATCTTAACCCAAACCAATCTACCATATTCTTGACAAATACCACATCAACTTGGCAGGAACTCTCTTCCTGGGTGGCTCTCCCTCATTATGACTAGAGTCATCTTTTCTGATCTCATACTGCAATGCAGTGCATACCGGGCATTTATCCATATTCTTGTACTTCTCACCACGGTAGAGGATGCAGTCATTAGGGCATGCATGTATCATCTGCACGTCTAATCCTAGAGGGAAGACGAGCTTCTTTGCTTCCTACGTGCTGGCGGACAATTCGTTCTTTCTTGGAAGCATCTTCTTCATTAGTACTAGCAAATTTTCAAATGCCGAGTCAGCCACACCAGTCTCTGCCTTCCACTTCAGCAATTCCAGTGTGCTATCCAGCTTTTTCTGGCCATCTTCACAAGTTGGATACAAGAATTTGTTGTGGTCCTGTGACATCTGCTCGAACTGCAACCTCTCCTTTTCTGTGTCCCACCCTCGCCTTGAATCAGAAATGACCCGACCAAGATCATCAGCGGGCTCATATGGTGCCTGTTCTACACCCCTTTCTTCTTCATTGTCTTCCATTGCGGTATCAGCTTATTCAGGGAACATAAATCGGTAGTTATTGTCATCGTTCTCTTCTTTATCGCCGTCTTCCATCATAACCCCTCTTTCTCCGTGCTTGGTCCAAACATTATAGCTGGACATGAAACCGGAACGAAGCAGGTGACTCTGAATGACTCTTGAGGAAGTGTGATCCTTCTCATTCTGACGGTCAACACATGGACAAATCATAAAGCTATCCCGCCGCTTGTTCGCCTCGGCCGCAAGGCGAAAAGAACGCACGCCTTCTCTGTAAGAGGTAGAGCGTCGGTCACCGTACATCCATGGATGTCTCATCTGCATCATAGAACAATATATCAAATGCAATCACGATGCTAAAATTAGTACCGCGTGGTCTAAACAAGAAAATAGTTACTAACCTTTTAGGACACCGGGAAACAAAGAGGAGGAAGCTTAAGTGTGGCTCGGGCACCTCATATCATGTTTTTCTTGTGTGAACTCAAGTGGCATCGCTCTAATAGGCATTTCACCGAACATCTCTAGTGCATATGAATAAAAAAAACTAGCACAAATCTACACCACCGCCCACCAGAAAACAAAACAAGAGAGAGGGGAGAGGGGCTGCCATATATATAGGGCCAGCCCAATAGTCACGGTTTGAGATACTAACCGGGACTAAGGAGGGGGGGGGAGGGCACATGCCGCAGCGGGCCGCAAACCCCTTTAGTCTCGGTTTGTATCTCAAATCGGGACTATTGGGCCCTAACGAGCCGGGACTAAAGGGTGACGTATGCTTTGTCGTTTTCGGGGCAACGTGTTCGGACCATTAGTCGCGGCCCAGGCCACGGCCGGGACTAATGGCCCGGACGAAAGGCATGTTTCTTACTAGTGGGGAGCGCCATTGTCGACGAGGAGCAAGACATCAAGGAGGCCGGTGACGAATACCAAGATGGTGACGACGCCGGTGACGATGGTGACTACCAAGATGCGGAAGAAGGCGCCAATGACGGAAAGAAGAAGAAGAAGAGGAAGGGTGGAAGCCGTGGCATCGCGTGGACCTTCAAGGAGGACGAGTGCTTGATTGACTCGTGGAGTGCCATCACCCACGACGTGACCACCAGAGCGAACCAAACAAGTGACTCCTATTGGAAGCGGATCATGTCGGAGTTCGATGAGCGCAAGTACCACAAAAACTACGTGGACTTCAATATGGAACACAATCAAAATGCGCTATCCCATGGATGGTCTGCTGTCCAAAATTTGGTAAACAAGTTTCAAGGATGCTTTGAGAACATTCAAATGAGACCAGAGAGTGGCAAGAATACAAGAGACCAAGTAATTTTGTGTGTCTCATCTTGTCCTATGCTACGAGAACATCCATGCATGTTGTCTAACATCTTGTATTATCATGTTGCTACCTTGTTGATGCTCTCACCTTGTTCAAGGTGCTCAATGATGACAAGGACTTTGTGCTCCTACATTGCTTCAACAAGATCCAAAACAATAAGAGACCCCGGAGGAAGCAAAATCCCAATGATGCTCAAATCGATGATGTGGTGACGAACTCGAAAAGGCTAGTGGGAAACAAGAAAGCCAAGGCGGCCATTTCATCGGCGTCGAGTTCGGAGCGAGTGCACGCTGCCATTTCCAAGGTCATGGACAATGTTACCAAGAACTCGGCCGAGAGGTGTGCCGCTACCGCGGCCAAGTGGGCGGAATTCTCCAAAATGACCGGCAAGAAGATTTGAGATCGAGGCTGCCAAGGCGACGTCAGAGAAGAGGTAAGGGGACTTCAAGATACTCACCACCAATACGTCCAACCTTGACCCGCGGGCGAGAAAAGCGTGCGAGTTACTACGGGCAGCCATCTATGCCGAGACCAGGCTCGGTGCGCCCACTGGATCGACGTCCATTGCGCCCAATGCCACAGCATACTCGGCGCCTTCGGCGCCCACATATCGACACACATCGACCCCGAGCGGCGGCAGCAAAGACACGCCGGGCGACACCCAGGGCACCGAGTTCACCGGCGATGACTTCCTCGGCTCCACTCTCGACCCGGATTCCTTGGCTCCAACAATGTCGTCGACGTCGATTGATCTTATATCGTAAACGAATTCCTATCGTTTTGTAATGGCCTAAACCATCAAATTATGGCCTAAATTTCATATTTGTGCACAAGACTTTAAATATTTTGTATTTGCACACTTTCAAATTTGTGGCAAAATTGCTTTGAGGGCGGCGAGGGGAAGAGCGACCCCAAGAACCGCTGAGCCGTTCGGACGACGGGCGCCTATCCGGACACCTGGTGGGGGCCGTGAGTGGAGATGCTCTTACCGCTATGGTTCTTTTAGAGCAGATGCTCGCGTTGACGGCGGCGGGTCACGAGGACGTGGCTTAGCGGGTCTCGGTATCAATAGACGTGCGCACTTGAGTTAATTAATTGGAAACAGGGATCCACGTGCACGTTTTGTGCGCGTTGAAAAAGCATCAAATAGAAAGCGGCAGCACAAGTGGAACGTTGACGGAGTTGAGGTCTTGGCTCCATTATTGGCGGTCAAGCTGAAGACACGTACGGTTTGTGGACGTGATGACACGGTAAACGTGTTTTTAAACCACTCAGTCAGCTGAACATCTCACACGCCACAACACCCGGCCAAACCATGCAAGAAAGGCTGCCGTTTGGCTCTATCCTCCTGATAGTATCTTACATGTAATTGCAGCAGCAAGTTTTCGTACTCTTTTCCTTACCAGGGTACCCGAGGGGACTGGAAGGTTTTTAACGAGACGGCTTGTGTGCTATTTTATATAGTAATCTTATTCTAAAAAAAAAAAAGGCTGCCGTTTGGCTCTATCCTCATGAGCGAAGGTGACCTACTCTATGCTCCTCACTAACACTACTGCTTAACATCCATCTTGGCTTCAATTTTGTGTTGCCGCCGGTATAAATTTGTTACCAAGTATTTAACCTCTATGGAGTGGTTATCAGCAAACTTTTTCACATTGAGTTATAATTTATGTTTTCTACTATATCGTGTAAAAAGAGAAATTGAGGTAACATGTCGTGTAAACTTATTATTGTTCATCACAGCAACGTAAGCCAAGATGTTTGTTCTTTTCACTTTGCAGGTAACGGGGCCATATGTCTCCTAATCAACCGGCCAGATGCACCATGCTTATGCTTCTGTCCTTGCTCCTAATTTTTTGTGGCGTTGGCAACATCCATTGCTCGGCGGTCCCTGGTAACAGCACGGACATGCTCTGGTTGCTCGATTTCAAGGCCGTCACCAATGATCCAGGGCAAACCTTAAGCTCCTGGAACAGCAGCACCCCCCATTGTCAGTGGTCGGGCGTCGACTGCAGCCTGAGGCACAAAGGGCGCGTCACGAAGCTCAACCTCGCCGGCCAATACTTGCATGGACAGGTTGCTCCCTCTCTTGGAAATCTAACCTTCCTAAGAGAACTCAACCTCTCCTCAAACGGCTTCTTCGGTCGGCTGCCCACTCTTAACCGCCTCCATAGATTGCAGTCCCTAAATCTAAGTAATAACAATTTGCAGCGGTTCACTCTTGATCCGCTTACAAACTGCACCTACTTAATCCCAACAACAATTCTAAACCTTTCTGCTCTTTTAGCACTGGACTTGAATGCGAATTTTCTACAAATGAAACTGCCATCTAACATTGGCGATACTCTTCCTAATCTCAAGTTGCTTTATTTGTACGACAATATGTTCCATGGTCCAATCCCAGCCTCTCTAGGTAATGCTTCGTACCTCCAGAGTATAGATCTCTCGTCTAATAGCTTCATCGGTCAAGTTCCTAATTCCTTAGGGAAGCTTTCTTACCTCCATGATTTAAGTCTCGGAACAAACAAGCTTGAAGCAAATGACAGTGAAAGCTGGGCATTCTTGGACACGCTGAGAAATTGTAGTAATCTGAACGTGCTCTCACTTTCTGACAATCTTATGCAAGGAACCATACCAAATTCAGTCGGGAAGTTGTCGCCCGGCCTTAAATCTCTTTTGTTAGATACAAATTACTTATCTGGGAGCGTTCGAGAGAGTATAGGGAACCTTACTGGCTTAAGTAAGCTGTCATTAGCTCAAAACAACCTCGTCGGTCCGATCCCGTAGTAGTCCATTGCCGATATTAAGCTATCATCATTGACTTATTTTGAGCATGGGTTGGAAATTTGAAGAAGTTTCCAGTCTTTTAGAGAATAGCTTTGCCATGCCCGTAGTCCATTGCTGGCATTACCCAGTCAATAAAGCTTTTGCGGTATGGAAATAAGTTTTAAGGCAGCCAGCTTGTATAACCTTGCATTTCTCTCGGTGTTTAATCTTAATCAAAGCAGTAAATGGGATACTCAGGATCGTTCTGCTGAGGCTGACCCAGGGAGACAGGGAGTTCCGTGACCGCGACAGCACTACATCACGACTGATTTTCAAAGGCACAAAAAATTTCCTTAAAAAATGCGTAAAGTGCCTCAAATAATCATATTGGGAATCAATTGAAATCCTGACCACCCCCCTCCCCCCGGGGAAATTTTCCTACCGGGAACCAAAACCTTGGTCAACACACATCATACTACAATTGCAGAAATATTACATCGTGATATTTATACTTTACTTCTATAGATTTTAGATTCTTACACCTGTTGGAATGTTGTACGGCACCAGCCGGAAGCTGGTTCACTCCCAGCAAACGAAAATATCTCTTTGCAAGCACACGAGAAACATTAGAGGAGATGGTTAAGTGTGGATATGCAACAACATGCCTCTATCCTGCGTAGTCTTCTGATAACTGTTGCTTTGGGGGTGGGCCCTGATAAACCCAAGTGGAAACTTACTAAATCAGGAGAAATTTCAGTCAAATTTATGTATAAAAAATTGTCCTCCTCTAATATGGACAGATCTTTCTTAGACCTGTGGAATGCTAAAATCCCTCTAAAAATCAAAGTGTGGTTGTGACTGATCTGGCATAACTCCATTGCTACAAAAAATAATATGAAAAGGAGAAATTGGAAATGGGATTTTTCTTGCAGTTTCTGTCATGTTTTTAAAATTATTCACCACCTTTTTTTCCTCTTGCCCTGCTGCTGGTTACATGTGGAGTGTGATCTGCTCTGTCATTGGACCCTTGAACATGCCAACCAATTTCACTCAATATTTTTGGTGGATTGCTGCTTTTTTTTCCAAATCAGTTGAATCTTCATGTTGTTGGGATTGCTGACTTTTGCTGGGCAATTTCGAAGACTAGGAATAGGGTTTGCTTTGATAAGAAGGTCATTTCATCACCTGTCGAGTTGATCTGTTACTTCTGTGCTTTTCTTCGATACTGGGCAGGTCGCAGCTGGTGATAGAATCCATCTAGAGGAGGGTGCGAGGATGATCCAACCAGCAGCCCTGGACCAACATGCCCGGAACCAAGCCACGAGCCACAGGGCCATCGAAGCAGACGCTGTCTCAGATGAAGAGGTTGATGTGGTTGGGTGATTCTACCTTAGTTAGTGCTCGTACTTCAGTTGGGGTTCTGTGTGCAGTAAGATTGTGTTTGAAAACTTTGCTAGGTCTCGTTGTGCCAGTTGTTTGTTGGCAAGCGTTTGAATATTTCTGTTTGTTATGGTTAGTTACTCCTGGTTGCAGGATTGGGGGTTCCTCTTTCTTCCTTTGAGGGGAGTGGTACTTGTTTCCAATGCCTTGCTTCTAGTTCCTTTGTTTCGTTTTCCTTTGGCTGTAGAAGACTTCTGTTCTGTTGTCTGTCGATAATGGAACCCGGCTCTGGTCGTTTGTAAAAAAAAAAATACCATTTAAAATAAATAAAAAGTAAATCATTTGCTAAAGATTCATCACCTTGCAATCTTGCAGCACAGTTCTCTCGAGATTTGAGACGTTCTCCAAGACATAAGTCAACACCTGAAATCTCTCTCCAATATCACATTCTATTAGGATCAAGATCCTAAGGTTATGGAACTCGCGGAAATTTTCAGGTTCCTTCTCAATCGGTCCTTTCATAAAATTCAAAACCATATATACCCGTAAAAACAACATAGAGATTGAGTGCTTTATAAAGCCGCAATGACTTTGAAAGGAAGCCAAATTGACGTACCCCCGTGGTAAATCTCCGGAGTTTCAAAACCCTGGCGTTGTGCATAGATTTTAGAAAACTATGGTAGTCGCAGCCATTATCTTGATATATCATGGATGCCAGAGGTTCAAGGAAACAAGGTGAGGAACGGCGAGAGCATGTAACAGCTAGCTGTTGTAATCGCTGAGGTACGCCTCGATGTACAACCTCTTGAGGGAGCTGGACACGATGCTGATTCGGAAATTGTAGTCGTAAGCGCAGTCGACGATGCTCAGTTCTTCTAGGACTGAGCACTGGGATGTGAGTTCCTCAGTCAACCCGGAAAGGTGCATCCTGCTTAGGCGGGTAATGCCGGACAGGGCGACTGCGCAACTCCATGTGGAGATCCGACGTACAGCCGACACACGTCGATGGGCGACACCCCGTGCAGGAGGAATACAGCATCGGCGAAGTCCTCGAAGTTGTGCTGCAGCAGCTTAATCTCCCTCTCTCTGGGCGCCTTGTTGTATGCCCGGCGGTCTCGAGGAAGTGGGTTGGCGGGGTTAAGACTTAAGAGACGTGTGTAAGGCGGTGGCACTGTCTGGCATCGTTATTCTGGAAGCAAGACTATCACAACGAATCAAACACAATTGGGAACACGGGTCCACGTGCGTCCGCGCGGGTCGAAAAAGCGGAGACAGGTCGCATACAGATGCAGAATTTCTGGCTGAAAAGCATCGAGTAGAAAGTGGCAGCAGAAGTGGAATGGTAGCTAAGAGCATGTACAACGCGTGGCTTCAAGCTGCTGCCCCGCAGGTGCCAGCTCGGCTCGGGTGTCAGAAGGCAGGTTCGGGTGTTGCTCCGCAGGTGTCAGAGTCTCCTCTGCAGGAGGCGGTCTCTTGGGCAGAAAAAGTAAGAAGAAAGGCAAATAGATGAGAGAGAAAGACACAGAGCTGATGATGATGCTAGGGTCCCTCACGGTGGCCTTAGCTTTTGGGGTTGGAGAGTAGAAAAACCAAACAGATGCCTCGCCTTCCGATGCCTAGCTGTAAGGCTCGGGAGCGGCACGTACTACCGCTACCATTGCTCGTGCCCTAACAACATTGACGGAGTCTGTGGACGTGATGACACGATAAAAGTGCTTTTAAACCCCTGGCACCTCAGCCAGCCGAGCATGGAGCATCTCACACACCGCAAAACCATGCAAGAAAGGCTGCCGTTTTGGGCGATCGTCTCGAGCAAAGGTACCCATATACTACTGATCAGTACTACTCCTCTATAGGTGAACGTAGTACCCACTACCCACAATGTTTCTTCTTCTTACTTTGCAGGTAATCAACCGGCCAGATGCACCATGCTTATGCTTATGCTTCTGTCCTTGCTCCTAATTTTTTGTGGCGTTGGCAACATCCATTGCTCGGCGGTCCCTGGTAACAGCACGGACATGCTCTGGTTGCTCGATTTCAAGGCCGTCACCAACGATCCAATGCAAGCCTTAAGCTCCTGGGACAGCAGCACCCCACATTGTCAGTGGACGGGTGTCGACTGTGTTAACGTATACCTGTATATCTGTCCATACGTGTTGTACATGTATTCTGGTCTCTTATATATAGTAATGAGACGTGAGGGCTGTTACCCCACGCAAACCCTAATCAATCTGTTTGTCTTGGTATCAGAGCCACGCGCCGCCGCGAGCCCTACTCCGCGTCCGCGCGATCCAATCGCCGCTCCGCCGCCAGACCCCATCGCGGCCTGAGCGATGACGTCGTCCGCCCTCACGACGCAGACCGCCGGCACCCTTGTCTCTACTCTGGCAGCGTCCATCCCCGCGGCATCTCCCGCGGCCATCGCCCTCTCCGCTCCCGTGCGTCTCGACCACGGCAATTTCATGTTGTGGAAGGGCCTGCTCCTGCCCAACCTCTCTGGCGCCGGTCTCCACGGACACCTCGACGCGACCACTGCTGTACCAGCGAAGGAGATCACCTCCGGGCAAGGCAGCGAGGCGGTGACCACTCCCAACGCCGCCTACCACCAGTGGTGGACCCAGGACCAGAAGGTCCTCGGCTTCCTTCTCGGCGCCATGGAGCCAACCATCGCGTGTCAACTCATCGGCTGTAAGACCGCAGCCGAGGCGTGGACATCTGTTCATGCCATGTTCGGCGCCCACAGCCGCGCGAACGTTCGGCACATCCGACGTCAACTTCAAACCCTGCGGAAGGAGGACAAGCCCGCGGCGGAGTATATGCACATGATGAAGTCTCTCGCCGACACCATGGCCGCCGCCGGATCACCCATCTCCAACGACGAACTCGTCGACTACATCATAACCGGACTTGGCTCCGCGTTCAACTCCATCGCGGCATCGCTCACTGTTGGAAACCAGTCCGTGCCCTACACCGACTTCTACGCACACATCCTCTCCTTTGAGGCCCTTCAGGCGCAGCAAGCTCAAGCCGAAGGGTGGTCTTCATCCGCCAACGTCGTCTCGCGCCATGCTCCTCATGCTCCGGGCGGCAACAGCGGCTACCGTCAAGGCGGCGGCGGAGGCCCGGGTAGCGGCAACTCCTACGGAGGAGGGGGCGGCAACCCCTACGGGGGCAGTACCGCCTATGGAGGCGGCAACATCTACGGAGGCAGCAACGACAACCGTAGCGGCAACGGCTACGGTGGTGACAACCGTACCAACAGCTACGGTGGCGACAACCGTAGCGGCAACGGTTACGGCGGCGACAACCGTAACGGCGGCGGCGGCCGCAACGGTGGTGGCGGTGGTCGTACTGGCGGTGGTGGCCGCAATGGAGGAGGACGCGCACGCTGGCGCCCACGCTGTGGCTATTGCGGCTATTGGGGACATCTTGTTGCCGATTGTCGCCGTGCAGCGGAGGACAACCGTTCTAACAATCAGCGCTCCGGCAACTCCGCCTCGACCAGTGGTGGCGAAAACTCTCACTGGCATCTGGACACCGGCGCCACGGATCACCTGACGAGTGAACTCGAACGCCTTCAGTTCTATGAGCGATATGGTGGCAAGGATCAAGTGCAAGTGGCTAATGGCTCAGGTTTGTCGATTTCGCATATTGGTTATTCGAAACTAGCCGGTTCATCACTTCATCTCAATAATGTCCTTCATGTTCCCCATATTAGCAAACATCTCCTTTCCGTTTTTCGTCTTGTTTCCGATAATGACGTGTTTGTTGAATTTCACCGTCATGCTTTCTTTGTTAAGGACAAGGCCACGGGGAGAATCGTTCTTCAAGGTAGAAGTTGTGGAGGGCTCTATCCTATTCCGTTCGGCAAAGAGTCATCCACCTCCGCCCATCACGCCTCGGCTAGTATCAAGGTCACTCCATCACAGTGGCATCAGCGTCTAGGTCATCCATCAAATAATGTAGTGCAATCTATTGTTCGAACAAATGAGCTTTCTTGTTTATCGTCAGATACGTTATCTCTCGTGTGTGATGCATGTCAGCGTGCTAAAAGTCATCAGTTACCCTATTCTTTGTCATCTCATGTTACTACTATGCCTCTTGAGTTAATACATACTGATGTCTGGGGTCCTGCACGTGCTTCTTCGGGGGCAAATACTATGTTAGCTTTGTTGATGACCACTCTCGTTTTTGCTGGATTTATCTCCTCAAGAACAAGTCTGATGTTGAGCAGATTTTTTATGCTTTCCAGGCACATGTCGAGCGACTTCTCAATGCCAAAATAAAGGCTGTCCAGTCTGACTGGGGTGGCGAATATCATCGCCTTCATCAGTATTTTCAGCGCACGGGGATCTCACATCGTGTGTACTGTCCACACACCTCTCAACAGAACGGTATCGCTGAGCGTAAACACCGTCACCTGGTTGAAACAGGTCTTGCCTTGCTCGCACATTCGTCACTTCCTCTCCATTATTGGGATGAAGCCTTTCTTACAGCATGTTATCTTATCAACCGCATG
Source organism: Alopecurus myosuroides (assembly GCA_028641055.1). Taxonomy (NCBI): domain Eukaryota; kingdom Viridiplantae; phylum Streptophyta; class Magnoliopsida; order Poales; family Poaceae; genus Alopecurus; species Alopecurus myosuroides. The sequence continues at coordinate 387,296,300 of CM054060.1, forward strand.
CCTACACCTGTTCTTAAAAATGAGACCCCTATTTTTCGCCTTCTCCAGGTTCAGCCAAACTATTCCTCTCTACGCATCTTTGGGTGCGCATGTTGGCCCAGTCTTCGCAAATATAACTCACACAAATTAGATTTCCGCTCTAAGATGTGCGTCTTTCTCGGGTATAGTCCGATGCATAAGGGGTTTAAGTGCTTGGACAGATCCACGGGGCGTATTTATATTTCCCGTGATGTAGTCTTTGATGAGACGGTGTTTCCGTTTGCCACACCCGGAGTTTCTGTCGACGTGTCCACTCTAGAACAATCCATCACTTTTCCTTCCGATGAACCGGTTACGAGTACACCAATGCGAAATTATGACCTGACATTTTTATCCACTAACACTCCTGTGTCAGATGTTTCTTTTCCCCAGGTAAATACGACACCTGGGTCGCTGATCGACGAGGCACACGACACTCCGCCGATCGACGTGCATGGCGTGGCCATGCACGATCCGTCGCCCCGTGCGGTGTCTCCCGCACACGCGCCCGGCCCACCTTCGCCTGGGGTCGGCCCGGCTAACGCTGGCCAGGCGTCATCGCCCAGTGCGGTTCGTACCGCCACTGCGACCGGCCCATCTTCGCCCGGGGTTGGCCCAGCTGTGGCTGGTCAGGACTCGCCGACGCCTTCTTCGCCAGTCCATCGGGAGCAGCCCGTGCCGCCACCAGCCGATACTTCGGCCGCGGTACCCCCGGCTGCTCCGCATTCGATGGTGACCCGAGCACACGACAACACCCGGAAGGAGAAGGACTATAAGGATGGGACAGTCCGTTATGATCCACGTCGACGGGCTTTCTTTGCTGCACCCGTCTCACACCGGGAAGCATTGCAGGAGCCCGCCTGGAGTGCGGCTATGGCAGACGAGTTTGCTGCCCTCACACATACAGGGACATGGACACTGGTTCCGAGACCCCCCGGCGTCAATATCGTTGGCAGTAAATGGATCTTCAAAACCAAGCACCGTCCTGATGGCAGCATTGATAAACACAAAGCGCGTCTGGTGGCACGCGGTTTCACTCAGCAGCATGGGATCGACTATGGTGATACCTTCAGTCCGGTTGTGAAACCTGCGACTGTTCGTCTTGTGCTCTCGCTTGCAGTCTCTCGTGATTGGAGTCTTCGGCAAGTGGATGTTAGCAACGCCTTTCTTCATGGTTTTCTGACCGAGGATGTTAATATGCAGCAGCCACCCGGTTTTGAGGATGCAAGATATCCCTCCCATGTCTGCAAGCTCCAGCGATCTATCTATGGTCTGAAGCAGTCCCCGCGTGCCTGGTATGCCCGTTTGAGTCACCTTATTTCTCAGCTTGGTTTCACTGCTTCGAAGGCCGATACATCTTTGTTCATTTTCTCTCGGGATGGCATTCAGATTTATATGCTTGTTTATGTCGATGACATAGTCATTGCTGGCTCCACTTCCGCAGCTGTTGATCGCTTAGTACATGCCTTGTCTGCTGCATTTCCTATTAAGGATATGGGTATGCTGGATTATTTTCTTGGTTTGGAAGCGTCTTACAATTCAGGGGGCATGACATTGACTCAACGCAAGTATGCGCTAGATCTTCTGCACAAAGTCAATATGGAGATTGTAATCCTACTCTCACTCCTCTGTACACTACAGAGAGGCTGGCGCGGAACACAGGGGCTATACTTAGTACCGAGGATGCTTTCCGGTACCGTAGTGTTGTTGGAGGCTTACAGTACCTGACTCTTACTCGCCCAGATATTTCATTCGCGGTGAATAAGGTGTGCCAGTTTTTATCTCAGCCCACGGAGACTCATTGGGAAGCAGTTAAGCGCATTTTGCGATATGTTAAGGGGACTCTCGAGGTGGGCTTGCAGTTTCGGAGGTCCTCATCTTCATGCATTAGCATTTTCACTGATGCAGATTGGGCTGGCTGCCCCGATGATCGTCGCTCCACTAGTGGTTTTGCTGTGTTTGTTGGACCAAACCTTATTTCTTGGAGTTCGAAGAAACAGCCCACTGTGTCGAGATCTAGTACCGAGGCTGAGTATAAAGCCTTGGCTAATGGGGCTGCTGAAGCAATATGGGTCGATTCTCTTCTTACGGAGCTTGGTGTAACTTAGCAGCGTCCACCCATATTATGGTGTGACAATCTTGGGGCTACTTATCTGACGGCAAATCCAGTCTTTCATGCTCGGACAAAACACATTGAGATAGACTTCCACTTTGTGCGTGAACGAGTAGCAGCGGGTCTACTGGATGTCAGATTTATTTCTACTAATGATCAGCTGGCTGATGTGTTCACTAAACCAGCCACTAGACAGATGATAGACAGGTTTATGAACAATCTTAACCTAGTTAGAGGTTTAGATTGAGGGGGTGTGTTAACGTATACCTGTATATCTGTCCATACGTGTTGTACATGGATTCTGGTCTCTTATATATAGTAATGAGACGTGAGGGCTGTTACCCCACGCAAACCCTAATCAATCTGTTTGTCTATGCATCCTCAGGCACAAAGGGCGTGTCACGGCGCTCTACCTCCCCGGCCAATACTTGCATGGACATATTACTCCCTCTATTGGAAATCTAACCTTCCTGAGAGAACTCGACCTCTCCTCAAACAGCTTCTTTGGTCAGCTTCCAAAATGGTGCACACAGCCGGTTTTTATTAATAAAAAGCAGAAGCCACAATGTTTTACAAATAAATACATCAAAGCACTATCCTGAACCACCAACTTAGGATCTACCACCCCTAGTAATGAAGGGGGTCGCCGAACAGGGCAGAATTCCCTATCAGCATACCAACGCACATCATCTGAAACACCGAAGGCCACACCAAGCCACCCGATAGCGAGCAAGGGGCACAACCGGTCCAGCACCCTGCAGCGCACACCGACGTCCACGCTCTAGAAGATGCCGCCTCCGTCTTCCTCTCACCCATCTTCAGGATAGAAATCAATGCATTTATCCGTGAGACCTGCCATCAACGTCATCATGACGCCATACAGCTCCTCCACCCTGCGCAATCCGCACCACCAAGGGACCCCCTCCATGTAGCTCATATTCCAAAGACAATGCCCTCGAGAGGGTAAACGTCATCGAAGATGCCGCCATCATCCTATCTGGTAAACCAGATATAGGGTTTCCCCCGGAACACAGCTCTACTCCAAGACAATGCCCTCAACAGGGAGAACGGTGCAAGGCGTCGTCATCATCCGATCCGGTAAATCGGATCTAGGGTTTCCCCTGGAGCAATAGGTAGTAGTCGGAGGCTACACGGCAACGATACCTTCAGCAAGGGGATGACATCGGAAGACGCCACCATCGTCGACTCCGATCATCGGAGCCCGGCTCTCACCGGCCAGCCACTTCCGCTCCACCCGGCGTGCGATCAGCCTGGAGAAGAATCAATCCGGGGCCACTGCCCCGGCATCCACCAGCCCATCGACCGGAACGCCGCCGCCACCTCCAAACCGGGGCAACTCCAACCCGTCGGGGCAGCACTGCACACACCCAGCCGGGCCGAGCAGGCAGCAAGCTGTCCACGGCGCCGGAGCGCCGCCAGACGGGAGAGGAGCGCCATCGAGGAGTAGGTACGGCGCAGGAGCGGCCGACCACCACCAGTCACGGCCACGCCGCCAAGGACGCCGGAACTGCCATGTGGCCGCACCGAGCGCCGCCGGACCGCCGGAGCCGGCCACCATGGCTGACGCCGCGGCCAAGCGCCAACGCGCTGTCGAACCCCCAGCCCGGGGCCGCCGCCCCGACGCCCGCATCTCGACGATCTAGCGCGGAGATGACGCCCCAGCGACCTGAACGCAAACGAAGAGCCCCGCCGCCACCATCACCGGGGCGCGAGCGGCTTTGCCGGCGTCCCCTCCGGCGGCGACAACGCAGATGAGGCGGCGGAGGAGCCTGCTGTGGCGGCGGCGGCGCGAGTAAATAATTTTAACCTTCGTATAAATAATTTCACCGGCATCATCCCACCAAGTCTGCACAACATAACAAAACTAGAGAAAATTTATATGTCAAGTAATCAGCTGCATGGGAGCATTCCGGACGAGCTTGGGCAATTACCAAATCTGTCCCGGTTGTTTCTAGGTGGGAATAGGTTATCAGGTAGAATCCCAACAGCAATTCTAAACCATTCTGCTCTTGAGATGTTGGACTTGAATTCGAATTTTCTACACATGAAACTGCCATCTAACATTAGTCTTCCTAATCTGCAACTGTTTTTTTTTATCAAGGGAAGTATATTAATATCGTGGAGATACAAATTACACCCGGCCTCTGCAACAACGCAATGGATGCACACAGCCGAAAGACAATAAAAAGAAGAAATAAAAATAAAAGTCCCGCTACAGAGTTACAGTCCTCGCGGTATCCGCATAACCACCACCTAAACAACAACTGATGTCCATCTCTTCGAAAACAACGTCTCCAAGAAGAACGGTGCCAGACACAACCAATTAAGGCCATACCTTGGGTTTTCACCCTGAACATAATCCTTGCTTTCAAAACAACGGCTCCAAGAAGACCAGTGCCAGGCACAACCAATTAAGGCCAGACCTTGGGCTTTCACCCTGAAAGGTAGGACTTTGGACTTCACGCATGTTGTCGTCCCCTCTTACATACGGCTGCCACGAATCTTGTAACTCGAAGCCAGTTCCCCATCGATGCAAAGACTCCGAACACCGTTGATAGTCCTCCAATCTCGCCTTCGATGACTGAGCATTGTGACCGAATTCCACCGATCCAGCAATCTCCAGGTGTCGCCCATGGGAGTTGCCGGCGGAGCCTTTCGGGTCGACACCCGGGTTGATCAAAGAGAACCTACATCAGGATTTTCATCTTCGCGCGATGGGAAACCCAAGGACTACCTCTTTTATTCTGATGTCTCGCAGCCCCGACGCCACGAAACGACTCCCAGCAGGGAATTTGCGGGAGTTCCGCATCCGCCGCCACCGGGAGACCAGCCGCCGACGGTCCCTAGCACCGCCGCCTCCCGCCGCCAAAGACATAGGAGGCCGCGCCGCCCGGGAGCCAAGCCGATGGCGCCGCCGCCGCCACGCGACCGCCGCACCATGGCCGAGCCACCCCAGACCCCATCGGCGGCGCCACCACCCGGCCAGCGCCGGTTGCCCACGTAGACCCAGCCACTAGCCGCCGCCAGAAGAACCAGGGCCGCCGCCCCGGAGTCCGTGCTCCGCCGTCCGCGCAAGCCGTGCAGGGCCGACCAACGCATCTGGCCGGAGGCCTCCCGCCGCGTTTGTGCTGAGGAGGCGAGGACCCGCCGGCCGCCGTCCACCACGCGGAGGGTTGTTCCCCCGGTGGCTTCCTCCGGCGGCGGCGGGTGGATGGGGAGGAGGGGGTGTGGGGGCGGTGGCGGCTAGGGTTTCGCCCGTGCCGGCCCCCTGGGAGCGACGCGAGCGAACAGGTGAGACTCGCTGCAACTGTTTTATTTGTCCCACAATATGTTCCATGGTCAAATCCCAGCCTCTCTAGGTAATGCTCCGTACCTCCAAGAAATAGATTTCGCATCTAACAGTTTCACCGGTCAAATTCCTAGTTCATTAGGGAGAATTTTTTTACTCAATTATTTAAAACTCGAAACAAACAAGCTTGAAGCAAATGACAGCAAAAGCTGGGAATTCTTGGACGCGTTGAGCAATTGTAGTTTTCTGCAAGTGCTCTCACTTCCTAACAATCAGCTGCAAGGAACCATACCAAATTCAGTCGGGAAGTTGCTGCCCGGCCTTCAATCTCTTTTATTAGATACAAATGACTTATCTGGGAATGTTCCAGGGAGTATAGGAAACCTTACTGGATTACTTAAGCTATCATTAGCTCAAAACAACCTCGTCGGTCCAATCCCGTAGTCCATTGCCGACATTAAGCTATCATCATTGGCTTAATTGGAGCATGGGTTGGAAATTTGAGGAACCTAGAAGTTTCAAGTCTTTCCGAGAATAGCTTCGCCGTGCTATTCACTTGGTCGATTGATGGCATTACTCAGTTGATAAATTTTTTGTTATATGGGAATAAATTTGAAGGATTGTGTAACCTTGCATTTCTCTCATTGTTAAGTCTTAGTCAAAACAACCTAAATGGGATATTCAGGGTCGTTCTTGGGCGACATGGAGAGTAGTACACCACCTTCTCGTGAATGTACACGAGACTTCGTCCATGGTGACACGCGAGTACGCGCGCAGCATAATGTCGGATTTTATCGGTGTCTAATTAAGATACAAGTTTTAAAGTGGTTGACATTTTTATAAACAGTTCATCCACCTCGATCTGACGGTCGTAAAATAGACGGAACCCCACTGACGGAACCAGACGGTACCAAAAGCGTGGGGACGGAACTAAGATTTTGTGGGGACGGTACCAAAAACGTGGGGACGGTACTAAAATTATCGTGGGGACGGTACTAAAAGCGTGGGGACAGAACCAAAATTTTGTTACACGGTAAGAAATTGCTACACGTTGCACACGGTACCAAAAATTTGTACAGGTATTGAGGGTGCACGTTGCACACGGTACCAAAAAATTGTACACATATTGAGGGCAATTTGGTAATTACATGGCACACTCTAATAGCGTGGACACAGGACACTCCTCTACCACTTCCCCATTCCCCAATCTTCTTCTTCCCCGTGAAATCGCACCCTCTCTCTCGCTCAATCCTCACACCCTCTGTCTGCCTCAAATCGCCGGCCGAAAATCCCCACAAATCGCCACCAATCGCAACCCCGGTGGCTTCCCAGCACGCCGGCGATGCTGCCTGAGCGGCGCGGCGGCATGACGCCCGCCGCGTGCTTGACACCGGCCATCACGCCTCCACGTGTTGATCGCCAGCAGGGCAGCGCTGTCGAGGGAGCTCAGCTTGGGATGAGCAGGGAGCCCACGATGCCGGAGTTGTTGAGGATGATGACAACCTTTCCATGGCGGGACACGGCGAGGTCGACTGCCAGAATAGGCTCCGGGCTCGACCGCCACAGCGCGGCCCAGGTCGTCCTGGACGTCGGCGAGCATGACCTTGGCGGCGTTCCGCACACACACGTCCAACTAGTGATGGCCCGTGTTGTGTGCTGACGTGCTGTGTAGCTGCACGACCGGCAGACGTGTTGTGTGCTGCTGAGATTGCTGCTCAGGAGCATGGAGGCGGTGGCCATAGATCATTTCCCGAGGCGCAGGACATGCTGCAGGAGATGGTGGGATTGGGTTTACGTTCCGGTCGTCGCCGGAGTTGTGCGCACAGGTACCGAGCTCCTACCTGGGTGCCTATTCGTCGCTCGCGATGAACCCACTCTCGCCACGCAGAGCTCCGGCATCTCATCAGCATTCCAGCCGTACTACTTGGAGCTCGTCTGTGCCGCTCCATGTAGCCGCCGTCGAGGGTGTCGGAGACCTACTCAGGCTCGTGACCTTTCGTGCAAGCCAGCACCGTTCGCCGTCGCTCCCGCCGGCCACGGTCGCCTTCACTCCTGCCAGTTTGCCGCTTATTCTACCAGCCTCTGCACCCGTTCGTGACTAAGACAGGACGCAATAACTTTGGATTTCGTATGTACATGATTACATATGTGTACGCATGCGTACACCCTCAATCCCAATTGGAGCCTACGGGCCTTCTACAGGGCTTCATACGAGTTAATAATTTTTTTTTTTAGTTTGGCAAAGACAATCACGCCCCTTTATTACAAAAGGGTACGGAACAATCGTAGCCTTTGCTGTGTTTGAGTTTGTGGCAGGGGGATTGTATTGAAGTAGACTTCATCTAGTTTTAATCAACGGTTAAAAGAAATCATGTTATAATCAACGGTCAGAAAAATACATACTCGACGGAACCGGACGGTACCCGTGGTTCCGTCCCAATCACCGTAAAAGAGCTCTAAGATACAACATATGTACGAACGCTGTAATTAATAAAATCAACTTACCGGCAAGCTTGATCTTCTCCGGCTGGTCGCCAGTGAGCCTGGCCGCGAAGCCGTGCATGCTCCTTTGTGTGGTAATGGGGTGAGGTTCGCTGGCAGAGGTGGAGGTGTTCCGCGGGATATAGATGAAGAAATGAATTATCTAAGTCTTCGTCGACTAAGTATTAACTAAATCTCCAAACCATGTGCAACTCTCAGACCAGCATGAATCAGGATAGAATTATATTTTCAGTCGACTTAGAATTAGCAAAACATGTGAAGAAAAGGTGGAAGATAAGGCCGACATTCTGCAATTTCACAGGCTAGGCTCCATTGACATGATTGCTTTCCAAGTTATTTGGTGAGAAAATTCGTTAACAGTCCACTCTTTTTTTTTTGCGATAAAAACTTCCAATCTATTCATCAACTGTCAAGGCAATACACAGAACACCAGAAATAATATAAATTACATCTAGGTCCGTAGACCACCTAGCGACGACTACAATCACTGGAGCGAGCCGAAGGCGCGCCGCTGTCATCGCCCCTCCGTTGCCGGAGCCGGGCAAACCTTGTTGAAGTAGACAGTCGGGAAGTCGTCGTGCTACGGCCACATAGGACCAGCGCACCAGACCAGCAACCGTCGCTGATGAAGAGAAGTGTAGATCGGAAGGATCCAAACTGTAGGCACACGAACACACACGAACGAAGACTAGATCCAAGTGGATGCAGCAAAGACAAACGCCGACCGGATCCCGCGAGATCCGCCGGAGACACACCTCCACACGCCCTCCGATGACGCTAGACGCACCATCGAAACGGGGGCTAGGGCGGGAGATCCTTATTCCAACTCCAGGTAGCCGCCGCCTCGCTGTCCTGGGTAGAAGACAAATCCTAAAAAAGCAGAAGAAAACACATAGAAACGGAGCCCTCCCGCCAGTTAACAGTCCACTCTTGTACTGATTGGAACAAGGTACTTCCGTGATTGACGTGTTTTTTTTAGATGATTGACATGTGTTGATAATAAAATAAGTGCTAAGTGCTGGGTCTTGGGCGCCGGTAGTTACTGCTTCTGTTGGCTCGGTTCATGTACCCTCGACCGATGTGGTGTTGCAGTCCACTCTCGTAGCTTTGGTTGAGGAGATGCATGGTTGTCTGGTGCGGGTTGAGACATTTCTAGAGCGGGCGGAGCGTGCTCTCTCTGGGCTCTCTCTTGTGCCTACTATGTCGAAGACCACTCCTACATCATGTTCTCCAGAAGAGGTTGATGTTGGCTCAGCAGAGGACGGTGTTGCAGAGCTCTGTGGTTGTAACTCTCCTCGTGTGGGAGATAGTTCATCGCCGATGTCTGCCTTGTTCTCTGTTTCGGATGCCACTGAGGTTGAGGCTAGTGTCGCAGTCGTGGCTTCAGTGTTGCAGATCATGCCTGATATTGTGGAGCTCTGTGCGACGTCTAGTTTGCCTATGTCAGTGGAGCTTACGAAGGTGGACTCGTCGGCGATCTTGACCTCGCCTAAGCGATCGTATGTGGTTTCGGCGTCGATATTGCATAATTTCGACACTCTCCTTGCAAAAGAGGTTTGTGACTTGCTCAGTGGTTTGGAGGCTGCTATTCCTGGATGTGGGAGGGCGATTTCCTGCCTCCTAACGGGGCCACCAACCAACCGCAAAAGCAAGGTGGGTGATTGTACTCAAACAAACATTCGGAAGGAAAAATCACTCGGGTGCAAAGACAAGAAGAGTGACGTCATAGGAAAGGCACCCACGACTGTTTGATGGTTGTTATTTCGAAGTGTTAGGGGTCGTGTTTTGTGTGTGTTTGGAAAGTTTGTGGGGTTGTCGTCATGGACATGTGGTGTTCTTGCTTCGTGAGTAGTTCAGTTTAACTGGGCAATTCTCTTCTTCTTAATTAATATATTGGAGCAAAATATTTGCCCCCGTTTCAAAAAAAATAAAAAATAAGTAACATCAAGGTTGTTCAATAAAACGAAAAGGTAAGTCAGAACTTTCAACTACGTTGACTAGTGCATAAAGACCAAGTCTAAAATATGTGCTAGAAACACAAAGAAATGTTTTGTCCACACAATTCATTCTGGAAGCAAGGTTATCACAAAGAATCTTTGACCAGTAAACCGTTCCACGTGCACGTCTTTGTCCGCGTGGAAATAGACGAGACAAGTCGCACGCTGACGCAGAATTTCCCTGTCCGATTCCGGCTGAAAAGTATCCAGTGGAACAAGCGAGCAGCAGAATTGGAACGGTAGCTGATTTCGCGGCCAAGCTGAAGACACGGCAAACGAGTTTTTAAACCCCTCGGTCCTCAGCTAGCCAGCTGAGCATCCAACGTTCCATCTCACACACACAGCAACACCCGGCAAAACCATGAAAGAAATGCTGCCGTTTTGCGCGACCTTGACGGGCAAAGGTGCGTTACTCTGTCCTGAGTAGTACTGATTCTGCTCTCCAATAACTGGAGGGGCGACAAGTACAAAAATTCACATCGAGTCATATTTTTCTCTCCATTATATCGTGTAAAGTTATTGTTGTTCATCAGAGCAGATCCAATGTTTGTTCTTCTTACATTGCAGGTCGCAGGGGCTTTATGTCCGCTAATCAACCGGCCAGATGCACCATGCTTATGCTTCTGCCGTTGCTCCTCGTTTCTTGTGGAGTTGGCAACATCCAATATTGCTCGGCAGTCCCTGATAACAGCACGGACAGGCTATGGTTGCTACATTTCAAGGCCGTCACCAAGGATCCAGAGCAAGCCTTAAGCTCTTGGAACAACAGTACCCCCCACTGTCAGTGGACGGGCGTCAGCTGCAGCCTGAGGCACATGGGGCGCGTCACGGTGCTCAACCTCACCGGACAAAATTTGCAAGGACAAATTTCTTCCTCTCTTGGAAATCTAACCTTCCTTACAGAACTTCACCTGTCCTCAAACGGCTTCTTTGGTCAGCTGCCCGCTCTTAACCGCCTCCATAGGTTGCGGATCCTTGATCTATCAATTAATCAGCTCCAAGGGAGCATTCCTCACGAGCTTGGGCAATTACCAAATATGTTAGATTTGATTCTAGGTGGGAATAGGTTATCAGGTAGAATCCCAACAACAATTCTAAACCATTCTGGTCTTCTAGCACTGGACTTGAATTCTAATTTTCTACAAATGAAACTGCCATCAAACATTGGGGATGATCTTCCTAATCTCGAATGGCTTAGTTTGAAAGACAATATGTTCCATGGTCCAATCCCAGCCTCTCTAGGTAATGCTTCGTACATCCATAATATAGATTTGTCATTTAACAGTTTCACCGGTCAAGTTCCTAGTTCCTTAGGGAAGCTTTCTATCCTCGATCAATTAATTCTCGATACAAACAAGCTTGAAGCAAATGACAGTGAAAGCTGGGAATTCTTGGATGCGCTGAGCAATTGTAGTCATCTGGGAATGCTCTCACTTTCCAAAAATCAGCTGCAAGGAACCATACCAAATTCAGTCGGGAAGTTGTCGCCCGTCCTTCAATATCTTTTATTAGATACAAATAACCTATATGGGAACGTTCCAGAGAGTATAGGGAACCTCACTGGATTGCTTAAGCTATCATTAGCTCAAAACAACCTCGTCGGTCCGATCCCTTAGACCATTGCCGGCATTGAGCATGGGATGGAAATTTGAAGAACTTAAGAGCTTCAAGTCTTTTAGAGAATAGCTTCGCCATGCCCATAGTCCATTGCTGGCATTACTCAGTCAATAAAGCTTTTGTTGTGTGGAAATAAATTTGAAGGCACCCAGCTTGTGTAACCTTGCATTTCTCTCATTGTTCAATCTTAGTCAAAACAATCTAAATGGGTCGTTCTGCTGAGGCTGACCCAGGGAGTTCACCCAGGGATACAGGGAGTTCCGTGACCGCGACAAGTCAGAGTACACCACCTTCTCGTGGATGTACACAATACACGACATCATCCCTGGTGACACGCGCGCAACATAACATTAGATTTTATCAACATCTAACTAAGAACATATGTACGGACGCTGTAATAATTAATAAAATCAAATTGCTGGCAAGCTTTATCTTCTCCTGCTGAGCCTGGCCGCGAAGCCGTGCATGCTCATCCGCCGGCTCAATTGGGTCAGATAGTTTCAAGATACAATCCCTCTTTGTACTGACATGGATTATGGCCAGGCATCATTAGGCATTACTACACCACTGATATCGACAACGAAAGCGGCCTTTCATACGATGTACGTATGGACAGAGAGCAAGATGTACTACAGTACTAGTCAACCTGTTGTATGTGTGTCAATATAGTTTTCTATCTCGTCAGTCCTGCCTTTACAGTGTGATGATGACTAATTAACAAACCATCCGGCCATTCCTGCAAGTTGCATCCCTATTCCCGTCTTCAAGTATGCAGGCTTCTCAACACATCCCGAGCACACCAATTTGAGCCCCCCGACTACGGTACGGGTTTTACACTGTTTCAGAGGATCTGTGCAAATTGTACCTTGAAAGGAATCTTCAGGATAGATTCGTTCTAGAGTGTTCTTCACCTCTCTCAATGTTCATGGCAACGAATAAGGAAGACGTTGTCTGAGGGAGAGTCGTTCTATCTTCGCTACCTACTGACAATCCAACTCTGTTAAATATAGCACCTTTCCTGAAGTTGCGTCCTCGCCCCGAAACAGAATCGCCTTGGTTTCGGTAGCACTGCAACCAAGAGAACACAAGTCAAATTATAGCGAACCTTTCATGCAAAAATATTAGATAGCAAGCTAGACGACAAAAACACGGCTTGTATGTATGTACCCTGTAGCAAACAACCGAGTCTTCTGGGTACATGACAAACAGCTTGGTGCTAAGCCGAGCTCGACATGAATCACAGATGCTCTCATTGGTTAGCTGCACATGCCTTGATCTCTCCTCCAATCTTGTAAATCGTGCATCAAGGTTTGTCGCGCGTGATAAATTATGAACTATCTAATGGCAGACACACAAGGACATAACAGAAAAGGAATTTGCAGGTCAGTTCTCACATAAGTTCCAACATAGAAACAAGCATGTTAAAGTTAAACAAGGGGCACACATCCACCGAAGTAGGGATCCAAAGTACAAATAGTCAGGTTGAACCAAGAAACAAAATATGCATATGTTATGGTTGCTAGGATTTGAGCGGGAGAGATAGAGCTGCGAGGGCGGGAGAGCCGGCCGTGGGGATCCTTTCCCACGGCCGGGCAAGATGGGAAGGGTTTTCCTTCTTAATTCTTGCTTGATTAGATTGATACATCTCCTCTCTATATATATAGAGGTCTACTTGACTCTCAAGTAAGGCTTACTTGACTCCCAAGTAAGGCTTACTTGACCCCTAAGCAAACCCTAAGACTAATGGGCCCAGGCCCATCACGTACTCTAACACTACACCCCACCTGGACATGCAGCTCGTCCTCGAGCTGCAACCTGACGACGATTCGACCCCACACAAACCTAACGCCTAAAAAGACAAGCCTTTTACATCTCGGCCTATTTTATTGACCTGAAATAAGCTAGCCCGAATGAGACTCCGACTCTTTATTTTTGACTCCGAACGATAAGAGAATCCTCCGCGCGCCGAACTTGTGTGTTTGCAGCCCCCTGGATCCCAAAGACGCCATCGGGACCAAGGGAGCCCTCGCGGCGGCCGTCGGCGGAATGCAGTGCGCTCCTGTCGGGGACACCATGTCTTCTCCCCGCCGGCTGAAGGTCGCCGCCCGTGGAAAAAACAGCATGCCCTCCGCACCGCATGCCCAATATTCCCCACGCAGCGGACGAGATCGAGGTCCGTTGCACCGCGAAGCACAACTTGGAGGAGCTGCAGCTGCAAACCACGCATCTCCCGCACATGCCGACGCGCTAGGAGGCTGCGCGCAGCAGCCTGCAGCCTCACCGCCGCTGACACGTGGTCTGTAGCGATCCAAGCCGGATGCGGTGACGGCGACGGCTGGAACTTGATCGGTTGGATGGGATTGTCATGGGACGGCGGTGGCGCTGCTGGGAACGAGGTCGTCGCAGTCCCGTCGTAGGGCATCCCATGCTGGAACGTGATGACCGGCGTCGTGGTCGCGGTCGAGGGCGGCGGCGGCGGCCCTGCGGGGGTCGGCGCCGGTGTTGCGACCATGGAGGACCCCCCGTGGAATGGCGCACCGTCGAGAGCGGCGTAAGTACCGGCGAAGCGGGAGGGCCCGCCGTACTGTTGGGGTGGCGCCGGTGGTGACTGGATGTGCGGCGGCGCCCAAGCTGCCGTATAGATCGGCCCGGAGACGGGCAGCGGGGGCTGCAGCAGCTTGGCGTCGAGTGGCGGCGACGACAGCAGCCTGGCGTCGAGTGGCTCCGTCCACTGGAGGAGCACGGCGATGACGTGCTTGATGTCGGAGACCGACTCGGTCAGGTCGCGGAGGCGCGTGGAGAGCTCCTGGATCGAGAGGATGGGGGCGGGCTCCCGAGCCGGCGCGGCCGGGGCCGCAGACGCCGGCGGCGGCGCCATGGTGGTGGGTGCGCCCGACGAGGCGATCGCGGCGGAGGCGGTGGACAGTCCCGAAGACATCGCAACCGAGGAATCTGATACCAAATGTTATGGTTGCTAGGATTTGAGCGGGAGAGATAGAGCTACGAGGGCGGGAGAGCCGGCCGTGGGGATCCTTTCCCACGGCCGGGCAAGATGGGAAGGGTTTTCCTTCTTAATTCTTGCTTGATTAGATTGATACATCTCCTCTCTATATATAGAGAGGTCTACTTGACTCCCAAGTAAGCCTTACTTGACCCTAAGCAAACCCTAAGACTAATGGGCCCAGGCCCATCACGTACTCTAACAGCATACCTGCCCTTGGCGATGATGGTGCACCGGAGCTCTCAGCATTCGCAGAATTGTATCTGAGGCTAGCTGAAGAGGCATGTCGGAGGATAATCTCTGGAACAAAATTGCTTCATACTTCAAAGTTCTTATCCTAATTAAAGCTGTATATAATAGGATCCTAACAGTAATGTAAAAAATTAATACCTCCAGAACTTGTATGGGATCCAAAGATTTTCCATGATTATGCAAAAGTCGAACAGCTGTTGTGAACATCGGTTCTCTCCCATTTTTGGGTTCCAAATACAAATCCAAAATCCTGAGTTTGAAGAAAGATAGAGACGGCATAAACTAAGGAACAGAGATAATCCAATTGGATCATGATAAAATAAACTATACCCAGAATACTAGTCAAATGATAACATACTGAATATATGCATCGTCTCGACCAATCTCTGCACACTACTGCTCAGCAGCTTCACTATCCTCCAGCTTCCTTCATCACAGACCAACAAACAACAGTCAAAACAACAGAACTGGAAGTGCTAAAGACATGCTATGTCTAGCCTTACAGGTCCAGCTCGACATAAAACCACTACTGCTGCAACTTGCAAGTTACTACAAGAAGAAAATAAGTGCAGGATCGCATCTTACAGTGCCAGTATCTGAAGTACAATGTTCTCTTGGCCCATCTTTCTATATAATATTGTCTGACAAAGAAAAACAAATGCCTTAGTATCTGAAACTTGGATGACAGGACTAGCAAATAAGAACGAAACACAGTAGTGAACACACAAGGATAACATGTAACCACATCAAAGAAGATGAAAAGTTCTCATAACACCTTCTATAACATCAAGCACTTCTTCTGGATCATACAAGTCTGAAGCTTGCAAAAATAACTGCAACCTTTCTCTCAAGGAAAAAATGAATTGTACATCGGAGTCGATTTTTTTATTATTTTCTCTCCGGAATTTGACTCCACATGAAATGCTTGCATGGCAGATTTTGCCAACAACAGCGCATATGACGTGTGATAGTGAGGTTCATCACAACCCTGATCCTCGATCAACCACTGCAAATAACTGCATAATTTCTCCAGTTTAGTTTAGAGCAGCTGATTATCAAATAAAACTTCGACATGGTAAAGGGACTTTTTTTGCTGATGATTGTTGAATGAAGAAGGTTATATAGTAACAAAATGCGCACCATATGACAGGGACAACAGTAACAAAATGCGCACCATATGACAGGGACAACATTATATGATGACCATGTGCAAAAAATACACTTAACAAATGTAACATGCATACAAACACTACTTTGAGGCCTCATTATGCTCAACTCCTGATAGAAAATTTAAGAACACAATCAGTGGTGATTAATCATTTTTTGCAGAACAGTCAGTATGACCCAGGACTAAAAAACTGCGAGGCGACGCGAATGGTTGCCAGAGGACTTTTAGTCCCGGACCGTGTTACGACGCGTGACTAAAAGCTTTCGAGGCGAGGTGGGCTGTTGCCCTACCCCCCTCTGGTCCCGGTTGATAGGCTCATGGGGAGTAGAGCTAAAAACCGTTGGGCGTTTTCCTACTAGTGCAACGAATCGGCCAAAGCAACGCAAGACGAATTATCCGCATGGACAACTTCCACTTCATCATCAATTCATTGTATCAAAATCTGGTGCAAAGTAGATGGCACACATTGATTTGCATGGAGCCAATAGCGGCCTAATATAACATTATAATTACCTTGCACCTCAGCAACAAAGAAGGCGGTGGCCAATGTCTTACTTCCCACGGTAAGATCCAGACTCATAAAACCTTTGGCCTTCAAAACCATTAAGCACCATGTTGGTCTTCATCAATTCATCTTCATCTAAACCCAATTTCTTGAAGACCGAATATGGCATAAGATTAACCACATCGCCACTATCAACAAGCATCCTAGCAACCGGCAATCCATTAATGTGTCCCTTGATATATAGTGGCTTCAAGTGTTTCACTGGTTCTTTTGGCTTCTCAAAGATGGCGTTCTTGGAGTGGTTGTAGGTGACGCCTACCTGGTGCGCCCACTTCTTGATGCTGATTCGTAAATTGTAGTGGTAAGCGCACTCGACGATGCTCAGTTCTTCTAGGACTGAGCACCAGGATGTGAGTTTCTCAGTGATTTTTTCTCAATAGGGTCAAACCGGAAAGGTGCAGCCTCCTTAGGCAGGTAGTGCCGGACAGGGCGCCTGCGCAACTCCATGCGGAGATCCGACTTACAGCCGACACACGTCGATGGGCGACACCCTATGAAGGAGTAATACGACATCGGCGAAGTCCTCGAAGTTGCGCCGCCGCTGCTTAATCTCCCTCTCTCTGTGCGCCTTGTTGTACGCCCGGCTCTGGGTTGGCGGGGTTTCGGTGTTGGAAGCGTGTTAATAGACGTGTGTAAGGCGGTGGCACTGTCTGGCATCGTTATTCTGGAAGCAAGACTATCACAACGAATCAAAAACAACCGGAAACACGGGTCAACGTGCACGTTTCGTCCGCGCGCGTGGAAAAAGCGGAGACAGGTCGCATACATATGCAGAATTTCTCGGTCCGATTCTGGCTGAAAAGCATCGAGTAGAAAACGACTGCGGAAGTGGAATGGTACTATGGTAGGTAACAACATTGACGGGCCATGCGGGCCCTCGACATCGCATAACGTGGCCCTACCGAGCACCGGCTCGGGTAGGGTTCGCGTTTCTCTCTCGAACGGCGTCGGGTTATCGCTCGATGGCCAACCAGGGAGTCGGCGGTGGACAGTATGATGGTCGTGGCGGCGGGGGCGGGCAGTATGACGGCCGTGCCGGCGGCGGGGCGCAGTACGGCGATGGCCGGGGCCTCCCTCGCGGCAACGCTGGACCGCCGAACCGCGGCGGAGCTCCTGTCCGCTACAACCAGGCCGGCCCGAGTGGCGCGGCGGGGCAGGGCAACTATCAGCGCGGCGAGTTTCCGCAAGGAAATGCCGGGGCGTTCGGCGGGTTCAACGCCGGCGTTGGTTTCAATGGGCAGCAAGGCGGTGGCGGTGGCGATCGTTTCCGTCGACCATACGGAAATAACTACGGCGGCCGCGGTTTTAACCGTGGGCGAGGCTACGGAAACTATCGTGGACGTGGTAGGGGTCGCAGTCCGGTGCCTACGCGGACATCCGACGGCGGCTCGGGTGAGATCCGTGAAGACACAGTGGCGGCCGTGGTTCGACAGGTGACTGAGGCTTTGATTGCCCAAGGGGCGTCCGCGGTGCAGCAGGTGGCAGCAACTGCTGCAGCACCTCCGGCTAGTGTGGTGCAGCAATCTTCAACAGCACGTGCGCTACCGAGCGCACCATCTGCACCAGCTGCTGTTCGTCCTTCTGGTTCGGTGACCCTTCCGGTTACCGGCGCGGATTTTGCTGCTGCACAGCGTTTGGCTACGGCTAATGTGACTCGAGGTGAAGGGGTCCAACCAACGTTGCAAACGGCGACGGTGAGTGTGGACTTGGCTTCGGTTTCTGATTGTGATGATGAATTGGCTACGAAAAAACCGAAGAAAGATAAAGCTAAGTGTTTCAAATGTGGTATGCAGGGTCATCTCAGTGCTGATTGCACCGTTGTTGCGTGTGATTATTGTGAGGGTTCTGGTCACGAGCCCGAAGATTGCCACCTCTTATCGGCAGTGAAGCAGCAGGTTATCACGCACGGTTTTCTTGATGAGAGACTAATGTTCTATGAGGCTGTTATTACGAAATCTTATAAGCCAAAAATTGATTATGCGAGGCTGGGTAAGCTTACTGTCACGGGAGGATCGCTTTCTGTGGAGGAGGTTATTATTCAGCTACAGAGATTGGTTCCGTCTGAGCAATTTAATTGGGAGGTTCTCGAGGTGGGAGATAACGTGTTCAAGGTATCCTTCCCTTCCAGGAGTGAGCTCGATCGTATGATCGTCTTTGGAGCATGTCATATTCCTAACAGCCCCTGTGTGATTACTGTGGAGGTGTGGGCGGCTGTCTTTAAGCCCCTTTGGACGTTACCCGAGGTTTGGATTAGAGTGTTGGACATCCCTACTCCTCAGAGGGGTGATTTTCTGTTGTTCTGGAGTCTCGGTTCTCTTTTTGGCAAAACAATTAAGGTGGATATGAAATTTACCAGGAAACATGGAGTGTTGCGCATCTTGGTGGGTGTGTGGACTATACGGTGATTCCAGATAAGTGGCCCGTGTTTATTCGAGATGGGTTTTATGAGCTTAAGTTTTTCGTGGAGGATCCTAATTCCGATGATGAGACTCCTATCGCTATTGATTCTAACAAAGGAGATTCTGATGAGCATGATAATGATGGGGATGGCTCCAAGGAGGGGGGCCATGAGGATGTTGCGGACAAGGGATTACCAAAGGAGAAGGAGAAAGGCGGTAACGAGGGGATGTCTTCGGCCGCTGGTAAGAAAACGGATGGCAGCAGGACTAACAAATCTTTCTCTCCCGGGGTGGTTTTCTCTCTGATGGTGGCCCGTTCGGTCCACGACGCTTATGGGCAGCTGCGTGCCCTCGCTCCGCGTAGCCCGCAGCAGTCTGCTGCTGCGGTGCAGCAGCCTGCATCTGCGGCTGGCTCTTTCGCCGGTGTACGGGACACACCGGCGTCTCCTGGCCATGCGACAGCCCCCCAGCCGGGCGGGGCAGCGGGTGAGGCGCACCCGAGCCCGAGGGGTGACCTTGGGTGGCAGGTCCCTTCGGCGGCGGCTGTGGTTCGATCGGCGGGAATATCACGTGGCGAACCGTCGCCACGTCTTTCACCTTCGGCACGGAGGGGCGCGAGCGTCGGGGTTGTCCCGGTCGCTAGGAGCCTCGATCAGGCTTTCAGAGGAGCGGCGGCACAACCACTCCAACCAGGCGGGTTGGGTGGGGCTGTGTTGCGGGCTTCGGACGTCGGTAGTGAGCGTTGCTCGCCCCAACCAGGCGGGTTGGGGTTAGCAGCGGTGCACACGGGCTCGCCTAGGCCTACCGAGGCTGAGGTTTTGGCTTATGCGGGTATCGCCGCGGCGGAGATGGAGGTGCGCTCCAGTCCTCGGCTTCGTGCCAAGCCCGACGCGGATTTGCCCCAGGAGCAGCGGGCAATGGCGCTGGCGCGGAAGAAGGATCTGGCTTTTGTCGCAGGTACTTCTACCTCTTCTAGCTTGTCTTTGCTTTCTTTTTCGAATTCTGAAATTAAGGCTAGAGCGGATAAACTTGGGGTTTCTTTGGGTAAGAACAAGGATCAAATTCGTTCTTCTATCGCGGGCATGTTGGATTTAGAACATAATAGATCGGTTACTTATCTTAATAAGAATATTGAGGTTGATTTGAATTCTAAATCAAGTGTGGTTATAAGAGATGCGTCTATTTTGAGTGACGATCTAGATGCTTTTGAGGTTGATTCAACAGAGGATCATGGAGATCTCTTGACTACTTTGAAAACGGTTAAACGTAACCGTAAGAAAGTAGCTGGCTGCTCTTCCAAACCTAGAAGAAGTGATAGGATTAAGAATTTAAAAATTTAAAATGAGAGGTCTAATTTGGAATAGTAATGGTTTCGGTGATCATGCTAAACATCAGGCGGTTAATGAGTTCGTTAGAGAACATGATTTAGATTTTATTGCTTTGCTTGAAACAGGTAGATCAACTTTTGCCACTCATTTCTTGCAATTTCTTGCGGGCGGGAAATGTTTTACTTGGTTTTGTCTACCGCCTCATGGGCGATCCGGAGGGATGTTGATCGGATTTAATGATGCAAATCTCATGGCACAAACCGTTGTGTCTGGAGATTTTTGCGCTAAGTTCCATGTTAAAACGAAAGAAGATGGTTTCTTGTGGGCCTTTGTGGTGGTTTACGGGGCAGCACAGGACTCAAAGAAACCAGAGTTCTTGGCGGAGTTGGTTCGTATTTGCGAAAATGAATCACTCCCGATTCTGGTTGGAGGGGATTTTTATATTATTAGACGGCAAGAAGAAAAGAGTAACGATAACTTTAATGCTAGATGGCCTTTTATTTTCAATGCGATTATTGAAAGTCTTGATTTGAAGGAACTGCGTTTGTCTGGAAGACAATTTACTTGGGCTAGTTGGGGGGACAATCCGACTTACGAGAAGTTAGACCGCTTTCTTGCGAGCATAGAATGGGAACAGAAATATCCTTTGGTGTCGGTGCATGCTTTGACCCGAACGGGGTCAGATCATACACCTTTGATTTTAGATTCTGGGGTGCAGGCACATGTTGGTAACAAGAGCCATTTCTCTTTTGAACTCTCCTGGATGCGCCAAGAGGGTTTCTTCGAATTGGTTCGGCGAGAATGGATATCGATTCATCTCGGCGATAACCCAGTTGTGAGATGGCAAAATAAAATTAGACATTTACGACAGTTCCTACGTGGGTGGGCAAAAAATTTGAGTGGTGAATACAAAAAACAAAAGGAAAAATTAACCCTTCTGATTGATGAACTTGATATTAAAGCCGAGTCTATTCCTCTCTCTGTGGCCGAACGGGCTGTGAAAAAGGAAGCTGACGAATGCTTGGCTAAATTAAAAAGGGATGAAGAATCAAAGTGGGCTCAAAGGGCGAAAGTTAAATATATTCAAGAGGGGGGTAGCAACACGAGGTATTTCCATCTTATTGCTAATGGAAAGCATAGAAAAAAGAAAATCTTTCAGTTGGAACAGGACGAGGGTACGATTGTCGGAGAGGCTAACTTGCGGGTTTTCATCTCTGAATATTATAAGAAACTGTTTGGGGCATCGGCACCGAGTTATGTTTCTTTGATCGAGGATATGACGGATGACATGCCACAGATTTCTCCAGTTGAAAATAATATTCTTACATCTCCTTTTACCGAAAAGGAAGTATTTGAGGCTATTTCTCAAATGGAGAAGAATAAAGCTCCGGGACCAGACGGGTTCCCCGCTGAGTTTTATCAAAATTTTTGGCATGTCATCAAAGAGGATTTGATGGCTATGTTTCGCCAGCTTCATGAGGGAGACCTACCTCTCTTTAAGCTAAATTTTGGGGTTATTACATTGCTTCCAAAAAAGGAGGATGCGAGCCGTATTGAGCAATATAGCCCAATTTGTTTGTTAAATGTAAGTTTCAAAGTGTTCACTAAAGTAGGAACTAATCGGGTTACTTCTATTGCGAGTAGAGTAATCCGGCCAACTCAATCGGCGTTCCTGCCAGGTAGAAATATTTTAGAGGGAGTTGTCGTTTTACACGAAACGATTCATGAGTTGCAACGGAAAAAGATGGACGGAGTTCTCTTTAAAATTGATTTTGAAAAGGCTTATGATAAGGTGAATTGGTCTTTCCTACAACAAGTGTTAAGAATGAAAGGTTTCTCAACGGTTTGGTGTGATTGGGTGGCTCGTTTCGTTCAAGGAGGAAGTGTCGGGATTAAGGTGAATGATGGCATCGGTCATTATTTCCAAACCCTAAAAGGTCTGAGACAAGGAGACCCTTTATCTCCTATCCTTTTTAATCTAGTTGCCGATATGTTGGCTATCTTAATTGATCGAGCAAAGGAAGATGGCCAAGTTGGAGGGTTGATACCACACCTTGTCGAGGGTGGGGTTTCAATCCTTCAGTATGCGGATGACACGATTCTCTTCCTTGAACATGATTTACATAAAGCCCTGAATGAAGCTCATACTTGCGTTCTTTGAGCAATTATCAGGCCTTAAGATTAATTTTCATAAAAGCGAGATCATTTGTTTTGGAGAAGCAAAGAATGATCAGGAGGCCTATTGCCAGATTTTCGGTTGTGAGGCAGGTAGTCTACCGTTCAAGTATCTTGGTATCCCAATCCATTTCCGTAAACTTTTAAACAAAGAGTGGAAACCGGTGGAGGACAGGTTCGAGAGGAAACTGAGCTCTTGGGCTGGAAAACTATTATCATATGGGGACCGCCTCATTCTAATTAATTCCGTCCCGACAAGCTTGCCCATGTTTCTTCTCTCTTTTTTTGAAATTCCGATTGGAGTTAGGAAGCGATTAGATTTTTATCGCTCTAGATTTTTTTGGCAAAGTGATACCAAGAAACGAAAAATACCGTCTTACGAAATGGAATATCGTGTGTCGACCAAAAGACCAGGGTGGTCTAGGTATTGAGGTTCTTGAGATAAAAAACATGTGTTTATTGAGTAAATGGCTGTTTAAGATGATGCATGAGGAGGGAGTATGGCAGGAGTTATTATCTAATAAATATCTAGGGGATAAAACGTTATCTCAAGTAGAAGCAAAACCATTAGACTCTCCGTTTTGGAAAGGGATCATGAAGGTAAAACACGAGTTCTTTTCACGTGGTAAGTTTGCACTTGGGAATGGTCAAAGTATTCGGTTTTGGGAGGATACATGGTTAGGTGATGAACCGTTATCACAATCGTATCCATCGCTTTTCAATATAGTGGTTCACAAACATGTAACGGTGGCTGACGTCTTATCACATAATCCTCTAGACATTCGGTTTAGGAGGACTATTTCTGGTGATAGAAGAGGTCTTTGGCTGCACTTGGTCGAGAGGTTGATGGGCGTATCCCTGAATGATGAAACGGATACGTTCCGTTGGAATTTAACTCTCGATGGATCTTTCTCTGTAAAATCCTATTATGCAGACTTATTACATGGTTCTACAAGATTTTTGCGAAAATATTTGTGGAAATTGAAGGTCCCTTTAAAAATCAAAATATTCTTATGGTTCCTTAATAGAAAGGTGGTTTTAACCAAAGATAATCTGTTGAAAAGAAATTGGATTGGTTGTAAAAAGTGTGTGTTCTGTGATACAGATGAGTCGGTTGAGCATTTGTTTATCTCCTGCCATTTTACTCGTGATATTTGGCGTCTACTTCACTTCACTTTTCATATTTATCCGCCTACTAACATTGCGCATATGTTTGGTAGCTGGCTAAATGGTGTTGATAGAAAAACTAAGGCACGCATTCGTGTCGGTGTGGCTGCCTTTCTATGGGAGATTTGGAACAGCCGTAATGATGTGATTTTTAACAAACGAAACAATGTTCACTTTTTGCAGGTTGTAAACAAGGCGGTATATTCCTTACAGACATGGTCCTTCCTGCTCCCTGTCGATCAGCGAGGACTTATGGATTCAGGCTGTACCCGGCTGCTGGGGGTCGTGCGGGCTATCTACAGCCGGGGTGGGTGGCTTAACACAAGACGGATAGATGCATAATTTACTTTTGCTTATTTTCGAGTGGCTGATCTTTGTGGCCACCTTGAGTGATCCGTAAACTGTAACCAAATTTGAATCTGGATTTTTTGTCTTTAATAAAGCCAGGCTGTGTACATCATTTTGATGCAGAGGCCGGGGCAGACGCTCCCATTTCTAAAAAAACAACATTGACGGGGTCTGTGGACGTGATGAGACGATAAAAGTGCTTTTAAACCCCCTCAGCCAGCCGAGCATGGAGCCTCACACACCGCAAAACCATGCAAGAAAGGCTGCCGTTATGGGCGATCCTCTGGAGCAAAGGTGCCCATGTACTACTGATTAGGTACGTACTACTGCTCTATAGGTGAACGTAGTACCCACAATGTTTCTTCTTCTTACTTTGCAGGTAATCAACCGGCCAGAAGCACCATGCTTATGCTTATGCTTCTGTCCTTGCTCCTCATTTCTTGTGGCGTTGGCAACATCCATTGCTCGGCGGTCCCTGATAACAGCACGGACATGCTCTGGTTGCTCGATTTCAAGGCCGTCACCAACGATCCAATGCAAGCCTTAATCTCCTGGGACAGGAGCACCCCCCATTGTCAGTGGACGGGCGTCGACTGCAGCCTCAGGCACAAAGGGCGTGTCACGGCGCTCTACCTCCCCGGCCAATACTTGCATGGACATATTGCTCCCTCTATTGGAAATCTAACCTTCCTGAGAGAACTCGACCTCTCCTCAAACAACTTCTTTGGTCAGCTTCCCGCTCTTAGCCGCCTCCATAGGTTGCAGCTCCTTGATCTAAGCGGTAACAAGTTGCAGCGGTTCACTCCCCGTGATATTATAAACTGCACTTGCTTAGAACACTTGGATCTTTCTTTCAATTCGATAGCGGGTCAACTTCCCCCTGATATTGATTCCCTGTCAAACCTGGTGTTTTTTAACCTTCGTATAAATAATTTCACCGGCATCATCCCACCAAGTCTGCACAACATAACAAAACTAGAGAAAATCTATATGTCAAGTAATCAACTGCATGGGAGCATTCCGGACGAGCTTGGGCAATTACCAAATCTGTCACGGTTGTTTCTAGGTGGGAATAGGTTATCAGGTAGAATCCCAACAGCAATTCTAAACCATTCTACTCTTGAGATGCTGGACTTGAATTCGAATTTTCTACACATGAAACTGTCATCTAACATTAGTCTTCCTAATCTGCAGCTGTTTTATTTGTCCCACAATATGTTCCATGGTCAAATCCCAGCCTCTCTAGGTAATTCTCCGTACCTCCAAGAAATAGATTTCGCATCTAACAGTTTCACCGGTCAAATTCCTAGTTCATTAGGGAGAATTTTTTTTCTCAATTATTTAAAACTCGAAACAAACAAGCTTGAAGCAAATGACAGTGAAAGCTGGGAATTCTTGGACGCGTTGAGCAATTGTAGTTTTCTGCAAGTGCTCTCACTTTCTGACAATCAGCTGCAAGGAGCGATACCAAATTCAGTCGGGAAGTTGCCACCCGGCCTTCAATCTCTTTTATTGGATACAAATAACTTATCTGGGAATGTTCCAGAGAGTATAGGGAACCTTACTAGATTACTTAAGCTATCATTAGCTCAAAACAACCTCGTCGGTCCAATCCCGTAATCCATTGCCGACATTAAGCTATCATCGTTGGCTTAATTGGAGCATGGGTTGGAAATTTGAGGAACCTAGGAGTTTCGAGTCTTTCCGAGAATAGCTTCGCCGTGCCATTCACTTAGTCGATTGATGGCATTACTCAGTTGATAAAGCTTTTGTTATATGGGAATAAATTTGATGTATTGTGGAACCTTGCATTTCTCTCATTGTTAAATCTTAGTCAAAACAATCTAAATGGGATATTCAGGGTCGTTCTTGGGCGATAGGGAGAGTACACCACCTTCTCGTGGATGTACACGCGACATCAGCCATGGTGACACATGCGCACAGCGCGCAACATAACGCCGAATTTTATCGACGTCTAATTAAAAACATATTTTTGCCACAGCCACGCAAGCCCGGGCCCGCGCCTGATTACGTTCTGCCACATGTGGACCCACGCCACCTGCCTCAACCGGCCCCACCAACGGGTGCGCAGTCACCTGTTTCTTCCACCTCTCATCAAGCGAATTAAAAAAAATGATCCACAAAAACCGGCTGCGGTTCTGAAATCCGACGGCGACTTACGCCGGCGCCTCACCACCGACCATGGCAGTGAGGAACATTCGTTCTCGACGAACACGGACGGCTCAAAGACCGGGAGCTTCAATGCTCGCCGCACTACGGGCACCTCCGACGAGGTTGAACGCGTAGGTACCGATTTCTCCACAGAGAATGTATGCAGAACCAAGGATGCGTACCTTTGGGCCTACCGTCGCTAACTGCCGATCTGTTCTTGTTCGAGAAGGCCTCGTGGATGTCAAGAAACTTTCGGCAATCCTTGAGAAGGTGTGTTGCCTTAGTTTTGCCTATGCGCTTATCTGTAAATAGATGTAGCGTGCAGTATCCATCGAGGTCCTCCTCGGGAGTTTTGTCCTCTGTCTTTGGCTTTCATTCGCGATTTCCACGGCGTCCGCTATCGCGATTTCGTGTGAATTCCGCTGCTACCAGTTCTTCTCGGTCGTCGTGATCGTAGTACTTCCTTCTTTTCTTTCGACCGTGGCGGTCGTCCTCGGGTGTGGGCGAAGATGCCCTCTCGTTGCGTACTGAGTCCTCTCCATTAGCCCATCTATCGGCTATGATCATCAGTTCTCCAATAGTCTTGGGTGCGGCTCGTCCCAGTTCTTCTCTGAAAGCAGTTTGTTGAGCGCCCTTTGCGAAGGCTTCAACCGCTACTTCCTCTGATATGTTTCCTGCGGTGTTCCTGAGCGTGGTCCATCGCTGGATGTATTCGCGAGTGGACTCGCCACTCTTTCGTTTGCAGGTTCGCAGTTCCTCGATGGTCGCTGGTCTTTTGTATGTGGCCTGGAAATTTTTGCAAAAATCGAAGTGTAGATCGTCCCATGACGCGTAGCAGGACTTCGGTCTCGCTTCCAGCCAACTACGTGCCGCTCCTACCAAGTGTAGATTGAGGTACTGCATAGCCGTATTCTTGTTCCCACGTTGGCATTTTACTGCCGTGAGGTAATCGTTTAGCCATGACGAAGGTTAGAGTGAACCATCGTATTTTGTCACTTCTGTGCTGAGCTTGAATCTCTTGGGTAGAGCCACCTCGCGGATGCTGCGAGCGAAACACAGTGCGCCGCAGGTCTCGTCATCAGAAGAACCGGATGAGGAGCGTGCGCGGTTCCTTGCTGCTCTCGCCTTGTCCACTCTATTTTGCGCGATATCCGACCGCACGTTGTAACCTGGCTGATCACGATCGGTTTCCTTCCTTGGTTCCTTGCTGCGTTTTCGCGAGCGGCTGCTGTGATGTCGCGAGCCGAGATCTTTATGCCTTGGGATACCTTCACTGCTGCTTCGGCTGTCATCGCGTCGCCGGGTTTCTTTTCCTCGACCACGGCGAGGCAATTTTCTCTCCTGGGCGAAGCAGTCCTGCGCTTGCGTGATGCCTCCTTCTCCTTCTCCTTCTGTGCGGCAGCTTTCCTGCGATCATAGGAGGCAAGCCTTGAGACCGCCATGCCTAATCCTTTCTGAACTTGCTTGTATTGCTCCGCTCAGGGTCGTTTTCCCCTGGTTGATTTATCTGCATGTAGGTTGCTGCGGCTAAGACTGCGGCAACGAGAGTTTGCGGATAGATGTTTCCTTCCTCGTCAACCCGCATGAGGGAAGGTCCGAGTGACCTGCTGATCCCGCGCAGGGACTCGTCGTCCATGGTCGCGGTTCTCGATGCGTATCCCTTCCTTGCGGGGCGAGTTCCGACAGAAGGTGTTAGGGACAGCTCGGCCCGGCGTTGGCTCGATTCGTCCGCCAATTTTTTCCGATTGGCCAGATCTATCCGAGGCTCCTTGATCGCAGTGGCTGCTCTAACTAGATGATAGTGGTAGGCGACCATGTCTTCGTGTGGGGCTCCAGCTGCAGGTGGTTCGCTCGTGCGGATGGCCTCCTTTGCTCGGACCCAAGCATCTCGTGAGACATTGATCTCAGCACGTTCCCTTGCGCTGTGTTCCGTTTCTGCGGGTGGTTGCTACGATCCTGCCATGCAGACTTGAGCCAGACGTGGCTCGTGGGTCCTAGGCATAGCTCGAAAGGCCTTCTTGATCCGAGAGGGTTCCTCTGCAGAGAGGGTATGGAAGTTGTTGGTGTTGAGGCGGATGGACTCACCACTTTTCGCCACAACACCGGCCAAACCATGCAAGAAAGGCTGCCGTTTGGCTCTATCCTCCTGATAGTATCTTACATGTAATTGCAGCAGCAAGTTTTCACACTCTTTTCCTTACTAGGGTAACCGAGGGGACTGGAAGGTTTTTAACGAGGCGGCTTGTGTGATATTTTATATAGTAATCTTATTCTCAAAAAAAAGGCTGCCGTTTGGCTCTATCCTCCTGAGCGAAGGTGACCTACTCTATGCTCCTCACTAACACTACTGCTTAACATCCATCTTGGCTTCAATTTTGTGTTGCCGCCGGTATAAATTTGTTACCAAGTATTTAACCTCTGTGGAGTGGTTATCAGCAAACTTTTTCACATTGAGTTATAATTTATGTTTTCTACTATATCGTGTAAAAAGAGAAATTGAGGTAACATGTCGTGTAAACTTATTATTGTTCATCACAGCAACGTAACCCAAGATGTTTGTTCTTTTCACTTTGCAGGTAACGGGGGCCATATGTCTCCTAATCAACCGGCCAGATGCACCATGCTTATGCTTCTGTCCTTGCTCCTAATTTCTTGTGATGTTGGCAACATCCATTGCTCGGCAGTCCACCCTGAGAACATCACGGACATGCTCTGGTTGCTCGATTTCAAGGCCGTCACCAACGATCCAGGGCAAACCTTAAGCTCCTAGAACAGCAGCACCCCCCATTGTCAGTGGTCGGGCGTCGACTGCAGCCTGAGGCACAAAGGGCGCGTCACGAAGCTCAACCTCGCCGGCCAATACTTGCATGGACAGGTTGCTCCCTCTCTTGGAAATCTAACCTTCCTAAGAGAACTCAACCTCTCCTCAAACGGCTTCTTCGGTCGGCTGCCCACTCTTAACCGCCTCCATAGATTGCAGTCCCTAGATCTAAGTAATAACAATTTGCAGCGGTTCACTCTTGATCCGCTTACAAACTACACCTACTTAATCCCAACAACAATTCTAAACCTTTCTGCTCTTTTAGCACTGGACTTGAATGCGAATTTTCTACAAATGAAACTGCCATCTAACATTGGCGATACTCTTCCTAATATCAAGTTGCTTTATTTGTACGACAATATGTTCCATGGTCCAATCCCAGCCTCTCTAGGTAATGCTTCGTACCTCCAGAGTATAGATCTCTCGTCTAATAGCTTCATCGGTCAAGTTCCTAATTCCTTAGGGAAGCTTTCTTACCTCCATGATTTAAGTCTCGGAACAAACAAGCTTGAAGCAAATGACAGTGAAAGCTGGGCATTCTTGGACACGCTGAGAAATTGTAGTAATCTGAACGTGCTCTCACTTTCTGACAATCTTATGCAAGGAACCATACCAAATTCAGTCGGGAAGTTGTCGCCCGGCCTTAAATCTCTTTTGTTAGATACAAATTACTTATCTGGGAGCGTTCCAGAGAGTATAGGGAACCTTACTGGCTTAAGTAAGCTGTCATTAGCTCAAAACAACCTCGTCGGTCCGATCCCGTAGTAGTCCATTGCCGATATTAAGCTATCATCATTGACTTATTTTGAGCATGGGTTGGAAATTTGAAGAAGTTTCCATTCTTTTAGAGAATAGCTTTGCCATGCCCGTAGTCCATTGCTGGCATTACCCAGTCAATAAAGCTTTTGTCGTATGGAAATAAGTTTTAAGGCAGCCAGCTTGTATAACCTTGCATTTCTCTCGGTGTTTAATCTTAATCAAAGCAATAAATGGGATACTCAGGATCGTTCTGCTGAGGCTGACCCAGGGAGACAGGGAGTTCCGTGACCGCGACAGCACTACATCACGACTGATTTTCAAAGGCACAAAAAATTTCCTTAAAAAATGCGTAAAGTGCCTCAAATAATCATATTGGGAATCAATTGAAATCCTGACCACCCCCCCCCCCCGGGGAAATTTTCCTACCGGGAACCAAAACCTTGGTCAACACACATCATACTACAATTGCAGAAATATTACATCGTGATATTTATACTTTACTTCTATAGATTTTAGATTCTTACACCTGTTGGAATGTTGTACGGCACCAGCCGGAAGCTGGTTCACTCCCAGCAAACGAAAAGATCTCTTTGCAAGCACACGAGAAACATTAGAGGAGATGGTTAAGTGTGGATATGAAACAACATGCCTCTATCCTGCGTAGTCTTCTGATAACTGTTGCTTTGGGGGTGGGCCCTGATAAACCCAAGTGGAAACTTACTAAATCAGGAGAAATTTCAGTCAAATTTATGTATAACAAACTGTCCCCCTCTAATATGGACAGATCTTTCTTAGGCAGTGCTTGTTCAACGACGTGTAGTCGATGCACACGCGAAGGATGTTGGTGTTCTTTTTTGGGACCAGCACTGGGTTTGCTAACCAAGTGGATATTTTTATCTCCCTGATGAATTTTGCTGCGAGCAATCTGTTTACTTCTTCTCCAAGCGCTTTCTGCTTGGGTTCTGAGAACCGTCGGGTGGTCTGCTTTATGGGCTTTGCGTCTTTGTAGACTTCGAGTGAGTGCTCGGCGAACTCCCTAGGTATTCCTGGAATATCTGAGGGTTGCCAGGCGAAAATTTCCCAATACTCATGGAGGAGTTCGACGAGCGCGCTTTCCTATGCTGGCAAGAGGGTAGTGGCGACCATCGCCGTTTTCGCGGAATCTGTCGGGTGCACTTGATGTTTGCGAGTGTCGCTGTTGGCACTGAATTCCAGCTCTGGTGCGTTCTTCTTTGTGAGGGGCATCACGTTGTGGTCCGTGGTCTTTGCTATCTCCTCCAGTTCTTCCTGCATCCCGAAAGATTTGGCGATCTCATTGAACTCGATGTCGCACTTGTTGGATTTTTGGAAATCTCCGTCGATGGTGATTGTGCCATATTCCCCAGGTAGCTTGAGCTTCAGATATGCATAATGTGGTACTGCCATGAATCTTGCGAACGTTGTTCGACCAAGAATGGCGTGGTACTGTGAGGGCCAGTCGACTACTTCAAAGTGGAGGAACTCTCTCCTGTAATTTCGTCGATTTCCCAACACCACCTCCAGGTTGATTGTTCCGAGTGGGCGGATCGCCTTTCCTGGAACTATCCCGTGGAAGGATGTTTCTGATTCTGCGAGTCCTTCCAGGTTCATGTTCATCGGACGGAGCGTGTCCGCGTAGATGATGTTGATGCCGCTGCCCCCGTCCATGAACACGCGAGCCAGTTCGTAATTTCCAATTTGTGCTTGGATTACTAGGGCAGCATGTCCTGGTCGATAGACTCGCGGGGGGTGGTCTTCCTTGGAAAAGGTGATTGGATGATCCGCCATCTTCAGGTACTCGGGTCTTGCTGGTGGGGTTTGCACAACCATGCATAACTGTCGTGTGTTTGTCTTCTGGGCCCTGCGGGACGGGCAGACCTTGTGTATCATCCCCAACAGTCCAGCCGGGTTCGGGTATGCGTTGCCTCCTGCGTTTGCGACGGGTGGCGCAGGTAGTGCGGCTAGCACCGTGTTCTGATTTCCTGGTGGAGGCAGGGGTTGTGGCGGTTGGAATCCTTGGTGTCCTCCTCCTGGAAGTTGCGGGTAGCTTTGGCTAACTGTCGATCTGTTCTTGTTCGAGAAGGCCTCGTGGATGTAACATCCAAGTATGAAAACCCCTAGTTGTTTTACTTCTTGTTTTATTTTAAGCAATGCATCATGTCATCATCTCCATATTTATTTATGTTTGCATTGTTTTCATATGAAATTTAAACTTGTTATCAACTTCTGTTTTCACACTTGTCTGTTACAACCTTTCAAATAAAGAAGTGCAGACTAAAAACCTCTTTTGTTTTCAAGCAACTCATTATAATTCACCTTTTAAGTTGTTGCTAAAATCAATTGCTCAATTTAATCAATTATTTCCAAGTCTTTCCCAAACTCAAAACAATTCTCAAATCATCAATCCTTTGAATCCATGAAGTTATCACAACTTGGTATTCTTCAAAAACATTCTAAACCCTAGGGGAAACCCTATTGAAAACACCCTATTTTCTAAATATTAATTACTATGGCAATTTTCACTTAATTTGGTTCAATTTTGAAACAGCAATCAAACATTTGAAATTTTGAAAACCAAAACTACCAAATGGTTTCTTTTCACCTAAGAAGCTTATACAAATTTTTCCAAAATTTTATCTAATCAAAAACCTATCTATTTTATCCAAAAGCTAAGCTACAAAAAAAAAAGAGAAAAATAAAAAAATAACAAACAGCAGCGCGCGCGCAGCAGGTAAACGTAGCCCAGCCCGCTAGCCCTACGCTCGCGCGCGACCCAACCCACCTAGCCGCACCGTACCGCTTCAATATTCGCGCTCGCGTTATGATCTTGTACGGCCGCTCATCGGAGAGCTCCACCTCGACACCGCGGCGACTCCGGCGGCCACCACTGCGTCTCCACCCTATATAAGCCTGCCCTAGGGCTCCTGGACCTACCCTAGCCCTAGGTCCTCCCTTTCCCCTCTCGCCCGCCGCCGATCGTTTCCTCCCCGACGTCGATTTCCTCCTCTGAACCTCTCGCCGGCGACATCCCTCTGAAGATCGTCATGGCGCCACCGCACCTCGCTCCCACCTAGCCACCAATCATTTGCAATCGCGTCGCCACTCTTCCTCCTTCCTCTTGGACACCAGAGATCTCACTGGTAAGCCCTAGATTCTCGCCGCGGTCTTCTTCTGCTCCGGCCACCGCGCGCCATGTTCTGAATCTTTGCTTCGCGCCGCCGTTGCAGGGCCTCTCCACTTCGATTGCCTACTGGAACCAGAAGGCCACGTCTCCCTCGACCTTTCGGACACGCGAGCGTGCACGGAGGAGCACCACGTCGACGGCGCCGCCCACTTCCTCGCCGCTGCAGCTGTCGTCACCGGACGTCATCACCGAGCCGCTGCTACCCCAACTCCGGTGGTGAGCTCCGTCACCGTTCCCTCCTCCCTTCTCTGCATCTGCGCATCCATCTGCAACATTCACGCAATCAGTCGTTCGAGATCCACCGTGTATCGTCGATGTTCCTCTCCGGCGAGGTGCTGTTCTGACGGCGAGCAAGTGTTTGCTCGTCAGAAAGTTCAGTTAACAAACTGAACCTTAACCTGCAACATCCCCCTTACCTGTCAAACACTGAAGCGTAGCGCAGCGGTACTGCACTTTTGCGCGCAGCGCCTGGGCGCGGGTTCGAGGCCTGAGCGCCCAATTTTTTGACCTTTTTCTTCCGCAGCGAGGAGGCCCGCTGTCAGCGACCTACTGTGCCACGCGGCGTTGCGCAGAGCCACGTTGGCAGCTGGCCCACTGCGCAGTGGCCGGGGGTAGAGTGCTGCTGTGTAACAAATGGTTTTCTGCGAATTTCCAATAATCTAAATTCCTTTTTAATAAACAGATCTTCAGAAACTTTGAAATTCCATATCTTTTATTTTACAAATCCAATAAACACAAACTTCATATCTATTCTGATCCAAATTTCCTAATCTATCCAAATATCCAACTTGTGTTCTGTTTTGAACTTTCAAATTACAATTCAAATTCAAATTTAAATCATTTCAATTGTATTTGCTAAAATTCAATAACTAATTATTCATAAGTCCAAATCATGCAAATAAAATATGTTTTCAATACCATGTTGAATAAGCTATTCAAATGTAATTTTTGTTTTCTGTTTTGAATAATTAAAATTGCTTAAAAAAATTTAATCTTGTTTAACTCAATTAAAAATTGTTTAATATTGTTTAATTCATAATTAAATAATCCAAAGTCCAATTTTAAAATGTGAAACATGTAATCCAACTAAAATTTGCTAACCTTTTCAAATATCAACTTTGTTATTTGTTTTGCACCCTTTAACTTGATGAAAACAATCACTACTTGTTTAACACCATTAAGTAACAATAATTTCCAAACTTGATTAATGTTTTCTAAAAATGGTTAACTATCATTCCAATTGCATTTAAATTGTTATCTTCTTGTTATTCATCATGCATGCATCATGCTAACTCACCAACACCTGATGCTTAGTGTTAGAACAATTAATTCAACTCTAAGGCATGGGTTTGCCATATGCAATCTTTGCATATGGAATCCATTTAAACTTGTGTATCATATCCACTAGTTTATTCTGGTGCATCTATTAAACATGACATGCATCATCCCAATGTTTGTGCACATATGCCATGTATTGATTGCCGTCTTCCTACGTTGTTGTTTTTGCTTCTTCTCGCTTAGACGACGACGTTGGTACCGACGAGCCTTACGACACCACTACCCAGGACCTAGCCCAGTACCCGGCTGCTGAGCTTCCAGGCAAGTTATCACTCACATGAATCATCGAGTTCTCTTCCGCACTTGTTGTCGATACTATCCTTTTGTCTACTATTGCTAGCCCTATGTATCGTTGCTATTCTCCGAACCCATCACATGATTCCCTGAACCAATGATATTGCCTCACCTCCATACCCACAGCCTTTGTTTGTGCCTGTTCTTATCTAGCATGCTTAGGGTTGCTTTTGCTCGAGCCTGTTGTCGGTTACTTCTTTTATTATCGTGCTAATATTATCTGTTACCGTTCCGAGGGCTCGAATGTTAATCAATCAATCCTGTTAATGCTGCTGTTAATAATAATTTGATGATAAGGCACCGGTAGGAGGCCCTTTGTGGTTTTGAGGCCTGCTAGTGTCGACCCTAATAGGAAAAGGGTCTTTTCTACTGATCCATGATGAGCTCACTACCCGCATGTGGGAAGCGAGTATGGGCGCCCCCCTCAACTTGACTCGATTCGCATCTCGTCCAAATCGCCGTACTAGTTCGGGCTTTCCATTTGCTGCATCATATGCAGGTACGAACCCGAGGCCAGGGTGGAACTTTTGTAGTCGGCATTTAGGGCGGCGTGGTCTTCCAGTGCTATGAGGGTCCTCCTTTTCTTCGGGGGGCTCGATTAGCCGCGCACGCACAGCACGCGGTGCTTTGGGCTTGATGCGAAGAACAGTTGGTTGTGTTGAGTGTCTCGCTTGGTGGGTTTGATTCCCATCTGGCGGGATATTCTTACGTGTACGGTTACTATGGTGCACCCCTGCAGGGATAAATCTTCTCGAGAAGCCGTGTTTTCCGCGGTTATGGATTACTTGGTGAAAGTACTGGCTAACAAGTACTCAGGACAACTTCAACATAATGATCAATCATGTTCACCCAACGACTAATAACTTGACTAGTAATAGATTATTCACACAATAACTTGATTCACCTGTTTACAACGGTGTGAGTTATCCTCGGATTGCTTCTTCGGATAAGGGGCGAGATCCAGGATGGGTTTGTTTTGAAGTTATCTTTCAGTTGGTTACAATTCCTCGATCTTATCTTTTCTATTAGCCGGACACAAGTAGTTATCTCTGTAGTTGGTTAGAGCAGCCCGCTGCAGCTTTTATTATACCTATCTTCTTCCGTTGATCCCAAGCATCAATGCTTGTGTTGACGGGTAACTCCTTGATGAAGTGTGAGTCTTGCTTGCCAGTACTTGGATGTACTGACCCCGTTGGGGCTGTGGTTTACGCAGAGTACGACTACGGCTACGATGATCACCAGGATGGCTACTTTGTGGAGTTCGACGACACTGCAGACGAGTAGTTGGCTGGACCCCGGGCAGGATCCAGGACCTACGTGGATGGGCCTCGTTTTTCGTTATTTTCTCCGGCTTCTTAAGCCTTGGATTTGTCTGTACTCAGACCCCTTTGATTGCTTCCGCTATTGTAATGAATGATATGTTGGGACATGTGTCCTCTGGATGAGTGTTTTGCTATCTCTGCCTTAGTGAAGGCTATTCGCAAACTTATTTCATTCTTTTGTGTCTTAGAGACAGTTTGTGCTATCATTTCGTTCAAAGCTGTTGACGTACAGTGCGTGCTTGAATATGAAGTACGTCGACAGTAGTGCCTTAGGTTCCTAGCGGATAGTTTACTTCGACGGTGGGAGCAGGGCTTGTGTTGTCGCGCATAAGCGCAGGCCTACCAGAAAGCTGGGACGTGGGAGCAGGTATGCCCCATAATCCAAGCACCTGACTTCCAGTTCGTGCGATGAGTATCCTCTAGAAACCGGGGTGCGACAAATGGTATCAGAGCCTGTCTGCCTGTAGGATCCTTTTTACTGGTCGCAGTTGAGTCTAGAAACTATTTTGTAGCTATATAGGAAAAATGAAACGTGAGAGTAGGAATTCTGCCATTTTTCTTCTTTCCCCACCCACCCACCCTTTTCTGGTAAGGAAGTGCAACGTTGTTTTCTGTTCTCACCTAAACTTTCAAGTTAGGATTTCACGTGTTTTGGGTTCTCCTTAGTACCTCAGGACTTTTGGTCTCGTTTTCCTGTTGTTGCTTCGATATCCTGTTCTTTTAAAGAACCTATCGTCCATTGAATCTTGTTGTGATTTTCCACTTCAACTCTTCTACCGGCGTCTACTCACAAGGTGTACTCCCATGCTCATCACTGAGTACCGATGTATCCATTCCTAGCTATGTCTAGTTTATCCTTTCGTTTTCGAACCATGTATTGGTCTGTTGGATATTCTGATGGATTTGAACTCATGATGTACCTGTTGGTTATCTATTCATGCGTCGGAATAATCTCTCTTTCGGTTGCTGAGTTTATCCCTTTCTATTGTTGTGCTAAAATGCATTTCTGTTCAGGATGCCTCCAACAAGGAACACGCCTGAGCCACCGCCGATCGCTGAGCTCTTGACTCAGATGACTCAGGTCATGGCTCAGATGGTCCAGGTTCAGAACCACCAGAACCACCACCACCAGACTGCTCCAAGGGTCACCATCAAGGACTTCCTCAGTGTGGGCCCTAAGGCTTTCGTGGCAACACGCGAGCCTCTGGATGCTGATGACTGGATCCGTGACGTAGCAAGAGCCCTGGAGATTGCTCATGTTGCGGAAGAGGACAAGGTCAACTATGCTGCTTACCTACTGAAGGGTCAGGCAGCCTCGTGGTGGGAGAACTACCAGGCCATGAGAGCTGGCTATCCTATCACTTGGGGTTGCTTCAAGGATGCCTTCCTGAAGTACCACATCCCCGATGGTCTCATGGAGAGGATGCGTGAAGACTTTTGCTCGCTGAAGCAGGGCAAGCTCGACGTCATCGGCTACCAGAACGAGTTCAATCGCCTCGCTCGGTATGCTGGAGACGAGGTGTCTACTGAGACCAAGAAGATGGCAAGGTTCCGCCGAGGTTTTAACCCGGAACTGAAGTACGCTCTCACAAACATCAAGTGCAAGGACTTCGTCGAGCTCGTGAACACCGCGCTCAATGAGGAGAATGGGCGCAAGGCGTTCGAAGAGTCGCGCAAGCACTCGCGTGAGGGTGGTTCCTCCTCCAACATGACCACCCCTCCGCAGAAGCGCCGCATCTGGTTGCCAAACAGTGCTGTCACTAGGGCTCCAAATGCCCAAACTTCTCCAGGCTTTGGTCCCCGCCCACCCAACCCAGCTCAGATGCATGGGCAGAGGTTTGCAATGGCGCAGCCAAGGCCAGATCCTCCGCGTGTCG